>LR991052.1:47427735-49927735 GCA_905163555.1 Notocelia uddmanniana
CAGACAAAAGTGACAGAACTTGGCGGATTGACAGTGTTAGAAAGAGGTGTAAAATAAAATACAACGGTGTTAGGCGCTATTTTTGCTTCGAATCCTAATAACGTGGTATAATACGGTAATAGTTAAAGTAGTGATTTTAGTTCTTTAGCGATGCTTTAATTTTAGTGTATATATGTGATCGAATATATGTACTCGTAGGTACTACATATACTTTTTTTATAGATATTTCTTACTTTACGGATCTGGATCTATTCTCGCTATTAAAGAACTATTTTCGTGATATAGGAAGTATTCAACAAACTTATATTTTTTAACAAAATTTTTATTACTGAGCTTTTAGTTAATATAGAAACCCTTATGTTGTCAAGTTGTTTAAATATTGAGATATAATCAATTAATCACACATGTATTTACTTACCAAATGGTAAGCTGGTAAGTAAATAAATATATCAAAAATATATATTTCGACTCGTAATATATTCATTTTTGATTAGTAATGAAAATACAACTGTCATCATTTGTTTCATGGGTCGAAACAGAATTAGATTTTACAACACTCTAAATTAAGCCTATTACCGACGGCACGATCAGCGGGTCTATGATGGTTGCCATTTTGTCACTTATCGTCGTGGATATCTTATTCGTCACGTTCTGACAAGTATGCGAGTGCGAGAGTGACGGGCGTCATATCCACGACGATAAGTGATAAAGGTAACCATCATACGCCCGCTGATAACCCTTGATAATAAAGCACATTTAGGAAACCTGAAGTGTACTTTGATATATGTGATAAAATTTACACTACATCACTCATCATCATCAGTTAGAAACTTCCGTTATTATATTGAAATATTTTTTGACCCCCGGTATTAAATTCCGAGTAGTGAGCGGGTTCCTATTACCAAACGTTATAAACTGGAAAATTGCTACTTTGCTACCTTTGGTAATGGAAGGTGAGATCACGGTAATAGACTCACAGTCTGTTCATTACCACTAGGATTCACCATTAAGACTTGGGTATTTTTATTTAAATAATTAATTTATAAAATATACGTAATAAAAAAAATTAGTCCAAAAAGCAACGACGCTAAAAGTTCAATAAACACTCTTAAATAAATAAAAAATATTCTCGGTTAGTTAAAGCGCTTTGATGCCCTTAATTTTGGTGTGGTCTCATTTGAAAACTTCCTTGTGTACCACAATAATCAGGCGCCGTTACTTTAAATATTTTGTTTGTAATTAATTATCTTAAGGCATGAACCACAGTAAATATATAGCTTAAGGCTATAACTCAACAAGAGTCTCTTAAGACCTTTTTGGGCCTGCGCTCCGTAACAGCGATAGGGTCGTAGGTATAGTTGAAATTATCTAAACTCCGACTTTTTAAAAGCACTACCAGTAGAATTTGAAACTTGTTGCGAGGATGGTAAGGTCGTTTTATGAATGGACTAATTCGATACAATTCGGACATATTAAATAATAAAGAAAATGAATAAAAACTAATTGAATATAAAGTTCGATTGATCATGATCAGTCAATGTTCATTCATAACCTTAAATTGTATGGTGTAGTGAAGCACAGAACAAATTAATGTTCTGTGTAGTGAACAAACTTTATAAGTTTTATAACCATGTCTCTGTATAATATTTAATAGACATAATAATCTTTTTTACACAAATTTCACCTGCCTGCGGGTTCTAGGTATTTCCACTCTGAGGGACACAAGGTAACGAATGAACCTACTCGTACCTGGGTATGATACTTAGGAAACTTATGTAATGCCACTCTAGGGATAGGACCGTCAGGACAGGAAGTTGGGCGCTCTGATTTAGTTTTAGGCAACTAAGTAAAAGTACTTATACCTACTCGTATAACTACATCATAATTTCAACAGTTGTTATCATTTTAGGGTCCCGTACCCGAAGGGTCCAAACGGAGCCCTATTGCTGTCACTCGCGTGTCTGTCTGTCGTCTGTCACACAGGTTTTACAGCCAAATGGTTAGAGCTATAGTTCTCAATTTTACACAGTATAAGCATCTTGTTGATCCAAAGCCATAGACATTGTCAAAAATATGTTTAAATGTTTTTATGGGCTCCCATACAGCGAAAGGAGGGCATGAAAAAAGTTTCTAACCAGCCCCATTAAGTAGGGTAAATCGTGTAGATAAATAATGTATTCTATGTTTTAAAAAATGTTGGAAAAAAGGTATTTATTCAAAATATTGTTGCAAAGAATTTCTTTAATTACCTTTGAGCTATGAACTTGAAATTTGGTCATAATGTTTATTATCTATATTTTTTTCGGTATTTTGGCTTGGTATTAGTACCTGGGCGACCGAGCCATGCTCGTGTTCTCCCTGGGAATATGAGTTTTCCCGGAGATAATACCTACCTAGCTACATATTTTTTTCGTTCCCGGTAACCCCTATGTTGTAAATTTCATTAGAATCGTTAGAGCGGTTCTCGAAATTTCAATTACAAACAAATAAATATACTCGTTTATTAGTGTAGGATGTATATTTTATCAACAAATACCAATACATTGACAACTCATATTTGTTTTTTATTTGCACGGAACTCTCGGTGCGAGAGTACGACTCCCACTTGGCCAGTTTTCTTTGCGGACTGTATATATATATATATTTAATGAAACCTTTTATTTCAGACCCAGGTCCACATCGGTTAGTACATACAGGTCGATTCACGAGAGCTGGCACAAATGAATTGAATGACTGAATGATAATTTCTATGTGTGCTTCACAAAATGATTAATTACAGTTTGATTTAATAAGCGATTATGATAATTGTGTTTTTAGATAATTTAGATGCATAATCGCCAAAATGCAATGGGACTAGATATAATTTCCAAATAAACCCTTTGGACGCCAAAAACACCTAAAGTTGCCATACACTGCCGAGCCTGCCACGCTAACGATTCCTAAATATGTCTAAAAACGATTAAACACTTTTAAGATTTTTATTACAATTCGAACAAGTCGACACCTTTTGATTCTTAACAATAAAAATAAGTCACACAAATAAATACCTTTTGATTCTTAACAATAAAAATAAGTCACACAAATAAATACACGTTTTATTTACAAAGGACTTTAATAATAATATCTAACAGGATTAACAAGGTACCTGGTGCAGATTATAATAATATTTTTTATTTTTTCTTGAATAACTGAAACGTTTTATGTATATCCACCAACACCACCATAACAGCCAAAGGACTTCCACTGCTGGTCATAGGCCTCCCTCAAATTCACAGGGGGTATATTATGCCATAATCTCCACGCTTCGCATGCGGGCCGGCGATCGCAGTATCTCCAACGCACTCCAGGGATGCTGCTGCCCATCCCCCGGTGGTCTTGGTCGTAGTTTTTTAAGACATACCCAGGTCCGGGTCCAGGGTTTATGTATATGTTTACACATTATTACAAGACTCCTGTATAAGAACGTCACTCACACTGCCACTCTCAGTGACAAGTGACAGTACTTTCGTTCAATTCATTCGTGCCAGCTCTGGTGAATCGACCAGTACTTATTACTATTTTTATTTGTTATGTGATTGTGTTGTGTGGTATTGTTATTATACATACATATTGTTATACATATATGTGTGATTGTATGTATAAGTGTTTAAGTATGTAGGTATATTATAATAGTACATTACGATACAAGGGTTGTAAAACAAAGAAAGGCCGATATCGCACATGTTTTAGGCCCGAGCCGCAGGCGAGGGTCATAATTATGCGAGAGAGAGCTTTCTGTTGTACGACCCGTGTTTTGTACACAATTTTACGTCGCCACTTGGCCATAAAGTGGGTTTTTCCGGACGCGCAGCTTGCGGAAAAACACGCTTTTTGGCAAAGTGTGGTGTAAATTATTTTACAGTACATATGGTGCTACTTTACCGCACGAGTGCAGTAATCAGCAGATTACGTGCATGTGTCGAAACTTTAAAGATCCATATGTACTGTAAAACGCTGTACGATACACGTGCGAATACTCGTAGGTAATTCGCAACTCGTGTCGATTTAAAACATTCCCTTCGGTCGTGTTTTAATTTATCACCACTCGTTGCGAATTTCCTATTCTCTGCACTTGTATCGTAATGTACTATTACACCACATCTTGCCAAAAAGCGCGTTTTTCCGCACGCTCCAGAAAAACCCACTATTTGGCCAAGTGGTGACGTAAAATTGTGTACAAAACACGGGTCGTAATGTACTGTTGTATCTGTTTCATATTAAGCTCTGCAGCGGCTACTGCATATATTATTTTCTTTTTTCCGCTATCCAAAGGTTGTATGGAAGAGATATCGCTCTCTAGCGATAAAACTGCCTCTATCTCTATCTACTTGTTGCTGTTTTATTTCCGTTGGTTATTATTTCATTTGTGTGAAGTGTGCAATAAAGAATATTTGTATTTGTGTTGCAGTACCATAATATTTGTGTATCAATATACTACTTACGTTAAAACAATATCGAAAATAAAATAACAACGACATTGGCAATGAAAACCGAGGATTTATATTTATCTCGACTATTCGAAAAAACTAGGTACTGGAAAAGAGTGCCCTTTTGAAAGCACTTCACACTCCTCATACCTCCTCCTTTTTGGGCTGATTGTGTCACAAATATAGTATTATTTCTAAATCACTTACCAGTTGACTACGCGCAGTTCGCTCGTAGTCGCCTACTTCCATGGCTACTTTTTCATTCAAAGATTGAAGAGAAACTGACATGGAACCCCTGCGGGATATTGCGCTAGACTTGCCACCTAACGATTGTCTTTTAAATATCTCTGTTGTATTCTTTAAGAAACTGTCCATTTTTTTCCTAAAAAATGATGACTTTCTCTCTAGTGGAGATTTCCCTATTGAATGTAGATCCATTTCGGACTGAGACAAAGTTTCTCGCCGGGTTAACATAGTATTATCCAGAGATAATTTTCGCTCCCGCATTTTTACAACCACTGGACATTCACTGTATGTTTTAGTCGGAGAGGATTCATTTGTAGGGACGGTTTCCTCGCATTGTGTGTTTTCTTGGTTTACTTCGGGGTCTGTGACGACGTCTTCTACTGGATTAGTCATTTCAGTAAATTGAGTCAATGTTTCATTAACATGTGCAGATTCTATTAAGTTTTCCTGATGCTGCCCAAGTTGCTGTTCCGTAGCATTGACAATTCCACCTTGCAAGTCTACGTCAGATCTATCACTACCTTGTAGTAAATTATTGAGAAGATTAGAGTTTTTTGCTTCTTGCACCGCTTGTACATGACTATTTTCATTTAATAAGTCTTCCTGAACATCGGTAAAATCATTATTATTCATCACAACACTACCTCGTGGAGCTTTAATTCTCATGCTACTATTCATCTTAACAGATCTTAATATTTCTTTTATTTTTAAATTTTCTTTAATAGTTTTTACATCGGTGAACGAAGAAGACTTCTCCTTATCCACATGTTTCATTGGTTTTTCTTTTTTAGATTTTTGCCGAAACCTATCCATATTTAGATTATTTATATATCACTGGTAATCACTCAAACACATTAAATCACTTATCCACATGATAAAATCCATCAGCCATTTTTTGCTTCAACTAAACTAATGTCAAACGAGTAAAATTTTGTTCCGCTGATATTACACCTGTGCAAATCATTTGGAACAACACCTTAAGGAAGTGTGACGACGACACTTATCGACAAGGGCGATCGCGTCGGGCTCGCGGTGCCTCGGGCCGCTTCACGTTTTACTTCAAACACAATTACAACATTTAATTCGGCACTGAACTATTTGCAAAACTGCACCAACGAGCATATCGATATTACAAGAGGAACGACGATATGTTACTCAACGAATGTAAACACGTTACACGGCTACGTCCTCGGCTTATCAGTTGGCAGGTACTTACTAGGTACCAATAACATTAATAAGACAAGGTATGCTCGTGCATGAGTATGTTTATGACAAAAACTTGGTACTTATTTGTTATTGTCTAATTTATCAGGTACTAAATCGATTTATAGCAGATGTAGTATGATGTGTGGCTAGTTAAAAAAAATGTTATGCGGGCAATACTTTGTTTAGAAGGATTTATATATTTGACAGATTTAATATTTTTTCTATTTAACCGACAGTGTCAAAGTACGCACTTTTTCACGCACTTTTATATATACTTACGCACTTTGTTAGTAGTAATATCATTTAATAAAGTGCTTTGCTGCAGACTCGAACAATGGACGAGTTTGAGTTAATAATTTGTCAATCCAATTCTTAATTAGTATAATCGTATGTAGTGTATGGATGGCCGAAAAAAACACACCACAAACTATAAAAACACATAATCATTTTAAACGATATAATTTTATTTTATTTGTGTTTTTCATCTGCCTCATCCTACTAATAACTTCATACATGAGCAAGGATCCAAACAATTACTTTAGTATGTACAAAGAGTAGCTGTTTAAAACATTAGTGAGTCCTAATTCTAGTTGTGGTATCCAGACTACATAATATTAACGATATAATGGCGTCGTATCGCGAACACTAGGTCAGCACGTCGTCACCTGCGAGCACTATCACACGGTGATATTTCACGTCTTAGATAATCATTGATAACACCTATCATCAATAAATAGCTAACAATTTATATCTATTACGGTCCTACTTACGCAGAATTTTATGGGGTACATTAATATATGTTTTACCGGTAGGATAAATAAATAATAACACGTTTAGAGATAATTTTGTGTTTAAATAGAAAATTAACTAAGATACCAAGTGTTGTCAGGTATATGATGTCGCGAGGGAAAGCCAATGAATATCTAAACTAAGTAGTTTGGAAATAAATCGACTATCACCGTTTAAACACCATACTCGTAGTTTCTTGAGATGAAAACTAAAAAGTAACATTTACAAAAGGAAATGTAAAAGGAGAGGATGTAAGATATTTGAGGATTTGAGTCGTCTCTTCTAAGTGCCCCCAGTCTGTTAAACACTCAGCTGTAGCGCATCTGTGGGAGATGCGCAGACTAAAACATGTAAGTAGTTCGCAAGTCTAGGCTTAGTAAACGAAAAACATAAAATTTACGTTATTGACATATCGAGAGAAATAAAGTAATTGTGAATTAAATTAGCTCCTACACCTTTTAGTAATTTGGCTACAAAACTCACCCAAATAAATCTTCATTAAAAAATTGTATTAGGATGTTCTATGCTTGCCTAAAGGTTGCCTTCTACTCAGAGTTAGCTGACAACTGACCAGGGAAAATAGAAGGACGGCGGTCAGCATCTAAGGACGTGCTCAAACGACACCGGTATAAGATTGATTAACAAAAAGCTGAACTTATGGAACAACCGAGATTAAATTGTAAGAGCACCGTGGGCGGGATGACTGACTGACAGCCCTAACCGTTTGATCTGGAAAGCTGAATTTTTCACTGTAGGCTGTTTATATGACGTAAATAACCACTAGAAAGGGATTTTCAGAAATTTAACTCCTAAGGGGGTAAATTTGGGGTTGAAATTTGGTATGGAGATCGTGTGATTTTTTAAAGTAAAAGTGTAAGATTTTGTACACAGACGCTTCATCTTTAGGATTTCTTTAGATACTCGTATGGAAGGAACTTTCGCGGTATTTCGAAATTTATCCCCTAAATGCGGGAAATTGGGGATGGAAGTTTGCATCGAAAATATGTAATTCTCTGAATAAGAAGTCTAATATTTATTATATACATTCCTCATGAATAAGATAGAAAACTAATTTCAGCTCTTTTGGAAATTCATTCTCTAAGGGAGTTAAATAGTGGTTGAAATGTTGTATGGAGATCGTGAGATTTTTAAAGTAAATATATCGGGTCTTCGTACCCTTTATCTGAAGATATGAAAAGTACTTTCACGGGATTTCGGAATTCAACCCCTGAAAAGGATTGATGGATAACATGTGGCAAGATCATGACAGGTTTGTCAGTTCTTTTCATTTTATACATAACAGGTTACATTTATACTTAGGTCACATAATATGTTTCCGTATTAAAAGTTTGATTGTTTCTTATTTCCTATTAAGATATAATAACTCTGTACAGACAAAAATTGTATAAGAGTACCCTCGACCACTTCTCCAAGACACTCAGACGGGAGACGATGAAAATCCTCAATATCTTCTTAAGAAGCTAGCATTCAATGGAATACACGGTAATCTTCTGCGTTGGTTTGTGTCATATCTGGCACATAGAACACAAGTAGTAGTAATCAATGGCTTTAAGTCAAATGTAGCTGAAGTTACTTCCGGAAAAATTCAAGGCTCAATTTTGGGTCCTTTGTTGTACAGTATATTTATTAATGATATCAAGCCATGTTTTAAGCATTCTAACTTCATATTGTTTGCAGATGACTTGAAAATATATAGAGCAATTAAAAACGATAAGGACAGGAAATTACTTCAAAATTATTTAGCCACATTTAACGAATACTGCAAAAGGAATAAGTTACAATTGGCGGCTGATAAATGTATGCAAATATCGTTTACAAAGAACAAGAAAAAACATATAAATCATTTGTACAATATAGGTAATACCCAAGTAATGAACGTTAAGTCTGCTCGAGATCTGCTATGCGATGCGATGCGGCGTGCTATTCGATGACAAACTACATTTTGATCTTCATATATATAAAATAATACGTAAAGCGTACCAAATGCTAGGATTCGTCACTAGGTCAGCTAAAGTATTTAAAAAGCCCGACTCATACCTATTACTCTACAAGACCTCACCTAGAGTACGCATCTGTTATATGGAATCTTTTTTATGCATCGAAATATAATAAGTATAGAAGAGATAAGTAACTATAGTGAGGGTAATCAGCGGTTGATCACGGTCAGTACGAAACTGCATACAATTTTGTTTAAAAAGTAAATTCTTGTGATTATAATAGTCTACAGTGTTTTGAAATTGTGACTTATTGCCGCGTACGGTTAAATAATTAATGTCTGAGGAAGTACATCGTTCGTCCGATCCAAATATGGGCCTGCAGCATTCGCCTAAACGAGACGACTCAAGCATGAGCGGCAGCGGCTGTAGCTCGCAACTGGACTTGTATTCATTGTCACGCGAACGAGAAGATCATTGTGTTAGTCAGAGAAAAAGGAAACAGCCCGATTGTGAATATGCTGGAAAAAATGATTTTGACTCCTTTCGTAAGGAAATGATGTCCTTTCTGAAAGACTTTTCGAAGACCCAGAAAGAAGAAACCTCTGAAATACGAAAAAAATGCATAGAAATCAAAAATGAAATCATCACACTCAAGCTCGCAACGGAACATTTAAGCGAAAAATATGGAGAAATACATAACGCGGCGATACAGACTGTCCGGATTTGGTAACGCGAGTTGTGAAGCTCACTATCCCGTTTGTGCCTAAAAATTTTCTGAGGCCGAGAAATCACAACCTCCTAGCGGTCCCAATTACTCGCACTGTAGCTCATAGAAACTCTCCTGTAGTCAGGGCTGTAAGGATGCTGAACTCGTTTCTGTCATGGGCACCCGAATGTGATATATTCGTGAGTCGATGGGCGCATGTGTGTCGTGCTTGTCTTAAATATTGCGAGGAGATGGACGAAAGTTAAATATTGTTTTATATAAGTACCTGTTTAACTGTCATCATTTTTGTGTCTTTCTTATGTTACCTACCTATATTTTATGTATTATGAATTATACAGTGACTTGGTAATACTGTGATGCTGTATACATTTTGTTTGCTATAAATAAATAAATAAATAAATAAAATAACGAATTATCAACCCTTAAAAATGAAAACTTGGAAATACAGGATAAAATTCAAACCTTAGAAAAAAACGTACATCAACTCCAAATCACCGCAGCTGAAACCGGAACCGGCTTATCGGCTACCGTCACCGGCCCGTCGGCCGCTTGTCGTGAGGACATCATAACGGAATCTTACGATCGGTATATGCGCATGCACAACATCATTGTAGCAGGTATAAGTGAAATTGACAATAAAGACCAGGCGGCTAGGCGGCGACACGACCTAGACATGACAATGGCAGTTATAAAATCTGTTTATCAAGTCTGCCCCGCACCCATTAAACTATTACGATTGGGTAAATACAACCAGGAAAAATCCCGCCTTATCAAAATATCATTTGAGTCCACGGACACCGTCAAATACCTGCTTAGAAACAAATCAAAGATTACCGGAGAATTCCGTATTTATAGTGATCAAACTGCAAACCAAAAGGCGTACCTAAAAGACCTACGGGAAGAGCTACGACTACGCAGCACAAGTGGGGAACCTAATCTAACAATAAAATTTATAAGGGGCGTACCGAAGATTACGAACTCTGAGAACGAACCAAAAAACTCCAAATTGTAAGCAGCGAAGACCAACAGAATTTCAGTGTAATAAACTTTACAATAAATTTGTTAAAACGTGATTTATTAATTTAATGTAATATATTATTCCGTTCCTATTTTCATTTATTTATTCGTTTATTTCTATGCTACGTACAGCAACATACTAACTAAAGCTAGATTATTTTGTCTCGTATTGACGGAAATCAAAGTGAGGCGGTGTTATTTTGATTGGCGGAATAACGTTAAGTATCATCTTTCTATACATAGACTATCGCCACGCTACTATGCTTAGAACATGTATTATGAACAATAAGTACGTAGAACTCAGATTTTCCTATATTATACAATTTAAATTAAGACAAAAATATTTATTATCGATAGGGTTGTTAAACCCAGGATCTTTAGGTACTCGACACGACGAATTCTTGGTGGCTATGGAACGACATCCTGTGGACATCATGGCGATTAACGAGACTTGTCTCCGGGCGGGCGAGGAGGCGCGCGCACCCGCGCCGCCCGACTACCGGCTGCGGCACACGCCGCGCCCTGCGGCGGCAGGCCGGCGCGCGCGCGGCGGCGGCGTCGGTTTCTACCTCAAGCGGGGAGTACATGCGCGCCTGCTCGCGCACCCGAAGGCTCCTTCTATCGAACAAATCTGGCTTAGCATTACGATTAATGGTACTAAACTGGCAATCGGTACGGCATACAGGCCGCCATGGCAAAATCTAGATCTTTTTATAAATGCTATTAATGACTCTGTCTCTTATTTTTCATCATTCGACCAAATCATTCTTATGGGAGACTTTAACGTAGACCTGTTAAAGACACAAGATCCAAGAACAAAAAAAGTTGAAGAGTTCTTTTACTGTCACAACCTCAGTCAATACGTAGATCGAGCCACTCACTTTACAGACCACAGCGAAACATTGATTGATGTTATTTGTTCGACCGTTAATATTAGCAAAATATGCGTCAATTTCATTCCAGAACTTAGTAGTCATGCATTCATATCATGTAATGTAAACATCATCAAACCAAAAGCTCCCCCGAAATGCATTATCTACCGCCCCCTCAAAGACATTGACTATGAAACGTTCAATGCTGACGTGGATCGAATCGAATGGGAAAAGGTTATGTTGAGCGATATTAATATGTCTGTAATTGCCTTTAACGAATTTCTGCTTAATTTATTCGATACACTGTTTTTAAAAAGCGCTCCTTCCCGAGGATAACGTACAATATCAAGAAAATGATAGAAAAACGAGACGAGGCTTATTTGAAACATCGACGAAGCAGCCTACACACACATAAAGTATATTACAGAGACATGAAAAGGGCGGTTATTAATGCTATTTATGATGAAAAATCTGCATATTTTAACAAGTATATAGTGTCTCAATTTAAAAATTCTCGTGCTCTTTGGAAACACATGAAGCAAAATGTAGCAGATTTTAAAAAAAGGGACAGTGATATACCCCACCATTTACTAGACCCAAATGGCATTAACGACTTCTTTCATGACGTACCTGGTAAAATCTTGACTAAAATTTCTGATTTAACTTTCTACGAATTCAATCGGCACACAGATGCACGTTTCAGTCTACAGCCAGCAACAGAGACCACGGTCAGTAAAAGTAATACGTTCAATCAAAACCCAGGCACAGGGCAGTGACGGCATTTCCCTTGACATGTTACTAATGACCTTACCACGCACGTTGCCCATTATAACAGCAATCGTAAACCAGTCCATTAGCACTGGCCAATTTCCCGAACACACACACATGGGTCACACCCATGGGTCTAAACCCATTCCTAAAGTAGCATCTCCAACGAATTTTAAAGATTTGCGACCTATCAGCATTTTCCCTTTAATGTCAAAGATACTCGAAAGGGCGGTATGTATGCAATTAGTAGAATACCTTGAAAATAATTATATTTTACTGCCCAATCAGTCAGGTTTTAGGAAGAAACGTAGTACAGCAACTGCTCTTCTTGATGTTGTTGACGATATCCTGACTGCGCAAGACAATGGAAAAGCCACAATCCTGGTCCTACTGGATTTTTCACGAGCTTTCGATACAATTAACACTACGTTGTTGTTATCTAAGTTGACGTACTACGGACTCGATAGTAACGCAGTAAACTGGTTCGCAACTTATCTCGGTGAGCGCACTCAGCACGTTGAAGTTCGAAACCCTGAGGGTTTATCTATGGTCTCCAAGAAATCAATAGTTACCAGAGGTGTCCCCCAGGGCTCCATATTAGGGCCAATCCTGTTTATATTATATAGCGCCGACATAGTAAATATGATTAGTAGGTGTAAATATCATTTATATGCAGATGATTTACAGGTCCATATCTCATTTAAACCGGAATGTGCTAACACAGCTGTCGAAGAGCCATGACCTCAGTCAAGTTGCTTCCGGTCAAATAAAAACAGTCTAGTTTTGAACCCCTTAAAATCTAAATTTATTGTATTAGGAACTAAAACACAAATTGAAAAAACTTTGTCACTAAATCCACAAGTCCGCATTCTAAACGAAAGCATTGATCGTGTGTCAGAAGCTAGAAATCTGTGAGTAATTATGGACGGAAGACTGCAATTTGACCGTCCGTAATTGTTTCTACAGGTTTAAAGTTCTGTACAGGATTCGCAATCATTTAAACATAGACATGCGCATCAAGCTCTGTGACACACTGGTCCTATCAAAACTCAATTATGCGGACACAGTCATCGGAGCGTGTCTACTATCGCGTACAAAAATGCAACTACAGAGACTTCAGAATGCATGTGCCCGGTTCTGTTTTCCTATTCCACCCAGAGCTCACGTAACGCCATTTCTAAACAACAGCAAACTTCTTAAAATGGATGCTAGACGGAAGCTTCACTTTGCTTGTTTGCTGTTTGGGATCGTTCAGAGTAAACAGCCTGGGTACCTATATGATCGATTAACATTCTCCACTAAGCATGTAAGGCAAGCACCCCGCCGCAATAGAGATAGCACCCAGTGACATCTGGTGCAAACAAGCTAAACTAACATTTCCATAGAAAAAATAGTACTTCGAGCTGAAAGGCCCCCCGTGTTCCATTTTTCACGATTTTGATACTAAAACGTCTTATGTATCAGTGGCCAATAAAATATTCAAAATAGTTTAAGTAGACTACATTTTCACATAGGAAAAGTTACATGTGCCGGTGAGACTGGTTAGAATACATTTGACACGTGATTTTTATTTGTCATTAATTAGTTGAATTCATTCTTCTTGAACTTGATATAAATACGCCTACTTTTGACATGGATGGTGTACTACAAAATTACCCAATTTTGTATCTTCTTTCAATCTCATATCTTTAATTTATTTTTATCAACGGACCTATTCTAAAATTGGTAAAGTATTAATAGTTTGATAAATTAACCAGTAAAACCACTAATAAACCTTACTCTCTCCTAAAGTATACCGTCAAGATGGAACGTCTATCGCCCCAAACACAGGTGACTAACACGAATAGTACATAGCTAGGCACGATCGCGTTCTTAACGAAAGTAAGAAAAAAGCTGGCTAGTGAATCTAGCAAGTGGATGATAAGTGGACGCAAATACGATCGTGCTATCAGTACATTGTGTCTCGCGGTATACTTTCACCTTAGGTCTTACCTGCTTCATCTGCTAGTAGTTCTTGGAATAATAGGCTCCTCACTGCATTACTTAGGATGTTATTAACTAATTTCGAAAGCGCACTTTCTCTACACTTTTATTTATATTCTAATATACTCTTTTCGAAACATATATTGCATAGCGTCATCCTTCACACAGATGTATGGGATTGTTGGAAATTGAATATTTAAATAATGAAAAGAAATATCTTCCAGCTTGCCATTCGTGTGGCTTATGCACCAATTAATAGTGCTGGTAAACACTTATAAAATAATATGTATTGCCGGTAACTATTAAAATTTTATTATTTTCATTTGACTCAATGTCTACCGTTCAACTCTACGTCGGATAGTTGACTGACTTGCGATCGGGCACTGAAACGTCACTGAAAACGTAAGCTCCGCCTTTGGCACTAGATTTTGTGGCACCGGTTTTGAGCGACGGTTATGCTTCCATACTTATTACATTTCGATGTTTTTATGCCAAATTTTGTACTAGTATTGAAATGTTGTAAAAAAAATCTTAAGAATTATGCATAGGAGAGTAACAGGTACAAAAATGCCATATAAAAACTTGCTCAAACATTACAGTATCCCATCATTGTCAACACGTCGTCAAATATCAGACGCAGTAGCACTTTATAAAATCTGCCGAAGTGAATATAACTGCAGTGAGTTATTTACAGCTAGTGCGGTTCCGGGTGCCGCCGCGGCGCGGGTCGCGCTCCGCAGCCCTGTTCGCCGTGCCGACGTGCGCCACCAACGCCGGCGTGCGGGCGCCGGTGCGACGCATGTGTGACGCGTACAATAAGGCTCTTGTCTTGGTTGACACTTTGACACGTCCATAAGCCGTTACAAAAAAGAACTGCTTGAAATTGTCTCTGGTGACAGTGGTGACCAATGTTAGTATTCATATTTGAGATTCTAGTTAAGCATTATTCATTTATACAAAGAAAGATTTAAAAAAAACATATGTGGTATAGTAGTAGTAACATTGTAGCATCCAATTTTAAATTTTAAACCCTTGTCTAAGTACAACTTTGTGTAAAACATAAGTGCATACCCTTTTAACGTATGTAACTAATAGCATTTAGTCATAAATCGTAAACTAAGTTTTATGTTTTAGTGAGAACTGTTGAGGAGTTAAATGCATGTCCATTTGTAAGCTAGGTTTTAAGTTGTTTCTATGTACATTTGGCTCTGTTTGTTCTTCAAATAAAAAAAGGAGTAGATGCCAAACTGACGGTGATCTGATCACACAATAAAAATTAATGAATTAGAGTTGGACAATCGCTGGGTAAATGCCTTACAATCCTGTGCTGTCACGTACTTTATTTCCTCATATTAATGTACCACCACCATACTCGTATCAGCCAAAGGACGTCCACTGCTGGACATGGGCCTCCCCCAAATTCACGAGGGGTATATGCCATAATCGCCACGCTTGGCATGCGGGTTGGCGATCGCAGTATCTCCACCGCACTCCAGGGATGCTGCTGCCCATCCCCCGATGGTCTTGGTCGTAGTTTTAGGACATACCCGGGTCCATATTAATGTACATAGTTATGCAACTCTGTTCAAGGTATCAAATACACCATGTATGTGAACTAGGGTGATCAGCCGGCTTCGACTCTTGAAAATTAGAATGATGAGATAAAATTTATGAAAGCGGCCAATTGATACATAAGTTAGCTCCGAAGCTGTTTCGTTAGCTCCAAAGCGGATCCCATTGTGTATACAAAGTTTCATGTTATTCTAGCATGGCGTTTTAAAATGAGAGCATAAATACGTTTGTATGGAGAACCGAGCGTACTGCGCCCTTTTTAACTATAGGCTGGCCTGTGGCAGTGACATATTTTTTAAGGTTTTTTTTTTTTGATTTGTGATGGAGATACTGATCTTTTTAGGGTTCCGTAGTCAACTAGGAACCCTTATAGTTTCGCCATGTCTGTCCGTCCGTCTGTCCGTCCGTCCGTCCGCGGATAATCTCAGTGACCGTTAGCACTAGAAAGCTGAAATTTGGTACTAATATGTATATCAATTACGCCGACAAAGTGGTAAAATAAAAAGTGGAAAAAAATATTTTATTAGGGTACCTCCCCTATACGTAAAGTGGGGAGTGAATTTTTTTTTTTCATTTTAACCCTAAATTGTGATATATTGTTAGATAGGTATTTAAAAATAAATAGGGGTTTACTAAAATCATTTTTTGATAATGTTAATATTTTCGGAAATAATCGCTCCAGAAGTAAAAAAAAATGTGTCTCCCCCCCCCTCTAACTTTTGAACCATAAGTTTTAAAAATATGAAAAAAATCTCAAAAGTAGAACTTTATAAAAACTTTGTAGGAAAATTATTTTGAACTTGATAGGTTGAATAGTTTTTGAAAAAATTACAAAAACTACGGAACCCTACACTGAGCGTGGCCCGACACGCTCTTGGCCGGTTTTTTTTTTTGTTATAGTGATCAGGAATTTAAAGTGTTACGAAAATAAGCGATTTTATATACAAAATATCAGAATACCACGAAGAGATGAAAACCACATTTCAAAATTATGGACAACGCGTCTTACCACTCTGTTCAGCTTAACAAACCTCCAAAATGAAACGACCGCAAAAGTGATATTGTCGAGTGGCTACAGAAACATTTTTTTCTTATTTAGACAGTTTTCTTGGCTAGAAATACATAATTTACACATTAATATTAATAAAACCCATTATGTACAGTTTAAATCAAAACGAGGTGAAAATCTTAGTATGAATATACATTTTAGAAATAAGAAAATACAAGGATTGCAGGGCGTTACTTTTTTGGGAGTCATTTTAGATGAGCATTTGGACCGGCAAGCTCACATTGATGAGGTCCGTTGCAAATTGAATACATTTGTGTGGGATTGGTACTTTTTGATAGCTGTGTAAGGTGCTGGCTGTTAGATGATGAATAAGGAACGTTCGATTGTAGTTTGAATTGCTTTGGAATGGCTAATGAGTTGACGTATGTTTCAGTATGTAAGACGAGTTGAATGGAGTAACATATTTTATAACGATGTAAATAAAACGAAGGATTATTTAAGAAGAGTTTACTTATTTAACCGTGGATCCTGTCTGAGGTTCTACAATTTTGGGGGCTCGTCCGGGATATGGAAGAAAAATCAAACCCTAGACAATGACACAGAAAATAATGAAGAATATTTAAGACGACGAAGACGAAGACGAGAAGACGACGGGAAGACGAACAAGACTTGAAGACGAATAATTAAATACGAAGAGGACGAAGACGAAGGTGAAAATATGAACGAGACATATCGACAGATGTTAACGTTGCCTATTTTTACGGCGGATGACGACTGCAACGTGGAAGATTTTGTTGAAGACGTGGAGTCCAAATCCCTTTTGTATGGATGGACAGAACGTCAGCTACTTGTATTGACAAAGAGAAGGTTATGCGGCACGGCAGCGCTGTGGCTACGCTCAGAGGACCCCTTCAACACGTGGCATGAATTAAAATGGGCGTTACTACAAGAGTTTGGTGATAGTGAATACGATGGACCTGAAAAGCATGAAAGTATCCATAACAAATGCGACGATATTTCAACGCAGGACGACGCGCTCTCACCCACGCAAACGTCAATTTTGAACGAGTTCAAACACCAAAAAGAAGAAACATTGACAGATGACATTCTCATGCGTCAAAGTGAAAAAAATTGCAATAAATTTAACAAATGTGGCGAAAATTATGAAAACAGTGATGAAGGCGATGCCGTGAGGAGTGAAAATGTGCGGACGGAGCAGCCCGAACGAATTGTCGACGGCAATTGCAAAATTGATCGCAATATAGGAATGCAAGTCGTGCAATTGAAGACGAAAAGAAGTCCTTATCGGAAGCTTACCATCGGACTGGAGGAAGACGGAGGGCGCAAGGACTGCTTCCAGAGTGTGCGAAGCAACGGCTTTGTGCAGGCAGGCAGCACGCGGGACTTCGATAAGGCGGTGTTCAGAGTGTGTTATTATGTGTTTCTGTGTGTCTTTAAGTATCGGTTTTATTTGTATGGTGTAATATTAAGTAGATAGTGTTTCTGATGTATTTTATATTACGATGTATACAGGGTGTGCTATGAAGACGAAAGTAAGTTGTGCAGCTGGTGACGGGTAAGTGCGGTGTCTGAAGGTGCATAACTGAGGGACCAGTACATGATAGCAGGATTGGCCGAGTGTGGGATTGGTACTTTTTTATAGCTGTGTAAGGTGCTGGCTGTTAGATGATGAATAAGGAACGTTCGATTGTAGTTTGAATTGCTTTGGAATGGCGAATGAGTTGACGTATGTTTCAGTATGTAAGACGAGTTGAATGGAGTAACATATTTTATAACGATGTAAATAAAACGAAGGATTATTTAAGAAGAGTTTACTTATTTAACCGTGGATCCTGTCTGAGGTTCTACATTTGTTAATGTTTTACATAAATTAAGGCGCACTTCAGAATTACAAGCCACTCTAGCTGCATATCATGGATATGTAAATTCGGTATTGAGATATGGACTAATTTTGTGGGGAAATTGTAATTATTACAGTATTGCATTTGTGGCACAGAAAAAATGTGTGCGCGCTATCTGGCGACTAGCTAACTACAAGTCTTGCAAACCACTATTCAGAAAATTTTAAATACTACCTCTACCCTGTTTATATATTTTAGAAATCTGCATGTTCGTTAAGAGGCATATGTACTTATTTAAAACAGCTGCAAGCATTTCCATTAGAAACCAACGAAATCCTGGACGTTTGGTGCATGATTGCGTTCCTAGGACAGCATTGTACTCTAGTCACTGCTTTGTTATGTGTATGACAATATATAGTAAGTTACCGAAATGTTTGAAAGAGCTACCTCTAAATAGATTTAAAAACCAAATAATCAAGCTATTAACTGTAAAGAACTATTACAATGTAAAAGATTTCCTGTCTCAAGACATTTAACATTTATTTATGATATTTGCATGCTAGCATTACACAATACAAATAGCAGAATAAGATACTTATTGTCATATAACAACTAAGGACATTGATGCACCTACTTATTCTAAGCAAATAAAGATTCTATTTTATTCTATTCTATTCCCCGGAAAATTACATTTTACAGCTACGATATCATTCGTTTTTCGTTTGGTCTTGAGAAACCTATCGAGTTAGGAATCAAATGAAAGAGCTCCATGAGCTGATCCCAAAAATATACCACATCATTACATTACACTCAGCGTTTTCGTACTATATATATATATTTAAAAAAACCTTTTAAAACTCACTACTAGACAGCTTGGATTAAATTCAGTACCTTAATATATTCTTCGAGCTGTACACTTTTTATAATGCTTGTAATTAAAAATAACATTGGATTTGGCGTAGGAAGGGCATTCGAATTCGGGTGACGAGGGGGTTAAGGTATAGGCCGAATCAGTCGCCTAAATAATATATATTATTACTCCTCCATTAATTCATATGACATGAAATAAAGAAGTTTCATTTACCTACCTTGGAAATATCGTTGATAAGTAGCATTTTGTTAGCGGCAAAAACTGTAGTGCCGAGCCATGCGTAACTTCACCACTTTTTGTATGTACATACACTACTGCTCATAAATACGTGTATTTAGGCACCCATACCTTTTTCTATACATCTGTATACAAAAATGACTTTCACAAATACACTGCCAAATCAAAGTCCCTTGACAGTTTTGCGCGCATTTTGCATTTTTTATTTAGCTGATTTATTGAGCCTTAAATTGGTGCAAGAGACTTAAAAGGGGGGTCTCTGGCACCGATTTAAGGCAACAGTCTTATAATTACTTCATATTAAATCCCATACGCGTCGAATTGTCGAACGTATTGTAAGACTGATTAATTTTGGTACCTATTGAATAGCAATCAACTCTTATATTGGCAAGAAAACCGGCCAAAAGCGTGGCAGGCCAGACCTCGCGCAATGTAGGGATCCGTAGTTGTCCACCAGTTGCAACATGCCGACTCAAAAGTTCACAAACTTTTTCTTGACAGTGTATCTTATAATATAAGATACACATTTTGCTTGCACTTTTTGAGCTTTTTGCTTTACAAGGTGCAAATAAGACTTCAACTCGTGAGTTTTTTTTTTATTTGCGAAGGAAAGGGTTAACGATTGTAATCGAATGTAGTAAACTACTACAGTCTACTCGCAAAATTAAGTTCCTATTTCATGATTTATTTATTTATTAATTTTTTAAAGGCGTACCTATTTATAAAGTGGTTCCCAATTAGTACAGAAACAAAATGCAATTTAGTAGAAAAGTTTGTGTATTTACAAATAACAACGGTAGAAAAAATGTAGGTAGTGACCGCTCTAAAGTGACGCCAAAACTAAGTAATAGAATAGTATACAAGTATACTACGGGAAATCAATTGATACAAATTTTCATTAAAGTCGTTGCTGATGTTATTTTAGACGAGCGTCCCCATTGTTGATATACTGGTGAAATTTATCCCCCATCTGTTACCTGTGGTATAAATAACGAGAAAATGATTCCGTGCAGCTGTTACAAACTAACGATAGTTTACTACCATTCAATAATTTATTCACTCGCGGACAAATAATACGGGTCGGTATAATACCGTCATATATTCCTAAAATAGTACAAGGTTGCACAGTCATCACCGTCAGTCATAATAGTTTTTTTAATCCTGTCAATCTTTATTTAATTTTACATTTAAACAACAAAATTAACATTTAATAAAAACCCATGAAAAAAACCACGTTAACGGAGCGTGCTACCGCAAAAATCTTCATTTTGGATATTGATATTTTTATGAAAGAATCCCGGTAATGACTAATAGGATGGGTATAGTTGGGTTGGGTGGTGGTTGGTAATAGTACTAATAGTACTTATATATGATGTAACTATAAAAAACCCAATGCGGTTATTAAATCCATGATGAACTAGAAGTTATTGACCGCGAGTGTAATATAATAAATAACCACTGAGATTAGTTCCTAGTAGTTACCAGTATAACAGATGAGGTAAAATCCAGCTACCAGATGGGTGTAACCCACGGCAATAACGATGACGTCGGGGGGCGGAGAGGCTGCGGTGCTGTGATTCTTGTGTTCACTTCTTGGTGTCGACGACATCGAACTCGCTGACCTGCGCCTCCACCAACTGCTTGCTGCGCAGCTTGATGGTGGCGTGTCCTGGCACGTTCGGATCCTCCATCTCAAACTCGATTAGTCCTGTATTAACAACAAAATAATTTACAGTTAATTATAAAAGTAGGAGTATGTACATGCCAATAAGTTTTATTAAAATTACGATAAGGACAACAGCAGCTCCGACTCGATATTTTGGAAAGTAAATGTGCAGGAAATATTCTGTCGGACTGTTCTATTCCGTCGCCAAAATGGCGAAAGCGGAACACTTATAGATTCGTCATGTCTGTCCGTCCGTATGTAACAGTTTATATATGTAACAACCTTGGAGACTATAAGCACAAAAATAATGAAATTTGGTAGAAAGGTGTATTCTATGAACCGCTACAAAATAATGTAGTGAAATTATAAAAATAAAAATAAAAATTAGAATGATTTTTTTTATTTCAATTCTCATAGGCGTGCGGGGTACCTGCTTTTAAAACTGATATAGAGGTTTCAAAAAACTTTTTATTTAAGTAAACCGTTGGCGAGATATTATCCGTAAAAGTCGGAACTTTTTATAACTCGACGACGACACTTTTGTCGTCGTCGTCCCGACCGAGTGGAACGAAGGTCTCTGCTTCAGCTTCGACAATTTCTCTATGTCTAACAGTGTTTATCAAGCTATAAGTTATGTACTACATGGTCGTCCGATATGCATAGTAGAAGTCTGGTACAGCTTAATTAGCGACTAGTTAGATTTTCGTAAGGTTACCCTATGATATTTAAAAATAAAATAAAGCTTAAATTCAAATTTAAATAATACGGCGGTTTTGCGTATGAAGACGACTTTTTGTTGCATGCAACCATCCACCCGCTAAGCGTTGCCGTTGTCGCCGCCATTTTGACACATATAACGTCAGCGCTAGGATACCAAACACAGCCAGCAGTCATTTTGAAATTTACCTATCACGTTTATTTGTTTTGGGTAATAAAAAATCGGCTGACATTATTGGCAATTCTTATTGGTACAACACCGCGCATGCGTATTACGAATAAATGCCCCGTTTCAAAGTGGACTTTTATAGGAAGCTCGCGTTCTATGCTTTTTTCGTTCACTGTTGTGAGCATGTGCGATAATTATAATAGATTATTTTGTAATGTCAAATTTTGAAAATCAAAAGAAACGCACTCACGAGGTCTACAGCTCACAGAACCACTAGTCTAGAGGTTTAAAATGTGGAGTAGTATAGGTAGGTGTCGGTACGGAACTCTTCTTTGTGCGTGATCCGACACGCACTTGACCGGTTTTTATTTCTGCACTTATTGGTGACCACAGACATCAGAGAAAAGCAGACTCGCAGTATTAAGCCAGATGATTTTTCATATACATAGTTGTCTTTTTAATCCTAATGGTGCACCAAAAAGAGTTAGAATGCGACAGATAGTACGATCATTTCGGCTGTTAACGAATTGTCTCCAATTGAAAGTATCTTAGGATGTTAAATCATTAACGGTAGTGTTAAGTATTTAGGCACCCATACCTTTTTCCATACATTTGTATACAAAAATGACTTTCAGAAATACACTGCCAAGTCAGAGTCCCCTGACAGTTTTGCGTGCATTTTGCATTTTTTATTTAGCATTTTTATTTTTATTGAGCCTTAAATCGGTGCCAGAGACCCCCCCTGTAGTTTTCTTTTTGCAGTGACTGAAATAACTACTAATTGCTGGTTCATACAAACACACTACACTTTTCTATGAACCAGCAATTTGTAGTTATTTAAGTCATTGCAAAAAGAAAACTGTCAAGGGACTCTGACTTGGCAGTGTATTTCTGAAAGTAATTTTTGTATACTGATGTATGGAAAGAGGTATGTGTGCCTTAATACTTATGAGCGGTAGTGTATAAACTTAACCCACCACAACGTTAGTTTAGACGAGACAGAGACACTGACAGGTGAAGACCTGTCAGATGTTACTTGTCTGTCCATCTCGAACTTTCTGATTTGTGCATTAGTGAGAATAGATCAGATGTACAGAAATCTTGCAACTTTAATGAGCGTATCTGCTTTGGTGACAGATTTATAAGCTCGGCTTGTGTTTGTGGCCTATTCATTTGGGCCGTTTTAGGTAATGTTTGAAATAACCTAATGCTCAACACCAATTAAAAATTATATTAGTTGGATTAATAAGTACAAGTATTTATTTCTCAAAAACACACCACACCAAACGGCCGAAACAACGGAAAGTAATATTATAAAATATACTCATAACTAAGTAGTGCTCAGTAGTGCCTTATAAATAAGATTGCTTTAGTATGATGCTGATAAGAGATACTTATAGGAGTTATCTTTATATATATAATTCTTCTGTACGTGTGTTTGTCACCCTACTCCTCCTAAACGGTTGGACCGATTTGGATGAAATTTTGTGTGTATATTCGAGTGGATTCCTGGCTGGTTTGAAAATACAATTGGACCCGGTAGGTGGCGTCGTTATCGCGTTTTCATGGAAAAACGGATTGTTGAGCAAGTCTGTACTATAGATGGCGTTGATATCAATTCTTTGGCATTTGAGGTACGGTACGCAATAATACATGTGCAAGTCCTTTGACGCATTGACATATTTCGAATAAATTGAGGAAATATGATAAAGCTCAAACCTGTAGTAAGTTGAGCAGCAAAAGAAAATATGTCTTTTGAATCGGCTTTATATATCCGCATCACCAGTAAAATAACTAATCACCAAACAAACGGTCTGTTTACAATGTTTGCATGAATGACAGACGTGGTGTGTCATTTTTTAATTTAATTTTAATGGGGATCTTTACACGATTTATATTATCTCATCTCAATTATGCTGGGGTGTCAATATTATCGCGGTTTTCCTAATTGTTTGTACTTTGCTTCAATATTTTAAATTAATAATACCAACAGATCCGTAGTGTTAAGCAAGATGATTATTCATATAGTTGTCTCTTTGAATCCTTATGGTTAACTAAGATGAGTTAGGACGGGACAGATAGTACGATCATTTTCGGCTGTTGACGAATTGTCTCCATGTAGAAGCACACCAAATGTCAAATCCCATGCAAACCAAAACGTCACAAACGTCAGTTCAGTATAATTTGCAGTTATGAAAATGGAGACACTGACATGTGAAGACCTGTCAAATGTCACTTATCTGTGTCTCGCAAACTTACTGATTGGGGTTTAGTGAGAAAATATCAGATGTACAGAAATCGTTCAGCTTAAAATTAGCGGATCTGCTTTACCTACTCTGATATCTGGTGTTTAATATTCATTAATATTCACGTGATACGTGAATACGTGATACATTGCGGGCTGGAAGGACTAAGAAAAAAAGAAACATATAATAGTGACGTGAAGGTTCCGCTAAGATTGAATGGAAAACTCCAACTTCCAAAAACGAGAGTCCCAAATTCTGTTTAATATTTCCCTCTTCTTTCGAGTTCGGACACACTCTTAGTCTACATATTTCATTGTAGTCGTATAGATCCGTGGGTTTAGTTAGTTGACTAGGTATGAATATAAAAATATAAACAAATTTTATAATGGTAATTTATGCCCGCGGGCAGAGAGAGATGTGGGCTAAATTAACCAACACAGCACAGCCAAAACTTCAATCGTCAGAAGGCATTTTGGCTATCGTACAAGTACATAGGCGTTCGGCAATGGCATTTATTGTGTGTGATAGCATAGACTTTAGGGCCTTTTTAGGGTTCCGTAGTCAACTAGGAACCCTTATAGTTTCGCCATGTCTGTCCGTCCGTCTGTCCGTCCGTCCGCGGATAATCTCAGTGACCGTTAGCACTAGAAAGCTGAAATTTGGTACTAATATGTATATCAATTACGCCGACAAAGTGGTAAAATAAAAAGTGGAAAAAAGTATTTTATTAGGGTACCTCCCCTATACGTAAAGTGGGGAGTGTTTTTTTTTTTCATTTTAACCCTAACGTGTGATATATTGTTAGATAGGTATTTAAAAATAAATAGGGGTTTACTAAAATCATTTTTTGATAATGTTAATATTTTCGGAAATAATCGCTCCAGAAGTAAAAAAAAATGTGTCCCCCCCCCTCTAACTTTTGAACCATAAGTTTTAAAAATATGAAACAAATCTCAAAAGTAGAACTTTATAAAAACTTTGTAGGAAAATTATTTTGAACTTGATAGGTTGAATAGTTTTTGAAAAAATTACAAATATAATTTCTGAACTAAGTTTGTAATTTAACCGTATAAACAGGTGTTTATTGTACCTGTCATTTCTACAAAATCACAATGAAATGACGTGCTTTCAAAGGTTTTGTGTTACTGTACTTAATATGTCAACTTAATGTGACGGACGGAAAACTACGGAACCCTACACTGAGCGTGGCCCGACACGCTCTTGGCCGGTTTTTTTTTACTTTTGGTAAGGAGAAGCGTCAGAAGCGGATTGTAGACGTTGTATTGCAAAAACTAAAATTTATCCTAAATTATGATTATTTAGGTCAATTCCTGATTTCGTGCTCAGCCGCCTCGCCTAGCTTAATATTTTAACAAACTTTGTCGAATTTTCAAGAATATGTTACGATATTAGTCTATGGGAGTTTACATTTGTCTATTTAAGATCGTCTTTCGTAGCTGTCCAGTGTCCACAAAATATCTTTCACGTAGTAAAAGGTCTGAAAGGGTTAATAATAAGATTAATAAAAAAACCCGCTGACAACATCAACACGTCATTTTTTCATATTTATTTAGAAAATTCGTTTTTTATGTTTTCTACGCCTGAATTGCACTTTTACACCATTATATATGTACGTTATTGTCTCCCATCATGTGTTTTTTACCCAAAATACGGCACGGACTTTATTATGGAGCCAACTTGGATTTTACATGGGAATTGACAAGCTGTCAAAGTTACATATCGGCGAGAACTAAATAACGAATGATACAAAATAAATAATGATTACGAGGACGCGTTCACGAGCGGCACAACGCGCACGCCCACCATCTCCGCCCGCGCCATCCAGCTCTTCGCCATCATCGTCGGGTGACGAATTCGCTACAGCGCCCGACACCAGCGAGTCGAGCTGTGACGAGCGCGGGCCGCCGTCCCCTCCGCCACGACCACCTGCGCGAAGAGGACGACCACCGCTGCCGGCACGCTTGGGGCCTGTGGGGCACTCCGCCCTGCCCACGGCTCCCGCTGCCGGTGGTGTAGTGCGCCGCATGCGATGGACTCAAGAAATGAACGAAAATTGCATGCGAGCGTACTTTGGGGCGACAGAGGGGGAAACCAACCTGTCCGCGTATCGTGTCCGGATGCTTCCTCTATTCCAGGCCCTTGAACCAACCATCACCGTGACTGCGCAACGCCTATCGGATCAGGTGCGCGTCATTCAACGGCTCAAGCGGTTGGATGACGCGACGCTTGATCGGCTACGCCTGGAGGCACTTTCTGCTCGCACAGCTTCCGCTTTGGCGCGGGACCCGCCCGCCACGTCGCCGGCTCCGGTGCCCACACCCGACATGGCACCGGGGGTGCCGCGGGTGGATCCCAGTGTCGACGAGGACTGTGCGAATCAGACTGTGAGTACCCAGGCCAATGAGCAACTGAGGAGGGCTTTGGAAGAGGCGATTACGCGATATCGCTTCACACCCAACTCTAGGCCACGATTACCGCGCTTGCCCGTGAATAGACGTAATTTAGCGCTAATGGGAGCCCTAAACGATCTCCTAGACCCGTATTTACGGGCTAGTGAAGATCTTATTGACACACACTCAATTCTGTACTGCGGGGCCATCGCGGCGTGCCGTGTTGCTCGCGTCAAGTTTCCGGACGCTGACCGTGCACCTAGGACCGCCGGGGGTGTCCCTGCCTGGCAAGTACGAATTGAGCGGCGTGTCAATACGTTTAGGACTCTCATTGCAAAGCTGATCTGCTTCAGGGGGGGCAATGACCGCCCCCGAGTTATGCGCTTTGTGAACCAAGCCTTTGCGGGGACTGGTGTCAGGCCCCGCGACTATGTGACTTGTGTCACGGAACGCATTGACTTTCTGAAGCAGAAAGTCTATGCATGGGCAAGCCGTATTCGCCGCTACAGAGAGCGTGTGGACCGATACCAGCAGAATCGCCTTTTCCAGAGTGACCAAAGGAAGGTATACCGGAAGTGGGAGGGAACCGACCATCGCGTGTGCGACGGTCAGCGACCGGATGCTACTGCCATGGGTAACTTTTGGCGTAGTATCTGGTCGGTGCCTGTCGAGCACACTGAAGGTGCCTGGATCGGTGTTGTCGAACGTGAGTGTGAGTCCATCGAACCCATGGGGTCTGTTACCATCAGCCCCGAAGACATAAGTTGTGCCATCCGTACTGCCCCGAACTGGAAAAGTCCGGGACCGGATGGATTGCACAACTTCTGGCTGAAGTGGTTTCGATGCTCACATGAACGTTTGGCAACACAGTTCCAGCAAGCCCTCGAGCTCGGTTCCCTGCCACATCTCTTAACAACTGGTGTTACCTCCCTGCTCTACAAGTCCGGTAGTACCACGGAAGCCAAGAACTACAGACCCATCACGTGCTTGCCTACGCTGTACAAGCTCCTTACATCCATTTTAAGAGCAAAAATTAACACGCACATTGTTGCGAACAACATTTTGGCCCCTGCTCAAAATGGATGTAGGGTTGGGTCGCGTGGTACTAAAGAGCTCCTCCTCATAGACATGACCATTTGCCAACGAGTCCGGCGGAGCAGAGGGGCCCTCTCGGCCGCTTGGATTGACTATAAGAAGGCCTATGATTCGGTGCCTCATTCATGGCTGAGGAGGATCTTAGAGCTGTATAAAGTTGATGCAGCTTTAAGATCCTTCTTAAGTGCTTGCATGGGGCAGTGGACCACAGTCCTTCGTCAACCGGGAGGAGGAGACGGCTCCTCTGGTCCGCAAGACTCTATCAGGATTGAGCGAGGTATTTTCCAGGGTGACAGTCTGAGTCCCTTGTGGTTCTGCCTAGCGCTGAATCCGCTCAGCACTCTGCTGAAGGATTCGGGGCTAGGTTGCCAGCTGCGGAGAGGGGGTGAGGTCATTTCTCATCTGCTCTACATGGATGACCTCAAGCTATTTGCACCAAATAGACAGGACCTGTTGGAGCTACTGAAAACAACAGAAGTTTTCAGTAGCGCCATCAAAATGGAATTTGGTGTAGATAAGTGTGCGGTCATGCATGTACAGCGGGGGAAAGTTGTAAATTCAACAAATTTACAGCTTTCTGAGACAATGTCACTCAGATCTCTCTCCGAAGCAGAAACCTACAAATATCTTGGTATGTCACAGTCTTTGGGTATTGAGGGTGAGGGCATAAAGCAGGCGGTGAAGGAGCGCTTCTTCTGTCGCCTGACAAAAGTACTTAATAGTTTTTTGTCGGGTGGCAATAAGGTGCGCGCATTCAACGCCTGGGTTATGCCCTTGCTCACATACTCCTTTGGCATACTAAGGTGGACTCAGACTGAGCTGGATGCCCTGGATCGAAGGGTGCGTGTACTGCTCACTGCTCACCGCATGTTGCACCCACGCTCGTCTGTTATGAGACTGTACATCCCGCGGAAGTGTGGAGGTCGCGGCTTTTTAAATGCCAAAGACCTCCACAACCGCGAGGTGTGCAGTCTCAGGGATTATTTCCTAAACGGCGAGTGTGGGATGCATCGTGACGTAGTGGCAGTAGACGCATCTTTCACCCCGCTCTCCATGGCAAACGAGAACTGGCGCAGATTTAAAGTACTGAGCACCGAGGACCGCAAGGCGGAATGGAAGAGTAGGGAGCTACACGGGCGGTTCTACAAGGCCCTTACGGGGCCCGACGTGGACCTGCTCGCGTCGGTGATCTGGCTACGTTTCGGGGATCTCTTCGGGGAAACCGAAGGTTTTGTCTGTGCAATTGCGGACGAAGTTATCATGACGAACAACTACCGGAAGTATATCCTGAAGGACGGTACGGTCGACATTTGTCGGGCATGCCGCCGTCCCGGAGAGTCACTCAGGCATATCATTTCCGGTTGTGGTCATCTTGCTAACGGCGAGTACTTGCACAGGCATAACTTGGTAGCCAGAATTATTCACCAGCAACTTGCTCTTTCATACGGTCTTGTGAACTTCGAAGTGCCGTACTATAAATACTTACCTGCGCCAGTTCTCGAAAATGGTCGTGCTACGCTCTATTGGGATCGGTCTATCATCACGGACAGGACTATTGTAGCCAATAAGCCCGACATCGTGCTGATAGATCGATCGAAGCGCCAGGCAGTGCTCGTCGACATCACCATCCCCCATGACGAGAACCTCGTGAAGGCCGAGAAGGACAAAGTCAGCAAGTACCTAGACTTGGCACACGAGGTAACCGCCATGTGGGATGTTGATTCGACGATCATTGTCCCGATAGTCGTTTCTGCGAACGGTTTAATAGCGAAGAGTCTCGACCAACACCTCAAGAGACTCTCGCTAGATGGCTGGGTCAAGGGTCAGATACAGAAGGCGGTACTCCTGGACACGGCGCGGATAGTCCGGAGGTTCCTCTCTCTGTCGCCCTAACCACCGGTAGCTTAGGCCCTGCCTCGCTGCCGGCGGCACCCTAGGTTAGGTTTTTTAGTGATTTTATGTTTAGTATTTATAGTTATATATTTTACTTTTATAGAAATATTGTAAAAACCAACCTAAGACGAGAAATAAATAAAGATTAGTAAGTACCTAATAATAAATATATCCAAAATCAACCATTCCATTTAAAAATATATATAATAGAATGGACCTTTTGGATAAACTTGGCTTTAATTTAATCCGCAGCATCCCTTGCATTATTTGTATTACGCGAGCGAAGCCGCGCGGGGCAGCTAGTAAAACTTATAAATGTGTAGTCTCAGAACATTATATACCTTGTAATCTGTTACTTCAACCATTTGATATCTATGAATTGACGTTTGTAGTGATGAGGCTAAGACGTATCGTTTGTCAAATAAGCGATTATTACCGAATGGTTGACTGAATCGATTTTACAGCCGATTTTTGAAATGTTTTTATGATGCCTTTATTTATTTTATATTACATGATTGTTTCAGTCTCCTCAAACAAAAAGATGTTACTTATTATGTATGGGAGGCCGACTCCAATATACGGGGCGCCGATCTGGGCGCCGCATGGAGCCTCCTGTGCCCCTGTAGGGTTGCGTGTTCAGTTCTTTCCTCGGTTATGGCGAGCCAAATGAAATGCCGGAATGGAATATAAACGGTGTATTTGCTTCACCATGCAAACTTATGCAGCGCTATGGGACTAAACATGTTATATTATAATTAAATCAAAAGGACATCTTTACATGCTGTAAATATGTAACAAGAAGCTCTGACAGTTAATTGTCTAGACAGAACGTTATTTTTCTATCCAACCTAACCATCCTGTTGTGCACAGTGTCGCGATTATTAACGAATGGTTCACTAAATCAATTTTACGGCCGATTTTTGAAATGTTTTTATGATGTTTTTATTTATTTTATATCACATCAAACAAAAAGATGTTACTTATTAATTATTATGTACGGCGTTCTTTATTCCATACAATAAGAAACATTTTAAGAAGAAATAAGAAAGACAGACATATTCTCTTAATCACGTCATCGCTATGCTGATGCCGTAAGCTGGTCGGTCTATCTGCCATTTATGTCAATCAATAAATTTTGCACATTTTTTCCGACTTTACGGAGTTTTACTAATGTTTAGGTGTACAACGTCAAAAAAGTAGTCTTCGAACCGTTTATAGTGTAAATTCGAACCACACATGTGTACACCGCGAAATATGTTATGTTCTGTGTTTCGCACGCTCTGTGGAATAAAAACCCTTAGTGATACTCGCGCTGAACGCAAAGCAGAATCAAAAGTGTCGACGCCTGCGAAGGCACCAGGCTCTTCACCAGTATCGCTGACATGTCATGCCGCAGACACGACGTTCGTGGCAGGCAGCAGCCGTATGTCAAATAAGGCGCCGTCGTTGAGGGACGACGGTGTGCCGCACCCGCTGTCACCGCTCAATAAGGTACCGTCCGCATCCACATCCATGTCAGCACGAAAGAGGCTAGAACTAGAGGCCAAACAACGAAAGGCGTTGATTGAACTTCAGTGCGATAGAGAGTGACATCTGGTACAAACAAGTAAACTAACATCTACATAGAAAAATTCGTACTTCGAGCTGAAAGGCCCCTGGTGTCAGTGGCTCTTATGAGTATAGGTTTCTATAGCTGTCACAGATTTTTCTCTGTCATTTATGTCAATCAATAAAATTGCACATATTTCCCAACTTTACGTTATAAATATATGCGTACCTAATAGATTTCTATCAATTTACGGAAATATCTTCTGAATCGAAACGGCAGACTTGGTCACAACACTAGTTTTAAAAAGAAAACGACGTAACACGTAACTGTTTGGGTGGTGAATTATTATCATAAAATACTCAATAACAATAACAATTAACTAAAAAAATGTAACATAACTTAAATTATGTTTTAGAAAAGCAAAATATTATTTTTATTTACTTGAAAAGCCCTAATAGTATTACGTGATTTTATTTATAATTCCGATAAGTCTTTCTTGTTTACGTTCTTTGGGTGTTGTGATGTGTAAGAGCAATTGTATTCTGGTAGAACTTCTGTAAGTGTATTATAGGGCCTTCTAACGTTCTGCTAGTTGATTATAAGATCGTTATAAGAAAGCACGGCTGTTTATTTACGTAGAACGAAACGTGTATGATAGCGGCCATATTGTGTCAAAAAGATTTTGACGACATACCGAGCTCTCATTGGCTACTGCCTTGTCTGGCAATGGACGTCAAACGTCAAAATAAAGTGACAAATAAAATTAAATGGCGTCTCCTCGGAATTTCGTCTAGTCGTCTCTGAACATTTTTTTAATTTTTCCAAATGTTGTTATTTAATTTGTAGTATTGATAGATTACTATGCAATGAACAAACGGAACAATGTGTAGCTAATCGAAAATTCATCTGGAAACGCGTAATAACCATTGTTTGGACAACAAATGCAAGATAGTGAAGTGCGTCGTATGTGTCATGCAAGCTCTCATTTTGCAAAATGTACGAGTCTTGTGGTTGTAAAACGTAGAACTCTGTGAAAGGACGAAGATATATCATTTTCCCGGATATGATGTGAGATACATTAAAAAATAAATCTGTTGATAAGCAAATTGTTTGTTTAATTTCATATAACCGGCACAACATAGTTCACGGTATTTCAATTGAACACCAGTTTCATTTTACATCGGACGTTGATGTTCAATTGGAAATGCCGTGAGCTTCTACACAAAGTTGAATTTAAATGAGCTATATATATTTATTGTTGGATGTTCACAGTAAGTTCCATTGCCAGTGTCATTAAATAATTAAAAAAAAATAAACGTCAAAAATCTACCAGCGGGTACAGATTAAATATGGTTGTTTACGGTCTATATTTTTGGTTCGTGAATTGGCGGTCTGAACCCTTACTAGTCTGTGTAAGAAAGCAATGCTCCTATTGGCTATGTGCACGTCTGAAACGTCAAACGTCAAAGGTCCCGAGACAATGTCAAAATTTAGAGATGTCAAATAATGGCACATGAATATTTTATTTACTTTAGTAAACGAGAAAGACCCCGTATTGGAAATTTTACTGAAATAAATAAGAGAATAAATAAATACATACAAACGAAACGAATCGTAGGAAACCGTTAAGAAACCAATAGAAAACGTGAAAGTAAATTTGACAGTGGTCCCCGGTAAGTACACATTTCTGCCATGGTGTGCGCTACGATCGCCTAGCTTACCCCCACCACCTATTTCGCACATAGCCAATAACTGCGCTCAAACCCGTGTGTGTATAATAAACTACAAGTATTTTATAAGTACAATAAAAAATAGGCTTGAGAACACTATAAGTGCTGATTTTGCTTGTTGGGCATTTCGTATAATGGATAGGGATAGGTAGCGAAATACTGTTATTATTACTGATAGTGCCTGGCGGTCTTACGCCGCACTTAACATGATAAGATCCAAGATGCATGCCGGATTATGATTTCGCAACATTACTTGTATTTGGCTAATGTGTAATGATGATTTATATATAATTTGTCGTTTCTCTCAAAAACTTTGTTTTTTCCGCCGAGGATAGAAGTTGAAAATTGAATTGAAATATGACATTGAATTGAATCATGTTATTCTTTCAAATCCAGGTATATGAGAAGCGAAGCTTTGGTGCCAGTGACGTCAATATGACGCAAATTCACTTATTTTTTATTTAAACCACATTGTGAAATCCACAGACCATTAAATAGGCTTATAATTCAAACATAACATCGCATCATATTCGTGCTTATTACATATTTTTCACACGTACATCCAGGACAATATAACTCTCGAAACTCCCGCCGGTTATAAAAACTGTCGTTGTACTGATAATTATCCTTATAACCGCAACTAGAGCAAATATTGTTGGAAGTGAACTATTTTTCATCTAAACCAATTTCTTCTATACTGAATCTTATTAAAATCACTTGTACCTTGACATCACACTTCATTGGCACCAAAGTTTCGCTCCCTGACCATAGCCTGGCTGGTTCTGGCCAGTTTGTGTAGTAACATTTATAATACAAATTATAATACGGTGTACCCCTTACATTTTATTAAATTGTCATAATCTACGTGTGGGCTATGTGATACACTTTTGGTACTTCGGCTCCGCGCACGCCTCCCATAGGGCTGGCACATCATTGTCCCGTGAACGGGAAAGACATACATAACATAATAATAAATACTCGTATTGGTGGATAATCTTACACAAATCGACCTAGTCCCAAACTAAGAAAATCTTGTGCTATGGGTACTAGACGACGATATACATACATACTTACACGGAATATAAATACCTAAAAAAGACATAGAAAACATTGAAGACTCAGGTACAAATATTAATGCTCACCATACAAATAAATGCCCTGACCGGGATTCTAACCCGGGACCTCCGGCTTCATAGGCAGGGTCACTGCCAAATAAGCCAAAGTGGTCGTCAAAGACATTGATTTAGTAAATTAAATCTATTTGGCCTCTAGGCACCACGTTTAATATATGTGCATGGTGATGATGGTAAGAGCAGTGATCAGAATAATGGAGAATGATTCGCTACAAGTTTTTGATGGTCTCACCTCCTTCGGCGACGACCTCTTCCTTGTAGTTGTCGCGCATGAAGCGCGCCAGGATATTGTGGTAGAAGAGGTTGGCGGCCTGCCGCTCCTCGCGGGACAAGTCCATCTTGGCCACGGCGGTCACCAGCACGGTCAACTTCTGCTTAGCCACCGCCAGCAGCTTGTCAACTGCGATGCAAACAAACACACAGGTATCGATCAAAAGTATTTTGACAACATCACAAACTTTAAATACTTACATAAGTACATAAGTTATGTTACAGTGCGTGATTTCTAACAATTCCCTTTTGATAGTTTTCTATTAAAGTCAGTAGTGGTGAGGCTAAGACGAACCGTTGGTCATATTTAGCGATTATTCATGAATGGTGAATGATTAATCGAATCGTTTTCAGTGCAAAACCGCTACTGTGTATCCAAATTCCGCGAAAAAGTAATTTCACACTCCATTCGTTTGTAGTGTTTCAATATTTTTATCGTGGAGTATTTTATTTTCGTTACAAATTTTATCACTTTGTTCAAATTCTATCAACTTACGGAAATATGACCTGAATCGAATCGAAAGGTTTAGTCGCTACACAAGTTTTAAAACAAAAAAACCGGCCAAGAGCGTGTCGGGCCACGCTCAGTGTAGGGTTCCGTAGTTTTCCGTCCGTCACATTTTTTTTTTAATTACAAAACTATTCAACCTATCAAGTTCAAAATAATTTTCCTACAAAGTTTTATAAAGTTCTACTTTTGAGATTTTTTTCATATTTTTAAAACTTATGGTTCAAAAGTTAGAGGGGGGGGGGGACACATTTTTTTTTACTTCTGGAGCGATTATTTTCGAAAATATTAACATTATCAAAAAATGATTTTAGTAAACCCCTATTTATTTTTAAATACCTATCTAACAATATATCACACGTTAGGGTTAAAATGAAAAAAAAAATCACTCCCCACTTTACGTATAGGGGAGGTACCCTAATAAAATATTTTTTTCCACTTTTTATTTTACCACTTTGTCGGCGTAATTGATATACATATTAGTACCAAATTTCAGCTTTCTAGTGCTAACGGTCACTGAGATTATCCGCGGACGGACGGACAGACGGACGGACAGACGGACGGACAGACATGGCGAAACTATAAGGGTTCCTAGTTGACTACGGAACCCTAAAAAGACATACCGGCCTGCCTGAGTGCGTACCTGTTTTCATGGTTAATTATTGTCATAAATTACTACCGAACTGTGATATTAGAGTACAACTACAGCACTTCCGTCTAATTAAATGTCACTTTTAATATACTATAAATTCGTCATGTGCCTTTAGGAAAAATAGGCACAGTCTCATAGATTAAAATTTACTTACCCTTACTTACTTGAATATAAAATATAACAAGGTTAACAAAAACATATTATTTACTACGGATAAAGCTATATCTCGTGATATTAAATCTAAACTATCTCTTATTATTAGATTATTTAATCAATAGATAACAGAATATTTCTACGAAGAACTAGCTCTACTTATAGTAATTAAAGAGCAAGAGCGCGCCTCTACTCTGTGCGGTAGAGCGGCTTAGCATGATTTACTGTTAAATGTAGCTGTTAAACATCGGTTTTATTTGATAGATGACCTTCTGTGCGCAACTAAGTGTGTACTATTATTTATTCCGTGATATAGTTCAAACACGTACGAGTACAGTCATCATCAGAATCAGTAACTACGCATATGAACACGAATAAAGTCTTTATTATTAAGGCACTACGAGCCTTTGATCTCTGCATATGCGTAGCTACTTTTGATGCTGCCTGTACATAAAATATACAAACATGGTCATATCCAATATGAAACAAACTCAATAATCCAGACTAATAGGGTGAAAAACATCACCAAATATCTTTTACCCGTTTCGCCGAACCGTAAAAGCGATTTACTCGTAAGCTCTTTCGGCCGGTTGATATGATAGGACTGAGTTTGCGAAATGAAATGTATAAAAGTAGTATGTATGTCTATTTAAGTAGTACTTTTCACTTATTCAATAAGATTAAGTAAGTCAACGCATGGGAACGTTCTTATTGGCTGCCTGCATTATTGGCTGCCATGTTATTTGGTCACGATTTTATTGTAGTCACGAATGTATTGCCAACAACGCTGTGGTTGTGACTGATTGATTGAGAGCGTCGAATCCGTGCTCACCTCACTTTAAGCTAATGATACTAATTGATGACCATAACAGTAGTCATGTAGCCGAGAGAGCTTTAGGCAGGCTTAATAATTTCTAACAGTAAAGTTGTCCGCTCACTTGACAAGCCATTTCAATACGATCTATATAATATTCGGTATTGGAAGTACCTGTGGCAGTCGCTTTCGCAAACCTTCTCCATGTCTAAGTTTTGTGGTTAGCCTTACGAAATCTTTTTATCGGCATGCAAGCGGATAACGCGAGGATGATTTATTGAGCTAGTTGCAAATACTCACAATCTGCCTCCACCTCGGCCACGGGCTGTATGTAGTCTTCGAGCGCGTATTGTGCGGCCGGCGGCGCGCCAGCGAACGGCCGCGGCGCGTTCGGAGCACCTGCGACCACAACCCAATACAGCCCACTGCACTCACGGTGACTCATGTATAGATATCCCATTGACAAACCTATCGCGGTCGAATATTAGGACAGAATTCTTTGGTGCTACGATTTTGAGCGAATAATTGAAAACTTTCGGCAATAAAATAGTATATCCAGACTACACAAGCCGCTCCAGATGTAATATTGGTATCAAAATATTCGGTATATGATATGATAGTAAAATCAAATATACGTGATAAATACTTATTAATAGGCACGCAGATTGAAAGCATATCTACGAGTAATATATATTGCATACAAAGTTACATTGACCTCTACATTTATATTGTATTATTATATTAATTCGTTAGCTACCCTGATTTGTGCCCGGAATATAGCCGTACAATTTAATAAGCAAAATGGTTTGATGGCTTTTGCCACTTAGCAGCGCGTCTAGACTAATTAAAAATACAAACCGATCCATAATGCAGTGGGAGTACGTACCTAATAGTACCTAACAAAGCATATAATATGGACTAAATCCTCGGTATTTGTTTAACTTTTGGCGGTTACCTATTCCAGGGATCATATTATGATTTATGACTGACAAAACAAAAAAGACATCTAGATAAATATCTATGGTGTACAAAGGAAATTTACTTCACATGTCTATTTGGTCGGAATAGAGGAGGAGGTGGGAAGGAGATTTTTATTTATGGGCATAGTGGCAGAATGTCGTAACGCTTATGGTTGTTTTCTATTTAGAAAACCATTTAAACCATTATTTTTTTTAGCCATTTGGCTGTACGTCATGAAATTATATTACAACTTGATATCCTGGTGTCCTGGGCCGAGTGGGGCTGGCGGTCCTACCACCGAGCTTCGGATGCTGACTTTTTTACTGACAGATTAAGTAAACTCATTAATTTTGTTATTTCAGGCTTCCATGCCATCGAATTAAGTAATTAGAAGTTTATCTAAAATAAATTCTAGTCTCATGTATTATCTATCGAGGAAGCGTGATATTGTCATACTGTAATGTAAGCTTATAAAAGTAAAAAGTAAAAAAGTAAAAGTAGTTTAGTCTTCAAATTAGGCACATTAAACTAAAATATGTAAATAGATTCCATCAAAGCTACCACTGTGTTGCCATTAGAATAAAACGTTCAATAAATAGAAAAAAAAATTTAGCGAAATAATGGACGTATATACAACATTTATTGGTAATTTTAATTATTGTGTTTAAATACTCAGTTTAAATAACCAGACTTCATAAAAAAGCTGTCGCACAAATTAATATTTAATAAAAACTATTTTGTGGTACAAATGTTTGTTTAGGAATGGTAAAACTCAGGTGTAAACCACCTTTGGTAATCAATTTTAGTATAATTACCATTATTGTCTTAACATTGAGTGCATATCTTTTCACCTCAAAAAGGAGATTCATATATGGGGTTGTTTATGTGTTGTGTAGTACGCCCTTTATGGGGAACGTATGGCGGCCATGACACTTGTCACTTCATTCGGCATCTGACGTCTGTCTTGAGCGCTCGAATGTTTTCTTTCCTCGTTGTGGTATTTTTCATTGTTGAGTTTTTGTTTACTGTTAAGTTTGTTTTGTGTATTTACGTTGACTCTTTGTTAAGTTTGTACTGTGAACGTGAGTTTTCGTTTTACGTAAGTAAAATGGAACCCGTGGCAGGTCCCTCCCAGGACATGAAAGAGAATATTTCTCTTTCCCCACCAAGGAAAAGACCGGCATCTCATATGAGTGTTTCCGAAAAATGTATGGTGATGAACTGCTACAAATATACGTACAATACGTGGCCCCAGGACAAGTATTGGACACAAGTTGAATGTGCTAAAAAAGTGGCGGAAATATTGGGAATATCCGAAAGAACCGTCAGAAATATACTAAAAGAACATAATACGACCAACGAATTCGCTTCGCCCAAGAAACCTGGCCCGAAATTGGCAGTAATTGACAAGTTGGACGAGTTTACGTTTGCAGCCATTAGACGGATAGTGCATCAATTTTTCCATCGCAATGAGCCGCCTACTATTCAAAAGGTATTTTTTTAATTGTAATCATGACCATTTATTACTGTTATAATGTAATGCTGTATGATGGCAATATTACCATCTTTTAAAAAGCAGAAAATGTTCTAATTAATGATAACAACCTCCGTAGCCTAGTTGGTAGTGACCCTGCCTACGAAGCCAGAGGCCCCGGGTTTGCATAGGGATTTATTTGTGTTTATCACGAATATTTGTTTCTCAGTCTTGGATTTTTTCTATGTATACAAGCATGTATTTAAAAAAAAAAACACAAAGCATGAATACTTACTTGACAATGTACTAAAATTTGTATTATGTTCTTAGGTGTTGCAGGTTGTTAATGATGACCCGGACCTACCAAATTTGTCTGCATTTACCTTGCGACTGGTACTTAAGCACCTAAATTTCAAATATGCAAGTCGGAAACGCCATAGCTGCCTCATTGACCGGGCTGATATAATATTGTGGAGAAAACGATATTTGGTAAAAATAAAACAATATCGCAGAGAGGGAAGACCAATATATTACCAAGATGAGACTTGGGTTAATGAAGGTATATATATTATAATTTACATAATTTGTTTGGGCTCATTAGAATTGTCTTAATAAGTAATTGAAAAAAATTCTGGAAAAATAGTTGCAATAAAACATTGTACAATTGACATTAAAAATATGTTTACACTTTTGATCCTTACTCCTGTAAAAATTTGTAAAAGTGTAACAACTAAATATCTTTGATGTTGCCTGTACCAAAAGTATTCATTAAGTGATTGTAAACGTTTATTCATCACTATGTTACGAGATTTACGAGTAATTGTAGTAATTTTTATTTTAATCTGATTCTTTCTTGTTAAAGGGCACACGGTAAACAAAGTGTGGCAAGACCCAAAAGTTTTGTCATCTCGACAAGCATTTTTAGAGGGTCTTACAACCGGACTGAAGGCTCCATCAGGAAAAGGAAGGCGGCTCATTATAAGCCACATTGGCAGCGATGAAGGATTTTTAGAAAATGGACTACTATTATTTGAATCGAAGAAAAATACTGATGACTACCATAAAGAAATGAATGCTCAGCATTTCGAAGAGTGGCTGACTGGTATATTGCCAAGGCTTAAGCCCAATTCTGTACTAGTCATAGACAATGCTCCATACCATTCTAGAAAAATGGAAAGTGGCCCTGTAAAGAGGTGGAACAAGGGCCAAATTATTCAATGGCTGCATGAAAGGAATATACCCTGTGACATGTCCATGATAAAAACGGAGTTATGGGCTCTGGTAGAAAGCCAACCCAAGATCAGCAAAATGGCAGTTGATGAATTAGCGGCTGCTCACAATGTAACCATTTTAAGACTCCCCCCATACCATTGTGAACTAAACCCTATTGAATTAGTGTGGGCACAGGTAAAAGGACATGTCGCCAAAAATAATAAAAGTTTTAAAATGGCCGAGGTCAAAACATTATTCCAGGAAGGTTTGGAGCTTGTTACACCAGAACGCTGGAGATCGTGCATAGATCATGTTATTAAAGTAGAGGATGAAATGTGTCAATTAGATCATTTAATTGATGATGTTGTAGAGCCGTTTATTATAAACACAGGTGAAGATGAATTGAGTGGATCGGAACTTGAAGAATAAATAAACTTATTAAAAATATTGTTGTTTTCATTTGACACAATACACTGTTAGGCCACCCTTTTTAGGCCAGCTGTTAAAAAATAGGAATAATTTTCTACCATGGAAAGTCTTTAATTTTATTACAGATTTGGACTTTCATAGACACATAAAAATTAGATAAATTATATGATTTGACAGTCTTTAACAGACAGATCAACCTCACTTAATGCCAAGCTGAGCAAGTTATGTACGTAGTGCCTAGTGACGATATCTTTAATAGTAAGTATACTACACCACTAGGGAGATAAAACAGAAAGCCCGAGATCGCAGATGTTTGCGGCCCCAGCTGCAAGCGAGGGCCTCAAATATGCGATCAAGGGCTTTTTCTTTATCTCCCGTGTTGTGTACATCATTTCATGCCTACACGTTTTCGTACGCGTAGCGAGCGTAAAAAGCTACTTTATGGCCAGGTGTGACATAAAATATTTTTCTTTGTATCTTCTACACATAGTATAGAGAAGTCCAGAAAGTTTGTTTGGGCCGCTACTAAAAACATATTTGTTTCATAATGTGTAAGTAGTAGGAGTAGGTATCGCATTATGTAGGCAATTGCAGCATTTCATTAAAGGTATGTATAATAAATTACGTATTTTGATGCAGCAAGTAACTTCCGTATTCCATACATAGACAGTTATATAGTTCACCTAGTTAGATAATTGTATTTTTTATTATTAAGAAAGGGTTGGCGACATCTGGTCCCACATATTGAAGTTGACAGATGTCATTGTGACAATGACATTTCTTGGTAGATTTGATGGAATCTAATTACATATTAGAGTTTACATGCACCTATGAAACTACTACCGGTTCGGAAAAATAAACCTCTGCCACGAGAAGAACCGGCGTAAGAAACTCGGCGATGTGTCATTTTTTTAATACAATATAATTGTATAGTTAAATATAGAATTACAGTCTCAGTTACTACAAAAAAGTTCAGTAATGTGTTTTGGAATTTTATTGTAGAATTTGATACAATTTCCCAAGAACGACTTTTTCGCCTTTACTAGTCTATAGAAGGTTATTTTGAGTTTCCAAGTGTTTCTGGTGACTATTGGTTTATCAGCGTTCGTTGGAAAATTGCACAAATTCTTCCCAACATACACTATTATTTCAAATACGTATAGGGACGGCAGGGTTAAAATACCTATTTCTTTGAAAAAATATCTTAATGAGTCACGTGACCCCAAGTTATAAATTGCTCGGATAGCCCTTTTTTGCAAAATAAAAACAGTTTCAATATCTGCAGCTGATCCCCACAAGATAAGACCATATATAATTATACTATTAAAATAAGCAAAGTAAACTAACCGTGCCGTTGCCACATTGGTAAGCTGCCTTATTCTCCTGACTGCAAATGCAGCAGAGCTCAACCTACTTCCTATCGCTGTTATATGAGAACCCCACTGCAATTTTGAGTCCAATGTAATACCTAAGAATACAGTTGTCTTAACAAAATCTAATGTTTGACCAATAAGTTTAATATTTGTGTCTAAGTTTGTATTTGATGAGTTCGCTAGAGAGAATTTCATACATTTAGTTTTTGTCGGATTCAACACTAAGTTATTGGCAGCAAACCAGTCAGATATCATGGACAGCGTATTATTTGGTTCAATGAGTTCAGTATCTTTCCTATTTACCTTGAACAGTAATGAGGTGTCGTCTGCGAACATTACAATGTCTGATCTTCGGCTTACCATATATGGTAGATCATTTACATAAACAAGGAACAGGAAACGGCCTAGAATAGACCCCTGAGGTACTCCCATGTCTACCACTATCTCTGACGAAATGGTTCTATTTATCGCTACCTTTTGATTTCTCTGTGTTAAATATGACTTGATAAGATCTAATGCATGTCCTCTGATACCATATAAATTAAGCTTACAACTTAAAGTACTATGATCTACACAATCAAAAGCCTTGGAAAGGTCACAGAACACTCCAATGGCGTAATATGACTCTTCCTAAGACTGCAAAATAAATTTTATTGAACTTGCACCTGCATCAGTAGTTGATCTATCTTTCGTGAAACCGATCTGCTGTGCGTGCAAAATATTGTGTGAATTAAAATGAGAAACCAATTGCGTAAGCATTATTTTTTCTAATATTTTGCTAAACGCTGGTAGGATAGAAACTGGACGATAATCAGAAGGATTATCTCTATGACCTGATTTGAAAATAGGAACTACTTTACTACACTTCATTAAGTCTGGAAAAATGCCATTGTCTACACAACTATTAAAAATGAGTGCTAGAGTGGGTGCAACGACCTCTAGAATAGATTCCAGTACCTTGACTGACACGCCCCATAAGTCCTCAGTGCTCTTTATTTTTAACATTTTAAAAGACTTCAGTACATCTAGAGGAGAAACATGATGAAATTTGAAAATATTTGGTGACTCTAATTTTACGTTCTCATTCAGAAGGGATTCTGCTATTGTGGTACATGATGCCAAACTTTGAGTCGTGACTATAGAAATTTTGGAAAAGAAATTATTAAATTCATCGGCTACTTTTAGTGCATTAGTAATTAAATTATCCTCTATTTTCAAAGAAATTGTGGACTCTTTATTTTTTCTCTGCCCAGTCTCTGTGTTTATTATTTTCCAGACAGTCTTGGCTTTATTATCTGAGGACTTTATTTTATTATTCAAGGGATTGCTTTGGCCTTTGTGCACACTGTTTTGAATAATTTGGAATAATCCCTAACATACTGATGGAAGCGTTCGTCAGTGTTGCAAGATCTCCTTTCATAAAGTTGGTATAAGTTATCTCTACCTTTTCGAATTCCGGTTGCCCACGCATCAAATCTCATTTTATTGTTTATTTTAATACGCTTTTTACTACCAGTTCTATTAAATTCGTTACACACTGTATTCAGAAGCATTTTGAATTGATCATTCGGATCATTTGATTGAACCTGGGTGTTCGGCATGGCGACTAGTAGTTCTAGTCTACTTCTACTCAGCGGTCTTATTTGTATAACGCGATCTGGAGGTTTTACTTAGCAAGGTAGCCTGACCATCTGAGCATTATGATCCGAACGGACTCCATTCACTATGCTTCTGTCTAGATGAGGACAGTTTATCCAAATATTATCTATGCAAGTGGCAGAGGTCGGAGTAACTAACTATATGAGAAGAAATAAAGGTATATATTACTATTGAAACAAACGAAGGTCCCTATGCCTAGGCCTCTAAATTTGCCTGAAATTCCATTTTGAGCCACGCGTGTGGGCCTCACCCGAAACGTGATACTTCGCAGGGTATCGTAACATTTATAATGAACATAGCGTCAATATTTCATTGCATGTTTGAATAATATTTTGAGCTACAAATTATTTAAGTGGTATACGTAACGATAAGATAACCAACTGTGCGCGGTACGCACCGACGCTGGAAAGCAATTGATTGATCTGTTGAAGCGAAGTTTTCATCTTAATGATGAGCTGGCCTTTGTCGTTTAGCGACCGGCTGAGGGCGGCTTCTTCTCGCTGCTCTGCTTCCAGCTGCGCTTTCAATAGATTCTTCTCTTCCACGTACCTACATAAAGTAATGAGGAGTCAGCAAAATAGTGTGGTAACATTATTCAATCACATCTACGTAAATAAAATGTTTATTCACAACATCTGACTGTTAGTGAATACCTATGTGAAAAATATTACCAAAGTACCAGGATAATGGTGAAAACTACCAACATAATATGAAATTTGTGAGCAATGCTAGAACAAGATGACGTTTTGACAGTACTAATATTATTTGAATCGTACTGTAGAGTGACTATCCCATCGCACACGGTATACCTCAACCCTATTTCTTAACGAATCTTATGACACCCTCGGGAAGGAAGCAGGTGGTGTTGTTCTTAATGAAAAGGACACGCGGGATTCAAATACGTAAGATAATTAATGACAACTCATAAAAGTTCAAATATCCTCGACATTTTGATAAAACATACTTGAGCGCTCGTGGCCCAGTGGCACCCGCGTACTGCGTGCGGTATGCGAGGTTAAGCAATGTCGGGCGAGGTCAGTCCTTGGATGGGTGACAGCTTTGAGTGGTTACTAACTGAGCGCTCCCGTGCTTTGGAAGGCACGTTATGCCGTTGATCCCGGTTGCTGTCTTTGATAGCAGTCGTTAAGCCAAGTTAGAGGCCTCCGGGCGGCTTGAGAACTTCTAACAGTCAAGTTGCCCACTCACTTGACAAGCCTATTCCCAATAAGGTCGGTTTCCCCCTCGGGTTGGAAGGTCAGATGGCAGTCGCTTCCGTAAAAACTAGTGCCTACGCCAATTCTTGGGATTAGGTAGCGGACCCCAGGCATTCTTCAGGATGCAACTGTACTGGGAATAACGCTAGGAGGATGATGATTTTGATAAAACATACTTAAGAACTATCGCTGGAATGCTTTCGATTTGACTATGCTATCAATTTGTAATTTGAAATAGTTATAAAGAAGGTTAACCCACATGCATGGAACATGATTTTTTTTAATATTTAATTTTATTTTCTGTGAAATGAAATGTGTATCGGTGTATCGGCAATACAGGAAGGGGAGGTCAAAAGTTTAGTGACTATACAAGTGGGATGGATGCATATGGAAGGGCTTGAATTGCACATTCTTAAACTGTTTTTTCTTTACTTGCGGTGGAACAATTGCGATTTATAAATGGTTTAAAAAAAAAACAGCTCTGCCATTAAGTTAAGCTAATGGGATCGCGAGCATTTCACCACGACGCCCCCGAACTCTATCTATACCTATTCCATGTTCAAAATGACTGTTAAGTTTGCCATAAAGCGCAATTCATCCCAAGCCCATTTACAACAATACGTTAAGCATCCTGCTGGGGCTGCATTCCCGAACATGACTATTACGTAGTCAGATTATATCAAAATGTTTATGTGCCGCGCTTTTCTTGCACAAAAGCATTATCACAGAGGCGGACTTGCCTTGAGACCCAGTAGCGTACCCAAATATTATTAGGAGTATCCAATCGTAGCAATCCAAATCACTAACTAATGGCAGTTGAGAAAAAAGTGGCTGGTTCTACACGACCTATGACAGCCAAGTCCGCATTATGTATCGCCATTGGTAGCATGGTCACTTTTACGTCCGACTTAAAGCATTAGTCCCTCTCACCTTCGCTCTCTCTTTGCTAGTGTTTGTCCGACATAAACGCAAACATAATTAATTATCTAGGCATATGTGTTGCTATAATTGGCGAAAGGAAGAGTTTAGAAAAATAAAACTAGCCGAGTTGGACTACACACAATGAAGGGTTCCTCCGCACCTATGACTAGTATTCCTCATTTCAAATCACTATCCTGTACTTTGAATTAAAAAGGTTGTATCTTCATAGGAAACGTATGTTTTGGTATTTTTAATTTTTTTTATGTTAAATTAAGCAGCAAATAACAAAACAATTTCATAATTTTTTTTTCATCAGTTTAGGTCCAGTAATTTTGAAGATAAGGTGGAGGAATGGTCACTTATCGCTTATTTTCTGAAATGATCAAAAATTATTTATTATATAATTATATAAAATAACCCGGACCCGGGTATGTCCTAAAACTACGACCATGACCACCGGGGGATGGGCAGCAGCATCCCTGGACTGCGGTGGAGATACTGCGATCGCCAACCCGCGACGACGACGATGTAAGTACATTTTTTTCTACTTTACCCCCCACAATTGATCTTTAAATTAATTTATTTTATTCCTTAATTTATTCACGTCTTTCGGAGCAAATTGACTGTGACAGACGGATGGACGGACGGACAGACTCACAACTAATAACTGACAACTTCAATAAATTGAAAAATCCCCGAAATTTTCATTTCAAAAATCTCAAAAACTGCTGAAGCTACATGTCTAAGAATCATCGCTAGAAAACCTGCTTTCTTATAAAAAAGCGCATTCAAATAGGTTCACCGATAGCTACGATTCCACAGACAGACACACATATACAAAGATACACATGTCAAACTTGTAATTTGTAATACCCCTCTTTTTGTCGGCGGTTAGAAAACCAAAACCTTTCAGTGGAGTACAACTCTCGTCAATTTTTGCGTTACAAATAGCTCTGATAAACATCTTCTGTACTCTAAAGACTGTCAACTTCCACTAAATTTCCCCACAGTATTAAGACCGTACATGAGCTCTGACGACACCTAACCATGATATACGGTGAGCGCAGCTTCACTTCGCTTCGAAATATCACTTGGAGGATGAAACGGTTTTAAAAGTAGTTCAAAAACATGGTGTTATTACCCATCATAAAAAATTGAAAAAGTTCTGAAATAAGGAGCGCACGACAGTCGACAATACAATTCCGATATAATGTCAATACATCAGTAGCGCATCCCGGAATGAAACCGCAGGCCGCCATCATCGCGGTAAGCCCGTTTGCAGTCAATCAAATCCCCTGCCAACACAGTTCCATTACAGCGCCCAACTATGTGACTTATTGGTCTTAATACTCTAAATAATAGGGTGTAAATAAACATTATGAAATTAAAAACGGTTTAGTAACTGTTTTTTTTTATAACAAAACGTTGGTAGACAAGTATACGACCTATGTGTTGGTACGCAATCTAGCCTATGAACGCTTGTGATTCTGTTATAGCAATAGAGCTCACGCCATTAAGGGCGCGCATGTTGAAATATCGGGTTCTTTGGAACGCTATTGTGTAAGACGAGGCAACAATAATACATTTTGTCAGATATGTGATATGATTCTTTACAATATGGTTGGTCCTCTTGATAGAGTCGAAAATTGATTCCTTAAAAGATTTCTCGATACAAAAAAATAAAGAGTTGTACCATAAATAAAGATCTTTTAAAATGAAAGCTAAGTCTTAAGTTTCCTTTTTCCTGAAACTACTAAACTGTATAATAATTTAAACGATACCAGCAATTTGAAACGATATGATGGTATTTTACCTCATCTAAACTAAACTCTCACAAGAGGAAATTTGAATAAAAATGAAAGTTACAGACGGAAGTCAAGAGTATTTCTTACACAGGGAGGGCATTACAGAATCGAGGCATCCCCTTAAGGACAGTTAACCAATTTGATTACTTGGTCACTCTTCGTACCTTGTCACAGTGACAATAATGTGAGATCTCTAGGTGCTTCATATTGATTTTCACCGTGACAAGGTACGAAGTGGCCCAGAAATCAAATTGGTTGATCGTTCCTATTAGCAAACAGGACCTAGGATGCATATTATTGTATTGTCAATAAATGGGACATCATTATCATGACAGCCGAAAGACGTCCACTGCTGGACATAGGCCTCCAAAGGGACATAATCGCGTATTAGGTATATGTGAAAACCGTTCAAGTATACATATGTGTGTGTTTTATTTACACCGTTTTGGTATTTGTATAAAGAAATACAGTACAAAAGTGTGACGTATTTTTGACCTCGTATTATAATACTTAAGTATTCAACGGTCCGTGAGCAGTTAACCTCGCCATTTACAGATTTATTATTGCGATTTTTACTTTGAAACCTTCGTTGATCCCTTGAGAGTTCAAAACTCGATTTGAATTTGAACTCAGTACATATACAGTCACCAGCTTTAATATCTGCCACATCAAACCACGTATAAATATCTGATACGTCCTAATGGCCCTGGAAATTAGAGGTGAGTCTGATGTTATGCGCGCATTGTGGCTGATAATGATGCTGGTGACTGTACATACACGCGGTAACTTAAGTAACAGAATAAGTAATAGTAATATCTTCTTTGCTTTAAATTTAAAATTACGAAACACTTTAATTTTTCATGCGTTATATTTGTATTACAGTCGAAATCTAAAATATGTGCACAGAAAAATGATCAAAAGTATGTAAACACGACTTTATTGTAAAGGGCATAAGGTTGTATAGATAAGCATAAGTCTGGAGACCCTAAAGATCGTACAAATTATCGACCAATATCAATTTTGCCCGCACTAAGTAAAGTATTCGAGAAAATTATTTTAGTTCAACTCTTGAGCCATTTTAATTCTAATAATATCTTGCATAATCAACAGTTTGGCTTTACGAAGGGTCGTTCGACAACTGATGCCACGGCCAATCTTATAAGGCACATATTCGATGCCTTGAACGACTCGCATGACGTCATCGGCGTTTTCTGCGACTTATCCAAGGCCTTCGATTGTGTGGACCACTCGACCTTGTTGGCTAAACTTTGTAAATATGGTGTAAGTGGCAAGTCATTGGATGTTCTCCAGTCATATTTGTCTACCAGAACCCAATGTGTTGATGTTGACGGCTCTAAATCTATGGAAATGGTAGTCAAAATGGGAGTTCCTCAAGGGTCTATTTTGGGCCCTTTTTTGTTCTTGGTTTACATTAACGATTTGCCGTATATGTTGGAAGGTTTGACTAACGTAGTTTTATTCGCACATGACACTTCCCTGTTATTTAAGGTACCAAGAAATAGTGATATGGCTTCGAGTATTATAAATCCTGTTTTACAAAAGATATTGACTTGGTTTACAACTAATAACTTGCTTCTTAACCCAAGAAAAACAAAGTGTGTTCGATTTTCAACTTGCCATCAAACTCAAATAAAACATAAACCCAACTTGGTTCTGGGAGATACTATTCTGGAATTTTCGGGTAGCACCCCTTTTTCTTGGTTTGACTGTAGATAGCAAGTTACAATGGGATTCGCACTTTGCTATCTTCAGTAGTAAATTGTGTTCTGCTGCCTATGCCGTTAGAAAAATAAGACAGATTACAGATATAAATACAGCTAAACTAAATATATTACAGCTATTTCCATTGTTTAATGTCTTATGGAATCCTGATTTGGGGTAGATCTGCTTATGTTAACAGCATATTCGTTCAGCAGAAAAGGGCAGTGCGAGAGATTTATAATTTAAAGCCACGTACATCTTTGAAGAATATATTTAGAAAGGCGAATATCATAACACTGCCATCATTATACATTTACGAAGTTATTAAGTACGCTAGAAAACATTACGCAGGAATCCCAAAAAAATTTGATTTTCACAAATTCAATACTATAAATAAAGAAAACTCGCAGTGCGTCGGTTAAGATTAGCAAAAGCCAGGAAATCATTTATGGCTGTCAATACATTTTTACAATAGAATTCCCAGACACGTAACTGACTTACCAGACTTTAAATTTAAAAAGATTGTTAAAGATAAACTAATTTAGAAATCCTACTACAAAGTCTCAGATTATTTAGCTGATAAGGATATTTGGAAATTTGTGTAACTGACTAGTATTAATTAATGGTAATGATTAGCGATAAGAAACATTGTAATTACTGACTTACATAAGTGTATCTCTGTATACCTATACGAGAAAAATAAAAAATAAAAATAAATAAAATTCATCTTCAATAAAATCTTTTAAAGAGTAATAACATTTTAGTAATAATAATTGTTTTAATTTGTTTAAAAATATTGTATCTTTTTTTTGTTTATTAGCACTTCCGGTAGTTTATTGTAAATTTTGATTGACATTACTAATGGCCTAGATGAGTGTTTTTTAAGTCGTGAGGAAGGTAACATCAGCCTTTCTCTAAATCTAATTGTTTGGGTGTTGAAAACATCTCCTTGTTTGGTATAAAAATCGGGGTATTTCCTAACAAATTTACAAATCTCTAGGATATAAATACATGGAAGGGTGAGTATTAGTTAAGGCTCAAAATGCATTGAGCAGCAGTAAATTAGTAACACACGGCTGCTGTCCGCCAGTTTCTGGAGTGAACTTGTATGATTTTCAACTGTACGCTATCATCCAAAAATATACCTATGGTAGTAAGACCGTAGGAAGTTTATTATATTCGTTACATTCTTTATGTCTTTCTTGGTGGCGATGTTGATTATTGGCCAACTTTTCGAAGTAGGCGTGTGAATGACGACAGCTGTTTAAGTGCTGAGCCTGGGGGCTCTCTTCACGTAAGTTTAAAGTAAATTGAGTCACGAAACATTTATTTATTTTTTATTTATTTATTCAAGGTTCACCAACGATTGTTGACATCAGCACATGCGAAATCTATAAACTAAGTAGGTACATTTAGAGATGGGTGTCACAATCACATGTAGGTAAACACCACATGCGAAACAAATTTGGATATAAACAGTGACAAAAATAAAAATACAATTAAGACAACTTACTAATAACTATAGGTACCAAACAGGTACGGGCAGTTGTTATTAATTTACCGAGTGGGTCGTAATGGATGTCTATCACGTCGCTACAATTATTACAGAGCCTCCATAACCTCTCTCTTGTGATTTAATAATTTATGTAAGAAAGATGCATCTAAGATTGTCCGCCAGGTTTCTAGTAAATCCATTTTAAAATGCTGCAGTTTTCGTTGGTAGGATAATGAGCAAACATTCATTCCTCGTATAATTTCTATCGTCGAGCGTAGGTGGACCCTCAGGTCCCTCCCTCTCAGGGTATTTATATGGAGACATTCTTTATGCTAATAAATTATAAATGGAATAGGTATTTAATTACCATCGAACGTAAATTAACTTTTCCCTACAAATTGATGTTTATCCCTGCCTCTTAGGGTATTTTATATGTAGACCTTTTTTATTCCAATAAAACTACGAGTACTGGCTACTCGTATGTGCGAAGTAGGTGGTGGGGGTAAGCTAGGCGACCGTAGCGCACACCATGGCAGAAATGTGTACTTACCGGGGACCACTGTCAAATTTACTTTCATGTTTTCTATTGGTTTCTTAACGGTTTCCTACGATTCGTTTCGTTTGTATGTATTTTACATTCTCTTCTCTTCTCGTTTACTAAAGAAAAAAATAAATTCATGTGTCATTTTGACATCTCTGAGTTTTGACATTGTCTCGGGACCTATGACGTTTGACGTTTCAGACGTGCACATAGCCAATAAATAGAATAATCAAATATACGGACGGAAAATTAGTATTACGAACGGAAAAATTATCAAAAATAATGAGTATACTGAAATGAATGAAACGAAAGTATGTATTCACATGACATTTTATTAAAAAAATCGCTTTAAAGCAGGGGTCGGCATCATTTAAGGTGCTAAGGGCGATGGAAGTAGCTGAAGGTAGGTATCGACGCGAATTTGTGACTTTATTATACAAAGGGTATGACGTGTCTGGCACAGAATAAGGCTGGGTTGCACTGACTTACGATCACATGGTGCCGGTCCGGCAGCTGTCATCCCATAGAAACTTGTCAAACTTTCCATACATTGAAATATTAACGAACACAGTTACGATTACAGACGGTTTGGTGTTGCACCAAAAACCGTCTGTAATCGTAACACCTAAGTAAGTCTTCGATTGTCAATAAGGACGACTTGTAATAGGTATACATTTGTATGCAAAGATCGCCTAATTAACTACCGACGATGAGTGGAACTTTTTGCATCAAAACACCACGTAAAAATCAAGTACAGTATATCCGGCGTTACATATTGCATAGCGGTCTGTGGAAAGAGACAAATTTTTAGAGCGCTCGTGGCCCAGCTGCGCCCTAGTTCCGCGTGCGGTATGCGAGGTTAAGCAACGTGGGCCCGGGTCAGTTCTTGGATGGGTGACCGCTTTGAGTGGTTACTAACTGAGCGCTCCCGTGCTTTGCAAGGCAAGTAAAGCCGTTGATCCCGGCTGTTGTCTATGACAGCAGTCGTTAAGCTTGGGAACTTCTAACAGTCAACTTGCCCACTCACTTGACAAAGGAGGGTCGAAGGTGCACCACGTCCGTAGGGAGTACCCACCACCGTCACCCTACATGTGACCCCTGGGTGGTGCTAAAAGTGCAATAAAAACTGGCATCCGTACTGTTTTCTCGAAGATCTTACGGTTCAAAAAATAAATGCCAAGCGATCATTATTATTATTTAAAATTTTCAAGTAGTATAATGTTTTCTCTGGTGTAATAATGATATTCCCGTTCTCCTCTCTTCTTTATTTGCTGCAGGTCTTCATTTTATAAATTATATTATTAATATGGGATTTAAAATACAATTTATAAAATATGGAAATTGTGTGATCGGGAACTATGACGTGTTTTGACAATTAATTTGTCAAAATTGTTTTTCCTCTTTTTCCAAGTGTTTAACTGTTTACTTTTAATTCATGTTGTAATCGCAAAGTCGATAATCCTCTGATCCCAAATGTAATGACATCGTAAGTCGTAATCGAAACTGCTTAGCTATCAGGATGTCAAATTTCTATCGTGGCCTATGAATCAAATTGATTGACTTCAACCAATTTTGTCGGTAAAAGCTCTTTTGTCATGACCAAATTCTTGAACTTAGTGAATTGAATTAGGGTTTAATTCGTCTACAATTTGTTTAATTCCATTTTGTCCAGACGAAAGTTACCCATGTGAATCAATTAAATTGTGTGTAGACGAATTAAAAACCTTAACTATGTTTGGCAGTAATAGTGTCCTGCACGGCTAATCTATCGCGAAAATAGGTTTTCTACTGTAGCTTGTTATTTTTGTAGTAACTGAGACTGTAATTTTATATTTAACTATACAATGTATATTGTTTTGAAAAAATGACACCTCGCCGAGTTTCTTACGCCGGTTTTTCTCGTGGCAGAAATTTATTTTTCATAACCGGTGGTAGTTTATTGACGTTCATAGGTGCATGTAATATGCCTAATTTGAAGAATAAACTACTTTTACTTTTATCGTCCTAAAAATTCGCCCTTCACCCAGCACTAGACCAGTGAACGAAACACTAGACATAATATTTTTGTTGTTAATTAAATTAGTGCGTCCATAGGCGACTGTGACCACTTACTATTAGGTGGGCCGTCAACTTGATTGCCACTGACGTGGTATAAAAAAAATTGGATAGTATCTACACCTATAAATTGAGCCGTCTGCTCTATTTGTTCGAAAAGTACAGGATGGTATAGCGTGGTGGTGTTACTATACGAATAGTAAACCATTAAAATATCACAATAAATTACAATTTTTCCTAACCTACATTTTAAACTGCGTGCCGGCAGATATCAGACTGGAGACCAATAGAGCAACATTAAAAATAAATTTATTTAGTTATTTTTTAAATAGCATAGTAGAGAATAGAGTCTAAACTATATGCAAATAGTAATAGGTTGTAATAGATGTTATATTATATATGTGTAGCAGTGGCGGCGCGTAAGAATTTTCGCTGGGCAACCCGGAGCAAAAAAGCACCTACCTTACCATTTATAATTTTTCTATAAGAGCAAAGGTATACTTAAGCGTGCATGATTTGTTTTCTTGAGCGCAACCCCTTGCAGTAAGTGTATACCACTTTTGCCATACTTGTCATTTCATCACTGACGTCACGTAAATAACGTATGTCGAGTCGAGTATGACAAAAGAGGCTTTTAAAAAAGCCTTTTGAGCAGCATTCACATCTAAACTTAATTAAATTATTTCCAACTAAACAACTGACGAAAACAAAAAAAATACCTGCGAATAAGCCTTCCTCGCAACGGAACAACAATTATTAATGCAAGACCCTACCTTGTAAATGTAAATTCCACTGGTTAAAATATTAATTAATTATTTATGCACTAATCTTATCAACCATTGACTTAAGATATAGAAATAGACACACAATGCCGAACATAAATAACAAAAAATGTGGCGCAAGATGACACTGACAGTTACATTCCAACAGCTGACAATAACGCTTCTTTATAGTCCGAGTCAAGATAAAAACTTCGTACAAAACAGAACTTACACATTGTAGCATCAAGTGTCAAATTTGCAGACAGAAAAGCCAACATGGTAAAACTTTTTTGTAAAATGGTACTACTATCTTATACTGGCTACCAATGTTTACTTCATAACTGTCAAACAGTGAACAGTGAAAGTAATGGAGTCGCTTTGGTTATTTATATTATTTTTATTTTAGTAATGTTTGTGCAACAAAAACGAATATGAATAAAACTTTCCATTTTAACATTCTTTTTTTCTGAAGTTAGCTTTTTAATATTTCGATATATACAGAAAACACACCATAAAAGAAATAAGGCACCTATAAATTAAGCAAAATTAAAAAAAAACTGGGTCATGTCATGTGCCAAGCTATAATTTATAACAGTAGTAATTTCTCAGTAAATCTAAATTACTACAAACTTCAAAAGATGGAAATGACTATATTCCCACTGAATAAGTCCTAATTTCCTTGGAATAAGTTCCACTTATTAAATAGCTGTCTCTTAGACGTACATAAATTTACTCGGCACTTTCTTTCTTTGCAATGTAATGTAAGCGGACAGTCAGATACAGATGCCGTCAAACTTCTTGAACACTAGGCGCGGTGGTGGGGGAGAGTTTGCGCATCGTACACATACGTGCAAAAAAAGTACCTAATTTTTATTTCAAATCTCGGTATAATTATTGAGCCCACAACACAAGTCTTGGTGAGCTTATTGTGGGACTAGGTCGATCCGTGTATAATCACGCCTTTTTCCCGCAGGGATAGGCATAGATTACGGATTTCCATATACTACGATCCTGACATACTTCCTTCGCTTCACATACTCTCATGACCCTCTTCATACATCCTGATCAGTTATTTTATAGTTTTATATTTATTTATTTATTTAATTATATTGATAGTTGTATGGAACACAAGTTGAGAAATAAAACATAAGATATATATGTTTCAAATGGCTGTTATTGAAAAGTCTAAAAATGTCATGTTTGCGGTATTCAGTCTTCTTCTAAAAAGGAAATTCCTTCCATTAAGTTAGTTCCAGCGCTGGTACTAGGTCTTGGTTCAAGGGAGTTGGAGCTAGTTTGTGTATCTTGACTATCATTATCTTCATCATCGGAATCACTATCGGACCCTTCGTCGGAGTCACTTTCGTCATCGGCATAAATTACAAATTCGTCAGTGACCAAATCTATCACGTGGTCATTTTTTATGTACTCTTGTTCGATGTCTTTAACCTTGTGGCACAATTTTTCCCATTCGATGGGACCCATTGACGCAACTTTTTCTTTCACGAGGTCGATTACCTTGGTTATGTTCCAGTTAACATTTTTGCTGCCAACATAACCCTTAATTGCTGCCCAAGCCATCTCGATCGGGTTTAGGTCAGGGTGGTAAGGTGGTAAGCGAACCACTGAGTGGTTGTGTTCGGCTAAAATTCTGTCAATGCTGTAATTCTTGTTTTGTTGTTTGTGCGCTAGTACGAGTTTGTATAGCTGTGGCTTGTTCATTTTTTCATCATACTGTACTCCTTTATCTTTCAACCATTGATGCATTACAGCTTTGTTTGAGTTTGAGGTTGGGGCAGTTTCGAATTGCTTGTTATGGTACGACGCATTATCGACCACGATTACTGAATTTGGAGGCAGGTTTGGTATCAACTGATTGCGCAGCCGTTTTTCATAATTAATGAAATTCATGTTGTCATGATAATCTCCACTTTTTGTGCCCGCTTTAAACACGAGTAGTGCATTTGGCACAAATCCGTTTTCGGAGCCAGCGTGAACTATTACCACGCGCTGTCCTTTCGAAATAGGTTTTTTTAAACCTTGCGTAGACTCGTCGGTCCACGCCTTGCTGCTTGCATGTGACGAGTCGACATATGACTCGTCAGTGTATATTATAGGTCTTCCTTCTTGCCTATATTTACAAATTTTCTGTAGATACTCAATTCGTAACAATCGTATGTTACTTTTTTCTATTAAAAGTTTTCTGTTGTTTTCAGTTTTTTTCCACCTGAAGCGTAACTGTTTTAAAATTCGACGCAAACTTGCTTGCGAGCCATCAAAGCTTATATCGTCTTTTAATTTTTTTCTGAGTTTTTCTACGGTGGGGAATTCGTTATTTGTTTTATGGTAATTGTGAATGCACCTCCGAATAACCGCTTGATCAAAACTATCAATGCCCGTTACTTTCTTTTTGCCAGATCTTTTTTTTCCTGGGGTTCGAAAGACAGTGAGCAAGTCAGAGCCCTTCGCTTCATTAATAATTCGGCGGACTGTGCTCACAGAAGTTTTTGTGGCGTTGGCAGTGTTTTTTACAGTTTCAATAAAACCCTTTCCGTCCTTCTTAAAAAAACAGTACATATCGTACACCATCTTCCGCGCTTGTTTTTTTTAAACTGTATTATTTTGACGTGGCATTATAACGTCAAAGTCAAGCAATAACTATAACAATAAATAAACTCAACAAAAAAATTAACAAGAAACTCAACAATAATGTTCAATACCTATAACAATACTTTAACAAAAACTCAACAATTTTTTTTAATAAGAAACCCAACAATAACAATTGCCTTTATCACTGCACGCAAGTGTACGCGGGAGGCAAAGGAACGTGAACGTGGCGCGGAACGCAAACGTCAACTGATTGACCAATCGTGCGGACCGGGACGCGACGAGACACCCCTGCCGCCCGCCACGCCGCCACCGCCCGCCCCCTCCCAACGACACCTAAAAATCGCATCTGCGCATGCAAGGTCAAATGTTCAAGAAGTTTGACGGCATCTGTACTTGGTTTATGGACTTTATTATTATAATCCTCTGATTGTTACTATGTTATTTTTCTGTGTTAGAGATAAATATCTTTACGTTCAAGAAATTTTTGAGCAAGAATATAGGTAGTTGGAGCAGCATTTTGTAATTTCACAACTTTTGGTTTGTATATCATCGTCATCTATCTCTGACATCTATAAAACATAGATACCTGCCTACTATGAACTTGAAAGATAAATAAATTAAATATAATATGTTTTCCTCTGCATGATTTTTCACGCTAAAATTATATCTTAAAACAGAATTTGAAGAATGTAGTTGTCGGGAGGAACGAACTTACGTTCAAGACAGGTTTTAATTAACAGAAGATGCAGTTAGTCGATTTAAGCCTTTATTGATCCTGTATATGTTGGAAATAGGGAAATAGGCCGAATACGCAACACTCGTGAGGCTTGGTTTATAAAATGCGTCATGTGTATTTTGCGCTACAATAGTGGTCCATTTTGAACGTCGCTGAAGATGTTGTGGAAATCTTTAATTAAACGGTAAATTTATTCCTTACCAGTTTCATGTAAAAAATATTGACGCCTAATAGCGACTCCTTACATTTTGTTTCTCGATAACCTTTAATTTGTACTAACAAAATTATTTATTCAAAACCATGAAATTACCAGGATTTAACATAAATTTTGTAGCATTATCAAAATAACTAACCTAAATAATTATATTCCATCCTTTTCCTGGTTGTTTTGTACCCATTAAAGCAGTTTTTCACAGCTCATTTTGTCATTGTTGGACAACTGTCACTGTCTGCGGTCCAAACACGACTAAACAGGAATGTACCGCCCGAGTCGTGCGGGCGGTACTTTCGCGGGGGACATTTTTTTGGGCTGATTGTGAATCTAGTTCTATAATAGTACATCAATGTTATCAACACAACATATCACAACACCAAACATTTTTACTATTCGTATTCGTAGAGTAACCGGGCAAATGTAAACTCTGTATTGCCACCCCATTCCGTTATTCACCCAAGAATCCAAAAAACGGGCACATTCGTTGCGAAATTCTTGTTAAGTAATTAATTAAATTATTGAGCTTCAAACTACGTTAGACCATTGTTTTGAAATGAAATGGTTTTATTGGTTAACACAACGTTACACATTATAAAGGTTGGGACCTCTTAGTAAGTACAGTGGTACTTGTGTCAGGAGAGCCCGCTCTTCCAAAAAAAACAAGCGTGGATACAACATACAACCAATTAATATTATCTAAATATATAAAAGAAGAAACTGACTGACTGACTGACTGACTGACATATCAACGCACAGCCCAAACCGCTGGTCCTAGAGATTCCAAATTTGGCACGTAGGTTCCTTATAAGGTGTAGGGGTGCACTAAGAAAGGATTTTTCAAAATTCAACCCCTAAGAGGGTGAAATGGGGGTCCGAAGTTTGTATGGGGAAACATGATTAGTTGGACTATTTTATTCGAAACTTCACAGAAGTATTTCTAACCATAAATGAGTAAATACGTGATTCAGGTTTTTTGAGAAATCAACCCCTAAAAGGGGGAAAAGTGGTGACAAATTCTGAAAATCGACATGGGTATTGTTTTTGTGATATACCGGGTCGCTGATAACGGAAACAACAATGATTTTAAAATCTCACGTGGAGGACGTGAAATACCATCCCCCCTGTTGAGGTGCGAGGGGGATGAAATGTCTAAATATTAATATGGGTGTCGTTTTTATATGGGACGTTAATTACGAAAATGGCATCGGTTTTGAAATTTAATGTTATGGACATGAAAACTTTTGAAAGTTTGTGCCAAATTGCAAGAAATAACTGACTGACTGAGTGAGTAACATATCATCGCACAGCCCAAACTGCCGGTTCTAGAGATTCTAAATTTAGTATGTAGGTTCCATATTAGGTCTAGAGGTGCATTAAGAAAGGATTTTTCAAAATTCAACCCCTAAGGGGGTGAAATGGGGGTTCAAAATGTGTGTGGGGAATCAAGATTAGTTGGACTATTTTATTTGAAACTGCACAGGAGTATTTCTAACGATAAATGAGTAAACATGTGTTTCAGGTTTTTAAGAAATCAACCCCTAAAAGTGAGAAATGTGGTTACAAATTCTGAAAATCGATATGGGTATTGTTTCTATGGTTTATCGGGTCGCTGATTATGAAAACAACAATGATTTTAAAATCCCACGTGGAGGACGTGAAATACCATCCCCTCTGTTGGGGTGCAAGGGGATTGGAATATTAATATGGGTGTCGTTTTTATGGTTTTTTGGGTCGTTAATTTCGAAAATGGCATTGATTTTGAAATTTAATATTGCGGGCATGAAAACTTAAAAGTAGGTGCCAAATTGCAAGAAGAAACTGACTGACTGAGTGAGTGACATATCAACGCACAGCCCAAACTGCTGGTTCGAGAGATACCAAATTTGGCATGTAAGTTCCTTATAAGGTCTAAAGGTGCATGAAGTGCCGTGAGTTCCCTATGAAGATACGACGTTTTTTGATTCAATGTATTGTAAGTGGTTTTATTAATCAGTGCCGTCCGATACGATTTCGACATAAATCGATATTTGAGCGTCCGAGAGGACTCTTAATAGGAATCCGAGGTACCTAAACTTTGAATAAAGTAACGGCCATATTGATTTTCTTCATTTCCGTCCCGATTTTGTTCAAAATCGATATCTGAGCGTCCGAAAGCTCCCCTAATACGACTCCAAGGTAAAATTTGGAAAAAGCCGCAGTCATATTGATTTTCTTTTTTTTCGTCCCGATTTCGTTCAAAATCGATATCTGAGCGTCCGAGAGGTCTTGTAATACGAATCCCGAGGTAAAATTTAGAAAAATTGTGGGCTATGTTTATTTTTATCATTTCCGTCCCGATTTCATTCAAAATCGATATCTGAGCGTCCAAGAGAATTCTTAATACGAATCCGAGGTAAAATTTGGAAAAAGTGGCAGCCATATTGATTTTCTTCATTTCAACCCGATTTCGTTCAAAATCGATATCCGAGCGTCCGAGAGGTCCCCTAATATGAATCCGAGGTAAAATTTGGAAAAAGTGGCAGCCATATTGATTTTCTTTATTTCCAACCCGATTCTGTTCAAAATCGATATCTGAGCGTCCGAGAGGTCCCCTAATACAAATTTGAGGTAAAATTTGAAAAAATTGGCGGCCATATTGATTTTCTTTTTTTTCGTCCCGATTTCGTTCAAAATCGATATCTGAGCGTCCGAGAGATCTCTTAATACGGATCTGCGGTAAAATTTGGCACTCCATACATGCCTGTATGCAAAAAAGTTTAATGTTACCATATAGGCGTGTGGGGTATCTATGGATTTGCTTTTAAAAACGACATAGAGGTTTCGATATTTTTTTCCATTTAAATCAACCTTTCGATTTTTTTTAATCGTATGGCATATATATACGAACCGTGAGATTTTCGAGAAGACGAGTACGGTTGCCAGTTTTTGTTGCACTTTTAGCACCACCCAGGGATCACGTGTAGGGTAGCGGTGGGTACTCCCTACGGACGTGGTGCAACTTCGACCCCCCTTTGTCAAGTGAGTGGGCAACTTGACTGTTAGAAGTTCGCAAGCCGCTCGAAGGCCTATAACTTGGCTTAACAATTGCAGCCGGGATCAACGGCTTAGCGTGCCTTCCAAAGCACGAGAGTCAGTTAGTAACCACTTGCTTAACCTCGCACACCACACGCGGTAGGCGGGTGCCGCTGGACCACGAGCGCTCTAAATTCTTGATAGTTTGTGCCAAATTGCAATTCAATCGGTTCAGTAAAAGCAACTTGGTAGTAACAGACGGACTGACAGTAAGGAGTGCGAATGGAAGTGAAGCCAAATTTTCTTTTTGGATGCTCCAATGGGAACTGGTAAAACCTAAAAACTATTAAATTTCATTTTAGGAAAAATAAGGGTTACACGTGATAGTGAATTAGCCGTATTTCTGTACTTCAAAGGACCAGAGTTTATGACCGCTGCTTGGTCGTTATCAGACCTTTTGGTGTTACTGTAGTACACAGATACTTTTACTAAGGGCCATTTGAGAAATGCTTTTATTCCATCGGCCCTTTCCCCTTTTTTGCCAAAATTAAATGAAATTCAACAGTTTGTAAATCGGTTCAGCCAAACGCGAGATAATCGTGGACAAACATACGAACCTGTTTTTTGTAGACGGTTAAAAATTACGCTTAGTACGCGGGCGAAGCCGCGGGCAAATGCTAGTAAGATAATATAAGATTAACTTAACATTATAATTAAGAAAAATCTAAAATTTTATTACATAATTTAACGTAGTACAAATCGTAGTACGCGCACGTGTGTGTGCGTGTGTGTCCGTACACTTTATAAAGTATTCTTATTTTATTTTACAAGGCATTCTGTTTCTTCAATGTTTAATGTTTTTAACCATGTTTTTATAATTTTTTTACACTTATAATTTGTGTTTTATGATACAATTTATTTTTATTTTAAATTATAATTATAAATAATTGAATTTTATATTTTGCGGAATCCATTCCACACAGTTTTCGATGAGATTAAAGTATGGCAATGTTTTTATTAGTGCGCCAAATTCGGACAGTTTCTAAATTGCTAAGTCATTTATTCTAATATAAACCTTATCATTTTAAAGTCAAAGTCTAAATTCGAATGAGACACCTTACCGTTACACGATATAATAATCGGCTTTCTTTCGGCAGCCATTTTGCGATGTGTGTCCTTGACAATTTACGAACGTAGTGCGTGCAATTTCAATGACACGCGGCATTTTATGAATGAGATGGCTAGGTAAGGCAAGACAAAATACGCGGACTTGTCTTAGCGTTAGCACGTTCGGGTGATGCGTAGGTTAGCTGGACCAAGCTATGTTTGCACCTGGTGCGTATGGCACCGCATACAAATGAGGTACAAACTCAGCTTGGTCCAGAAGTACGTGCGTAGTAAATAGTGAATGTAGTGATTGTTGAAATTTATTGTGAAGCTAAGCTTCTTCTTCTTCCTCGTTTCCTCATGACTGAGGGTCGCGACAGCAATCGCCGGTAGCTTTCTTCACCAAAGCTCTCCATGTAGTCCTATCCTCAGCTTTTCGGATAGATGCCTGAAGGTTAGTTTGGCAGGCTTCCTTCACCGCGTCGGTCCATCGGGTGGGTGATCTTCCACGGCTCCTTTTTCCTTCCACATGTCCGACAACAATAAGTTTCTCGAGATTATCTGGCTCACGTCGGGCCACGTGTCCGAAGTACTGGAGGAGCCGCTGCATGCAGATAGTTGACAGACGGGTCTTGATGTTGAGTGCCTTTAATATGGAAGCGTTGGTCCTATGCTCCGTCCAGGAGATGCCCAACATTTTACGCCAACACCACATCTCAAAAGCGTCAATCCGGTTTCGAGTGCGTGCTTTTAGCGTCCAAGTCTCCGAAGCATAGAGGAAAATAGAGAAAATAAGGGTCCTCACGAGTTTAACTTTTGTTTTCCTTCTGATGCCTCTGTTCCTCCAAATTTTCTCTAAACGCTTCATAGGCGACTTGGCAATCTGACCTCTTCTGACTACTTCCTTTTCACAATCCCCGTCATTAGTGATCAGTGACCCTAGGTAAACAAACTCTTTCACTGTATCTAGGTCAGCTAATTCATCTGTCCTCTCTAGGGTGCCTGGCCGGTCGACAAACATCAACTTGGTCTTTGATAGGTTTATTTGAAGGCCATACTCGGCACTCATGCAGTGTACCCTTTGCAGAAGCTCGGCAAGTTCACTTTCCGTTGAGCCAATAATGGTGGTGTCATCTGCAAAGCGTAGATTGTTGATAAGATGTCCGCCAATTCGTATGCCCCCACTCCAGTCTTCCAGAACCCGACGCATGATATGTTCGCCAATGAGGTTGAACAGCTGTGGCGAGAGTATGCACCCTTGCCTAACTCCGCGGTTGCTCTGGAAACATCGAGACACAGCGCCTTCCAACCTAATCACTGCTCTGCCGTCAAGATACAGGTTTTGCACCAAGAAGATCAGGTGTTCCGGGATTCCCATGTCTCGCATCACGTCGAACATTTTCCTCCATGAAATGCAGTCAAACGCCTTCGCGTAGTCTATAAAGCATAGAGCCATTGGGACGTTGAATTCTCTACTCTTTTCAATCAACTGCCTCATGTTTAGAATCTGCTCACGAGTACCCCTGCCCTTGACAAAACCAGCTTGTTCTTTCGCGATTTGTCCACTAATGTAGTTTTCCAACCTCTTATTAATGATATGCAACAGTATCTTGCTCGCATGAGACGTCAGAGAAATAGTTCTGTAGTTCTCGCATTTCCTAGTCGAGCCTTTTTTATGAAGAGGTACCACTACTGATTCCAACCAATCATCAGGCCACTGCCCCGTCCGCCATACTTTTTGGCACAGAGCATGCATCATCTTTGTACCGTCCTGACCCATCAGCTTCAGCATCTGCGCTGGCACCCCATCGCCACCACACGCTTTAGGTTTCAGCCGCGCGATAGCTGCCTCTACTTCCCGGAGGAGGATATCTGATGGATGATTTATGATGAGCTTGATATATTGTGCCAAAAAATGTAGGCAAGCCGGTGAGAATCGTGTTGTAGGAGCGCTCCGCTACTGGCCGGTGGTGTCACAATGGACAGTTTATTGAATATCAATAACAATAAAAACTACCCTAAATATAAATTCTGCGGAATTTAGTTTCTTTTTGTGCAAAATACCAACATATTTTCGTTTTTTTAGAGAAATACACGTTTTTCTCAAACATAGTTGAACCTTTAACCCTTAAAATCCGTAGCCAAAACGGTAAAAACGGAACCCTTATAGTGGTCGTCGGTTTCGTCATGTTCGTCTGTTTGTCTGGTCGTATGTCACAGGCATTTTACTCAATAACTATAGGGTGTATACAAATACAATTTTAACACTTTATCTGTCCCTCGCTTTCACCACAGACTAGGGTTGATAGGGCCGTGCATTATAGGTATGGCACAAATGTACAGAGCCAACCATTTACCAATAGGAACGAGTTAGTTTGACGGTGCATTACATTAATTCACAGACGGTGAAATTGTCAATGTTCGAGTAGGTTTATCACATACATAGTCCGGTAAATAGTTATGTATTCAAAGACTAAAAAAAATGCTGAAATTTCACTCCTTTTAATACAGTATGCCGAAAACCACCCTGTATTTGCATTGAGTGTATTGAGGTTCGCAAGGTGTATTCGCAAGTGTATTTTGTGACTTACATCTTAGTGCTCTCCTGGCCGACGTTCTTGAGCATGTCGAGCATGAGCGTGCCGTGCTTGCGGTTCTCGAGCAGTGCGTTGCGTTTCATGCTGTTCAGAGTCAGTTGCAACATCAGTCGCTCCGTCTGGTACGCTTGCTCCTTCAGCCTGCGCGATAAAACAAGTATATCAGCTCTTACACTGCGCCGCTAAAATCAGATCATTTCAGACGGACAGGCCAGCTTTAGGGTGGGAGAGCGGAGCTGTCGCAGGAGCGCCGAGATGTAAGGTCGGACTCACAACGGCGTACACCTTGGCACCACAAAGGCACAAAGGTGTAGTGCCCTGTCGCTTTAACGTCATGTTTAAACTGTCATACTAAATTTCCAACGGGTGAAAGTGACAAACTACTAAAGTTTCCAGCTACTTCATGATAATAGAAACTACTTGACTGGACCGATGGAATACCGAAGGTATATGTGCAGAGCGGGAGAACGCTAACATTCACTGCCAGCCACGCCCCCCAGGAACAAACTTGCATACAAGTGAAAAAAAATGCATTTTTTTATCTTTCCAAAACTATCGACTGTCATTTCTGCTTCATATGTCACACACGCGGCCTCCGCTCTATACCGTGCTACCGAATACTGAAAGGATTTTTTTGTACGACGTCCCCTGAACCGCGTTCTCTTCACCAAAAAACCGCCTCTGCCACGCAACGACGCTGCGCCGCTCTCTGTGCTCAAGCTTGAGATGGATGGATTAGTTTATCTACACGGATGGCCTGACCGTGTGACTAGACGCTACATGATCATGATATGTATGATGTGTCGAAAAAAAATTTCTTTGACACGCTCACGCTTCTGTCGAATCTTGAACGTCTTGTGCTATTCATGTAGTTAACGTACTGGCACCGATTATCGTCATTTTAAGGAAGTCATGCAGTTTGATCCGAAATAAAAAAATACATGTTTAAACTTATAACAATAATTTCGAGTGAATACATTTAAATATATCTTTAGTAAGTGATATATGAGCTGTTATTAGCCGTAGAGACACAGATTTACATAAAAAGTTGGAATATCCACAAATATTTAAAATCTCCAGTTATCGATATTTAAGCTCCAGTAATCGACACCCAGTAATCGACATCCCCAATAATCGACACCCAATTTTCGACACCAGGCTAGTTCAAGGATTTGGGTAAGTAAAACATGTACTTTATATTAAGGTGGTTAAGCAATACTGCATTAAAAAATGGCTTGCCTACTAAGGTATTGAACCAACCAGATAGGATTCTTTCAATAATAATAATACTTAATACCAATCGGAAGCGTAAATGATAATAAATATTTCTTGGTATCAAATTTTCGGTTCAAGTTTCGTAATTGATTCAATTCTTTTGTGAGCAAGGATTAAAAAACCGGCCATGTGCGAGTCAGACCCGCGCAAAAACGGTCCCGTGTCGTAAAAAAACACGTTTTTTGTATGGGAGCCCCTTTCAATATTTATTTTATTCTGTTTTTTAGTATTTGTTGTTATAGCGGCAACAGAAATACATCATCATTGAATTTTTCGACTGCCAAACTATCACTGTTAATGAGCTACAGCCTGATAAGAGACGGACAGACAGACGAACGGACAGCGGAGTCTTAGTAATAGGATCCCGTTTTATTCTTTGGGTTCGGAACCTAAAAAGGCTACTAATGCAGTAGGTATTACTTATTTTTATAAACAAATTAATGTCTCCCTCCATAGATCAAAACTTCCTATTTTCAATATATAAGACACTTCCCCTTTATGTAACATAGTCGAGGACACCCTGTATATGCATCCATAATCCGTGGATTCCTATGTATACCTCAATTTAGTTTCGCTACTAAATTGAGGTATACATAGGAAGAGGGATACATAGGATGAGGTATACTATTTATTCACGAATTACTTTATTCGCGGTCCATTAAAAACATTATTACCAACATCTGTCGATAACTGGAGAACAGTCATTTAGCGGGAATAGTGATCGACACTCTCCATTTCAACAAAATAAAGATAAACTCCATTCGTTCAATTCCAACAATATTTGAAAAATATTTATAGCAATCCATATAATAAATTATAATTCAAACATATTTCATAGTAGACACGCGGCAGCGTGTCCAGCCAAATTCACCACAAGAACTGGCAAGAATATTACACGAACCGTTTGGAGCCACTTCTGACCCCCCAACAACTCAAAATCTATCTAACATAAAAAAATGAAATTTGGTACATGTATTAAGATCCTTTAGAACAACTAGAACCCTAAATTTCATAAATATAGGTTTAATAGTTATAATAATATAATAATAAGCCATTTATTAACCCAAAATAGAAAATGCATACATGGTTTGGTTACTACTACTAATAAATTATATTCATTAGATACATTAAATAAAAATAAGTAAGTAACCATAATCAAAATTACACATAATATAAATTAAAGTTAAATCATTTTAAATCACATTTTGATAAATTAAAATTAAATCACAAGTTCTTTGGGTCTGTCCATTTTTGGACAAAGGCCTCCTCCATCTCATTCCACAACGTTCTATCAGCAGCCAGTCGTGTCCATGCGATGCCAGCCTGCTGGGTGAGGTCGTCGAGCCAGCGCCGGCGCGGCCGCCCTCGCGGCCGGCGCGCGTCGCGCGGATACCAGTGCAGTACCTTTTCGCTCCATCTACCATCATTAGTTCTCGCTGTGTGGCCGGCCCAGCGCCACTTCAGACGACATACCATTTCCGCTGCATCTAAAATATTTGTTTTTTTACGGATTTCTATGTTTTTTAATCTATCTTTTATTTTTATTCCCAGTAAACTTCTCTCGATAGCCCTTTGGAATTTTTGTATTTTGTCTATTATTTCTTTAGTTATGGCCCAGGTTTGGCATCCGTAAAGTAGAGTGGGAGTCACAACAGAATCGATCACAATCTTTTTTAGTTTCATATCGAGTTTAGATTTCAAAATGTGCTTATGTGCCCAATATGAACTCCAGGCTTTCTTAATCCTTCTTTCAACTTCTTCTATATAGCGACCATTTAAGGATATGTTTTGGCCTAGGTAGGTGTATTCGTCTACGTAATTAATGGTGTTGTTCTCTATAGTAATACTTCTTTTCTCTCCATTGGTCATGACACACGTTTTATCCAAGTTAATTTCTAAACCGCACTCCCGGCTATAAATATTCAGTGTTTCTATCATGTGCTGAAGGTCTTGGTGGTTTTCTGATATTAAAACAATATCGTCGGCGAAACGTAGATGGTTTAGATACTCTCCGTTGATATTAATTCCTAGTCTTGGCCAGTTCATTTTCCTGAAAATGTGCTCTAAAAGGGCATTAAACAGATTCGGTGAAATTGGGTCCCCCTGTCTCACCCCTCGTTTTATTTTAAACTCTTCCCCTTTTCTTTCGAGTCTGACTAGGGCTTTACAATTCTGGTATATTACTTTTAAGAGTTTGATATATTTGCTCTCGATTCCTTGTTCATTTAAGGCGCTCCAGAGTTTTTCGTGCGATATGGAGTCGAAAGCCTTAGAATAATCTATGAACGCTAGGTAGATGGTTTTACGATATTCAATAGATCTTTCGACAATTTGTCTGATTGTAAATATATGATCCAGAGTAGAGTAACTTCGTCTAAATCCAGCTTGTTCCCTTGGTTGTTGGAACTCTAACTCTTTCCTAATTCTTGAGAGCACGACATTCGTAAAGAGTTTATACAAGCTTTGTAGTAGGCTTATAGGGCGATAGTTATTTATATTGAGCGGGTCCCCCTTCTTGTAGAGTAGTGTTATTACCGACGATTCCCATTGTTTAGGTATTTTCTCCTGTTTTATAACCTCGTTAAACAGTCGGGTCAAAATAGGAGTTAGCGGTTCGTTAAGTGCTTTGATGATATCATTTGTTACGTTATCGTCTCCCGGGCTTTTCATCGTTTTCAGTGACTCTATAGCATGTCGTATTTCGCTTGTCAAAAAAGTTGGAATATTCTCGGTGCTGTCTCTTGATTTATGGATTTGTAGAGGTTGTGAAGCCTGTTTTTTCTCGTCATATAAATCTTTGAAAAATTCTGTTGCGATTTGTATGACGTTGTTTCTATTAGTTGTAGGTCCTCCAGTTTGATTCATGAGTGTTGGCACCCATTGCTTAGCGTTGTTTATTCTTTTGTTACCTCTTTTTATTGATCTTCTCTTACTAAGTTCTTCTTCAAAAACTTTGTGATTGTATTGTTGCTTGTTCCTTTTAATACCTTTTCGAATACTTGAGTAGAGTCGTTTTATCTCCTTTTTTTCGAGTTCAGATTTGTTCAATTTGTCTTTAAGTTCGTTTCTTCGATTAATCATTATTTTTATTTTATTAGTAATTATGTATTCCAATTTCCTTTTCTTTATAGGTGGAGGTAATTTACTAACACATTGGGTGATTCTGTGTATGACCTCTGTATAAGTGTCTTGAATATTACAAGCATTTGGAATGGGTGCCGCTTGCTCTATGAAAATGTTCTTCAGGCTTTCCTTCTCAATAGGCAGGAACCCATTTTGTTTTCTATTGAATTGTGTTCTCGATTTATGCTGGTTGGTATGCAAAACCCATGTCCCTCTAACTAATCTGTGATCTGTTGGATGGGTGGTTTTTATTACTTCTACATTTTTTACAGAGTGAATATTCGCTTTCCGTGTTATAAAATAATCAATTTCATTTCTTGTTTTTCCATCGGGAGACATCCATGTCCATTTTCTCTTATGTTTTTTCTTGAAATGCGAGTTTAGAATGTAGAGTTCGTTTTCATGACAAAAATCGACAAGTAAATTTCCACGTTCGTTTCTAGACCCGTATCCCCAAGGTCCCATAACAGATTTTTCGCCTGATTGCGGCTGACCGATCTTAGCATTAAAATCCCCAAGTAGTATCAGGTTTGATAGAGTATTTTCCAGGCTATATCTGATTTCTGTATAAAATTTTTCTATTTCTTCTTCAGGTGCTTTTTCTGTAGGTGCGTAAACCTGAATAATGCTAAATGTAGAGTGCTCGATTTTCATATCCAATCTGGCTACTCTATCAGAAATGGCGTTAAAGTCTATTATGTTTGTCTTCAAATGCTTTTTCACGATAAACCCAACCCCGTTTTTACCTCGTTTCCTTCCGGTGTAGAGTAAAATGTATTCGTCGTATTCCGTTATTTTTGTTCTGTCTCTTTTTATTTCCGAAAGTCCAAGGATATCCCATTTAATATTTCTTAACGCATTTTCCAACTCTTCTTGGCGTCCAATTCCTACTAGAGATCTTACATTGAGTGTTCCGATATACATGTGGTGTGTGGAGGGTGACAGTCTACTGCTCCCGCGGGGACTAGCCGTACCGGGAGAGATTGAGTTACTTTTTACATATTTCTGTGTGGTGCAAAGTAGAGGAGGCTTTGATTGCTATTCATTTTGATTTAATGTGTCATTCGTGTTAGGTTCCGTGTCAATTCTGCTCTTAGTAGTCACAAAGCTCATCATGCTAGAACTTTTAGTTTTCTTTGCAGCGGGCGTATTCAGGGTTGTGTTACAGCTGAAGGGCTCTATTTGTGTCGACGTATTGGACTCTGGTGATAACGACAAGTTCCTTTTATTGTTTTTGTGGGTTGTATGATTATCATTTCGCGTTATCAGTTTATCGTATTTTAAATAAACACGTTTTCCTTGTGCCCATTCACGTTGAACGATTTGTTGAAGTTCTTTTCTTTTTTGCAGAACTTTAGGCGGGAAATCTTCTTTTATGTATATGAACGAACCTTCAAGAGACTTTTTGCGTTGTAGCAGTTGTATTTTCCTTCCCATCGTCCCTAGTGTAACTACTACGGGTCTGTTATTAGTAGATTTCTTTCCCAACCTTTTAACGGTATCCAATTCAAATCGCTGCAAAGACAGTTTCATTTTATTATTTATTATTTCCAGAATAATGTTTTCTAAATCGTGATAGCTTTTTTCTGATTCTTCTACTCCGAAAAAAATAATGTTTTTTCTTCTGGCGTTTCTTTCCAAATAATCCAGAGTATTTTGCTGTTCTTCTATTTTTTGTTCTAATTGGTTGGTTTTGGACTCTAAAATTTCGAACTTTTTGTCTATGTGCTTATTTATAGCATCTGTGATATTTTCCTGTATTTGTTTCATTTCTTGTTTATGTGATTTTAGTTCTTGTTGTATTTGTTGAAACATCTTGGTGATATTTTCCATTTTGATAATAGTGTCCTCTATCGGCGAATAGCGGCACCGTGATAAATAACCAGTTATAACACGTTTAATTCTACTCGCCACTAGATGGCGCTGCTAATGCTATTCGCTTTGCCGTTTTTACCGTTATGCGAATAGTGATTTTGTTATTTTTAGGTTATGAGAATGTGGGTTTTGGGTATTAATTCACTGTAAAATAGTGTAGAATGTTGAGGCTCACTAGCTTTATATCGGAAGTAATGTTTTTTCACGGTAAGTGTCTTTTTGTTTATAAACTTCACTATAACGGTTGGCACTTTTATTGTCACTTTACATCTTGGTACGTTTGAATTTCGCTCAGATAACAATTCTTCATGTACATTTATGTATATCCTTTAACACTAAGCACTTTTTGTTCGAGTTTCTTCCAATTTATTAACAAACAACAATTATTTACGCGGAGCAGACTTTTGACCGGTACAGTGGCGCCACCCCCAACTGCAGTTAATAGTTATGGAGATATTAAATTACTAAAAACGTATTTTTACCACTGACTGACTTCACTGACTGACTGACTGACTAGTAATCAAAAACCTAACCCACTTCCAGATGACCTAGAAAGCTGAAATTTGGCATGCAGCTTGGTAATTGACAACATTTCATTTTTTTAAGCAGGCTTTTTTCGGATGAAATCCAGTAGAGGATAAAATGTTAAGTAAAACCACATTTTTAAATTTTCGAAAATAGCCATTTCATATAAATAAATCAATTTCAAAAGTTCCTCATTCTAAAAGAGAGTAAGTGACAAGTAAGGCGTCACAGCGTAACAAATCATACAAAAGCACTGTTACTAAGACAAATTTACTAAAGAAAGTGAACTGCTGTTCTTTTTGTCCGCTTTGACTGTCTCAATTTCATAGTAATGACGTCATTACTACGATATGGGCTTTCTTCACATTTTCGTGAATATTTAGAAAACTAATGGCTATAAAAATATTAAAAAAAAAATTGTGGTTTCTTGTTCCCAAATTAACGAAATGAGTTTAGATTTCATACTACTTAAAAATTTGAAATGTTGTCAATTGTGTGTGTACTCTATAAAAAATCTAAAGACAGTGATTTTTTATTAGTTTTATTATGATTTTATTATTATTTATGCTAGTTACCTCAGAACTCCGTCATTTATTAACCGATTTGGAAAATTCTTTTTTTGTTTGGAACGGTATACTTCGGGGGTGGTCCCATAGTTATCACGTAAGAATCTGATCATGGGGTCCTGGAGAAATCGAGGGAACTCTTCAAATATTTGAGGTGCACCTATAGCGATTTGGGTATTTTGTATAGTAACTCGTGCATTCGCTCTTGAAAAGCACCATTTGATGAAGTTTGACTAAAAGTAATGATATCACATCAAAACATAAATATGAAAATGCGAGCCAAGTTCAATATTAGGAATATGCGATACTTGGTTGTCGTCTTCACCGACAAAAGAATTGAGATCTAAATGGATGCCAAGTTCCGTAGATTCTCTGAAAAGGTTGCAACTCCGGCACTACATTGTTTAAAGTAAAATTAATTTACTGCAGCTTAATGTATTTTGAGCCTTAACTTGGCAGTTTTCTATGCAGTATGTTATAATACCATAAAATCTGTTGGATATTTAAGAAAACTGCCAAGTTAAAGCTCAAAATGCATTAAGCCGCAGTAAATTAGTTTTACTGTAAACAATGTAGTGCCGGAGTTGGCACCTTTTCAGAGAATCTACGGAACTTGGCACCCATTTAGATCTCAATTCTTTTGTCGGTGAAGACGACAACCAAGCATCGCTTATTCATAATATTGAACTTGGCTCCCATTTTCACATTTATGTTTTTGATGGGATAAAGTAATCGTCAAACGTTTACGCTCACTTTCTGAACGATTTCCTTATGAATGCTTTATTATTCCCAAGAAGCACTGCCACCTAATCATAATTATTTCGCTGGATTTAAAAACGGCTGGGGCTGATGCCTATGATATTATACTGGATGAAAGTAGAATATACACTGTCTATGGTCCAGTTGTTAGCAAATTTAAAATTTTGTTGCCAGTCCTTATTTTCAACTATTGCAGAAAAATGGTGTCGATTACTGGTGCGCGTCGATTATTGGTGCCATCACGCTAGCACGTTGATTTCGCTGTACCGTCGAAACCCGTCAGTTCAACTTTGGTACAGTTAAAGACTACAACCCTCTGTGGATGTGGTACGGTCTAACATAGACAGGAAATAAAAAAATGATTTTCTCAAAGAGATAAATATTGCCTATTTTCATGCTCATCATCTTTTTTGTTTGATTTTAATTTTGTCGTGTTGAGATATTCTTAACCGACTTCAAGATTTCAAAAGAGGAGGTTATCAATTCGGTTGTATGTTTTTTTTTTTGTTTTTTTTTTTTTTTTTTTTTAATATTTGTTACTCCATAACTCCGTCATTTCTTAACCGATTTGGAAAATTCTTTTTTTGATTGTAAGTATATATATCCAAGTTGGTCCCGTTTTTGTCAAAACGCAGTTCTGATGATGGGATCCACGAGGAATTGAGGGAACTCCTCAAATCTTTAAGGCAAACATATAGTGATTTTTGTGTTTTTATCAACAAATCAAGCATTTGCATCCAAAAATGTGACATTGGATGAAGTGGAACTGCTGATGATGATCAGAACAGAACTCTTCAACGACGAAAAGTTCACGTTTGGCGATTTATCCTCCTAGCTGTGTTTGTTAAGCAAATTCTATTTTCACGATTAAGTTTTGTCATGCTTGATTTCTGATGATGGGATCCATGAGGAATTGAGAGCACTCCTCAAATCTTAAAGGAAAACATATAGTGATTTTTGTGTTTTTATCAACAAATCGAGCAGTTTCATACAAAAATGTGACATTTGATGAAGTGGAACTGCTGATGATGATCAGAACAGAACTCTTCAACGACGAAAAGTTCACGTTTGGCGATTTGTCCTTCTAGCTGTGTTTGTTAAGCAAGTTCTATTTTCACGATTGATTTTTGTCATGCTCGAGTTCTGATGATGGGATCCATTAGGAATCGAGGGAACTCCTCAAATGTGAAAGGCATACAGAGAGTGATTTTAGTATTTTCATGAACTAATCAAGCATTTTCATTCACAAAACTGACTTTTGATGAAGTGGAACTGCTGATGATGATCAGAACGGAACTCTTCAACGACGCGTCGTTCACGTTTGGCGATTCGTTCTCTTCGTTTTGTTTGTCAAGCAAGCAAGGTTTTTCCATGATTCTATGAGGAATTGAGGGTTCTTAGTCTTCTATCATTATAAACATACTTATAGCCATTTTTATTTTATTGTATGGAATCTACGAGTGCACCATCTAAGTATAATAATCTTTCACCGGCCTCCCCCATTGAAGTCGGTTTTTTTTTCTTAAAAAATATAATTTTTATATTTATTTATTCGATCAATATTGGACACTGTAATGACGGGTATCATAGACAAAATTACGGGTTCCGGTGGTATTCGAATATCAAATAACTCTTACAGCTAGCAAATTCGATCTGTATTTTATTCGTCCTGATATATTTTATAATAATATAAATTTAAACGAAAAAAGCACTGCAGGTACATGCCTCGAAAGGATCTGGTCAAAAGACGATACAAGTGTTGCCTTTTGAAGACGTTTGCAGATACCCATGACTTCTTCAAGCTCCCAGTGGACAGAATGGTGACTCTGATCGTCTTCATCTTCGTACAAGTCATCCAGATTCGTGGCTTCCTAGAAACCGCATAAAAGTGTTTTAGGAAAAGCGGGTGATTGTGCAGCGCCGCGCACACGGAGTGACATTCGCCAACACAAACATAGGGCGATGCATGAGCGATACGGTGTAGTAGTAATAGACGGGACCGTTTTCATACTTCCCTGATAAACTATGTCACACGTCACCACACGTGCCGCACCGCATCCATAATCAAACGCAACCTGCCCTCTTATTACACGTGGTTCTTACGCGTTTCAGACGATGAGACACACAGACCTAAATCTAAGGTTAAGGTCTGCGATGAGACATGTTTATGACAGTTTTCTTAAATATTCAACAGCTTTCATGGTATTATAACATTCTGCATAGAAAACTGCCAAGTGAAGGCTCAAAGTGCATTAAGCCGCAATAAATTAGTTTTACTGTAAACAACCTAATGCTAGACTTGGCACCTTTTCAGATAATCTACGAAACTTGGCACCCATTTAGATCTCAATTCTTTTGTCGGTGAAGACGACAACCACGCCTTGCATATTGAACTTGGCTACCATTTTCACATTTATGTTTTTGATGGGATACGAGGGGCGGCTGAAAAATAATCTACCTAACAATGAAACAAAAGACTGTCATGGCTTTTTTTTATTTATTTTTCTATATAGTCCCCTGCTAATAAAATACACTTATTTCATTTTTCAAATATTGAATTTAAGCCATTAAAAATTATATTTCTGTTTGACGTCAAAAAAGTCAGTAACCGCAGCCTTCATTTCGTCATCGGTCATAAACCTTCATCCCCTTAGGTCTTTCTTGAGAAGTCTAAACAGAAAATAGTCACAGGGGGCTAGATCTGGACTATAAGGGAGGTGGTCAATGGTTTCGAAGCCATTGTCTTTAATTACTAGCTTCGTTGTGCGGGCGGTATGCGCTGGTGCGTTATTGTGCAAAATCAGAATTCCTTTGCTCAGTTTACCTCGCCGTTTTTCTTTTTTTGTCTCTCTTAGTTGATATAGTAAGTTTGAGTAATAATCAGCATTGATTGTAGTTTTCTTCGGTAAATAATTTATGAGCATAATCCCTTCTGTGTCCCAAAATATTGTAGCCATAAGTTCACCTGCCGATGGACAGACCTTGAATATCCTTCTCATCCTTCAATTTCCTCTGTAACGACTCTTGCTTACTTTCCGGGTCCCATTGTCGAATCCATGTCTCATCACATGTTACAATTGTTAGTGTTACAGTAGTTACGACTGTGATAGAAGGTCATTAATTAATTTTAGCACAACATACATACATACATATAATCACGCCTGTTTCCCAGAGGGGTAGGCAGAGATCACGGATTTCCACTTGCTACGATCCTGACATACAACTTTCGCTTCATGAACTTTCATAACATTATTCATGCATGCGCGCCGATTTAGGGTACTCCTGACCTGGCCTTTCTGCAGAATATCTCCGATTTGGTCGGAGTACGTTCACCGAGGTCTTCCCCTTCCAACTTTTCCATCTTTAGCACAACATGTCAGGAATCAAGGAAAACTGAGAAAAGCGGCAGAAGTTTATTGATCGATCGAGCGAGTGGAATGTGCAAAGTCTCCATTTGAGGACTGGCCCATTTTGCTTTTGTCCAGATGTATGTTCATGTTCAAGACTAGAGGCCTCATTTTTGGATTAATCCTCACGAAAATTGGCATACGTATTTCTCGATTTGTTTTTTTTGTCGAGAGCTTTTTTATTAAATAAACAAATATTAGGGGACAATCTTACAAAAATCGACCTAGTCCCAAAACTAAGCAAAGCTTGTAGTATGGGTACTAGACGACGATAATACATACTTATATAGATAAATACATACTTAAACACATAGAAAACATCCAAGACCCAAGAACAAATATCTGTGGTAAATGCGCAAATAATGCCCTGGCCGGGATTCGAACCCGGGACCTCTAGCTTCGGAGGCAGTGTCACTATCAACTAGGCTAAACAGGCCGTTAAAATCGATCGATTGGGGTAAAATGAGGACAAAAGAAGGAGGATATTTTTTACTTTTTATGGGAAAATGGGGGTAAAAAGGGGACTTTTCTGTAGCGTTGTTTATGAACGTATTTCAATTATATACGGAAGAAACATCAAGTACCATAAAGGTTGATTTGAATTAAAAATATCGATACAGAGGCAAGGAAGTGGAGAAGTTTACACAAAATAAAAACGTATTACGTAACCGATTCTCGGGAAATTTTATGAGCATATTCTGCACCATTATTCAAAATTTTCAAAAACGGACTTTTCAAAAATGTTTCTGTGTATGTGCGTGTCTGTCTGCACCATCGTAGCTTCTAAACTGATGAACCGATTTGAGTGCATTTTTATTAATAGTAAGTCTTGATGGCGGAGATAGTTCTTAGACATGTTTTATCAAGATCGGTTCAGCCGTTTTCGAGATATTGAAATTTGAATTGAAAATGTCGGGGAGTTTTTCAACTTTTTTAGTTGAGGGTTAGTTTCAAAATGGCCGTACAATTGGATTTTACTCGCAACATATTGAAGGCGAAGTTTACAGTTGGTCATTCAAAATATATATTATAATATATATTATAATATATATATATAAATTATATTTTATTCAAGAAAAATATATTAAACTTTTACATACAATAAAACTCGCCAAACTGTGAAGTTTGATGGCGAGGACCGCTCATTTTTTATGCTTAGCTTAAAATTAAGTATATCTTAACCTATTTACTTCACTCTAACAACTGAGCATGCTGGTTAGTAAGTTCTTATCATTAAGGTTTCTTCGTCTTCATCTAACTTGCTTAACAAACAAAGCAAAGAGAACAAATCGCCAACCGTGAACTACGCGTCGTTGAAGAGTTCCGTTCTGATCATCATCAGCAGTTCCACTTGATCAAATGTCACTTTTATGAATGAAGATTCTTGATTAGTTCATGAAAATACTAAAATCACTATTTGTGTGCCTTTCACATTTGAGGAGTTTCCTCGATTCCTAATGGATCCCATCATCAGAACTCTAGCATGACAAAAATCAATCGTAAAAATAGAACTTGCTTAACAAACACAGCTAGAAGGACAAATCGCCAAACGTGAACTTTTCGTCGTTGAAGAGTTCTGTTCTGATCATCATCAGCAGTTCCACTTCATCAAATGTCACATTTTTGTATGATAATGCTCGATTTGTTGATAAAAACACAAAAATCACTATATGTTTGCCTTTAAGATTTGAGGAGTTCCCTCAATTCCTCATGGATCCCATCATCAGAAATCGAGCATGACAAAAATTAATCGTGAAAATAGAAATTGCTTAACAAACACAGCTAGGAGGACAAATCGCCAAACGTGAACTTTTCGTCGTTGAAGAGTTCTGTTCTGATCATCATGAGCAGTTCCACTTCATCCAATGTCACATGTTTGGATGAAAATTCTTGACTTGTTGATAAAAACACAAAAATCACTATATGTTTGCCTTAAAGATTTGAGGAGTTCCCTCAATTCCTCATGGATCCCATCATCAGAACTGCGTTTTGACAAAAACGGGACCAACTTGGATATATATACTTACAATCAAAAAAAGATTTTTCAAAATCGGTTAAGAAATGACGGACTTATGGATTAACAAACATTTAAAAACAAAACAAAAAAAAACACAACCGAATTGAGAGGCTCTTTTGAAATTTTGAAGTCGGTTAATAAAGAGTGTCACTGCCTCCAAAGCTAGTGGTCTCGGGTTCGAATCCCGGTAAGGGCATTTGTTTCTGTGGTGGGCAGAGACATTTGTTAGGCAGGGCCATTTTGTCGGCCTGTTTAGCCTAGTTGGTAGTGACACTGCCTCCGAAGCTAGAGGTCCCGGTTTCGAATCCCGGTAAGGACATTAGTTTCTGTGGTGAGCAGATACATTTGTTGCTGAGACTTGGACGTTTTCTATGTATTTAAGTATATATATATACATAAATACATGTATTAAATATATCGTCGTCTAGTAACCATAACACAAGCCTTATTCAGCTTAACTGTCCCCTAATATTTTAATATAAATTTATTCATTGTATATTTCTAAAGGCATAATAAGGACTGCTTACATACATTAACAGGTATACCATACATGCAAGTTAAAGGTCAGGTACATGTCAAACTTATTACTAGATATTCAAATTAGGACTCCTGATAGTGCATCAGCATCACGTTCGAATTTCAAACTCACTTTATCGGCCAGCGGATAAAATGGACTGTTGGGCACAGATTTTGATCGAGAAAGTAAGACTTTACGAGCAAGTAAAGTGAAAATAACCGTTGAATAACGCTCTTAAAATTCCACCTTTTATAAAGAGTATAGATGTTATGATAGATACTTATGATGCCTTGGAACCAGTTTATTATCACAATGAATTTTGATATTCATTCTTCGCATACGTTACGGCTACTGAAGGTTGAGTTGAGACCTGTAAAACTTGGGAGTTAGAGTTATTGAATGCCGCATTTGTGAGGAGTCGCTTCACAAAGACATGGTGTTACCCCGGAGTGTGAAGAATTTGCCTGCCGCCCGTAAACAAACAATTATTAAATACAACAGCCTCGCTAGCACGACCACTTATACCGTCGCGTTTTATGTGACGTCCTAGTATGTACGTTTCGGTCATAAAATAATAAAAAAGACTGATGATTTAACTAAGCTATCCAGGTGTAATATGATAGATACCGGATCCGGCCATATTCACCGGATGCCGTAGGCTCTAAAAGGGCGCTAAAACACATCACGATGTTTAGTGTTGCTTTACGTATGTTATTTAAAGACGTTCACGCTAAATTCCAACCTTCATTGGTGTTATTAATGAAAATCAAAAGTTTATATCACAAAGAAGGAAGGAATTTAGCACAAATCAAGTATGTATGTATGTAAGCACTTTATTGTACACAATTACAGGTTGAAACATAAAGAGGTCACAAAGCGTTAAAGCAAATCATAATCAGCTATGTGGATTTCGCGAGGCACATGATGAGATCCGTTATTAGGATTTATCGACCTTGAAAAACACTAATTATGTCTTTTGGATTGCAATGCCTAAAAGTGATACTTTTGCGTCATGGTGATGTTTGTTTTTTAACCGACTTCAAGATTTCAGAAGAGGAGGTTATCAATTCGGTTGTGTTTTTTTTATGTTTGTTACTCTATAACTCCGTCATTTCTTAACCGATTTGGAAAATTCTTTTTTTGATTGTAAGTATATATATCCAAATTGGTCCCGTTTTTATCAAAACGCAGTTCTGATGATGGGATCCATGAGGAATTGAGGGAACTCTTCAAATCTTTAAGGCAAACATATAGTGATTTTTGTGTTTTTATCAACAAGTCAAGCATTTGCATCCAAAAATGTGACATTGGATGAAGTAGAACTGCTGATGATGATCAGAACAGAACTCTTCAACGACGAAAAGTTCACGTTTGGTGATTTGTCCTCCTAGCTGTGTTTGTTAAGCAAGTTCTATTTTCACGATTGATTTTTGTCATGCTCGAGTTCAGATGATGGGATCCATTAGGAATCGAGGGAACTCCTCAAATGTGAAAGGCACACAAATAGTACTTTTAGTATTTTCATGAACTAATCAAGCATTTTCATCCATAAAAGTGACATTTGATGAAGTGGAACTGCTGATGATGATCAGAACGGAACTCTTCAACGACGCGTAGTTCACGTTTGGCGATCTGTTCTCTTCGTTTTGTTTGTCAAGCAAGCAAGGTTTTTCCATGATTCCCTGAGGAATTGAGGGTACTTAGTCTTTTAACATTATAAACATACTTATAGCCATTTTTATTTTATTGTATGGAATCTAAGAGTGCACCATCTAAGTATAATAAATAATCTTTCACCGGCCTCCCCCATTGAAGTCGGTTTTTTTTTCTTAAAAATTATAAAACATTGTTTTTTAATATCTTATACTTAAATAAAAATCGACGCGCGTAAACCAGTGAAAACTCCGCTTGAAAATAGCGCTGGATTATAATCTCTATTGCCAACTCGCCCACGCACAGGTAATATTTGCATTTGCAATTTCCACCAGTCACTGGTTATACAATGTTAATACCTATTGACGTCTACAATGTTCAAGCGCCAGTGTCAATGTTTATTGTTCATGTTATGTATGTTAATAAGACATTCGTTTTAAAATATTCAAGTCATAAATGTGTCGCAAATAATCTGCCGTGTTTACAAATTATTTGCAAAGATATTAAGTCGGATATTAAATTTTGTTCCTTGTAATGCTATTGTAATGTAAGTATACAATACATTAAATAATACATATTGGAGCTTTCAGGTTCGCTTCCTACACCACCACCACCACCACCATATCAGCCCTAGGACGTCCACTGCTGGACATAGGCCACCCCCAATTTCATGGGGGGTAAATGCCATAATCGCCACGCTTGGCATGCGGGTTGGCGATCGCTGTATGTCCACCGCACTCTAGTAATGCTGCTGCCCATTCCCCGGTGGTCTTGGTCGTAGTTTAAGGACATACCCACTATACCCAGGTCCAACACCAGATTCGCTAAGGTTGTCACATTGTCATCCACAAATCCCACAGGTTACGGACATTGAACATGTTAGGGGACAACACTAAGGGAGAGCACAACATCAGCCGTTTGATGAACAAGGCTGCCGAACTGATTGCTGTTTCGGCTTCGGTATCCAAATGGGGACAAGCGGAGTGTGATATTGCGCACGTGGAAGTGAATTGCTCAAAATAAATTACACAAGCTTTTAGTGACAATAAAAAAGTGTGTGCTCATTTTGTCATTTTAGACTTCGTGGGACGAGTGACAACTTCTGTATGTTTTGTGAGCAGACTTTTACCTATATTTTGCCACATTTTTACAAAAACCGGGCTTAAGTGATCCATCTATAGGTACTCCGGATACTACTCGTAATTAGAAATTACCTATGCGAAAGTTTATTTGTTTCTTTTCTTATAGTAGAAAAATGCAACATTTATGTCGTTTAGAAATCCAGTCTCTTTTTTACCGACCCTGAAAAAGGAGGAAGTTCATGTTCTACTGTATGTATTTTTTCATGTATACTCACCGATATCTCTGTCAATTGTTTACCGATTTTTTATTTATTCGAACGTGAACATACTTACTCATGAGGTCCAATGTCACCATGTCACGATATGATGGTGGCATCCCAGGGAAATCGAGGGCACTCTTAATTTTTTTCTTTATACGTATTACTCGTTTCATATATTTTCTAAAACTATTCATGTATTTGCGTTTGGTAGTCAATATCTCATGTTGATGAGCTCATGAAGGAAGGTACAACTCCCTAACGGTTAGGATTTGTACTAAAATTCTTTAAATATTATAGATACCTATAAGCCAATAGATGTATTCTTTCAGGATATTCAAGTGACTTGATGATGGAAGGTACAACTCCTCCCGTTGTTACTAGAATCCATTTCTGATGATCGGAACCATAAAAAATAGAGGCAACTCCTCAGAATTCAAAAGAAATATATAGCGATTTTAGTATTTTCGGTCACAAACTAAGCATTTACGTTGAGAACATTTGATGAACTGAAACCGATGAAAAAGACAATTTGCCAAGATGTTCATTTAAAAATCAATTGTTTCACGTTCGGATGAGATGTTTCCACCAAGACAGGAAATCGGCTATGACGAAGTCAATTTGAGAGGGCGCAGTACGTTTGGTTCTCCATACAAACGTATTTATGCTCCCATTTTAAAACGCCATCCTAGAATAACATGAAACTTTGTATACACAATGGGATCCAGCTTGTCTAGGGCGGAACATAGTTTCTGTTGCTTGAAATTATAATGGCGAAAAAATACAGCGATTATTAAGGTTTTCATACAAGCCGTAAATTACTCAAAAAACCGCTGTATTTTTTTTCTTTTTCAATTTCTAGCAACAGAAAGTAATTTCCGACCTAGGTATGCCGGATCCCATTGTGTATACAAAGTTTCATGTTATTCTAGCATGGCGTTTTAAAATGAGAGCCTAAATACGTTTGTATGGAGAACCGATCCACACCGATCGTACTGCGCCGTCTTAAATGGTTCTGATGTAATATTTTTTTCCGGAAGGGCGACCAACAGTCCCAGGGAGGTGTCGGGTTTATCGTCCACAAATCCCTCGTGAACAACGTGATGAAGATCGAGAGTGTGTCGGCCAGGGTGGCGTACCTTATACTCAGAGTATCCAAGAGGTACTCGTTGACGGTCATACAGGTGTACGCGCCGACCTCGGCACACTCCGACGACGAGGTGGAGGCTATGTATGAGGATATATCAAAAGTCATGCATAGTTCTAAAACTTACTTCACCGTTGTTATGGGAGATTTCAACGCCAAACTAGGCAAAAGAGATGGTGAAGAGCTGAGAGTGGGGCAATTTGGAGTTGGAAATGGGAACCACCGGGGCCAACTACCGGCTGGTTTCTTGGAGAAGGAGGGACTCTACATGATGAACTCCTTCTTCAAGAAACGCGAGCACAGGAAGTGGACCTGGATGAGTCCCGACGGTGCAACAAAAACGAGATTGACTTCATCATGTCTACGAAGAGGCATATATTCAATGATGTCTCTGTGATCAATACTGTTAAAACCGGAAGTGATCATCGTCTGGCAAGAGGCACATTGAATATATGCGTCAAGCTAGAGCGCTCTCGACTGATGAAGTCCACGCTCCGTCCAGCAGCAGTCCAAGTCCAAAACCCCGAGAGCTTTCAGCTGGAACTCCAAAACCGTTTCCATTGTCTAGGCGGCGATGTGGACGAATTCAACGACGGGTTTGTGGAAGCTGGCCATAGCATTGGGTCTGACTTCTTTAAGGCCCAACGAACTCACAGAGCCAAGAGGCTCTCTATCTCCACTCAGAGGCTCATCGAGGAAAGGAATGAGATGATTCTGCAGTCTTCGGCCGATGCGACATTATACAGGCAGCTCTATAAACAGATCTCCAAATCCCTTACCCGCGATCTGCGCCAATTCAATAAAAATCGTATTGAAGAGGCCATCGAACAGAATAAGGGCTCTAAAGTTTTCTCAAGAGATCTGTCTATTGGGCAGAACCAGCTTGCTAGATTAAAAACTGAAGATGGTAGAATCGTCTTGTCCAAACCTGAGCTTCTGAGTGAGATAGAGTGCTTTTATGGACAGCTATACACGTCAACTAGCAGACCCGAAGTGGTCTGGCAGAAGACCCTAGAGCTAGATTAACCCGACACTATACCGAAGATATCCTGGACATCAGCCTGTACGAGATTAGAATGGCTCTTAAACAGCTTAAAAGCAACAAGGCACCCGGTGAAGACGGAATTACAGCCGAACTCCTGAAGGCGGGTGGAAAACCGGTCCTTAGGGCCCTTCAGAAGTTGTTCGACTCCGTCTTACTGGAACGGAAAACTCCCAAGGCACGGAACAGAGGTGTGGTGGTGCTGTTCTTCAAAAAGGGTGACTACTCCTTACTGAAGAACTACCGACCCATCTCACTTCTGAGCCATGTCTATAAGCTGTTTTCAAGAGTCATTACGAACCGTCTCGCACGCAGGCTAGATGACTTCCAGCCTCCCAAACAAGCCGGTTTCCGAAGAGGCTTTAGCACCGTAGACCACATCCATACGCTCCGCCAGGTTATACAGAAGACTAAGGAGTATAACCTGCCCCTCTGTTTAGCGTTCGTGGACTACGAGAAAGCTTTCGATTCGATTGAAACGTGGGCTGTACTACTATCTCTCCAGCGGTGCCAAGTGGACTACCGCTATATCGAAGTGCTGAAGTGCTTGTACGAGAACGCCACTATGTCAGTTCGACTCCAGGACCAGAACTCAAAGCCTATTCCGTTGCAGCGGGGAGTCAGGCAAGGAGATGTTATTTCTCCTAAACTGTTTTCCACTGCACTGGAGGATGTTTTCAAGACTGGACTGGAGAAGGCTAGGCATCAACATAAACGGCGAGTACCTCACTCACCTTCGGTTTGCTGACGATATAGTAGTCTTGGCTGAGACCATGGAGGATTTCAGTACAATGCTCAATGACCTCAGTAGAGCCTCCGAGCGAGTTGGTCTAAGGATGAACATGGACAAGACGAAGATCATGTCAAGTGCCCGTGTCACAGCAACTCCCGTAACGATCGGACACTTTACGCTCGAAGTTGTAGACGATTACATTTACCTAGGACAGACTGTCCAGTTAGGTAAGTCCGACTTCGAGAAAGAGGTTAATCGTCGAATCCGACTCGGCTGAGCAGCGTTCGGGAAGCTACGGCACATCTTTTCGTCCAATATTCCGCAGTGTCTCAAGACAAAAGTCTTTGACCAGTGTGTGTTGCCAGTGATGACATATGGCACTGAAACGTGGTCGCTTACTATGGGCCTCATAAGAAGGCTCAAAGTCACCCAAAGAGCAATGGAGAGAGCTATGTTAGAAGTTTCTCTGCGTGATCGCATCAGGAATGAGGCCATCCGCAGCAGAACCAAAGTGACCGATATAGCCCTCCGAATCGCTAAACTTAAGTGGCAGTGGGCGGGGCACATTGCACGTAGAACTGATGGCCGTTGGGGCGGAAAGGTTCTCGAGTGGTGACCACGTACCGGAAGGCGTAGGGTGGGCAGGCCCCCACACGGTGGACCGATAACCTGGTAAAGGTCGCTGGTGTCCGCTGGATGCGGGTTGCGCAGGACCGGTCATTGTGGAAGTCTTTGGGGGAGGCCTATGTCCAGCAGTGGACGTCTTTATGGTGTAGAATATACGGCATAGGGCTTAAGTTTTTTTTTTTTCTTTTTTTCTTTCAGGAGGTGAAGATGCTTTACGCATACCACCCGGGTTTACACTTTCTCACCATATAAATCCATCACAAAAAAAAAACATAAGTACAGTCAACAGTAAATATATATGATCATTCTAGTACTTTGTCGCGCTAGCGTAACAATACTGCGACAGTTGGGATGCATCAAAGTAGTGAAAATGACAAGATACTAAAGTGATTATCTACTTTTGCCGTTGGCTTTACTTTGCCAAATTTCAACTAGATCGGAAGCAGCGATTACTTCAATACAATACAATTTTAAAATAATGATGGTTGTTGTTGTATGGGGCCATTTGCACGGTAATTGTTATCATGCGATATACTCATTACACATATCACGATCCGTATCACGTCAATATTGATTAGTATTGAAGCACAATTCACACAATTTTGAATCCCGTGATAATACTCGTATAAGCTGCGAGCGCTGGCGTCGCGCCTTGGTGTAAATATTAGTAGGAAGTCTGTATGTTTTCTCAGTAAGTATATTGCAGACAGTCATTATTTAGTTTGCTTTATGCATATAAGGTGGTAAAATAAAAACCGTCCCAGATCGCCTGCATTTGCAGCCCAAGCCTCTAGGACCCTAAGACGCGGATTATAAACATGGGATCTGAGGCTCTTCTATCACCGACCGAGTTGCGTACAAAATTTTACGTTTTGCCTTGGCTGTCCCCTTAATTGTGCTCAAGCTGTGATGCCCTCAAGTACCCATATAGATCGATTAGGAAGTGTTAATAAACGTTTGTTCAGGTAGTTGAATCGTTATGATCTGATTATAACTCGAATTTAATTTATCTTAAAAAATTTTTTTTGTAAAATTTATTTGAACGCCTGCAAATTACCTATCAAGATCGATTAGGTAGTGTTATAGGTGTTTGTGTAGGAAGTGAAATCGTTTGGAGGATCCTATTCCAATTCTGCTTTTGACCCCTATGACTAGTAAGTCCAATTGACAAGTAAAATTTTTGTTAAAAAAAATATTGGTCAAACTTATTTGAATACCTGCAAGTTACCTATTTAGAGTGATAAGGTAGAATTAATTAGTGTTTGTGCAGCCAATTAAAATGTTAGGATTCAACTCCTACTCTACTTTTGAACCCTCTGACTTAGATACTCGTACTCCACTTGAATAATTTATATTTAATTTAGATTTTTTTACTTGTTAAACTTATTTGAACACCCGCAAGTTGCCTATCTAGATCGATTAGGTAGTGTTAACAGACATTTGTTCAGGTAGTTAAATTGTTACGATCCGATTCCAACTCGATTTTTGACCCTCCGACTTAGATACTCCACTTGAATAATTTATTTTTTCTTTAGATTTTTTACTTGTCAAACTTATTTGAACACCGCAAGTTGCCTATCTAGATCGATTAGGTAGTATTGATAGACGTTTGATCAGGTAGTCAAATCGTTAGGATCCGATTGCAACTCGACTTTTTGACCCCTCCGACTTAGATACTCCACTTGAATAATTTATTTTTTCTTTAGATTTTTTTACTTGACAAACTTATTTGAACACCCGCAAGTTGTATATCTAGATCGATTAGGTAGTGTTAACAGACATTATTCCAGGTAGTTAAATTGTTAGGATCCGATTCCAACTCGACTTTTGACCCCTCCGACTCTAAGTACTCCACTTGAATAACTGTAATTTTCTTCAGTTTTTTTTTTACTTGTCAAACTTATTTAAATGCCCGTAAGTTACCCATCTAGATCGATTAGATAGTGTTGATAGATGTTTTTTCAGGTAGTCAAGTCGTTAGGATCCGATTGAAACTCGAATTCCCCCCCCATAAACATGGGTTAGGTTAGAGTAATGTTGCACCGGCGCGATGGGATAAGTAGACAATATGTATTTTATATTTTTATATCAAATTACTACACACCAGTCTCTCCACGGATTTCCTCTAAATATTGGTTTTCAGTAAGTAGCTCCTTACGCTCCAATGTTTTAATTTTATTGATATTTTCCAGAACTTCTAGTTTATCCGTTTCTTTACACAATTGTTCGGTTTATAAGATTCAGCTATTAATCAATTCACGTAACTAATCAAAGTTATAGGCAAATGTTAGAACAAGTACATAAAGTACCAAAATATTTAAAGAGTTCCAACCTACAAATTTTTAAAAATCAATGACAATTTGTGATACCACTAGAAAATATCTGTCAACCAAATTTTGGCTAGCCAGACTCTACTAAAAGTTACCCTGAAGCAGTAGCTACAGGTAGGGTTGTTCCTGAATATATTGATATAGAATTGCGTTGACTTACTTTACTCTCATTAATTCAGTGATTTATATTTTTAAAGGTTGCCAAGAAGTGAATTTTAGAGGAAAAAATGTTTAAATGCTATTGGAACTGAGAATTTAACTAGTGGTAGCTGTTTGAATTTAAAAATAAAGATCTGTGTAAATTATTAATAAAAAAATATTATCCAGATCTCACGTTGTTTCACTAGTAACCTTGTTATATACCTAATTTGTGGTTATCTCTTGGTTAATTCGCCCCTAATCTGAGCTGGTGGTGAAATGATAGTACTTAGGTAGGTATTATTGACCGGTACTGTATGCATGGCTTCACATCCCTATTATTTGACGTCCCATATCAAATATACGCATCCGACCCATAGATACTGGAGTTTCGTCAAGATCCATTCAGTAGTTTTTGCGATTAAGACGAAAGAACATCTATACAAAGTAAATAATATTATTAGGATATTCCAAAACTAAACTAATGGGATACATCCAGCATACGTGAGGGTGTCTCGTAGGTTTTTATTATCGGTGATGGACTGATCTCTTTATGCTGACTGGATGTAATTAATACACGATATTTAGAGAAATAGTAAAGGAACTCTTTACTAGTAACTTTAATCATGAAATCCCGTAAAGTAAATGCCTGTTTTCGTTTGCCATGAGGAATCGAGGAAACTCCTCAAATGTGAAAGGCAAACATATAGTGATCTTAGTGTTTTCATAAACAAATCAAGCATTTTCATTAAAAATAATTTTTAAGAAAAAAAAACCGACTTCAATGGGGGAGGCCAGTGAAAGATTATTATACTTAGATGGTGCACTCTTAGATTCCATACAATAAAATGCTTGTAATGTTGGTAGCTTGCTCAAATATATTATATCATATTTATGTATGTACCTAGTTTAGTGTAGTTTTAGTTTTACGCTCGCTGTTACTTTTAATCATGCTGTGTATACATATTTTGGATAGCATTCAAATCAATACCTGCGAACTATGCTACTTTTCTGTCAATGAATGTTGTCTGTTTTGTGTGCCTATTAAATAAATAAATAAATAAATAAATAAAATAAAATAAAAATGGCTATAAGTATGTTTATAATGGTAGAAGATAAGTACCCTCAATTCCTCATGGAATCATGGAAAAACCTTGCTTGCTTGACAAACAAAACGAAGAGAACAAATCGCCAAACGTGACCTACGCGTCGTTGAAGAGTTCCGTTCTGATCATCATCAGCAGTTCCACTTCATCAAATGTCACTTTTATGAATGAAAATGCTTGATTAGTTCATGAAAATACTAAAATCACTATTTGTGTGCCTTTCACATTTGAGGAGTTCCCTCGATTCCTAATGGATCCCATCATCAGAACTCGAGCATGACAAAAATCAATCGTGAAAATAGAACTTGCTTAACAAAGACAAGGCTAGAAGGACAAATTGCCAAACGTGAACTTTTCGTCGTTGAAGAGTTCTGTTCTGATCATCATCAGCAGTTCCACTTTATCAAATGTCACATTTTTGTATGATAATGCTCGATTTGTTGATAAAAACACAAACATCACTATATGTTTGCCTTTAAAATTTGAGGAGTTCCCTCAATTCCTCATGGATCCCATCATCAGAAATCAAGCATGACAAAAACTAATCGTGAAAATAGAACTTGCTTAACAAACACAGCTAGGAGGACAAATCGCCAAACGTGAACTTTTCGTCGTTGAAGAGTACTGTTCTGATCATCATCAGCAGTTCCACTTCATCCAATGTCACATTTTTGGATGCAAATGCTTGACTTGTTGATAAAAACACAAAAATCATTATATGTTTGCCTTAAAGATTTGAGGAGTTCCCTCAATTCCTCGTGGATTCCATCATCAGAACTGCGTTTTGACATAAACGGGACCAACTTGGATATATATACTTATAATCAAAAAAAGAATTTTCCAAATCGGTTAAGAAATGACGGAGTTATGGAGTAACAAACATTAGTTAAAAAGGGACATTTGAAGCAGTGGAACTGCTGATGATGATCAGAACGGAACTCTTCAACGACGTATAGTTTACGTTTGGCGAATTGTCCTCTTTGCTTTGTTTGTTAAGCAAGTTAGATTTTCAAGACAATCATTTTTCAAACTCGAGTTCTGATGATGGGATCCATGAGGAATCCAGGGAACTCCTCAAATTTAAAAGGCATACATATAAGTATAGTGATTTTAGTATTTTCATAAACAAATCAAGCATTTACATTTAAATAAGTGACATTTGATGAAGTGCTGATGATGATCAGAACAGAACTCTTCAACGACACATAATTGGAGTTTGGCAATTTGTTCTCTTCGTTATGTTTGTCAAGCAAGCTAGGTTTTCAAAACATATTTTTGACAAGCTTGAGTTCTGATGGCGGATTCCATGATGAATTGAGGGTACTTAGTCTTCTACCATTATAAACATACTTATAGTCATTTTGATTTCATTGTATGGAATCTAAGAGTGCACCATCTAAGTATAATAATCTTTTACCGGCCTCCCCCATTGAAGTCGGTTTTTTTTTCTTAAAAATTAATTCCTTTATTAATTGCCCATCAAGGCAATTCACGAGTTCTGCGCGTACGAAGTTGCGGGCAAAAGCTAGTTATACAATAAATGGATCACGTCATAGCTGAGAAATAAATCAGGTGACGACTGTTCACCCTAATCTAAAATTCTACCTAAAACTCCTACTAAACTATTCAGAAAAAATACTCTATACGCTAACTTCCCTAGAGGACCACTTTTTTATTACTTGCACTCTTACCTCCTTTCGTATCAAGTTGGGGAAGGAGTCGGTCAAATAAGCGACTTCTCGACGGACCAGCTTGAGAGTTCTCTGCCTCTCCTTCATGTTGGCTTTGATCTCCTTCTCTAACTTGTTGTACTCGTACTTCCGATCGTCAAGATACTCCATGGCAAGTTGGCCCATCTCTGTGGCACCCATCAGGCACTTGCCTTGCGTGCGGCAGTCCAGCTTGAGGGCTTCCAGTACCACTGTGAAGTATGACGAATCCTGCCAAGGGGGACTAATGTTACTGCCAGTGGCAGAACTTGCAATAGCTTAGGCTGGGGGTCAACGTCAACTATGGCGTCACCAGCTGTCATCCCATAGACACTGGATAAACTGTCCATACAATCAGACTTTAACTAACACTGGTTACGTTTACAGACGGCTTGGTGCTACTCAGCCTTATACAAGCTGTCCCACAACTTTGCCACATGGAAAGTACCTTAAATATGGTAGATAAATATTCTACTGAAGAAGGCCTTCATTTTTATTTTTAAAACAATACCAACTGCATTCAAAGAATTTTAAATAATACCCTGTTAGAAACGGGAATCGACCGTGCTTAAATAGAAAAAAAAACGTGTAACTGTACAGATGCCGTCAAACTTCTTGAACACTAGGCGCGGTGGTGGGGGAGAGTTTGCGCATCGTACACATACGTGCAAAAAAAGTACCTAATTTTTATTTCAAATCTCGGTATAATTATTGAGCCCACAACACAAGTCTTAGTGAGCTTATTGTGGGACTAGGTCGATCCGTGTATAATCACGCCTTTTTCCCGCAGGGATAGGCATAGATTACGGATTTCCATATACTACGATCCTGACATACTTCCTTCGCTTCACATACTCTCATAACCCTCTTCATACATCCTGATCAGTTATTTTATAGTTTTATATTTATTTATTTATTTAATTATATTGATAGTTGTATGGAACAAAAGTTGAGAAATAAAACATAAGATATATATATGTTTCAAATGGCTGTTATTGAAAAGTCTAAAAATGTCATGTTTGCGGTATTCAGTCTTCTTCTAAAAAGGAAATTCCTTCCATTAAGTTAGTTTCAGCGCTGGTACTAGGTCTTGGTTCAAGGGAGTTGGAGCTAGTTTGTGTATCTTGACTATCATTATCTTCATCATCGGAATCACTATCGGACCCTTCGTCGGAGTCACTTTCGTCATCGGCATAAATTACAAATTCGTCAGTGACCAAATCTATCACGTGGTCATTTTTTATGTACTCTTGTTCGATGTCTTTAACCTTGTGGCACAATTTTTCCCATTCGATGGGACCCATTGACGCAACTTTTTCTTTCACGAGGTCGATTACCTTGGTTATGTTCCAGTTAACATTTTTGCTGCCAACATAACCCTTAATTGCTGCCCAAGCCATCTCGATCGGGTTTAGGTCAGGGTGGTAAGGTGGTAAGCGAACCACTGAGTGGTTGTGTTCGGCTAAAATTCTGTCAATGCTGTAATTCTTGTTTTGTTGTTTGTGCGCTAAGACGAGTTTGTATAGCTGTGGCTTGTACATTTTTTCATCATACTGTACTCCTTTATCTTTCAACCATTGATGCATTACAGCTTTGTTTGAGTTTGAGGTTGGGGCAGTTTCGAATTGCTTGTTATGGTACGACGCATTATCGACCACAATTACTGAATTTGGAGGCAGGTTTGGTATCAACTGATTGCGCAGCCGTTTTTCATAATTAATGAAATTCATGTTGTCATGATAATCTCCACTTTTTGTGCCCGCTTTAAACACGAGTAGTGCATTTGGCACAAATCCGTTTTCGGAGCCAGCGTGAACTATTACCACGCGCTGTCCTTTCGAAATAGGTTTTTTTAAACCTTGCGTAGACTCGTCGGTCCACGCCTTGCTGCTTGCATGTGACGAGTCGACATATGACTCGTCAGTGTATATTATAGGTCTTCCTTCTTGCCTATATTTACAAATTTTCTGTAGATACTCAATTCGTAACAATCGTATGTTACTTTTTTCTATTAAAAGTTTTCTGTTGTTTTCAGTTTTTTTCCACCTGAAGCGTAACTGTTTTAAAATTCGACGCAAACTTGCTTGCGAGCCATCAAAGCTTATATCGTCTTTTAATTTTTTTCTGAGTTTTTCTACGGTGGGGAATTCGTTATTTGTTTTATGGTAATTGTGAATGCACCTCCGAATAACCGCTTGATCAAAACTATCAATGCCCGTTACTTTCTTTTTGCCAAATCTTTTTTTTCCTGGGGTTCGAAAGACAGTGAGCAAGTCAGAGCCCTTCGCTTCATTAATAATTCGGCGGACTGTGCTCACAGATGTTTTTGTGGCGTTGGCAGTGTTTTTTACAGTTTCAATAAAACCCTTTCCGTCCTTCTTAAAAAAACAGTACACATCGTACACCATCTTCCGCGCTTGTCTTTTTAAAACTGTATTATTTTGACGTGGCATTATAACGTCAAAGTCAAGCAATAACTATAACAATAAATAAACTCAACAAAAAAATTAACAAGAAACTCAACAATAATGTTCAATACCTATAACAATACTTTAACAAAAACTCAACATTTTTTTTTAATAAGAAACCCAACAATAACAATTGCCTTTATCACTGCACGCAAGTGTACGCGGGAGGCAAAGGAACGTGAACGTGGCGCGGAACGCAAACGTCAACTGATTGACCAATCGTGCGGACCGGGACGCGACGAGACACCCCTGCCGCCCGCCACGCCGCCACCGCCCGCCCCCTCCCAACGACACCTAAAAATCGCATCTGCGCATGCAAGGTCAAATGTTCAAGAAGTTTGACGGCATCTTGTACCGATCGAACGGCTCCGGATTTCTTGTAAATAACATGCCATCTTAAATGAAAAGTATTGTTTTTAAAATTAAAATAAAGGCAGATCAACTGTACAATTTACTATCTACAGTACATATACATACATATTCTCACGCCCGTATCCCATTGGCATACGTAGGCAGAGACCAGAGAATGCCAAAAACTACGGTTCTTACATAATATCTACAATATACAGTACGAGTATGTAAGGTATTTTCGCTCCATGTGGCAATGATGTGGGACAGCCTGTATGAATATGAACATTGAACATTATTGCGCCTCCGAAATACGCCCACTTCATAGTTCTTCACAGAGGTCGTCCTTTTGGTGCCGGTGACGTAAAATTGACGTCACACTGCCTATAGTGTTATGTTAAATATCAATCTTTAATTACTAAATCATCTCACAATGCCGTTTACATCCCAAGATTAGAAAGGAGGTATTCTTGTTTGAAAAAAAAAGAGACGTGGAAATTAAAATCATAATACATATTCCTATAATATGTTCTATAAAACATTTTATAGAAATATTTAATCTAAATATTAACATGGCGACGAGGTTTGTTAATTGTTGGTAATTAACTGGTATACACCAGTTCCAAACACTTGCAGTACTACCTAATATTGTACCATACAATTTGTAATGTGATTATGATTAATAGGTGAAACATTTTTTTAAATAAAAAATAAATTCTTTGAGTTGTTTAAAGTTTAACAAGAGCATTGGTAACAAAAACAGTTTAGGTACGATAATATATGTATACATGATTAATAAATAATGATATTGATGATTACAATAAGATTAATTAAAATTACCCTATATGGAGCGTGATATCACTCGGCAATACCTACCTCTGGTTCTTCAGAGAAATAACAAATAGGAATCAGGTACCTTTTGAATGAATGTATTTTTGAACTTGTAAATCGTGCCATCTTTGCCAGGGATCCAGTTACGCCCATTGTCTACTCAAGAAATGTGTTTTGTCCATAGTGTATGTAAAAGTAGAGCGCATGTATAAGGAATGAACGATCTAAGTAAAACAAAACTTTAACGCGGAGATATCCTTTTATCTCAACGGCGCACGCACGGTGTTAACGATTGTAACTTCCTACCTTTTTTAGTATATCTAAGATTTTCTTGTACATGACTTTGATCGCAAGGGCAGCGTTCTTCTTAATGTTTGCGCGCTGCACATAATTGGCGACTGCCTGCTCCTTTATCTCCGCGGGTAGCTTCCCGCCCACTTCGTACAACAGGCGATCACGCAGTTCCGCTGACTCGAGCTATGCAAAACAAAACATTACATTGAATGATCAGTAAACCCGAGCTAAGATTAGGTATAAGAAAATAATATTCTCAAAAATACTTAGCTATATTTTTTTTCTTATATGCACAGCAAGGCAGTGTAATCGATATTTATGTAGTACCTAATGTCAATCACTAAATCTAGGTACATACATTTATAAAATGATATATCTCATTTCGAATCTTATGTGTATAAATTGCCTTAGTTATAAATAGATAAGCATTAGGTTTTGAAACTTCTGAACAAGTCAGGAACTGAATTCCGAGTACAAATCAGCGATCTTAGTGGAAATTAATTTTCATCCACCGACTACCATGCTTTGTGTTATGACTATGCCACATATTCTCATTGAGAACAGCCAACCATGAGGCCTGGAAGAAGTGCCTTTTTAGGGTTCCGTAGTCAACTAGGAACCCTTATAGTTTCGCCATGTCTGTCCGTCCGTCTGTCCGTCCGTCCGTCCGCGGATAATCTCAGTGACCGTTAGCACTAGAAAGCTGAAATTTGGTACTAATATGTCAATTACGCCGACAAAGTGGTAAAATAAAAAGTGGAAAAAAATATTTTATTAGGGTACCTCCCCTATACGTAAAGTGGGGAGTAATATTTTTTTCATTTGAACCCTAACGTGTGATATATTGTTAGATAGGTATTTAAAAATAAATAGGGGTTTACTAAAATCATTTTTTGATAATGTTAATATTTTCGGAAATAATCACTCCAGAAGTAAAAAAAAATGTGCCCCCCCCCCCTCTAACTTTTGAACCATAAGTTTTAAAAATATGAAAAAAATCTCAAAAGTAGAACTTTATAAAAACTTTGTAGGAAAATTATTTTGAACTTGATAGGTTGAATAGTTTTTGAAAAAATTACAAAAACTACGGAACCCTACACTGAGCGTGGCCCGACACGCTCTTGGCCGGTTTTATTATTTTGTACATACTTTAAGATACTGGTCCAAACTAAAGCTGTAATTTTCCAATATCATCAATATTAACATATTTATGACGAAAAAAAACGTGGGTATTAAATACCTGGGTAAGTCGAAACTTTTCCATTTTCTTCTTCTTAGTATATCTAATTCTGTCAAGTTGTTTCCTTTTGTTAAAATTTTCTTGGTGAATACTCTCGACTACTTTCTGCAAAAACATAATCCATAATTTAAGTACCTACTTCCATTGTCAATTGGTCAAAGTATGATTTCCCTGAATAGGCAACTTATTAATTAATATGCAGGCAAGTAAGCACCGTTAACACCTGAAAAATAAAAGATACTTAAAAATATTATGACGACTATTCTTAAAATATTAGGACAATCGCTTCATCGACAATTTCTTTCTTTTGCTTATCTACGAGTATGTGTTTGGATATTAGACCCTTTTGGAGTTTATTTTATTATTTCTCCGGAACAATAAAACGTGTCGCTCAGGGTTAAAAATCATTCTTCCAGTTGAAGAAGCCGTGCTCCTCTTTAATAATATATAAATTTCGTGCCCGAAGGGTCCAAACGAAGCCAAACAAAGAACTCACTCGAGTGTTCGGCTGTCATCTGTCACTTATTTAGTTACGAAGAATTGACCTTCCCATTGACCTACGAACTTGAAATTTGGTGATAATACTTTACTCGTACTTGGCCGGTTTTTTATTTCTTTTTAATATTACCTGCTTGCCGCCAGAGAGAGAAGTACCTACTAGGAAGTTTTTTATTACACAGAAGCACGTGAATAATGAAGTGTGATGAATGTGAAACTTTGTGTTGATTTACTCAGTAAAAGTGGATGGAGTTCAGGCATCTGGGCGGGAATGAGCAGTTTATTTATATATAGACCTAGACGCAGTCGAGACGGTAGTTGCACATTTACTTTAGAAAACTATCTCGTTTAACAAGAGGAACCTGAGATTTCTATTGAAAGTTAATTGGACGAGGTGGCGAGGCGAATTGCTAAGTGTGTAAACTAAACTGAAATTGAAATGGACAATGTTAAGATGGTGTTTTTCGTTACAATAACTGAGCTACATCAAGTTTTAATCGAAAAGTCTTCCGCGTGGTACGTTATTGCGTGTAAGATGGTCGCTGTAACTTTAGTGAGGGGAACAACTTACATCAGCCTGGCTGTTCATGTAGGTGAGCTGCAACCGACGGTGCTCCTGGAAGGCGTTGCGCAGGAACTGCTTGTCCCCGTACACCGCCACGCCGAGCTCCGAGCGCTTAGTCACGATGTCTTTGCGCATCTGCCGGATATCGCGGCTGTACCGCTTCTTCTGCTTCGCCAGGTCTCCCTCATGGATCTTGCGATCTCTTTCTGAAAGACACATCAGCGGTGACGAGGCTTTATTGTGAACGACATTCTCCTACCTTGCGCGGGTAAATGGCGATTAGCTACGATGAAAATACTTTTACGGCATTTGCACTTTAATTAGTGTGGGGACTGGGGTGTAAGGTTGGGGAGATTTCATTTAAGAGGGGTTGTAATTTTTGCCTTTTTCCTTTACCGCTCGACCGTCTTAGAGAGATAAGCTGTACTAGTTTCGGTCGTCGCATAAAACCAGTTTTTGTCAAAACGAATCATTATTTCAAATAGTAAGAAATCCAAGTCAATGTACATTATTTTAACATGAATATTACAAAATTTCATATTTTTCCAATAGGAAGTACAGTAACTAGTAAAATGCGGTGTTACAAGTAGGAAAATAGGGGTGAGTTAATTTTTTACATTAATTTTTGTTGAGGAGATTTCGGAGACCTTGCACGTTGTTGGGCCCCTTCCCTTCAAACTTTTGAGACCGCTGTATATGATCGCAAGTCTAGGGCAGCCCGTCAAAATAGTAAAAAAACTATCCTCGGAAATACTCTAGCTGGTCAGATGGGAAAGATTAATTACACGCCAAAAGGGTAGGTACATATGAATTATCTGATGATTTAAGTGTGACGCAAGCGAGTGGGAGGATCACAAACATGCAAAAGAAATACGTTACCATTATTTAGCGCGATTGCTTTTTTAGGCTAAATAATTCAAGTACAACGCAAATTCTACAATCTGCCTATTTCCACAAGCTGAAGGAGCAAAAAAATATAAATATATATATACAAGGCCATTTCTGGATCGATCAACGCAAAGCCAAACCTACTGAACTTAGAAAGTAGAACTTAGATGCAGTGTTTATATAACGTAACCAAGCACTAAGAAGGGATTTTACGAAGCAAACAACAGCAGCTTACTATAGAGGTATAGTAGCAACGGTTACTGAGCTTAGCCGCGGGCAGAAGAACGAACGGACGGGCGGATATATGGCGATGTCGAAACTAAGTATAAGGGTTCCATGTTTACTAATCGTAGTAAACATGGAACCCTTATACCTATTTAATTAGGGTACCCTTATTTAGGGTATTGACACTAAAAATTACTTAATTTGTTCAAAATTTATACCTACAAATATACGTATTTTATAGAAAAATATTGTTTTTTACACAAGCAACATATGAATGTTTGACCTGGCAGGTTGTGTAACTGGTAATTATGTACACGATTTTCATTACTAAAAAATAACTTAAAAATAAATACGGAAGAGTTTCACTCATCGCAGAGTCTCTCTTAAATAAATATAAATAAATTTATAATTATTGCTTACACAAATCAACCTATGTAGTCTCAAACTAAGCAAAACTTGTATGTATTGTGGGTACTAGACGACGATATAGCGTATGAAATAAAATGTTGGAACCAAAACTTGTAGCAAGTAGTGCTCTACAATTTATTTGTAGATCTCAAAAAGAAAGTATACGAGTATACAAGTTTCCGGCTTAATATGTATAATTCTGAGGTGACCACTTTTAATTGCTTAGGTTATAAGGAAAAGTAAAAAAAATATGCAGTACACGGCCGAAAATTATTTCTAACTCGGGCGTGGTCCTTTGAAAACCGTACTTCGACATTGGTTTCATATAAATTTGGTGAAGGTCTGATGATGGGATCTAGGAGGAAACGAGGGAACTCCTCGAATTTGATAGGAACGCATATGCCGATTTCGGTATTTTCTGTAGATGACCAAGTATTGGCTCACGGAAACCACAAATTGTGGCATAGCAAGTACAAAATTGAAGTCGGTTTTTTTTTGGTATAAATTATTATATAGACAGTAAAGGTAGGGCAGAGAGGCCCCAAATCAAATCAAATCAAATATACTTTAATTCAGACCAACGATCCATATGTGTTAATTACAAAAAAGAAAGCTTAAAAACTAATGTTAGTATACAATATCAATAAAACAGATTGAGGTCCTACTTGACATACGTCAACGTAGTCCTGACAACCTTAATCCAGTGCCACAATATGGGGTACTTAAATCTGCCTACAATTACGTTCAGAATGCTGTTTTGACTTTCCCTGACGCGACCCATCAGCGATGTAATTTTCTTGCGCATTATCGCATGAAAATCATCGGTGTGCGTCATCTTGAAGAGTTAACGTGGAGGTCAGCAAAAGTTAATATCAAGTATGACAATATTCGGAATTCGAATAACACCCACGTCAACATCTAGGGGGGTTAAGAACGATAATTCATGAATATCTTCAAAATGGTACGAATTGGGATTTTAGTGTCTTAGAGAAGATTAATTTCATCTCAGGAATATGGCCCCGCAATTAAAGGAATTCAATAAAAACACCCTGTATAAGCCTATTGGTACTAAAATAGTAAGTTTTTTGGTCAATACGTCCTATGTTAATAACCTGCCCTCTTATTCACAGACCCACTCGTCCTCACCTGTCACCTCACACCTCACATGTTTTTATATGCAACTGTCAAATGTAATCCGTCAAATTTTGACAGGTTCCATTAAAAACGGAGTCTGTTTGTGAATAACACCCCTGAAAGTAAGTGATTAGGTGTAAGGGTCGACTCTTGTCAAAAACTCTTTCGTTACTTCTGGTTTTTACGTAACTGACATGTTACAGAGGTGCGTAAAATTAACTAGGTATTTAGTATAAAAGAACTCAACGAGGTCAAAATTAGTCACTAACATTCATTAAAATGTGTAACTTCTTGATAAATTGCGTTGTTTCTTACACATTTTGATCTTACGCTAGTCTTAGATCTTACTATTACCACATAAAATATAGAAGTATCACCGAATGGGAGGCATATAATTTGTCTGTGTTCTAGGGATACCAAATGACGAATAGTTAAATTAAAACTGGACACAATCCAGTTTTAATTTAACTAACAGAAGTTAGTTGTAAATCCTCACAATAAACTCTAAATAAATATTAGCGGACAATGAACAATCAACCAATCAATCAGACCAAGAAAAACAGACTCTTGGCGGTATCGCGGCCGGAATCTGGAGCATCGCTGCTAGCGTTACCTTTCCCTCAGTTCGGCACTTTGTTAGATGGTGACTCGTTGCGTGTGTCCATTGCTCTCCGCCTGAGCTGCGATGTATGTCAGCCATGACGCATCTACCATGTTACGTACGAGTTGCTGACGGACATCACGCCTTGAGTTACCGCCGTTGCACGGGCAGGCACCTGCCTCATCGTGCCCTCAATGAGATCATCAAGAGGGCTCTCAAGTTGGCTGGCGTTCCATGTGTGCTGGAACCACCGGGTCTTAGTCGCTCGGATGGCAAACAGCCTGATGGCCTGACGTTAGTGCCGTTGGAAAGGGGCGGAGTCTGGTGTGAGACTCTACGTGTATGAGCACCTTCGTTGTCACCCATGTCAGCTGCGCTACACTTGCGGCAAAAGCGGCAGCAGAACCTCATGAAGCGAAGAAAATATGCTCCCCTAGAACTTCTTGGGGGACGGATGAAAGAAAGTTTGTACGTGAAATAGGTCGTCGAGTAAGGCAATAATTTTTAGGAAAAAAAAAACCGACTTCATTGGGCGAGGCCGGTGAAAGATTATTATGGTGTTGAGATGGGTACGTACACGATCGTTGTACGGAACCCTCGGTGCGCGAGTCGGACTCGCACTTTACCAGTTTTTTAGGATTGCTTAGAATATGCACTATTAGAAAGCTTTCCACAAAATTTCAAGTTGCGGAGACGTACGGTTTAAGAGAAAAAAAAAGTAAAGTTGAAAGTTTCTAGGTATACTAAAATCGGTAAATAATACTACGCCATGACAGTCCGACTCCGCCTTAGCTCCGGCGCTGCGGGACGAGCAGCCCTTCCGCCTTCGCGTAACAAAGCACGGTCGTCCATGCTCGGCTCCGCAGCTTCGCCTTGCTGGTCGCCTTCGGCGACCAGGCTCAGCCGCTCCACCTCGCACGGTTCCCGCGCTTTGTCACGGCGGGCGAGGGCTGCTCTCCCTGCGCGCCTCCGAATTTTTATATACACTCTAGGGGTAGGGCAGACAAGACCACGTGGATAGTGGGGTGCTCTGATTCGGTTTTTGATATACCTAGGTCCCAGTGACGTGAGTGACGTAATCATCTAACTGTCATGGCGTGGTGTTTATTACCGATTTTAGTATAGAAACTGTCCAATTTTTTTTTTACGTTTCCGCAACTTGAAATTTTGTGGAAAGCTTTCTAATCATGAGTACTGTTTATAAAAAAAATATGAACGCTAAACTCGGTGTTGCATATTCTAAAGTTGAGCCAAACGGGACCCTATTATTAAGACTCCGCTGTCCGTCCGTCTGTCACCAGCCTGTATCTCATGAATCGTACTGATAGTTAACCAGTTGAAAATTTCATAGATGTTGTATTTCTGTTCCAACAAATACTAAAAAACAGAATAAAATAAATATTTAAGAAGGTTCCCATACAACAACGTAATTTTTATCCCGATTTTATAGATAATGGTAAGGAAAGGAAGGTTGTGTAGAAATGTTATTATCTTTAATTGAAGGAGTCAAGGAGTCTTTAATTAAAGGAGTCAGCCAAGTGGTCACAAGCCGACGCTGGTCGCGTACTTCACCTAGCGATTGCCTAGCGAGTAGCGATCCTATTTTTTTGCATTGACATGCAACTTATGCAACAGGATGAGAACAAGATGAATGAATATAATATTGTCATTAATATTCAGGAAAATTAAAAATTACACTAAGAATGGATTTATTTTAATATCGTTGTAAGTGCAGCAATAGGTATTTTTAAGTATTATTAATAACAACACTCACCATATAGTTTTATAAGACCCCTATATTGATTTATTTTATCTTTGATGACCCAATTGTCATCTTGCATCCCATGAATCCGAACCTTAGCCGCCGACAACATGTTGTATTCCTTGAATTATTTCACAAGAAATAATATATAGGCTCAATAAATTGCGTAGAAAAAAGATTGGCGAACAGTTTGTTCGTTCAATGATTAGACAACATTAAAATAAATTGCCTGCATTATTTACTGTCAATCGAATCCTTGACGTTTATTTTTTTTAACGAAATACTTTATTTCTGCAGCCAGTTAAAACCTAGGCAAATGTGTAGGAAAATAAAATAAAAATATATATATAGTCTGACCAGTGCTTATTTGGACCTGAGATAATGTCGCTGCAAACAGCATGTTACATGGCAATAATATACCCACGTCATGCATCGTCGGGGCAGTGTGTAGCGGCTTGGGGCGCTAGGTCGGGTAACCTCCACGAGTGTCTGGGCTCTTCCAGTTCCTGTGGACCCTCGCGGGTCTGTAGGAAGGGGAAGGGTCTTGACTGGTGCGCCCTGGAGGCAACGGTAAGTGATTTCTCTAAGGGGAAATCGCTTACCGGTGCTACCAATAACCCGACGCTTGGGGGCGGGGGGAGGGGAGGCCTTCTGAGGCCGGAAAGAAGTCGCTCTGGCCTCTATGTGATAGCAGAGCATGCTTCAGAGGTGACTGAGGGGAGGGACCCCTTAAAGAGGTTAGAGTGGTAGTAGTGGTGGTGGTTCTAACCAAACTACCGATTGAGAAGTCTACGCCGGCTCCTCTGCATTCCGTAACCGCAGCACTCTCCCAACTATCCCCATCAGTGGCGGTATGGGGTACCGGAGGTGCCAGCAACTCTGCGCGCAGAACGGAGGGCTTCTCTTAATTGGCCGGCCCGCGGGAAGGAAAACCCTTTAACACCCGACAGTGAAGTCGTTAAAACCTATGGATACCGGGCGACCTCCAGAGTAAATAGTCACACCCGCGGAATGGGCGTAACCCGGGGGTGTAGCATTATCGACCCAACTCGTGGGAACAGAGTGGAAAATAATTTAAAAAACAAAACAGACATGGATTTATCTAACGTCACTGGCGACGAATCGGTATATGATGATCAAGCGGCGGAAGTGGGCACCCCGATGGTGAGCACTGAAGCCATTGACCCAAGCGTGGCAAATCAGCAACCAGTAGACCCAATAACGCGGTTGACTGACAAAAAACGAAGAACCCGTACAAAAAGAGGGCACGTTGACCAGCCCGATGACCCAATGCCGGATAACGGGCCCAAAGTAAGTACGGCTATCAAAGGGAGGCGTGGAGCTCGGACATCTGCAGCTAAAGGATGGTGGACCAAAAATATTAACTCCCTGCCAACTATCCCTGAGGCAACGGAAGGGAGCTTGGTCGAGGGGGTGTTCTTCACCAACACTTACACCAACCGACTCCATTATTGAGGGCGTACGTACGTAAGGAGGCCCAAGCAATCCTTGAAGAGGCTCGTAAATCGGGGAACCTTAATGGGAGAGTACACGGCCGCATCAACCGAGCTTGCCGGGAAATCCTCCTAGGTATGGAGACCCTGCAGACACGCGAGGAGCATGCCGAGATGCGCATTCTCAAAGCCGACAACAAGAGGATGAGGGAGCAGTTGGCCAAACTAACTGAAGAAACAAAGGGTCCTGAGAAGGGCCTTCTCAGAGAGACCCAACCATTCCCCACGGCTAGGTCTGCCGAAAGCTTAGACTCGGTCGTGCCGGATCTCCTAGCGGAGTTCAAAGAGGACCTCAAGAGAGATCTCTTCATCTCGCTAGGAGAAATGATTAATGTACGAATCGGGGAAGTGAAGAGTCTCCTTCCTCCTGCCCCGTTTCTTCGTCCGCCACTAGCTGCGGACCAAACCGGAAGGGAAACCGCTGCCCTGAGCAGCCAGCGTGAGTCGAGAGGTGAGGTGCAAAAGCAACAGAGTCCCTCACCTGCATCACAGATGCCAAGTGCAGGAGTATCGACACTGAAAGAGGCCTCAACAGGGGCAACACTGATGCCCGCTGCCAATCTCGGTACGTCAACGGGGGCCAAGAAGAAGAACAAAAACAAAAATAATAATAAAAAGAAGGCACCAAAGCAGGCCTCACAAATGGTAACGGCACCACCACCACCCCAGCTGCCGGCATAGCCACATGCTGAGTCAACGTGGAAGAATGCGCAAAGCAGAAAGGCTAAGAGGAAAGCCAACAAAGCGGCGGCCACGGCAGTACAACCAGCTGCCAGACCCCCTAAGTTAAAACCGCGGAAACTGGTCGTTCCCAAGACGGCCGCCATCGTTGTGGCCCTTAAGCCGGAGTCTGAAGCTACGTATGCTTCTATCGTGACTACGAGTAAGGCCACGACTTCGTTCGATCTAGCTGAAGTAGGGTTGGACCACGTTCGTGTCCGGAAGACGGCTGACGGGGCTCGAATCATAGAAGTCCCTGGCGCAGACAATGGCAGGGCAGCTGATAATCTGCGAGGAAGACTGCAAGGCGTCATTGGCAATGATGCCAAAGTGTATCGACCCTTCAAACTCCAGAAGCAGTGGCTGCTGTGGTGGCAGCCAAGGGAAGAGGAGGTCAAAGTGGGTAGCATTCGAGCAGCCTTCAATGGGACGTGATCGACCCTCGTCAAGTGCCCGTTAGCTGCAGCGACCAAAGTACTGGAGGGAGGGAGACTATTGGTGGGATGGTCAAGTGCGTCGGTAAAGGCGCTAGACCCGGCACCACTCCGGTGCTACAAGTGCATGGGCACGGGGCACACTAGAGCAACATGCCCTTCGCAGGTGGACAGAGGAAAACTCTGTTTCCGCTGCAGCAAGGCGGGACACAAGGCGTCGGAGTGCACGGAGGCGCCATTTTGCGCGGTGTGCCACCACTCAAAGCGCCCAGCCGGTCATGTAATGGGTGGATCAGCATGCAACCCCCCAAAAATAAAAGGAAGACAGGACCCCATTCGGATCCCGGGGTCCAGCCAGAGGAATGCCTGCCAGGCTGAGGGGAACCTTATGGAAACTTAATGCCACCACGCCTACACGAATTACTCCAAACAAACGCGAACCATTGCGCCCGCGCTCAAGACCTCCTAATGCAGGTCATGGTGGAGTGGGGTATAAGCAGCGTGGTAGTGGTGGCCGAACCGTGGTGCATTCCTCCTCAGCCTAACTGGGTAGGAGCAGCAGACGGCAGCGTGGCTCTTGTAACACCGGCAGCGGCTAAATGGGAGAATATAATTATAATTGGAATATATTTCTCCCCAAACAAGCCGCTGATAGCATTCGAAAGGTACCTGGACAAACTAAGGGGGGTACTGAGGAATGTTGCGCCAACACCGGTGCTTATAATGGGCGACTTCAATGCCAAGAGTGCTGCGTGGGATTCTACGATCACGGATGCAAGGGGTGCGGCCCTAAGAGATCGGGCCGTAACGATGGGCCTAGTTGTTCTCAACAGGGGCAACGCCAACACCTGTATGCGGCAGCAGGGCGGGTCCATTGTAGATATTTCGATTGCAACCCCTGCCGTAACCGATCGTTTTGGCGCCCGGCGTGTCTTAGAGGACACAGAGACTCTCTCCGACCACGTGTATATACGGATGAGAGTCTCCTCATCACCAGTGGCTCCACAGCCAACTGCTATGAGACAGCACACGAATGGCGGTTTTCCTAGGTGGTCCCTAGCTAGCCTAGACATGGCAATTTTAGAGGAGGCCGCTATAGTTGAGGCTTGGTGTCCACCTCCACCGGCCACCCTCGGAGTGGAAGAGAGAGCAAGGCGTTTTCGAGCCTCACCAGGGGTGGTTTAACGAAAATTAAAACATTGGTTCTAAGAAACCTCTATTTATTTAATAAAGTGATGCTTTTAAAAATTATATAAAACTTTGTATCCCCTTGTTACATGTACGGAGTGCCCCCGTTAATATTTTTTCGTAATTTCACATCACTTTTACGTAGCGGTTCATACGAGTAGAACACACATTCCTGCTAAATGTTTTAATTGTATTTGTAGTCTCCGAGTACATCGGCTGTCACATACAGACGAAAAGACGGACGGACGGATTGGCTACGGAACCTTAAAAGTACTACTTATTCGTAATTGTATTGTAAACAACACTACTAATAGTAAAGTACATATATTAAAATAGGTTTTCGCTGGTGGTAACCCTAGCGCTGAGGGCGGGGCCTCGAAAGAGCGCGTTGCGTGCGATAGAAAGAGATCGATCCACGTTTAGGCACGTTTGGCATACCTAAACGGGGGATTTGTTAAGAGAGAAACTTCTGTACTTGTACTATTACTTATTCTGTGGCCTCACTTACGACCGTGTGCGACGCGGGGATGTCGAGGTCGAATAGACTGCCCGGGAAAAAGCAGGTATAGTAGTCGGAGGAGATAGCGGCGGGAGCACTTCGCAGGTTTGGCTTGTGGACGACAATAGAGAGATCTCTCTGGGACCGAAGTCCATTGAGAGTTGGTTAGAAGTTATATATATGCAACTGATTTAAGAAACTTCGATAGCGCGTTGCAGAACATGTCAGATTTGACGGATGACACGAGTGACGCCACATCAGCCCCCCTTTGAGACGGAGGAGTCACGACGACGTAGGAAGAGAGTGCTCAGAGTCAGCGTGGCGAGCGAGTGCTCAGAGCCAGGGTGACGAGCGGGTGAGGAGAGAAAGAGAGAGAGGAAGGGAGATTAGCTGCGGGGCGTCAGAATCTTCAGAGTTGCGCTTATGTCCATTGTCGGAGGTCACCAATGTAGATATGAGAGAGGTGGCTCCTAGGCAGAATAATGCACAAGGAGGATTATATACAGGAAATGGTTATCTACAAACTATATACATAATATACAATAGATAGGAGTCACAAGAAGAAACGACAATAGAGAGATCTCTCTGGGACCGAAGTCCATTGAGAGTTGGTTAGAAGTTATATATATGCAACTGATTTAAGAAACTTCGATAGCGCGTTGCAGAACATGTCAGATTTGACGGATGAGACGAGTGACGCCACAGGCTCCCCGACTCGTTGGCACGGCAATGGCGTTGGGCCGCTTGCTGCCAAATGTAGGTGGCCCTGGGGCTCCTTGTCGGCGCCTCTTTACCAATGTTGTCTGGAGCATGGCATTGTACGGGGCACCGATGTGGGCCGAAAGGCTCTCTGAGAGGACAAGGGCTCTACTTAGGAGACCTCAACGTGTTATAGCCCAGAGAGCGATAAGGGGCTACAGGACGGTGGGACATGCGGCGGCGTGCGCTCTACTGCTAGCGGAGAGATATAGGCAGCGGGTGGAGGCCAGAACAAATGAGGAACGCCTGGCCCCGCAAGAGGTGGAAGTAAGGCGGCGGATGGCGGCAAGAAGAGAGAGGGACCGATGGAAAAGGCAGCTGGAGGACTCTCCCTATGGGACATATACCATAGGGGTGCTCCTCCCGTCTTTTGACAGCTGGCTTGATCGGAGAAGCGGGAGTCTGACTTTCAGGTTAGTGCAGGTAATGACCGGACATGGCTGTTTCGGTCATTACCTGTATAAAATAGGGAGGGAGCCGGCCCCGGCCTGCCACCTTTGCGGGAATGATGACGACTCGGCCCTGCACACGCTCAAAGAGTGCCCTTGCTGGGCCTCGGAGCGTCGCGAACTAAGCGGGGTCTTAGGAACGGACGATCTCTCGCTGCGCAGCGCAGTGGCCTGCATGCTGCGGAGTGAAAGATCCTGGAATGCTATGAGCGAATTCTGCGAAAGAATAATAGCGGAGCGGGAGCGCGAAGATAGGGCTGATGCGCACCCGCTTCGACGCAGACGGAGGGGAAGAAGGCGACTGCAGTATTTAAATCGCCTGATTCCCCAGTAGGGCTGCGGGTTGGGGACCCGCGCCTTTAGGCCCCACACGTTTGGGGGGAGGGTTTGGAGCGTCACCAACCCTTTCCTTCTCTGACGCGAGGGTGTCTGTGCTATTTTTCGTGATGGGTTGGTATTTTTTGGACGTTTTGTAGTTTTTAGTATTTATATTTTTTTTACATTGTAATTTTTTTATTGTTTTTTTCTAACATGTTTGAGAAAAGTACTATACAATCCTCGGCCGGAACAGGGATTGCAGGACTCGTTTTATCCGTTTATCCCAAACTCGTCCAGCAATCCCTTACTTCACGGCCTCTGCAGTAATGTACCTACTATACATATTAAAAAAATGTTTTACTCCGAGTAATGAAAATGTTATCAGTAAGATTTAAAAACATCTTACAAAAAGTGCCGGACTTGAACCCGAGTGCATCGTCTTCGCAGTCCATATGCCAAACCACCGATCCACGGATGAGTTGCTAGCATGGTGCGAATTTTTGACTAAGTACCTTGATGAGAGTACTCTATGGCTATATTAATGATCGACGATCTGGCTTCAGTTCTTAGATCTGCAAGATGTTTGCTTTATGCCGATGATCTGAAGCTTATTTATGGTGCAGGAGGTCTCAGACTGTGCATCACTCCAAGAAGACATCGACCGAATGCAACACTGGAGCAGTAAAAATGGACTAGCGTTCAACGTCTCAAAATGTGCAGTCATATCTTTCACTAGGTCGCAAAATCCGCTTTTCTATAAGTATCTTCTCGGTTCTGATACTATTGCACGTGTGAATTCCATTCGGGATTTGGGCGTAATCCTTGACACCCACCTCAACTTCCACGAGCATCTGATTACTCTAACCCAAAGTTGCTACAAGAGGTTGGGTTTCGTTATAAGGAATGCCAGGGATTTCAATGACCCCAGAACAATAAAGTTGCTTTATAATGCATTAGTGCGAAGTAAGCTGGAGGCAGCCTGTGTTGTTTGGAATCCTTACGAAACAACTTACGTTTTACTTCTGGAGAAGGTACAAAAAGCTTTCTTGCGTTTTATGTACAAAAAAAATTATGGATACTACCCATTCCTGTACCCAACCAAATTTTTGCTTGGTATCTTGGGCTTTAACTCCCTGGAAGTAAGACGTAATTTTTCGCTTCTTACGACTACCTGCATTATCTTGCGTGGCGAGTCGGACTGTATAGAATTAGTGGAGCCATTGGTCCGACTGTTTGTACCATCACTGACAAAATTCGAGTTCCGGCCCCGTGATCAATATCTGCTTGCGGCACCGACGTCACGAACTGTGTCACGCAAACAATCCCCGTTGGTCCGCGCTTTGCACCTCCTGAACCTTCTCCTTGCATCAGCACCTGAGTGTGATGTGTTTGCTAGCAGATGGGCAGTAGTGCGTGATGAATCTCAGAGGTTCTGTGAGAGGATGGATGTGCGTGTCTCGTCAGTCTGCTTTATAAGATAGGAGTTTTTATTGTTCTTTTTGCTTATTGTTTTTTCATCTTTAAATATTGTAATTTCACAGTGCTTTAGTCTTTCTGTAATGCTGTGTAATTAAATGTAATAATAAATAACTAAATAACTAAATGGCAACGAGACTGTTATATCCCCCCTCAGAACAATATTTTCTCTCCAATTTTGAGGTTAAGAGGAACGTACATACATCCAAACATTCACGTTTATAATATTATTAGGATTAGAATAAAAGTGACAAAGTCCTAAAATAAAATCTAAAAAAAAATGTTTTAAGGGTACCTCACCTACACGTATAGTGGGGTGATTTTTTTTTTGTCTAACCGTATGGTGCGGGTTGTTGTTGGATAGGTCTTTCGAAATGAGTAGAGGTCTTCATCAAACATTTTTTGATAAAGTGAATATTTTCGAAAATATGCCCTGTAAAAGAATAACCTCCTCTTTTGAAATTTTGAAGTCGGTTAAAAAGTAATAATATTGGGTTTGATAGGATTTAACGTTTTTAGGGCAATATTAGGCACGATTTTTCCTTGATTTTTAAACAAAATACAACCATATCCGAGCATGTTTGAGCAAAGTAACTTTACCAATTGTTACCACATTGTTACTATAGTGTACCGATTATAATTGAAACATATTTTTTTTTGCTCTCTGTCGTTCGTTAAATAGGAAGGAAGGTTTCGGCTTCGGCAAGTCCAAACGGCAGTTCGTGTGTCAAGGAATATATAATTCGGAAGCTAAAACGTCGTCTTGTACTCATAACCTGCTTTATTGAATTTATGAGCATTACCTGAATACTATTAATTTTCTTGATAAACACGATTAGAAAGTTATACTTAGCTACTTACATATGGCACTTATCCAAAGTCTGATATTACTAACAAAACTAACATAAGCCGCGGACGGATGGACATAGTAAAACTATATGGGTTCCTTGTTTAAGGAACCCTAAAAAACACAATCAAGTATAGGGTTCAACCGTTATATTTCGCTACTAAGGTGTCTCATATTACTTACAGATTTATGCAGACAACGGCCCTCTTGACCTGAATTATAAGCCTACGCTAGCAATATCGGTTGCCAAAGTCAACACGTTTAAGCTTGAATTAGGGCGTGCTCCCAGGAATTCGCGGTACTAAAACCGGTGGTTGGTGGTTGCCATGATGTTTCTAGATAGTTAAAATTGGTAGTGGCACTGTTTGGAACTCCCAGTACTTGGGATTTTGCTGGAATAAGAATTTCCATGTTGTAACTTTGTATGAGTAGATTGCACTCTCAATGGGACAATCACAACTTTAAGTACAGTCAGCGACATATTTATAGTACGTAGCAGCCAAAGTGGCCAAATTAGGTACTTACCTACTGTAATATTTCATATCAATAAATAAGTAAAAATCGGCCAAGAGCATGTCGGGCCATGCTCAGTGTAGGGCTCCGTAGTTGCCTAATGAAATCTTTCGAACGCTTCATACGTGTTTTACTAAGAAGGGAAGACTTTTTACGATAACTCCAAATCTGCTTAATGATCATGTCCGCTATAGTTTTCGTAGAAAGTCTTTATTAAGCTTTACTTTCATGTTTTTTTTTCATATTGTAAACCCATATTTCAAAAGTTAGAGGACACATTTTTTTTTTATTTGAATATTTCCATAAATATTCACCTTATCAAAAAATGTTTGACGTAGACCTCTATTCATTTTGAAAGACCTATCCAACAACAACCCACACCGTAGGGTTGAAGCATATTAGTTGAAACATTTTATTTTACGACATTCTCGTTTTTATTGATTTATATACCCATACCAAATTGAACCTTTCTAGCACCAACAATCACAGAGCAAAGCCTCGGACAGACAGACAGAGAGAGACAGACGGACATGGCGAAACTATAAGGGTTCCTAGTTGACTACGGAACCCTAAAAAGTGACTTCTTGTTGTGTAAAAACAATGCCACAAAAATAAAGACAATATTTTTTTATCTAATCTTTCTCTTTTTTGGACTTTACTAAAACGAGACTACACTTTAGCGACGGGTGTATACTGTGTATTGCTTCGGAGTTCTTATGGTCATCTAGAAGTTGATCCAAGAATTTTGTATGAGAGGGCGCTTCCAGATTCACGAATGTGTTACATTGTGTACGTCCCAATTTCAGTTCTGACTGCAGGAGATCGGTCAATTTTGACTTGTTGCATTCAAGTACCATCATATGACATGAAAAAAATATCTTATAAAAAGGGAAGAGCTGGCTTTGCGATTTTAATCTTTTTTATTTTCTCAGTTATTCTGCCATAACCATAAATTACACAAGAAGATCATTTAAAAAAGGCTACCTAAAAAAAGAGCGACTAAAATCTATCTAATCTAAGATAGTAAACTCAGAAATTCTGATAAAATCAGGTTGTTATACATATTGTTTTCGTATTTGTATCCTCCTTGATTGCCCACTTCTTGATTGCAGATTCAAATGCATGTGGGTTAAATATCGGGGTCGTTGTTGACGGTGCACAGCGCGCGATGCGTGCGGTCGCCGCAGCGCGTGCCCTGCGGGCAGCGGCTGCACGTCTGCCCTGTCTTGTAAATCGGAAAACCCTCAATATTTCCAGCGGGCCCGTAGTTACAAAAGGTATAAGCCATAATTTTGGGTTCTCTTGGAACTTTTGCAGTATTGGATTGCATGTTTGTCCACTCTAGAATGCCTCGATGAAGCGGAGGTACTCTGGTACTCGAGGTCGGGGAAAATCCCTCCAAAGGTAGTTTATTCGCCGACGCTTCCGTCATATACTTCGTTCTGCGCAGAAAGTTTTCGGCGGCAGTTGTTCGTGTTACATTCAGTACGTTTTTATCATTGGACTGCTGATCCTTCAAATCGTTACGTCGGCGTCTGCGAAAAACAGCACATGACCGCGCTTTTAATGTACAAAGTGCTTGGGAACAACCGAGCCTCCACGTGGAGGCCCACGCTGCAGCCGAGTACCAGTGAGAGTTGCATCCGCCCGGAGCACTACAATTGGTCAGTTTAAAAGACCAAACATTTTCTGGAGGTAATGCTCTAGAACCTGAAAACCAAGCGTCCACCGCATCAGCTAACAATTGTGCTTCTGTCATCTTTGCTACTACAGGTCGGACGTCCATGTTTTGAAGAACGTTAAATCTAGCAGTATTTCTGCATTCATCGTGTCTTTTCTGGCACTGCCTCGCCCAGAGTTCGGCCATCTCCTCGAGCTCGTAGTCCCAGTACATCTTGCGCATGTTGGCGGCGGGCGGCTGGCCGGCGTCCAGCCCCATGGCCACGTTGTCGCGGTGCCGGTTGTGCAGCAGCAGCAGCTGGTAGCGCATCCACGTAGTCATGCCCGACGCGTACAGCCGTCTGCTCACCTTGTTCGCTGCGACGCACATAGTGTGTTGGTTCGGCATAGAACAATCCGGATGGGAACAATAATCTATAGGACCCATGATGTTTATCTTACCAAATACATTTCCTAAAATAAAACACTCCAAAATTAAAAACGTAATACGCATTTCGCACATTTAAAATATTTATACAACATTAACAAAACTTCTGCCAGTTCACATGCAATCACATGCAATGTCAAAAATTTACATAATCATAAATATCATTGTTCTTTCAGGTCTCAGAATAAGGATTTATATAGAGATCCTATACGAATTCCACCAAGAGGGACAGAAAAGCTCTTACGCAGCTAAATAAAGAACTTGTCTTAAACACCTGGCGGCTTCCCATAATTAACCTCTTAAATTTGAGCGGGTAGTCATTTATTTGCCTCAAACTATTTGACATAACGTGGACATGACATTGAGGCAAAAAAAGAAAATCGGTACTATGACAAGGACAACAAAAGATGTATACCTTTCTGTCGCTCTTATTCAATTCCGTATATGACCGCTTGGTACTGGTATTATTATTTGACATCTTCTCTGGGGTATTCATATATCCGTGATATATTCATAGGAGTTTTTGGGGTACTCAAAGACTAGAGTCTGACCAGTGAAAAGACTGTGCAGGTGCGAAAATTAAAAAGTTTGTTGTATGTTTATGGTAAGCCGCCAGCCGTTTGAGACACGTTCTGAATTTCGCTGCATAAGAGTTTTTCCATCCCTCTTGGTGGAAACGCATATAGGATTGCACGAAAAGTACGACCCCTGGATATAACAATTCGTATTCATATCGTTTTTATAGAAATGACGTGAGGTTGACATAATATCTATCAAAAAGTGACCGGTAAGTATTTGAAATTCACTCCTCCGTCACTAAATATTTAAATAATAATTCATTGAAGCATCACTATATGAATAGGGAATTATAAAATATTTACTGAAAACATTTAATTAATTCCTATGTTGTGTCCGGTCAAATATTTGCCCTAAAATAGGCTTTAGCTTTCATCCCAGAATATATGCATTGTTGCCCTGTAACATAAAATTCAATGCCATTTTATCTTTTACATTTGGTTCTTCGTGCACTAGTCATGATAACGATGATATTAGCATATTTTTATCATTCGGGGTCCGACAGGGAGAACTATTTCGTGTGTTTTACCTTCACGGCGACGTATGGTACATATATACTGGTCAGTCTAGGCCTACTTATGGAAGGAGGACTTTTGATAAAAGCTGATAAACTTAATACGGTCATCTTGCTAATTATTGGCCTTATATTAAACATTGTTTGTGTATTTTTTTCTTTTTGGACTTATTTGAACTACCACGGTTCTGATTTAAACAATAACGTAGCGAAAGGTTCTGCAGGATTGTTTAGTTTGCCGGCTTTCGCTGGGGATTTGATTCTGGTGACCACACAATATAATTGAATTAACATCTGTGACAATCGTAATGCCTATGTACTACTATTACTATTTAATAACGTAAAATAATTAATCATTCATATAAATAATAGGTACCCACATAGGTATATAGAGTGAGGACCTATTCACAATGTAAGTACTCCGGAATTGAATTGTTGCCTCGTACTGATCTCATTCTATTTCCCATAGATAGCTTATATTATGTGAAGGAAGAGTCTAAATACGCTGTAGCATAAGTAGTTATTAAACTTGTCTCATACCTCACTAAGCTCGAGGCTCCTTACATTTGCTCCGTTCTGGTGTACCCTGGTTCTGGGTTCAATGGGTTCAACGCACTAAGTACCTTTTACGTAAGACCTATGACGATCTTGATCTTGTTAAACGCGTGATAAAGACGCATTCATGTCATATGCTAGTTACCTACAATAGTTATCTTTTCAACAAGAGAACAAAGTAGATTTTTGCTGCGAGTGTTAATGTTGAGTCCTGGGCAAGCGAAAGATTTTTAATTAGAATCTAGAGCGTAACGAGGGACTCAATGACACTCGTGTGATACATACAACTTTTCACCTTAGCGGCGAGAACATAAAAGACAAAGGAATAGTGGACGGAGAGAATGAAGTGTAAATGTTCAAATTCGTATTACAACCCGCAGTATGAAAATATGACCTGCGACTAGCCTACGATATGAAAAGTTTTTTTCACGCTCGCAGCAAAATTGCATTTTGCTCACTGGTTTCAAGCAGCAAAACCGCCATGTTCGAGCCGCTGAGGTGAAAAGAGTTTTAGAACGCTTCTCGGCTATCAATACCTGCTACACCCTGTACTGCCACGTTTTAGTACATTTTTACCACGATTTCTTTCATAAAACGTGTGGTATTAAGCTATCGTGCTAGCTAGGCTGTTTGGATTGCTTGGTTTTGTTTGTCACTGGATAAACGCAGGGGTAGCCTTGCATTGCGAGGCTCCGGTTGAGTAGATTTTTGTGGGGCCATTCATTGTCTTTGTACTATTACCTAATATTCTTCGTGGGTAGCTGCGCGAGTAAGCAAGGCCTCGGGGTCGCCATCCCCAAAGGTGGCCCATGTGAAACGCGACCATAAGAAAACTTGAGGAGATTGTTGAAACTTTAACCACTTTTAACTACTTACAGGTCGTTAAGAAGTCAAAGTCAAAGTCAAAATATTCTTTATTCAAATAGGCCTAGCAACAAGCACTTTCGAATCGTCAGTTATAACATGTATTAACATATATATTAATTAATTATTTAGAGCAATTTATTGATGCTATTATTATTCTTCAAAATAAATATTGTATTGTTGTAGACATGTCAAAGTAAGAAATTATTTTGTAGTAAAATTCACAATAGGATCGTCAAAACATAAATAATAATAATAATAAAAAATATATAAAAAATAGAAATCTAGACAGTTTCTAGAATAAAATCAAAATATCAAAAAAAAGATCATATTAATATCTAACGCCATAATGATTAATTCATTAATATTTCAGTCACAATTAATCCCACGGTGTTTTATCATTCATGTAGTCATGTGTGCTATAATATGCTTTCGATATGAGTTGACGCTTTACATAATTTTTAAATTTATTAATAGATAATTCAGTTACATTTCTTGGAAGCTTATTATAAAACTTCACACCATTACCCATGAATGATTTTCTAATTTTCTGTAGGCGAGTGGTGGGCACCGCGAGTTTGTGTTTATTTCGAGTATTAATATTATGTATGTCACAGTTCTTCCTGAAATTTACAATGTTTTTATGTACATACACAATATTATCATAGATGTATTGACAATGCAATGTCATTACATTAATGTTCTTGAACTTATCTCTAAGTGAGTCTCTATGGTTCATTTTATATATTGCTCGAATAGCCCTCTTCTGCAGAACAAAAATGGTATTAATATCTGAAGCACTGCCCCATAGTAAAATACCATACGACATAATACTGTGGAAGTAACTAAAATATACTAATCGAGCTGTCTTCACGTCTGTCAGTTGGCGGATCTTGCTCACGGCAAAAGCTGCAGAACTCAGTCTATTCGAGAGATTAGCAATATGGGGACCCCATTGGAGTTTGGAATCTAATGTTAATCCAAGAAAAACTGTACTATCCACTAGTTCCAATTCCTCATCTTTCACAATGACACTTGTTTGATTGTGCTTAACGTTAGTCGTGACAAACTTGATACATTTGGTCTTTTTCTCATTTAACAATAAATTGTTGACATTGAACCAATTAACTACTTTAGAAATAGCATTGTTTATATCTATATTAGCTTGTTGCTGTCGTTTGACTTTGAATATAAGAGAGGTATCGTCTGCAAACAATACTATATCATGGTGGGTCTTTACGAGGTATGGCAAGTCATTTATGTAGATAAGGAATAGGAAAGGTCCCAATATTGATCCCTGCGGTACACCCATCGAGACCACTGATCCTGGAGATCGCTGTCCATTCACATCGACCCTTTGTATTCTACCATATAGATAAGATTTTAGCAAATTCAGTGCCGATCCTCTAACTCCATAGTAGTGCAGTTTCCTGATTAATGTTTCATGACATACGCAGTCGAAGGCCTTGGACAAATCGCAAAAAATACCTAAGGCATCCTGTGACTCTTCCCAGGCATCGAATATATGTTTAGTTAGCTCAACAGCCGCGTCGGTTGTCGAGCGACCCCGCGTAAAACCAAATTGCTTATTATGCATTAAATTGTTTGCATTAAAATGTCTTATTAATTGGGACAAAACTAATTTTTCAAAAATTTTACTAAATGTTGGTAGCACAGATATTGGTCTAAAATTAGTGGGGTCAGAAGTGCTACCTGATTTAAATAAAGGAGTTATTTTACTATGTTTCATTAGATCAGGAAACTCACCGCAGTCAATACTGTTATTAAATACAACTACCAAGTCAGGCGCTATGACTTCTATTAGAGATTTGACAGCATGGACAGAGACTCCCCAGAGATCACCAGTTTTTTTGACATTAATTGATTTAAACGCCTTTATTACATCTGGGGTACTAACATATTCAAAATGAAGATTTCCACTACATTCTGAGGCGTTATCTTTTAACAATGTAACGGCAGACGAAGGTGAAGAATTTAATGTCTTTGTTGTGGATACTGGTATCTCAGTGAAAAATTTTTCAAATTCTGTTGCTACTTCTAAACTTGAATCTATAATTATGCCATCAATTTTTAGTTTAAGATCATTCATTTTGTGCTTTGATCTACCAGTTTCCACATTAATTAATTTCCATGTTGTTTTGATAATGTCCGAACTATTTGTAATTTTCTGGCTTATAAAATTACGTTTAGCTATATGACAATCTATTTTAAATTTCTTAGAATATTGTTTGACATGTTCCTTAAATTCATCACTCATATTAAACCGGCGTTCCTCATATAAAGCATACAGTGCTTGTCTACGTTTATGTAAGTCCTCAGTAGCCCACTCACTAAAAACTGATGTCCCACCAACCACGACCGATTTGGATGTAAAAATCGCATTATAATGTTTCATAAAAGTGTGAAAAAATGAATTGTACATTTCGTTTGGACTCATATCGGAAGACAGAAAGGGTAGCGCCTGGACTAGACTTTGCTTCATTCGTTCCATACGGCCCGTGGTTACTGGTACAATAGTTATTTGTTTCCTCAGGGTATTTCTTCTTAATGTCTCAAATACCATTAATTGACCTAAGTGATCTGATTCTAATTTACTGATTACACTTTTAGTGATTGGAATAATATTAGTGAAAATGTTATCTATACAGGTGGCGCTTGTAGCAGTGACTCTAGTAGGCTCAAGTCCTAAGAGAAATCATGTTGAAAAATATATTTCCCAAGATACTGACATCACGACGGTATGTTAAAATCATATTTTTAACAGACTTCAAAAAGGAGGAGATTCTTTGTTGTGTGTTGTTGTTTTGTATGTATTTTATAATGTATGTTCATCGACATCCGTGTCAATTGTGGACTGATTTTTAAAATTATTTTTTATTCGATTGAGTATACTTCTAAAGTAGTCCCATTGCCACCAAATCAGAAACTGAAGATGGGATCCCAGGAATCGAGGTCAGCCCTCAAATTTTGTAGACACGTAGGTACTAAGTGTTTCATGTATTTATATTCTAAAGCCATTCAAGTATTTGCGTCTGGTATCAACTCATGTTGATGTGCTGATGATGGAAGGACAATTCTTAAAATATTATACGTATATAACGATAGTTGTATTCTTTCAGGCTTTTCAGGGGAGCTGATGATAGAAGGTACAACTCCTTATCGGTTAGGAATTGGAATATAAATCTTTAAAAATCTTATTATACACATAAAACCTTACGTGTTTTTAATTGTATTGTTCTAATACTTTCATTCATGAACTCATCATCAAAAATTTAATAGTCTAGGCCCAAAACTGGAAAACGCGTCTCTAAACAATGCATGCGTCAAATCATGTAACAGTTGGGGTGACGACGTTATCCGAGGGTTTTGACCCTGCTGATTACGGATCTGCCTGTCGCCATTGCAAAATTTGAACCGAAAGTACAGTAAACCGGAAAAAGTGCAGCCCGTACAAAAATGTTCGACGTACATTTAGTAAATCGTTGTTCCGGTACCTTAATGAAAAGGTTCGATTGTTATGGTTTTTTGATATATTGGACTATAGATTTTCGTCGAAGTTTTCGTCTCTCCAGTTTTATATCTTTCTCCGTCATCTTGGAAAAACTGTCACTTTTTTCTAATTTTGCCTTTAAGTACTGTCGTTAAAGTCCATTACTAGTGTTAACCATGGTTCTGAAATATTGTAGAACACAACATTTTCTTAAACTTTTGGGTTCAAAGATTTTATCCACGACCCTTGGGGACGAAAATATGGAATCGTCTATCGGGAGCGTTAAAAATTGCTCCTTTTTTCTAGTATTCCTCCCATGTTTACGGTGCATTTTGGCGCAAACTGTAGGTCGCCAATATTGTAAATCACAAAATTTGCTATTACTTTTGGGTTGACATATTTTTTTCATGACCTCCGGAAACGAAGATATGGAATCATCTACGAAGAGTTACGGTCGAAAACTTTTAAGGCATTTAGGCACAAGCTCTGCAATCTTTCAGAAGACAAACACACATACATATAATCACGCCTGTTTCCCAGAGGGGTAGGCAGAGATCACGGATCACCATCGACGATCCTGACATGACATACAACTTTCGCTGGAGCGAATCATGAATGAACTCTCAAAACATTCTTCATGCCTGCGCGCCGATTTAGGGTACTCTTGACGTGGCCTCTCACCATACCTAGCATAGTACATCAATGATACCTAGTAATAGTAATATGGAATGCTCAAGACGGGCTTAGCTCGTATACCTTGTAAAAGTGACTTTCAAACCCTTGCATCGCAGAAAATGAAGTTCAAACATTGACGAGAACGGTGGCACAACTTAGTGCATGGTAATCCGTTCTTCATGCATGAGCACATAGTAGTCAGGCACACTGGGATAAACAATTTTATTGTAGGATACAATATCTGTGCATACTTTGGGGACGGGCTCGAGGGTCATAAGAATGGGAACATATTGGTTTTGGTGTAGTCTCCACACATATAACTCAGGTTCCAAAACTAACGGTCGGGCATGATGAGCATTTTCCCATACGTTCACCTGAAAGGTTTTTGAATAAGTATTCAGTAGCCCAAAAGTAATTAATTTTAATCACAGTTTGCCATCGTTTTTCGTGAGCGTTCCGTATTACGGTTACCAGTTAGGATCGTACAAACTTTCAATTAGCTAATAATTATGTCTTCTGAAAGATTGCAGACCGATAGTTTGCGCTAAAATGCACTTGAACACAAGTATGGGATTAAAATAATAATAATAGTACTAGACGACGATATACATACTTATATAGATAAATACATAGAAAACATCCAAGACCCAAGAACAAATATCCGTGAAAAATGCACAAATAAATGCCCTGGCCGGGATTCGAACCCGGGACCTCTAGCTTCGGAGGCAGAGTCACTACCAACTAGGCTAAACAGGTTGACAAACTGGAACAGGAAGCAATTTTCGACGGTAGCACTCCATAGATGATTCCTTATAATCTTCTTCTAATATCGCTGGAGGGTGTTGGTCAGACGTCCCACGGGGACCAGCCGGATTGGGAACTTTAGTTTTTATGATTTGCTTATTTAATTGTTGTGTTTGTTGTTTTACCGTTGGGGTTTGTGTTTTAGTTGAGATATGTGTTTTTTCTGGCTGAGAATAAGATCGCTCCCGCTCCCGCATGAGTTGAAATGCATCTACGAGTATGCGTCGATTCCTAACCTCTGTTGCATTCTTGTTAGAGCTAGTTGCTGCTATAGTACTAGCATCTAGAATATTTCTTGTGTTTTCCCAGGTTTGTGTATTTTGGCCACTGATGAGGTGCTTTGCTTTGGTGAAGTGGATTCAGATCTTCTTCTCTTGTCTTTGTTCTCTTTCTTTTGCTTTATGATTACCTTGTTATTTCTTGTCATGGCTTGGCGGCCTGCTTCCTTAGCGTGGTTGAGTTCCGCTTGGAGTTGTTGTCTTTTTTCGAGTGTTTCTTTAGTAAAATCTTCTGTAATGTAAGTGGTATTGTTCATCTTCTTCTTGTTCCTCAGTATTTTTTGTTTTTAAAGGCTGTAATAGTGGCTAAAAGTATTGGAAGTGGTCAGTGTATGTTCTGGATGTTACGAGACTGGTCATTCTAAGAAGTAGGCAATATGAAAGTAGTCGTTTTGGGAAATGGCCCTTCTGGGAAGGGGTCAATCTGGGAATAAGTCTTAAAATAGTAGGTAATGGTCGTTATGGGAAGTGATCTTCCAGACAAGTGGTCGTTTTGGGAAGTGGCCATTACTGGACGAAACAAAAAAATCATAGCTTAATAAAGACTTCCAGAGAAAAATACAGCTGATATGATCAGTTAAGCTGTTTTTGAGTTATCGTACTATACTTCTCGTACTCTTACTATCGTACTTAACTCTTCCCTTCTTACTAAAAGACGTATGAAACGCGGCGAAGGTATACCCTTATATTATTTGATATTTTTAATAATGTTCATTAGGCAGCTACGGAACCCTACACTAAGCATGTACCGACATGATCTTGGTCGATTTTTATTTACTCTACCATCTTTGTTTCATTTGATCTTTGTTTTCACTAACGCCATCTCACATCTGTTTATGGAGCTCTCAGAGTAAGATAATACGACCCCTTGCGGAGATGAGCGAAACTAACTCGCGGGTCAGACAAGCTAGAACTTTTTGTCATAGACATAAATACTTATGGACTAGAAATATATAAGTGATGTATACCCCACAGTAAGGATTTCTATCAGGGACCCTTTAGACGATTGATATTATCACAATACTGCCCGGCTAGTATGATAGCTTATACCGTCACGTTATATGGCAAAAATGTATTAAAACGTCACATAAAACGTGACGGTATAAGCTATCATACTAGCCGGGCTGGTGTGTCAATATTATGGCTGTTTTTATAATTGTTTGGATTTTGCGTCAATATTCATTAACATGCACGTGATATGAGGGACGGATCGTGATATGATATGAGTGTATCGCGTGAGAATAATGACCGTGTAACAGGCCCCAAAGAGAAACAAATCGCGTTCCACCAAGAAGGACAGAAAACCTCTTATGCACCTAAATTGAGAACAGAGGGCCTACTCCGAACTTCGAAAATCGAACTTCGTATCGTGTCGTCCCTTTCCATCATATTGTGTATAAGTGTATAACACGAGAGTGAAAGGAACGGTACGACGCGAAGTTCGATATTCGAAGTTCGGAGTAGGCCCTCGGGGCGCTACCACGAACCGACATCGAAATATTTGCCTCTCTGTCGTACTTGCGTATTCGACCGACAGAGAGGGAGATAATCTAACTCGAATCGAATGAAGCCGGGTCCGCAACGCCATGTTTTTCATGTTTGCAAACATCAAACAGGTTTTGCTGACATGTTTTATTAGATTTTTGGTGCAGCGGACCCGCCTTTACATTGAGGCCACGCCTATTTTGTATTCGAAAAACATGTTAAATGTTTGCAAACATGAAAAACATGGCGCTGCGGACCCGGCTTGACTTGTAGATTGTAAGTAAAGAGGTCCTACCGCGAACCGAAAACGATATATCTCCCTCTCTGTCGATCGAATATGCAAGTGCAACAGAGAGGCAGACATTTCGTTTTGCGGTAACGCTCCAGAGGCTTACAAATAAAATAAACACGCCGCGAACCGTAAACACAGGATCTCTATCGCTCAAATATGCAAGTGCGACAGAGAAGCAGATAGTTCGCAGTAACCTTCCGTTGCTCGTTTGTGGTGTCAAACTGGTGGTAAGTAAGAGCAACGTGTGGAGCAACGTAATAATAAATCATGCTATCTCTTCCAAAATATGCAATTGAATATGGCAAAGAAAAATATATAATATGTTTTTGTGTTTTATGGGTGGAATGCAAAAAAACTGTACATAGTTAAGGCTTTAATTTAATCTACGCTTTAATTTTCTCAGTTTCGTAACGACAATTAGTCATATGTTTTATAAGGGTAACTTTCGTTACGAAACTGAGAAAATTAAAGCGTAGATTAAATTAAGGCCTTAACTATGTACAGTTTTTTTTGCATTCCACCCATATTTCCTTCCTAGCTAGCACAATAGTGACTATAGCTCCGTTATATGGCCAAAATGTACTGAAACGTCACATAAAATGTGACGGTACAAGCTATCGTGCTAGCTACGCTTGTCTTGTATCTATACTGTAATAGTGGCTCTCGCATCTATTTATCAACCCATTTTAACAAAACATGATTTTAATAATAATAAATGCAGCCTACAAATTAATATGTACAAATTAAATTCTAATTATTAATATAATTTCGTTATATTACTAACTAAATGATAGTAACTAGATGTATCTAGCAACATTATCACTCCTACGATACGCAAGACGTCTGCAAGTATTTTTTTTTGTGAACTTGTGAAGCGAAATTTCGTTTTGTTTAGTTTATTCCATTACTATTCCAAAATAACACTTTGTTAACTATAATGAGTTTACATAAAGCTAGGTAGTTCTCTAAATATTACTAAATCTATTAATTTTTCGTCACATGGTCTGATATCTGTTCGTAATTGCTTTATTTTGTATTTGTTATCGTGTTTTTGGAGGGCGTATTGCTTTGCTTAACTTTACGCACTAAATTAATAAATTGCTTTGACAATTATTAGCAATAATAAGACGGCGAAGTATAAGAAACAATTCAACATATTTATTAGAAATTGGTACTGAATGAGTTTTTTGGGAATATTTCTTATACGTGGTTATTTTTATAGGATAAAACTTTTTGAAGAGATATTGGAAAAGGATGTGATAGACATAAGCTCTCTTAGAAAATTGGCTTTCAATGGTACGTATATTTATAATATTTTTACTTTACTTATGAATTAAAATAAATTAATAAAGTGACGGTATTTGAAGAGGGTATGACAGTTAGTGAAATTGCGGTCGATGGAGAAAAGTTGTATTTGGGGACTTTGTTCACAAGAGATGGTAAGCATGAGGGAGATATTGAAAGGAGAGTGATCGCTGGGAATGGAGTGTTTAGGGCACTTCACACCTTTCTGAGCAGTCAGAAAGTATCAGAAAAGACGCGCCTGGCTGTGCAAAGAGGACTGTAGGTGCCGACACTAATGTATGGTAGTGAAAGTAGGGTGTGGCAGACGAAACATCAGAGTCGAGTGAATGCAGTGGAAATGAGAGCACTGAGAAGCATGTGTGGCGTTACTTTGAAAGATATAGTGAGAAACACCATCGTAGACTGTGATGCGGAGTGAATGAAGATATAGTGACGAAAATAGAGAAAGGTATGTTAAGATGGTTTGGACATGTAGAGAGGATGGATGAAAGAAGAGAACATTGACAAAACAAGTGTATGAAGGAAAAATGGATGGAAGAGTTGGTAGGGGACAAACTTGTTGAACATACTCGTGACTTAATCAGAGGCATTTTGCAGTAAGGCCAAGTCAAGAGGTCCCTTAATCGGCGCGCATACATGAAGAATGTTATGACTCATAAGTTTAGTCTTGGTATAATTCATTTCCAATCCTATGTTACAGCTTATGTGGAGGCTATTTAGTATTTTTTGTAAGTGTTGTACATTTTCTCACGGTAGCACTATGTCGTCAGTGAATCTCAAGGGGTTTGGGCGTTTGTTGAATATTTTTATACTTGTCTGCTCCCAGTTGAGTTGGTGAAAGATATTTTGTATTACTGCTATAAACAGTTTCGGTGATATTGGGTCACCTTGTCTGACTCCTCAACTGATTTTGAATTATCTTCCTCGCTCCTCTAGCTTCACTCTACTTGTGCTGTTGATATTATTTAGTACATTAATGTATTTTTTATGTATCTTGCAGTGATTTAGTGAATTACAAATGGCATCATGAGATATGCTATCAAATGCTTTGGTGTAGTCGATAAATGTCACATAGAGGGATTTGTTGAATTCTTTATAGTGTTCTATTATTTGTTCCACTTTGTGTATGTATGTGGTCTATCGTTGAGAATCCTGATCTGAAAGGCTTCTTCAATGGGTTGAAATTCATTGATTTGTTTTGTGATTTTGTTTAAGAGCAGTGATGTGAAGAGCTTGTAGGTGCTGGCTAGAAGGCTAATTGGGCAATAATTTGCTGTTTTTGTGGTCTCATTGTGATGTCTGAAGTATGCCATTGATGAGGAGTTTCTTCTCTTTCTATTGCCATGTTGAACAGTTTGGTAAGTGGTGTGACTAGCAGATGTGCCCCGATTATTAGATGTTCGTTGGGAATACCGTCTGGGCCTGGGCTTTTCTCTTTTTTAAGGTTTTTTATTTGTATTAGGACTTCCGTTTTTTCAATCTCTTTGATTGTGACATTAGGTGCAGCTCCCCTTTGAATGGCAGTTGTCTCATTTACTGTTTCGCCTACGTTCCCAGTTTGTAACTGATCTTCATATAGTTGTATGTAGAATTTAGTAGCAGAATCTTAAATATCTTTTCTTGTCTCGACTATCCTGTTGTCAGCGTTGAGCTCCTTTATCCAGGTTTTTTCTATTTCATGCGTCTGCATATTATAATATTCTTTTCTATTATTTGCGCTCTATGATTATCTTTTTGATGGCTTTGCTTGCAGTTATAATATAGTGCTTAGTTCTCTTTTTTCTTCCTTTGATCGATTATTTTTATTCAAAAGTTGTGTATGTCTGCAATTGAGGTGCTTTGTGTCTTCCTGTAGTATTCAGCTAGATCGTTTATTTGTTAGTTTGTTGGCTGCCATACCAGTATTTGCTGCCTGAATTATACTTTCTTCAAGTTTCTCGTAGTAATCCTGCACAGTAATTGGGAGAGCAGTAAGAGCTCCAATATATATTGGTCAAATTTATTGATATATATTTTTATGTTGTCTTCACTTTTGGGTATTTTTGGAAGTTTTTTGAAATTTGTTCTGCTTTATTTATTACTTATCCTCGTAAGTCCTTTGTTTTTTCAAATGTAGTAGTCGTAACTACCCAGTGTACTACCACAAGTACAAACTAAGTGTAGTACTTCGGTCCCAGACGCGACTTTTTCGAATTTGTCTAAATTCTTGCCCTTTGTTTTATTCAGTATGTGTATGGTTTTTAGCGCATCCTTAATTTGTACTTGGTAAAGTACATTAGGCAGTTATTTATACTCGGCAGTTAAAATGTCAGGTCTGAAGTACTATCATTATTTTGTACTTGTACAAGTACGCGGGGACTTACGAGGATAAGTTGGATATGTAGGTTCCTCATACCATTTTGTGATCAGATGGAAAGGAGGTGTTAAAAAATTCTATGTTTCCACAATTTTTTTGACAAATAGTGTATTTATAATTTTCATTCCCTGTTCCATTGCAAATTGTATCAGACGTTGGCCTCTCTGATTTCTAGTTCCAGTTCCATGAGTTCCTGCCACTAGATTCTCATATGGTTTGGGGATGCCAATTTTGGCATTGAAATCCCCTAAGATGATCTGTGTCTTCTTAGCCATATTTTGTGCTCTTTCTATTGTTTTGTAGAAGCATTCTATTTCGATTACGAGGACTGGTAGGATGCAGGTGTTAAATACTTTTCCCTTGGTTTTTATATGGAGTTCCATACAGGGCTCGGAACCGGTTAATCTAAAAATCCTGAAATAGCCAAATATTTTTAATTAGTTTATGCTCTTTATGTAGGACTCAATAATGTATTTGGGTTATTACTTCATATTGTTAGATTGCCTGATTAAGCATGAAATAGTAGACGAAAGAACGATAAGAACTAAAAAAATACGGGTATTTTTCTATGGACAGAATACCGGTTCCGAGCCCTGGTTCCATATGTTTAAAATCTTGGGTCCAGAATATTTTCCATCCGTTTGCCACCCTTCTTTGTATTTCTTTGAAAAGGTGTCTTTAGGTGATATTATTCCCTAGATAGATGTATCGGGAAATTTTTCATCAATTTATTACCCCTGATTTCATGCTTAATCCTACAATCTGGCTTTTCTCCTATAGCTCATTCATCATGGTCTCTAGTTCCCCAGGTGTTTTTGCAAACACTTCGATGTCGTCAGCAAATCTTAGATGCGTTAGTGAGGTGCCATTTAGCAAATATAAATAAAGACAGATTTATATTTTTAATAACATTAAAATAAATGGTTAGTCTGCTAAATGTCTATGAACAAAGTTTCAAGTTTCTCGTTTAAGAATAACTTGCTCACAAGAGGTTCAAAGTTTGTTTAACTTTGAACCTCTTTTTCACAACTTCAGAGAATGGATTGTTAAAAACGCATTTTGCTTGGTATATCTTTCTAAAACTAAGTACATCAAGGTGACTATATAAACTGTGTATAGTCGACTTTAGTACTGCATGGACAGATGTCGACCGTATTGCTATAGTGTAGAGTATCAGGGTTGAAACATGTTCATGCAATTTTGGACCCCACTGTACCTGTCATAGGCGCCTATGGATGTGTGTGTGTGTGTGGTTTTATTGACGTGCGTGTCTCATTCGAAATGCGAATATTGTCATACTTTACATTAACTGGTATTTAACTCCACGTTTTGGCCCCCTTTTTTACCCCCTTTTAACCTTGGTGATATAAATAATTACTTAAAATTAAATGAAAACAAAATGTTTTCTTGAATTTTGAATAACTAAATATGCTACGTCGTTTTTATGAGCATACACGGCTATATGCTTGAAGGAACGGGAATTAATAAAAACACCATGAACTATACACTCGTAGTACCTGGGCCAGGAGCAAATATCGTTGCAGACATAGTATATTTAGTTTAAGTAGCAAGAATAAAATTGACTAAGGGATCTCCCGACTATATTAGTTTATCTATCTAACTTGTAGGTATACAGTCAGCATCTAAAGTGGCTACGCATTTGAAAAGTTCTAAGTCTTTATTATTTATGAGGGAATAAGAGCTTTTGAGCCCGTCTAATGCGTAGCAACTTTTGATGCTGACTGTACTTCCATTTGACATACGTTTAATATAGATAATAATATGCGAATTGCATATAATAACAGTATACCTACAGTCCGTAAATTCCGTAAAATATCCTAATAATAAATAGGTATTTAATGTACACTCGCGGTCAAAAATTTCGGGTCATCCTGAATTTAATAACCACAATAAGGTTTTTTTGTAGTTATATATTATATTATAACATTTATTACCAACCACCACCCAACCCAACTAAATAAGTAATTTCCGGGATCCTATCGTAAAAAAATCAAAATCCAAAACAGGTTTTTTGCGATATCTCGCTCCGTTAACGTTGTTTCAAGGGTTTTTACGAGCCCGATTTAAACCTTGTAACGTTGTTTTTACTGCTATTTTTGCACTAAATGTAAAATTAAATAAAGATTATTACAGGATTAAAAAAAAATCTACAACCGCCCGGCCGGTGCGGAGACGGTTTTGCATTTTTGATCTTTCCGAAACTATCGACTGTCATTACTGCTTCATAGGTATGTCCCACACGCCGCCTCTGCTCTACCGAATACTGAGCGGATTTTTTGGTAGGACGTCCCGGGACCGCGTTCGCTTCACTAAAAAACTACCTCCGCCACGCAACGACGCTGTGCCGCGCTCTGTGCGTTACAAGCTTAATGTATATGCTAATAAAATATAAAGCAATAACGTTGATCAAATGATCATGTATGTGCGTGCGAACTGAAGTTATAGTATAAATAAGTAATAGTATGGTATTGTACCGTCACTTGGTCATCTATCTCATCATTGTCATCATATATGCATAAACAATTAAACAGTAATTTTAATATTTGCAGGTATACCAGATGATAAAGGGCTACGATCCCTTGTGTGGAAGATATTATTACATTATATCCCACAAGAGAAATGTAACAGAGAGGCAACTCTGTTGAATAAACGACAGCTGTACAATCAATATATAAGTATGTCCATAACATACATTTTATACAATACTTAATTTAAGAAGAATGCTTCTTGAACTTTACTTATTTTGTTTTGTTTTCAGATGAGATTATAGTTTCACCGGGCGGCCCCAGCGACCATCCTCTGAACATAAGCCCAGACAGCTCCTGGAGTACCTATTTCCGTGACAATGAAGTCTTGTTACAAATTGATAAAGATGTACGCCGTTTATGTCCAGATATATCATTCTTCCAGTCTGCAACTGAATTCCCATGTCCAGAGGTAAGTGTGTATACAATTCCAATACAACTTGAAACAGAAACGGCATGCATCCTTTTAAGGTGTTATTTGGTATCGCATTCTGACTACAAATAAGTAGGTAATTAATAATAATGACTATGACTACATGACCTCATTTTTTTTATGGGATATTTCGTCAAAATGATGGAACATGGAGGGGGCCCAAGACGAACAAAACAGAAGGCAGGGCACACTTATCTTTTCTCAAACCATTTCGTCTCATTTTGATAATCCTCTTAGCTTCTTCCCAGATAACATCAGAAAGCCCAAATTCACAGGATAAAATGTAGTTAGGGAACATGAAATACACAGTTTCATTGATCTAACTTTTATATTTTAGTTTTTATTGGTACCTAAAATACTTCGACTTGGCCACTCACTCAGTCATCAAAACCTCTTAAGGGGGAGGGTGCTCCCGTCCTCGTCCATCCTAGAAATCTGAAATATAGCATTCAGCCCAGGATTTACATGTAAAGAACAGAAACATTAAGAAATTCGTATCTTTCACCCTCCCGCCCCTATAAAGTGGGGTGCAGGTCACATACAGAACTAGTGAACATAGGGTATTCCCGATCAATCATAATCGATTATCTATTTATATATATATTACGCGAAGCCGATCTTTGTAATGCCCATCAGATCTACAGTTATGGATCGATTTAGATAAATTATATACCATAGGATTCGTCCTATGCTGCAGATGTGCAATAAGGTCTTAGTTTTTTGATTATAACCCTGGAAAATTAATAAAATGATATTTACGAAAAATCCTGGATGCCCCGACAAATATAAGCATCAAAATAGTGTGCGATGACGCCGCATACAAGCGAGGGGTCAGCTTACCTTGATAGAATTGTACGAGGTGTCAAAATTTAGCTTGGTTAACACGTGACTTGGGAACTAGCTATGGTATGATTCCGGATGACATAAAATTCAATACGAATTAAAATGTTCCTGTAAGAAATATCTGGTACAGCATTGAAAAATAAAAAATTTGAGTCGAGAAATACCTACTCAATATTATTAACTATATATAAACAAAAGTAAAATTACTAATTTCTTTACCAGACAATACATAATATTTACAGTTGACATGAATGCCAGACGTATTGTGTCAACCGTAGAAAGATGGTGTCAACATTAAACTTATTTTTTATTGTGGCCCTTTACACGATTAATATTATCACAATACTGAGGTGTCTATATTATTGTGGTCTATAAAGGCAATACTAATTTTAGTGATCTTAGTGATCCGTTAATTTCATGGGGGCGTTTTACACGGTGATTATTATTCCGTGATACACTCATATCACCATACGATTTACGTGAATATTGATGCATATTGAATGAAAACACGAACTATTTGGAAAACCGCGATAATATTGACATCCCAGTTTTGTCATTATATTAATCGTGTGAAGGGCCCCATTCATTTCCTAACTTAAGACCCTTTTCACATTATCCTATTTGATAAAGGTTTCGGCTCCGACAAATGTATCGAAATGTGACCGATATCGTGTCGTGCAATGTGAACAGTGACCATTTTCTTAATTAATAATACCAACAGATCCGTAGTGTTAGGCAAGACGATTTTTCATGTAGTTGTGTCTTTGAATCCTTATGGTTAAGCAAGACGAATTAGACCGGGACAGATAGTACTAGTCATTTTCGACTGCAAACGAATTGTCTCCACTTAAAAGCACACCAAAATTTCAAATCCCATATAAGTAATCCAAAACGTCACAAACGTCAGTTCAGTACAATTTGCATATTTGAAAGCGGTGGCACTGACAGGTGAACACTTATCACTTATTTGTCTCTATCAAACTTACTGATTTGTGCATTAGAGAGAATAGATCAGATGTTCAGCAATTGTTCAACTTTATTTTTATTTTTATTATCGTATGGAATTTATTTACGAACCGTGAGATCTTCGAGAAGACAAGTACGGTTGCCAGTTTTTGTTGCACTTTTAACACCACCCAGGGGTCACGTGTAGGGTAACGGTGGGTACTCCCTACGGACGTGGTGCAACTTCGACCCCCCTTTGTCAAGTGAGTGGGCAACTTGACTGTTAGAAGTTCTCAAGCCGCCCGAAGGCCTCTAACTTGGCTTAACGGCTGCTGTCGTAGACAGCAGCCGGGATCAACGGCTTAACGTTCCTTCCAAAGCACGACAGCGCTCAGTTAGTAACCACTCAAAGCGGTCACCCATCCAAGAACTGACCTGCGCCCACATTGCTTAACCTCGCATACCGCACGCGGTAGGCGGGTGCCGCTGGGCCACGAGCGCTCTACTTAAATGAGCGGGTCTGATATCTGTGGCAGTTTTCCATACATATATAGGGATAAGCTAGCCTTTTTTACTTCCACCTTTTTGTTTGTTTGTCATTTTGCCGTGCTTTATGTACAATAAAGCAATACATACATAACCGTGTCGGCTCCAATGCCGATATCGGATCGGATAATGAACAGGGCCTAACAGTAAACTTTTTAAGGTTCAGTATTGTCGAATAAAGCAGAAAAAAAGTTCTGTAGAACTATGGATTTTTTAGGCAGCGATCTACGGAATTCTACGGATTCTTTAATACACTCATATTATTATCTCGATATGTATCACATGGATATTTATAAATATTGAAGCAAAATCCAAACAATTTTGAAATCTGTGATAATATTGAAATCCCAGTACTGTGATAATAATCACCGTGTACATTTTACAATTTTACAATTGTGAGCTTCTGCCGCGAAACGAAAACTATCGAAGTTCGTTTATTCTCCCTCTCTGCCGCACTTACTTATTCAAGTGACAGAGAAGGAGATACACGAACTTCGTTTCAAAAAAGAATGATGTGTCATCTTATTTATGTTTTTAAATCGAATTTGTAATCGACCTTCCGAATAGATAGGCTATATTCTATCCCGCGGTTTCGCTTGTATTCGTCGTAGTACGTCGACGCGGCGGAGCCGCGCGGGTAACTAGTTATAATATAATACTTATATATACGATTTACATTTCGACTCCGCCATAACATACCCCGCATATATTTTTTTCTTTATCAATCGATGCTATGCATGGGTTATCCCCCCCCCCCCTCCCCCCTCTAATTAAATATTGGTTCGTCTGTAGCCGTTCGTGTAGTGCTTATATGTAGCCTCCAAGTAAATCTGCTTTTTTTGTGAAATACGAACGGACGGACAGACATGACAAAACTATAAGGGTTCCGTTTACGCCATTTTGGCTATGGAACGCACACCACTGCTTAAAACGCACTGACGCACCGTAAACGCAGTGACGCGCCTCATGCGCGTCACTGCGGTTCTGTACCGTACCTTTAAACGGAGCCCCGCAATTTTTTGCTGTATCGTGTATATTTATTGTTTAAACGGAGATAAACTAAGTCCTAACTGTTGTAATATTGTAATAATACAGATTGTAAACAGCAATGGAGTGAAAAGACTGCATAAGAGAGTGGAACAGTCAATGCTGAGGTATTCTACTCTTGAAAGAAGAGGCTTGGGTGTGGCAAAGGTATGGCTTCTTTCGCCTATTATAATTTTCTGCTGATATTAATATTAATGAGAAAGTTCTCAAGCGTCCATAGAATACCTATATGCTTACCATCAGGCAGATCGTGTGTTTGCGACCATCTTAGAATTAAAAAAAAACAAGTGGCAAGTGGTTTAGTGTGGCTTAGAATTACAAAAAAGAGCTTGAATAGATTTGGATGAATTTAGTTCACAGAGTTCAATTAAAAGAGACGCGAGACACTACGAGAGAGAGTTTATAGAGTACTTTTTAACCCAAAACTCAACCGTACCGTAAAATGGATGAACTTCGATTTCGACCCAACGGCGAGTTTAAACCTGGATAAAAGTTTATTTGTATATGTGGCACATTGATTTATATACAAAAAAAGCTGCCAAATCATACAACTTTGAAACACAAATTCACTGTAAAAGTTGATGCTCGGAAGCGGCGGATTTCTTGTTCTAACTCACCCCATTTTACGGTATGTGAGATTACAAGCATAAATTGCACACAAAAACTAGTATTTATACATATAAATTGTATAACCAATTTTCGGGTCTCAAGGGAAACAATTAAATTGTATTTAAATTAGATGTCTTTACGATCCAGAAATTTGGTCCTCATCGAAATAGAATGATCATATCTGTAAATACAATTTCTCAGCTGAGTAATGAGATCCGCCGATCTGACAGTCAGCCGTCCGGTGACTACGAGCCCCTAAACGAGGGCTGCGAGGCGCACTGGGAGGTGGTGGAGAGGATGCTCTTCCTCTATGCTAAGCTCAACCCTGGGCAGGGCTATGTGCAGGGCATGAATGAGATCATTGGGCCCATTTACCACACATTCGCAACGGACCCTGACTCGGAGTACAGGCGTGAGTACACTCACCCCAACTTTGCTTTCTAATTTGTATCATACCTTTGTATTTGTACCTACTGAAGCAACTCGGCAAAAGGCATTTCCTTATTCACCATTTGCTAGGTATCGCACAGATTTATTTCGTACAAACACTACTTACTGAAAGTAGGTGAATATTTATGCTCCCAAGATAGTACACAATAAAAATGTCTTAGCTGTCTTAACAGTAACTGAAAACACTATCTTATGTATTCATCCATCTAACCTTATATACTTACTTTCTAGTAAGGGATTAATAAGAATAACATTTAGTAGGAGTCCTGTCCAAATCCGTTATCTATACATGTTGGGTAAACTACCATTATTATTACATTTCAGAACATGCAGAGGCAGACTGCTTTTTCTGCTTCACGAATTTGATGTCCGAAATTCGTGATTTTTTCATTCGTACCTTGGATGAGACTGAAAGTGGCATAAACTACATGATGAACCGGCTCTGTGAATGTGTTAAGAAAAATGGGCCCGAAGTATGGAACCGCATGGAAGTCCAGGAACTAAGACCCCAATATTATAGCTTCAGGTAGGAAATAAGAAATAACCTACTATTCAAAATAAGTATACGAGTATTAGGTGGGCTCGCCAATCAATATGCTCGGGTGAGGCAGCACGCTTGGGGCGAACCAACATCGTGCGTCGTGCAAAATGGCGTCGGACTCGATAACAGCTGTTGCTCAATTTAGTGTATTCACATTTGTTGCCTTGTGACTACACGAATTTACTACTTTTTAGCTTTTTCATTCTTTATTGTTGACCTGATCAACGCTGGCGTCCAGACACCTGATTCCGCTCCCATACAAGGGCGGCCATAAATACCTATACCGCGAAATAGAGGTTCTTATCTGTTATAAACGTTGAAATACCATGAAAGTAATATGAATATATTATATTTTTATATATTTATGTCATTTTTATGAATATACTTATATATTAAACGCATACGTCTGTTTTATGCCTAGAAATGTTCTTCGAGACAATGATTTTTTTTTAACATTTTACACTGCGACTTTCGATGGAATTAATGTTTCTTATTTATAATAAACATCAAATTAAACAAAAAAATAAACAGTATAATTTGTAATAAGAGTATAAATGTAAACTTATAAATAATAAAGCAAATAACAGTAAAGCTGAAAATTAATAAAAAAATTAATACAGATTTTGATTATACAGTCTTTTTTTAGTTAACTTTCTAAGCCCTGAAATTAGGGGATCTGAATGAAGAAGAAGCCTGTTAATCAAATCTGTATTGGTCAAACCGCGATTCGTCTTTCGTGTATGGTCTCGTCGATATGCTTTAATGTGTGTGTGTCTTTACTTTGGTAGGAAGGCATACATTTATTTTATATCTTAGTGTCTATAAAATTCATAATTAATAAATAATGGTGCCTAGTCAACTTAGCTTCTGCAATAAGCGACAAAACATCGCATTTGTTGATTTTTGTAGAGCTTGAATTGGCATCAGCGGAAATATTGCGCAACGTATTAACAGCAGACGTATCTAAGTTGGACAGTCCAGCAAGTCTTCCCCTTTTAGTACGTTTTTTTTCAGATGGCCACGCGAACAAGTAGGGAACGAATCGACGTTATCTTTCTGCTGCAAAATACGCGGCTCAATACTTCGATTTACGTCAATATACTCCGTAACAGCGAGCCAATCTGCACATTTTCGTATTTATTTAAACTGACTACAATAAGTCTTTTTCCAATAACATGAAAATCGTTTGCATAAATTGCAAATTCTGTCGCTTAAAATCTTCATGTCGATATTTTCAATGTTCTCAGAAAGAGGTGACATTTCAGTCAAAGTACCCAGCACATGTTGAGATTTTTGTTTTTCCGTGCCTTGTTTGGAGTGCCATATATCAAAAATAGCACGCCTTGAAATAGCACATCTAATAATAGTACCTAAAACAAATATATAAATATGATAGAAAAAAATCTCATTAATATTCTTAGCTAACTCCACTTATTCGTTGATACCCATGTAACTAGAAAAGACTACAACAGACGACAATGAAACTTACAGCCCTTATTAGGGACAGTTTGAGCTTTATAATTTTTAAGAAAAAAAAAACCGACTTCAGTGGGGGAGGCCGGTGAAAGATTATTATACTTAGGTGGTGCACTCTTAGATTCCATACAATAAAATAAAAATGGCTATAAGTATGTTTATAATGGTAGAAGACTAAGTACCCTCAATTCCTCATGGAATCATGGAAAAAACATGCTTGCTTGACAAACAAAACGAAGAGAACTAATCGCCAAACGTGAAACGCGTCGTTGAAGAGTTTCGTTCTGATCATCATCAGCAGTTCCACTTCATCAAATGTAACTTTTATGAATGAAAATGCTTGATTAGTTCATGAAAATACTAAAATCACTATTTGTGTGCCTTTGAGGAGTTCCCTCGATTCCTAATGGATCCCATCATCAGAACTCGAGTATGACAAAAATCAATCATGAACATAGAACTTGCTTAACAAACACAGCTAGAAGGCCAAATCGCCAAACGTGAACTTTTCGTCGTTGAAGAGTTCTGTTCTGATCATCATCAGGAGTTCCACTTCATCAAATGTCACATTTTTGTATGATAATGCTCGATTTGTTGATAAAAACACAAAAATCACTATATGTTTGCCTTTAAGATTTGATGAGTTCCCTCAATTCCTCATGGATCCCATCATCAGAAATCAAGCATGACAAAAATTAATCGTGAAAATAGAACTTGCTTATCAAATACAGCTAGGAGGACAAATCGCCAAACGTGAACTTTTCGTCGTTGAAGAGTTCTGTTCTGATCATCATCAGCAGTTCCACTTCATCCAATGTCACATTTTTAGATGCAAATGCTTGACTTGTTGATAAAAACACAAAAATCACTATATGTTTGCCTTAAAGATTTGAGGAGTTCCCTCAATTCCTCATGGATCCCATCATCAGAACTGCATTTTGACAAAAACGGGACCAACTTGGATATAAATACTTACAATCAAAAAAAGAATTTTCCAAATCGGTTAAGAAATTACGGAGTTTTATGGACTAACAAACATTAAAAAAAAACATACAACCGAATTGATAACCTCCTCTTTTGAAATCATGAAGTCGGTTTAAAATGAAGTATGCCTCTAGCGCGAAACAGGTCTGCATCAAAGTATAACTCAAATTGATTTCGTAGTTAAGAATATTTTTTACAAAAAGATAGGCCTCTCGTAGAAAATATGTATAAAATTCAAACACACATATATATACATGAAATATATTAGAAAATAAAGTACACACCTTCTTGGAATTCCATGTTTTCATAATGTGTTAATAAACAAATAGTAATAATAATACACGATAACAAAGTGATTCAGTTACGGCGTCCGAAGTGCTCTGCTAATGAGGCTTTAGATGTTATCACTTTTGTTGCACAAATGCAAATGATAATTGCAATGTATGATTGTGATATTTATAGTTTTTGACAGATTGTCTATTAGTGAATCATTTTACTTACCTTTTAGACCGGGATACGCTCATGACTTTTTTCCATTAATGGCCTACGGCGGAATCACAGTGGGCTGCCTCAAATCCGTACGCACCTTTAGGTTAGGTACTGTCCGCCAATTTGATATCTGGGCCACTTTGCACCTTGTCACAGCATATGATAGCTGCTATAGATCTAATATTATTGTCACTGTGGCAAGGTACCAAGTGGCTCAGAATTCATATTGGTTAACTGTATACTGTTGGTCACGATCAGATCAACAATCAAGAATGAAAAAGCCAAAAAGTAGTAAATGATAAAGGCTGCCTTTCATCGCGCAAACTCCGCGATGACTTCATGCGGAGAGGTGCATAGATATTATAGTAGATACTTAGTTTCACTTCGTAAATTGGCCCGTTGACTTACTTGTGGCCCCGGAGGCGATCGCCCTAATCTATGGTCTACCGCCGCCATCGCTTGAAGTCATGGCCGACGCCTATCTCAACCGCGCTTCGCGATAAGTACTTGGATTACACGTGTTTTATACATATTTGAAAATTCGTGACACTGCTAGTTAGGAGGATATCCAATTTCGACCCGAGGGTCGAAATAGCCTAGCTTCCTAGACTAATCTAAATTAATAATACCAACAGATCCGTATATGTTTCATATAATTGTCTCTGAATCCGTATGGTTAGTATGGTTAACAACGATGAGTTAGAACGATACTGATAGTACGATCATTTTCGGCTCTTAACGAATTGTCTTCATAGCTCACCAAAAGGTTAAATCCCATACAAACCAAAACTTCAACTTGCAAATCTGAAAGCGGAGACACTGATAGAAGACCTATCAGATGTCACTCAAATTTTAGTGAGCATAGATCAGATGTACAGAAATCGTACAACTAAATAGCAGATTGGCTTTTCTCTGATATCTGTGATTTCAACATCCTACTTTGCCTAGATAAGTTACTACCTATAAGCACCACCTGGTATTATTTCAGATGGATAACGTTGCTGCTTTCACAGGAGTTCTCGTTGCCAGACGTCGAGAGAATGTGGGATTCCTTGTTTGCAGACCCAATGAGATTCGATTTTCTTATTTACATATGCTGTGCCATGATTTTGTGAGTATACATTTCATATAAACATATTAGGTTGGGTTGCACCAAACCGTCTGTGATCATAAGCGGTGTTCATTAAAATCCGATCGTATGGAAAGTTTGACAAGTTTCATATTTAACTTTGATCGGTCTGTAATTGTAAGTTGGTGCAACTCACCCTTAGTCTCTTTAATATCGCTCATTATAATGGCTAGGCTAGGATGTCCCAAAAGTAGGTCAATATTTGATTTTGCTGCCATTTTCGCATTTCAACCAAATAAAAACAATTTGACAGGTGACAGTTTAGGGTTAGCAAAAATGGAGCGTTAAGAGGGCGCAGTACGTTTGGTTCTCCATACAAACGTATTTATGCTCTCATTTTAAAACGCCATGCTAGAACAACATGAAACTTTGTATACACAATGGGATCCAGCTTGTCTAGGGCGGAAATTAGTTTATGTTGCTTGAAATTATAATGGCGAATAAATACAGCGATTATTAAGGTTTTCATACAAGCCGTAAAAAACTCAAAAAACCGCTGTATTTTTTTTCTTTTTCAATTTCTAGCAACAGAAACTAATTTTCGACCTAGGTATGCCGGATCCCATTGTGTATACAAAGTTTCATGTTATTCTAGCATGGCGTTTTAAAATGAGAGCCTAAATACGTTTGTATGGAGAACCGATCCACACCGATCGTACTGCGCCGTCTTAAACGATAGAACAACGTGTTTTCATTAATGGACAGTATTTGAATAGTAATATAATGAAAATTTAGCGGCCACACCTCGTTAAAAATATGATCGGAATATTGATTAAACTTTGTCAACTGTGAAAAGAGTAATTAAAAGGAGAATTTGATCAATCCGCGATGTTGAACTCACTGGTCGCCCATATATGAAATTAAGCCATTTTATGTAAAGTGGTCACGGAAAATTTCAACAAGAGTGCGTAACATGTGCCAGCAAAGCCTTGGGAGCCGTTTGCCTGGTGCGCTGTTCCATACGTACAACATACATAAGTATGTTCTAAGTGTGTACTCTATGATGAAATTAACAAATAACAAAAGAAAAAACTATTCTCTATTACAAAAAACTATTCACTATTTCAAATATTTCGTTACTGCAGGGACATTCTTTATATATTTTTAGGTATGTTTAGTTTGATCTTATTCTTCTTCCTCGGTCTCTCATTACTGAGGATCGCGACCACGTATGCTCTGTCTCCATAAAGTGCGGTCATAGGCCATTCGGGACGCACTCTGCATACTGCCGCCAACCACCTTCTTTACAGCATCACACCATTTCGTGGGTGCTCTACCTTGAGCACGCCTGGTGTCCTTTTGACCTAGGATCATCAGCTTCTCTAGGTCATGCTTTTTAGACCACACGATATGTCCAAAAAAACTAAGCATGCGCTCCCGGCATATCGTGGATTCGTGGATCGTTTGTTGATTTTCAGTTACTGTAGGATGGACTGATTAGTTTCTCTTAACCGTCCAGAGTATGCGATCTTTGCCCAATTTTATAGTTATAATAATAATAATAATAAACCCGCGGGGGTAGTGTGGCGAGCTGACGGTGAGTGGCGACACCGCGGACCCCTAATCTCCAGAGGGCCATTTCCATCTGGCCCTCGCCTCTGTGCTTGCCTTAATTGGCCGGCCAGAGTGGAGTCGCTAGAGCGAGACCTATGCTCCAGGCTGGAAGTGTATAATTTTTAAGAAAAAAAACCGACTTAAATGGGGGAGTCCGGTGAAAGATTATTAATCTTAGATAGTGCACTCTTAGATTCCATACAATAAAATACAAAAATGGCTATAACTATGTTTATAATGGTAGAAGACTTAGTACCCTCAATTCCTCATGAAATCATGGAAAAACCTTGCTTGCTTGACAAACAAAACGAAGAGAACAAATCGCCAAACGTGAACTACGCGTCGTTGAAGAGTTCCGTTCTGATCATCATCAGCAGTTCCACTTCATCAAATGTCACTTTTATGAATGAAAATGCTTGATTAGTTCATGAAAATACTAAAATCACTATGTGTGTGCCTTTCACATTTGAGGAGTTTCCTCGATTCCTAATGGATCCCATCATCAGAACTCGAGCATGACAAAAATCAATCGTGAAAATAGAACTTGCTTAACAAACACAGCTAGAAGGACAAATCGCCAAACGTGAACTTTTCGTCGTTGAAGAGTTCTGTTCTGATCATCATCAGCAGTTCCACTTCATCAAATGTCACATTTTTGTATGATAATGCTCGATTTGTTGATAAAAACACAAAAATCACTATATGTTTGCCTTTAAGATTTGAGGAGTTCCCTCAATTCCTCATGGATCCCATCATCAGAACTCGAGCATGACAAAAATTAATCGTGAAAATAGAACTTGCTTAACAAACACAGCTAGGAGGACAAATCGCCAAACGTGAACTTTTCGTCGTTGAAGAGTTCTGTTCTGATCATCATCAGCAGTTCCACTTCATCCAATGTCACATTTTTGGATGCAAATGCTTGACTTGTTGATAAAAACACAAAAATCACTATATGTTTGCCTTAAAGATTTGAGGAGTTCCTTCAATTCCTCATGGATCCCATCATCAGAACTGCCTTTTGACAAAAACGGGACCAACTTGGATATATATACATACAATCAAAAAAAGAATTTTTCAAAACGGTTAAGAAATGACGGAGTTATGGTGTAACAAACATTAAAAAAAAAAACATACAACCGAATTGATAACCTCCTCTTTTGAAATCTTAAAGTCGGTTAAAAATGTCATAACGCCGGCGGCCTGCTGATCGGAATACCGGGATCTGGCTACCGCAGACTCACCTCTCGACAACCTTACAGCCGCTCAAAGGGATGTTGCCCCACTGTTGCACTGTGCGTGCGACTGTAATGTGGGGCCCACTCAGCGAGCTGGCGAGTCACCGCCTGCCTTTTTACAATCTGAGACTAATTGTCACGGCAGGTGTCCGCTAGTCTCCTCCCATAACCCATTATCCAGCCCATCTAATATTCAACTCAATAGCCCTATGACCTTAGCTCCTATCGCAGCCAAAGTGCTGCACTCCAATAGTCTTTGCACCTGGCGGGGACTATCTCCGGATGTCTATTGTGCGCTCGAGATGGTATCCGCCATGTGTATCCCTTACTTTTAGATTATTTTTGTCTTAAAGGCCCTCTGCGCTGTTGGCTTCGCCCCACGCACGCCTTCCAAAGGTCCGGGACCCCATGGTCCCGAGATATGGAAAAGACGTACAATAATAATAATAATAATCATTTATTTCGAGCATTTAGTCCATATCACAAATCTAAAAATAAAAATTAAAAATTCCAAATCGTTAATAATAAAAAATATGAATAAAATTAGAAAAGTATTTTAAAATTATTTGATCTTATAAGTATAGTATAAATAAATAACAGTGCATGGTATAACCTATTAATCACGATAAACAAGCTTGCCGGGTTTTTTTTTTGGTTGTAAACGTGTAGTGTTACTCGTTTTAAACAAATTCTTTCGTGTAGAACATGTATGATAAACAGGGAATCTGCTCTGCGATTATTTACCTATCTGCTGGAAATTTTGTCTTTATATTTCGTACTCGACACCTCTATGTGTTAGGGTTAATAGTCTGCTATACGAATTATATCTTACACTAGACTTTGTTTACAGATTGGTGGAGGACAGCCTGCTCAGCGGTGATTTCGCGTCCAACGTTAAACTACTCCAAAATTTCCCGCCGATGGACGTTTCTCTCATACTGAACAAGGCCGTCGAAATATCACAGAGATAATATACATACTATTTGATATTTTACAAGATTTTACAATTTTCCATGGAATAATTTACTATTATGTAAGTTTTGAGCATTTTTGCAGAGCATGTTTAATTTTTGTGTTTATATAAAGTTTATTTAGTTGATAAAATATTAATATAACTAGGGCTCTTACTTTTTGTGCTGTTTGACGTCACGCTCCACATGGTTATCCTAATTGTAAACATGAATCATGAAATCTATAAACCTTTTTACCCCTTGATGCGGACCGCAAAAGAGGGATGTTATAATTATAAGTTCAACATGTGCATTTGTGTATCTGCGACTCTGTGTATGTGTCTCTCTGTGGCATCATAGCTCTTAAACGGGTGAACCGATTTGAATGCGGTTTTTTTTATTTTGAAAGCAGGTTTTCCAGCAATAGTTCTTACACATTTTTTATGAAAATCGGGTCAGTCGCTTTTGAGATATTGAACTTAGAAATTAAAATGTTGGGGGTTTTCCAACTTACGACATTAAGTGTTTATTGCAAGTTTTTTAGGCTGATCAAGTGTAATATCAGTGAATTACGAACACAAAACAAGAAAGAAAAAGTAATTACCTATACTAATTACGTTCATATTTAGATTCAACGTTATTTATTATACCTATATTCATCATCATCATCAGTCATCACCCTAGCGTTACCCCAGTACTGTTGAATCCTGGAGGACCTCGAGGGTCCGCTACGTAATCCAACTGACTTAGATACTAATTTTTAAGTGACTGCCATCAGACCTTCTAACCTGAGGGGGAACCTAGACCGTATTGGGATCTGGCTCTTTGAGTGGTAACTTTACTGGCAGAAGACCTCTAACTTGGCTTAATGACTGCCGTCATAGAAAGCAGCCGGGATCAGCGGCTTAACGTGCCTTTCAAATTGCGGGAGAGCGCAGTTAGTAACCACTCAAAGCTGTCAATCCAAGTTGGCGACGGCCGACGGTGCTCCTCGAATACCGCACGCGGTACGTGGGCGACACTGGACCGCGAACGATAATTAACGTAAATATAATGATTAAAATGTAATTATGAGTTAATTTCCTTCTTACAAAAAACATTTCAAGATTTATTAAAATCGCTGGATGTAATTACCCAAAGATTATTTGAAATACAATTATACAACTATTAGAAAACAGCTCAGCCACGACGCGTGAACTGCGGCACGGCAAGCGTTATCTGTTCATTGCACGGTCGTGACGCGCAACCCACTACGGTTAGTTGGGATCACACGCAATGTATTAGGAAATTTTAATCATGTACCGCCGCTCAAAGTCATGAACGGTGCATGATTAAATTGATAATCATTTATAATAACAATAAGACCTATCGGAATCATCATATATTCAGTTTTGACGTCAACTTTACGTTATTGGCACCAAAAGTATGATCGCCTTTGTAGTTGCTTGTCCTGCTATTATTAATTAATTAAATAATAATAGCAGTATCAATCACATAACATGGATAAGTTCGTAATTCACACTAATTAATAAACTTGTCATTTTTAAATCAATTGTAATTAATTACGTAATTGTTTGCTTCAATCGATACCATTAGTCGTTTTAAAGGCACAGCTTAATTATCATCAACTCTTTGCATGATTAGGAAGAAGACACAGTGCTCGTGGAATCGGACCTTAAAACGATTATTGTGGGGCAGGTTAAAAGTAGTCCACTCTGAAAGTACTGGACACTTGCGTTGCGTGTTCAAGCGACAGAGAAGGAGATTTAGTTATGATGATATAAGAAATGTAATGCTTATGATATATTTTTTCTATGCAACACTTAATTATGAGATTTTTGATCGAATTGATTATTTCAAGAATATATAACAGCAGTTATCTAAGGTTCAATTCGAGCAGACACACTGACGTCCTCGATATTTCAGATAGTATACGTAAGTATTCCTACGTTTCTATTACAAAATGGACACGACAGAGACATGAAAAAAAGCGCTATGCTGCTGCTAAAGATGTGTATTTTTCTCAATGAATACGAATGGAATTGCGGCACTATTTATGGCCAGATTATTTACTTTTAAGGACTGTCCGCGTTACTGAGGTATTTATCAAACGAATCGTTTTGTCTATACGAATTTATTAGAGATAAAAATGTATATTGTATAAACTTGTCATTGCTTTGAAATAAAAAATGTAATCATTTTACATATCAGTCGAACATTTCGAGAATTAGGTGGAAAGCAAAATAATTGCTGTTATTTAAGCCTATTATGATGTACCTATTTATTAGTTACCATTTATTTAGCGTAACAAAAATATGATTTTCTGTCCAGTTAGCGTGACAGGAATATTAAGTGACGTTTTAAAACGTATCGTTCTAGCTGAGAGGAACAAGGTTGTTGTACAGTCGCGGAATGAAAATGTTCGTCCTTTTCAAGTCTATTTTAATGTCATTGTGTTCGAGTGATGAACTTTTCATTCTCGACTAATTGCCAAATTTGATAATGCACAAATATATGTAAAGAGGAACAATAGCATACAATTTATAATATGGAATTTCTGACGCATTTCCCTAAATCCATACGAAGTAGTACGTAGTTCATCTATAATATTGTTTTCTCCTTTATTGTCGCAAAGGCATGTCCAGTCCACTCAGCCTCATATAGTACGTAGCAGCCAAAGTGGCCAAATAATTCAGTACGCGGTGTCATCATCATCCTAGCGTTATTCCCAATACAGTTACATCCTGAAGGATGCCTGGGGTCCGCTGCCTAATTCGGTATACCGTGTATATTTTATAATACTAGCGACCCGCCCCGGCTTCGCACGGGTGCAATGCTGATTTGAACCATTTGGCATTTATGAATTGACGTTTGTAGTGATGAGGCTAAGACGTATCGTTTGTCAAATGAAGCGATTATTAACGAATGGTTGTTTGAATCGATTTTACAGCCGATTTTTGAAATGTGTTTATGATGCCTTTATCTAGACATGCGGCAGCGTGTCCAGCCCAGTTCACCCCAGGAACTGGCGGACGGCAGCCGTGTGTTATATTACACGAACCGTTTGGAGCCACTTATGACCCCCTAATAACTCCAAATCTATCTAACATAAAAAAATGAAATTTGGTACATATATTAAGATCCTTTAGAAAAACTAGAACTCCAAATTTCATAAATATAGGTTTAATAGTTATTGAGATATTATATTTCAGAAAACGACTAACTGACTGACTGACTAGTAATCTAAAACCTAACCCACTTCCACATGACCTAGAAAGCTGAAATTTGGCATGCAGCTTGGTAATTATGTGTATACACCAGAAAAAATCAGAAAACAGTGTTTTTTTAATTAATTTTATTATTATTATTATTTATGCTAGTTACCTCAGAACTCCGTGATTTATTAACCGATTTGGAAAATTCTTTTTTTGTTTGAAATGGTATACTTCTGGGGTGGTCCCATTGTCATCGGGTCAGAATCTGATCATAGGGTCCTGGAGAAATCGTGGGAACTCTTTAAATATTTTAGTTGCACCTATAGCGGTTTGGGTACTTTGTATAGTAACTCGTGCATTCGCTCTGGAAAAGCACCATTGGATGAAGTTTGACAAAAAGTAATGATATCCCATTAAAAACATTAATGTGAAAATGGCAGCCAAGTTCACCGACAAAAGAATTGAGATCTAAATGGGTGCCAAGTTCCGTAGATTATCTGAAAGATGCCAAGTTTGGCACTATCTAGTTTACAGTAAAACTAATTTACTGCGGCTTATTGCATTTTGAGCTTTAACTTGGCAGTTTTCTTAAATATCCAACAGCTTTTATGGTATTATAACATACTGCATAGAAAACTGCCAAGTTAAGGCTCAAAATGCATTAAGCCGCAGTAAATTAGTTTTACGAGGTTATCAATTAATTTTTGTCATGCTCGAGTTTTGATGATGGGATCCATGAGGAATCGAGGGAACTCCTCAAATGTGAAAGGCACACATATAGTGATTTAAGTATTTTCATGAACTAATCAAGCATTTTCATACAAAAAAAGTGACATTTTCGACGACCTGTTTAGCCTAGTTGGTAGTGACTCTGCCTCCGAAGCTAGAGGTCCCGGGTTCGAATCCTGGCCAGGGCATTTATTCGTGCATTATTCACGGATATTTGTTCTTGGGTCTTGGATGTTTTCTATGTATTTAAGTATGTATTTATCTATATAAGTATGTATATCGTCGTCTAATACCCATAGTACAAGCTTTGCTTAGTTTGGGACTAGGTCGATTTGTGTAAGATTGTCCCCCAATATTATTATTATTACATTATATACTTATATATACTATACTTATTACATTTGATAAAGTGGAACTGCTGATGATGATCAGAACGGAACTCTTCAACGACGCATAGTTCACGTTTGGCGAATTGTCCTCTTTGCTGTGTTTGTTAAGCAAATTAGATTTCTAAGACAATCATTTGTCAAGCTCGAGTTTTGATGATGGGATCCATGAGGAATCGAGGGAACTCCTCAAATGTAAAAGCCATACATATAGTGATTTTAGTATTTTCATAAACAAACATTTGATGAAGTGGAACTGCTGATGATGATCAGAATGGAACTTTTCAACGACGCATAGTTCGCGTTTGGCGAATTGATCTCTTCGTTATATTTGTCAAGCAAGCTAGGCTTTCAAGACACATTTTTGTCAAGCTTGAGTTCTGATGGAGGATTACTTGAGGAATTGAGGGTACTTAGTCTTTTACCATTATAAACATACTTATCCTTTTTTTATTTCATTGTATGGAATCTAAAAGTGCACCATCTAAGCATAAATATCTTTCACCGGCCTCCCCCATTGAAGTCAGCTTTTTTTTCTTTAAAATTATATATCACATGATTGTATCAGTCTCCTCAAACAAAAAAATGTTACTTATTATATATGGCGTTCTATATTCCATACAATAAGAAACATTTTAAGAAGAAATGAGAAATACAGACATATTCTCTTAATCACGTCATCGCCATGCTGATGCCGTAGCTGGTCGGTCTGTCTGTCATTTATGTCAATCAATAAATTTTGCACATATTTTCCAACTTTACGGAGTTTTACTAATATTTAGGTGTACAGCGTCAAAAAAGTAGTCTTCGAACCGTTTCTAGTGTAAATTCGAACCACATATGTGTACCTACGCCGCGAAATATGTTATGTGTTTCGCACGCCGTTTGGAATAAAAACCCGTAGTATTAGGTACTCGCGCTGAATGCAAGGCAGAAGCAAAAGTGTCGACGCTTGCGAAGGCACCAGGCTCTTCGCCAGTATCGCTGACATGTCATGCCGCAGACACGAAGTTCGTGGCAGGCAGCAGCCGTATGACAAATAAGGCGCCGTCGTTGAGGGACGACGGTGTACCGCACCCACTGTCACCGCATAATAAGGTACCGTCCGCATCTACATCCATGTCAGCACGAAAGAAGGGGCTGATTGAACTTCAGTGCGATAGAGAGTGACATCTGGTACAAACAAGTAAACTACCATCATAGAATAATTCGTAGGTACTTCGAGCTGAAAGGCCCCTGCCCTGGTATCAGTGGCTCTTATGTTGTATATGTTTTTACAGCTGTCACAGATTTTTCTCCGTCATTTATGTCAATCAATAAAATAGCGCATATTTTCCAACTTTACGGAGTTTTACTAATATTTAGGTTACAGCGTCAACAGATATTTTGGTTATAAATTTATCGTTATAAATATATGCGTACCTAATCGATTTCTATCAATTTACGGAAATTTCTTCTGAATCGGAACGACAGACTTGGTCACAACACTAGTTTTAAAAAGAAAACGACATAACAAGTAACTGTTTGGGTGGTGAATTATTATCGTAAAATACTCAATAACAATGAACTAAAAAATGTAACATAACTTAAGTTATGTTTAAGAAAAGCAAAATATTATTTTTATTTACTTGAAAAGCCCTAATACTACTACGTGATTTTATTTATAATTCCGATAAGTCTTGCGTGCTTACGTTCTATGGGTGTTGTAATGTGTCAAATGGTTGAAGTAACAGATTACAAGATGTCTTTATATACAACCGGGCCGGTACCGCCGCAACCGCTATGTCCCTGCATTTTAAATCCGTAATACCTTCGAAAATATTCATTTAAATTACATGCTGTACAGGGCCATATTGATCTATATTAAATGCACAATGTATTTAGGGTACTTAATTGGATAAGGATTAATGCTGTATTGCTTAAAATCGCTTCGTAAATAAGCCATTATTTTTCGTAAAAAGTAAATAATAAAAAATTGTTATTGTGGGTTATCCCCAAAAGATAGACATATACTATTGCGGACTTTTTTGTAGAACTTTTTAAGGTGTACAATACTGTAGTATATTTGTTATTCTGGGTTATCCCCAAGAAATAGACATATACTATTGCGGACTTTATTGTAGACCTTTTTAAGGTGTACAATACTGTGGTATATTATTTTGACCTATCTCGTAAGGTTCAGCCAGCATTTGCAATGTAAGCGCAAAAAATGAGTTTATTTACGACATCACATTAGAAACCTATAAAATTATCAGTGTTTCTCTACTATATTATGCATGTATTATACATATAAACCTATCTCTTGAATCACTCTATCTATTAAAAAAGACCGCATCATAATCCGTGGCGTAGTTTTAAAGATTTAAGCATACATAGGGACAGACAGATAGCGGGAAGCTACTTTGTTTTGTACTATGTAGTGATAATATGGTGTACCGAATTATTTGTCCACGTAATATATGACGCTGACTCCATACAAGATTGTTTACACTAAGCCACTTTTGATAATTACTACTTTAATGTGCATTTTGATAGGAAGCATGAATGGTCATTTTTGTTGTTTTGATATAAAGTTCAACTGACGCATTTATTTTAAAGTAAATATGTGTAGATATGCGTGTAATTATTGAATGTAGAATACACAGGCCTTATTTAGTCTTTTATAGCTGTAAGTATTGATACTTCATCACATCATATTTTCCGAACCGGTGGTAGTTGATTGACCTTCATATGCTATTATTTATTGGCCGGTACTGTATAATATGCCTAAATAACTTTGACGTTGATCATGATCACACCCGCTTATGCTCTAATCGCTATCGAGATATCCTTAATCGTAAGTTAATTTATTTCTTCATTAAATTAATTTGCACCATAACAGCTAACACCAGAGTGGCACAAATTAAAAAATACTTAATAATAATAATAGAGCCATTTATTCCAATAAATATTACATGGTTTTATATAATTATATTATTCAAACATTTATAAAGATAAGTTTAATTTTTAAATATGTTTCATGCATAGAATTTATTTCATTTTATTGTTATCTATCACATTTATTTATTGGGATGTCCATTTGTGGACATAGGCCTCCTCCATCGTATGCCATGTATTTCTATCCGCGGCGAGTCTCGTCCAGGTGACACCAGCCACGGTCACTATGTCGTCCCGCCAGCGGCGCCGCGGCCGGCCCCGAACCCCTTTGCTCGTCGCGAGGATACCAATGTAGCATTTGTTCGCTCCAACGGCCATCTTTTGTGCGCGCAGTGTGCCCGGCCCATCTCCATTTCAGACGGCAAATCAGTTCCGCTGCATCAATAATTTTGGTATTTTTACGGATGTCGACGTTCTTTATTTTATCTAATAATTTGATGCCAAGCATGCTGCGTTCTGCGGTTCTTTGGAATACCTGTACTTTACTTATTAGCTCTTTAGTTATGGCCCAGGTCTGGCATCCGTAAATAAGAGTTGGAGTAATGACAGAATCCATCGCTTTCTTTTTAAGTTTGATATCCAATTTTGACTTGAATATGTGTTTTAATGACCAGTAAGCGCTCCATGCTTTCTTTATGCGTTTCTCGACTTCGTCCAATTTATGTTTGCCGAAGGATATGTTCTGGCCAAGGTATAAATAGTCTTCAGCGTAGGCGATAATTTTCGACTGTATAGCAACTGGTTTTGGCTCACTATTTGTCATTACGCGGGTTTTATCGGGGTTCATTTGTAGTCCGCATTTTCTACTTTCTTGATCTAAGGTTTGAAGCATAAATTGAAGCTCTAGATGGCTCTCCGTAACCAGAACAATGTCGTCAGCAAAACGTAAATGGCTTAATAGTTTGCCGTTTATTCTAACGCCGCACTGGTCCCAGTTGAGCCATCCAGCAGGGTAGTGAACAGGTTTGGTGAAATAGGGTCTCCTTGTTTTACCCCTCGTTTGACCTCGAAGTTATCTCCTTTCGTTTCTAGCTTCACTACGGCTTTGCTTTTTCTATATATCTCTTGTAATATATTTATGTATTTGGCATGAATACCCTGCTCTTTCAGCGCTTTCCATAAAGCTTGATGCGAGATCGAGTCGAAAGCTTTAGAGTAATCTACGAATGCTAAGTAGACTTTCTTCCCATATTCTCTGTATTTTTCGATTACTTGCTGTAATGTGAAGATATGGTCCACGGTGGAGTAGTTGCGCCTAAATCCCGCTTGTTCGACTGGCTGTTCAAAGTCTAGGGTTTGTTTTATTCTGTTCAGTATAATATTTGTGAATAGCTTATACATTGACTGCAAAACTGCGGTAGTTGATGTTCAGTGGGTCTCCTTTTTTATATAGAAGTGTAATCAGTGAGGTTTCCCAATCTTGTGGAATAGTTTCTTCATTGATAATTTTATTAAATAATTCTGTCAGTATCGGTGTTAATGGTTCCTGTATAGCTTTGACGAGATCGTTGGTTATGCCGTCTTGGCCTGGGCTCTTCATTGTTTTTAGAGATTCGATAGCGTAGCGTATTTCGCTCTGCAGTACAGATGGTACTTCACCTGACACTGTATGTGTTCTAATCTCAGTATTCGATGGACACCGGTAGAGCTTCTGATAGAATATTGTTGCTATTTTTAAAATATCCCTTCTTCTTGTATGTGTTTGACTAGTGTCGTTATTTAGAGATGGTATCCATAGTTTAAATTATCTAAGCCTTTTGTATGCTCGTTTCGCAGAGATTCTTTTCTCTAGTTCCTCCTTAATAATATTCATTTTATGGTGTAATTTATTTCTTTTAATTTTATTCCTAATTTTTGCGTAGAGTGATTTAAGTCTTTTTCTTTCTTTCTTAGTTCTAGGTGTCCTCTTGTCTTTTAAAGTAGTTCGTTCCAAAATTAATTTTTTTATGTCATCAGTTATTATAGGGTCACATTCATACGATTTTCGTAAGCTCGGTAGTTTATTTACGCATTTTTTTATTGTTTCTGTTAAGTTAGAGTAAGTTTCTTGAACTGTAGCGAGTTCGCGAGGTGAAAACTCTTCCGTAAAAATATGTTTGAGGGACTCCTGTTCTGCGGGGTTAAAGCCCTGATTCCTTTTATTGTTGAACGTTTTTCTAGATTTCTTGTTATGGGTTCGCAACGCGTAAGTCGCTCGCACCATTCGGTGGTCCGTGGGGTGAGTAGTACTTAAAACTTCTATATTTTCTCATTGCTCTATTTTTTATGGTTATTATGAAGTCTATTTCATTAACTATTAAAATTACAAAAGAGACGTTAAAAATAAACCGATTGACCACTATGATTATTCAATAGTGCTTTCGGCATCTCTCGCTCAATCACTCTCTTACACTCAATCCGCAGTAGTTGATGCAACCCACACGAAGTTTCATTTTATGTAAACACAGCTTAGGACAGCTTTAGTCGATGCCCTGGCTTGGGCGGTGTTCAATAGACGCGAAGTTTTTTTTTCGTCCACACGGTCCACATTTTCTCGTATAGGGATTCATAACGATCAGGCATACTTACAGTTTCAGTTTTTGTGTAGTAAACAGTTATACTCGCGAGTTACTTGTATCGTAATGTAAGTTTACTATACTACCGTTGTGATGTTAATTAATGCTTCATAGCTTTCATACGTATATCTGCATATTTAGCATCATTTTATACATACTTACTTTCTAAATAGGTATCGAACATTAAAGTTAACTCTTTGACTACATAGCATAGTCCGCAGTAGTTTAGTTCTGCTCCCGTAGCCCATTGCTGTATGTGACATGTTTAGCGCTGAATGGGTTAAGTTGTCATAGAGTAGAGTAGAATATACCAATTAAAATTAATACATTATCTGCTCGAGGCCATTTATCTTCGTTTGGCGTCATATGATCATTACATCATTAATGGGGATTAAAGTCCAAAAATCGGTCCATTTGAAGGGTCCACGGAAAGAACATGTCTATTTCTTTAAAAATTTCAAAGATAGTTTGTACCTTATGTCTTTATAGGTTAGGTTGCTTTTTGTTCTGAAATTTAAATGGTCTAGACATGTTTTTTTCGTGGACCCTTCATTTTAAATTAATCGTAAACCGATAGGAACAATCCCGAACTTACCACATCCGAGGTTTCAATAATAAACCTATCCTAGCAGTGTTTATTGAAGACATGAATGTATTATATTGTCGGCCTGTTTAGCATAAGTAGTTGGTAGTGACACTGCCTCCGAAGCTAGAGGTCCCGGGTTCGAATCCCGGCCAGGGCATTGTTTGTGCATTTAGTACGGTAGTAGTATCTATTTATTTAGGTATGTATTTATCTACTCGTATATAAGTATGTATATCGTCGTCTAGCACCCATATTACGTATACAATAAGCTTTGCTTAGTTTGGGACTAGGTCGATTTATGTAATCCAATATTTATTTATATTTACTATAAGGATAGATGGGGTAAATGTTAAGTAGGAATGGAATCTAAGATGTTTTACGACCTCTCGAGTGTCAGCTGAAACCTGTGTACACCTATTTTTGCTGACATTATTGTTGCTAACTGTAAAGTCCACATCATATAGACAGTAGAAACCATAATAACGAAATCTACGTCCTTGCTTCTATAGCAATAAGGATGTGTTAGATATATTTGGCTGCCTTGAGTGCTAGTCAGTATATGATGCTGACTGTATCCACACATACCTAAAGATTAATAGTTGAATAATATTTCCCATCGGCTAAACTCGGAATACCGCTAGACCTCAATTATCGTATTAAATTATTGTCAAGTTCATGTCTAAATGAAACTATAATAGTACATTACGATACAAGTGCAGAAAATAGTAAATTCGCATCGAGTGGTGATAAATTAAAACACGACCGAAGGGTGTTTTAAATCGACACGAGTTGCGAATTACCTATTCGCACGTGTATCGTACAACGTTTTACAGTACATATGTCTCTTTAAAGTTTCGACATTAGCACGTAATCTGCTGATTACCGCACTCGTGCGGTAAAGTAGCACCATATGTAGGTACTGTAATAGTACATTACGATACAAGGGTTGTAAAAGAAATAAAGGCCGATATCGCAGATGTTTGAGGCCCGAGCCGCAGGCGAGGGTCATAAATATGCGAGAGAGGGCTTTCTCTTTTACGACCCGTGTTTTGTACACAATTTTACGTCACCACTTGGCCAAAAAGTGGGTTTTTCCGGACGCGCAGCGTGCGGAAAAACGCGCTTTTTGGCAAGGTGTGGTGTAAAAGATTTTACCTAACAATCGCGGAAACCGAGACAATTAAGTTCATGTCTGCTAATGAGAAACTTCTATTGCCATTTGACATGTATATATAACATAACAGATGTTCAATAATACGGTAATTGATTGGCACTTCTTCGGGTGTAGTCGTATTGCGAGTTTAGCCGATGAGGAAAGCTATTCACTACATATGTACCTACTAAATGCATAATAAAATAACGTAATAACCAAATACAAGCCTGGATCATGGTTGGATCCATATGTATTCAATATTTCGTTAAGTAGATTATATATTCGAAGTCTTATTTGAAATTTACGAGTCGCATTTCTTTATATTTAATTATTATTACTCGTAATTTTACTAAACTAAATCTCTAAAGACAATATTATTTTACATTTAATAAATATACTATGACTGTAATTAAGTTATACGAAAAAAATATAATATATTTTCGGTGTGTTATTATTATTTTAATTTCCTTAATTTGTTAATGAGATGATGTCTATTTGACACATCTCGAAGAAAAACGGCGAGTGGCGATTGTATAGATATTATCACTTTTTTCTTCTTTCCTTTCATAAATCTCTGTTTAGCTCAAAGGTTGGCTGGTAGAGTAGAGAATGCCGTTTGGCATTAAGTCCGCCATTTGTACAATTACATTTTGTACAATAAAGTTTAAATAAATAATTTATACAAAAAAAACGACTACAATTTTGTACTTGCTATGCCACAATTTGTGGTTTCCGTGAGCCAATGCTTGGTTACCTACAGAAAATACCGAAATCGGCATATGCGTGCCTATCAAATTCGAGGAGTTCCCTCGATTCCTCCTAGATACCATTGTCAGACCTTCACCAAATTTATATGGGACCAACATTGGGGCACCTGCTTTGAAACATAAAAGAATTATCAAAATCGGCTAACGTGGTCAAGAGTTATCGGGGGACACACAAACATAAAAAAAGCAAACATGCAGACGAACTGAGTACCTCTTTCCTTCTATTGAAGTCGGTAAATAAATGTCGATCGAAAACCAGTTTACGTATGCTCAAAATCTCACACTCGTGATTTCGAGAATGTTAATATTTTTGTGTTGGCGTAACTGGCGTAAGGAACTTGTATAGTGATTGGTTTTGGGTCTAATTCATTCACCCGTAATTTTATCGGCAATTGGATCAAGCGTAAATGTTTTATCGTTCTGGCATAATGTATATATATTTCACGGTACGTCGCGAACATCCGCGTCGCAGTGACACGGGCCTGGCTGGCCGACGTCTGATACCCTGCTTTCGATACTATTAACTCTAATAAAGTAACTAACTACCATCAAAACTTGCAACAAACTCATTTAAAGATTTAATATAAATAATTACACGCCATGTAGTTGGATCTGTACATAATCATCGATAGTATAACACTTGAACACAGAAAGTAAAAAAATCATACAAATATAAATTCATATTGTTTAATTTTCTTACAAACACAGCTGAAACGTACTTAGGTACTATAGACAGACGGAAAATAACGTTTGTGATAAGTATACTCAGGAGCAATAAAAGCGGGAAATTCAATATAAAGCGTACCGATTTTAAATTTAAATAATCACAATTTTTTAAGAGTGACGCTATTGGACCTGTTACATTATAGTAAAGCGCTATTAAGTGCCTGCCAAGTGCAGCGTTCATCCATCTTCATCTAGAATATAAAAAGTTCCGCTAGCGATTAGATCCTTAACTTATTGATCGATCATTGAATGTAGTATACACTTACACCAAATGCGTAGTTAAGAAAGAAATTTAAAAATGTATAATTTCAGCACCGTATTTTGTAGACAATACAAATATGAAATTTATTAAAGTCCATATTATTATCGTCAATTTATAGTTACAATTGATAGGAACGACAATAGAATAAAATCAATATAAGCTTTGTGCCCAGTTTCTTAAGTGAAATATATTAGATACGAGTGAATTAGGTGTGATGAGTAGAAATAAATCGTCAATTGGGACATTCTTCCGAGGATATCTTAAATAGAAATCATACCAGTTTATTTAAAATCATTTAATTGTACAGAATAATTGTAGCAACAAGCAAACGTTCAGTTGATATTAAATTAATCTATAGTTCCCTAACGACTCGGTGTGTGATGATGACGATAAATTATCAAGGAATATTTTGCACCTTCATGTAATAATCCAGTAGCAGCGTAGTTGACACATATATTTAGGAATAATATTGTAAACGGCAGCTTAGTTGCGAGATGTTTCCGACCGTCGTAGACTCCATTCCGCTGACGTTGTGCCATGGCATTCCCTTAATAAGTAAAACAGCATAGCGGCGATCGGACCATCCGCTAATAGTTGATTCAATACTTGTTAAGGGACATCTAATATTACCTGATATTGGATTGGTTTGGCTAAAACATCTTTATGAAATTGATACTGTATGTTCATGTTTGTTCTAAAATTACGACCAAGACTACCGGCGATGGGCAGCAGCATCCCTGGAGTACAGTGGAGATACTGCAATCGCCAATCCGCATGCCAAGCGTGACGATTATGGCATTTATTTATGTTCAGTAGTGTATGTTATGTAGGTGTATATTCTACGCAATTTTTTTTTCGTTATTGGTGGCGTCTTGCTGCTTAGGCTCTTTGCCAATACGCAAATGTTACCCTACTGTTTAGCAACCACATTGGGTTTACGAAGCAAAACAACGCGTACCTACTTATTCATTTGAAAGACGAATAACGACTAACGTTGTTTGTTTTGGTGCTCCCACACTGCAGTTATAGTGTTGTATAACGTTACAAAACATTTGCTATATGTATAACATTTTATCACAAATTGCAACATACTTAATTTCTACATTGTTATCGTCTCGTATAACAATATTTAGTAGTGTTTTATGTTATTATAACATGTTATATAACAAGATGCTACAAAGTGTTAGGAAATGTTATCGTGGTATATAACGTTGTAAAACATTTTATAACTTCAGTATGGGAGCACCATTTGTTTGTAGTTATGTTGTTACTAAATCGGGGTCCTAATGCCGAATTCCGATCACTAACACCGTGTTCTACGGATATCAGAGATATGGTACCTACGTTTAAGTAAAAAGTAATAAACATTGCGTCTCGTCAAAAATCGCGATTATATTTACATGTATTTTTATATATTGAATTTATAAAGATCTGCGCAGAAATACGCTATTATCAGTGCGTATTCCGTTAATTTTTTAAGATGATGTGATGAATGAGGTTACTTTGATAGTGTAATAATACCCCGTTCACATTTATTCCAGTTTACATTACAGTCCCATAGAGTAGACCGTCATTCCAGTCGTGAATGTATGGGATTGGTATGCTAACTGATACGGGTTATACGTGTGCAATTCCACAACAATACGATCCAATCAAACGTATTTCATCAGTTTGTTTGCAGTTTGTTTGTTTGTTAGTTTGCAGTTTGTTTCATAATCATTCGCCCAGTCACCGTTAAAATTAATAATACTTGACATTCATACTATAATAACTTAATTCTTAACAATATATGATTGCGCCAGTAGTATCCTTCCACGCTTTATGTGCGGTTAGTCGGTGCAGGCGGGACGCCGGCTTAACTATTGTGTTCAAATACAGCTCAAAATATATTACTCAATAAGGCTGGGTTGCACCAAACCGTCTGTAATCGTAAGCAGTGCTCGTTAAAATTTGAATGTATGGAAAGTTTGACATGTTTCTATGGCATGACAGCTGCCGGCGCAATATTTAACGTTGATCGGTCTGTGATCGTAAGTCGGTGCAACCCAGCCTAAGACTGCCCAAGCAATGCCATTACCGCGCGCCTCCCGTGTAACCACCTATGGATTCTAAAATACTGCAAACGAACCAGCTGCTCAGAAACTTGTCAAGCTGATATACCCCTCCCTAAATAGTTATCTCACTTTAGTATTTAAAGCCACGCCATCTGACCAGAGCAAGGCAAATTCATAATCATCTATATCTGACAGTATAAATAAATTTGGTTTTAATGAGAACGTCTTAACACATGAGTAAAGAAACGGGACACTAAAGAACATATATCTGCTGGTAGGGCTACTAGGGTTCTCACAGGCATAAACTATTCATTAATAAAAAAAACCTTTTCTTTCCACTTTTTTAATTATATTTTATATACAATTATGATTCTTACTTTAATCTAATCATATTTTATTATTACCTAGTTCTCTTTTTTGGTAGGTAGTTTCAGTTAGACTGTTTCAACTTTGTTTTTTCATGTCATTTACAGTTTGATATTTTTAGGAAATACATATTTATTTTATATTTGTTTAATAGTATGTTCAAGTCTGAATCTGACTTACACGTTTTATCGATTTTAGGTGCCCTTCGACATCTCAGCCCGGCTAGTATGATAGCTTATACCGTCACGTTTTATGTGACGTTTCACTACATTTTTGCCATATAAGTGACGGTATAAGCTATCATACTAGCCGGGAGGTATCGATTTGAAAAGTGAATGACTGTCACCTTAAAACATCTAATCCAATATCTTAACTTACTTTAATTATATTTCAAAAGTAATCAAAAATCCACGAACGGACTTTTAACTCAATATAGTTAGTATAAAGTAACGAACGTTAAATAATATTAATTAATATTTTACAATACCAACCCTGAAATTGGGCACTGGCCGAGTCAGTGTTAACCGCGTAAGTCACAAACAGCCAGTGATCAGTGGACCACCCACACTTGTAGTAGTGGATTTATTCCAGCGCGTTGTTGAGGATCGTTTATATGTTCCTTTTCTTTACTCATGTGGTGTTTGTTAGCTTCCATTAAACCATTTTTTCATTCGATTATAAAAAAAAAAACAAATGTCATATTTTCATTATGATTTTATCATAATATCAATAACTTATTCAAATAATCGAATTAAGCAATTATAACAAAAGGCATGAAACCTATTTCTTCAATATTATTACAATAATGTAGCTAGGTCGTGCAAATTATAAATGCACTACATATCCATTACGTTAGACATAGACATTAACGATAACTCGAGAAGTTACAAAAAGTATAAACCAATCGATTGTCTCGAATAATTCCCGAATTGTATTCCGTCCCTCGACAGCTGCGGTCTGTTCGCCAAATACTATGCGCCTAATTTTATCCCTCAATTTAGTTTTCTACATTTATATTATATACATACATATATTATCTAAATAATATAAAGGCGACTATTTTCACCAGTTGATTAAATGACTTAATTGTACTATTGCAATTAATGTATAACTAAAAATATATTATAGTATGTAAAATAAGAATGTCACCATCCAGTGTTAAATAGCCGCCTTTCACAATTCATTTCATCTTAGTTGAATAGAAACTCGTAAGTGTTATAATTCAGAATAATGATAGATAGTAATAAATAATTCACTTCGACGTAAAATAGGTAAATACCTAACGAAGCGGAATATGTATCTTGAAATGCTTTTATTTATTTAATCTTCTAATAAGATACGAGTATCTTGTTCTAAAACAACCTAATATTATTTAACATTTTAGAGCAGATGGTGCTCGAGTATAGCCGATACGTGTAATCGTGTCCTCTCGTAAGTCTAATGTTGAATTTCACTATTACTTTGGAACCTTCATTAATAAAGTTTGAAACACTATTTCTATATTATATTCATACAAGTACGCGGGGACTTGAGAGACCGTCCACGAGGAATAGCACCTCCCACTTGACGAAACTGAATCGCAAGCGTCGCTAGTATAAAACAAATTATACATAGTTTATAGAATACTTGTCATGTTCTTAAAATCTGTATAATGCCAGGGGCTACGATGCGTTAAGTCAAGAGGAAGCTAATATTTCCCGTGGACAAATGTTATCAATACCACGAACACCCTTCATACGAAACGGAACTGCAGTTAAAAGTTGCAATATTTGCACCTACAGTGAATCAATTTCTTTTTTACAGTAACAAATTATATCGTTTAATTTTTCTACATTGGTACAAAATCGGTTGCTCATGTCGCTGCCATCAATACCAAGATATTATAAAAAAAGATATGAAGTAAATAGTTATACCCCAGGCATCCTTCAGGATGCAACTGTACTGGGAATAACGCTAGGAGGATGATGATGAAGTAAATAGTTATATCTTATATTGTTCTATGAATTCTATTAGGTTTGCTCAGAATTGCTGCTGAGCACCGAAATGCTTCTAACGTATCTTTAAAAATAGGTTAAAACCTAATTCGTGTCACATTATTGTAATAAGCATTTACGTTTACAAAACACTACTGGACGCAAGCGTAAATTATTTTAGAAGGATACATTAATATTGTAACAACAATTGTAACATTTATTGATAAATTCATTACAGTTAGACCATAATTACGTCGAAAAAATATCCGTGTGTGTGTGGTCAAGCTGACTTAGCCGTTGAGATGCGAGACAAACGCCACCCTGGCAGTCGCCGACATACATATCCAGGAATTGTAATTTCTGTACGTTTCATAATACTTTTTTTAAATAAACATATAAAAATATACATTAAGATTACCTCTAAATATTATTTAACATATACTCAACTCTAAAGTAACAGTTCTAAAATAAATTATGTATTCCGTAATCATGAAATTTATTTTAAAAAATGATATTTTTTGATTGAAATTGGCCAGTAATAAATATTATGTATATTTACTCTATTCTTGACATCTTGACTGATTTATGATCTCTCTTTTGTTATATACTTTCTCTGAGAAAGAAATAATCCTGAGATTCATGTTGTCATTATTAATTCTCAAATTGATTAGCTACACCAAGTCGGAGATGTATGAACCGCGCCGTTGGGGAGAGTGCATGCAGCCTGTAGTGCAACGGCGCGACCCTTGCCTGTCCAAGTGTGCTATACATCAGTGGCTTTCACCAACAAATTGACCGATATAATCAATAATAAGTCAAAAATATTACTTATTTTTTCGTGAAACTAGCTAAATGAAATAAATACTTTTTTGTACCTTAATTTCATAATAGTAATATAATGTCATTCCATTAACAAATGAAAGAATTACAAAAATGCAGTCGAAAATTAAAATAAAACGTTCTCTTGCGAGTTACACTCGTGCGCTGAGGGTTCCGTGCCTTCTTTTTCTTCTCTATTCATGAGTAAAGGATAGGGGTCATTAACTGATATGTTACTATCATTTCAACCATAACAGAAAAGGATATACAATCGTACGTTTTCCATTACACATTAAGTATGCAGCTTTTATAAAGAACCTACTATCTTGATTTTTTTACTAAACTGCAAGTCACCATATATTTGTTTTTGGTATGGAACCCTAAGCAGTACATAAGTAGATGACAGATCAAGTAATAAAAATGTAATGCAACAGTAAAATATCACAAATAACTTATTGACAGTCGGAAAAACCGTATTGATAACCTATTAATTTCAATGAAAGGATCGAAATTAATAGTGAAACATTAAAATTGAAATGGGTTAAAATGAAATAGCACCGAGTAAACACCAAGGTAGATGGGTCATGCGATGATACAAGCCAAGTGTTACCAGTGCGCTGTGGCGTGCGGTGCGGTGGGCGGCTCACCTTTCGTTACGACTTCATCTCATTCTGTCCCAATACTCTACTCCTACATCTCAAAACGACTTACTACCAAAATGCATACCTATATAACAGAAGAGATTTTCACCTTTTTGAAAAATGAGGTATTCTGGGAATCAGGCAATTCGACACTAAGTCGTTTAGAGATAAAACCCCTTATTCATAAACGTCCATCAAGCCTACTAAAATTCGTTTATCTGTCACTTTGACAATGTTTGAGAAGGACAAAACAAATTTTATTTGACAGAGGTTTATTAAGTTTTATCCATAAGGAAAAGAGTATTGGGCAAAAATAAATTAGAACGTAGTAAAGCAAGGTAACCGCGGGGCGAGACGCACATTACTGGAGCACGCAGCACTTGCACTTGGGTTTCTTCTTGATGGTGACGTGCTCGGGCTGCTGGGGCTCCTGCGGCGGCGCGCGGCTCACCTCGACGGCGCCCGCGCGCGCCTCGCCGTTCTTAGTGCCGTTCGTCTTCGGGGTGCTCGCCTGCACGGGGAGGACTTTCGTCTGAGGCGAGGAGGGAGCATTTGCCTGTAATTGAATATTATTACTTTATTATTTACTTGGGATAATTAGACTGAACGTCGCACAGAACGAATCTATCTTACAGGAGCTCAATATAACAACACATGGACAGGCGCGGCGCTGATACGCTGGAATGGCGCATAATTGCTGAGCGCGTGGATGGAAGGAAGTGCAGTGGTCGTGCACCGCGGAGATGGACAGTTGCGGTCCAAGAAGTTACCGGGTCCACGTTATAGGCGACTGTACAAAAGACTTGGAGAGCAGTGATTGAAAGCGTCATCACCCAAAGTAATCACGTCCCTCAGACATGAGGTTACGACCATGAAGAAGAAGACTATTATTTACTTCATTTCACTATTTTTTTATACAAACATGCTTACGGCCTGCCTGACGGTAAGCAGACACCGAAGCCTGTACAATCTTGCAACCTTGCCGACCATTTATTGACTTGAGGATTCGTTGTGTTGACAGCTACTATCTATTTCAGCTATAAAGAGTCCTGTCACAGCTGTCAACCCAGTGCAAACATAATTTGTACAGTCAGCGTTATATAGTATGTAGCAGCCTAAGTGGCAAAATAGTTCAGTATGTAGTATACAGAACTATTTGGCGACTTTGGCTGCTACGTACTATATGACGCTGACTGTACTAGGTTGACAGCTGTCACAGGACTTTATAGCTGAAATAGATAGAGACATATGCAAGTCCCTCACTCCCAACACAGCGCATCCTCGGGAGCTCTGGCGACCTTACTCGCCACCAGGAACACAACGCCACATACCTAAGGAACAAGTAGTGTTGCCATTATAGATGTGGTCTTCTGTAAGTATTATTATTATTAAACATCGACCACACAAATAAGAGCCGCTGTAACCGAGCGGCGACGCACGTGGCTTGCAATATGGAAGTCGGAGTCGGAGGTTAGAACCCCGGCTCGTAAAATGCTTATTAACGAAATATCATTATATAGCAGTAGCTATTCGGTCAGGAAAAGCATCGTGAGGAAATCGGTCTAAGCCCAACAAGTTCTAGTTTTCCTCTGGGTTTGACGGTCAGGTGACACTCGCTTTCATAAAACTAGTGCCTACGACCAATCTTGGTGTTAGGTGCCAAAGTAGGCTCCCGTTCTAGTTCACTGGTGGTAATTGGCCCATATTATATGACATGCGCGCATTTCACTCTCGCTTGAGAGCGTAAACTATTCACAGCGTCAAAAACCTAAACGTGTATAACCAGTATAACATTAGAAGACCTGCTATCACTGCAATTTGTTTTTCAAAAATATTGCATAGCCAATTTATCTCTACTGAATTGTCCACTGTTTTTTTACATCATACCATAAAATAACCATTTACATAGATAGGGCGTTGTTCTCATTGGCAATCCGCTCCCGACCCGTGGTCCAACCTTTATGTCCAACTGGTTGTGCCACGGGTAAGTAAAACTATCCATTGTCCAACTGTCAAAATACTTTTTTTTTTCAATTTATATTTATGACCCGTGGTACAACTGAGGGGCTATTGTCCAACTGGTATAGGTATATGAACAATTGCTATGTTCAACTGGTTGTACAAAGGGGAAGTAAAATTACCTTGGGACCAACTGTCAGAATACTGCACTTTTTAAAGTTAAAATTCAGGATATAAGTGACATTTCCAAATATACAGGGTGATTTTGGGGTCGTGATCCGAAATAATTGTAAATAGTCAAAAATTCAAAGTTGACAATATCACAGTCGGTATGAAGGTTTATAACTCAAATAATTTTCTTTTTTTTAAATTTTTTATGGAAAATTATACTTTTTCATACAATTTGGTCACCCTACCCCACTGTCAACTCTCCATACAATCCGTCAAAGAAAGTAGGGTAACCATGTTTTTTGTGATTTTGTATTTTTTCATCAAAAAAATTAAAAATTAAATGCGTTTGTTTCGTGTAACTTTTTTTTGAAATGCCTAACAGATAACAAGTCTAAAACTGGTCCTTGATCCACGACCCCGAAATCACCCTGTGTAGTTCATTCTGACTGAATACGGGAAAATCAAGGTTAATGTTAAAACAATTGCATTTGAATACAGGCAGAATCTTGAGCCAGACATCCTAAAATTATTCTTAAAAAAACTCTTCGCTGAAGAGTTTCGGTGGTCAGTTCTGGTCTTCATCGTCGTCACTTCACCACACGGTACTTTTCGAGAGCAAATACACCCACCACCACCATATCAGCATTATTAGCCCAATGATGCCCATTGCTGGACATATTTCATTGGGGGTAAATGTTATAATCGCCACGCTTGGCATGATGGTTGGCGATCGTAGTATCTTTACCGCACTCCAGGGATGCTGCTATCCATCCCACGGTGGTCTTCGTCGTAATTTTAGGACATACCCGCCATACCCGGGTCCAGAAAATGCACGTGTTACTTTAATTAATACTAAAACGCTAAGGGGCCACCTCAACTGCGGGAAATTTTCAACTAATCGAAATATCTTCCGTGTTTTACATCATTTACTAGAGTGCCATCTATGTATCTACGATAGCCGAAAATGACTTCTGTAATTTCACCACAGATTGCGTCGATAAACCGAATGAAATCCATTTGTCTTCGATATTTTTTTTATGTCCACGTGCGAATTTATTCGTATACACAACAAATCAACAAACGAAATCTTTGACTCTGTTGGGTAAATTTCTAACCATCGACGGAATATCAAACAATAATAGATAACTTTTTACTTTATGTTAGTTGGTCCATGGATAGACGTCAGTTTCCGTCATACAACCAGTTGGACCATGAGTAAACATACTTTTTAGTGTTGGACTACTGATAAATTTACTTCCCCGTGGTCCAACCTGTTGGACCCTGGGTAAACTTGCTTCCCCGTAGTACAACCAGTTGGACCATGGATATTTTTACTTACCCGTGGTACAACCAGTTGGACATAGCGGTTGGACCACGGGTCGGGAGCGAATGATATTCAGTTGTAGGCTAGTAGATAACCAAAATAAGTCTCCCAAAACGCAAGGGTTATGAACACTTCAACCGATATATGACCTGACCTGCACCATCTCATTAACACGTTGGCTGCCATAAGCATCACCGGTGGGATCAAATGAATCACTAAATTTGTATTGGGCGTATGAGCAAAATTTTCGGTGAAGTATGGGGCGTGGGAGCAAAACTTTGGGAGAAGTATGGGGCGTGGGAGCAAACCTTTGGGTGAAGTATGGTGGGCAGCCAACGTGTTAAGTGCCCTGGGGCACTCACACTCTGAGCGGCGTCTGCGGTGCACCATACAAGAAATCGAGGGATTGTATTAGGTGGCATCTCGTTCACACATATCGTAATACGCATACCGCTCTCACCATCTTCATTGCAGTCATGGCTGGTCCATAAGGCAGCCACATGAAACCACTGGTGGTGGACCGCAGTGGCAAATTTGTCCTAATGCCCAATAGCCCTAGGGTAAATAAGCGGCCAATCGGTGCTGAGGAAGGGGCGGCTAGGGCTGGTACTTACTACAGGTCCTGGGGCCTCGCGCCCTAGGAGCAAGTAGTAATGTTATGGCTGTGGTCTTCTGTAAGTGTTATTAAACATCGACCATGTGGTCGATTTGCAGTCATGGCGGCGGCCAAATATTATGGTAGATATGTATCTACCATAATATTTGGCCGCCGCCATGACTGCAAATCCACCACTGCGTGGCCGCGCCTTTCTCCAGGCTGGTATGATTTACATAAAGAGGGTACTAATACTAACGCTGAGGTTGTTAGCGTGCTGCGGCTTCTCCTCCTCGCAGACGGCGAGCTGCGGCTGCGCGGTCGGTGTGGGCGTGATGGGCTTGCCGCCCTTTATCAAGGACACGATCTCGTCCGCCTCGCGGCTTAGGTCGCCGTCCGGCCGGAACGGATTGTCCCAACCACTCTCCGTACTGTAACAATACAACTTTAATGTAAAAGTAGTTCAGTGCAAGAAGACGCAGTCTATTCCTTCCCGGGTTCCTGTAGCCACGTGCAGGGCTCGGAACCGGTATTCTGTCCATAGAAAAATACCGGTATTTTTTTAGTTCTTATCGTTCTTTCGTCTACTATTTCATGTTTAATCAGGCAATCTAACAATATGAAGTAATAACCCAAATACATTATTGAGTCCTACATAAAGAGCATAAACTAATTAAAAATATTTGGCTATTTCAGGATTTTGAGATTAACCGGTTCCGAACCCTGGCCACGTGGCAGCGGGGTTCGCCTCGCTCAGTCCCAGGCTTCCGTACTTACATCCCGCTCTGACACATCCCTAACACCGCCGTCACTCGTAGAATTAAATCCGCGATAACCTCTCAGATACGCGTTAACACCGCCATAACTTAGTTATCCATAGACGTAAGGTTTTGAGTCAATAAAGGGCATAAAAGACCCGTAGTTATTATAGTCCAAATCTGCGTTTGGTTTCCGCTCTTCCTCAATACCGAATACCACCCGACCCCTAACCTAGTCTTGAAACCTCCATAAGACCCTAAAAGTCGGGGGAGATATGTGAGTGTGTTCGACTCACAACCTAAAAAATTGCAACATAAATTAAGTTTAAGCAAAGCGACTACTACTACTATTTTGATTTACTTGAGAAGTCCTAATATTATTACGTGATTTTATTTATAATTTCGATGGATTATGCGTGTTTACGTTCTATGGGTGTTGTGATGCGTCAAATTTTTCAAGTAAGAGATTACAGAGAATATACATATATTGTCATAGTAGTCTTTGGAATGGCGTTCAAATGGATAAAAGTGAAAAACTAAGTACAACTTTTTTGTTAGAAGATGATTGTGAAATAGAAGCCTGTAACCTTCATTAGAAGTACCAGACCACACCACCAACCTACACGAACAACATAACAGGATCTTTCGTGTTAAAGGTCAGTTTGGTTAGAGCTACCTGACAAAATGACAAACAATCAATGATCAATCTATTCGAGTGAGTCACAGCTTGTGACCATTATAGTTTGAAGACTATTCGTAAGCAATGAATCTTTTATCACTTGCGCTAGGCTTCCTAATTCCCCATAAAATGTGTGTACTCGTACCATAGGGTAGCGACCACGCCCCGCATTGAATCGCGGATTCGCTTTAGAGTGCGCGCCAAAGGTTACTTCAGATAATTCCTGCCGTAAACATCAGTGTCAAATTAGTCGCAGCACTGGCAACGAACAAAGCGCTCAAGGTGAATGTAGTCGGTTAGAAGTAGATCAAAGAGCATGCATTATAGGAGCGTTCTAGAATACCGGATTATGACTCGATAATGAAAATTCAAATACCGGTTTACCGGTATTTCGGTGTTTTTCCGATAATACAGAGAGAACTTTCGACTCCATCGAAACCTGGACCATTCTAGTCCCTTCAGCGTTTCATTTAAGTCTATTGACGATATACATCGAGGTGGTGAAGTATTTGTATAGAGACGCTAAGATAACTGTTTAAATCAAGGATATCCAGTCAAGAGTTAGAAGACAGAACTAGCGCCGGGAACAGATTTACCGTATATACGCAGCCAGTATAGCCGTGGTTAATTGACCGAGTGAAACGAAGGTCTCCGCTTCAGCTTCGACATAACTTCTTTCGTATGTCCGGATTTCTGGTTGTTCTCCCCTACAAGTCGCATGTTGTCAAAAAATTCTTGTAAACATTATTGAGCCGGTTTGTAAATGATATAGAATTTTTGTGTCGAGTCAGTGTTTGGAGGCCTATCCCAATGGAACAGGTTTACAAATGGTTCAGATAAATTAGGTAAGATATATGTAGCTAATCAGCAGACAAGTCAACTTGTGCCATCCACGCGGCATTAAAACCGGACAACGCGGATCAAGCACAGCTGTTCAATGTACGTGATATTGAACTTCTTAATAATTAGTGGGTTCCCCATGGCCTAAAAGATGCCCATGCCATGCCATGCCACGCTGACACACACCCTTCTTGTCTCCCAGGGATATACCTACGGCTCTCGTCAATAGATGGTTCAGGTACATAACCTACGTCCGACACCAGGGTGATGTTGATGGAGAAAATCAGTATTAATTGTATGAAAACGCTACTTGAAGGATAATTAAACCAAAAAAAAGGTTAGTGTCATGAACAGGATAACGATATCGTCATAAATTTTAATATCTCTTTAAATAATGTCGGCCTTTTTCACATTTTTATCTGTTAAGCACAGACAGCAAACAGCAGGGTACCCTAAACAAAATCATTTTATTAGTAATGATTGTAATCATTCTATGCAGTATGTTATAATACCATGAAAGCTGTTGGAAATTTCAGAAAACTGCTAAGTTAATGTTCAAAATGCATTTAGCCGCAATAAATTAATTTTACTATAAACAATCTAGGACCAGACTTGGCACCTCTTCAGATAATCTACGGAACTTGGGACTTTTGTCGGTGAAGACGACAACCACGCATCGCATATTCGTAATATTGAACTTGGCTTCCATTTTCACATTTATGTTTTTGATGGGATATCATTACTTTTTGTCAAACTTCACCAAATGGTGCTTTTCAAGAGTGGCTATGTGCGAAGTAGGTGGTGGGGGTAAGCTAGGCGATCGTAGCCCACACCATGGCAGAAATGTGTACTTACCGGGGACCACTGTCAAATTTACTTTCACGTTTTCTATTGGTTTCTTAACGGTTTCCTACGATTCGTTTCGTTTGTATGTATTTATTTATTCTCTTATTTATTTCAGTAAAATTTCCAATACGGGGTCTTGGTCGTTTACTAAAGTAAATAAAATATTGATGTGTCATTATTTGACATCTCTGAGTTTTGGCATTGTCTCGGGACCTTTGACGTTTGACGTTTCAGACGTGCACATAGCCAATACAAAATACCCAAATCGCCATAGGTGCACCGAAAATATTTAAAGAGTTCCCTCGATTTCTCCAGAACCCTATGATCAGATTCTGAGCTGATGAGTGACAATGGGACCAACTCGGAAATATACCGTTTCAAACAAAAAAAAAACTGATTTTTTTATGTGTACACACAATTACCAAGCTGGATGCCAAATTTCACCTTTCTAGGTCACCTGGAAGTGGGTTTGGTTTTTGATTACTAGTCAGTCAGTGGTAAAAATGCCGTTTTTTGGAATTTAATATCTAATACTACTTCACCTATATTTATGTTGGGTTCTAATTGTTCTAAAGGATCTTAATACTATACCAAATTTCATTATTTTATGTTAAATAGATTTGGAGTTATTGGGGGGTCAAAAGTGGCTTCAAACGGTTCGTGTTCGTGTAAAATAATTCACGGCTGCTGCTCATCAGTTCCAGGGGTGAACAAGGAACAAGGCCAAGTTAGCCCGCTTATTGCGACTTCGCATATATCGTTTTACCGCTGTTGACGACGGCGACGGCGAAGTCTTCACGTTAGGTTTATACAAGACAGTTTCTAAGTAAGTAAATCGATCCATTTTGTGCGACGTAATATCACCATCCCCTTCAATCAGAATAATATAAAAATCTTTTTTCAGGTCATTCAAAAATCCATAATCAATTCAATCAATGTCGTTGTATCCGGATTATATGCCTGGGTATGTCCATTATAAGCAAACTCTTACGAGGGTAAAACTGAAAGTTTCGGGAATAGAAGAAAATATGCAGTATAAGTGAGTTTATTTATTTTTATTGTTTTTCAAAATATTCTCCTTTGTATTTCATGCACTTATGCATGCGTTCAAACCAGTCCATAAAGCACTTTTTGAACTCTGAAGTAGGGGTCGACAAAATGGCTATTTTATAGGCCTCCACTGCTTCTTCTGGCGTCTGAAACCGCTGACCACGCAGTTTGTCCTTGATTCTGGGGAATGTAAAAAAGTCGTTGGGACTTAAGTCAGGGCTATATGGAGGGTGGTCCAATATTTCGACTTTTTCACCGTCCAGGTACTCAGTTGTTGTCCGAGCGGTGTGTGGGCTGGCGTTGTCGTGGTGAAGGATGATGCGACGACTAGGGTTTGTTTTTCGGAGTTCAGCAAAGACGTTCGGCAAACAAATAGTGGTGTACCAATCAGCATTGACTGTTCTACGATCCTCAAGAGCCACAGTAGCTACGTGACCAGATTTAGAGATAAACGTAGCCACCATCTTCTTAGCCGTACTGCGAGAACGAACAACTTTTGTGGGTTTGAGCTCGTCTTCGAAGACCCATACTCGGGATTGGTTTTTAGTTTCAGGCTCATAAGCGTATATCCACGACTCGTCACCTGATACTATGCTAAAAACAGCATTTGAGCGTCCCTTGTTAAATCTTTTCAAAGTTTTGCGGCACCAATTGACACGGACTATTTTCTGCTCGTCAGACAATAGGTGAGGTATCCAACGGGAAAATAACTTTTTCACGCCTAATTCTTCTTTTAAAATAATTTGTATTTGACTCATTCCAATACCCAGGTGCTCTTGAATTTCCCGATATGTCACATGTCGGTCTTCATTTATCAGACGACGCACAACATCGACGTTTTCTTGCGTGACTGCCGATTTTGGTCGACCTTCACGCACTTCGTCGGTGAGGGATACACGGCCACGTTGAAATTCTGAATACCACCTGTATATTGTAGTCTTTGAAGGAGCTTCAATATTAAAAGCAGCAACCATCCGCTCTTCACATTGTTTTTGTGTTAGTCCACTTTTAAAGTCATAATAAATCATAGCTCTGAAATTTTCACGGCACAATTCCATTTTAAGCAGTGACTCGACGACTTCAATAAACAATTGAAACCGAACCATACTTTTTTTTTTCTAAGTGGCCAGTGTGTTGAGATAAGGAAACTTCAGAGATTATAAAAAGGTATAATACATGTTAAAAATAAATTAATAAGTATTCGATTCCCGCCACTTTCAGTGCAAGCCTCGTAAGGCAGCACTCTTTTCCGAGCTCATGAAGTTTCCAACACGGGTGACAAACTAAACTCCTACTGCTAGTTAGGTGGTGAGTAAGATTACTTAATATCCGTTTCCCTTATGCCGCAGCATTTCCCGGCAGATTTCCGGGAACGCAGCAGAAAAGGCATAATGTTAATGTGGTGTAAGTGGTGTATTGTTGAACGAATTTCTATAAAACAATTATTGGATTTTGAATCTTCTAGCTTAGACAGTAAAGTTTCTTTTTGAACGCATCATTTTAATACAACTCGGCAAAAATAATTAAACGATACCTTATCTGGCGGTTGTAAGCGGCGTGGTCCGCCATGTCAGAGTGCGCCGCGAGCAGGGCCGCGTAAAGCTCGTGCGAGTCGGGCGGCGGCGCCGGCGGCGGGGACAGGCACTGCGGACGCGCGCCCTGATAGAACGACACGCGCACCTTAGCGCGCTCCGAACTAGAAACAACAACATTTTACTTCATACGAGTATAGAGCTCAATCAAATAAAAATAAATAAATATTATAGGGCCAATGTTACACAAATCGAACTAAATCCGTAGTAAGATCAATAAGACTTGTGTAATGGGTACTATAAATACATAGAAAACATCTAAGACTCAAAAACAAATATTCATGCTCATCACATAAATATGTGGCCTGACCGGGATTCGAACCTAGGACCGTCAGGGTTACTAACCACTATGCTAAGTCGGCCGTCGGTAATTGTGAATAACTGGCAGTTACTCTGCAGTGGGGCATGCCAAGGTACATATTTACTAACAAAAACCTGCATGGCTCATAAATCTAGAAATATTATTTTGTGACCCCTTTTTAGGTATCTCTTTAATCGCACAAACATAACTTTATTAATGCTTTTGCATTTAGTAGTTGTCGCGCGACTTGTGGACGTGGCTCAGCAACTAGTAGTGCTAGCCTCACAGAAATAGTGCAATAGCCGTAGAGCGCTTCGTATACCACTGTCAAAATTAGCAATAAAATGACGACTTTGAGATGTATAACAATAGGTGCAAATGGCTGGCACGGAACAGCGCCTAAGCATACCAGGTGTTTATCGCTAATAAATCACTAGAACTCTTTCATTCCTAGGAGACGGGCCGTGCCACAATAATCACATAAACTTTGAACAAAACAAACTGGCACGCAATGAGTAGTAGGGCGCTTCTTTGTGAATAGTACCACCTGTAGCCAACACTGCATTTACGGTGACCTACTAATGACGTGATATTCATAAACCAGGCCCGAAGCTAGTGTTCAATTAGAGGTAGAGCAGAAAATGGCTACAGGTTGAGTAAAGAAAAACTTAGTCTAGCTACTTAGCTAGCATTCTCATTACTTTAGCTCGTGAGGTTCTTTTAAATAGGGTGTTGTCCCACAATGCCCTTACCTTGTTTCGGGCTTAACATTAACATAAACTAGTATCTGTATGTGGAGCCTGGTGTGCGAGCTCTAATGATTAAGGCGCTGACAAGACCAAAATCGGCTTCATTTTGACTTGACAGTAACTATTTAATTTGGCAATAACAATGCGAAATATCCATATTCTTAATAAAATGAAAGTTTGCCGTCTCTAAAACACAATTTAAAAAAAAAATGGCTTAATATAAAAAAAGGTTGAATTGCCTTCGAAAATCCTCTAAACAGTTCTATGGCCATATTTTTAACTTAGATGATCATCTATACATATAATAAAGCTGAAGAAGGTCGAAAGTCTGTACATATTCGAAAAAAAGTTGGCTGGGTATACTTACAAAGGAAGGGTACCCAACTGTCCGGCTAGGATTTGATTGATTTTTATATATGTTATTGGGTAGTCAAAAATAGCTGACACGTATTTTTTTAGCTGCCAAACCTGTTCGGAGAAATGGTCCTCCATAATTTTAAAGAAAAAAAAGCCGACTTCAATGCGGGAGGCCGGTGAAAGATTATTATACTTAGATGGTGCACTCTTAGATTCCATACAATAAAATAAAAACGGCTATAAGTATGTTTATAATGGTAGAAGTACCCTCAATTCCTCATGAAATCATGGAAAAACCTTGCTTGTTTGACAAACAAAACGAAGAGAACAAATCGCCAAACGTGAACTACGCGTCGTGGAAGAGTTCCGTTCTGATCATCATCAGCAGTTCCACTTCATCAAATGTCACTTATATGAATGAAAATGCTTGATGAGTTCATAAAAATACTAAAATCACTATTTGTGTGCCTTTCACATTTGAGGAGTTCCCTCGATTCCTAATGGATCCCATCATCAGAACTCGAGCATGACAAAGATCAATCGTGAAAATAGAACTTGCTTAACAAACACGGCTAGGAGGACAATTCACCAAACGTAAACTTTTCGTCGTTGAAGAGTTCTGTTCTGATCATCATCAGCAGTTCCACTTAATCCAATTTTTGGATGCAAATGCTCGACTTGTTGATAAAAACACAAAAATCACTGTATGTTTGCCTTAAAGATTTGAGGAGTTCCCTCAATTCCTCGTGGATCCCACCATCAGAACTGCGTATTGACAAAAACGGGACCAACTTGGATATATATACTTACAATCAAAAAAAGAATTTTTCAAATCGGTTAAGAAATGACGGAGTTATAGAGTAACAAACATTAAAAATATATATATACAACCGAATTGATAACCTCCTCTTTTGAAATCTTGAAGTCGGTTAAAAATACTGAAAAGTGACGAAACCCTCTAACTTCTGTAGAGAATTTTGATCAAGCAAACTGCGTTGTTAATACTTTTCAGTATTTTGTAGGACCATTTCTCCGAACAGGTTGAAATTGAGCAGCTAAAAAAATACGTGTCAGCTTTTTTTGACTACTCTATAACATACATAATATAATTTTCAAGAAAAAAAAACTGACTTCTATGGGGGAGTCCGGTGAAAGATTATTAATCTTAGATGGTGCACTCTTAGATTCCATACAATAAAATACAAAAATAGCTATAAGTATGTTTATAATGGTAGAAGACTAAGTACCCTCAATTCCTCATGAAATCATGGAAAAACCTTGCTTGCTTGACAAACAAAACGAAGAGAACAAATCGCCAAACGTGAACTACGCGTCGTTGAAGAGTTCCATTCTGATCATCATCAGCAGTTCCACTTCATCAAATGTCACTTTTATGAATGAAAATGCTTGATTAGTTCATGAAAATAATAAAAACACTATTTGTGTGCCTTTCACATTTGAGGAGTTTCCTCGATTCCTAATGGATCCCATCATCAGAACTCGAGCATGACAAAAATCAATCGTGAAAATAGAACTTGCTTAACAAACACAGCTAGAAGGACAAATCGCCAAACGTGAACTTTTCGTCGTTGAAGAGTTCTGTTCTGATCATCATCAGCAGTTCCACTTCATCAAATGTCACGTTTTTGTATGATAATGCTCGATTTGTTGATAAAAACACAAAAATCACTATATGTTTGCCTTTAAGATTTGAGGAGTTCCCTCAATTCCTCATGGATCCCATCATCAGAACTCGAGCATGACAAAAATTAATCGTGAAAATAGAACTTGCTTAACAAACACAGCTAGGAGGACAAATCGCCAAACGTGAACTTTTCGTCGTTGAAGAGTTCTGTTCTGATCATCATCATCATCACCACTTCATCCAATGTCACATTTTTGGATGCAAATGCTTGACTTGTTGATAAAAACACAAAAATCACCATATGTTTGCCTTAAAGATTTGAGGAGTTCCTTCAATTCCTCATGGATCCCATCATCAGAACTGCCTTTTGACAAAAACGGGACCAACTTGGATATATATACATACAATCAAAAAAGGAATTTTTCAAATCAGTTAAGAAATGACGGAGTTATGGAATAACAAACATTAAAAAAAAAACAACCGAATTGATAACCTCCTCTTTTGAAATCTTGAAGTCGGTTAAAAAATCAATAAAATCGGAGCCGGACAGTTCGGTACCCTTCCTTGTTAGAATTGATAACAAAAAAAGGTCCAACAGTTTTAAGAATTTGTGTCTGTTTGTCTGTCGGTCTATATGTCTAGGCATCACGTGAAAACGAACGAATGGAGTATAATTTAACCTTCATTAATATGGCAACCGGATCTTCGGCGAGGATATATTAGGGTTATAAAAATTGTTCTGGGTTAACTTGGCCTTCGGTCTCGCGTGCCTTGCCTTAAATAAAGAACTCGCTCTGTTGGGACAACGTTTTACGGAAGAACTGCGTAGCGAGACTTTTATCATTGTTTTTGGCGGGACTCGTTCGTCTAGAATCGATACATTTGATATTCCGAAAAAAGCACTTAATCATTCGATTTGACAATAAGATTTCTAGAGAAAGTCATAATGAATGTAATAATTTCTTAAGGGGTGTAAAGAAGGCTGAAAAATTGTATCATCATCATCATTTGAGGCGTTACTGCCGCGGGTGGGCTCTAACCTGGTCAAGCAAATCTCTCCAGTCCGATCTATTCGTGGCTTTCCTTCTCTAACATGTCTCTAACTTTTCGACGCCGTCCAACCATCTGAGCTTAAGAAAGATTGTAAGGGAAAACAAAATAATTTTAAGGCGAGAACGAGTTCTACAAGAAGTCGCGGGCAAAAGTTAGTAATTAATAAATACTTAACACAATTACATCATGATACTAAGAAGTTTGCTGATTTGTATTACATGTCTATAGTGTGTTTTCTCATCATATAATCATCATCATTATCAGTTTACTGGTTTATGATTGGTAGAACGTACGCGTGCGCAGAGAACGGTATATCGAGCGAACAAGTTAAGCATTTTGCTTTTGTCAGCGTCTTAAGAACCGTGTACCGGTTCGAAACATGATACCTTACATCATACTTTAATATGTCTGTAACTCCCAGAAGTTTTCTACATATACAAAACAATATTCTGATCTACACCAGCCATTAATGGAAAGTTACGTCAAGTTTTTGCATGAGTAACAAACTTAAGGTGTTTGTTACTGATGCAAACATTCACGTCATCTTTCATTCATATGCGCATGTTTTTTTGTTATGTCTGCAGCTGATTGTTTATTTTATTAGGTGTGCTATGGAATATATACCCCACACTTTGTATGAGAAAAAACTCGTATAGTCGTATGAATTATTTAATTAAAAGGGGATTAGATTTTTTTGCCTGTGTATCTATTATGGTCTTATTGTATATATACGAATAAATGGTAATGGAAAATTATCGAAAATCTAAAGGTATATTTGCATTCAATTCAAAATTAAGTAATTTTTAAGTAGGTATTATACAACATATTATACATATACATATTCATTTTGTCTTGATTTTCTTTTTTTTTAGTTAATAGTTCCTCAGGATTCTTCCGTATCACCATTTTTCCAAGGAGTATTGGATTGTTTATTTCAGACAAGATGCAGAAAAATGTGGCCCCGCATTCATATAAATAAACTATGTATGCAAGGGGGTCAGGTTTCTCTGCAGCTGACTGTACAAGGATAAAATCAATTATTATTATCTAGTAATAAAAATCTTACAAGTAGTAAAAACATTTCGCATTGCAGCATTGCATATTCTGTAAGCAAGAGCATTGAGCATGAGGAAAGCAAAGCTAAATTTAAATGGTGATGTTTTTCATTAAGAGGTCAACTATAATCAACACCCACTCGTTTGATACTAACATACATACTAGACATAGACTGCAAGAGCTCAGCCTTGCATCTATTTGTTTAAGTGTATGCGCAAACAAAAACATTTCTAATACTGTGATACTATATGACTGGCTTCTAAAAACAGACATAACATAGACCCTAGATTAGTGCTTAAAAATAATACTTAAGTATAGGGTACACCTACAGTTAGTACTGGCCAATAATATATGATTATTAATTTGCGTTTGTGGTTTTGGGTATGTGGTCAGATCTTATCATTCATCAGACATACAAGAAAGGTCTGCATGGTTCACACCACCATGTGTTTTAAAGAACTTTATATACTTACAATTTTTTTTACAAAACTTACATTTTAAAAATTAGAAGGTTCATATAGGTATTACTAGCCAGTACTGTACGAGTATTAAATAAATCATAGATAGTTATATTTAAAATAAATGAACCTTAGTCCCAAAGCAAGGCCACAGCATAATTATTACATTATAATAGTCAATAGAAAGAATAGGAAAAGACTGGAGAGAAGTAGCAATGGACAGACAGACATGGAACAACATGGAAAACAAGTATTTAAATAATGGCGATCCGGAAGAGGCCTAGGTCAAAAAACCTTACAAACATTAGTGTGTAACAAAGTGATCACAAATATGTCAAACATTTGTTTGTTAAATAAAGGCTTATATAAATAAATAAATAAAATAGTCAATAGAAGCCCTTATGACTTGTTAGCGTAATGACTGATATTATAATAAAAAAGCGGCCTTGTGCGTGTCGGGCCACGCGCAATGTAGGGTTCCGTAGCTGTCCACCCATAACATTATGCAGATTTAAATTAAAACATTGAATACTTTTATTTACTCTATATTTGGCATAACTTACAACATGTCTAAGTACTACAATGATACCAAATTACAAATCACTGGATACAGGCATCATCAGTTGTTCAACTGCCTGCCTAATTAATAAATAATAATAATAATTTATGGAAATTGTAATTGCCAGTACAGGGGTTGGGGGGGAGGGGCAGGGCCCAAACTAAAATTAGCACATAAACAATTATTATATGCAAACCAATAGCTAAATCAAAAAAAGGTAATAAAAAGCTCAGTCTTTTTCAACAAGCTATCTAAAGATACCCTATGGGATATGAAAGCAAAAAAATTGGATCCCCACTATACATGCAGGGAAGGTATGTACTAAAAACTATTTTTTCCTAAATTTTACTATACCGTTTTATTATTGATTTATATGTAATAGCAAATTACAGTGTTCTAGTAGTAACGGTTACTGAGCTAAGGTCCAGACAGACAGATGGAAGGACGGACATAGCAAAACTATTAGGATTTCTAGTTTACTACGGAACCCTAAACAGTTGTAGCTGACCAAAGTGGTAGCTCTTATAAGGAAACAATCTGTATGTACCTTGCAAACTTGTCTCTTAATTTATTTGCCAGCAGCCTCTTACCACAATTCAAACTTAACAAACCAACCATAACCATCCATATTCAGTGAAATATGATTAAAATATAAAAATACTACTGGAATGTAGTTATTACATCACATCACATGAGCAAAATCAACAAATTGGTCCTCCACCCACACATGACCCATTAGTGTGACAAGTCCCTGAGTCTGGCTCTACAATGTGAATATCTGACATCATTCTAGCCATTATAAGTCATGATTCAATATCTATTTAAGGTAAAATGGACTGTTGCACAGCTTAATTGTGGCTGCAAGGTCACACAAGGCACTACTGAAACTCACACAACAGCGACATGACCAATTCTCATTTGTTATATATATTACTCATTTGAGTAACAAATTCAAATTAATTGAGATTCTGAATTTGTTATTAGCTACATATATTAGTGTATGTGATGCATAGAACTTTGTATGCAGGGGGAACAGATTTATCTGCAGATTGTACATGAATTTTGATATGTCCAAATGCACAAAGTGTGGATTTGGACATAGAGAGTTGCTGTGTGGCTAAATTAACACCATGGTTTGGTTTGATACAAACTTTTAATTGGGCATGGTTTATTTAACAAAGCACTTCCTTATGAGCATCATATGTGGATTACTGGTATGACAATATATTAAGTACATATTATGCCTAGCTGCATAATAATTGATAATATAATTAAATTATTAATCTATTTCAAACTTGATTTATTGTTGTTCTGATATATGTATTGCCGATGTGTACTAAAATGTCACGTAAAACGTGACGGTATAAGCTATCGTGCCAGCTAGGATGGTGTGCATTAGTGTGTTGATGATATTAACAGTAATAAATAGTGAATTAGCGGCGGTGTGCAGTGCACAGGACGCGGCCGCGACTGCACAGCAAGGTTACGCGCGCTACGGCACACCACGGCAGGGCGGTTCCTTAATTAAGAAAGCCGATCACTGATAGCAATATTATAAATAGAGATTGTGATTTCGAAACGTCTGCCAATTCATGTTTACGATATGAACATAACATGCCGAGTGTGACCTTGTATTCCCGATGGCGAAGGAACGAAGTCATTTAATGTTTATAAATCAGTCCTCGTGACGTCATGATGACGGAATCTCGTAAAAATCATTTGAAAGTAAACTTAATTTACACCTAAAGCTTATGTTAATAATAAACGTCTCGATTAGTTAATTGAGAAGAGGTCCAACTGTTGAAACTACTGCGATAAATTAGCTTAAACAATCAAAATATCATCGGCGAACATTCGGCAAGTTGACACCCAAGATCGCAAATAAAGACGATGAAATGCTCACTTACCTGAGGAATATCCACACAATCTCAACAGCTACGATTATCACTGGCCACTTTTAATTGCTACCTGTCTGGATCACAGATACAGTCACAGAATTATAAATTTATAAACAAAAGCGCAATATATGCGCTGCACAGGATTGAGCTCGCTAGTATAGTAGACGCTTTTCGTTCGCTCGGCCAGTGTTTCCAACATCAACCAACCCAACCCAACTACAAACATCGATCTCCGAAGTTGCTAGCTCGCGGTACGAATGGAACGGAGAGGAGCAACGCTATTCGTTCGTTCACTCGGTTGGCTAGTGACGTAACGTCAGCGTTCACGGGGTAAACAACGAACCGTTAATTAACTCGTTATTTTATTTGTATCTGTGTGGCCTTTTACTCGGTTATTAATGTATTATTATTACCACGCGATACACTTATAATTCATATCACGATACGTATCTCGTCGTAGGAAGAGGATAATGAATTACTTCATGTATCTCGTAAATATGTGGTAACTATTGATGAATATTGAAGCAAGATCCAATCAATTTTAAATACTGCGATAATAATAGACATCCCAGTATTGTGATAAGATAATAGCAATTGTGTAAAGGGCCCCTATAGAGCACACGGGTATTTTATTCAAAACTAGAAGGTATTCGTAGATAATCGCTCCGTCCGAATTCCACCAATACAAATAGTGTCCCCCGCTTTTCCCTAACTTTAAAACTGGATTAAAAAAATATTATCATCATCACGTCAACGGAAAGACGTCCTCTGCTGGACATCCATTAAAAATATATTAAGTAATAATGGAAATTTACTCTTAACGACAAGTATATTTTAACACAGAACGAATCCAATGACTTTTGAGTTATAGCTGAAAAACTTGCCGTTCCTCAACAAAAGGACTATGAAGGAGTCGATTCGTGAGTTTATTATGAAGGTGATTACTCGTATGATCTTTCGTTACGTGTGTAATCTATCCATAAAACATTCAATGCACATATAGGCGTTAAGGCGTAAAACCATTTAAAGGGTTGGTAAAACCTTTAAAATTTGTAATTAGGTCACCGAATAAGTAATAGTACAAGTATATGATTAGGTTTTAAAAAATCTTCCATTTAAGTAAACCGTTGGTGAGATATTAGCTGTCCAAGTTATAAAAAGTGCCTTCTACCTGCTAAACGGTTGCTACTGACACTTCAAAAATATATAATTTCATACCGGATAGCCTAAAGGAATTAAATATGCCAATGTTTAAAAATAAATTAAAACTAAAACTTTCAGAGAGAGCTTATTATAGCATTGATGAATTTTTATTAGACAGAAGATTCAGAAATATGTAGTAAAAATGTACCTAATTTATTTGTCATGTTTAAGCATAACTAGTGCATTTTCATAAAGATTAGAACTATGTCGTAATTTAAGATTTAATATTTGTACACCTTGAAGGTAGATCACAGCGTATTGTATAATTTATTCTATTGTCATCTATTATTGTAACCTGTGTATCACAAATAAATACTTACTTACTTACTTACTGATTAAGTAAAAAAAATCAAGGTATACATATAATTAATTTAAAAGGAAAACTATAACAGTTAAGTATCACTGGTTAACGAGTAATAGGCTAATAGCCGAACGTAAGAGATGTACTTAGAAAAGCAAACTTTCGTACAATTTCTATTGACTACTTAGATATGTTGTTAGTCATGCATAATACAGACGAAATGTAAATGATTGAAGTTTTAAATCCACATAGTTAATGTCATTGGTGGACAACTACGGAACCCTATTACATTGCGCTTGGTCCGACACGCATTTGGCCGCTTTTTTATTGTGTTTTTGTGCTATTTATGTATAAACGAGTTACTAATGTAGGTACAACCTATTTCCAAATTCAATTCAATTTTGTGGTCAATTTGCTCTTCCCAAAACACCTATTGCCAAATAATATTCTGCCAACTGATTTTTACGAGGGGTGCCTTTTACATTTCGGGATTAGAAATATCTCAATAACCATAACTTATTAACAAAAATAGGTTTATTCCTCTTCAAAGTATTCTCCTTTAAATTTGACACATTTCTTAATCGGTTGAACCGTTTTTTAAGCAATTCAACAACTCCGATTAATTAGGACACATCCAAAACGTTCATTTAGAACGCATCGACCGCTGCTTTAGGGGTCAAAAAAAGTTGCCCTCGCAGCAGTGTATTCTTAATATGAGGTAATAAACAAATCTTTGGAGGCCCAATCAGAAATGTATAATTACTTACCCATCAAGTCTACATTTTGAGTGTTCAATAGACTGATGTTTGCGGTGACTGTTGAGGGCTGGTAATATCGTGGCGGAGGATAATCCGCGTTCGTTCTCCAGTCTCCCTAACTTTTTCTATGGAACGGTTGCAGGCCCAGGCTGTCTAAAAAACAAACACGCCGAGGCTTCCGTATCCGTACAAAGTTTAATACATTATAGCCATGACGACATCAGTAAACAAAAAGGGTAAGAAGTAATATTGGAGGGATATACCGGGGATTCGGAATTTGGTGCGTATAGTAACTTAACTTACTCGTCTTCTACGGGTGTGTAAGGGAACGCAGTCTCCTGTAGCTTGGGCGGGGGGCTGATGCTCTCGGGCTCCTCCTGCAGGGGGCTCTCATAGACCAACGTCTCTACCATCGACCCCTTGGAGCTCCCAAACGACACCCTGTACAATAAGAAATCACTGATTATGTACATATCAGACAAACGACGAAAGATACATTGGTCAATCGATTATTTTACAACAGTTGGTGTAAGGACATAATGGTCCTTCGAACCGGATTTTTATTTGTGACATGGTACTTACAAAAAATATACAGACACATACTACCAACAGTATAAGTAAAATTTATCTTAGACTGAACGCCCCTCCAGTATGTTTACGCTCACATCTAACGTAAGCTTATGTATAAGCGCATTTCGCAGAAACTCACACATTGAAATATTGTCTAATGTCTACTAGTAGAGTGGCGTTCATTTTAAATTTGTTTGTACGATACAGAAAATCTCCTATTAGGAGGTTATCTGTGACCTGTTAAGAGATGGATGTAAAGAAATACTTATTGCTTTACATCCATCTCTTAACAGGTTTTGTTTTATTTTATTTGGTTTATGCGCCCTGAATATTTGACTACATTTTAATGTGACATGACATCGAATGACTATGATGTTGATTTGCTGCATTCGACCTCAGCGTTAAAACTCCCACTGACTAAAGGCGCACTTTTTGAAACAATCTCAAACCAATTAAAACTTGCACAATTAACTTGGTCGTCGATGGGGGCTGACGGTGCGTAAAAGAGGGACCTCAATATTTGTAAGGGCGTATGACCTGCCAATGCCGTACATAATTTAATATGCACCCCTGCAATAAGGTGCTTCTCACTGCCGTCTAAGTATAGTGAAACGAACTTTGGTTTTATAAAATAAGGCAAAAATCTTATTGAAAAGCGAACGGGAACTTGTTTGACCTAACTTTTAAGCTTAGGTACTTACTCGTTATACTCTTATCTGAGTCATAATAGACAAACCTCAAAGCAATGTATTTGCCCCCTTAGTCAGTGTGTCGTTTTTTTTAGTTCCGTAACCAAGATGGCAAAAGCAGAACTCTTATAGTTTCGTCATAACCGTCTGTCTGTCTGTCCGTATGTAGGGAACTCCATATATGTAACTGAAAGTACGAATATGCGTCCCTTCCCCGTCTACCTTTCGAACTGTGGAATCGAATCGCATTTTCACAGTAAGTATAAGCATCTTGTTGACCCAAAGACGCTCAAATTGTTAAAAGTATTTTTAAATGTTTTTAAGGGCGGCTTCCATGCAACTAAAGGGGTACGCGAATTTTTTTGTTATCCTAGCTTATCTAGTGGGGTATCGTTTTGGAACTCGTCGGGTAGATATATACAGTGTGTTTTAAAAATATTGGAAAAGAAAGGAATACGCCACAAAGATCAGCTGTTTTACAAAATTTTGCTATGAAGATTTGTTTAACTTTCCATTGACCTATGAAGTAGAAATTTGGCGGTAATGTATACATATTAGTACGTATATTTTACTAGCAAATACCAATATATTGATAATTTGGTACGGAACCCTAAATGTGCGAAATCCAACACGCACTTAACCGATTTTTGTACTTAAGTAAAACTTTTTAGTCAATTTCTTTTAAAATATGTAATATCTAACTGTCAAAACTATTTACTTTAGACATTCTTGATGTGTCACATTTTTCGCTGTGTTATTTACACAACAATATTGTAATTAAATTATACAAATAGTTATAAAATATTGCGTTCAAATAAATAGGAACTACATTCAGTGGTCGTATGTAGCAGTAAGCAATCTTTCTACGTGTTTCAATACTTATCTATCATCACATTCGCTTGCCTTTTTCCAGGGCCGGTGCAGCATATTTTTTTCTTCCACACCTCTCGGCTCTCTATCGCCCGTCATCTCGTCACTCACATCCTTCCTCTTCATATCTTTTCTCACGCAATCCATTCAATCCTATTGTTTGGCCTAACTACCTACCTACTCTTTTTCTTATATCCCTCCACATTTAAGTATACCTTTCTTATCACAAGCATGACTATCATCCTTCCGCATAACTTCGGCACCGACTTCAGAAGGTGATTAAACCAGTATATATAATGTACTCTTTGGATAAAACTAAGAAATTGTATATTTGTTAGGTAGGTAATTATTAAAAATGTATTTCGTCTTTATTAAACAAATTAGTGTTTATTTAAGGGTGGAGTATGTTTAGTAGATACAGTTTTTGTAATTAAATCGTAGAAATTTCATCTCATGATTAAAATGTAAATTTCAGATTATTGTTTGCTTTTCAGTTCTTTTTAAGGCGGTTTTTTTTAATTTCGAACTGTTTATGTCGATATTTTAAATTATTAAGTAAGTACCACATTATCAATAGGCTCCAATAATTACTACCTACAAATTAAGATATAAAGTCAGTACATTTAATGCCCCTCGCGCCATGACTTCGTATCGAGTCGACGTAAAGTAGGCAATCTACATGCTGTCAGGTATAGTTAATTTCAGTCTTTTCCTAGACATAGGCGTGCGGGACACAACTTACGGAATCCACTGTGGCGGTGAAGAGGTTAATGGTGTGCCAAATGTTGAATCACGTAAAAAAATACTTTCGACTTTTCAACTACATGTATGGAGTGCCCCCTTCAACATTTTATTTATTCATTTGATTACATATTAACTGTGTAGCGGCCGTATGCCCTTGTTGCACAGACAAATGTTTCATAGAATATTTTCATTTTATTCATTTTTGAGGAGTATTCTTGATTATTCTTGGATTCCGTCATGAATCAGACCTTCACCAAATTATTATATGGGTACAACTGTTTTGAAACAAAAAACGGATTATCAAAATCGACCAACTTCAAGACTTATCGGGGAACATACCTACATACATTAAAAAAATAAACATGCAGACGAACTGAAAACCTCCTTTTTCTATTGAAATCGGTTAAAAAGTAAGATTTATTTCAACATATTTTTAGTACCTCATCATCATCATCATCATTTCAGCCGATTGACGTCAACTGTTGGACATAGGTCTCTCCCAAAGACTTCCACAATGACCGGTCCTGCGCCACCCGCATCCAACGGACTCCCGCGACCCTTAACAGGTCATCAGTCCACCGTGTGGGGGGCCTGCCCACCCGACGCCTTCCGGTACGTGGTCGCCACTCGAGAACCTTTCTGCCCCAGCGGCCATCGGTTCTGCGTGCTATGTGCCACTTAAGTTTAGCGATTCGAAGGGCTATATCTTTTAGTCCACTTTGGTTCTGCTGCGGATAGCCTCATTTCTGATGCGATCACGCAGAGAAACTCCCAGCATAGCCCTCTCCATTGCTATTTGGGTGACTTTGAGCCTTCTTATGAGGCCCATAGTAAGCGACCACGTTTCAGTACCATATGTCATCACTGGCAACACACACTGATCAAAGACTTTCGTCTTGAGACACTGCGGAATATTGGACGAAAAGATGTGCCGTAGCTTCCCGAACGCTGCCCAGCCGAGTCGGATTCGACGATTAACCTTTCATCATCCTTAGACCAACCCGCTCGAATGCATTACTGAGGTCATTGAGCATTGTACTTAAATCCTCCATGGTCTCAGCCACTACTATATCGTCATCAAACCGAAGGTGAGTGATGTACTCGCCGTTTATGTTGATGCCTAGCCTTCTCCAGTCCAGAGTCTTGAACACATCCTCCAGTGCAGCGGAAAACAGTTTAGGAAAAATAACATCTCCTTGTCTAACTCCCCGCTGCAAAGGAATAGGTTTCGAGTTCTGGTCCTGGAGTCGGACTGACATAGTGGCGTTCTCGTACAAACACTTAAGCACTTCGATATAGCGGTTGGCACCGTTGGAGAGATTGTAGTACAGCAATAGAAATACTATAATGTATAGAATCACAATCACGTCGTAAAAATGGCTCTGTAAAAGCAGGTACATGTGCATAGTTTACGCGGGAATCATCGAGCGGAGCCGAACACTTCCGAGCGTGGTTGATATTCACAATGCCAACTGACGTACGAAAACTTCATCTCAGAAAACCAGTATAAGTCTGATCTCCGATTTTGCATAGTTGTTACGAATCTCAAGGTCCAGATATAATAAGAACATATGGTGAGGCAAGTCTTGATAGGTTGTGAATATCTAGTATTTGACAAGACAAATTGTCATTGCCGGTTGCTTGCACAATGTTTAGTGCTTAAATGCAGAAATTCAAGCAGAACTAAAAAGAAAAAATGGCGGGTTATCTTATTTTCAGTAAGTACCAATCGTTATTGAATTAACATTTGTATTTAAAAGGATGAGTACTCGTTATGTTATCATAGCGGAATTTGACAATCTCCAGAATAAAATATCTGTGGAGTAGCTACCCTCTTACTAATTATAGTAATTCCGAAAAGTTAGTTAATAAATGAAAAAAATATGTGAAATTATGTTTCTTCAGCATGCAACTGTACTGGGATAACACTAGGATGATGATGAGGACGTTTGTTGGTGATAAGGTCTTGCAAATTTTTAAATGTTTTAAACTTAAATTATGACTACAGTACCTATTGATAATTCCAATAAAGTGATTGAAGGATGCTTAAATTAAAGTTAAGATAGTAAAGTTATACGATGTTGCTCCGGTCGTGATTTCGAACCCAACTGCAGACGGCAGCAGCCGATGGCAGCGCCGTCTTCCAGTTAGTTCCGAGTGTTCCGCGAGACAACACGACAGTTGTGATCGCGATTTACTTTTGTATCTTTTGTTAAAAGAGGAAGAAGACGATGATGATGATTTAATTATACAGGTATATGTAGAGAAACAAGTTTTTTTTTACAAAAAGACACCGACTCCAAACTAGCCCAGCCCCCATCCTCTTGGTAAATAATTTGAGGAGTTCCTTATTTTTTGCAATCGGAAATTTGCATTTTTTTTAAATAGGTCTCCGAGTAATCAGTGAACATACATAAAAAATCCCACGAATTGAGAACCTCCTCCTTTTTTTGAAGTCGGTTAAAAAGACACGCCAAGTACCTTAAAGGATGACGTAAAGCCGCTATATCCGTGCGACTCTACAAGGGACGGAAAACTTCATGTGCAGCTAAATTGAGAACATTTTTAACATGTGTAATTTGAAAAATAATAATAAAACTTAATTTTCATTATTATGAATTGATATCAACATATTTCGACCACGTCACATAGTTCGACGACTAACTATTATAAATCCTTACATAAAAACATTGTTAATATGAATGCGACTCCATTTCGAACTGTGTTCCCATTGTGACAGCTGACAGCTGACATTGGGTATGAAGGACATGAAGTTGTTGCAAATGTCGCTAATAAAGATGATTTTTCACATTGTACTAATTTGAGTCATATCTTGGTTGTAATAAAGTAAGTTTTCGCATGGTTTACTTTTTTGTTTTACGATCGTGGTTATGAATTGAGTGATTTCGCTTCTACTCGAATGCATCATTGTGATGAGCTATTATTGACAGATTTAGTTCGGGACTGTGACTCTAGGTATTATAAGAGCTCAATGAGTACAGCCCAGGTTTCAATCGAATCGAAGGCTTTCTCGTAGTCCACGAACGCTAGACAGAAGGGCAGGTTATACTCCTCAGTCTTCTGTATAACCTGATGAAGCGTATGGATGTGGTCTACGGTGCTAAAGCCTCTTCGGAAACCGGCTTGTTCGGGAGGCTGGAAGTCATCTAAGCCTGCGTGCGAGACGGTTCGTAATGACTCTTGAAAATAGCTCATAGACATGGCTCAGAAGTGAGATGGGGCGGTAGTTCTTCAGTAAGGCGTTGTCACCCTTTTTGAAGAACAGCACCACCACACCTCTGTTCCATGCCTTTGGAGTTTTCCCTTTCAGTAAGACGGAGCGAGTCGAACAACTTCTGAAGGGCCCTAAGGACCGGTTCTACCCGCCTTCAGGAGTTCAGCTGTAATTCCGTCTTCACCGGGTGCCTTGTTGTTCTTTAGCTGTTTAAGAGCCATTCTAATCTCGTACAGGCTGATGTCCAGGATATCTTCGGTATAGTGCCGGGTTAATCTGGCTCTAGGGTCTTCCACCAGACCAACTTCGGGTCTGCTAGTTGACGTGTATAGCTGTCCATAAAAGCACTCTCTCATTCAGATCTCGGGCTTGGATGAAACGATTCTACCGTCTTCAGTTTTTAATTTGGCGAGCTGGCTCTGCCTTATAGACAGATCTCTTGAGAACACTTTACAGCCCTTATTCTGCTCAATGGCCTCTACAATACGATTTGTAGAGGCCATTGAGCCTGTTTAGTCTGCCTGTTTATTGAGCTGCCTGTATTGTGTCGCATCGGCTGAAGACTGCAGAATCATTTCATTCCTTTCCTCGATAAGCCTCTGAGTGGAAATAGAAAGCCTTTTGGCTCTGTGAGTCCGTTGGGCCTTAAAGAACTTAGACCTAATGCTATGAACAGCTTCCACAAACCCGTCATTGAATTCGTCCACGTCGCCCCCTAGACAATCAAAACGGTTTTGGAGTTCCATCTGAAAGCTCTCGGGGTTTTGGATTTGGACTGCTGCTGGACGGAGCGTAGACTTCATCAGTCGAGAGCGCTCTAGCTTGACGCATATATTCAATGTGCCTCTTACCAGACGATGATCACTTTCGGTTTTAACCGTATTGATCACAGAGACATCATTGAATATATGCGTCTTCGTCGACATAATGAAGTCAATCTCGTTTTTTGTTGCACCGTCGGGACTCATCCAGGTCCACTTCCTGTGCTCGCGTTTCTTGAAGAAGGAGTTCATCATGTAGAGTCCCTCCTTCTCCAAGAAACCAGCCAGTAGTTGGCCCCGTTGGTTCCGACTCCCAACTCCAAATTGCCCCACTCTCAGCTCATTGCCGTCATGCCGTCTCTCTTGTCCAGCTTTTCATTAAAGTCCCCCATAACAACGGTGAAGTAGGTTTTGGAACTATGCATGGCCTTAGTTATATCCTCATACATAGCCTCCACCTCGTCGTCGGAGTGTGCCGAGGTCGGCGCGTGTACCTGTATGACCTTCAACGAGTATCTCTTTGATACTCAGAGTATCAGGTACGCCACCCTAGCCGACACACTCTCGATCTTCACCACGTTGTTTACGAGGGACTTGTGGACGATGAACCCGACACCTCCCTGGGACTGTTGGTCGCCCTCCCGGAAATAGAGCAAGTTGCCAGACTTTAGGGTTATCGTGTCCTCTCCCTCTCTTCGGACTTCAGATAACCCCACAACATCCCAACGTAACTTGCTCAGTCCTTCCTCTAGTTCCGCTATCTTTTCGTCGGTCCGCAGTGTACGAGTGTTGTACGTTGCCAGGGTCAGGAGTCGTCGGTGGTGGTAGCCGGATCTTAGCCAGAGATTCTTAGCACCCCTGGCCCCGCTAGTACCCTGGCCGCTACCACAACCAGGGCACTGGGGGCCGCCGGAACCTCGGGGCCGTGGCTTTTTTGTGTTGTCCATAGCGGATATATGCCATAATCGCCACGCTTGGCATGCGGGTTGGCGATCGCAGTATATCCACCGCACTCCAGGGATGCTGCTGCCCATCCTCCGGTGGTCTTGGTCGTAGTTTAAGGACATACCCGGGGCCAATTTTTTTACCAATTTAGTCCAATTTACTACCTATCGATTTATTATTATTATTCGATATGGTGCAAGTGACCGATTTTCATTACTTTCTAATCGCCCGATAAAATAACAGGGCCTTTTAAGGCGGTCACGTATTTTTTACACTTATACTATATTTTGTCCTTAGCCGTGATGGGCTAGTGGCCAATGGAAAGCTACTTAACAATGCTAGTTATGCGCATGGCCCACTTTGACAAAGACGCCAGCGCATGCGGTCACTTGTACTATTCCTTATTCTGTGATGCGGTTCCTAATCCTATGTATAACATACAGAAGTAACATTATAGGTACCTACATGCTTATTCATTGTTATTTTGCAGATTTTGTAGTTCATGTGAGTAGTGTCGTATATTTTTTCTTTTGTTGAGTGATGGAGTATGATTTGCCGCAAGCGTTTTTTAGCCTTTCCGAGAAATAAGTGAAATAAGTGTAAAGGTTTTTCAAAAATGAAGGTTTTAAAGAAGTACAGTTGCATTAAAATATATCTGTACCATTTAGGGTGCTCATAAATATCTGAACATGCGTTGTAACGTCATGAAAATAGAGACGTGTTCTGATATTTAAAGTACCTTGCTCGCTCCGATGTATCTGATGGCCACAGTACTACTGAAAGTACCTAGTACCAAGACTAATAACAATTACTGGAAGTACATATCCATAAATATCTAAGAGAAACAATTATAGAAGAGGTGCTAAACTTTTACTAAAAATATATCAAGTCTACCTGCTCGTAACGGTACCTACACTATGTTCTCACGGGAGTTTAATAACGCTAATGCTTAAGGTTTTCCTAGAATGCTTACACAAAGAACATGCAAGTGACTCTACGTATGAGTGTTTTAATTTAGAGCGAAGTAGATTCGATTAGAAACGACTAGTGTTATCCACACATGGATGTTAAAGCATGCAAGCTTAGGAATTAGCTCTGGCAAAATGTGTGTATCCTAGAGCAACTCACAACACAGCATAGTATACTACATAACGCTCCGAATCCCAAAATTAATAAAGGGTCGGTATCGCCCTTCTGAATCGGTTCGAGTTCGTGCGTTATTAGGCTATGGTATGCGGTCATGAAAAACCATCCGGCAAGGCCCTGAACGTCTTTGTCGCCCTTATCATTTTTCCCCTATTGATGAAGCTAAAAGTAGATCCTGCGTTAAAAATGTTAATATATTTTCAGTTGGTAATCGAGTGATTTGTAAGAAACGTAAAAATGGCAAAAGAGGGCGGCGCGCTAAAGTTCGACCCCAACACGGAGGCGTTCCAAATGCGGGCGCAGTGGAAGAAGCAAGACATGTGCCGCAAGCAGTGGTTCCAGCGGTGGAGCTGGCTGCTTGAAGAACGGAAGTAAGCAGAAACGCCACTGGCTCATCGCTCACATCACAATCATCATCATTCAGGGCTCGAACTTTTCATGCCGATCACGTAAATTGACGTCACACTGCATATAGGTGATTCCAGATGGTATTATAGTGAGTATCAACCTATAATCATAAATGCAGAGAGTTTTCGTTCATATTTAAATTCAATATTCCTATAACCTGTTATAAAACTTGAAAGAATATATGTGTTCCTCACGTGCTTATAAATTAAAATTCTAAATAGAAAGGGAAATCCTTTATATACTTCGGATGCAATAGGCCGTATTTGAAAAAAGACCATCATAAATTCATGATTAAATGATTGATGATTAGATTGATAATTACTATAGCAATTAGTTGCACCCAAACGGCACTTACAGCGAGAAAAGCAAGGTCATTCGTCTCCCTATCTTTTAGCTTACATTCTGCAGCGACAGCCATCCATGCATAACCGTTTGAATATCAGATCATAGTATTCGTATATCACTAAAGGCTCACCACAACCCCATACACGCTGAATTCGATCACACCTTCGCTTCGATTAGCCTTTACACAAGCCAAGGTGTCATTATATTGAATTTCATCGTAGATAAAACGACGATGATGAGTATTGACATGGATGGTCATTATCTAATCGCTTTCTACTTTGTTGATCGATATTTGTCTAACAACTGACCACTGGCGACAGTATATCTAGTCTACTACTTTGAGCTAATCCAAATTATGGTCTAAGTCTAAATCACACAACTATGATCCAACCAAACTACTCAATCCAGTGTCTGACTTTACGGTCGGGGCTAGCATCTTCATCTCTTTTTAGCTATTTGTTGCAGTTTTGACACAGCATCCAGAGGGTTATTACAATAGAGTTTTGGAAAGAGCAATGAACAACTGAATAAAATAACAGAAATGACTAATTAAAAAGTAAAATGATACCACTATTTCAACTTATAATTAGGTAAGGTGGCGAAAAATGAACGGCCTAGAGTTATTCACGTAAACTTGATTGCAAATCTATTTCGGCGCGGAATTGTTACGCATCTCAATAAAACCCCCTCACAAAATGGACTGCAGAAATTATCATCGGCGTATCTAAAGTATGGCAGAGGGCCTAAAGCGTGGGGCGAGAGTGGCGACATTTGGGGGCGCGGAGACACGATGGACCAAGCCGGATTTTATTATAACGATAACGCGTATACTTGACTCACTATTGTTTCGTCTGAGACAAACTGGCCCGTCTAATTTCAATGTCACCGAACTAACATTATTTTCCAAATTTCAGCTCGGATACCGGCAAGTGACTGCAAATCTCAAATGCATCTGCAACTGGTGTCTTGTGTTGAATCTGGTGTGCAAAGTTTGAGGACTTACACTTATAACATAACACTTAACTTACATACGAATAGAGCAAGTTAAATAAGTTAACGCGTAAAAATAATGAAGTGCGTCTCATGTCAATAAATAATCCCAATATTGTCAATGGGTTAATGAGTAGCGATGGCAAATAATACTCCATAATGAGACAGGGAAATTTGTACACCTATCAAGAACGATAGAAAATTTAACTTTACAAGTTGGTACCTTCAGGAACAGAAAATTGAATTCCTAAAATGTTGAATTCCCAAAATGTTGAATTCCCAACAAGTTGAATATTTTTAGTTTCGCAAAATGTTGAATTCTTATAATGTTGAATTCCCAAAATGTTGAATTCCCAGAAAGTTGAATATTTTTAGTTTCGCAAAATGTTGAATTTTTATAATGTTGAAATATCAAAAAGTAGAATTCCCACAACGTTGACTTTGTGATATCCTAGGAAAGTATACATTTTGGGATTTTATCTTTATGAGAATTCAACTTTCGGCTCCTAAATGCTCAAAAAGTTACCTCGATTACTTATAGATCCCATAATGTAACCGAAGACCTTTGAAATACTTCTCATCGCTGGTCTGCCATAGTCTAGTTTTACTTTATTAGGCGTCAATTATGGAAATTTCAATTTAAGATGCTGCTAAAACCGCTGCCGTAATACCGAATCATGACTCGTATCTATAGGCACTTAGTAGTTACAGCAAAACCTCTTTAGATAACGTTGATTGTCAAAGTCAGCCAATGTCACTGTTAGAAGTAATCTACTCTGTCAAGATTATATTTAAATCATAATTTATAATTTGTTTATTCGAAATGAATCCCTTTAAAACTATTTATTTTAGTAAAAATAAAAAAAAAACCGGAAACTTCTTATATTGAGAGGTAAATACATGTTGACCAAAGATGGTAAAACTAATCAAAACGGTACTTCTCGATGGAAGTGTACAAATCGAGATGTATGTTCTGCAACTGCAACTTTAACAAAGGATGAACGTAAGATAAAACATGAAACCAAGCATACATGCACACCGGATACTAATAAAATTAAAGTCGCACAGCTGATAGACGAAATCAAGCGGGAAGTATGTGTCAACTTACGCCCTGTGGAACAAATAAATATATGACGGAATGGTGCAACAATTTATCGACACTAATCAATTCTTTCCTATAACCGAAATTCCAACTTTTGCTTCGATAAAAAGTACGTTATATAGAACGAGAAAAAACTACTTGGGCACGGATTCCCTTGTTTTCAAGCGAATTGAAGACGTGAAACTTCCTATACAAATTCCTGATAATTTCAATGTGTATGAGGATGGTGATCGGGAAAAAATTATTATGATTTGTTCTGAAAGTGCCATAACGGCAATCAAATCGTCAACATCATGTAGCTACAGTGGTGACGGTACATTTAAATCTTCGCCACGCCCCTTTCGTCAGCTGTACATAATCCATTTAGATATATTTTCAGATCAGAAGACCGTAAATGTATTCCCTATTATTTACGCATTTCTGCCAAATAAGACGGAAAAAACATCATCATCATCATCATCATCATCATCATGTCAGCCGAAAGACGTCCACTGCTGGACATAGGCCTCCCCCAAAGACTTCCACAATGACCGGTCCTGCGCCACCCGCATCCAGCGGACACCCGCGACCTTCACCAGGTCATCAGTCCACCGTGTGGGGGGCCTGCCCACGCTACGCTTTCCGGTACGTGGTCGCCACTCGAGAACCTTTCCACCCCAACGGCCATCGATTCTACGTGCTATGTGCACCGCCCACTGCCACTTAAGTTTAGCGATTCGGAGGGCTATATCGGTCACTTTGGTTCTGCTGCGGATGGCCTCATTCCTGATGCGATCACGCAGAGAAACTCCCAACATAGCTCTCTCCATTGCCCTTTGGGTGACTTTGAGCCTTCTTATGAGGCCCATAGTAAGCGACCACGTTTCAGTGCCATATGTCATCACTGGCAACACACACTGGTCAAAGACTTTTGTCTTGAGACACTGCGGAATATTGGACGAAAAGATGTGCCGTAGCTTCCCGAACGCTGCCCAGCCGAGTCGGATTCGACGATTAACCTCTTTCTCGAAGTTGGACCTACCTAACTGGACAGTCTGTCCTAGGTATACGTAATCGTCTACAACTTCGAGCGTAAAGTGTCCGATTGTTAAGGGAGTTGGTGCGACATGGACATTAGACATGATCTTCGTCTTGTCCATGTTCATCCTTAGACCAACTCGCTCGGAGGCTTTACTGAGTTCATTGAGCATTGTACTTAAATCCTCCATGGTCTCAGCCAAGACTACTATATCGTCAGCAAACCGAAGGTGAGTGAGGTAGTCGCCGTTTATGTTGATGCCTAGCTTTCTCCAGTCCAGAGTCTTGAAAACATCCTCCAGTGCAGCGGAGAACAGTTTAGGAGAAATAACATCTCCTTGCCTGACTCCCCGCTGCAACGGAATAGGCTTTGAGTTCTGGTCCTGGAGTCGGACTGACATAGTGGCGTTCTTGTACAAACTTTTCAGCACTTCGATATACCGGTAGTCCACTTGGCACCGCTGGAGAGATTGTAGTACAGCCCAGGTTTCGATCGAATCGAAGGCTTTCTCGTAGTCCACGAACGCTAAACAGAGGGGCAGGTTATACTCCTTAGTCTTCTGTATAACCTGACGGAGCGTATGGATGTGGTCTACGGTGCTAAAGCCTCTTCGGAAACCGGCTTGTTCGGGAGGCTGGAAGTCATCTAGCCTGCGTGCGAGACGGTTCGTAATGACTCTTGAAAACAGCTTATAGACATGGCTCAGAAGTGAGATGGGTCGGTAGTTTTTCAGTAAGGAGTTGTCACACTTTTTGAAGAACAGCACCACCACACCTCTGTTCCATGCCTTTGGAGTTTTCCCTTCCAGTAAGACGGAGTCGAACAACTTCTGAAGGGCCCTAAGGACCGGTTTTCCACCCGCCTTCAGGAGTTCAGATGTAATTCCGTCTTCACCGGGTGCCCTGTTGTTCTTCAGCTGCTTAAGAGCCATTCTAATCTCGTACAGGCTGATGTCCGGGATATCTTCGGTATAGTGCCGGGTTAATCTAGCTCTAGGGTCTTCCGCCTTCTGGTCTGCTAGTTGACGTGTATAGCTGTCCATAAAAGCACTCTATCTCACTCAGAAGCTCAGGTTTGGACGAAACGATTCTACCATCCTCAGTTTTTAATCTGGCGAGCTGGCTCTGCCCAATAGACAGATCTCTTGAGAAAACTTTAGAGCCCTTATTCTGCTCGATGGCCTCTTCAATCCGATTTGTATTGAATTGGCGCAGATCGCGGGTAAGGGACTTAGAGATCTGTTTATTGAGCTGCCTGTATAATTTCGCATCGGCTGAAGACTGCAGAATCATCTCATTCCTTTCCTCGATGAGCCTCTGTGTGGAGATAGAGAGCCTTTTGGCTCTTTGAGTTCGTTGGGCCTTAAAGAACTTAGACCCAATGCTATGGACAGCTTCCACAAACCCGTCGTTGAATTCGTCCACATCGCCGCCTAGACAATCGAAACGGTTTTGGAGTTCCAGCTGAAAGCTCTCGGGGTTTTGGATTTGGACTGCTGCTGGACGGAGCGTGGACTTTATCAGTCGAGAGCGCTCTAGCTTGACGCATATATTCAATGTGCCTCTTACCAAACGATGATCACTTCCGGTTTTAACCGCATTGATCACAGAGACATCATTGAATATATGCCTCTTCGTCGACATGATGAAGTCAATCTCGTTTTTTGTTGCACCGTCGGGACTCATCCAGGTCCACTTCCTGTTTTCACTTCCAATTTTTAAAAATCTTTGAATGCAGTTTTGTTTCTTTGAAAAAATAAAAGCATGTTTTCTTTTAGTCAAATGAGCTAACTTAAAGATATGAACTTAAATATTATAATATTTAATTTTTTTTGTATATAAACTTGTGAGTTTAAAATGCAAATCGAATCAAGCGCCCCTACTTTACCCGAAAATGGTACCAAACTTGACCAAAAAGCTAAGCTTTTTTTAAAACAAATTTTGGGGGGTAGCCCCATTTTTGTCAAAATTTTGCATCAAAAATCCGAGTGGCTCCCCTTCCTAAATCAATTCTTGGGTCAAACGGAGATGCTGTGACAAAGGGAATTCCATCATCATCATTTGCCGTATAATGCACTTTTTTGAGGTGTACAGATGCGACTAAGAAGAGAGGTTTCATAAACGATTATTGTTAAAAGGCCAGGTAAAAGGTTAAGTTACATTTTATTGTAAGCTGTTGTAAAAGGTTATAAAATGATATTTTAAGTTAAGTGTCTTAGTTTTGTTTCAATAAACCCTATAAGTAATACCTTTTTACTGTATTTTTATTGGAATCATTCCACTTTCATCAACTGCTACTTATTACGTCCGACAATTTTTTTACCTCTCCAAGTTCTCCAACTGCTACTGGTCTTCTCATTCCTCCGAAAACTTGCAATTGCGAAACGAAAAATTGTAATCAGTTACATGGTGTGGGGAAAAAATATTCTAGACCATGGGTCTCCAAACTTTTTCACCAGAGGGCCACATTGCATGCCAGCTAAAGTCCCGCGGGCCGTGGGTCGTGGCTGAGAAGCAAGTGGGGGGGGGGGGGGGGGGGGCTTTGCACATATGTTCACTCTGTGAGTAATAAGTATACCGTATGCGGCTTGTGTATATTGCAAGCCTTTCCTGCCTTCACTTCGCGGGCCGGATTGGGACGGCTTGGGGGCCAAATCTGGCCCAACTCAACATTTAAAAATTCACTGTGTGCAAATCCAACATTTTAATACTAATCAACATCCTGCAAGTTCAACTTTTTGCAATCTCAACATTTAAAGAATTCAACATTCATCCTGCAAGTTCAACTTTTTGCAATCTCAACATTTAAAGAATCCAACATTTTAATAATCAACATCCTGCAAGTTCAACTTTTTGCAATCTCAACATTTAAAGAATTCAACATTCATCCTGCAAGTTCAACTTTTTGCAATCTCAACATTTAAAGAATTCAACATTTTAATAATCAACACCCTGCAAGTTCAACTTTTTGCAATCTCAACATTTAAAGAATTCAACATTTTAATAATCAACATCCTGCAAGTTCAACTTTTTGCAATCTCAACATTTAAAGAATTCAACTTTATGCAAATTCAACATTTTAAAATTCAACTAGCTGGGAATTCAACATTTTGGGAATTCAACATTTTATGAATTCAACTTTCTGTTTCTGAAGGCCAACACCTATTAAAAAGTGGGCATAAGACCAGATTTCGGACCCGTATTAAAAACCGCAAATAGATTTATGAAGATGCTAGTTGTTTTTTTAAGATTCCCTTATTACTCTTATTAGGATCATTCGTGTCGTGTGTCTGTCTGTTTCTTCGTCTGTCTATCTGTCCGTCCGTCCATCCGTCACAGCAAATTTGCTCTTAAACTAAGGTAATGAAACACAGAACATTATTTTTCTGTGTACTGGACCAAATGAGCTCCATTTCGGCACACATAATTATTGTGCCATAACGCTGTCGCCTAAACGCGACCGAACGTGTTAACAGTGTCCACCGAAGCAACTTGTGTCTTACCACAAGACCACTTTGCCTAACTAGAAATAGACAACCAGAAACCCTAAACGGAGTGTTATTAATAATGACGTCTGCGAATGCCAATGTCTAACGTTAGATCATTCGACTGGCCATATTCCAACTGGATGTCAAGCAAATGTATGCCCCGTCAACTCTTGATGCGCACACAGTGCACATTCCATCTATCAATATGCGAACTGACGTGTTGATATTGAGCTAGCGGCATGATCGGAGACTTAAGCGCAAACCCTATTAGAACCATGTGCATAAGTCTTCTTCGCTTGTATTAGCAGGAACAAGATTAGCTTTGTAACAAATGCCTAGGTGCATTTTTATTAGTATTTATCCACCTACGTAGCGCGAGGGGGACGACGTCTCATTGGGAGTTGGGAGTGTTCAGTACGGATATTCAATTTACTATCATATAATATATATAAATCTCCACAACATCATTGCGGCCTATTTTTTCAGGGCAATGATAATTGTTTTCTTTTCTACTTTGATCTTACTACGTACTCGTTACCTAAGACAAATAATTTTAATTTAACAGTTCTTCACCTATACTACCTTCTCTAAATGTCGAGTAGGTATTGAAGACGGGGATTTTATTCGAAGGATTACGCAAGCGTCATTATAGCACTTTATTTGAATGGACATACATAAAATCTTCAATTATTTTATTTAACTTTATTAGTGTGGTACTACAGGAGAGCCCAGGCAGAAGCGGAGGCCGCTAAGAGGGAAGTGGAGGCCGCACTGCCCCACGTGGTGTCCAAAGAAGAAGTTGTCAAGACACTGAAACCAGTCCCAGTTACGTCCACGGGCGCTATCGGCTGGCTTGCCTCCAAGTTCGTCATTATGATTTATTTAGACTTTTGATATAATTTAAAGACTAATACGTTTTGCAACGGGCGCTTTAATGAATTACTCCATCGAAAACGGTAGCAGTTTTGTAGTAGCGCCCTGCGCTCTTAAAACAGTAGTAGCGATTTTCTACAGGCCAGTAAGGTTTTTAATCGATGCCTGGGAAAGTAAGACAAGCTTTGGAATTTCGCATAAAGAGCCCTTTTGAAAACTCCTCGGTCGGCTCAGCCGATTCGGCTGGCGTGCCTCGCGCAGAGAAACCTATCCCAACATCTAGGCACTGAAGCACTGACGCTACTCGCAAAAGGACTTTTTCATCAAGGCTGAGATTACATACGAAATGAGCTCCGTATTCCTCCGCTGAATAAACGTTCTGAAATTCTATATCCATGAGAATAAGTACATATTCTTGTTTATGGTAAAAATTAAATGAAAATGTAGTGAGGAATACCAAAATAACGATTATAACATTCATGCATGCAAGCAAATTTACACCGACTGGCCCAAAAAAATTTTTCTCTATGTATAAGTACAGTAGATGTCATAAATATGTATATATTTTTAGACCAGATTTCTATGGAATAAGGTAATAAAATGTATTATAGTAGTATATACATGTATTGGTGCCCTTGATTGTACGTCCTTAGATAAAGGACATTAGAGCAGAGACAATACCAGAGGTTTGGAAAACTTAACACATAACAAAATTTTCAGAGCCGACTGCCAGTTAGAGATTTACACTTCGTGGCTCTCCAAACCACCGCTCCGACTCCCCGACGCCTGGGACGACAAGAACTACCTCGAAACGAAAGGTTCGACAGCTCACTAAACATATTATTGCACCTACAAACTGATATTTTCGTCGGTAACGTTTCTGTTTTAGCCTTCATATTAGGCAATACGTGGAGCTTGCTACTAAGAAAACTTTCGTTTAATTGATTGATCCACTTTACGGCTAACTCGTTGCCATAGCTCTATCTTTCATCCAATTAAACTGCACGGCGATAGCCTTACCGATAAGATCGTTTTATTTCTTCCACGGTACCTACTCGTACATAACTATACTTGCTCTTATTTTATAAATAACGGCTCAGTTTCACTGTGTGGATATCTTCGGAAATCATGAGATTGTTGTAAGTCAAAACACATGTTCAATCCTTTTGATAACATTAGCAATTTTGCGTGTGATGTGTCTGATGTTTCCTTAACGAACTCATTCTGAAGAAGTCACCACATCACTACATTCTACAATCGGAAAACTGAATTTAATGACATAGACATAACGACTGCAAGACTTTCAACCTAGCTAGCACGATAGGTTTTACGGCTCAAATCGTTCAAAACATAACCGGAAAACCTATCTGAATGCCAACTGGACAGAAAATGATAATAATGTGAAACTACTCACTGGTGTAATTATAGTAGGTAATCTGAGATCTTACAGGGCTAAAAAGGTAAACATAGAAACAAATCCGACAGACGCCAATTTGTCGTGACAGATAAACTCGTATACCTAATTCGCAGGTAGAGTGGTAATAGTGAGAGTGACTTACCGCTTCAGAGAAGTGTGCTTGGTGCCGTTGGCGAGCAGCTTGTGTTTGGGCTTGTCGTGCGCGCCCGTGGGCGTGGAGGAGGAGAGCGTGAGGTCGCTGGCGAAGGAGCTGGTGGACGAGTCCTTAGAGATGGCGGTCTTGAGCGCGCGGCGCGCCGCCGACTCGGGGCTGCCGGGCGCCGCCGCCAGCTCCAGCGCCAGCCGCCCCTTGCCCGGCGCCGGCGGCGGCTTCTGCTCCACCGGCACCATGTACGACAGCATTGCTGCCTCTTCACCTACTCCCTACCATCGATACTAATTACGCGCTACACTTAAGCAATCCAATAGAATTCTTCATCATTTTATCAGTCTTACTTATCACTTCGCTCACTAGTTAGTTATGCTGAAACTCTTTTTTTCACCCTATTGAGATCTGAAACAAATGAAAACTCCGATAATAATGCGTGGCTACCGTTTCTCAAACGAAACATGTGGAATGTATAGTGTATAGTTATATATGTATATATACAACAGCAGTAGTAGTAGTAGTAGTAGTATAGTAAACACTTTACTCGTATTGCACAAATCAAGTATATAAAAGAGAAATAAACTTAATTTTAGACGTTTGTACAAGCGCAAACTTACAGTACAGTACTTACAGTTTGATCATAAACAGAAAACATACGGCTTAATATTAATGGAAAAGCTACGCAATAATCAAACAGGCCAGATCACTCATCTTGCGATATTGTTATTAAACACAGATACCAGTAGATATACTTAAGTAGATATATCTCAGATGGCGGGATGTGCACTTGTGCAGTCGACTATTCTAAGAACAAGATTGTTCCGGTGCATTGATTTTACTAAGATCAAGGTTAACAATGTAATAATATTTTATACAGCTATTAACCTAATATCTGTTATACTGCTACCTACTTAATAATAAATTTAAGTGTAAGTAACCATGTGATGTGCATGCAACGACATACTGCCTAAGCAACGTGCTTGGATAGGTATTTGTATTTAATTACCTATTATTGTTATCTCTGACACGTGACCACGTCAACGTGAACATTTCTCGGTAGCTAATTCACTCGCACCACTTTCCTGGTCAATCTGAGAAGAGAAACATTTTTAAGAGAGCTTGCACAGTGGGGTAAAATTTTGCGAGAAAAGATTCATCATTTTCTTTTTTTGTTAAGATGTGTGAAACAAGCCTGAAATGATATATAAATAAATTAATTAATATTAAATTATTATTATCATCGTTAGTATCATTCATAGGTATATAAAATTGTCAAGCGTAACTATCTATCTATTTTATCTAATTTAATAATATCTTTAAACGATTCTTGTATTGTATATATTTATTTATTTCTGTGATCTCGGAAACGGTTCCAACGATTTCGATTAAATTTGGTTTTTGGGGACGAAATATCGGTCATGTCAGGTTACCTTCGGGAATACTCGTTATCTCCGGAAAAACAGGAAAGTTGCCGAGCAAGGCTCATGTCACCTATTACTTATCAATAATATATAGTTATGTAATGACAGAAGTAACAAAATTAAACATTTTAACTCAATCACAATCACATTACTAAAACACCATTTTTTCGCACTCACGTCAGGCTAGACATAAATTGACAGATTTTTCCTAATTGTATATATTTGTTAATATCATGCTCAAGCTGTGGGAATGACAATATAATAGCATTCCTGGGGCAAGGAAAGGTCAGTCGCCCGCGTTGAACTCACGCGCCGTGTGCTCTAGCTAGACACGGTATTATACTACGACACGTACGTATTCTGTGACACGGTCATGATTGGGAACATTTTTTTTACTACGACTGTGGCAAACAAGCGTAAGACCTGCCTGATGTTAAGAATAGGCATCGAAGCGCGCCGCCGGCCGACCAATTTAACCTCCGACGCAGAATATTGTAAGTTTTCGGCCATTCTCACTTTTGTGCACACTGTCACAGCCATGGATGTCACTAATGGTGTATAATTTTACCCATTATTTAGCATCTTACTCTGTATTTAGAAAAGAACGCTATTTATTAATTATATCTAAAACTCAATTAAAGTCATTGTCAGTCACTCAAATTACGAGTAAGTAGGTAGGGTTTTATAATTTCATTTACGGTAGAGACGTCCACGGCTCTGATCGTATGCACAACAAGTGAATATTTAAGAAAAAAGCCAAGTCCATACTTTTCCACTCTTACTTTTCTACTAGGATGTCCCTCTATTTCTCAAAAATCCTGTTATCAGATCCAGACTTGATGACAATGGGACCAACTATTAGAAAACATACCCTTTCAAACAAAAAAAGAATTTTAGAAATCAGTCCAATAGTCTCCGAGTAATCGGTGAACAATGTGAACATGCATAAAAAAAACGACGAATTGAGAACCTCCGCCTTTTTTTGAAGTCTGTCAAAAATGAGAATGGCCCGTGCATCTGTGGCATTCGTAGCTCCCAAACGGCTGAATCGACTTGAGTGTTGATATTGAGATTGTTCTTGGCTATAGCTATTTGTTGTCAGTTTTTTTATCTAGGTTAGGATATATATTTGAGGAGAGATATGGGGATTATAAATCGCATATCTCTGGTGGCTGGTCTCCCTAAATATAGGCGGTGCGTAGCGCCGGCCGCGGCTAATAATTGATGATCTCAATAATTAATCGATGCAGAACCATCGACGTGAGTGAAGTAAGTCAGTGTAGGCATAATTGACAACATTTCAAAATTTATAATGATGCCTAAATCGAAAACCATTTCGGTAAATAGGCTACTTGAACGTAATAAAATAGTTTCTAAATTTTTTTTTAGTAGTTTCCAAGAAAATCACGAATATGTATAAACCGGAAGTTTGACGTCATTACTATGGCTGTTAAGGGACAACACTTTAGTTCACTAAACTGTCTAGACTTAAAAAGTACTAACCACTTCCGGTTGTCACTAAGTTCAAATTTAAACTGTCATTGTAACAATTAAACTTGAGATATTCTACGACGTGGCATTAAATACGGACTATTTTCGACAGTCAGTTGGCTTATTAAATTGGAAATCGTATGGCATTGGACTTGTCTAGATTTTCTCTGTTGAAATGAAGACCTCAGATGGATACGTGCAAGCTAGCAGCACCAACTTGCCCTGGGTTGACACTGCAATGATGCTAGATTCCACTCAAAGTAGTGACAAGCATAATTTGGCCGGAATACGAGGTGCAAAAGCTGCTTTATCATCTCGAAGTTCGTATGTCTCAAGTGCAGTTGGGTATGTCGAAGTCCGACGAGAGGCTGATAAATGTAATGTGCAATGTCGTATCACCCCGGAACGCCGAGTGAGAAACAAAATGTATAGGGTTACGGCAGAACTCAATGAAAAAGAAGACAGAGTAATAGAAGTTTGCTGTCATGATTGTGCCGCATCACAAGGTGATGTAAACATGCTTTATGTTTTCTAATGTGGCTGGTTAAACGGACTGAGGAACCTTCTTCAACCTCAATTGAGTTAACTGGAATAGGCCGAAGTTAAGTGAAGCCATTACAAAGGATAAATTTATAGCTGTTTCAGACATTGGCAAAAACCGATCATATTCAAGCATTGCATCATGTGATGTTCCTACCTTAGATGATTTTTTAGCAGTGGCTAAGAAGCACAATTTAGGTACCAGTTTGATACTTGAATACAACATGAAGCAACCTAGTATGAACGATTATTGACTAGATGCTTGATTTTACGTCCAAGGCTAATAATGATCACCTGACATTTGAGAACTTCAACACAATTCAACATTATGTAAAGAACAATAAGATTAGTGAAAAATTCAGAGCACAAATACAAATGCATGCCACACATAAAACTAAAGGCTTGTTCTGTGTAGCAGATCCACAATTTGAAATAAACCGCAAAGTATATAAATACTGGATAACATATGATGAAGATTATGCAGATAACCTAATATCTGCAGCAGAAAAGTTTTGGAAAGCTAATATTTTTAATTCAGTTTTAGAAAGTGTAAAATTATGCAAAATATTAATATTGTAGAGGTATCCAATATTAAATAAAACATCTGTTTTTAAAATTGTTATTGTTTATTTTGAAGTTGAGTAAGCGATGGGAATCCTCAGATATAATATAGCACCCCTGGCAGCTAAACGGTGCTGCTGGGTGCAAAAACCATCGTACCTAGTCGTATATACTAATGAAAACTAAAACGGCTACATAGACATTACTAGTTAACATTTTGAACGCCAAGAACCTATAAAGTGGTCGTGTGAATGAATGAATCCAGATGATCTTCACAAATAAATAATGTTCTCTTAGGAATCCGGTCCAGCCCTGCAGCTCGACACCATTCCGCTTGGTTTCCAGCAGGCACGCAAAAGAACCGTTTTTGTAGTGCTAATATGGTATTATTTATGCAAGCTGTTATATAACAGTATTTAGGCATAGGCGGGGGTTTATAGGGCTCTTCAGATGCCATAATTGCTTTCTTTTCTAAATAAACTATAATCTCGGAAAATTTCACGAAATTTTAAATACTTGACTGTCACTACTTGACACTGACGCGAAGTGAACGCCACGTCAAGCTATGTCAAGTCAATCAAACGTAATGCTCCAAGGTTTTTTAGAAAAATAAGTGGCAATGGTAAAACAAGTTTTACAGCTAGCGTAATAACGTCATAATTTACTTACGACCTTTTGGAATTCACTACTTTTATATTTGATATTTCAGAAAGAAAAATGGGATTTTGGGAGACATAAAAAAACACGTGTACCTTAAAATTTCATTTTCTATCGATCTAGATCATAAAATGGCCACCTTGAAAATATGAAAGGTTGTCAATTAGGAACTCGGCTGAAAAACATCAATGAACGAGATTTTTCAATGTTCTTTGACAGCTGTCATCCCTCAGAATAAGGCTTTCTATAAACAACATATACCTACGTGTGCCACCAAAACGATCGATAAAACTGCAGCAAAATTAAGAACATTTTTTAATCGGCCGAATCTTATTTGATTTTACTCGTAGTCAACGTAAATCGAGCTTGCAACTTGCAATTACCGCACCACCATATTGAAGACCCACCAGCAACTGCTAATTCTGAATATTTATCATTGACTTAGGGGCTGAATATTTAACAGACTTATAATTCATGCGTTTTGGCGGTTAATTGTCCTTGGCTCTATTAGAGGTAACATAGGTAGATGGACCACTTACTTTGTTTGAGCAGGTGTGTTTAGTGTTTTGTCACAACCAACAAGCCTATCTGATTCGCGTGAATGAGAAAAGAATTAGCCTCACCCAGAGGCCATCAAGCTTCAAACTAACATTGAAATGTTGTCGGCGCTGGTGGAAATGATCCGGCGCGCCCATGCCGTGGGCTGGGCACAATTGTTGGACACCTAATGTTTATTTTGTTTGTCCTCATGACGTAACGCGGCAAGGGCACAGCGCTGCATCTGTATCAGTCTGTATATAGTACATAGTACGTACTATTAATATCCGATGACCATGCGTGAATCGGAAAGTGTACCATTTGCGCGCCCTGTCTCACTCGTGGATTGCCGGTACAGTTAAATGTCATAGAGCCGCAATTCCATTCTATTATGCAAAATGCTATGCTATTTAAGTAACTAAACCGAGGTAGGCAGATAAGTTGATTTTGAATCGCCGTCGTGTCTTCCTTTCTATTTTGAATTTAACCTTCTTGAATCGAGCTAGCCAAGATTTATAATACAAAATGGTTAACAGACAAATACCTACAGCATAAAACTAACCGAGGATGCGCCTAGATAATTTGGCATATCTCATTCAAACTAACTTTATGATAATGATTCGCAATAAAAATAATTAAAATATGGATTTTGATTTGTAACTATTCATTTTAGTACACGTTTGTGGTTGATGCAAAACACCTGCCTAAAAATTGTCTTCTACTTTATTGTCAATAAACTAAAGACGGGTTCAAGGTTGAATATATTTTAAGCGGTATATTACACACACACATAAATATCTGCCTCTTTACGTCCCACTGCTGGGCATAGGCCTCCTCTGATCGACGATGAGAGCTGGCCCAGCGCGCGTTAGGTTAGGGATTTCACATACAACTTTGAATTACTTCGTAGATGTATTACAAAATGCATTCGATCATGTTTTGATTTGACTAGCTACTGTCTGTGAGTATTAAGTGACGAAATAACTAAGGCGGGACGGAAGATATAGTCAGGAAGGAATCATAACGAGAAGCACAAATTTTGGCACGTATAAAAAATGGTAGGTATATGCCGTGCTCACTTCCAATAATTCGTTAAATGCCTTTTTATTAATTTTTTCTACTCCTTTACTTGCATCTGTCATTTACATAGTTAACTCTTATACGTACAGGGTGTTTCAGGAGACGTCTGCAGGATCAACCCTGGATTCAGTAGATCACATAATCATAAGCTAAGTACTGTTTTGTACCCGTCATTCGTCTTAGTGAGATTATCTTTTATTTTTTAACCGACTTCAAAATTTCAAAAGAGGAGGTTATCAATTCGGTTGTATGTTTTTTTTTTATGTTTTTTTTTTAATGTTTGTTAGTCTATAACTCCGTCATTTCTTAACCGATTTGGAAAATTCTTTTTTTGATTGTAAGTATATATATCCAAGTTGGTCCCGTTTTTGTCAAAACGCAGTTCTGATGATGGGATCCATGAGGAATTGAGGGAACTCCTCAAATCTTTAAGGCAAACATATAGTGATTTTTGTTTTTTTATCAAAAAGTCAAGCATTTTCATCCAAAAATGTGACATTTGATGAAGTGGAACTGCTCATGATGATCAGAACAGAACTCTTCAACGACGAAAAGTTCACTTTTGGCGATTTGTCCTCCTAGCTGTGTTTGTTAAGCAATTTCTATTTTTACGATTAATTTTTGTCATGCTTGATTTCTGATGATGGGATCCATGAGGAATTGAGGGAACTCCTCAAATCTTAAAGGCAAACAAATAGTGATTTTTGTGTTTTTATCAACAAATCGAGCATTATCATACAAAAATGTGACATTTGATGAAGTGGAACTGCTGATGATGATCAGAACAGAACTCTTCAACGACGAAAAGTTCACGTTTGGCGATTTGTCCTTCTAGCTGTGTTTGTTAAGCAAGTTCTATTTTCACGATTGATTTTTGTCATGCTCGAGTTCTGATGACCGGATCCATTAGGAATCGAGGGAACTCCTCAAATGTGAAAGGCACACAAATAGTGATTTTAGTATTTTCATGAACTAATCAAGCATTTTCATTCATAAAAGTGACATTTGATGAAGTGGAACTGCTGATGATGATCAGAACGGAACTCTTCAACGACGCGTTTACGTTTGGCGATTTGTTCTTTTCGTTTTGTTTGTCAAGCAAGCAAGGTTTTTTCATGATTCCATGAGGAATTGAGGGTACTTAGTCTTCTACCATTATAAACATACATTATAGCCATTTTTATTTTATTGTATATCTATCTAAGAGTGCACCATCTAAGTATAATAATCTTTTACCGGCCTCCCCCATTGAAGTCGGGTTTTTTTTCTTAAAAATTATTTAGAATTGTAAACATAAAAATTAACCCTTAGAACGCCATCATATTTGAATGAAGTGATCTGTGATCAAACAGACGCCAAGGTATCAAAAATTGATGTAAATTTTAAACCAATAAAAACAAATAAAAGCAATTCATAATTGTTTTTTTTTTATGATCAAAGTACACCTTCACTCCGACCTTTTTAGTGGTTGTTGGCGTGGTGGGCACGGCGACACACGAAAACGACCACTTTATAGGCTCTTGGCGTTCAAAGGGTTAATTATTTACGACATGCATTGGCCACTCTACAATTAGAATCCTTGTGTCAAGTATCGATACACTTCGCTTAAACATGTGATACGTGCTTAATTGAATGTCATTTGACTCATGACATGATAGTCTGGTTACTTTTGAAACATCTTATCGTCACTACTTTAAAAAAATCTCGTATCCGTTTTTTTCCTTTTTTTCGTTTATTTTTGCATTAAACTTATAAAAATACACCTCGTATGATGCACAAACTCCAACGACGATAAATCGCCATTATAGTAAGTATTCGTTAGTTAAAAAAATCGTATCTAAACAAATTATAGTTACTACTTTGAAAAAAACTCGTATCTGATTTATTTTTCCTTTTTCCTTTCTTTGCCGCAAAAAACTATGCCGGACTTAAGCACTACACATCTATAAGACCTGGAAAGAGAGCAGGTGACCCATGTGTGATAAATTTGAGGGCTTTAAAATATACACCACACAGTCCTATTGAGTTTAAACTTCGCTTTGATGACATCTGGACTGTTCTACCTCAAAGATTCCAGCATGATATTGCCGAAGATCAAGCGATTCCTCAGCTATATTCTGGACCCGTCCCCCATTAAAAAACGAAAGTATGATGATTTGCAATCTCTAAAGCCGATTTTGCCAAAAGACTTTCATGCATTTTACGATAGTTTATTATAGTGTTATATTGCATGTATAGAAGAGAAAAAATAATTCGACCCGATCTTTTTTTACGTAGGCACGTTGTTATTTAAGTTCGTCTATTGTTACTCGAAGAGAGTTTACTTAGTTCATTTAATAAACATAAAAACATTTCGTTTCATTTTATAGCATAAATTTCAAGGCAAAAATATCGTAACTTAACAACTTTCAGTCAATACTAAAACAAAAATCTTGTATCTTACGAATAAATGTAAATTTTATAAAAAATGTTTGAGTGAGTTATTCGAATATTTGTGAAATTAATGACTGGCTATCAAAGTATCTCATGAAACTAACAAGAACTTTTTTGATCAATTGCAATAATTTACAGAATGTTTATTATTCCTCCTAGAAACTTGATGATTTTCAGATACGAGTTTTTTTTAAAGTATTGACGTTATCTCACTCAATGTGACAATTTACTTTTCACCTCAGTAATCGAACAATATGTCCTTTTGGACATGTCAGAAATAGATCGATTTACTTATTCAAATTTCATAGTAAACGTGCTAAATACTTAAGTAACACATTCGAAAACTGATGAATTAACCTATTAAGAAGTTTCGCAATCGATCGGTTCTATTAAATAAAAATAATAATAACAACACGGTATTCGGTAGCGCGGTATGGAGTGGAGGCGGCATGTGTGACATATGAAGCAGTAATCGACAGTGGACAGTTTCGGAAAGATCAAAAATGCAAAACCGCCTCCGGTCCGCACCGCGCCGCGCCCGCTTTACGAATAAATATAATATATGAATGATAATTCAATCGTTACTAATTGATTGACTTGAAGGCGGTATTTTAACATCAGTATATATAATTACCTACTTTTCAGATTCGGTCCGGATTTGGATTCAGTTTGGTTTGGATGCCAAGTCACGCCAAGTGTATCTAAAACAAAACAAAACGTACCTAGGTAAACACTATACATGAAGTGTCATATCATATTATTGATATCCCACCAAAATTCCAATTGAAAACGAAAACATTCAACATCAACATCAACTTTACATTTATAAGGAATTTATTTGTTTTGTGAATAAAATAATATGTTAATACTCGTAGACGTAACAAGCATGGGATTATTTTACTAGAAGGAAATCTAGTGGAACTGTGTTACAGCAAATTTTATAAAAAGTAGAAAATTGATAAAAATAAAAGTACCTATAGCATCGATATTCAGGCCCAGAATTAGTGAACGATGCATTATTTTAACTTAAATTTCAGATGGGAAATGGATCAGTTCATAAAACTAGAAACATGTCAAAATTTGAGGGTATCGAAGTATGCAGACTTTTGTAAGTACATTCATCCTGTTATTGATTTTTTTACAAGATTAGGGTTGAAAAATCTTTTTTACTTCAGTTAAGTATTTGGCATTTGAACAAAATAAATGGCCAATGCATGATTCTTTTTAGCTCTACTTATCAGTGCGCGCAAAATAGGGTGGAATGCAAATAGTACATTTCGATGCTAGTGCGGAAAGTATGTCATTTCTTCACGAGTACCGAGGGATGCCACGAGCCACAGGCGAGTGGCAACACTCGGGACGAGTGAAGAATGACATTTCCGCACGTGTATTGAACGACGTTTTTTAATACAGTTGCGAAAAAATAAGAAAAACAACAAGTAATATTTATAAAAACAATATCGAATGTTGCCTTTAGAAACTTAAAACATGCTTGCAGTAAGTAAAAACGCCTCTTCTTTGACAGGCGTTTCGGCAGCTATTCCGTTCCACTCAGACAACTTATTAAGAACGGTTTTTCAATATTCAATATTAAAAAATAAACGTGTTATAATGATGAAGAGGTAAGTAATAAAATATGAAATGTGTATATTTTTCGTATTCTGATATTAACAGTAGGTTTTTATGTTAATTACGACGTTTAAAGGAAACTAAGGAGTCATGCATTGGACCAAGCATAAATTTAAAAAAATTGGAAAAGTGAAAAGCACTAGTGCGCGAAAACCAACTTTCCGCACGCTAAACAGCTACGTAAAGTAGCACTTATTGAGCAACTGTATTAAAAAAAATTATTACATAGTTAAGGCCATAATTTAATCTACGCTTTAATTTTCTCAGTTTCGTAATGACCATTAGTCATATATTTTATATGGGTAACTTAGCGTACATTAAATTAAGGCCTTAACTATGTACATTTTTTTTTGCATTCCACCCAATAATTAATTATATTGGGAGACACCCAAGAAAAAACTTGGCGCTTTTAATTCACTTTTTTTAATAAAGCATAAAGTATATTTGCGTATATAATATTTAAAAAAAAAAAACGAAAATATAAACGAATTGTTATCAAAATATATTTTTAAAATACGAGGTTATTTGAAATGAGTCTATAAAAAAGTATTGTTTGCAAATAACTGGTCTAAAAACGCTCGATGCGTCTCTAACTTTACTTGCGATTCTCGCCAAAGCTCGCATCCGTCACCACTCCACTCGTCATCGTCACTATTCATCGATTTTTGAGTTGATATTCCTTCGTCAAAACTAAAGACGTATTTATGGCACAAACGGTTATCGGCTCTTCAATACTTTATCTACATTTTCCAAATTCGAAAAGAAATTATTTTTTGAGATTTACTCTAACATGGTCTAAAAAGCTATTTTGTCGATAAAAGTATATCGTTTATGCACTTAGGTACTCTTATATGAAATCTACATATAACTGTTCCTAATCAAAATCTCTAACAAAGTAAGAGAGATTTTTAATTTTAACACATTTTCACAAAAGTTACGTTTCAAAAAACTGTTGTTTTGGCCGAAAATTGACAAAGATTAATGCCATATATAGTTACCTCAAAGACAGTAGAAAGTTTTTCGAGTAAATATGGAATACTAGTGCGGTCCTCGTAGTTGTTAGTACTCACTCGTACGATAAGCCATAAAAATATGAGAATACGTAGAGTTCCAGATCGACAGTCATTCTTAGAAGCTAGGAGCCCCCTTAAGTCCCTTCTTATATGTATAGTCGACAGCAAAACTAGATGGTCGTTTTAGTACTTTGTCAGTTTCACTACTTTGACGCATCCCACTGTCGCAGTATTGTTCCGTTAGAGCGACAAAGAACTAAAATGATCATCTACATTTACTGTTGACTGTATTTTTATATGGAAACTGTAAAATTTGACAAATGACATTTGACAGTTTCCATATAAAAAGGTGACAGGTGGGAACGAGACAGTTTGTGAATAAGAGGGGTGCATTATAATCTGTCAATTAAATGACTGACAGCAAACAGCTAGTGGGAGATTCAAAATGGATTTCCATAAAAAATATTATATGCAACGTTATGTAATTATTTAGGTCTTAAAATTCTCGGGTTTTAGGAACCCTTATTATGTAACTGTTGCATAAAATACTAATTATCTGCATAGCGCACGTATAAGTAGCGGAATACAGGTTTAAAAAAATACATTTTATAAATAAATGGCCTTCGCGGAGCACTTTGATCTGTTAGTTTCCGCCATCGGCATGGCATGAGCCGTGATACGACCCGGCGTCCCAATCCCGACTACGCGATTCATACTACCTGTCTCTATTCGCCGCTTGTCCACAGTATATCTAGACCCCGAAATACTTAACACGCAGGCGTAATCGGAGGTCAAATTACACTAGTACGCCTGAGGCGAAGTGTAGATGAGTGTTGTGAATACCAGCGGAGACCGCGGCGCCGGTGCCGGGTGCCGGCTCGGAGCCGGCCCTCGGCCGGCAGGACGTCCTACGTTTACCGCCCGTCTGAAGACCGCTACGCTACCAGATAAAATTCACGCATCCTGCGATCACTCTGACCTACAAATTGTTTACGACATGACCTCACCTAATGAGATACCTAAAAATAGACCACACCACGCAAATGTGCGGGGGGTTCAAGGAAATAACAACGCGTTATTCTACTTTCAGTTTCCAATAGAAAAATGCCTAAATTCGTAATATCTTGTCAACGATCTCGTTTCAAACCCGTGTTAATTTATCGGTTCGAATATCGCCACGGTCACGTCGTGACCTTTATAGTTTTTTTCGTAAATCTGTACCAATCACTTTGTAGAAATGACTTTCTGCGGCGGTATTGATTAATTATTAGCCTGCTTTGTGACCTAAGCCAAGACGCATCTAACGTGACTACGCTACTTAACGAGCTGCTGGGATAGTTTGTTAATAAAAAAATTACAAACATGTTTCAACATCTTAACCTACTAACTTATAACATTTCAATAAGCAAATAAAGATAGCTAGCGGCAACACTATCAAACGGTTAATGAATCTACGCATTAACAGATATCTTGATACTGACTCTACTATCATAGAAATAGAGTCAGGTCAAAATATTTTTGGAGTGCGTTATAGCACGTTAATTTATTCCAGCTGACTTTACTACCCAATGAAACCATAAGTAGGAGTTATGTAGTCTTAAGTTACCCATACTTAAATGCAGTTTGGGATCTAGTATATTACGAGTAAGCTCTTGCCAAAACCAATCATAACACCTTAATTGATTTGTTGCGCAGTTAAATTCTAGATCGCGTTACTTGTCATTATAAGGAAACCAGTCCGATTGCACGTCGTGTCTGACAGTAAGACGTGATTAGGTATAATCACAGACATAGGTATCTAGATGGAAAGACTTCGACTGCATTTCCGTTGCAAGAGTGCACCAGCGCTCCATCTGCGCGCCCAGGGCGCAGCGCTGTCACTCTCACAGCGCACAGCGAATACCAAGTGTATCAATTACACCTTACAATAAGCTCTCCTTACCTTTACCTAAGCATTTACTTGCTTCAATCTTTCGTTATTCACCTTCGCGTCCGATGCGTCTAAAGATAGGTAAACCATGTCACGCACAAGGTGTTAAGTCCGTAAAAAATAGACACAAATAGATAGGTAATAGGAAAGCAAACGTCGCATACATACGTGAGTAATCTCCGGTAGGCAGCTCTTTGAAGTAGAAACCTTAACGCATTCAGGACCGGCCGTCCGAATCACTCGTTGTCAGACAATTGTACCAAAAACAAGGAACGAATGGATGCGGCCGGCTGTTTATAAACATTGGAATAGTCCATCGGGACGGAATGCGATCAATACCACGTCGAGCGTACTCCGAGTGGCCGGGGCCTCGTCGGCCCCAACCTCACCTGCTGCGCGGATGGCAAGGCTGTGCACTCTTGCGGGGCAGCGGGTAGCCGCAGCGAATGCAACACGACGCGCGGAGAGCGAGGCGATGCGCACGAACGTACGAAACGGGCGGCTGGCGGCTGCCGTGTGCGCGCAGCCCTACTTGTTACGTCACACGCTTTGACAGCTGGCGCATCGGGCGGAGGCGCGGGCGGCCGCGCCGCGGCGCCACCGGCGGCGGTCGTCCCGATCAATAGTCGCGGCCGGCGAGCGGCGCGGCCCGCGCTCCTTAGCCCGCCGGCCGGCGCCCTCTGCCCAATCCAACAACGAAAGTTAGGTACGGGGAAATAGATACCTACTAACATACTATAAGACACAATTAGCGAAAGGCATAATACCTAATCCATTTTCTTATTTCTAAGGAAAAGTAGACTCTACTTGAACAAACAATCAACGTAGTCTGCTGCACAAAGTATCTGTGTATGTAGTGTCGATAGGTCAGTTATTGTGCCTATTTGCGACCACTTGGATCATTTGATGAACTAAAATAAAAAGTATTATCTCGTGTTTTAATGGGTTCGCATTCAATACTTAACCACCAAATAAATGCATGTTACTTACTGTTTCTTTAGGAAGTTTAAAACTGAAAATAACTGGAAAATAAGTATCTTTAACTGTAAAAACTTTGTTCTTCAGCCCGGCTAGTATGATAGCTTATACCGTCACGTTATATGGCCAAAATGTACTGAAACGTCACATAAAACGTGACGGTATAAGCTATCATACTCTAGCCGGGCAGGTGGTCGCAAACGGACGCTACGCTGGTCTCGTAACCGGTCAAGCAAACACCCAAACAATTTAAATTAAAACTGACTTCAATACATTATATGGAAAGGAGATTATTTAGGGCTCGCAATTCGAATATTCGTTATATCGTACGTTGTTTATGTATACAGTAGGTAATGTGGCACACATCTAGCAATTAAATTTAAGACAGTTATCCTCATCTCAAAATTTGCCATAATTACATATATTGTCAGTAATCACTAATATATCATTAAGTGTTGAGGAGGTGGCCGTAGGAAGAGTAACACAGGATAAGCTCGTCGCGTTCGACCTCATTTGAACTCTCTCAGCGACTAGGTGATGGATGACCTACATACAACATATGCAAAAGGTACAATTAACAATAAAAGAAAAAAGAATATAACCACTACATTGTAATAAAAAATCGGCCAAGAGCATGTCGGGCCACGTCGGGGTCCGTAGATGCCGTTGAAACTCAATTAAAAAAAAAAACAATAACAAGCAAAAGGGAGAATACCTTCGCAGCGTTTCATACGTCTTTTACTAAGAAGTAAAGACTTTTTACCATAACTCAAAAACAGCTTAACTAATTTTGCCCGCTATAGTTTCCGTTAAGTCTTTATTAAGCTTTAGGTACTGACATGTTTTTAACCGACTTCAAAATTTCAAAAGAGGAGGTTATCAATTCGGTTGTATGTTTTTTTTTTGTTTTTTTTTTAATGTTTGTTACTCCATAACTCCGTCATTTCTAAACCGATTTGGAAAATTATTTTTTTGATTGTAAGTATATATATCCAAGTTGGTCCCGTTTATGTCAAAATGCTGTTCTGATGATGGGATCCACGAGGAATAGAGGGAACTCCTTAAATCTTTAAGGCAAACATATAGTGATTTATGTGTTTTTATCAACAAGTCAAGCATTTGCATCCAAAAATGTGACATTGGATGAAGTGGAACTGCTGATGATGATCAGAACAGAACTCTTCAACGACGAAAAGTTCACGTTTGGCGATTTGTCCTCCTAGCTGTGTTTGTTAAGCAAGTTCTATAATCACGATTAATTTTTGTCATGCTTGATTTCTGATGATGGGATCCATGAGGAATTGAGGGAACTCCTCAAATTTTAAAGGCAAACATATAGTGATGTTTGTGTTTTTATCAACAAGTCGAGCATTATCATACAAAAATGTGACATTTGATGAAGTGGAACTGCTGATTATGATCAGAACAGAACTCTTCAACGACGAAAAGTTCACGTTTGACAATTTGTCCTTCTAGCTGTGTTTGTTAAGCAAATTCTATTTTCACGATTGATTTTTGTCATGCTCGAGTTCTGATGATGGGATCCATTAGGAATCGAGGGAACTCCTCAAATGTGAAAGGCACACAAATAGTGATTTTAGTATTTTTATGAACTAATCAAGCATTTCCATTCATAAAAGTGACATTTGATGAAGTGGAACTGCTGATGATGATCAGAACGGAACTCTTCAACGACGCGTAGTTCACGTTTGGCGATTTGTTCTCTTCGTTTTGTTTGTCAAGCAAGCAAGGTTTTTCCATGATTCCATGAGGAATTGAGGGTTCCTACTTAGTCTTCTACCATTATAAACATACTTATAGCCATTTTTATTTTATTGTATGGAATCTAAGAGTGCACCATCTAAGTATAATAATCTTTCACTGGCCTCCCCCATTGAAGTCGGTTTTTTTTCTTAAAAATTATTTTATTCATATTTTTGGACCCATAGTTCTAAAGTTAGAGGGGGGTAACCCAAGTTTTTTTGGAGTGGTTATTTGGTTATTTCCGAAAATATTCGCTTTCCAAAAAAAATTAGGTGGAGACCTCTATTCATTTTGAAAGACCTATCCAACAACACCAAAAATAAATTTCATCCCCACATTACATGGAGGGGAGGTACCTTTACTTTTTTTTAAGACTTTGTCAGATATATTGATTTATATATCCATACAAAATTGCAGCTTTCTAGCACATAATCACAGAGCAAAGCCTCATGGCGGAACTATAAGCGTTTAGGAACCCTTATAGTTCCGTTGACTACGGAACCCTAAAAAAATAAAATCTTGTACCAAAATTATAATTTTTGACAGAAACTTATTAAGCAGTCGGTTAGAACGGAATGTATCTTATACTCTTGAACACCCTTTCACTTTGTTTAGGTACTCATAACTTGACTTCTCCGGTGTACGGCTCGGGGATCATATAACATACTCGTCCAGGTTGACTTAATCTGGGCTGTCTCTTAAGATCTCACCCGGTCTATTGGGTAAGTTAATGTTTTAAAAACTGACTTGAGAAGTTGACTGAGCTAATTAGCTCAAAGTACTCCTGAAGCAGAGTAGCCTAATGTCCTAAAAAATATGGTTCCATTATTAAACCAACCGAGCATATATTATAGATAAATTATCAAGAGCTCGGTTTTTGGATTGTATAGATGTAGAGGTTGAATCGTTCGCATAATAATTTATACAAAAAAACCGACTCCAATTTTGTACTTCACTATGCCACAATTTGTGGTTTCCATGAGCCAATGCTTGGTTACCTACAGAAAATATAATACCGAAATCGGCATATGCGTGCCTATCAAATTCGAGGAATTCCCTCGATTCCTCCTAGATCCCATCATCAGACCTTCACCAAATTTATATGGAACCACACCAGCTTTGAAAAAAAAGAATTATCAAAATCGGGCGACGACGTGGTCAAGAGTTATCGGGGAACATACATAAAAAAATGAAAAACAAACATGCAGACGAACAGAAAACCTCCTTCCTTCTATTGAAATCGGTTAAAAAGGAATAGTATTTTATGCAACAGTTACATAATAAGGGTCATTAAAAGTCGTGAGTCACTGCAGCGACTTTCTAGCGAGTTAGCGATTGTTATAGACACAGATTGTATACAATAATTTTTCTACATAATAAAAGCAACTGAATTATGTAAAATCTGCCTTGAAGAAAAATGCTTTTATAATTTAAATTCCTTTTTAAATAAATTTTAATTTTAATTTTAATTTGCATGGCACTAAAATGGTGAATTATGCTGAACGTATTGTTTTAAGTCCATCTTTTATTTCCTTTTTTTCCGCAAATAAATATTTTATGATTTATGATTCATTTTAACTTTTAACTAATACACAAATAACACTAGGAAATCTTGTGTACAGTCAGTCAAAAGTAGCTACGTATAAGTTTAACAGTCTTTATTACAAGGGAACAAGAGCTCTTGACCTCTTCATGTGCGTAGCTACTTTCGATGCTGACTGTACAACTAAATACACCCGTGGTCAAAAATTTCGGGTCACCCTAAATTTAATAACCGCAAGAAGGTTTTTTTATAATTACTTAATTTACTATTACCAACCACCACCCAACCCAACTGTACCCAGCTATTGTAAGTAATTTTCGGAATCCTATTATAAAAACATGGATATCCAAGAATGAGGTTTTTTGCGATATTTTGCTCCGTTAACGTTGTTTTTTTCATAGGTGTGAAACCCCGATTTACACCTGGTAACGTTATTTTTGTACTGTTACTTTTGCAGTTTAAATGTAAAATTAAATAAAGATTATGACAGGTTAAAAAACTGTACTACCTTGTACTAGTTTAGGAATAGATGACGGTATTTTACCGACCCGTATTGTCCGCGAGTGTAGTTTGCACTATATAATTTGTACCCGAATTTGACGGTAAAACGTGGCCGTAAAAACTGTTATTTTGCTATCATACTCTAGCCGGGCAGATCTTAACATATAAGTAACACCCAGCAATACCATCTCGGTGGTAAACAAGTGTACGGCTCGCCTGATATTATTTTCAGCGTCACCGCAGCCTATGGACGCCTGCAACTTCAGAAATGTCACATGCGCAAGTAGCTTAGTATGGTTAGTATTGCAAGTAGTATTCTAGTTTAAATTGACTTAATCTTGCTGTGTAAATTATGGCATATCAATACAAAATACAGTAATGGGCCATTAGGACGTCTGGGGAAACACTGAACCTTAAACAACTTCTATAGAGTTTGGTGGCGGCTTTAAGCCTATTTTAGTGTACAACCACGAGTTGCAAATAATAGAAACCCTCTTTCAAACTAGAGAGTTCACAAAAATACCTGACTGCCTGACTAAGTAAACGGCAGACGTTCTCACAAAGTTGTGTCAACAGGTGAACAAAAGATTATTTAAGATTTGAGGAGTTCCCTCGATTCCTCATGGATCCCATCATCAGAACTACGTTTTGACAAAAACAGGAACAACTTGGATATATATACTTATGATCAAAAAAAGAATTTTCAAATCGGTTCTGACATGACGGAGTTATGGAGTAATAAACATTTAAAAAAACATACAACCGAATTGAAAACCTCCTCTTGTGAAATCTTGAAGTCGGTTAAAAAATGCCAATTAGTCTAGTCATATACCCAGTACCTACGGAACCGAAGAAGTTCTTCGGAAGAACTGGGATTATTTTCTGCCAGTGTTAGTACCGTAGTATTGGTACAGCTTCTGAATGAGATAGAGTGCTTTTATGGACAGCTATACACATCAACTAGCTGACCCGAAGTTGGTCTGGCGGTAGACTCTTTTTTTACGTTGCATCCCACCCGGTTGGGGGACCAGGGAGGGTATGACGGACTAACCGCAGCAAACGCCTTGGACTACCGTCTAAAACCCCAACGAGTGCCGGCTCCGCCTTGTCGAGGACGCCGCGGGATCAGCATTCGACCGCGTGCGTCCCAGCGGGCAGCCCACAGGTCAGAGGGCCGCAGACATTACGCGCCAGTGTAGGATGGGCATGTTGAATACCTTTTGCAGAGTATCCCCCCGACCCCGCACGGTCCCACTTCGGTGCAGGCATCAGATGCGCATAGCGCCTGGCTCTGCCCCAGGATTATTCTCGCGTTCACGCTCCGTAGTCTCTTTCTCCAAAATAACCTGATCGGTAAAGGAGGCCATCGCTTTCCATGCCCTTTTGCTGTCTAGCATGGCGCCAACAACACTCGATAGCGAGAGGTTCGGCCCTATCGCTGCTTCTAAGGCAGCCCGTTGGGGTCGCCATGCAGTGCACTCTTCCAAAGTGTGACGCGCTGTGTCCACGGGTGCACCACACTCATGGCAATAAGAAAGGCGCTCCTTCCCTATGCGATGCAGATACCCACCAAAGCAGCCATGGTTAGTAAGTATCAGCACCATATCGAACATCTAGGTTCCGTGCCGCCTGTCCACCCAGCGCTCCAAATGAGGTAGTATCGCCCCCACCGTCAGCAAACCGTAGTCCGCAGACCCCAACTCCTCCTTCCACTGGCGAAGCGATTCGTTCCAGGCCAATGTCCGAACGCGTTCCAACTCCTGCCGGTCGGAAAACTCTCCTGCTACTCTTTTTTCAGCCCTGTATTGATGGACCTTAGCGAGCACTTGTGCTTGTAGGTCCCTAGGAGGATCCGCAGCCAGGATTGTCGCCGCTGAAAAAGATATCGAGCGATATCCTCGGATGGCTCCAATCGAAATAGTCCTCTGAGGTCTGCGGAGTAGGGTCTTATTAGATCCTGTGAGGGCGCCAATCCATACGGGAGCCCCGTACAATGCCATGCTCCGTATGACCCTTGAATACAGGAGCCTACACGTGGCATTGGGCTCACCAATATGAGGGAGCAATCGGCTAAGTGTAGCAGCTGTAGACATTAACTTCGGAGCAAGATTGGTAAAATGTGCTCCGAAGTGCCACCGTCCATCTAAGATAAGACCCAGATATTTCATGTGTGTTTTAACCGCCACAATCTCCCCTTTCACCCTTATTCCAGCTTTGGGGGGGGGGGGGACCTCTCCTAGCACCATAAAAAAAGGGCTTCGGTCTTTGGAAGGGACACTTTGAGACCCAGCTGACTGATTCGGTCGATCAAAAGTGATGTCCCAACCGTGGCTCTTCTGTCGGCTTCCTCGTAGGAATGACCTCGGCATGCAATAGTTAAGAGTGTCGTCGGCGTAAGCGAGCACATTCATGCCCGGTAGAACTGGGCTTCGTAGGGCCAGTCGAAACCGACCTTCCACAGCGTGGGTCCTAAAACAGATCCCTGCGGCACACCAAGTTCGACCTGCCGCCGGACCATAGATCCACTGCTGTCTTCCCATGCCATGTAGTGGTCCTCCAAGTAGTTTTCCAACAGGGACAGGCAATTCAAAATATCGAAGTGCTTCCTTGAGTGTTTCAAATGGGAGACTGTTGAAAGCATTTTTAACATCAAGGGAGACCGCCAACATCACACCACCTTCTTTTTTTTAGAGGGGTTTAAGATGGGTTCTCGCGTCAACAGTAGACCGGCCGAATTGGACATTAGGAGAGGTTCGGATAATATTCCCACTTTTACTATGAACATTCGCTATTTTCTAAAAATTCTCTGCATTGAGTAAGTTATAGGACAATTATAGGTAAATTTGCACTTATAGCAGTTTTAATCCAGACAACTTGCCACCATATTAAAACGTATAAGAGTTCCTCACGAAATCTTCCTATCTATGAACCCTAAGAAAGTTAACTTATGTTACAAATAATGTAACGGTTTCCGCCATGGTTACACATTTAAATAAAACTACTTAAATGGATCATGTCAAGTACAATCTCTTAAATTCATCCCGACGTTTCAAATATACTAAATTACAGATTACTAAACTTCATCAATGAGACAATTTTTCCTTTGAAGTTTTCCTGTGATACTTTTTTGAAATTAATTATTTTGGTCTTTTCAGTTCTTTTCGAAATGGTGGTATATTTAAACGTTGACTGATTTTTAAAGAAGATGACTTTTTAAAACTCAGTGAATGAGAATGGTCATGGTCAATAACACATTTTACCCTATATGAAAAGTGTTATGGATGTGGACAATTCACTGATTCAAGAATGAACCCCCACTTTATTGGTACTATCATTACATGAGTGTTACTACTTCTATTAAAAAAAAACACTATCAGTAACCGAGTTAGAACATCATAATAATTTTAATTAGTATTATTATACTTGAAAGAGCATTGTTTACATATCTGAAATGAGATTCCCGTCTTCTCGTTGAGACGAAGCAACACGATCAGTTAGTAACATCATCACACTCCCTCCTTCGCTATCCGAGTCTTAAACTGTAATCTTAACGACATGTATGCGATAAATAAATGAATGAATGAAAAACACAGTCCCCCGCGGAACCCTTATTTACTTTACTTGTATTTGCACTTGACGCACCAGGTTCACTTTCTAATAACCCGACCGAACCGCCCAGCCGAACTTGTTCCCATTAAATTGGACTCTTCTAATTATGTATTCCATTTTCTCACTTTTCTTCAATAACTACCTCTCCTTTCAAAACGTTTCCATTCGCTTAAATCCATTATAAATGACTTTCCTAACACGAATTCGGACAATTGATTCACCAAAAAAAAAAAACGTTAAGAGTAAGGTGTTTGATCTAATAAATTATATTACTGTTTCATCAAATAAGGCTCCTACCATGTACACTTTGTTATAAGAACATTGGACAAGACTAAAAACGATGTAGATTTGTAATAACCTCAGCTTGTTCTCTACAAAATGCTACTTACTATAAGATTAAATATTGTTCAAGACTATTTGATCTTTTTGCAAACTGTTATAAGAGACTTAAACCTATAACTGTCTTATAAGACGATCTTGTAGCTAACTAGAAGTCTGTACTATAAAAAAAATATTACATTGTAGTAGGTTGCACGGTCCCAGTGAAACTTACGTATAACTACATGATATATAGAATTATAGATTAGATTATACTAACACCTAAACGTAAGTCTTACTAAAAACATATGAGTGTAATTTACTTGAAATAAATGGTAATAATAATAATAATTAGTCCATCATATTCACCCAATAGTCCGGTTCATTTAGATTCCATCAACCAGCAATAGTTCCTGTACACCCTGGCGGGTGCTGTCTCTGTGTGCGTCCCATGACACGGGCAGGGACAGCATCCGCTCGGTGTACCCCTTGCATTTCATTAAATTGTCAAAAGGGCCTCTACGTGTTGGCTATGTGGTACTCGGTTGGTACTTCGGTACCTCGGTACTTCGGCTCCGCGCACGCCTTCCAAAGGTCCGGGACACCATTGTCCCGTGAGCGGAAAAGACATACAATAATAATAATAAGATTGCGCGCAGGATTTTATTATTAGGATTGAGCGAGGTATTTTTCAAGGTGATAGTCTGAGTCCTTTGTGGTTTTGCCTAGCGCTGAATCCGCTCAGTACCCTGCTGAAGGATTCAGGGCTAGGTTGCCAGCTACGGAGAGAGGGTGAGGTCATTTCTCATCTGCTCTACATGGACGACCTTAAACTATTTGCACCAAATAAACATGACCTGTTGGAGCTACTGAAAACCACAGAGGTCTTCAGTAGTGCCATCAAAATGGAATTTGGTGTCGATAAGTGTGTGGTCATGCATGTACAGCGGGGGAAAGTTGTAAATTCCACAAATTTACAGATTTCTGAGACAATGGCTCTCAGATCTCTCTGCGAAGCAGAAACCTATAAATATCTTGGTATGTCACAGTCTTTGGGTATCGAGGGTGGGGACATCAAGCAGGCGGTGAGGGAGCGCTTCTTCTGTCGCCTGACAAAAGTACTCAACAGTTTTTTGTCGGGCGGCTATAGGGTGCGCGCCTTCGACGCCTGGGTGATGTCCTTGCTCACATACTCCTTTGGCATATTAAGGTGGACCCAGACCGAGCTCGATTTCTTGGATCGAAGGGTGCGTGTACTGCTCACTGAGCATCGTATGCTACACCCACGCTCGTCTGTTATGAGACTGTACATCCCGCGGAAATTTGGCGGTCGCGGCTTCTTAAATGCCAAAGACCTCCATAACCGCGAAGTGTGAAGTCTCAGGGATTATTTCCTAAATAGCAAATGCGAGATGCATCGTGACGTAGAGGCAGTGGACGCATCTTTCACCCCGCTCTCCATGGCAAACGGGAACTGGCGCAGACTTAAAGTACTAAGCACCGAGGACCGCAAGGCGGTATGGAAGAGCAAGGAGCTACATGGGCGGTTCTACAAGGCTCTTACGGGACCCGACGTAGACCTACTCGCGTCGGTGAACTGGCTACGTTTACGATGCTCACACGCGCGTTTGGCAGCACAGTTCCAGCAAGCCCTCGAGATCGGTTCCCTGCCGCCTCCCTTAACAACTGGTGTTACCTCCTTGCTCTACAAGTCCGGTAGTACCACGGAAGCGAAGAACTACAGACCCATCACGTGCTTGCCGACGCTACACAAGCTCCTTACATCCATTTTGAAAGCAAAAATTAAGTGAATTGACAGAAAAGGTCTCGAAGATATTAAGCAAGTACTTACATCAAACTATCTTTACCCCCTACAGAAAAAAAAACTCAATATCTTTGGTCACAGAAAGACAATTTTCTTCTGGGAAAACCTGGTGTGTATAAAAGTAATAAAAGTAGTGGTGTGTAAGTTGAGTATAATTGTGGTAGTTTTGACATAGGGCAAACAAAACGCACAATAAAATGAAAATTATTTTTAACTAACATCAAAATTACGTGGGCTAATCAGTAAAACTGCCATAAAAAAATCCTTTCAATGATGTATGAGAAAAATTGTACCATTCCAGCACACGAACATGCATTTTTCGAGAATGACAGGAGGCTTGTACGAAACAGTGGGGCGTAGGTATATAGGCTGACAAACATTATTTATTTATACATACATACATACTATACTGTTTTTCACGTAAGAAGAGTCCGGTGACAGCTGTCAACCCAGTACAAATTATGTCATTTTTGACGTATAATGACATAATTTTTTTTGTGTGCTAAGCTGATAGATAAGCCAATTCAGTATGGTAACATTTACTATCGTTAGATCTTTGAATCGCATAAAAAAAATTAAATGCCAAGAAAGATAAAATTACCCAGTATGTTCACAATTTCAAGGGCCCTTAAAAAAATAAAATCACATAAAAAATAATTACTGATTGGCTTTTAAAAACTTGCTCTATCTATCAGGTAGCTACCCTGAAAATTTCATTTTATTATTAATAAGGCTTCAATCAAAAAAATTAAATCTAACTGTGGTAAGTGCAAAATTTTTATTTACATAATGATTAATGCGAGCAAAGTAAAACCAATTACAAGGTGTTTAATTACAATAAATTTTCAAAATGGCCCCCCTGTTGCTCAATGCAAGTGCGACATCGCCGGAAAAAGTTGTCTTTTAAACGTCTGAATGCACTTCTATTATTTTTAATGGTTTCTTCTGCTACTCTCAATTTCCGGGTTAACTCGTCCAAATTGCGGCATTCTCTCGAGTAGACGAGGTCTTTGTAATATCCCCATAGAAAAAAATCTATGGGGTTTAGGTCGGGGGAACGTGGAGGCCAGGCTATAAGGCAGGCGTCACCCCGGCCGCAACGACCAATCCATCTTTCAGGGTATCTTTGATTTAAATAGTTTCTCACGTCCAAGGCAAAATGGCATGGTGCACCATCACACTGCAGTACTATGTTTCTGCGTGTCTCCAAATCCACATCTTCTAACAGCAGGGGCAGATCGACGCGTAGAAAATTTAAAAAGTGATTGCCGCCCAAGCGGTCTGGCAGCTGAAAGGGCCCGATTAACTTACCGTTAAGTATGCCAGACCAAAGGTTAACACTAAAGTGTTCTTGGAATGTCGATTCCCTTTTTAAATTCGGATTTTCAATTGCCCATGAGTGAGAATTGTGCATATTAAAAATCCCATTGCGTCTAAAGTAGGATTCATTCGTCCACAAAATGTGGTTAAAAAAAATTTTCGTTTTCAGCTTGTCTCCTCAGCATTTCCTGACAGAATTCAATTCGCCGATTGTAATCTTCCGGTTTCAACTGTTGCACTTTTCTAATGTGAAACGGATGATATCCTACGGTCTGTAGTGTACGGTGTACCTGAGATTTAGAAAGTCCGGTACGACGTTCCGTAACTCTCACACTGGTCGACGGGTCTCTTTCTACTTCTTCAACAACTGCATCTACTACATCAGGATCCGGCATAGTGGCCATACGGCCTGATTTCGTACCCGGTATGTGACCTTCCAAATCCGCATTATGTACTCTTAAGATCATGCGATAGTCAGGAAACGTTTCAGGTTGAGGCCCGCCTCTTCGTTCCACATGTTCCCGGTACAGCCTTGAAGCTTCCGCCGCATTCCCCCTAGTATAACCGTAATAGTAATGCATTTCTGCGTAATCACGTGAAGTAAACATGATCACTTACACGCAAACTCAAGTCCGGTTAAATTATGCCAACTCGTCGATTCCAGCTAATAACACTAATCCAAATCGTAATGCAAGTCAAAGTCCATATGAATAGCCAAAATGATTAGGGAAACGAACAATTAGCAGTATTAAAACACAATTTTTAAATTATTGAAAAATAACAACGATGACCAAACAACGTGAAAATTTTCTCATGCGTCAACCGTCTTTTGTTTTTTGTTCTTTTTCTATTGATGGCCAGTGCGTGATTTAGAACGAAATTTATTTAGAAAGGTTTTGCTTTGCTTGCATTAATCATTATGTAAATTAAAATTGTGCACTTACCACATTTAGATTTAAATTTTTTGATTGAAGCCTTATTAATAATAAAATGAATTTTTCAGGGTAGCTACCTGATAGATAGAGCAAGTTTTTAAAAGCCAATCGGTAATTATTTTTTATGTGATTTTATTTTTTAAGGGCCCTTGAAGTTGTGAACATACTGGGTAATTTTATCTTTCTTGGCATTTTTTTTATGCCATTTAAAGATCTAACGATAGTAAATGTTACCATACTGAATTGGCCTATCTATCAGCTTAGCACACAAAAAAAAAATCATAACTCCGAAAATACTAAAAATCGCGGAACATACATGGGGATGATTCAGATAGCCCTCTAGGTCCTCTACCTCCCAGCTTCAGTATATCACTACTTCTTGGGACACCCTGTATATTTAAAAAAATGTAAAACAAGACTTGAATTGGAAATTAATATGATTGCCTTTTATAATAACAAATTTTATATACAATTAATGATTTGTTTATATTTGATTCTCTGTAAAGACATCCACATTATGAATAGGAGTTATTTACGCGCGGTTCGTCGTAATTCAAGTCGGCGGCGGAGGCGGATCGCGACACGACGCACGTGCTCGCGCAGCGACGGCCCTCGCTTGACTTGACTGATCACCCCGAGGTTTGCAAGCGGTGGGTATAAAACGCGACGCGCTCCGCCCATTGCAAGCCCCTTGTCAGTAAATTTAGTGCCCCACACATAGGCCATTCGGGAGCACGCTCATTTTCTATAAACGTAGCTTACATTGCATAAGTCTTACTCCCCCACCCCTGACAAATATGGAAGTGTCAGTTTGCCGCATATCGATGGAGGGCCACCCCCTGATATCGATTGTGTCAACCTACCTTTCACCTCAACGTGACTTACTTAAGACCGACCTCGACTCGCTAGCCTCCCTAGGTCCTTCGGTCATCGTGGCCGGGGACCTAAACAGTAAGCACATTAACTGGGGTTGCACGGCAACCAATCCCAACGGCAATCGGCTTCATCACCTTTTGAACGACAGCCTCCCTTTCGATCTCCTCGCTCCCCTAGAACCGACCCATTTCCCTCATAACGTAGAGCACCGACCTGACATACTCGACATTGCACTTCTAAAGAACGTAGCGTTAACTCTGCGTTCTATAGAAGTGATACACGAACTTGACTCGGACCATAGGCCAGTCCTTTTGAGACTAGGACCTCACCCCAATAGTACACCTCGTACCAGAACACTCGTGGACTGGGACAAGGTACAATCAGGTCTCCTACAGACAGATCCTCCCCTGCTTAGAGACATCCCCGACAATATAACCACTACTGAACAGACCGACCAAGCGATCGATTCTTTCACTAACTACCTCAACACTGTTCGAAGTGAGGCCTCAAGGGAAGTATCGGCGCAGGATATCCAAAACCGACCCCTACCTAGGGAATTGAGAGAGTTAGTGACTATCGTGCCATCAGGACCTACTCTAATCACCCTTCTGCCGAAAACCGTCAAATTCTGAGGGACTTGTGCAACGAGTCCAAACAGAGAATTGCCGAGTTTCGGGAGAACTCGTTCAGGGATATGATGGGTGAGATCGCGCCTAGTCATCTGGCTTACTGGAAACTAGCGAGATCTCTCAAAATTATATTACGCAAACGCTTAGAACTCACGTATAAATTGTCACTCCGGGCGACATGTTTCGAACTCTTCGGGAGTTCTTCCTCAGGACGAGTGCACCTGCGACGAGCGCGCCTCGCACACTGACAGTCTCAGTCATAGGAGATCATCCTCCCCGATCAAGGGCAAGCACACTGAACTCACTGTGTCCACGCGATTGTCATAACACACTTTCCGCTCTATAAGCGGAATAACAGATTTTCTAGTATCCCTGTTCTTCACGCTACGTATATGTTCCGACAATCTCGTAGAAACGTTCCGTCCGGTTTCTCCTATGTATACCTTACCGCAATCACAGGGTATCTCATATACTCCCGGGTTACCGAGGGGTTCCTGGTCCTTAGGAGAGCGCAGCACCTGCCTGACCTTGGTATGGGGTCGGAAAATTGTCCTAATGCTCAACCTCCGGCGTAATAGGCGTCCAATTTTATCCGTTACTTCTTAATATATGGCAAGTACGCAGGTGCCCTCTCCGCCCTGTGTACCTGCTGCAGGTTGTATGTACTTGCCGCTCGCTGACTCTGCCTCCAACTATACCCATTCCTTTCTAACACCTGTTTTACATGCTGCAGCTCATCTTGCACGTACTGCGGGTCACAGAGCCGTAGAGCCCTGTTAATGAGCGCTCGTGGGACCGAGAATAGATGTGCGGGGTGATGATGTGAGTCCGCCTGCAGGTATCGATCTGTGTGTGTGGGTTTCCTGTATACTTTATGGGACAATCGCCCGCGCTGATCCCGTTGTATCAAGACATCTAGAAACGGGAGTGCGCCATTGCACTCCTTCTCAATGGTAAACTTTATCTTGGCATGTCTACCGTTAAGATAGTCCAGTAACTTATCCACATCACTACGCAACACCACAGCAAATACATCGTCCACATATCGCCACCAGAACCTGGGTCTGTGAGGACAGCCCTCCAAAGCTTCCAGAGCTTTGCGGCGGGCGGCGGGGAGACTGTCAGTGTGCGAGGCGCGCTCGTCGCAGGTGCACTCGTCCTGAGGAAGAACTCCCGAAGAGTTCGAAACATGTCGCCCGGAGTGACAATTTATACGTGAGTTCTAACCGTTTGCGTAATATAATTGAGATCTCTCAAATCAGACACCTGTTGGACTATACCCCCCTTGGATCGTCCGGATCACCCTACCCCTGCGTTCGAGGATAGTGAGAAAGCCGAATGCCTTGCGAGTAGCTTAGAGTCCCAATGTTCGCCTAGTCTCCTGCACACCGACGAAGCCCATATTAGATGGGTCGATTCCGAGGTGGACAGGAGATCGCGTCTCCCCGTAACTTCACCCGTTTTACCGGTGTCGGTTAAGGAAGTCAGTGACCTCGTCAGGCGTCTTCGTGTTAGGAAGGCTCCGGGTGCGGATGGTGTATCCAATCGTATCCTGAAACTTCTCCCCGAAACCCTCCTCCTCATTTTGTTTGGCATCTTCAATGCCGCGCTGACCAATGCTCACTTCCCAGCCGCGTGGAAAGGTGCATCGGTCATAGGGATAGCGAAGCCCGGCAAACCCCGGACTTCGCCTGCCTCTTACAGGCCGATCAGCTTGCTTAGCTCCCTTGGAAAGCTATATGAGCGGATCCTACTCACTAGAGTTCTCAGATTTACGGCTAAGAATAACGTCATCATCGACGAGCAGTTCGGCTTTAGATCCGGGCACTCGTGTGTCCAACAAGTGCACCGCGTCACGGAGCACGTGCTGGACGGTTTCTCTCGTTTCCAGGGGCTCAAGACCGCTGCGATATTTCTCGACGTGGCGAAAGCCTTCGAAAAAGTCTGGCATAACGGGTTGATATACAAGTTATATCTGCTCGGCATGCCGGACAGACTCGTACTCACAATACGAGATTTCCTCAGGGATCGAAGCTTTCGTTACAGACTAGAGGGAACGTACTCGGACCCACATCCCATCCGAGCCGGAGTCTCGCAAGGCTCCGTGCTCTCTCCCACTCTGTACTCGTTATTCACGAATGACATTCCCAGGCACCCTAAAGTGCATCTGGGGTTGTTCGCGGACGACACCGCGCTCTTTACGACTCATTGTAAGTACGCTTTTATCCGGCGATATCTCCAGGAGGCAATCACCGACCTTGGTCGTTGGTTTAATATTTGGCGTATCGAAGTCAATCCGGAGAAAAGCACTGCAATAGTCTTCCACCCTTCTGACTGCGTTAGCACAGAAAGGCGGGTGGCTCCGATCCAAATGTTTGACCGGCCTATCCCCTGGGCCAACGAGGTCAAATATCTTGGAGTGACCCTCGACAGGAAACTGACTTTCCGCAGCCACATCCGTAGGGTACGCAACCGTGCGTTGTTCGTGCTAGGAAGGCTTGGGCCGATGATCAACAAGTTTAGTAAAATGTCACTTAGAAATAAGCTGACACTTTACAAAACTTGTGTTCGTCCAATCATGTCTTATGCAAGTGTAGCTTTTGCTCACGTGCCTATGACATCGCTCAAGCCGCTTCAGGTCATTCAAAATAGTTTTCTCCGTAGGGCGACTGGTGCCCCGTGGTACCAGTCTAACTTCAGCCTGCACCACGACATGGGGATTAGCACCATGTATGGTTTCTTTAAGCAGACTGCCAGGCGTTATTTTGACAACGCTTCCCATCATAGGAATCCGTTAGTTAGGAAGGCTGTCGACTACGTTCCCATCCCTCCCCCCTCTGTCGTAACTCGGCGATCACTGATTAGGGGCCGCACGGTCCGGCGTCCTAGGCACACACTCACGGACCCGGACGACGTAATCACAGCGTCCATCGAAAAGTGGAACGCTGCGCTTACGGCGTCCAACTCAGACACGACGCGTACACTTAGGCTTTCCCGCCGGCGGGGACGTCCACCGCGCGATCGCGACAACACAGACACATATAGCGAACGTCTGTATATCCGGAAGTGTCGATAGTGAAGTGTACTAGTGTGCGGTTAGCGGCTATTAAGATAAAAATGCTAAATACCTCGGCCTTAGTTTTTAGTGTATACATGCCAGTGAACGGGCACGATAACTTACCGTTATTCACAGAAACACTAGGCGAAATCAGTGCTATCTGTGCGGAGAATACGGACATTGAAGCCTTTTATATCCTAGGGGACTTTAATGCGCACCCGAATGAGCTCTTTTGTAGTGAGATGATGCTTTTTTGTGAGACACAGAACTGGTTTTGTGTGGATATGGATATATTAGGAACGGATTCGAATACGTTTACTTTTACTAGTGAAGCGCATGGGTGTAGCAGGTGGCTAGACCACTGCATAGTTACAGAGGCTGCGAGAGCAACTGTGCGGAATGTAAAGGTAAAATATGATATGTATTGGTCTGACCATCTGACTAATCGAGCAGCTAATGACTTCAAAGCCTTCTGGAAAAACACAAATAAGTTAAATGTGCGACAGGGTGTTCCTGTAACTGTAGGAGGTGTCAGTGACAAAAAATCCATCGCTAATCATTTTAGGCATGTCTTTAATGTAGACCCGATTCTGACGACATCTGAAAGGGAGGGGCGATGTGCTGAGACTGTCATGGGGGACCGGACCATAAGTTTTACTGCAAAGCAGGTTAATAATATTATTAAACACATGCAGAGGGGAAAGTCCCCGGGTCACGACGGTCTCAGCATAGAGCATCTCAAACATGCCGGAGTGCACATGCCTCGTGTCTTAGCGATGTTTTACACGCTATGTCTGAGGCATGCGTATCTCCCAAATAAGCTTACTGACACAGTGGTTATACCACTGGTCAAAAATAAGACTGGCGATTTATCTGAACCAGGAAACTACCGGCCCATCTCGCTAGCGACTGTACTTGCCAAAGTACTTGATAGCCTGCTTAATGCACAGCTTTGCAAGCATATTACGTTGCATGATGCGCAATTCGGATTCAGACCCGGATTATCAACGGAGTCAGCAATACTGTGCTTTAAGCGGGCTGTCGGATACTACAAGGAGAGGAACACGCCGGTATATGCGTGCTTCCTGGACCTATCCAAAGCATTTGACCTGGTTGTGTATGACATACTTTGGGATAAACTAGCGAAAACAGGTGTGCCAAAAGAATGTATTGTATTGCTAAGGTATTGGTACAACAGCCAGGTCAATAGGGTGAGATGGGCAGGAGAAGACTCCGAAGAATACAGGTTAAAATGTGGGGTCAGACAGGGGGGACTCACGTCCCCTATCCTGTTTAACCTGTATATGAATGAGTTGATTGAGGGACTCTGCAGTACACATGTCATTGAAGGAACTAGTTTCAATAACATAAGCTACGCAGATGACATGGTACTGCTGGGTCCATCAAGGGACTCAATAAGGAGGTTGATTACAGTCTGTGAGGGGTACGCTGAGCAGCATGGTCTCAGATACAATACGACCAAAAGTGTACTTGTAATTTTTAAAGCTCGCAAATACAACCCAACTGAGGTGTCGAGCATCATGCTGTGCGGCGTCCCCCTCAAAAGGGTAGACAGATTTAAATATCTGGGACATGTTGTCACAGAGGACCTGCAGGATGACCTGGACCTGGAAAGAGAGCGACGAGCAATGGCTGTGAGAGGTAATATGCTTGCCCGCAGATTTGCACGGTGTAATGAACAAGTTAAACTAACCCTTTTTAAAGCTTACTGTCAGACATTCTACACCGGCAGTCTGTGGGTAAGATTTACACAAAAAGCCTACAACTCGTTGCGGATCCAATACAACAATATCCTGAGGATGCTGTTGAGGCTGCCGAAGCACTGTAGTGCGTCCAACATGTTTGCCGTAGCGCGCACTGATGATTTTTTCGCAGTCAGGCGCAAAAGAATAGGCTCACTGTTGAGGAGAGTGAGAGGCAGCAGCAACAGCCTCCTGAGGGTGTTGGCAGAGCGGTTTGATTGCCCGGTCACTAAATATTGGGTGGAAGTGGCAATCGGCAGGGCCAAATAGATGTTAAGTACTTAAATTTACACTAATATCGACTAACATAGTATTAAGACACTTTTGTTACTAACCTGCTATGGATCAAAATGGTCTGAAATAAATGATTTTTATTTATTTTATTTTATTATTTATATAGTCCCTATTCGTCCCGGTACCGCCGCATACCGGGTAGAGTCAGTCCGACGCAGGTCGGGCCTAGCTGAGTTTCTTGCTGGACTCTTCTCAGCTAGGCTAGGTTTAGTGAACCAGCGACAAAACTCCCAGTAGCTCGATTCCACTCACACCCCAGATTTGGTTGAAACCGTTCAACCAATCTCACTGGAGCGCAAACTCTTAGAGTATTCCAGTGTTTAAACCGCCCACGCGGTCGTGTCAGAGGTTTTCCCCTGGATTTTCCCCAGGCAATTCTCCCACCGCGTATTCCTATCGCTTTAATGGGCACCGCCTATAAAGCCACAGTCAGGTCAAAAAAAAAAGTGCCCCACACGCCGTGACTTCATATCAAGTGATGTAAAGGCAACCTAGGTGCTGTCAAGTAAGGTTCATTTTCAGTCTTTTGCTACAATGACTTGGGCGTGTCAGACAACTAACGGAACCTACTGTGGAGGTGAAGAGGTTAAGCTTGTAAACTTCCCAATGTTTGACACCTTTATACGCAATAGACACAGCCTATTTGTTCAGCTCTAAAAATTATTATGACACGAAAATGTCATTTATTGGGTCAGGGTCAAGGACTGGGACGTTTACCTTACATTCCTCGTAAAATAAAGGCATTTTTTATTATTATTCTTTTTATTATCTCGAAATATGGGTACTTTTAACTTTAAAACAAAGAAACAAATAGAAGGACAAGCGCAATGTAGTTCATCCAAATTATAAAATGATGAAATTGAATTCAAATTTACATGATACTGCTAAGCTCATCTCTTGTTAGTATAGAAAATACGATTGGATATTCCTACTGAAGCGACATATTACCACGGAAACGATATATCTAATCTAAGCACGAGTTTTTATACCAGAGATAAGTCAATTTCAACAATCCAGCTAAAAGGATTGTCATTCTTGGATCGTTATTAATGTTTAATATCTCACTATGAAATAAACAGAACTAAGTATTCATGTGAACAATCCCGAACCTCATGCATGGGTACGGACAGCACATGTTAGGTACATATAGCCTGCGGACTCAGACCAATCAGACCATCTAATCAACTCTGAAGATCTTATGGTGGCACCACAGTTCGGACGAATATTTGTGCAAATATTCGTGTTGCATCTCTTTCTTCAATATCGCAAAAGAAAGGGAGGCGAACACGCAACACGAACACACGAACACAAGTGTGGTCCCACCATTATAGGTATTAACAGGGGTCGTACTTTTCGTGCCGGTGACGTAAAATTGACGTCACATTGCATATAGGATGATTCCTATTGCTCTTATGGTAGTTATCAATCATTGAATCATGCATTTGTACATTTTATAATGGTATTTTTTTTAAACGGCCTAATGTATCCGAATATTAAAAAGGATTTCTTTTTCTATTTAGAATTTTAATTCATAAACAGGTCAGGAACTCATAGTTTTTCAAGTTTTACAACAAGTTATAGGAATGTTGAATAATAATATGAACGTAAACTCTCTATGACGACGAGGTTTCGTAAATTGTTGGTAATAACTGGTATTACACATGAACCAGTCACAAAAAATTGCAATAATACTCAGTGTTGTACTTTAAAACTAGTGGTGTGACAAGCAAATTGCGGTTGTTACAGGGGCATAATTGAAAAAGTATATGTATACATATTTATTGAATAATGAATGATGATTAAGTGATTAAAATAACACTAATTAAAATCATTCTATATGGAGGCGTGACGTCACCCGGCACGAAATGTACGACCCCTGGGTATAAAATTATAATTATAGGTAGTATAAAATATACACATTGACGAAGGGTTGTCATGTTTTTTTATAATCGCCATTTTCGGTAGGTAGATACATGATCCGTTATTTAATTCGGCTTCTTTAGGATATTTAACCATTTACATATACCGCGTTCACTCTCAGTATTTTCTATATTGTTTTCAGTCTCGTTGACTATTTTGTGAGTATTCGTTAGACACGTTCTTTTCTCATTTCTTCGTATTTCCTGATAATCGCTATTCGTCATCGGATTCATATTTAAAATGTGTCTAAGAATTAGTGCCAAATGATATTGAGACAAATAAGGAAGAATACTAATTGCAAATATGACGAATACGGACGAATAATAACCGAGACGAAAATACACTGAACGTGACCGGAATAGTTACACAATGGTGAATAACGAAGACGAGCCAATGGGACGACTACCGAAAGTACCGAAACTGGCGGACAATGAACGGGACGAACCTAAATGAAACCAAATAAGACATGGAAAGGATTAACCCCTTAGGCTTCGTACCAGAGTTTCGTAACTAGATGCGATCGAATACTTATTTTTGGTATGATGCGTCCGAATGCTCCTGTTACAGTCAACAGGTTTCGTGCAAGGACAGTCTTCGACCGAGACTGATTTCATAAAAGAACGAATTAGTATTCGGATCGCAATTGGCAACTGGTTTCGTACATGACAAAAAGTATTCTATAGCAACTGGTTACGAACCTCCGGTTACGTAAGCGGCCGAAGGAGAATTACAACAAAATTAAAACAAGAGCAAGAGTCTTTGTGAACACCGAATCGTAATGTATATATGGAAAATAGTTATTTTGTTTAAAGGTGCGTATGCATCAATACACCTTTCATTCAGCTACAGCATTAAATGCATATGAGTGCGGCAATTCATTTTACAAGCTAAAAGAATACGATGGTATCCTTTAGCAGCTTAATGAAAGCATAAAAAGGCGTCCTCTCTTTAACAGCTTAAAACATGCAATAAGCGTAGACAGCCTTGCAATGTGTGTACATATATGGAAAGTATATTTTATCAGCTAAATGCGATTCGATGCTGACAAATGTGATTCAACCCTAAGCTTTCATGTTATTTTTTTCCACTAATATCCTAATCTGCGCAACATTTGGCGTTGACTATACAACGTTGATAGTATGTTAATAACACGTTCCCTGTCCCCATCATATTATGCGAAATATTCCTAAAATTAGGTGGACTTGAGGAGTACCTACCTGTATTTTACTTCCTGTATGAGGGACAGGTAACGGGTCCATTTTGAAGATCTTGCACGATATTACATCACAGAATCATGAAACTGTAATCTTAATCACTATGACTGTTAACTGTATCTACTCTCACATATCTGAGGAAAATTGAGCTTAGCAGTGTCGTAAAGGTTATAAATACGAAATTGGCATATGAACTTTTATCAACAAGCTTTACACACTGAGTTCCATAAATTAAAAAATGATCAATAAAAATACTAATTTCGCTTTTGACTTGTCCACGGTGTTTCGTGATTAGAACAAAATCAAACGATTGATAAATAAATTTGTAAAGAGTTCGATGGGAGACAAATGGTTATTTCCTAGCGGTTCCATACGATCTGTACAACATCCGGAGCTGGGGCTGGCGGCGCCGCGATTGCTCAGTACACCTTCAGCTGGTTCTTGTCGTCGAAGCCGGCCGAGTGGCCCGCGTTGCGCACGATGAACGAATTGCCGTCGAAGTGCATTCGCCTTTCGCCGCGTCTGCCGTAATTATTCAACATTTAGACATTTTCTAGATTTTGACAACAAAATGGTAACTAACTTTGTTTTGAAATACAACAGATTTATTTGAGCAAACATTTCTTACTGGTCATAAATCAGGATACGTAAAATAGAGGAGCGCCTGAGGAGGAGTCTATCAACTTGACACCGCACTAAGTAATTAATACTGGTTTGTGAAAGCGAGCCATTTTCTCGTGTTGCCTGTGATGCTTGATATCGCGCCTTTTGTTATGCTGTCACGTCTCCCGCCTATTCAATCCTAGGCATTACATTTATTGCGCGCTCCACACTCGCACCGCGAACGCCGGTGGATAAGTGTGGATATGTTTCGCTTCGCGTTCGCGCTTCGCGTTCGCGCTTCGCGATGTTCCCCATCCGGTGTCCGATTTCTATATCGCGAAGGATTTCCGAAGCGCGAACGCGAACCTATTGCCCGCCTACACTCACGCGCGAAGTCGCTCCGTGAATTCACGGCGTGAATTTACGCAGCGATTCGCGCGTGACCCGTCCACACTCGCAAAGCTTCGCAATCTTGTTCGCGACTTAAACGAAAATGGACGTGTCACTGCTTGCCATAGGGTGAGTGCGAACCCTTAGGTCGCATGGTCCGATTGACTAGTCCGATCAATCGGAATACGATTTTTTTTTCCTGTTGGCTAGATTGATCGGACTATAAGGACTTCTCAAATCCTGTCAGTCCTACTATCGGAGCAACGGGATTTTAAAAGTTCGTCTAGTTCGATCGATCGAACCACGAGGTCGTTTTTTCTTTCTGTTGGATCGATTGATCGGACATAACCGTAGACTTGATATTTTGCTAAGTCCGGATGACACATAAAGGTTATCTGATCTAAACTCATTAGGTACTAGACACTGGCATTTAACAAACTTTTCTGTATTTTATTTGATGCGATGTCAGTTCATAATGTCAACATCTGATCAATGTCAATTTATTGAACCGGACGGACGGAAGATGGAGGAAATAATAGATCACAACAAAATTGTATTCTTACGCCGTAAAGGTGGTTGCGTACTACTGAATAAAGGGCATCAATACCATAAAAATAAAACGTATAAAAAAGGGCCGTCAGTATGGACATGCTGTAATAAAAAAACACAAAAATGCCGTGGAACGATTACCATTCATGTAAGTTTTAATCAATTTATTACAGTTTTTAGACCATAATAAAAGTAAGTTATGATGTAGTTAGGTATATAGTAAGAAGACTAACGGACGAATTGACACGGGGAAGTTCCGTGTCATATAATAAGGTTCATTTATGCTAAGCTTATTTTCATCCTTTATTTTTTCACACAGGGTTTGCGGATCTTACAAAACAAGGAACACGACCGTTGCGTTCCAGATTACACAAAAAATGAACTAGCTTATCAAATGGGAAAGATGAGGAATGCAGCGAATGAGTCGTTAAATCCTATTAAAAGCATATACGAACAGCCATAAACCATTTTTGTATTTCTGTGTATACTGATCGATTAAAGAGTCACTAATACTAAGAATTTAAATTAAATTATTTCCAAGTTTTAGCTTTTCATCCACGCTGCTGATTAATTTACTCTTCGATTCTTTACTCAATTGTATGAAAATGCGGCAGCCAAAATACAAAATCATTGTCATTAAAACATACTTAACCAAAATAACCTAATTTTATTTTTTCAATATGTGCATTAATGACGCTAACTCTTGCAACGAAAAAAACTAAACGATGTCGTATTTTTCAATTATTTTTTTCACCGGTTCTAAGAAACGTAATTTTTTATACTCTTTGATAAGGGGTAACCGTAAAAAAATATCGGTTATATGAAATATTACCCAAGTGAAACCATTATTTACTGCAAGATAATAGTCCATTAAAATAATATACAAGTGGGTTTCAGATTTAGTTGCAGGTTTCGTATCAAATACTTAGCGGTTCGTGGCGGTATGATATGAAAGTTCCACCATTTTCACGTCAATGATAAAGAGTCTTACTTAAAATCAATTAAACGTAAAATTATATAATGTACATAGTCATATATTATCCATTTAAATTAGTGGTAGATAGTGAATAAATGACATGGCATACTTGCTTTTATTATAATTTAGGCACAAATTGGTAATATCGGGTACTTATCAAACAACCCTCGTACACTCGTGTTTTGCAGCTTACGCGGGCTGTCGCGCGATGTTGTTCACGTTCGCGCGCCGCGAACCCTTTGTCGCGGGCCAAAAAACCGACACTGATCAGGAAAGCGTTTCGCAGCTTTCGTGGGCTTTCGCGCCGCAAGTGTGGAGCAGGCATATCTAAATACACTACCCGATACTCGTGCTGTTTTCGCAAATATCGCGCCGCGAAGAGTGGTGCGAGTGGAGAGCCGTGACCATTTTAATCAGCCGCGCTATTATGAATATCAGAATATCTATAGGTATAGGCCATGTCAGTCGTGACTAAAATCGGTGATAGATTTAGAGATTAAAAATGTAAACAAGTGAGTTGCCACCATAAAAAAAATTACGTATGCAGTGGGTAATTGAAAATCATTGGAATACTTGTAAAAATTACCGCGCTCAAAATATAAGCGAAATAAATTTGAATTAATACACAAAATAACCACTCTGAATTAAATAGCGTTTTTAATAACGTATTGGTGTTGTTATAATAAAATATTTGGTGATATTAAAATCAAAATATTTTTTTTTATTGTACACTTTATGTGACATAATATTACAAAGAAGTAATAAAATGGACCCGGTAAGAGCACAGCAATACTAACTTACTACTTAATATAAACTAGATATAGGTAGAACTTAAAAATAATACATGTTGTATAGGTACACATCCCTCGCTTAAATTAGAGACAAGATGATAAACTGTAAAATGAATAAAAGAATATTATGTTTTTATACACACATCTTCAAAAAATTCCTGTAGCGTGTAAAAGCTTCTTTTCACTAAATATGTAATTAATGATTTTTTGAATAGGTGAGTTTGCTCTATAGATTTTATAGTTAGTGGTATTTTATTATATATTTTTATACACATCGTATGTGGACCAGCCCGGTTAGTATGATAGCTTATACCGTCACGTTATATGTGACGTTTCAGTACATTTTGGCCATATAACGTGACGGTATAAGCTATCATACTAGCCGGGCAGTGTGATATATTTTTAAGCTAGATGTAGGAAGGGCAAGGTTGTTGTTATGTCGTAGATTTAAAGACGAAAGTCTTTGACCAGTGTGTGTTGCCAGTGATGACATATGGCACTGAAACGTGGTCGCTTACTATGGGCCTCATAAGAAGGCTCAAAGTCACCCAAACGGCAATGGAGAGAGCTATGTTGGGAGTTTCTCTGCGTGATCGCATCAGGAATGAGACCATCCGCATCAGAACCAAAGTGACCGATATAGCCCTCCGAATTGCTAAACTTAAGTGGCAGTGGGCGGGGTACATAGCACATAGAACCGATGGCCGTTGGGGCGGAAAGGTTCTCGAGTGGCGACCACGTACCGGAAGGCGAAGCGTGGGCAGGCCCCACACGGTGGACTGATGACCTGGTGAAGGTCGCGGGTGTCTGCTGGATGCGGGTGGCGCAGGACCGGTCATTGTGGAAGTCTTTGGGGGAGGCCTATGTCCAGCAGTGGACGTCTTTCGGCTGACATGATGATGATGATGATGATGAAAGGAATAGTTTATACTTAAAGGTTGTTTTTGGTAAGGTCTCAACTGCATTAATTTAGTTTTACTATTGGCTATGTGCACGTCAGAAACGTCAAACGTCAAAGGTCCCGAGACAACGTCAAATTATTATATACTGGTAAAAACTCACAGATGTCAAATAATGACATGAATATTATATTTACTTTAGTAAACGAGAAAGACCCCGTATTGGAAATTTTACTGAAATAAATAAGAGAATAAATAAATACATACAAACGAAACGAATCGTAGGAAACCATTAAGAAACCAATAGAAAACGTGAAAGTAAATTTGACAGTGGTCCCCGGTAAGTACACATTTCTGCCATGGTGTGCGCTACGATCGCCTAGCTTACCCCCACCACCTACTTCGCACATAGCCAATACTCGTAGTTTAATTCTAAGTTATGGTCAGTTAACCAGGAATCTAATTTGTGTAGGATATTGTCAAGATTGAGCTTTAAATCAGTTTCGTTTGAGCACGGAAAAACTACGGAAATATCGTCTGCGAAGAGAACGCTTGGAGTTTCTAATAAGTTAGGCAAATCATTAATATATCGTAAACAGCCTAACAGATTTGTTAGCTAGCCGTCCAATACGCATTTGGTCCAATACGCAGTTCGTCCATTATGCAGTCCGTCAGATGTCGTAAACGCAGTTCGTCCATATCGCCATTCGTCCATATCGCTACTCGTCCATATCGCCATTCGTCCATATCGCTATTCGTCCATATCGCTATTCGTCCATATTGCCATTCGTCCATATCGCTATTCGTCCATATCGCCATTCATCCATATCGCTATTCGTCAATTTTAAATTCAAGTTCCCGGTTTTTGATAAGAGCAGCAGGCCTATGATGCAATCATGACAAAATGCAACCATCATAGGCCTGCTGAAATTTTGCATGTACAGTGGGCCAAAAAAGTGGTCTACCACCCTACGGTCGAAATTAATTTGAACGTCATGAAACAACAAGGGCGATTTCCCTAGAAAACATACTCTTCTTTCGAACAAAAAAAGAATACTTAAAATACACTAATGAAACCGAGCTACAAATACACGCCTACATATATGTAAATTGTACTATTTTGCTTACAACAAAAAAAATATAATTTGAAGCATTTTACTAAAACGTCAATATCTCCGTAACTAGCACTAGAAATGGCCATAAGGACCCTTTTGCTATGGAACGCCACATATTAGTATGGATTAAAACGAAACAAATATTGATAGGTATAAACCTTTATTGGTACTTATTTTTATTTAATTCACTTACATTAAGCAGAACATAATATTTATCCTTCCATAAATAAAAACAGTAACATTTATAAACAAAAAGAAAGAAAAAATATTACGGAACCTTTTTTGAATTACACTTTTTCAACAATTGCAATATTTTTTTCAAATACTTGTTGAAGCGAATGTCGCGTAATCTTCTTCTTCTATTCATCGGTACTGTTCTTTTGATATGAATGTCATAATGTCGCCCTTCTTTCTTTAAAATATCAATTAACAGCAGCAAATTCGGCTTCGCAGGAACTTTTTTGTTAAGTCGGCTGTGCCAGCCTTCCACGGGATTCGTTGACTATGGTGTGTTGGACCAAATGCGTGTTGAACGAAAAAGAGTTGATTTTTGACGTTTCGCGACGGCGACATTTGTATGCCCCATATGCCCATAATAAAACGAGGTATCGACGTCAAAAATCCACCCCAAGCATGATGGACATACTGCGTATTGGACATGCTGCGTATATGACCAAATGCGTGGTGGTCAAAGAGCGTCTTGGACATACTGCGTATTGGACAAACTGCGTGTTGGACAAAAAGCGTGTTGGACAAAAAGCGTGTTGGACGAAAAGCGTTTTGGACGAAATGAGAATTTCAGTTATATTTGGACGAACTGCGTATTGGACCAAATGCGTATTGGACGGCTAGCTAACAAATCGCCTAACACACTTCCTTGTGGAATTAATCCAGTCACGTCAGCTTTATTTGATTGTATGTGTGTAATGTTTCCAGTTTGGTTATTATAATATTCTACCTCTACACATTGCACTCGGTTTTTGAGATATGATTTATGCTACTGGTAATGACAAGTTAAGTCATGTCAGATTTACAGTGTTTACATTTTTGATCTCTAATTGCATCTCAGACTTTAACACTGTGTGTGCACAATATATATTAGTAAAGAACCTTTTCTCAAACGTGCTCGGAAATGGTCGTATTTTGATAGAGAAACGAAAACGCGAAGTCTATCCATCGAAATATATAAAAAATATCTCCCCTGGCTAGGAGTATATAATAATCCTATCAAAACTATTTCCCGCTACGATAAACATAAAATCCTGACAAAATCTACCGCGTCAGGCAACCCCTTACTTTCCGAACCTCGGCAATATGTAGAATGTTCCATGCCAATCATTTCGTATGTCCGTTCGTGCGCCCACGGGACTGGTTTGAATATCGCATAAGTGACCATCATACTCGTGTAACGTTGGTTTGGTTACATACCGTACGAAGAGGTGCTGGGTCTGCCCTAGAGAAGCTGTGCAGTGCAAGAAAGGGCTGGTGATCGAAGCGGAGCCGTTGGTCGGGCTAGTGCGCAGTTGGTACTTGTGGCTGCAACGGTGGATCCTGAAGAGAAACGGATCGGAAGTTTAGGTTGGGCCTTAAATAAATAAGTTTGCGTTCATCTGCTGCGCTGGAATAATAACCGTTATTTACACGTGCGAGTATAATATTTACCCATTTATCTCATGACCTTTTTGGTAACCTGGTTCGCACATATTTCCGACGACTTGTACTTCTCACATTTTTATATTCCATAAAGTCACTTTTTTGTGTAGTTAGGTCAGTCAGCCTTTCTAACCAAGTAATTACCTATTCCCATTCATTGTTCGTCATTTTATTATTTATTTAGTATCATTGACAAATTCTAATACTTATCGTTATAACGCTTCGTTAATGCAAATGTATCAAAAAAACAATTTCCAAACTAAACGATAAATAACCCATGTCCAAAACTATATGAGACGAGTCGTAGCAATAATATCGGGAAGGGATCTTATCAGGTCAGTACTCACCAGTCCATATGGTAAATCTTAATAACTACACACTAGTAGGCTCTAATATTATGACAAAACAGCTTAAAGATTGGGAGTGATGTTGATGATTCTGGTTCAGCGGGCACGGATTACAATCCGAGAAGAACTTGCCTGACGAGTCCGTCAGCAGTCTGACTAACGCGCACATTGTTGATGATCCAGTTGTCGATCCCGTCGTCCGTGAGCCAATACTGCGTGGTCTCCAGCAAAGACAGCGCCTCGTTCACGTACGACGGCCCGTGCCGCGACTCGCTGGGGACACGAAATACTCTAGTGGCACACTGCACAAATGTCAAGGTATAGCCAACGGCGTTGTTGGGTTAGTTCAGAGTAAAACTGACCTAGTTTAACCCTTTGCACGGCACTCTTCCATGTACTCGTATGATAGTGACATATAGCGTGGGTTGCACCAACTTATGATTGCAGATCGATCAGCGTCAAAAAGAAACGTCAAAACTTCTATACGATCGACCACACCTTCTGTTAGGTGCAACCCACCCTTACACGTGAGAGTGAAGTTATATTATATGATATGAACCTTAGTTGAAAACATGAAGGTGATGGCTTTGACAGCGTACATCATAAATATCAATAAATACGTCGTATATATAATCCCCTAAAAAACATAAGTATGAAAATGGGGCCAATGTCATTCAGTCAGTCAGTGGTAAAAATGCCGTTATTTGAACTTTAATATCTCATGAACTATGTATTTCACCTATATTTATGAAATTTGGTGTTTTAGTTGTTCTAAAGGATCTTAATACATGTACCAAATTTCATTTTTTTATGTAATACAGATTTGGAGTTATTGAGGGGTCAAAAGTGGCTCCAAACGGTTCGTGTAAAATAACACACGGCTGCTGTCCGCCAGTTCCTGGGATGAACTTGGCTGGACACGCTGCCGCGTGTCTAGATAACACAGACAGTAAGTCGCATAAGTAGTACGTACAATCGGCAGCCGAAGTAGCTACAGAGCTACGGACGTAGCTAAGTTACTTATGGATGGGCGAGGAAGGGCCACAGGCGTGGATTGCTTAGGACATCAAGTTTTCTTAATCCGGCACTGTCTACAACTCGAACATTGTATGTGAAGAGTCCACCATAGGGAGACGTTGCGTGCTTATAAAAAGGTAAACGCTTTTACTCGAACACTCTTATGCCTCAGAAGTCAGAATATACTCGTAGTCCTGGCTCCTGCTGAGATAAGTGTCGTTGGTACACCAGCTCGCACTGCTCCGCCGTAAACACTGGCTCTCGTACCAAAACTTACTTGTAGAACACGTCGAGAGTGATGTCTGGCTCTTATCGCAGGTAGATGTTGGTGATACTACAGCGTGAACATTGGCCCTTGTAGTACTGCATCTTACTTGTAGAAAACGTTGAGAGTGAAGTCCGGGCTCATGTTGAGGAACATGTTGGTGGTACTACAGCGTGAACATTCGCCCTTGTACTGCATCTTACTTGTAGAAAAAAACGTTGAGAGTGAAGTCCTGGCTCATATTGAGGAAGATTTCGGTGGTACACCAGCTTAATTACTCGCTCTTGTCCCGCATCTTACTTGTAGAAAACGTTGAGAGTGAAGACCTGGCTCATGTTGAGCAAGATGTCAGTGGTACACAAGCGTGAACACTCGCCCTTGTACCGCATCTTACTTGTAGAAAACGTTGAGAGTGAAGTCCTGGCTCATGTTGAGCAAGATATCGGTGGTACACCACCGTGAACACTCGCACTTGTACCGCATCTTACTTGTAGAAAACGTTGAGAGTGAAGTCCTGGCTCATGTTGAGCAAGATATCGGTGGTACACCAGCGTGAACACTCGCACTTGTACTGCATCTTACTTGTAGAAAACGTTGAGAGTGAAGTCCTGGCTCATGTTGAGCAAGATGTCGGTGGTACACCAGCGTGAACACTCGCACTTGTACCGCATCTTACTTGTAGAAAACGTTGAGAGTGAAGTCCTGGCTCATGTTGAGGAAGGTGTCGGTGGTGGTACGTGTGCCGGCCGCGTCCACCAGGTACACCAGCGCGCACTGCTCCGCCGTGAACGATACGCCTTTGTACCACATCTTCGCGTATCTGCAAGCCAACACAGGCATTTTATTCTGTACTGTGCCTACATACAATTTTTTTTTGTAAAGCCTAGGTTGGTGGCATAATATTATAGTCTTCGATTGGTGGTGCCACTGAACCGAAAAGTGTGAATTTTGTCCCGTTTAGCACCAGCAACGTCGGTCCGGGACCAGCGCTCACGCTTAAGATCCGCGTACCGGTCCAAACATGTAGAGCGATATTCGACCTTATAAAGGCGTGGACTGACCCTCTATAATATGGTATATGGTGAACCACTTTTAATTGTCGTGACGTGTTCGACTTGTAGTAAGTAATAGTTGAAGGACAGTTTAACCCCTTTCAATCCAACAAATAGGTATCCAATCTTAATTCTCCTATTTAAGGTTCAAACGCAACTTGTCGCAATGAATTACCGAAACCTAAAGTAGGTACCTAATTATTTTGAATTTCGCATTCACTGCCAGCAACGCATATATGCGTTTTCGTTACTTTCACTCAGTGTATTGAACACACATGCGCGTTCGTAACAGCGGCAGCGGCATTAATCAAAGTGGTTGAGTATTTAAAGAAAAATGGGTAGGTACGCAACGGTATCAAGAAATAATAAATAAATATTGTTGCTCCAGTACCTAATAAGAACTTCTTTCCCTGGGACCCCATAAAATGAGTCCTTTTGCCCATTTCTATACCAAATTGGGTTCTCTGATAAATTTTAACCCAGCGTTATCGTAGTCCTTGGTGGAGATGGTGTGACAAACTTTACTCTTGTCTCGTCTTTTATTTAATAAGGTCGTAGGTATGCAAAATGTATTATGAGTGAGGAGTATCATAATTATTGCATATTGCATAATTTAATGCAACAATGTCTACTATAAAAGATTTATGATGCCCTTAAACTTACTTATTATTGCCCTGTAGATGACAGGCCTGTATCTCAACGCGGGAACCGTAGTGGTAGACGCGGCCGTTTGGGTGAATAAGCGCCGCCGCTGCGCCTGACCGCGATAGGGCCAGTATGATGTTGTTTTTCGCGTTGGTCACGCGGACCGCACCGTCGATTGTCATGTCCACCCTAAACAGCACAAGAATAATGGACCAAAATAATATAGGGGCGGGGTGGGGTTTAATCCAGTATCTGTTCCCTTAAATAACTAAGCAGCTCAGCGTAACGATCTACGCAGATTTCGGGAAGTTTACGAATTATTTTAAACGTCCACTCACTTAACTCTATCTCGTAGCCTCAGACAAATGGTGCCGTGGGGCGTCACAGAGCCATTGTACCCGGCTCCGCCGACCTCCGTCACCTGGCATATCAAAATTCCTGTTATTAATAGGAAAATATATAAAAATATTCAGAGCATCAGAGCCACAAGAGACGGGCTTTGGAAGTAATGGATACTGAAAAGCAATCATTTTTGTTCCACGAAAGTTTGAATGATATCAGTAAAAGGCTACCTCAAGCTCCCGCCAAGTGTCCGCATGGTAGATGTCGTCTCCAGGGTAGTACGGGGCTTTATTGCGCTGCAGAGGCGCGCGCCACGGAGGCTGCCATCCCGTGGCTCCCACCAGCTCCGCCTGCCCTAAGCCGCCCTCCAAGAACTTGCTGTAATCTTGGAAGACAGATAGGTTCGATTCATCCTACAAAAGTTTATTCACATTTACACCATCCTAAAAAAACACAGCAATGATAAAAAAAATAACTTCAAAGACTTTAAAATATGCAAACACCAAATATAGCGTTCATATTTTTTTATAAATAGTACTCACTATTAGAAAGTCTTTCACAAAATTTTAAAGCTGCGGAGACATACGGTTCAGGAGAAAAAATAAATTGAAAAATTCTATAATAACAATGAATAATACCACGCTATGACAGTCGGGCTCCGCCTTAGCTCCGGCAGTGCGGGATGAGCAGCCCTTCCGCGCAAAGCGCGGGAACCGTGTGAGATGTAGCGGGTGATGAAGCTGTGGAGCCGAGCTACTCTTCCTCCGCGACTACGATTTTTTTTATGTCTAGAGGCAGGGCAGACAAGACCTTGTGGGTAGCGCGGTGCTCTGATTCGGTTTTTGATATACACGTCCCAGTGACGTGAGTGCCGTAGATCATCTGACTGTCAATGACAAGGCGTGTGAATTTTAGTATAGAAATATACCAATTTGTTTTAAATGTCCTCCGCTTTCTAAGCTAACCTTTCTAATAGTACTATTTATATAAAAAATGAGAACAATATTTTCAGTATTGCATATTCCACACTTAATATCTTTATCGCCGGCCTGTTTAGCCTAGTTGGTAGTGGCACTGCCTCCGAAGCTAGAGAACCCAGGTTCGAATCCCGGTAACGGCATTTGTTTGTGGTGAGCAGAGACATTTGTTCCTGAGACTTGGATGTTTTCTATGTATTTAAGTATATATCTATTAAATATATCGTCGTCTAGTACCCATAACACAAGCCTTATTGAGCTAGTTCACTACTACACTAGTTCGATTTGTGTAAAAACTTGACCTATTCAGTTATTTAAACCGAGCCTCAAAAACGAAAAATGGAATGTCTCGTTTAATTTCATTGGACAGCTTGAAACAAAATATTTCATTTTATGCTCTGATAGATATGGACGACACATGAACAAATATTACCTATGCTAATAAAATGGCAGACATTCATCCTATTACGATGGCACCATGAACAAATCTCGACTCCCTGGTGAGGTCAACAATCACCATCACCAGTCATACAATCATTTCTGGGTGAGAAAAAATATTTTTATCACCATGTTGGCCTTGTGAGCCCGTAGCCACCTTTTGTTGCTACACTAATAATTTATTTAATTTCAGTCGAAACCTAGGCGCTTCCTGCCAACCTATCAGAAAGCGAAAATGACTAAGACATAGCCGATTTTATATTGTCCTGAATAGGCGAGGGGAGTGGAAGCCTCTCGCTTTACCATATAAGTACTTCCCGCTCTAAACGTTTTCAATTCAGGAAGGCGTTATAACGCCATTATATATACCTAATTAAAGTACGTTTACCTACCTAAGTTTCGTTTTGATCACTTTATTATGTCACTATTGTTTGGCTAATTTAACTGAATTACATTTGCTGCAATTACAAATTAAACAAAATACACATGTTGCAAGAAATTACTGGGTGTTCTTAGAGCTTCATAGTTTTCACATAGATTAGGTACCTGATTGTAAGAGTGTGCCGTGTAGACACTCCTGGGGCGAACAGGTATAGTGCCGTCTTTTCTAAAGTCTGCATTAGCCATTTTTAGATTTCTTCGACTTAAATCCTGTATTTAATAAAATACATGAACAACAGTGACAAGCAGCGATGGAAATACTACATAATAAAAACCATACTTCCCGATTGGTACATTTGATACTAATAGAAGTCAATTGTCAATTATTTCATCCAACATTCGAAATTTAATTTATTTTTTTCTTGTTGGCGATGCCATTTCCACGTTGCCTGGTTTAATGCAATTGCGTCGAAGAAGGCTTGACAGGCATGCATGGCAGTTACGGTTAACTTCCGTTTAAAAACATTAAAAAAAATGCCGTTCAAAGTACTTTGTTTGCACAAAAAATAAAGCATATACATATATGTATAATAGAGATAACATAACCATTTCAAATCCCAATGTGTATATATTTTTCCCAAGTTATTATAACCATATTATAACCGACGTAGTACAAATACTACTACATATACAGTTAATATCAACTATTCCTCTATTCGCGAAACGTTTTGTATGCGCTTGCAAGCTATTTCCTAGTGTAATTTGACCTTTAGATTTGTAACAATTGTTGGTGATCGGGGAGGTTAGACTTAAACTGGACTGGCCACACGGCAACTTTGAATTGCCATGTACTAGAATAGGAAACATAGGGATATATGCCATCAGTTCCATCACGCAGTGCGGTCAATTTGCTTGCAAGGTTATTTTGTTGAGAACAAACAACCTATGTATATGCACATAGCTTGCAGTGAAGTGTAGCTAAATTGCGAACCGCTATGCGATTCACAAGCTACCTTAACTCACCTCACAACGGTCGCAACCAACCCCATTTTACCCCTAGATTGTTAACAAATATGCTTTTTCGGAGGCCAACGTTTTATTATACCTGCAGAGATCAGTAAGTAAGCCATCCTGGACGAGTATGAGTTAGCCGACCAGCCGAGCCGAAGCCGAGGCCCAGCTATAACGCGAGGCTAGGATAGCGCTTACGGTCGAAACAATACAGTGCTTCATAAGAAATAATATCCAAACGATATTCTAAGAATATAGTAATAAAAGGGCAAATGTCAGCCCCCATTACCGCACGCACGGCGGCGGTCGCAGCGCCGCACCCCGAGTGTGTGCTCGTAATTAGTTTTCCATGCTTACTTCCTGGACAGTAGCTGCGACCCTCCTGGACACTTCAATTTATTGTCCAGGATCCTTTACTTTCGCATTCTACATTTGTATGTAAGTACCTACCTATCTAGCCGTGAGTGTGGCATTGAAATACGAGCTAGCGAATGGTTTGAAAATAGAATCTTGAGGGAAGCGAGAGGTTCAAAAATAGAATCCAGAGCGTACCGAGTGGTTCATAATTAGAACCCAGAGCGTAGCGAGTGTTGCAACACACGAGACGTAAAATAGCTTAGAAGCAATGTGTCATCATCATCATCATCATGTTAGCCGAAAGACGTCCACTGCTGGACATAGGCCACCCCCAAAGACTTCCACAATGACCGGTCCTGCGCCACCCGCATCCAGCCGACACCCGCGACCTTCACCAAGTCATCAGTTCACCGTGTGGGGGGCCTGCCCACGCTACGCCTTCCGGTACGTGGCCGCGCGCCACTCGACAACCTTTCCGCCCCAGCGGCCATCGGTTCTACGTGCTATATGCCCCGCCCACTGCCACTTAAGTTTAGCGATTCGGAGTGCTATATCGGTCACTTTGGTTCTGCTGCGGATGGCCTCATTCCTGATGCGATCACGCAGAGAAACTCCCAACATAGCTCTCTCCATTGCCCTTTGGCTTACTTTGAGCCTTCTTATGAGGCCCATAGTAAGCGACCACGTTTCAGTGCCATATGTCATCACTGGCAACACACACTGGGCAAAGACTTTTATCTTGAGACACTGCGGAATATTGGACGAAAAGAGGTGCCGTAGCTTCCCGAACGCTGCCCAGCCGAGTCGGATTCGACGATTAACCTCTTTCTCGAAGTTGGACCTACCTAACTGGACAGTCTGTCCTAGGTATATGTAATCGTCTACAACTTCGAGTGTAAAGTGTCCGATTGTTAAGGGAGTTGGTGCGACATGGACATTTGACATGTTCATCCTTAGACCAACTCGCTCGGAGGCTTTACTGAGGTCATTGAGCATTGTAAGGTCTCTTTTCCGACTATGACAGCTAATATCTCACGAACCAACCCCTATAATATTTAAAGGCCTGTCCATAAATATCCCACGCGGTTACATGTATGGTGTGCCCCCCATAATTTAATATTTTTTCGTAATATCACATATTTTTTCTGTAGCGGTTCATAGAACTGGTACGTATACCTTCCTACCAAATCTCATAATTGTATATTATACTTAGTGCTTATAGTCTCAAAGTAAATCGGCTGTGACATACGGACGGACGAACAGACATGACGAAACTATAAGTTCCGTTCCGTTTTTCGCCGTTATAACTACTGAACCCTAAAAAGGTGATGCACCTCGGTAACGGTAGCACAGTATTACAATACAGGGTGATTCGGGAGACGTGACCAAGATCAACACTACAGATTCAGTAGATCATAAGCTACTGCTTCGTGCCACTATTAGTGAAATTAACATTCATTTATCTTTGGTGTTGAAAACAAAATGTTTTAAATTATTTACGAAATTCATGGTCACTCTACAATCAGAATACTTCAGTCAAGTGATACGTGTCAAATTGAATGTCATTAGAGTCCGATTACTTTTGAAATATCGTAAATCACTCAATGTGACAATTTACTTTCTTCGTAATCAAAGTGCTGTCATAACAGAGGTTTATCTTTATAAACCATAATAATAATTAATTTATTTCTTGGCCATGAAGTTGTTGTAGGGTGACCATGATTGTAGAGAATTAAACTTTGACTTAAGAAAAAATCAAATACAAGAAAAAGGTATGGGTGTTTCACTTAAATACAATGGTGAACGATTTATTGCCATTTACTATGTATGTAGTGTTGGTCCTGTTCACGTCTCCTGAATCACCCTGTATATACGATAGGTTGAGCTACTAGTAGGTATATTGTTGACTAAATAAAATACAATCGTTACCGGTTTCAAATATTAACTTGAATTTTACTCTTAACGTCGTTATTAACGATTAACGGTTTTGGCCGTATTTATTTGCGCCCCGCCACTAGTGACACTAACGCCAAACGTCACTCACAGCACCGATATGGGGTGCCTTGGGGTGCAGAGAAGCAGATAGAATTTCAGAGGCGCTACCACGAACCGAAAATGAGATATCTGCCTCTCTGTCGCACTTGCATATTAAAGTGACAGAAAGGCAGATATTTAGTTATCGGTTCGCAGTGCAAGACTGCAACAACCTCGCGTCAAAATGTTTCACACGATGTTTCATTTCCTTTTACTAGTGTGTTAAATAGATGGCATAAGGTGGAAAAAAAAATTGGTTGTTTGTAAAGTAGGTTTACGATCGAGATGTTTACGTGATAACGTCTTACTTCACTTGCACTTCACTTATACCTGCGATCGCGCTCGTGAGGTTTTGGTGTGACACAAGTTTCTGAACATGTCACCCGACTAAAACGATTTTAAAGACGTTATCACGTCAAAAATGCTATTTTAAAATTAAGTAACTGTCGATATAATTATTTATTAAGTCATATTGTTTATCCAGTTAATACCGTTCAACAGCGGATAAATATAAATAAAAGTTTGGTCTCACACATGATTCATTATTTAAATATCCAAATATCACTAACTAATCAAAAAAAAATTTTGGTTTCTACGTTACAAAATATTGGTAATATATTAAAATCAAACGACTTAAACTTTGTATTTATTACCTGTGTCAAGTCTAAAGTTACTTTTTGAAATGTAAACCCGGCATTACACATTTACACAACTCATCAGAGAAAGTACTTTTTGAATGTGGAAACACCGGTGGCCCGCCACGTTTCGCCAGTCTTGTTAGTTGTTCAATCGTCAGTAATTTCTTAACTTCTTATCCATTTACGTGTGATCAAGAAAATAATTTAAAATGAGTGCTCCAGCACCCGCTCCGGTTCAAAAAATAGGAATAGTGAAGCAGGTAAATGTTTATGTTCACTTTCAATACTGAACACAGTAGCTCATGCGATGCCTCGTGCCGATTTCATAGTTTGCCTTGTTGGCACACAGGTTCACCTATAATTCTAGAAAGGTGCGCACAGGAGGAGTTTACATGCACTTAATTCAACGTGTTAATGATAGGCTTTTATTTGGATTCTTTCAATGCATTATACCTTGCCAGCTGGCATGTTGCGCGAACCGATTGTCAAATTGTATGAAATGATGCTACCCACCGCATTAGAATAGAGTGTTATAAATGAAAATATGTTCTAATTATAGGTATTATCAGGAGACACTATTGTAATAAGAAAACAGCCAAGAGGTGGACCTCCTCCAGAGAAAGTGATAGCCCTGTCAGGCATCACGGCGCCGAAACTCGCCCGCCAGCGCACTGCCAACAAGTAAGTACGCAACGTGTGCTGTCCCTTCACCCTCGTCCGTTCCTGCCGGCCCTGCTCACTCACACATTTTAATGTCATCTTCTGATTTCCTGCTTTTTTAATAAACAACTATAATTCCTAAACAAACAGAGGATATTATGGTATTCAAAGCAAATTTGATAAAAACAGGACAATTCCACAGTACATACAGTATCTCATATTACATTTTCGCATATGTTAGTCTTTCTAATACAAAAGTATAATTAAACTCTGAAGTCCATAACAAGACCAGCCATTTACTATAAAAAAAATACACAAAGGGTACCTAGTCCCGAATAGACTAATAAAAGCTTATATTATGAGTGCAGAGGGCCTACTCCGAACTTCGAAAATCGAACTCCATATTGTGCCACCATCCCTTTCTGTCATGAGAGTGAAAGGGACGGCACAACAAGTCAAGTTCGAAGTTGGGGTAGGCCCTCTGGGCAACAATATACATACTAACTTAGATAAATAGAATACAAACCACATATTCTTCAATCTCACACTTAGATTAGGGAACAATTAATCATGCCCATCATACCAATAAATGCCCTGACCGGGGTTCAAAGGGTCACTACCAGCTGAGCTAAAGTGGTTGTCTGTATGTTTAGATGTGATTAAATGAATGAATGATTTATTATGAACCAAATTACTAGATTTTATTATGTATTTGATCAAGTGTGGTCAAATATTATCAAGGTTTTTTGGAGAAATATTTTTTGTAACTACCCACCAATGAAATTTATATACAGTTCCTAATATTCTGAGGAGTCTATACTGTCACACTCAGATTCGGGAACAATTAATCATGCCCATCATACCAATAAATGCTTTGACTGGCCCCTGGGGTTCAATGGATGAATGATTTATCATGAACCAAATTACTAGATTTGACTATGGTTGGATAATATCAAATTTGGTTGAATATTATTAAAGATTTTTGGACAATTTTTTTTATCTAAGTACCCTCAATGAAAATTATATACAGTTCTTAACATTTCGTTTGATTTTAATCTCAACACTATTCTTATGATTACATACTGTTGTACTCACAGTTATTATATCAGACATCAATTGCAAACACATTTTATAATTACTTTTTTACTCAGGTTCGTACAACCTTACTCAAGATCGCAATAAGAATTTTATTCATAAACCATCATTTCCGCATCAGTTTTATGGAAGTTGCATGTTGCCAATATATATTTTGAATGTAACAATAATTACAAAATTATCATATATTATTTTTTTATGTGATATTCATTGTATGAACTGTTTTATGTTAAATTGATAAGTATAACCCCGAGACCCGGGTATGTTCTAAAACTACAACCAAGACCACCGGGGGATGGGCAGCAGCATCCCTGGAATGCGGTGGAGATACTGTGATTGCCAAGTTGCCAACCCGCATGCCAAGCGTGGTGATTATGGCATATACCCCCTGTGAACTTGGGGGAGGCCTATGTCCAGCAGTGGACGTCCTTTGGCTGATATGGTGGTTGTGGTGGTGGTGGTGGTGGTGGTGGTGGTGGTGGTGGTGGTGGTGGTGGTGGTGGTGGTGGTGGTGATAAGTTACCGAGTTTTTGCTAATTAAGTAATTACACCATTATTCAGGGATATTTGGCACATTTCTTATATCTCTTTAGATTTATTGAGTTCATTTTAGCTTAGTTCTTTACTTTTCTATACATACCATGTTTCGGTAGCTCTAACTGGTAATCTGCAGGCATCCCAATAAGGCTCAAAAAAGCCTTCCACCACCACCATATCAGCTGAAGGATGTCCACTGCTGGACATAGGTAAATGCCATAATTGCCACACTGCCCACACTTGGCATGCGGGTTATTGACAAACATACATTAGTCTAATATAAAATACAAGTAAATGAAGTGACTGATGTTATGTAAACTACTCTTACAAATGGAATATATAATCTTTATTACATACATCTGGTCTGGCTTCCATGATAAACCAAACTTGGGTTACCCACAGATCTACACAGTTGTTGTTATATGTTATTATAAAACATGTTCGTCCCCTAAAATAAAGGGCACTTCACTTCACATTTTGTTTAAATCTACATGTGACTATAAAAACATGTTCGTCCGTTAAAATAAAGGGCACTTCACTTCACTTCTTGTTTAAATACTTAACAGTTTTCAACATCACTATGCATGCACTTTTGGCTCTCAGCATTATCACCTTCACCATCAACACTACCGGCTTCACATTCTGGGCTAGTACTATTCTTATATATTTATTAGTTTATTTTGGGGATCTAAGTAATGGCTTTATTTAAGATTCAGGTGTTAAGATGGGCGAAAAATTGATCTAGGTTTCATCTTCAGGAATACTGGTATTCTCTAGGAAAACACGAAAGATGCCGAGCAAAGCTTTAGCACTCAGGTATCTAGTGTATTTTATATTTTACACTTTTAACTTTTTTTCTAGTGATGTCGAGACAAGAGATGAACCATTTGCATGGGAAGCACGTGAGTTCTTAAGAAAGAAACTGGTTGGTAAAGAGGTGGTATTTACATCTGAGAAACCAAATAACTCTACAACCAGAGAATATGGCTCTGTGTGGACAGGGAAAGATACTACTAAAGATGAGAATGTGACTGAAGCATTACTCGCTGAAGGACTGGCAAAGGTCAGAGAAGGTGGAAGGAATATCCCTCAGCTCAAGCGACTTGTGGAAATTGAAGATGTCGCAAAATCGCAAGGGAAGGGCATTTGGGGCACTGATATTCAGGTAAATTTTATATATTGGCAGTTTTTAGATAATGTTAATATAATGAAATGACTTATTTATTAAATTTAGTAACCATAATGACACCATGTTTTGGAAGTTATTCACGCAATCTATTTTCAGGGTCATGTCCGCGATATTAAATGGACCATCGACAACCCCAAGCAGTTTGTGAACAAGTACAATGGGCAGCCCATCAAGGCAATTATTGAGTACGTGCGCGACGGCTCCACTGTCAGGTTATGTTTGCTGCCCGATTTCCATCAGATTACCTTGATGTTGTCTGGAATCAGAGTAAGTGTTATTGTTTAAATGAGGCATATGTTCCATACTATATTGTTATTGGAAGATATAAATAGCAATTATTTGATCACATCTTGACAGATCTTATTTAGATTATGCTTTCTGTAATTGACTTCGTAAAGTAATTGCAAGATGCTGCTGGTCACAGTTACAGAAAACAACTGTTGGAAGGGAGTCCCACACCAGCCCACACTATTGACCCTTAAAATTAACTATAAGCATATCATTTTGGTTAACTAATCTTTTATATTTCAATAGTGTCCTGCTGTTAAACAAGATGGAGATTCAGAGCCGTATGCGGAAGAAGCTCGTTTCTTCCTGGAGTCAAGACTCCTGCAGAAAGACATAGAAGTAATTCTGGAGTCAGTGAACAATAACAACTTCGTCGGCACGATCCTGCATCCGCAAGGCAACATTGCTGAAGCTCTCCTGCGACAAGGTTTTGCTCGATGCGTCGACTGGTCACTTGCTGTTATGAAATCGGGTATGTATCTAATATACCTACCTATGCATTTCTGTACCCCTTAGTATTTATTTAGTGTCAATTCTACCATAGAGGGATTTGTTAATGTCAGATTTAGACCTTATTCCAGTTTGGTTGAATCCAGGATTGATAGAATGACAAAAGCCAAATACGCAAAAAAACCAAAAACTACTTATACTAATGACTAAGGCTGGGTTGCACCGACTTACGATCACAGACCGATCAACGTTAAATATGGCGCCGGCAGCTGTCATCCCATAGAAACTTGTAAAACTTTTCATACATTCAAATTGTAACAAACACAGCTTACGATTATAGACGGTTTGGTGCAACCCACCCTAATAGTAACAAGTATAAAAACAAAGAAGTAACCAGTTTGTCTGTAGGAAGGGATTTCCAAAACTACTGATTGAGACTCATGTGATTAAAATAATATTTCTGTCATATTTTTATGTAGCATCTGGATTGACATTGGCTATATTTCCATATACGAGCTAACACCCTATTTCTATAGTAGAATAGGGAGATATAGACTTCTACACGATGTGTACTAATTTGTGTTTTGTATAGGCAGTAGTGAAACACTTCTTCATGAATACATTTTTATTTCAAGCGCATTTTATTTTTTATGGTGGGCCTAATGAGGTTGTGAAGGCGGGCAAACCTACTAGAATAGAAATACACACATTGTTGCACAACTTAACAGAAGAACACAAACCATATAATTAAGTAATTGTGTACTTTTATTGCTAATGCCGCTTCGCTAATATATTTCTTATGCAATGCGAATGATTGTAATGAAATGTTACAATGTCAGAACAGCGCAATTACGAGTGACACCCATTAAAATCGATAACATTTGTAGATAAGTAACATATTGAACTGATAATCAGGTGCATCCACGCTGCGAGCCGCGGAGCGCGCCGCTAAGGAGGCGAAGCTGCGCATGTGGACCAACTACGTGAGCAACGCGCCCGTCATCGCCGCCAAGGACAAGGAGTTCACGGCCACCGTGCTAGAGGTACAACAGGATACTCTCTTCAATCCCATTTTCCTAAAGAAGCAACTACCGCACCGACACTAATGCACCGACTTACGATCACAGACTGATCAGCGACTAATATGGCGCTGGCAGCTGTCATCCCATAGAAACTTGTCAAACTTTGCATACATTTAAATGTTAACGGACGCAGCTTACGATTACAGACGGTTTAGTGCAACCCAGCCTAAATGCTTTAACGTAATGTAGACCCAATTTTAAAGTCAGATTTTATTTTGTTCAATTTAAAAACAGCTAAAGGACAAAATATTGTAAGCTGTACGCTTAAAAAAACTGCAAATCGATGTACATGTAATCGTTTGGCCCACGCATACTAGAGGTCAAAACAAATTTTTTGACCCGCAGTTCCTAAAAAAAATTCCCTTAGTAATGAGACATTATTTTTTTTTCAGTAACCTATCGTGTGTAGTATCATATGAAAGGGCTTTTTAAGGCGATTCTAAAAATATACCACATCATTACATTTCAGCCATATTTTTTTTAATTAAAACCAAAATAATTTTCGAAACATACCAGGTTTATTTATTTATTAGGAAGGTACACTTTACAGACATCATACAACACATGGTTCAGTTAGCTCGCGCGTGTTCAGTAGCTTATAAACTAGCATGATATCCAAAACTAAGTGCACACAGCTTGATCAGTAAATTAGCGCATATTTGCCCACGTGTACAACACTAGTGTCAAGTCGACCAACACAGATCAGGGTTTTAGATTAAGATCATACATGTTCAACATTCTATAACAGCTTTGTCCTAATCTATTTTGGCCAAGTCGACCCAATGATGCATCTACAATCTACGTTTCGATTTAACACAAGTGACATAAGCATGATCAGAGGATATGCAAATTTTTATCTACTACGAGGGTAAAACTGAAAGTTTCGGGAATAGAAGAAAATATGCAGTATAAGTGAGTTTATTTATTTTTATTGTTTTTCAAAATATTCTCCTTTGTATTTCATGCACTTATGCATGCGTTCAAACCAGTCCATAAAGCACTTTTTGAACTCTGAAGTAGGGGTCGACAAAATGGCTATTTTATAGGCCTCCACTGCTTCTTCTGGCGTCTGAAACCGCTGACCACGCAGTTTGTCCTTGATTCTGGGGAATGTAAAAAAGTCGTTGGGACTTAAGTCAGGACTATATGGAGGGTGGTCCAATATTTCGACTTTTTCACCGTCCAGGTACTCAGTTGTTGTCCGAGCGGTGTGTGGGCTGGCGTTGTCGTGGTGAAGGATGATGCGACGACTAGGGTTTGTTTTTCGGAGTTCAGCAAAGACGTTCGGCAAACAAATAGTGGTGTACCAATCAGCATTGACTGTTCTACGATCCTCAAGAGCCACAGTAGCTACGTGACCAGATTTAGAGATAGGGTTTGTTTTTCGGAGTTCAGCAAAGACGTTCGGCAAACAAATAGTGGTGTACCAATCAGCATTGACTGTTCTACGATCCTCAAGAGCCACAGTAGCTACGTGACCAGATTTAGAGATAAACGTAGCCACCATCTTCTTAGCCGTACTGCGAGAACGAACAACTTTTGTGGGTTTGAGCTCGTCTTCGAAGACCCATACTCGGGATTGGTTTTTAGTTTCAGGCTCATAAGCGTATATCCACGACTCGTCACCTGATACTATGCTAAAAACAGCATTTGAGCGTCCCTTGTTAAATCTTATCAAAGTTTTGCGGCACCAATTGACACGGACTATTTTCTGCTCGTCAGACAATAGGTGAGGTATCCAACGGGAAAATAACTTTTTCACGCCTAATTCTTCTTTTAAAATAATTTGTATTTGACTCATTCCAATACCCAGGTGCTCTTGAATTTCCCGATATGTCACATGTCGGTCTTCATTTATCAGACGACGCACAACATCGACGTTTTCTTGCGTGACTGCCGATTTTGGTCGACCTTCACGCACTTCGTCGGTGAGGGATACACGGCCACGTTGAAATTCTGAATACCACCTGTATATTGTAGTCTTTGAAGGAGCTTCAATATTAAAAGCAGCAACCATCCGCTCTTCACATTGTTTTTGTGTTAGTCCACTTTTAAAGTCATAATAAATCATAGCTCTGAAATTTTCACGGCACAATTCCATTTTAAGCAGTGACTCGACGACTTCAATAAACAATTGAAACCGAACCATACTTTTTTTTTTCTAAGTGGCCAGTGTGTTGAGATAAGGAAACTTCAGAGATTATAAAAAGGTATAATACATGTTAAAAATAAATTAATAAGTATTCGATTCCCGCCACTTTCAGTGCAAGCCTCGTAATAAACTGTGAATTTGAGAATTATAGGCCTTTAGGAACGAACTTGAATATACCTACAGAGGGTTCAGGTTTAGGCGTTAAGCGTAAATCACGCGTTACTTACGAGGGAGGACGTTGGGGGGGGGGGGGGGGGAGGACGATGCGGGAGCAGAAAGGAGGATGACCGCCAAGATCCTCCTGAATTTAGTAATGCGTGCCAAGTCATTATATTGTCTGCACATTCTGGTGATTGGGTTATAGAAGGAAGTATTGTTTTTGTACACCTTCAGAGAAAAAACTTTACATGTACGACCTCTAAAACGAGGCGTGTTAAAAGTTAGAGTTGACAACAGAGCAGCTGAATCTATTTTGGAATGTAAAATTTTATGTAAGTATAGAAGGTCGCACATTTTGCGACGGGCTTCCAGTGTGGGAATTCCAAATTTTTTAAGTCTACTAAGGTATGACTTATACGTGCGACCAAGGTTGAACCTGTAAGCAAGAACCTTTAAAAAATATTTCTGTACACCCTCTATATTATTGGTGTGTACAGAATAGTGTGGAGTCCAGATCGGGGAACCATACTCAAGGACACTTTGGGCTCATCCAGACACGATATGGCTGATTTTTTTTAAATACAATATTCCACAAATGATACGTGATGTCCTCATATCTAACCTCAAAAAAGCAATTTTGAAAATAATGTCACTAAGTTTTTTTATTATTTTTCCAATATTACTAAGTGACACAAGTATTGAAGTAGAACTGTGTCACTTTGTAATATTGAAAAAAAAAATACTTAGTGTCATTATTTTCAAAATTGCTTTTTTGAGGTTAGATATGAGGATATCAGGTATCCACCACCACCACCACCACCATATCAGCCCATAGACGTCCACTGCTGGACATAGGCCTCCCTCAATTTCATGGGGGGTAAATGCCATAATCGCCACGCCTGGCATGCGGGTTGGCGATCGCAGTATCTCCACCGCATTCCAGGGATGCTGCTGCCCATCCCCCGGTGGTCTTGGTCGTAGTTTTAGGACATACCCAGGTCGTACAGGTATCATTTGTAGTATATTGTATTTTTTAAAAATCAGCCATATCGTGTCTGGATGAGCCCAAACTTGGTATGTTTCGAAAATAATTTTTGTTTTAATTTAAAAAATATGGCAGAAATGTAATGATGTGGTATATTTTTAGAATCTCCTTAAAAAAACCCCTTCATATGATACTACACACAATAGGTTTCTGAAAAAAAATCCATACAAAAAGTAAAATGTCTCATTACTCCCCCCTAAGGGAAATATTTTTAGGAACTGCAGGTCAAAAATTTTGTTTTGACCTCTAGTATGCGTGTGCCAAACGGCTAAACTGTACATCGATTTGCAGTATTTCTCTGAAATCGGGCTTGTACGGCTACCACTAAAAGTGTATCCTTACTGCTTGTCTCAAACTTCATTCTGTTTTTGTGTATGCAGACTCAGGAGGATTATTGTTGAACTGTACACAGATGTTTATGAAATTACTTATTCAGACTGAATATTAGTAAAATGTATAACGTGCACTTACAACAAATTACTTTACAGGTCGTCAATGGGGACGCGCTCGTCGTGAAGCTGCCCAATGGCACCCACAAGAAGATATTCCTCGCCAGCATCAGGCCCCCGCGCGAAAAGTAATTATTCACCAACTAGTAGGGTGGATGCTGGGTATCCACCACATGTGCGAAGCTTTGTCGTCATACACATGACGCCTCACACTGTTCGAGTGGAGATTCACCCGAGAGGCCAATAACATTGATCATTCGAGAAGCAAGGAATCCACGCAAAGCATATCTAATATTAATATAATATAATCGACTAAAGTAAATGACGCCTTATCGTGAATGTTTCATTGTTTGTTTATTTATTTATTATTGCTGCCGTTGTTTTTGATGTATGTTAAAATTCGTATATGATAGCTTATGATATGATGCCTATTTTTGCCCACAACGACCACGACTACTGTCGCGCCAACTTTCAATTCAACATGACTTGAAACTAAGAGGCAGTATAAGCGAAGAAATAACTACACAACATTGCATGAAAATGAAACCAGGCAAAGTTACGAGTATCAACAGTAATTAAAATTAAAGTTTATGAAGATATTGAATGTTTGTCACACTGTATGTAAAAGCTGATTTTGATGCCAGTTTCCAGTAAAGTAGTCATAAAATAACTTGTACCCAAATAGCACCAACTCCAATTAACTACAGAAAATACCGAAATCTCCATACGCGTGCCTATCAAATTTGAGGAGTTTCCTCGATTCCTCCTGCTTCCCATTATCAGATCTTCACCAAATTTATATGGAACCAACTTGGGTATACCTGCTTGGAAACAAAAGAAGAATTATAAAAAACGGAAAAATGGTCAAGAGTTAACAGGGAGCATACATACATAAAAAAAAAACATGAAGACGAACTGATAACCTCCTATTAAAGTTGGTTTAAAAAAGGCAAGTTACATTAGCAATAAAATAAAACTTCTTTTTTAATTCTAGGAACAGCCCTGATGACGAGGGTAAGCCATCAATCAGGCCGAAGGGTTTCAAACCTCTATATGATATCCCCTGGATGTTCGAAGCGCGTGAATTTTTGCGAAAAAAGCTTATCGGGAAGAAAGTCACCGTCACTGTCGATTATATCCAGCCGCCTAAGGACAACTTCCCAGAAAAAACTTGCTGCACTGTTGTTGCGAGTGGAACGTAAGTAATATGCTTAATAATAAACAATGTTGTGCATCTGTGTTTATGTATGGAATGGCTGTTTTATTTATTAATGCTACATGTCTTCAAACAGGAATATTGCAGAAGCACTAGTAAGTAAAGGTTTCGCAACAGTAGTGAGGTACAGCAAAGACAATGACCAGAGAAGCTCGCACTACGACAAACTCCTGGAAGCAGAACTAAAAGCTCAAAAGGCAGGAATTGGCATTTATGCTAAAAAAGACATCCCAGCTCATCGCATACAAGACACCAGTGGAGACTCTGCGAAAGCTAAAAAGTTCTTCCCTTTCCTAAAGAGAGCGCAGAAAACGGAAGCGACAGTGGAATTCGTAGCTAGCGGGTCTAGAATGAGAATATACATTCCTAAAGAATCAGTGTTAGTGACGTTCTTGCTGGCCGGGATCAACTGCCCTCGAGGTGCTCGGCCCGCGATCGGCGGAGGTGCCATCCAAGAGGCCGAGCCTTTCGGCGAGGAGGCCCTGCTCTATACCAAGGAGAAGTGCCTGCAACACGACGTGCTCGTCACAATCGAGGAGATGGACAAGGCCGGCAACTTCATCGGCTGGCTCTGGATTGACAACGAGAACCTATCCGTGGCCCTGGTCGAGCATGGCCTGGCGTCCATGCACCACACCGCCGAGACCTCCGAGTTCGCGCGCGCCATCAAGACCGCCGAAGAAAACGCCATCAAAAAAAGAATCGGCATATGGAAAGATTATGTTGAGGTAGAGAAAGAAATCGAAAAGGAGAAAAATGCCCCTGTTCAGGACAGAACCGTGAAATACGACAAAGTGATCATCACCGAAGTTACGCCCGAAGGCCACTTTTACGCGCAGAACATTGATAATGGTGCAAAATTGGAAGCATTAATGGACAAAATTCACCAGGAGTTCAAAGTTAATGCACCATTACCTGGATCTCTTGTACCCAGGCGGGGCCAAGTTTGTGCGGCGCGTTTCTCCCTAGATGACCAGTGGTATAGAGCTAAAGTAGAAAAAATTACTGAAGACAAAATGGTTCATATTTTCTACATTGATTATGGAAACCGAGAGGTAAGCTTAATCATTCAGATTACAATTGTGATAATAATAACCAAGTGAAGATAATAAACCAATTCCACTGATATTACTTTTTTGTTACATAAAGATACAAATATGTGGTATTGGTTTTGATATGAGTTAAATTCAACATCTCACTTGATTATTTCACTCCTTGCACTTGAAAAATCATCATTTGATAAACAATATAAAACTATTATATTTTTTCTTACTCGGTATACTACTTATTATTCCTCTTGAAAACCTAAAATTAAACCAGCATAAATTTGATTAATTAGAATTCATTGAACGCAACTGATCTAAAAAGGTCGTTTATTAAAAATGTTGACCAATATTTATAAGGAATATCTAAGTATAAATAAATGTTTTCAGTGTTTGGCGGAATTCTACACAATTCTTGGGTACGGCACCCAGTGAAGCGAGGAGTGTTATGGACGATTCACATCAAACGGCCGGAGTCGGCGCGCACCCCACTGGAGTCAAAGGAATTCGAACCCTCCATACAGAAGCTAGACTTCGTATCCAAACGGCAGCGGCAGAACCAGTGACAGCCGGCGGCAGCCGACCGGCTGCTCGCAACCCATTAAAATATGAAATCTAACTTCTGCATGGAGGGTTCGAATTCCTTTGACTAGTGGGGTGCGCGCCGACTTTTTCCATTTGATGTGAATCGTCCATTAGAAAGAATTGCGACTACTGCGCGCGAGCCAGAAGCGAATTTCGGGGTATTTTGAAGGTGTTTGGTTCTGGCGCTTCGCTGGCTGCTGCTGCGGTACGCACTCTTAGCTCGCGCGCTGTAGGGTCGCAGTTCTACTAAGACTCATCGCTTGGCTCGTCGTCGTACCTACTATACCATTCCGCCGAATACGGCCTTCGGATCAGGAAAAGCATGTAATCATTCCCGTAATTATTATGTTGCCTGCTCTGCTTAGTTCATCAGTTGCGTTTTAGACTTTCTTCCATTTGAGTCGTAGACAATATGATATTATAATAATACCTTTAAAATGTATTTAAGCACTTTTAAATAGCAATAATAGTTATTGTTTGATATGTACCTGGGGGACCGATTTTTTCAGCATCTTTTGGGGTTTCTCAATTTCTCTCTATCGATTTTTTGCCCCCATAAACCCCTGAATTGTAAATTTGATCTAAATTGATAGAGCCGTTTCCGAGATCATATATTAATATTTACCATATATTTTTAAATATTTAACAGCAACCTAATACAGGAATTAATTATAAATGTTAAATAGCAATACCCCCGTGTAGTCTGATTAGTATAGCACCACGCCCTTTCAAAGAAAATGTTTGCATGCTAAACTACAAATAAACACTTGTTCAAATATATACTGTTTGCAGGTGGTGAATTACTCTCGGCTGGCCAACTTGCCCCCTGGCACCGAGTCTGAGGCGCCCTACGCCACGGAGTACGTGCTCAGCTGCGTCAAGTTCCCCGCGGACCCCGAGGACCGATACGAGGCCGTGCAAGTCTTCTCCATGGACACGCTCAACAAGAAGCTGTTGCTCAACGTGGAGACGCGCGCCGCGCCTGCCGCGCCCGCCGCCGTCACGCTGCTCGACCCCGCCACCAACCTCGACATTAGCAAGGTACGGTCATGCACGGTCGGCCTCACGAGGCGCTGAACACCTTTGTACCTTGTCACTTTAACGTCATGTTTAATTTGTTCGTGGCCCAGCGGCGCCCGCGTACCGCGTGCGGTATGCGAAGTTAAGCAATGACGGACGAGGTCTTTAAGTGGTTACTAACTGAGCGCTCCCGTGCTTTGGAAGTCACGTTAAGCCGTTGATCCCGGTTGTTGTCTATGATAGCAGTCGTTAAGCCAAGTTAGAGGCCTACGGGCGGCTTGAGAACTTCTAACAGTCAAGTTGCTCACTCACTTGACAAGCCTAATCCCAATAAGGTCTGGTTTCCCCCTCGGGTTGGAAGGTCAGATGGCAGTCGCTTCCGTAAAAATTAGTGCCTACGCCAACTCTTGGGATTAGGTAGCGGACCCCAGGCATCATTCAGGATGCAACTGTACTGGGAATAACGCTAGATGATTAAATGTCTAACGGGTGAAAGCGACAAAGTCCCAAAGTGTCCAGCTACTTATGAGGCCGACTGTACAGTCAGCGTCATATAGTACGTAGCAGTCGAAGTGCCCAAATAGTCCGGTACGCCCTATACTTTATGTGGTGTACCGGATTTGGGCTGCTACGTACTATATGACGCTAACTGTACTACGGCTCACTAACTTACACGACAACTCTTTTCCATAAGAGATTGAATACGTACTTTAGTGTAAGAACCGTTGTGTAGTGCTCGAAGATGTGATCGTCAGGATGACAGGACCATGATAGAATTTTATATCGAGAGTAATTCCAAGGTTTAGTACCTTTTTTGTACTATTTGGTACCTGACAACCTGACGTCAGAATGGCTGACCACTTTATTTTCAATATTTCTGGATTTTTAGCGAGGTACAAATTTTATGATCTCAGGTACTAAATAGTACAAAAAAGGTACTAAAACTTAGAATTACTCTCGATATAAAAATATATCATGGTCCTGTCATCCTGACACTCATCACGAAGATGACTGACAACGTACAACTTTACAACCGGTCATTGCTGGCGTTAGATGTTTTTAGCGTCCAAACGTTAAACCCCCTAGCATATAGCCGTGTAGGTATAGCCGTGGAAAACCCGTAGTATATTTAGTTTTTCAAAATTCAAGAAAAAAATATTTTTTTCGTTTTCATACAATATAATTAATTATATCACCAAGGGTGAATGAAAAACGGCCTTAAGATTTAACGCGGCGTTAAGCAAAAGTTAATGTCAAGTATGATAATTAGGAATTCGAATGACACGCACGTCAACATTGTTTAATTGTTAAGGATCTTTTATACTATACTAGGGGTGTTAATTAACGAAAATGAATTCTTGAATATCTTCGAAATGGTACGAATTGGGGTACATATCATCTCAGGATTGTACTCTCGCAATTAATGGAATTCAATAAAAACACTGTATTTACTTGGTAATAAAAATTAAATACCTATTAGAATCTTTATAACGCGGCACAAAATACGCATTTATTCATAGTATATTTTGCTTTCAAAATGTCATTTGCTAGTGTTAACTGCTAGGTAATATATATTCAATAGCTGCATTTGATTAATGATATAGCGCCTATACGTTTACTGTACATGTGAGAGCGTAAGTAAGCACTGGTGGAAGATTGGTTTTCTCTACTCATTTATGTGACGGACCGGAATATTGAAGGTTATTGTTTAATTGCAGAACCTGATAAAGGAGGGCCTGGTGCTGCTGGACGCAGTGCGCGACCGGCGCCTGGCGGGCCTGGTGAGCGAGTACCGCGCCGCGCAGGAGCAAGCCAAGAGCTCGCGGCTCTGCCTGTGGCGGCACGGAGACATCTCCGAGGACGACGCCGTCGAGTTCGGCGCGCGCCGCTAACGCGCGACCCACCGCTTCCAATAGGGTTATTCCCGCCTGTTTCCACTCGAGCGAATTCGCGGTAACCTTTACTCACTCCAGAGGTAACTGATTGGTGGTAAACCGTAAGACTAACCCCATCCAACATACCGACAGCCGACCACGCCCATTCACCTGTACGCTTCAAACGTTCTTTCAATTCCTCGATTGCGTTGAACTATCTCGCTCATTCACGGAACGGCACGATCAATTAAGTTGTGAACCTTAACCTCCTGGGCACCACTGGGTATTTTTGTAACTTTTTTAAAGACTATTATTATTAAATAGGTCTTATTCTGTAATCTATTCAGTATGAAAATGTAGCCAGATATGATTATTTTTTTTGAGAAATCTGTAAATATACAATACTGATTTACATATTTAGCCTTTTTTGTAAAATAATGAAATTACATGTATATTTTTATATGTATATCACAGAAATTACATGTTTTTTTAAGAATGAAATGTGTAAACTCGCATTTTATGAAGTCATATTTGGTCGAACTGGGAACTCAGGAGGTTAGCTCTGGCGGTCATTGAGAAGAACAAGCAATATTCGCGCGCTGGCGTGCTGCTGTGCATTGCAACCTCGACCTCGACGGCCCCCTTTTTCTACAGTCATCCTTATAGATTAATCCAGATGTTATATTTATATTTATATATTTCTGCCAAGCAAGAGTACGACATAATAAATAAAAGTTATAAATTATGATATACTTACGAGTAAATTTACTGTCAACTTATAAGTCATACTCATAATATTATTGTAAATTATAAGTGTTATCTGCAATCAATACGTATTTTATTTACGTTAAAGTTATATTTATTTACATGCCCATATTAATTTAAATGGAACAAATCGATCGGGGGTACTTGCTTGCTAGCTCTAATCAGCTGCCCCTATACTAATTTTGTTGCTATCATGTATGACAGATAAAAATATGATCATACCTTTCACGACGAAATTCATCAAAATTTCGTCGAGAGTACTAATTTTGAAGAAATTTGGTTGTAAATTACCTGATTTTTTTATGCCTTGCCCACAGGCAAGTACCCTATCACGTGCAATAAGCACCATATACTCGGTCAACAGGTAGTCACTTCAAACAATTTTTTTTTTACTGTTATTGAGTAAGTCTACCTTGATAACGGTAAAATATTGAAATGGATGTCTTTGCATAATAAGTAGTAAATATATAATAAATTAGGTTTACAATGACGATGGTGGACTACTGATGTGGCTAGTGCAATGGGAGCGCTCTTGCTCGGCTGATCTCCGGCCGCGGCCGACTCCGATCATTTAACTGTTCGGATGGTACACTAATCGCGTTTAGTACCTCCGTAAAAAAATACATATTGTCATCTATTGTTTTTTTTTCCTTAGAATAGTTTTTCGTATGAAACACGTTCGCTGAAGTCTGAATGACTAAATTATGTACTTTTTTTTTAGTTTATCTCAATCATGTTTTTCTTGCTATATGAAATAGTTTTAACGTTGTATTGCGTACTTACAAATGTATTGTATGAAACCTACCTCTCTTCTTGAGACGTTTATAAGGTAGGAAATACTTTGTTTACACATTTAAGTACCATAAGGTGCGTGGATTGTTAAAAGGACTTGGTATATTAAAATAAAATAATTTAGGAAATGAGATGTTTTATTGTCTTAGTCTTAAGTTAACCCTTTAGAGGGTGACGGCAAGATATTGAACGATAAGTTTTTTTTTTTTAGAGAATATACTCTTACCCATAGATAACCCCCTCTAGATGGCCCCTATGGACGATTTAGTTCGAATCAAAAGTCACCAAAGTAAGCGGTATGTGCGGGTCGCGGGGAGGTCGGTAACGTCGCTGCCATTGGCTGTTTCATAAAGCGCGCGTTTTGGTTCAATATGGCGCTCGCGGCGTAGGGTTGTGACGCGTTGTTTATTACCGGCTTTTACCGCTAATACTATTTATTTTAGGTCAACAATTTTACATGGCGTATATGCTCATCTACTGACTTGGTATCTAGAATAATATTTTAGACATGTTTATACGTAGTGTAATACAGTAGTACGGCTGAAGCACTGGTGAATTAAAAAAAAATTGCGGAATATTTTGACGACCACTTTGGCTTAGTTGGTAGTAGTGGTCCTGCCTATGAAGGCGGAGGTCCCGGGCTCGAATCTCGGCCAGAGCATTTATTTGTGTGATGAACGAACACGAATATTTGATCCGGAGTCTTGGAAGTTTTCTATTTAGGTATTTGTTTATCTATAATATAAGCTACATCGGCAATCTTCGTTCATTCCGACTAGTGCAGACAAGTACCTAATGCAATCGAATGTATGACCAATTCAATAAAGACCTTGTTGCATTATACGTAAGGTAGAATATACATTTTTTTTTATTTTATTTAGTTTATTCGTATAAACAATTTCAAAACACATTACACTAAATGCGCCAAACTGCAGTAACCAGTTTGACGCAATGACAGGTGAACTAGTGCTCCCTCGCTTCGCGCAGCCAGACAAAATGGCGGGGCAGCCAGATAAAAGCATTGGGTCCCCCTCGTGATACTAGTCCTAACTGCTCACCAAGACGATTCGAAAAAACGCAATACAATGGCTCCACCTCTAATTCCGAGATCCGTTATACTTCTTTGGCATAGGGTCCACCTCGTGATACCAGTCCTAATTGCTCACCAAGACGATTCGAAAAAACCCAATTGCAATGGCTAGTTCTCTAACCGATTCCGAGATCCTTTATACTTCATCGAAGTCCAGCATGTGGACCCTCCTCGTGACACTAGTCCTAATTGCTAGGGAAATCCATGTCCTAGTGGTAATACTGTTACTAATTTGATATTTCATTAGATATACATACCTACTCGATATTACATAGCAACAAATATGACACAACCGCTTAATAAACTTTATTTATAATAAAATAAAACTACAGAATAACTACTTCTAAACTAAATATTCCATTCAACTACACTGATTTGTACACGTATTAATTTTAATTGGGTTATTTTTTATTTTTTATTATGCTTTTGGTACTAAGATTGTTATATCAATAAACTTCACTGACAATTTAATGTCAAAAATGTAAAATAACAAATAACCTTTTCCAATAGAATTTTGTTATATGCTTGCATAACCAGCGACCGCCCAAGCAGCCACCCAGGTGGCGTCGACTCAGCATATCGCAACATCGCCGCCCCGTTTCCCAAAAATACTGAATGATCCGTCACTCTTGGTTCTCACATCGACCATTAGGCACCTCTTACATTTAATTAATTTTAATTGATTTATTTTAATTTTTGTAATTCCATCATTAAAAGGAATTAAGTTTGCTATTCTTGGTTTCTCTCGAATCCTCCGACTCCCAGCCTACATATTTGGCGCAGTCGAGAGACGTTCCTCGCGGGCCGGTTCGCGAGCGGTCACCGAATTTCTAATATCGAAACTTCGCGCTCGCTCAGCGCCCGGGCAGCTATCCGGTCATCACGTCGAGGGCGGAACCTACGAGCTGGACGGAGGAGTATCCAACCATCGATACTGCAGAGAGCCAGAAATGCGCATGTGAGTACTTTAGAATCGTTCTAGAGTTGCTTATGTTAGGAAAGGAGGTACTTTCATAGTCGTAGTTTTTTTTAAACTCAAAGATTTCCTATCCACGGCTATCGAGCACCCCTAGGTTAGGCAGTAATCATAGAATCGTTTTACTAGACGGCTTTAGGAATATTAATTCTGATTTAAGTTCGGAATCGGATTCGGAAACGGAAGTAGTTAGTATGGCAGATTTAGATTCAATTACCCGAGTTTGATGGTAACCCTAATGTACTTACGAGGTTTATTAAATTAAGTGACCAATTAGTACAAGAGTTTATTCGTCCCGATCAAGAATTGACCAATTTCGCACTTATAAATGGTATACTTAATAGAGTTACCGGGCCAGCCGCCCGCTTAATCAATGCGAACGGGGTCCCAGAAAGCTGGGCTGGAATTCGCAGTGCACTTATTAATAATTTCGCGGATCAACGCGATGAGACCTCTTTATACAACGATCTCGCGCTATTATCTCAGGGGAACACGACCCCTCAGGAATTCTATGAAAAATGTCAAAACCTGTTCAGTACCCTTATGACGTACATAACTTTACATGAAACCGTGCAGACTACAATTGACTCGAAACGTGATTTATATAAAAAGTTGACCCTCCAGGCATATGTGCGGGGACTTAAGGATCCCCTAGGTTCGCGTATTCGCTGTATGCGGCCCGAAACTATAGAGAAGGCCCTAGAATTTGTGCACGAAGAGATGAATACACAGTATTTACAGCAACGTAATGATCGCCTAGAAAAGAAACCAGCGGATTTTCAGCCATCCAAATTATCTATTGGCCCTATGCCACCATTTTTCAGTGCACCATCCAGACAACCTGCCTTTAATTTTCCCGGTCCATCCCGACCAAACCCTATATTTTTGCCTCAACAACCCCGACCTGTATGGAGACCAAATCTAGACCAGCCTCCTCAAGGCCCTACCCGCACTCAGCAAATGTTTGCAGCACGACCACCTAACTACAACCCACAGGAAAATTCATTTAGGCCTAGATATAATTCTCAAAATAATGGAAATAATACCGTGCGCCCCATGAGCGGTGTCAGTCACTATGTGGCTAGACCATTGCCACCTACTCAGAATTGGTCCAATTCCAGGAACCCACCATCCAATAACTATCCCAGAACTAGGGAGATGAATGTTAATGAATGCAACGACTATACATTAGACTATGAACCTTATGGCGACGATTATAGTGAATATTACCAGGACGGCAACTATGGCGAGTTCCCTACTGATGATGCTTACTATGTCGAGTCCGTGCACCAACCTCAATATCTAGAGATTTCGTACCCGAACTCCGCAGGAGAACCTTATAAAAATGAAGCTTCTCCTACACAGCCCCAGGATTTTCGGAAATCTCCGAAGTTAGGAAGACAAAAATAGAACTGAACTTGCAGACACAACGGCAATTGCCGTATATACAAATAGCTAACCCACCACTTAAACTGCTCATAGATACCGGCGCCAATCAGTCTTTTATAAATCCCGACTCGGTTAGGAAACACTTTCCCAGCGCACAATGGAAATACGATCCTTTCGAGGTGACGAATGTGCATGCCACGAGCCGGAACGATTACTCGGTAACGTTACCGTGCTTCTCGGAATTTAACAATAACAACGACGTAACTTTTTTCGTCTATAAATTTCACAACTATTTCGATGGCTTAATTGGCTTAGACTTACTTAACAAATGGGAATCCAATATTGATTTAAAAAATAACGTTTTAGTTACAAAAAACGCGACGAATCCTATAAGGATGTATAATTCTAGGAACTGTAATCTATACGAAGATATAATACCTGCCCATTCATCACGACTCGTTAAGGTCCCGATTAACGGTCAGGAGGGAGATGCGCTTATCCCACGTCAATTTATATCTAATTGCCTCATAGCTGAATGTATTACGACGATACACAATAGCCGGGGGATATTAGAAGTTACGAACACAAGCCCGAATGACGTAATTTTTTCCATGGATCGTCCTGTACAGGCTGAAATATTAAACATTGAGTGCAGCCGAACTAAACAGCCGATCTCAGATCGCGCTCACCACGTATTATCGCGCTTGCGCACCGATCATTTGAACATAGAGGAACGCGCTAATTTAGAAGCCCTATGCTCACGATACGCTGACGTATTTTATATAGAAGGCGAACCGCTTAGTTTCACTAATAAGATAAGACATAGCATAAGAACCACAGACGAATTACCAGTTTATAGTAAAAACTATCGTTATCCTTTCGTACACCGTAATGAGGTAAAAGAACAAATTGCTAAGATGCTGGAACAAAATATCATACGGCCTTCGGCATCTGCATGGAGCTCCCCTATCTGGGTAGTCCCAAAGAAGGCTGACGCATCAGGTTCGACAAAATGGCGGTTAGTTGTGGATTTCAGAAAACTTAATGAGAAAACCCTGGACGATAAATACCCGATCCCCAATATAACTGATGTCCTGGACAAACTTGGTAACTGTCAATATTTCACAACACTTGATCTTGCCAGCGGCTTTTATCAAGTGGAGATGGACCCAAAGGACATCCCCAAGACAGCATTTAATGTAGAGCACGGCCATTTTGAGTTTCTCCGTATGCCCATGGGTCTCAAAAACTCCCCCTGCACCTTTCAGCGCGTCATGGACAATGTTTTAAAAGATTTACAAAATACTGTCTGTCTTGTATATCTAGATGACATTATAGTTTTTAGCACTTCGCTTCAGGAACATATGGTAAACTTAGAAAAGGTATTCAAACGCCTTCGTGAGTCAAACTTCAAAATCCAAATGGACAAATCGGAATTTCTAAAATTAGAAACCGCGTATTTAGGTCATGTAATCAGTAAAGATGGGATAAAACCCAACCCAGATAAAATTGCCGCCATTCAGAAATTTCCATTGCCTAAAACTCACACTGAGATAAAACGATTCCTTGGTTTAGTAGGATATTACAGGAAGTTTATACCCGATTTCGCCCGAATCACCAAACCTATGACACAGTGCCTGAAGAAAGGATCAAAAATAACATACAAAAACCATGACTTTATCAATTGCTTTGAAAAATGTAAGACTTTACTTGTCAATGACCCGATATTGAAGTACCCCGACTTCAATAAGCCATTTATTTTGACTACAGATGCCTCCAATGTCGCTATTGGTTCGGTGCTCTCTCAAGGACCAATAGGATCTGATAGGCCGATTGCTTACGCATCGAGAACATTGAACGACAGCGAACTCAACTATAGTACAATAGAAAAAGAGCTTTTGGCAATCGTTTTTGCAACGAAATATTTCCGTCCATATCTGTATGGCCGCAAGTTTACTATTGTCACCGACCATAAACCCTTACAATGGTTAAGGAATCTAAAAGAGCTTAACTCCAGACTTACTCGATGGCGATTAAAGTTGAGTGAGTATACCTATGACGTAGTCTATAAACAAGGTAAATATAATCGGAATGCGGACGCTCTATCCCGGGTAGAAATTCATAATGAAGATACTTGTTCCCTTTGCTCTATGATAGTGAATCCCTCCGAAAAAGCTCCATCCGAGTCTGGGTCGTCCACCCTTACTGCCCGCACAACCCCGTCTGAGACAGGATCATCTACTCTCACGGCCCACACAAGCGCGGAAAATCCTATATTAGAAATACCAATCACAGATGATCCCCTGAATAAATTTAATAGGCAGCTCCGAATTGCGATCGTAGGTGACATTAAGAAACGAGCAGTAGTTATGAAGCCTTTCGACACTCACACACGGACCACAATCCAGATATCAGAGGACAATCTTGAGGAAGATTTGGTCAACGCTATAAAGGAGCATGTTAACCCTAAGGTTAAAACGGGAATTATAATTTACCCCCCTTTGGCTATGTACAAAATCATCCCCATCTTACAAGACCGATTCAGAAACTCATCTATGAATATATATTTAACAAAGAAAGAAGTTGAGAATGTAAAGGACTATTTGCAACAGCAGGAAATTATTCAGAAATACCATATAGGAAAAACTAATCACCGAGGAATTAACGAATGCTACCTGGCTTTGTCCCACAGGTATTTCTGGCCAAAGATGAAGGAGCAAATTGCCAAATTTGTAAGTGAATGCGGCATTTGTGGCCAAGCAAAATATGACCGGAATCCTATTAAGCAACAATTTCGCATTGTCCCACCTCCTACCAAGCCATTCGAAATAGTTCACATAGACCTTTTTACAGTACAAAATGAAAAATATCTTACCTTAGTAGATGCTTTCTCTAAATACGCGCAAGCATACCCCCTAAAAGATGGCACCGCTATCAGTGTAATACAGGCACTTATGATTTACTTTACACATCATCGCGTACCGCTTACCGTAGTCTCAGACCAAGGTCCCGAATTCTCGAACCAAGTTTTCGCAGAATTCACAAAACTCCATAAAATTCAGCACCATAAGGTCCTGGCACACGCTCCTAATGATAATGGAATCGTAGAACGATTCCATTCAACCATTCTTGAACACTTGAGAATATTGAAATTAGAACGATCAAAGGAACCTACTTCACAACTTATGCCGTACGCTTTATTAGGGTACAATAGTTCCATTCACAGTTTCACTAAATGCAGGCCCTTAGATGTAATTACAGGACATTTTGACCCACGCGACCCTTTCGACATAGACTTATCACAGCATTTATTACAAGAATACATACGCCACCATCGACAAGGAATGACAAAAGTCTATGATATTATCAATGAAGCCTCCCTCGAACACCGAATCGAACTCACAGAAGCTAGGAATAGGAACAGAGATCCTGAAATTGAATACTCTGCCGACCAACAAGTTTTTATTAAGAACCCCATGGCCAGTAGGCAAAAACTAGCTCCTCGATATACGCAGGACGTTGTAATGGCCGACCTCCCTATCCATATTTACACTAAAAAGCAAAGAGGCGCCGTAGCAAAGTCGCGTCTTAAGCGAGTCGCTAACAATTCAAAATTGTTACAGAATACTACTGACGTTCCTCCTACAAACGACTCTGGCGGAAGAAGTAACACTTGAAAGCCTCGACAATGGACCTGGACTACTGCCTTTCAAACTTGGACTGACAAGACTTATATCCCATTACCACGCTTTCTTGCAACATGTGGACCTGAATGACATTGACCATAAAATTGATACAGTACGGACCCAATTACTTAACCTCAGACCTCAACTTAATAATAGAACTTTTTCGCTATACGAACCGCACGTATCATTTCTCAGCGCAAAACTCGAAAGGGTTTCGGAACAGGTGAGGACTTTCGAACCCGACCGTGTAAAAAGGGGACTCATAGACGGTCTCGGATCTATCATTAAAAGCATTTCCGGAAATCTAGATTACACAGACGCTATAAGATATAATGCTGCAATTAAAACCCTTCAAAATAATGAGAACCTATTACAGTCCGAATTTAATAACCATATTAGTCTATCTAAAAATTGGATGATGCAACACTCCAAAATATTAGATAACATAGTTCAAAACCAAAAAAAAATAGCCCAGGCCGTCACACTAGCGATACAAGGTGAAAAGAACAGTGAGACAGAATTAATAAGATTTGCACACTTGGCACAATACTTGGTCATTTTGAGTGACAATGTAGAAAACCTGTCCGAAGAGCTAGATAAGCTAGGAAATGCACTAGCTCTTATTCGCGCGTCGAGTATGCCTCACGCGATACTTAGTTTTCCCACTCTTAAAAGCATGTTAGATAAAATAAAGGTCCTCTATCCTAAGGAAGAGATCCTTGAAGTAGATCTTAGGGAATACTATGACCTAATTAAAGTTGGGTCATACTATATAGATAAACAAGTAGTCTTAGTCTTTAAGGTGCCGATTACGGTAGATAGAGTCTACGATTTATATAAGCTAGCAGTAATACCTAATAAAAATCATCAGGTCTTAATACCTCCCTCTCCTTACATAGCGATTCATGAACAGGATTCTATGTACATGGAGACAGAATGTCCGAAGGTCAAATCATGGCATCTCTGCGAGGAACCACTTAACCAGAAGATACAAAACCAACTTGACTGCACATACCAGCTCATCACCTCGCAGCAGCTCAGCTCGTCCTGCCAACTTACGAGAGTGTTCCTGACCAGACCTGCGGTACAACAGCTCGACAGCACGCAGTACATTATAAGTCTACCGGAGCCGACTAAAGTACAAACCTCCTGTGGCCAAGAACAATTTAAAACAATCCAAGGAAGCTACCTTGTTAGAATCCCGCACAAATGCGTTCTGAAAACCCCAGATTACTCCATCACTAACTCTAATGACCAGGTTGAAGGTCATGCCATAAAAATCATGGAACTACCACACACGAATCCGACAGACGAACTGCAAGCTCGAGACTCATCTCCTTCACTGACCCTGAACTCTATTAAACTGGAAATTTTGCACGCCAGCGATAAGAAGATATCCTCGCAACTTCCTGTGAATATAAAACAGAGCGACCGTTTAAGCCTGTATCATACTACAATACCAGTCTACATACTCATACTGTGCGCGTGCGCACTCGTTGCCGGAACCACCGGTCGTCGCCTATTCGCAAAACGATGCCGAAGGAACTCATTACGAGTAGAAACAGGCAAAATCGACGCTCCAGAAACTATCGACCAGACACCAGAAAAACCGAAGCTGCACCCCAGGAATATACAAGTAAATCATGACTCGGCAATATTCTCCAAGATTGTCGAATAGTTGCCTAGCTGGGGATGGAGGTGTTATATGCTTGCATAACCAGCGACCGCCCAAGCAGCCACCCAGGTGGCGTCGACTCAGCATATCGCAACATCGCCGCCCCGTTTCCCAAAAATACTGAATGATCCGTCACTCTTGGTTCTCACATCGACCATTAGGCACCTCTTACATTTAATTAATTTTAATTGATTTATTTTAATTTTTGTAATTCCATCATTAAAAGGAATTAAGTTTGCTATTCTTGGTTTCTCTCGAATCCTCCGACTCCCAGCCTACATATTTATTTCAATATTATAATAGTGCAACAAAACACGAACGAATACATAATTAATTGAGATCGAGACTTATACGGTAATGTCGAAAGCGTCTCTGGCACATCACTAGTCCGAGCATGTACTTTCGTCAGAAGGGACATTTGAATTGGTTGGAAAGGGACAAAAATACTTCAGTACTTCTTAATGGCTAGTGTAAAATGAACTCCGCCTGGCAGAATAAAATATGCCTTTTGTAATTAATTTAACTTCCTGTGAAATGTTATTCCGTCATTCTTGTAGTTTGCTGTTCGAGAGCTTTTCCCACACAACTTTACACAGCAAAAAACCAATTCTAATGGATGAAATCGATTTTTAATGCTCGTTTATTTGACGTACGTATAGATCGCGAACCTGGACGAGTCTGACTGAGAGCGCGACACGTTGCTGCTTACATGTACTAGTGGTACATAGATGAGGTGACCGTACGTCGCCCAATAATCTCCATCTAGGGGGGGTTATCTATGACTCGTACCATGCTATAAAAAAGCAAAGCACTTAATAGTTCGTCCATCTCTTGTCAAATGTTAATTCTTGGCTAGATCTTAATCTTTTTACATTACGAACATTTTAACAAAAATATCTTCCATACAAATGATAATTTAAATATTGATTTAAATATTTCAAACGTCAAACTAATGCTTTTAACCCTTTGAACGCCAAGAAACTATAAAGTGGTCGTGTGCCGTCGTGCCCACCACGCCAACAACCACTAAAAAGGTCGGAATGAAGGTGTACTTTGAACATGAAAAAAAAAACGATTATGATTTGTTTTTATTGGTTTAAACGTTACATAAATTTTTGATACCTTAGCGTCTGAGTGATCACCTCATTCAAAGGGTTAAACATTTTAATAGAAACTTGCATTAGAAAAAAAAATGCCTACAAACTTTCCTAAATTCCTAAATTCATCATCAAAATGCCTAAATTCATCCTCCATTGTTTTCTTTCAACTCATTTGCTCAAAGGTTAGCTGGAAGAGATCCCTTAAAGGGATAAGCTCGCCTTTGTACTTCCACTTTTTGTTTGTTTGTCATTTTACCGTGTTTTATGTACAATAAAGCAATACATACATACATACATACTTTCAGTCGCACTATGAAACTGGATAATTTATGTTGAGCGTTAGTGGCAAACATGGCACCGAATAACTTTGAAATGACAATAGAAGAAAAAGATAATCCTAACAAATAACGTAGATTGTACGTGCTTACAAACTATTATAGTTGCTTTAAAAATATATTCGTCAGAAGACATTCCGTAAAACCTTACAACTTTGCCTTTTCAACATAGCTTTGCCAACCGCGTCAGATTTCAGTAGAAGCGAAATATCACAAAAATAGTTGAATATACACTTAATTTTTAATCTGTGGCTGAAAGGTAATCGTATTGCTGGCAACACTGGCATATTCATTAGCGTGTGTGTGACTTAAATGTCACACGCGAGCCAGTGTGAGTGCGGATGTGTTTTTGGTGGGCCAAAACGGACCTAAAAACTTCAGTGGTATATCGGTGTGGACAAGTCCTACAGGAATGTACTTTTAACTGTAACTTTTATGTAGTTTATAAACGATGTAGACGAAATCTCAAAGCCTTAACTTTATTACTTTCGTAATTATGGTGATGGGCAATGTCATAAACGTATTTGCGCGTCACTTTTTACGACTTTGCCCAGCACAATTGTACCCTTAGGGTTGTCACTTTCCAAAGTTATTATATAGAGTTATTTAGCACATTTTTTTTAAATATTTAGTTTTATTAGGTTTAAGGTTTTATTTCCTTCTTGCATACAGAAGTATAAGTAAGTATAAATATAGGTAACTGAAATACGTACTACATACTTACATATAAATAAATAAATAAATAATAAATAAATATAAATAAATATTGGGGGACAATCTTACACAAATCGACCTAGTCCCAAACTAAGCAAAGCTTGTACTATGGGTACTAGACGACGATACATATACTTATATAGATAAATACATACTTAAATACATAGAGAACATCCAAGACCCAAGAACAAAATCCGTGCTAAATGCACAAATAATGCCCTGGCCGGGATTCGAACCCGGGACCTCTAGCTTCGGAGGCAGTGTCACTACCAACTAGGCTAAACAGGCCGACAATATGTAGTACGTATTTCATTGTCCCCCAATATTTACTATTTATTTATTTATTTATTAAAGTTATGTATCAATAAAGGGTTTTATTTATCAACATACCCTTTACCAATGGTGCTTAATAGTTAGTTAACAAGTTTAGGCACAATTCAATTACCAAGTAATTAATTTCCTACGTTTTTAAACAATAACCAAAAATATTTCATACGAAACTCATATCTCTACCTTCTTCTTTAGTCGTAGTCGGATACAAGCAAAAATTGACAACCCTAGCATCGTTAGGTTTTTGTATGAAGGATTCACAATTTTTTTTTACGACTTTGCCCACATAAATTATTAATAGAAATATTATATTTAAAGGAGTTACAATACGCTAAAACTACGCGATGTCTATTCTAGAATATTTGTTCTCTAAGAGTCATTTCCGTAAAGTTGGAAATGCCAAAGATAAAATAAAATATGCAAAAGTGGGCAATCTCGAAATTTTTTAATTTTTTTGGCCCGCTTGTTTGACAGCCATTTTCATCAACAATGGAACTTATACTTGCAGTAGTGTGCTCACTCACACAAAGAAAAGTAGGCAAAGTTGTAAATGCCACAGATAAGTAAGCCAATATGAAGTAATAAACTCGAAAAAAATATGAATAATTGCAAAAAGCGGGCAAAGTTGTAAGGTTTCACGGTTCGTATTAAGAACGGAAGTTTGAACTTAGAATTTGAAACTTGTTACAGAGGAATAAGATATATAAATATAATAATAAATAAATAAATAAGGAATTGGATTTCTTATTTAAATGGTCGCGTCGCTCATTGAATTAAATTGGAATGCAAAAAACTTGTACATAGCTGAGGCCTTAATTTAATCTGCGCTTTAATATTCTCCGTTTTGTAACGAAAGTTATATAAAATATATGACTAATGGTCGTTACGAACCTGAGAACATTAAAGCGTAGATTAGATTAAGGCCTTAACTATGTAAGATTTTTTTGCATTCCACCCATAAAGGACGTACCTTGTTTACCCGACTGCGGCCAAGCCCAAAAGGAGGGTTATATGTTTGATATGTGTGTAATATATCTCCGTTTCTAGGTGATCTTCTCAACGGCTCAACCGATTTTGAGAAATGATATGTCATTAGAAGCCGCGAATATCACATTTATAAAAAAATGGCGGATATTGTCAGCATTAATGTGCCGCCGAATTTTTTTAAATAAAGGGAACAAGGCGAGTACGGAATCACGTATAGGTAAAAACCCCGATGCGGAATGCAAAAGAGGGGTGTTACAAGTTTAACATCCGTATCTGTGTATGTGTGTCTGTCTGTGGCATCGCAGCTCTTAACGGGGAAAACCGACTTGAAACTTTGTTCTACAAACAAATTATTTTCATTGTGAAGGCAGTTTTTTTAAACAGATAAGGAGATGGTTCTTTTTATCTAAATCGGTTCAGCCGTTTTTGAGATATTGAAATGTCGGGGGTCTTTAAACTTTTTAACAGACTTCAAAAGAAAGATGGAGGACAAAACACTAGTCGCATATGGTCCCGTTCGGCAATTCGTCCCATTCGCAAGTCGTCTTGTTAGCAGATCTTCCCGCAAACGCACCTCGTCCCGCTCGATTGGTTGGTCTGTTGGTGAAAATCTCGAAAATTTGCATCTCGTTTTCGATGTGGTTCTTGTGTTGCTCGTAAAACAATGAATAGACATCGGGATCGGGACGAATTGCGAACGGGCACCAGTCGCGAACGGGACGAGGTGCGTTTGCGGGACGAATTGCCGAACGGGACCATATGCGCCAAAAGGAACAACTCGAAAATATTGCAAGATTTTTAAAAAGATACATAGAACACCTAAAATATTTTTATATAAAAAAATAATTTTCCAATCCCTAGATGTAATTTATCTACGATTTCATTACAGAAATTGTACTAAACATACTCTAATTAAACACTAAGTCAAATAAGACGAAATACGTTACAAATATACAATACCTAACCTAACAAATATACAATTTTTTAAAGTTTTATCAACTTCGGAAGTCGATGTCAAATGTTTTTCGAATTAATAAATGACGGAATTCAGAGGTAACACACATTTAAAAAGAAACATACAACCGAATTGAGTGCCTCCTCCTTTTTGTAAAGTCGGTTAATAAAAGGACGCTATTCGATCATAGAAAAAGAATGACGCCACTTGTTGCTAAGTTGCTATCTATCGAGACCAACTTTATACAACAGGGGCGATACTTAGTTCTTGGTTCGCGGTAAGCCCAGCTGCTGATTTGATCGTCATTCAACATCCCTATTCAATAGGCAGAGATAGGAGGAAAATGAGCTGAAGACCGAGCAAGTGTATATTAAATAGACCGAGCTCAGTGGCGTGCCATGGGATGGATAGGAATAATAATAATCGGGGTTTTCATGGAATCCCGTGATATGTTTCATGACATGAGTGTATCGTGTGATAATAATCACCATGTAAAAGGCCCCAAAGAGCGCGTTGCGGCGCTAGTATTTTATCACGAAAAACTATATCACGAACGACTTTATCACGAAAACTTTATCACGAAAAACTTTATCACGAAAAACTTTTTCACGAAAACTTTACCACGAAAGACTTTATCACGAAAACTTTATCACGAATAGACTATATCACGAAAAATCTTTTTCACGAATGGACTTTATCACGAAAAACTTTTTCGCGAAAACTTTACCACGAAAGACTTTATCACGAAAACTTTATAACGAATAGACTATATCACGAAAAAACTTTATCTCGAAAACTTTATCACGAATGGACTTTGTCACGAAAAATCTTTATCACGAATAGACTTTATCACGAAAAAACTTTATCATGTACTTTGCCGAACTTTTATACACAACTGCAAGGAATAGATACTTGTCAAGGTCAAATTAAAGGTCAAATTAACTTGTCAAGGTGGATATAAAAAATGCTTTCATTTCCGTAAATCGTAGTAGCGCTTTGTTGACAGAAATACAAAGGAATATCCCCGGTCTATATCCCTACCTCTGGCAGTGTTACAGACACCCCTCCAACCTAATGTATAGACACCACCAAATTTCTTCCGCAGTCGGCTGTCAACAAGGTGATCCGCTCGGACCAGCCACCTTTAGTTTGTCATCCACCAAATTATTTCGGATCTAAATTCTAAATTCAACACCTGGTATCTTGACGACGGCACCATAGGCGGTGAAGCGAGCTCCGTCCTCGATGACCTACAGTTGTTCGTTTCTAAATTCAGCGAAATCGGACTAGAACTCAATATGAGTAAATGCGAACTTTTCATAAGCCCTGATACTCCAAACAGATCCCAAAATTAATGACCAAGAGCTCGCTGCATCTCCTCGGGGCCCCAGTCTTTGAAGATTCAATCCCTGATTATATTGACAACCAAATTCAACGTTTCTCTGAACTCTCTGACCGCCTTCTCCTAATCAACTCGCACATGGCTTTCTTTACCATTCGGTTTTGTCTAAGTATTTGTCCCCAAATTCACATACGCAATGCGTTGCAGTCCTTTTTTAGATTTCCTGATTTTTGTCAAAAGGTATTATATAAGGCCCTCTAGTCCTGCGAGAGTAGGTATTTAGAGCTGTCCTGGCGGTGCGTGAACAAGCCCGCGCGGACGAAGCGACTGTGAACTCGGATGACCCCGCTAGCTTCATACTGGTCACAGTATAGAAATATAACTGTATTTTGACATAAGAAATGCATTAATTATGATTAAACTTTAGTATGTATTTGATATCATTTTTTAATAAATCGGTAGTAAATAAATAATTGAAAGTCGAACTTACGGTAGGATCCATTATAATATTTATAATGAAAAAAGAACAGAATTCATAGTGGCAACCAGAGCGAACATGCTGGCACATAGGTTTAGATGTTGTACATTGCCAGTCAAGTTAACCTTATTTAGAGCTTTTTGTACAACATTTTACACATGTGCCCTATGGACCAGTTATACGCAAAGGACGCTGAGTGCTCTCCGCATCCAATATAACAATGCGTTCAGGGCGTTGTTGCGGCTGCCCCGCTGGTGTAGTGCGTCAGGGATGTTCGCGCACGCGCGTGTGGATGGCTTCCCGGCCATCATGCGCGCACGGTGCGCAGCCGCACTACGGCGCCTGCGAGACAGCCGCAACAGCCTCCTGGCCGTTATAGCGGACAGGCTAGACAGTCAGCTCCTCACTCACTGGAATAGAGTACACTCAATAATGACTTCATACACGTACTAAGCGAGTGTGTCTGGCTTCTCTTCTGACCCCTACTTACCTTAAGACTGCTTTAACATTAAATTTAAGTTTTATAAAATGTAACTAACAAATTTTATGGACTAATGTTGTCTGAAATAAACGAATTTTATTTTATTATTATTATAGTACAACCCTGAAATTCGTTATTTAATCTATGAAACCTAAGAACCTAAGAAATATGCCTTATACCTCTCTACTCGATTTGTTTAATAGGTCATGCATGTTTTATCTATTTGTGTTATATTTATACAGGGTGTTTGTTATATTTATCCCATCAAAAATATAAATGTGAAAATGGGAGCCAAGTTCAATTGTCGTTTTCACCGACAAAAGAATTGAGATTTAAATGGGTGCCTAGTTCCGTAGATTCTCTGAAAGGTGCCAAGTCCGGCACTACATTGTTTGCAGTAAAAGTAATTTACTGCGGCTTAATGCATTTTGAGCTTTAACTTGGCAGTTTATGTTGATACCTAGGCTTCTCCAGTCCAAAGTCTTGAAATCATCCTCCAGTGCAGCGGAGAACAGTTTGGGAGAAATAGCATCTCCCTGCCTGACTCGCGGCTACAACGGAATAGGTATCGAGTTCTTGTCCTGGAGTCGGACTCACATAGTGGCGTTGTCGTACAAACACTTCAGTACTTCGATAATAGCGGTAGTCTATTTGGCACCGCTGGAGAGATTGTAGTACAGCCCAGGTTTCAACCGAATCGAAGGCCTTCCCGTAGTCCACAAACGCCAAACAGAGGGCACAGGTAAAAGGTTATACTCCTCAGTATAGTATAAAACCTGACGAAGCGTATGGATATAAGTTGATAATGTTCAAATTCTCATAAACACAGGCCCAGTAGTAGTGAACCACGACTGTCATAAAATTATTACTAATATAGTTTTTTGACCGAGCGAGCGAAGCATCCTCGTTTCAGCTTTCGACAAAAATTCTTTTATATGTCTGTCTGTTCGAATGTTCTCCTCTAAAGGTCGCATTTCTCGACCGATTCTCGTGACATTTCGTGAGCAGGTTCGATAATTATAATGATTTTTTGTCGAGACGGTTTTTGTAAAATTTGAAAACATATTTTTTTTGCGTGGTCTACAGCTCACAGAGCCACTAGTTAGCTTTATTGTTGCTTGGAAAAAACGTTAATTTAATTTAATAAAATACAGACAGAATATTTTTTGGTGGTTTAATTTATTCGTCAAAAGTTATTAGCTCTCAAAGCATAAAAACATTGCAAAGTTTATACTTTTTACTATTTATGCGAAAGATTACCGTATTCTTTTAAAATAAATACCAGAAATGATTTTTACATAAAGATGATAAAAGAATCAATAATATGGTATATGAAATAATACCAAACTTGCCACGGTAGCTACCTGGAAATGGGTAGATCTTTTAAAAGAAGATTAGCTAGAAAGATAGATAGTGTATAAATTTTAAAAGGGTCGGCATCGCGCATGTGACTCCTCTGGAGTTGCAGGCGTCCATAGGCTGCGGTGATCGCTTACCATCAGGCGGGCCGTACGCTTGTTTGAAACTGACGTGGTTTTTAAAAAAAGTCGACCGGAATTAATGTGGTGAAGCTCATAGCTTAAAAAAAATATTCAAGTGCAAAGCAGTAGATCTCTTACTATATCTACAATTTCTGGTAATAAACATTTCATTTATAATTTTACCAAATGTTGTTAAGTTTTTTTATATACCTACCACGTCGGTGGTAAAAATGCGTACGGCCTTCCAGGGGAGTCACATGCACATTGCCGACCCTTTAAAAATGTATACACTCCTATCAGTATTCTGTAGTTCTTCGGGAGGATATTCCTCTGAAACCGTACCGTACGCCACCATTTAGATTCCAAGGTGTGAAGATGAATGCCCTGCCGGCGACGAGCGGTGCGATGGTAGAAAGCGGCCGTGGGCGTCATGTCCAACAGTTCTTCGGCAAAGTTTCTTCTTAAACTTAACGGTTCAATATCGTTTGTGAGTTTGGAATCGTCTACGATTCGCACAGCACGTCTCTGAAGCGAGTCAAAAATCCAGGTGTTCCCGCCCAGGTAACAGCAAAATTTTTAGGGGGTTCGTACCGAATAAACCACAAACTCATTGCAGAAAACCGTATTCAAATCGGTCAAGCCGTTTTGGAGATATTGAGATGCACACACAAACAAACAAACAACCTCTCACCCTAAACGCATATACCATCTCCGTTCCGTCGTGGGTAAAAAGTGTGTTGCAATTTTGCAATTCAATTTTGAATAACAATGTGCACCAGTACTTTCAATCTTTAAACTTCGCAAACTTGTCCCGGTTACTGATAGTATAATTTTTAAGATTTTTTCTTGCCTAGGCGTAATTTTTGCGACGGCTTGGTGGCACCTTATCATGCCTCTCCAGGAACTTCCAGATTGTGGGGTGGGTGGCTCCGAGGCGAGTAAAGAAGGTGTTGTACACGAAGCATGCTTCGATTGAGTTGTTTGTCCTGGCAAGTCTTCTGATGTGGCTTCGTATTGGGACCACATTTTAATCGGAAACTTCGGAAAATTCGAAAACGGCAGAAGTCTCCTTGCAACGGAGAGGGTTGTGCATGGTGAACCAGGTGGACTCAAAATAATTAAGGAACTGATCCATGTCCTCCTGATCCTTATTCTCGGACCAATACGGTGACTGGATAAAAGCGGCATAAGCCTCCTTAGCAAGGGCGGGTGGAACCAGAGCCAGTCCAGCGAGAGCCTTCAAGTGACGTGCGTACTCTGGGTGATCTACGTCGAGAAATTGGGCAAAGAGAACCTTGTTGCCCCTGATATGTCGGAAGATTGCTTGAGCAAAGTCGAAGAAGCAGCCACGCATGTCTGCTTGAGAGAAAACTGTTTTGAAGGCGTTGATTTCCGCCAGTTCCAAGTTCAACATGACGGAGAAAGGGGCGAGTTCGTCTTTGTGAGCCTTAAGGGACTGGAGGATATGAATATAGACATCTTTCTTGCGGTTTTCCATTAGGGAGAAGATCAAAGGAACCACCACTCCCGATTCGGTCATCTGGTGAATGGTCCAAAGCTGTTCAAAATGGGGAGGAGACACCTTGAAGGTCCCGTCAGCAAATATTGTTGAGACTCGGCTAATCGATAGATATTGAGGCCGGTACGAAAGCCGAGTAGGCGTTTTCCCTCAAAGACATTGTCTAAGGTGAGGAATGAGTTCCCATGAAACTATGGAGGCACTAACACCTAGTCAACGGCAGACTTGGGAGTAGTGGAGGCATTAGACTACTTCGCGCGACCGCGGCGAGCAGAGAGAGCCATATCTGAGATAAGAGCAAGAGCAGCCAATCCGAGAGGCCAGAGGTTACTCTAGTAACGATTGCGGCGGGTTTGTCGTTTGAAGTTGTGGCAATCTCCTTCACTCTGGCACGTACGTCCTTTCTGATTGGGTCAGTGGAGTCTGGAATGCACGTATGCTCGCCCTTAGTCTTGGTGACATTATCCTCGATAACCACCGCAGTGAATCGACATCCCATGGGAGGGTAATATTTGATGCACCAGAAGTAGAGGCTATTTTTACCACTGGATTTGACAGAACACTGACCATTCCAATCCAGAACGTAGCTATCGTGTACAAAATTTACCTTGCTCCTTTTGCCAGTTGTTAAGCAGAAATCGGCCATGGGTAAAAACTACTATGAATACTGAATTTTAGTTCTTCCTTGGCGAAAACATGAATTTTGTAGCCCTAACTTATTTAGCAGACAGACTATCGTGACCTGTCCTTGTTGAATACCAAATTGCTCGTCTGGCTATTCCTCTTCAATTAACTACATTAACGTTCCGGTTTAGTTCATCCTACCGGCCAAATACACGCGCTTTCCATTTTAAACTAAAAATAACGGTTGATCAGGCAGCATTTAAATTTTCTCTATAGGCTCATTAATTTTTTTAACCATATTTAAATGTGCCTAGCCGCTGCGCATCTAACAATACTCCGGACTAGCCTGTGGAGACACATCAGGCCGAAAAATTCACGTATAAGCTTAAAAATTTAGGCAAAAAACTGTTATTTCAGCAAATTTGTATTTTTTTCTAAGTACCGATACTGTTTTTTCACCGGTTTTGGTTAGATTTTGTTAAGCCGCGTCTAACGGTATATCAAACGCTTTGTTCCAAGATCTACAACTTAACAAGTTGATACATATTACCTACTCGAACCGAGGTGTATGAGAGGTAAAGACAAATTTTCAATAAATTCATCTACTACTTGAAAACATTACCTAGAAACCTGTCCTTGTTGCATACCGAATTGTTCGTCTTGCTATTCCGCTTCGATTAACTACATTAAAGATCCGTTTTAGTTTATCCTGCCTACAAAATACACGCGCTTTCCATTTTTAAACTAAAAATAACGATTGATCGGGCAGCATTTAAATTTTCTCTATAGGCTCCCTAATCTTTTTAACCATATTTAAATGTGCCTAGCCGCTGCGCATCTAACAATAGTCCGGACCAGCCTGTGGAGACACATCAGGCCGGAAAATTCACGTATAAGCTTAAAAATTGAGGCAAAAATCAGTTATTTCAGCAAATTTGTATTTTTTTCTAAGTACATATACTGATTTTTCACCGGTTTTGGTTAGATTTTGTTAAGCCGCGTCTAACGGTACATCAAACGCTTTGTTCGGAGATCTATAACTTAAAAAGTTGATACATACCTACTCGAACCGAGGTGTAGAGGTAAATTTTCAACAAATTCATACTACTCGATAACATTACTTAGAAACTTATCCTTGTTGTATACCAAATAGTTCGTCTTGCTATCACGCTTCGATTAACTACAATAACGTTCCATTTCAGTTCCATCTGCCTGCAAAATAAATTTTAAACCAAAAAATAACGGTTATTCAGACATAATTTTAGTTTTCTTTTCTCTACAGACTCCTTTCGTTTTATGTGTCGCATTGTTGCGCATCTAACAATATCATTCACGTCCATCATGAATGATCCTCCCTCCATGAACGTCCCTTTGCTGATAGTATTGACTACAGAATTCACGTTTACGTCTTGAAAATTTAGTAGTTATAGTAGTTATTTAGATTCTTTTATTTTAACTATGGCCGATTTCCGCTTAACAACTGGCAAAAAGGGCAAGGCAAATCTTGTACACGATGGCTACGTTTTGGAGCGAAATGGCCAGTACACTGTCAAATCAAGTGGTCAACATACCCTCTACTTCCGGTGGTCATCGGGGTAATGTCACCAAGACTAAGGGCGAGCATACGTGCATTCCAGACTCCACTGACCCAATCAGAAAGGACGTTCGTGCCAGAGTGAAGGAGATTGCCACAACTTCAAACGACAAACCCGCCGCAATCGTTACTGAGTAACCTGTGGCCTCTCGGAAACCGTCTTGGCTGCTCTTTCTCCTATCTCAGATATGGCTCTCTCTGCTCGCCGGGCGCGCGCGAAGGAATCTAATGCCGCTACAACTCCCAAGTCTGCCGTTGACTACGTGATAGTACCTCCATACATTTGAGTTTCATGGGAACTCATTCGTCATCTTGGACAATGTCTTTGAGGGAAAACGCATCCTCACCTTTGGTACCGGCCTCAATCTCTCTCGACTAGCTGAGTCTCAACACTGGTTCGCTGACGGGACCTTCAAGGTGACTCCTCCCCATTTTGAACAGCTTTGGACCATTCACCAGATGACTGAATCGGGAGTGGTGGTTCCTTTGATCTTCTCACTAATGGAAAACCGCAAGAAACATGCCTATGTTTATATCCTGCAGTCCCTCAAGGCCCAAAAAGACACACTCGCCCCTGTCTCCGTCATGTTGGACTTTGAACTGGCGGAAATCAACGCCTTCAAAACAGTTTTTCCTCAGGCGGAGATGCGTGGTTGCTTCTTCCACTTTGCTCAAGCAATCTTCCGAAATATCAGGGGCAAAAAAGCTCTCTTTGCCCAATTTCGTGACGTAGATCAACCAGAGTACGCACGTCACTTGAAGGCTCTCGCTGGACTGGCTCTGGTTCCACCCGCTCTGGCTAAGGAGGCCTATGCCGCTCTGATCCAGTCACAGTTTTGGTCCGAGAATAAGGATCAGGAGGACATGGATCAGTTCCTTAATTATTTTGAGTCCACCTGGTTCACCATGCATAACCGTCTCCGTCGCAAGGAGACTTCTGCCAAGTTCCCGATTGAAATGTGGTCCCAATACGAAGCCACATTAGAAGATATGCCCAGGAAAAACAACTCAATCGAAGCATGGCACAACGCCTTCTTTACTCGCCTCGGAGCCAACCACCCCACAATCTGGAAGTTTCTGGAGGGGCTCAAGGCAGAACAAGATCTGACGGAGTACAAAATAGCTCATGATAATGTGTTCTTGCAGCCACCAAGCCCTCACAAAAATTACGCCCAGGCAAGAAAAATATTAAAAGATCACATTATCAACAACCGGGACAAATTTGCTACGTTCAAGGATGAGGACTGGTGCATCTTCTTATTTAAAATTGCACCAAATGTGCACTTCCAATCGGTTTAAATCATTTTAAGCCCCAGACAAGCCACATAAATAAACGAATTATTTTAATTATTAAGAAAAAAGCAAGAAAAGAAAAAAACACAAATAAAAAAATCAACGATTAATTTTAATTATTTTGAAATAAAAACAAGAAAAGCAAAAAAAGCAAATAAAATAAGCAGCGATTATTTTTTATTATATGAAAAGAAAGACAAGAAAAGCAAAAAAAAAAACATTTAAGACGAATCAATGAATAATTTTAAATATTACATATAATATACATAAACTCACGCCCATATTCCCAAAAGGGGTAGGCAAAGCACACGAAACTTAATTTCAGCGACAGAGAAAGGAACCTCATGACTATCTGCGCCGTGTCCAAGAGTACCGCCTTCTGCATCTGACCCTTGACCCGGCTATTTAGCGAGACTCTTCGCAATTAGACCGTTCGCAGAGACGACTATCGGGACAATGATCGTCGAATCAACATCCCACATGGCGGTTACTTCGTGTGCGAGGTATAAGTACTTGCTAGCCATGTCCTTCTCGGCCTTCACGTGGTTCTCATCATGGGGGATGGTGATGTCGACGAGCACTGCCTGACGCTTCAATCGATCTGTCAGCATGATATCAGGTTTGTTGGCTATAATAGTTCTGTTCGTGATGACAGATCGATCCCAATAGAGCGTGGCACGACTATTTTCAAGAACTGGCGCCGGTGTGTACTTTTTATCATTATTTATGCTAGTTACATCAGAACTCCGTCATTTATTAACCGATTTGGATAAATCTTTTTTTGTGTGAAACGGTATACTTCAGGGGTGGTCAAAATAGCGCACTATTTATACATTACTGAGGGCCGAAGGCCCGATAGGCGAACTGACCATGAGGGACGAAAGCCCTGAGGCGAGTGGCAAGGAACATTAAGAGATTTTTTCAAAGAAATAGATATTCTAACCCTGCGGTCCCTATACATATTTGAAATAATAATGAATGTTAGAAAGAATTTGGGCAATGTTCCAACGAACGCTGATAAACAAATAGCCACGAGAAATACTGGGAAACTCAAAATAACCTTCTATAGACTAGTAAAGGCGAAAAAGTTGTTCTTGGGAAATTGTATCAAATTCTACAATAAAATTCCTAAACACATTACTGAACTTAGTAATTCTAAATTCAAATCTGTAGTAAAACAAACACTTATTTCAAGAGCATATTATAAGATAAACGATTACATCATGGATAGGGATGTTTGGCAGTGACAGCGTCCTGCATGGGTAATCTATCGCGAAAATATATTTTCTACTGTAGCATTGTTATTTAAGTTATTTTGTAGTAGTTGACACTGTAACTTTATATTTAACTATACAATGCATATTGTTTTGAAAAAATGACACCTCACCGAGTTTCTTAAGCCAAGCCGGTTCTTCTCGTGGCAGAGGTGGTGGAGGATATTTTTCCGAACCGGTGGTAGTTTATTGACGTTTATAGGTGCATGTAATATGCCTAATTTGAAGAATAAACTACTTTTACTTTTTTTTACTTTAAGGCACACGAGGCCAAAGGCTGAGCGTACCAAAAAAGCAGCCTCTTTATGTAAGTCTGAGGGCCGAAGGTCCAAAGCTGAGTGGTAAGCTTTAGCTGACCCCCCCCCCCCCCCCCTTTTAGAAACTATATTTTTATATTACCCGGCCGGGGATTTTCTCAACTGGTTGGTAAAAATTGTATCACGTGATGCGCGGTCAAGTAAACAGACAAACAGATAAAAATTCTAAAATATATTGGAACGTGTTCTGTTATCGATTCTAAGTTCCCTACCAGCCAACTTTTTTCCGAATATCTGCCATGTACAGACTTTCGACGCTCTTTAGCTTTATTATATGTATATATATAGATAGATACATAGATTTTTACTAAGAATTGATATTAGTAGTCAAATCGAGTTGAGCGTTTTAGGCGATTTTATCATTTCCTTGAGCGGACTCAGGAATTTGATCAAATCACTGGATTTTTATATGGAAATGATAAAATGGAGTAGCCGTTTCACATCCTGCGAGATTTGATCATATTCCTTAGGAATGTGATCAAATCTGCGCCCTTGCGACAATTTTAATGTATTTACACGGAAAACTATCACAGCTAAAAGTAGACATTACTAGTAATACGAGTAATAGCCGAACTTAAGAGGGCGCAGTACGCTCGGTTCTCCATACAAACGTATTTACCTTCTCATTTTAAAACGCCATGCTAGAATGGTTTGGGTTCATTTAGACGAAATTGCATAATACCCTGTTAACTAATTTGACTAAATTTCAAATGGCCACGGTCCCATAATGCCTAAATATCAAATTGACGCATTTTTAAAATTTACACTAGTCATAATGACTTTGACCGAAAACATCCAATTCCCGAAACAATCAAATATTGATATGTACATTTCATTCCCAAAATACCTATTTTTTTACATGCTCTTTTATGGGTTGGCCTCAGACGGTCCTGAAAGCAATCTATCTAAATATATTTAGGTATTATGGGATTTGGTTGTTTTGCTATAAAGGTGTTGTGATGTTTAGTTGTTATGAGAAAAAGGTGTTTTAAAATTCAGTCTTATTAAAAATCCGGTGTTTTGAGAAAAAAATATAGGTATTTTGGGAATTCGTCTTTTTGACACCAAGTTATTTTGAGATCTAGGTTTGTTGGTAATAGGGTGTAATGAAATCAAGGAGATATGTTACCTAACCGCTAGAATAACATGAGAATTTGTATACACATTGGGATCCGGCATATCTAGGTCGGACCATAGTTTTTGTTACTAGAAATTGTAAAAGAAAAAAATTACAGCGGCTTTTTGAGTTTTTTACAGCTTGTATGAAAACCTAAATAATCGCGTCGCTGCGACGAAGCCAACGCGACGAAATGCAACTCAACGCAGCAGTGTGGCCCAGCTCTAAATAGAAGCGGAACTATGACAAGGACTACAAACGATATATCCTTCCCTGTCGCTTTTGTTGAATTTAGTATATGACCATCGCGCTCGGTAGTGGTATTATTATTCGACGTCTTCTCTGGAAGTGACATAGAACTTTAATAGTTCCTCTCACAAACTGGCGCGGCCTAGGCCGCGCGGTCAATACTAATATAAACTTGTCATTAGCTATCAAATTTACTATTGACCGTGTGATTCAGGCCTTACACGAGAAAGTTTAAATTAACATTCATGATTATTTTGATTAAATATATTTTAATAAACGATTATTAATTAATTTTAATTTCTGCATTAAATAATGATGGATGACAAGTGCGTTTGTTTAAAGCGACTAAATAATTAACCATAATAATATATAAAATAACTATACATTTCAAAAACTCCTAACGACGAAAATTGACGTGTTAAACTTTTAAGAATCATGGTCCTTAACCCCGTATAGCGTTAGTCGCCGAAATGAACCCACGGGGTAATTGTGTAATTTTACGAACGAGCGTTTAGGTATATCAACACGAAATGAATCTAATACAAATAGCTAAAGCCCATTTTACGAAAACGAAGGGCCTACTCCGAACTCTGTATCGTGCCCTCCCTTTCCGTTATATAGTGTATAACACGAGAGTGAAAGGGACGGCACGACACGAGGTTCTATTTTCGAAGTTCGGAGTAGGCCCTCTGAGACAATTTTCATAGATTCCATAGAGTCAAATCGTTGGCACGTGCGAAGAGGTAAGTAACCCTTTAACCGCCATCGTCTTTTATATCAGAAAAAGTAACAGTGTACGAGTAAACGACTCCTTCCTTACTTATCAAGTTATGACATAACGTTACGTGATACTAACGTTTTTGACATTCGGTGGTCGTCGGAATTAAAAGGTCAACCGAGCTCAACGCGGCTTTGAGAAAAGCGTTAAATTTATATGCATTAGGCGTCTGCTACTTGGACTACATGGCATAATATAGAGGGTATTTTAAAGAATCGTATTCAAACTGATTAAACAGAGTAGACATTAAATAAAAATACCACTATATCGTATAGTTTGTAAGACAGGTAGAGAGAGAGAATGAGTAAAATACTATAATTGGTTGTTCTTGTCACGGAGAAACTAACTATGGAATTTTGTTAATTCAGTAACACACAGTCGCGGGTGTCCGCTGGATGCGGGTGGCGCAGGACCGGTCATTGTGGAAGTCTTTGGGGGAGGCCTATGTCCAGCAGTGGACGTCTTTCGGCTGACATGATGATGATGATGATGATGAGTAACCACAAACGAATAAGTATGTACATTCAACTAAAAAGAGATGTATCCACTTTTCCCCTTTATTACATTGTAATAAGGTCTAAAAGTGAATACATCTCTTTGTAGTCGACTGCACCTTACCATACACGACATGATGCTTATAACGGGAGGTGAATAAAGACGTGCTGACGTGGCTTCTAAAAATCATAACGCCTTAACCCTGGTTGACCTTGCCTTTATTGCAACTTGAATATTATTTTAGTTAAGACGCGAAATCGCTATTTTTTTTCTTGTATATTCTTTTTCATTCTGCATAATAATAAAAAGTCCACCACCAAAGAGACGAAAAAAACACCTTTATATATATATAGGTAAGCCATGCATAAACAGTAACTCAATAAATATACATTTAGATAGAAAATATTGACTGTTTGTAACAATGTGATGATCCCACTTAGACGATAAACAGCAATTCATTATTGCTTTTATATCACTTTAGTAATTTGTGCTGTCGATTGCAATTTTCAGTTTAAAAATTACAACCTTCTTGTGTAGGTACCCTACACCTCAAATGGATCATCAGATCCTCTTACATGCATACATTTGAAACTTGAACTTAATACTTTTACTGCTAGACACCACCACATAAGCACACCGTACATATATGTACGTATATCTAATTATTACGATGGGTGATTGGCAGTGAAAGTGCTAATTAACATATCATACAATAAAAATAAGATGCTATCGAGTAATTTAGATGCCACCAGTCCGTTCATATTTGCGCAAATAGAAGTAAAAGTACATTTTATACGAGTGCAAAAATTGCACAATAAATATTCTCACTCAGTCACTAACTCACTACACTGTATGCACTAAGTTGTGTCTCGTATTAGTATCGTCTTCCTCGTCCAGAAGAGGGCCGAGATTAGTTGGCAGCATTGGAGCATTAACTAGAAACTGCTGTATAGACGAGTAGTAATCTCTACACGTCCACGTGTTATCGTGCCCGCCACCCAGCATCACCGCGAGCTTCTTGCAAATGGCTCCACATCTCATGTACAGCTGATTGGCCATCTCTGGAGGGACCAGAGTGTCATTGGACCCACAAATTATTAATGTGGGTGCTAGCACTTGACCAATCTTGTTGACTGACATGTACTGCAAAGAAATAAATAATAGCTAAAACACAGCAGTTGTCATTATTTTAGCTTTATGGGTTATGATACAGTGAAAAATACATAACACTATATGCTACACAGTATAATAGGTGGATTTCATGCCATAAGGGCTATTCTACCCACCAGTCAGCTTACATGTCAAACATTTCATTTACGAGTATGTACTCATTATTGTTGGAGTACATTGAAATAATGAAATTACTGGTATATAAATTCGCAGCCCGCAGGCACGTAAATACGAGTAAGTAATAAAAAATAAACCCTAAAGTTGGTGCTAGGCATATTGACTTTTCAGGTAATAAGTTGAGAATGAAATTGATACTTCTTTTTGTCCAATTATTAGCAATCGAAGAAAAAGAAGCCAACAGCCTTACTTTTAATATGTAAATTCTATAATAAAGCCAATCTAACCTTGTTCTTGTAGCATATCAGTGGAAGTATTTTCAAACACTTCCATTTAAGGATGATGTGAGCCATGTCAGGTATGCTTGTGAATGTATTCTCTACAACTAATGCCCATATTTTGTTCCTGTTCTCCAACCTAGAAGCTAAGTCTATAGCTACGGCGCCACCTGTGAATACCGAAATAGGCAATATGAGCACTGCTCAGAATACGAGTGGAACACATGATAACTCAGTTGGCAAGAGAAGTGCCTAGAACGCAGAGGTCGGAGCACATAAGTAAATATTGTAAATAAACGGAACAGAGAACCGCCTGTCAACAACGGACTGAACATTTTACTCATACAATTGGAAGGTATTGACCACTGTTCACAATTTCAGGGTTGGGTTGGTGCATCGAGTTTTTTGTAAGTAAAATAATAAACTGGTGCATCGAGTTTTTTGTAAGTAAAATAATAAACTATGTGACTTAACATTCGCGTTTATGTAAGAAAATACTAAGTAAGCATCAGTTTTTGAATGACTTTGAAATATAGATAAATCTACATAACTGAAGTGACTAGAACTGAGTTTTAAGATTCGACTTTTTTAAAGTGTAATCCTAAAAAGTCTCTAGGGCCATTCTTATTTTTGTTCCATCCATTCTCATTAGCAAAGTTAAGCCACATACTCAGGATAAAAAGTAAAAAAAATACAATTAATTTTGTATATAAATAATGTAAATAAAAGGAAAATGTTATATTTTACTAACCAACTTCGAAAACCGGAGGTTCCCAGTTTGACCCATATGTTTGTCTTGCATTTGGCTGAGCTGATTTTTAAATACATAATTGACAATATTTCAAATTTCCGATTTCTATGAAATATTGAATCATTTCATTCATTTGTTAACAAGAAACCCAATTTTTTTTTTTTTTTTATAGCTATTGGTTTTCAAAATATTCTCAAAAATGTTAAGAAAGCCTACCATCGTCTATATGACTTCACAAGGCTGAAATATGACAGTCACAAAGCACAAAATGAACAGCAGGACAGTTTCTTTAGTAAACCTGCCTTAGTAGTAGGGCTTCTGTATGATTTTGTACACTGTGACACCTTACTTGTCACTTACTCTCTTTTAGAATGAGGAACTTTAGAAATAGATTTTTGTATATGAAATTGGGTTATTTTGGAGAATTTAAAAATGTATCTATATTTAATTTTTCATCCTCTATTTGATATCATCACACTTAAAAAATTTAAATGTTGTCAATTATCTCATGCAGCCCATGACATAGGAATATCACAGGCAAGGACCAGAGGCAGGAATATAATAAGTATAAGACTGGCATAATCTTTAGAAGTCAGTTTTCTGTTTTGTTTCATTACTTATGTTGCAGATTGAAATTCTACTGGTAAGAAATAATTTTCAGTTTTTACTTTCATTGATTTAATTTGAAAATACCTTTAGAATCACTTAATACAATTAACATCAACCTGGCTCTATTTTCCTTCATATTAGAAATTGAAACATTGAATGCATGAATGAACTCACCTAAAGACCTGCCAAATAACACAATCTTGGAACGATCAATGTCAGTTCTGTGCATAAGGTAATCCAGTGCAGACTGGGCATCTACATAAAGCCCCTTTTCTGATGGGGTGCCCTCTGACAATCCATAACCTCTGTACTCAACCATCATAATGTTGATTTTCAATTTGTGATAAAATCCCGAAACATTTGATAATCTGTGAAGGTGATTAGTTGTAAGTTATTAACAGTCACTAACTGTAAACATGATTCTACTAGCAACAGCAGGATTGTCTATGATATCGGAGAATCATATAGTACCTATATTAGAAAGTACAAACCAAAATTAAGCTTTCATGCATGACACGACACAACACAGAACTCTCAAGGGGATTATTGTTACTTGTTATAAAAATAATGGGCCTGTATAATCGTAAAAGTGATTAACAATTACCTCTGCCCCATGTTACCAGCATTCCCATGAAAAAATACCATTGTTGGAATATGATTGCTATTGTTTGGTTGTTTAATAAGGTATATGTGAATTTTTAAGCCATCTTTGTTATTTATCTTGATGTTTTCATGGGGTAACTTATAGTTGCTGGGCTGGAGGATAAACATTCTGGACTCCGGTGGATCATTGGGATAGTACAACAACAGGTCTTGAGCGCTGTACAAGATCCCTAAAACACATAAAACATCCATAACACTTTTTGAAATAGGCTGCCAGTGTGACTTTCAAGCAGATGTTAGATAATACATGTGAATAAAGGCTAAACATTATAAAAGTTAATAAAACATGATTTTGATTTATCTTTTTTAATAAATTCATTAGATTAAGGCTTCATATAATCACAAATTAATCGATCTTTCTAAAAGTTTATGATCAAAGTTGCTCACCAGACAGGCCTATCATGAAGACGAAGAACGCAAACATATATCCATACAAAAAAAATACAAGGATACTGGATATTAATGTTAATGTCGATACATCCCATAGTCTGTATAAAATAACCCAAAAAATATGATACATTCTAACACTCAACGGGCAAGACATTAAGATAAGGAAGATATAATATTTTATATAATTTGGGTTTCTTGTTATAATAACATAACAGAGTAACCTAATCGTTGGCTATTTTCCTTTAAGCTACAAGCTATACGCATTTTATATTACGCGTGTTATTATAACACGGCATTTACTTATTTATCCAAGAACCTAGTGATTATTAATGCAAGGCCGTAGACTGAAACTACAATAAGCTGTTTTTAGTTTTTATGATATGATTTGGATGCCTAATTTCAATATTTTCAACCGATGACAGCTCAGGGGGCTAAGGATGACAATGACAGTATGAAAGATTTGACATTTGACATTATGTACTTTTTTATTCATCCATCCGGATAGGCAAAGGGTGTACGCTATACTGCCACAGAATAAGTAATGCCGCCTGTACGCTCTTGGCGAGACACACACAGGCAGACTTTTAAATATATTGGATATAATAATAATCTTACCATGCATTTTTTCTATCGGTAATGGCGGTCAGTTGAGATAATTTGCAACTGACCGCGCGGTAGGCCGCGCGGGCGTTCAGACACGCATGGTTGCAGAAGGGGCGTGGCTTGCGGTCAAGGCCAGCCGCGCTACCACCGCGTCAAGGCCAAGGGGGGTGGGGTAATTGGTTTGAATCTACCTCCTTGTGGTCCACCCTGGGCAACGTCTTCCCAAAAGCAATCTGCACTAAGCAATCTGCACCGAAGACGGCTAAACGATTCTAACCTCCATCGGCCCGCTGGATCTGCTCCTTCAGAGACTCCCAGCGTATCCTGCGATCAAAGTAAAGAAATGCAAGCAAACGGACCTTTTAAGGACCATTTGACGAGGAATGTTGGACCTTCTGTCCGCATTCTCCAACTAAACATTGAAGGATCTTCAAGATCCAAATGCGACTACTTGGCCAGACTGGCAAGTGACAATGACATCGATGTGATAGTTCTGAATAGATGGAGATTATAGGGCGACGTGCGGTCACCTCACCTATGTACCACTAGTACATGTAAGCAAAAACGCCTTCGCTCTCAGTCAGACTCGTCCAGTTCGCGATCTATACGTACGTCAGATAAACGAGCATTGAAAATCGATTTTATCCATTAGAAATGGTGTTTTGCTGTGTAAAGTTATGTGGGAAAAGCTCTCGAACAGCAAAGTACAAGAATGACGGAATAACATTTCACAGATAAGTTAAATTAATTACAAAAGGCATATTTTATTCTGCCAGGCGGAGTTCATTTTACATTAGCCAGTAAGAAGTACAGAAGTATTCTTGTCCCTTTCCAACCAATTCAAATGTCAATATACTCTCCCTTCTGACGAAAGTACATGCTCGGGCTAGTGATGTGCCAGTGACGCTTTCGACATTACCGTATAAGTCTCGATTTCAATTAATTATGTATTCGTCCGCGTTTTGTTGCGCTGTTATTAATATTGAAATTCTATTGGAAAAGGTCATTAGTTATTTTACATTAAACTGTCAGTGTTGCCAGTGTTCTTTTAATTAAAGTAGTAATGTAGTAAATTAGTGTCTCGTTCTATTTTATTTATACGCTATAGGTACGATACGGGTACATATCAATGTAGTAGAATGGAATATTTAGTTTTGAAGTAGTTAATGTGTAGTTTTATTTTATTATAAAGTTTATTAACCGGTTGTATCATATTTATTGCTATGTAATATCGAGTATGTATATCTAATGAAATATAACAAATTAGTAACAGTATTACCACTAAGTAGGACATAGATTTCCCTAGCATTTAGGACTGGTATCACGAGGTGAACCCTATGCTGGACTTCGAAGAAGTATAAGGGATCTCGGAAGTGGTTAGAGGTGGAGCCATTGCAATTGGGTTTTTTCGAATCGTCTTGGTGAGCAGTTAGGACTAGTGTCACGAGGTGGACCCTACGCTGGACCTCGAAGAAGTATAAGGGATCTCGGAATCGGTTGGAGAAGGAGCCAATGCAATTTGGTTTTTCGTTTCGTCTTGGTGAGCAATTAGGACTAGTGTCACGAGGTGGACCCTATGCTGGACCTCGAAGAAGTATAAGGGATCTCGGAATCGGTTGGAGAAGGAGCTATTACAATTGAGTTGATGAGCATATACGCTATTTAAAATTGTTACCCTAAAATAAATGGCATTACCGGTAAAAGCCGGTAATAAACAACGCGTCCCATCCCTACGCCGCGCGCGCCATGTTGAACCCAAGCGCGCGCTCTATGAAACAGCCAATGGCAGCGACGTTACCGACCTCCCCGCGACCCGCACATACCGCTAACCTTGGTGACTTTTGATTCGAACTAAATCGTTCATAGGGGCCATCTAGAGGGGGTTATCTATGGTTCTTCAAGAACATCACATTGATAACATAAGTAAGTTGGACCACCGGGCATCCATACCCGGTTTTAACCTTTTGGCATACATACTGTCGCCCATTTATGGGTCGGCAGTATATTCAAAATCGACACTAGATGACTTCTCAGTTATAAATATCAGTAATACTAATAACTTAGAAGTAATAACGTTTAAAATTTCTGATATAACTATAGTGTCAGTCTATAAGCCTCCTAACAATTCGTTTCCAAACCCTCCACTCTACACACATCCTCACCCTTGTGTTTACGTCGGCGATTTCAACAGTCACCACTCCTCCTGGGGCTACACATCCAATGACGTCAATGGTATCTTTCTGAGTGATTGGGCAGAACAGGAGGGACTTCAACTCGTATTTGACCCGAAGGACAAAGGATCCTTCCACTCTGCGCGATGGCAGCGCGACACGAACCCTGATCTCTGCTTTGTCTCGATTGACCGGCGTGGATGTCCTGTGCCTGTGTCTCGTAGGATTCTAGGTGGTTTTCCGAGGAGCCAGCATCGCCCAGCGTATATCACGGTCGGCCTCCAAGTACCGTTGATAAAGTCAGTGCCTAAGGCTCGCTGGAATTTCTCCAAAGCTGACTGGGACTCCTATATGATGCGGGTGGAGTCTACAGTTCGGTGGATCAAACCTACTACAGAAAACTATGACCGATTCTGCCGGATCCTGTTAAGCGCTGCTAACCGCCACGTCCCAAGGGGATGTCGTAAGGTGTACACCCCCGGCTGGAATGCTGACGTGGAGGAAGCGTACCAAGAGTACCTTGACACAAATGATCCGGACGCGGCGCACGACATCCTAAACGCGCTGGACGAGTCCCGTCGTCGGAAATGGATCGAGAATGTGGAAGGACTCGATTTTACGCACTCTAGTAAAAGGAGCTGGTCACTCCTCCGTAAAATGGGGGGTGCTGCTGCACCTCAGTCAATAGAGAACCCAGTGCATCCGGAAGAAATTGCGAAACGCCTTCAACAAATAACGAAGACCAGTTCTCTGGACAGAGTGTTTGCCAAAGCGATCCGCAGGGGGTACAATCAAAAGGTTGGGAAACTTCCACCGCATGAGATCCTTGATGCTCCTTTCACTATGATCGACCTGGAGTCTGCTCAGCGGTCAACCAAATGTGGCAAGGCGGCGGGGCTGGACGAAATATACCCTGAATTCCTGGTCCACCTCGGAAAGCGAGCGAAACGATGGCTTACAAGCTTCTTTAACAACATCCTCGAAACCGGTATCTTACCACCGATCTTCAGGAGGGCTAAAGTGATAGCCATCCTAAAGCCGGGAAAGCCCGCCAACGTCGCTGCAAGCTACCGACCTATTTCCCTGCTCAGCGTCACGTATAAACTGTTGGAGCGCTTGCTGTACAACCGATTATACCCTATTGTCAACCCCAACATTCCCGCTGAGCAGGCTGGGTTTAGGGCAAATCGATGCTGCACTGATCAGGTTTTGGCACTCACATCCTACATAGAAGCCGGTTTTCAGGACGGTCTCAAAACTTTTGCGGCTTTTGTTGACCTGAAGGCAGCCTACGACACTGTATGGGTAGATGGACTGCTTCACAAACTCATAGGCATAGCTCCTTGCAAGAGGGCCCTTAAGTTGGTGAAAAGCATGCTCGGCCCTCGCTTGATAAAGGTGATGTTAGGTGCAAAGGAAAGTAGTTTTAAAATGGTCAAAAATGGACTGCCCCAGGGCTCTGTGTTGGCCCCACTGCTATTCAACGCGTATACAAGCGATATACCTGCAACGAGTGCCGAAAAGTTCATCTATGCTGATGACCTAGCGTTGGCATGTCAGGGTAAGAAGTTCCAGGAGGGTGAAAGGGTGCTTAATAATGATCTCCACGCATTAAGCCTCTATTATAAAAAATGGCGACTTTGCCCAAACCCGTCTAAGACAGAAGCGACCGCTTTCCATCTAACTAACTGCATGGCTAGCAAGGAGCTAAGTGTACTCTTTGACGGAGAGAGGGTTCGGCACAATTTTACCCCAAAATACCTTGGCGTCACTTTGGACAGGTCGTTGACCTTTCGTGAACACCTGGAAGCCTCGGCGCAGAAGGTTAAAACCCGTGTCAACTTAACTGGGTGTCTGGCTGGTACCACGTGGGGTGCCCGTGCTGATGTCTTGCGGTCTTCTGCGCTGGCCCTGGTATACACTGCGGAGTACTGTGCCCCGGTTTGGTACCGGAGTGTTCATACCCACAAGTTGGACGTACAACTGAACCGAGCCATGCGCACCATAACGGGGACCTTGCGTCCCACACCTACTCCCTGGCTCCCTGTGCTAGCAAACATAGCTCCTCCGCATCTGAGGCGCACACAGGCCGCGGCGGTTGAGTGGGGCAAGGCGGCTAGCATCCTAATCCCACACAGGTTGCCAATTACCAAAACCCTGGACAGGGATATACCGAAGCGACTCCACTCGCGCAAGCCTCTCTGGTCAGACCCCGTTATTCGTCTGCCTTTTAGCACGCGGTCTTCCTGGTCCGATGACTGGAAGTCCCAGGAGTGCTCAGCGGGTGGCCTCGTGGAATACCCGTTCGTCCAGCTGCCTGGTTTTAAAGTCAACCGTAAAACCTGGACGACTCTGAACCGTATCCGCACGGGGGTCGCTCGCTGCAACTACTGTCTGCACAAGTGGGGCCTTAAAGACTCGCCGGCTTGTGACTGTGGAGCACCACAGCAGACAGTTTCTCACATCGTGGAGGAGTGCCCCAACCGATGCTTTGTTGGTGGCATCAGGGAACTTAGCGAGTGCTCTGGGGCGGCAATAGACTGGCTGAAGAACTTAGATTTAAATTTGTAATACGCAGGATTAATTATCTCCAGGCCGAACGATAATAATAATAATAAGGCCGCTTGGGCCTGAATCATTGTTAGAATTATCATAGTGTACAACTGGCCGCCACTGTGACCACCATCGCAGGCCGTGCCTGTGTGAAGCCGGGTCCGCAGTGCCATGTTTTTCATGTTTGCAAACATCTTACATGTTTTTCGAACACAAGATAGGCGTGGCCTCAAAGTTAAGGCGAGTTCGCTGCACCAAAAATTTGACAAAACATGTTTGATGTTTGCAAACATGAAAAACATGGCGCAGACCGCAGTGGACCTGGCTTATTGACACGCTTACGCCAATGGTTCCCAATGTTGTCTGGGCTACAACTCATCTAATACAAGTTTACAAACTCGGGACCCACCTGTGGGTCGCGACCAATAGTTTGGGAAACTCTCTGCTTACGCCAATCAAGGAGTATATTCATGTTTCTTTTAGATTAGTTTAGTATTATTCTGAATTTGTGATGACTTTTTATAGCTGATGGCCCTGGTAGCCAAAGCTTAAATAAATTAAAAAAAGGAGTATATTGAACACGTTTGTTTTGGCGCGAAAATTGACGTAGGCCGCCACCGTAGGTCGCGCCAGTGTGTTGTTCTTGCGGGCTGTCAAGCGGTCAGCCGCCACCGCAGGCCGCCCCAGTTTGTGACAGGATTTATTCGCCGCACCCCAAATTGGAATGCAGTATGCCCAATGATATTTTAAGTATAGATACGGTACCCGCGTTCCTAAACTGTGCCGCTATAAAGGCGCTAACTAGCGCCAATCGCTTCAGTCACTCCCAGGCAAGCGAGAAAATCGCATTGTGAGGCAAGTTCCCGCTAACTACGTGATTGACCCAGTCATGCGCATGCATGCGTGGATCCTTGAGTGCACTAACTATACATTAAAACGCACTAAGGCAAGGCAACAGGCATTACAATCCACAAGTAAAATATGCTGAAATTATGTAATTTTTTCGTTAAAGCATGTCTCAAACAGGCGCGGCCTAGGCCGCGCGGTCAATTGGCTATGTGCACGTCTGAAACGTCAAACGTCAAGGGTCCCGGGACAATGTCAAACTCAGAGATGTAAAATAATGACACATGAATGTTTTATTTATTTTAATAAACGAGAAAGACCCCTTACTGGAAATTTTACTGAAATAAATAAGAAAATAAATAACTAAATACAAACGAAACTAATCTTAGAAAACCGTTAAGAAACCAATAGGAAAAGTGAAAGTAAATTTGACAGATGTCCCCGGTAAGTACACATTTCTCCCATGGTGTGCGCTGCGATCGCCTAGCTTACCCCCACCACCTACTTCGCACATAGCCAATAGTAAACTTGTCGTTAGCTGTCAAATTTACTATTGACCGCGGCCGCAGGCCACTCCAGTGTGTGATACGCTTAATTCTTTCAACTTTCCAAATATGACGCCATGTACACACTGTCTCAGAGAAAGAGAAAACCTAATGTCGTTTACAATGAGTGATAAAGATACGAACATAGATCAATGTAACAGATGCGTCATACCAAATCTTACGGGTTGTCAATCATACCTAATAATTTGCTAGCATATAAAAGGCTGTTTGAAAATCCGCGCGTTTTAAATTGACTAGAGCGATGACGTAGCATATACAGGATGGTCCAAATAGAGTGATACAAAAATTTGTTTTAGGTTCCGAGCACCTAGGTATATCTGAAAATACCTGCCTTTGGTACAAATTAGAGCAAAAAAGGTCGTAAATGAAAATTTTGGTTTTGAGTTAAACAGTCTAATTTTCAAAGATCTTAATAATATAATAATTCAGAAATGGTGGTTTCTATTCATTTTCAATAACTTTTACACAAAAAACCTACTTTTTGGCCAAGTGGTGATGTAAAATTGTGTACAAAACACGGGTCGTAAAACAAAAAGCCCTTTCTCGTATATTTATGACCCTCGCCTGCAGCTCGGGCCTCAAACATCTGCGATATCGACCTGTCTTTGTTTTACAACCCTTGTATCTTAAATAGCTATTACAGTTCATTAGCTTGCCAAGTAATACAAAATAATTTTTAAGAAAAAAAAACCGACTTCAATGGAAGTGAAAGATTATTATACTTAGATGGTGCACTCTTAGATTCCATACAATAAAATAAAAATGTCTATAAGTATGTTTATAATGGTAGAAGACTAAGTACCCTCAATTCCTCATGGAATCATGGAAAAACCTTGCTTGCTTGACAAACAAAACGAAGAGAACAAATCGCCAAACGTGAACTACGCGTCGTCGAAGAGTTCCGTTCTGATCATCATCAGCAGTTCCACTTCATCAAATGTCACTTTTATGAATGAAAATGTTTGACTAGTTCATGAAAATACTAAAATCACTATTTGTGTGCCTTTCACATTTGAGGAGTTCCCTCGATTCCTAATGGATCCCGTTTTTTTTAAATACTTGGCAAGCTAATGAACTGTAAAAGTGTTTGAAATTATTTTAAACGCATAAAACCATTTTTTGGACTATTAAGATTTTTGAAAATGTGACTTTGTTTAACTCAAAGCCAATACCCTCTCTGATTTTTATCAAAGGTAGGTAGTTGATTATTTTAGGTATAAGAAAGTATTTCAAGCCAATTATATTGCAAAAAAATATTTGAGTAATCTTTTAAATAAAATAAGTAACGATAATTTTAAGCCACCGTCAAGGGGCTTGCAATGGGTGGAGCGCGCCGCTTTAATAACCTAACGTTCGAAAACCCTGACTCTAGCTGTCAGTCGCGGGCCGCCGCCGCGACGAACCGCGCGTTACTACGTAATTTTTAGTGTGATTTAAAAAACTCACGATGAAACCGATAACCGGCCACACATGTTCTGTGTATATCAGGGGTTCCCAAAGTGGTCCAGGTGGACCCCCAGGGGTCCACGAACGATGTGACAGGGGTCTACGCTGGAGTGGCAAAAAAATAGGGGTTCACAGTTTGTACGTGGGGGTCCACGAAAATTTATCTGGTTTCGATGGTAAATAACGAAACAGATCATGATTTTTGTATTATTTTTATAGCCTGGACGACTGATAAATATATAATAAAAATATTGCGTTCCTCCGTGATAAATATTTCGGTGAATCAAACTACCTATACTATAATACTATATTATTAAAATTACAACTTTCGGCTCCAAAACTTGTCGACTGCAAGTCTGCAACATATCGCGAACGAGCTGTTGGACAAACGAACAAGTCTAGGCTTGCGAAGCACCGTCGCGTCGCTATCGCCGGCGCCGACCAAAACGCTTGTTCGGACGTGCAAAGGGACGAAATACCTATGACTTACGGTAATGTGCTGTGCTTGTATGCACTTGTTTGATTCTTCACCAATAAATACGAATGCTAAGAACAAACGTTACTCATTTGTTTCCGGATTTCGACTACAAAAGTAAAGTGAATTGCTGTTCCTGGTTGCCAGAATCGTGTCGGAAAAGTAAGTACATTATTTGTTTATTTGCTATACAACTTATGGGTATCTCTTTTTGTAGTTAATATATTTGTCTTCTTTGTGTATGATAGACATGTATGAAATATGAAATAATAAACATTACGATTATTACCTACCTACTTCCATAAAACAACAGACAGCCGAAAAAAGTTTATTAGTATTCTTTTTTTGATTCATAGCGAAAAATTATAAATTCTGTTCTATAAAATAGCCATATCCTGTTAAGTAAGACTAAGAAGAAGTTAAGTAAGAATGTTAAGATCACAAAAACTTTTTTATACTTACAGGTAGCTAATTTGAAACATGGCGGAGCCAAAGAAGAAAATTAAGTGTCGACAGTACAGTGTGGAATATTTAAAATTTGGCTTTCTTCCATCAAACGCGGACAAGCGATTGCCCATGTGCCTTTTATGCAATAAAGTTTTGAGCAATGACTCTATGAAACCATCGAAGCTCGAAGATCATCTAAAAAGGTGCCACCCTGATAAAACAGGTAAAGATTTGAAATATTTTCAACCATTGAAAGAAAAATATGAAAAGAGACCCACCCTGCAAGGTATGTTCGCTTCAACATCTGAAAGTAACGATGGTGGCTTGCGGGCATCTTACAACATCTCATTACTCATAGCGAAATCTGGAAAACCCCACACCATTGGTGAACAGTTAATTTTACCCGCTGTTGAAGAAGTTTTAAAAACTGTTCTGCACAAACTTCCATTTGACATACTCAAAAAAAATCCTTTGAGTAACAACACTGTACAAAGACGTATTGACGAAATGAGCTCTGATATTGAAAGTTTCTTGTGTAATTATCTGCAAACAACTCATTTTTCTATTCAACTGGACGAGTCAACTTTACCTGATAATGAGGCATTATTATTAGCATTTGTGCGATTTGTTATGGACGAAGAAATTCATGAAGAGCTATTATTCGCCAAAACTTTGAAGACTGACACTAAAGGTGAATCGATATTTAACATCCTGAGCGATTTTTTAAAAGAAAAATCAATTCCGTTCACAAACGTTACATCGGCGGCAACAGATGGAGCTCCTGCAATGGTCGGGAAATATCGTGGGTTCATAAGCCATCTAAAAAAAATGATACCAGATTTAACTGCAATTCACTGTGTCATCCACCGACAACACTTAGTAGCAAAAAATTTGAGTGCTAGACTGCACCAATCGCTCCAATTTGTGATTAACGCGGTTAATAAAATAAAAAGCAATGCTTTGAATACGCGTTTATTTGCCCAATTGTGCGATGAAAATGATGAAGACTTCCGACGATTGCTCTTACACACTGAAGTACGCTGGTTGTCGAAAGGTGCATGTTTAACTAGATTTTACTCACTTTTTGAGTCTGTCTTGGAGTTTCTGGATAGTAAAGCTCCAGATTTAAAAGAAAACCTGATCAAGTTCAAAGCAGATATCGCGTATTTGACAGATTTGTTCAAAAAGTTTAATGATATTAACTTACAACTGCAAGGGGACAACCTCAATTTAATTAAAACAAAGAGTGTGATTTCCGCTTTTCTTGGAAAATTGAAGTTAATGAAGCAAAACATTAGTCGACGCGAATTTTCCCAATTCTCAAGCTTGTCACAGGTAGAATGCGAGGATGATGATATTCAGACATATGTTCAACATTTGATTGCCCTGCATGATGATTTCAAAACCAGATTTGAAGACATTCTCACGATGGAAATACCACCATGGATTATAAATCCATTTGATGAAATGGAAGTGGAGAACGTGATATTGCAAGAGGAGCTACTTGAGCTTAGCACTAATGAGGAGCTGAAGGTGAAATATAAAAAAGGGTATCAAACTTTTTGGCTGCAAGCAGAAATACCCGAAAAATATCCTGGACTGTGGAAAATTGCGAGAAAGCTTTTGATATCATTTCCCTCGTCATATCTTGTGGAAAAAAGTTTCAGCACCGTTACAAACCTTTTAACGAAAAATAGGAACAGACTGAATATCACAGAACGAGGAGATTTGCGATTATTCCTGACAAAACTGAACCCAAATATTGACAATTTGTTGTCAATTCATCAAGCTCATCCCTCCCATTAATTTTGAGTGTCATTGTACTTAGAAGTTACGTAACAATGTTTAATTTTAATTATTTTACGACTGTTATTATCATCATAAATATTATAAAGTACTCGAATAAACACAACACAAGCAAAATATACTATATTTAATTTTATTTCACCACTCCGAGATTTAGATTTGATTGATTTTATTTTATTTGATGCTGGAATAGATAGGTTGTGAGTAGATGTCAAAAAAGTAAAGTATTTATTATTGACAGCATATTAACCAATCATTTTTCACTTTTTTTTCTAAACCTGTAAAGAACATTTATGTCACACCTGGCTAAAAGTGGATTTTTTCGCCCGATACATGTGCGGAAATAGCCGCTTTTTCGCCAAATGTTGACATAAAATGATGTATACAACACGGGAGATAATAAAGAAAGCCTTGATCGCACATTTGCGTCCTTCGCTTGCAGCTCGGGCCGTAAATATCTGCGATCTCGGCCTTTCTTTATATTATCTCCCTAGGTGTACATATAATATACTATACTATTTCATAGTTATATCGTCACCAGAGTTAGGTAATAGTCACATTTTTGTAATTTTTTGGGAATATGGTGTAGGCTGTAGAGTAGGGGGTCCACCAGAACCAGCAATTTTTTTAAAGTGGTCTATGAGAAAAAAAAGTTTGGGAACCCCTGGTGTATATGGTTGTTTGAATACCCGAAGGAACGTTGGTGTATCTTTTTTTCAGTTGCCTTTACATTTTGAACGGTAAGTTTTTTTATTTTAGTTTGGTATATGTAATAATAAGTAGTTATTTAGTGTTGGTTGGTGTTTAAAATTATTGCTTGATGTCTAAAATTATCAAGTTGTAAGTTACAATACAAAAAAAATCCGATACGAACCACCTGGCTACTTGTGAGGTACTTATAGCTTAAACTCACCATTTCCGACGATTTACTTATTAAGTAACTAACTGTAATTTTATTCAAAATGAAACGCGTTATTAAATTTATTTTACTTGATTAGCTACATAATAGTTGTCCTATTTAGGTAGTTGTACTTTATTGTGGCCATAGCATTTGAAACACGGACACAGTGTAATATATAGACACAGTGTAATACACAGTGTATAAATAGCTGAAAAACATAAGAAGATGACCTGTCCTGTTGTATGCAGTTGTGACGTGTTTGTTGTTGATTTGTATGTCCGACAAAACCTGTTGGTTGATGATTTGAAATGTATTTTTTTATATTTTAGACCCAGTAGTTTCGGAGATGAAGGGGGGAATGGTAATTTTTTGGATATCATCTTAAATAATTTCTAAAATAATTATTTTAAAATTAAAAAAAATATATTTAAGATGCACACAATGAGCTCTTTCATTTTAAATGTAACACGATATATGTAGTTTAAAGGTACTTCCCCTACACGTAAAATGGGGATGCATTTTTTTTCTTGCAAAACCCACCGTGTAGGGTATCGTTAGATGGTTCGTTAAAAAAATATGAGATTTATTATTCTTGTGAAGTAACATGTACTTAATTAATATCCGTTCACTGTACTTAAGCAACATCTGGTGAGGTAGAACATTTTTTTGCATCATTGAAGTATTTTTGGCGTGACAACCCTAGGGCTACACGTGCCACGCGCGAATGAATACAAGTTATGCGATAGACAGAGATGCAAAGAGTAGGCACGTTTCTTATGCCTAAACGCCGTTTTTGTTCGTAAGTGAAATTTCTGTACTTGTACTATTCCTTATTCTGTGCCACCGTAATAGAAATTTCGTAAAATACGCCTTTAAAAAATTTTAACTTCTAAACTATGAAAAATCCATGGGGTATTTTCACAGGCGTGGATTGCTTAGCGCATCAAGTAGTCTTAATCCGGCACTGGTTATGCCATGAAAGTCAATGGTGTATAATTAAATTATGCCAAGATATTTGATGGTGTTAACTTGGTTGCAGTTGTGTATTTTATAACTATATACATATATATATAGGATTTATTATAATGCAGTAAATAAAAACGTGACACCATTTTATGCATTATTTTATTTACAGAAATTAGATAAAACGTCAAACAATTAAAGGAGAAAATATTGCATTTCGAATATAATAATAAGTAAACATAAAAAAAAATCTTGATACATGATTTTAAAATTCAGGCCGCATTCACGCACAACGCGTAGTGCGCGCTTGTCAGAACATAATAATATATGGAACTGCCCGGCTAGTGCAATATCAAAACGACAACTTTTACGGTCACGTTTTATCGTCAAATTAGGGTATTTTTACTACGCGAATTGCCTATAGTACATTACTACAGAGGCCGGGACGAAAGGGGTTGCCGCCCGAAGACATATAGACGGCCGAGCGAGGATATGTCTGAGGCGGGCAACCCCATATTTCCCGCCGAGGTAAGTATAGTGCTTTTCTCAAACATGCAATGAAATAAACAACAAAAAAAACAAAGTTTTATTTTTAATACGCATAGTGGCAGAATGTCATGATGCCTGTGCCACAAATTTATGTGGAATGGAAATTAAAAAAGAGGACGTTGTCGGCCTAGGCCTGCAAGATTTGTATGAAATTCCATTAACGACCTCTTGTCCTAGCCGCACCTGAAACGTCATACTTCGCAGCCTGATATAAGGAACATAACATCAATATTTCATTGCATGTTTGAGAAAAAAAACATACACAGGCATATAAGCCGTCGTATGTAAAAAAAGTGACCATTTATGTCAAAATTTTAACGTCATGTGTTTAACGTAGTAATAATCGTCATGGACATAAATATATCACTTAATTTCCGTAGTAATCGTCATGGACATAAATATATCACTTAATTTCCCAATAGTTTTAAATTTTTAACGCACTCGGAGAAAATTGACAAGTGGTTGGGAATCTCCACATAAATGATTTGAAGCGGATTTCGTGGCCGGGATTACAGTGCCAGCCGGGCAGTGCCGTGCCGCCGTGCACAAGCGCGCGGGCGTGCGTCGCGCCGCCCAGAGGACCTACCGCGAGCCGACAACGAAGTATTTTCATGTCTGTCGCTCCAAGTAGACAGAGACGGAGATACTTCGTTTCTGATTCACCGTAGGCCCTCAGAATGTCGCCTGAGCACAAAAGCAACTTCCTAACTAGTATGATAGCTTATACCGTCACGTTAATGTCCGAAATGTACTAAGACGTCACATAAAACATGACGGTATAAGCTACGGTATTAGATGTCATACTGACATCTCATTTTTATATGCACATGATTTTTAAAGAGTATTAGTTAGTTTGTTAAATAAATATTAAATTCAAGACTAATAAATTCATGCAACACTTACCTACTTAATTACTGTGAAAGTATCATATTATATTACAGTTAACGAGCATCTTAAATGGAGAGCTCTGCGAAAACATTAAGTTAATTGTACTCTTGGAGAGGTTATATTTTGCCATTAAGTAAAACTTGTAAGAAGAATATTAAAACGATACAATTATGTTGGACGGACTAAGTATATAAAACTTGTTGTGTTCACCAATACGGCTGCCGTGCTGTATTCAATAACTGATTACACCCATTTACCATAGTAAAGTCAAGACAGGTGGCTCGTCCTGCATACAATTTTATTGTACAATATATTATTTGCTGAAAAACACTTTTGTCCATCGTTCCAACATCATAAGTACACATTATAACATACTTAAACATATTATTTATACATTACATTACGCAATTAAACCACAGGACTTTTAGCTTTCTTTTTTCATATTTGCGAATGTTGAGAAATTCTGAATGAAGTGTTTAACATACACCGTGAGCTGGGATTGGTGCTATACATGGAAGGGTTAGCACAACTGCCTAACTAGTAGCATGATTGCGTTTATGATGGACATAAATAATTTCTCCATATCGCACTTACAAGCATCCCCACGAGTACCATATGTCCGCCATAAATGCTCCTTGGTAGACTGACAGCGGGCAGTCCTTGCGATACAAGATTTCATCTCTTTCCGTTTCGATGCATGCGTGCATTGTTAATATACAGATAGTTACAAGAACCAGTAGGCATATAGATGACATACAATTTGTATGTTATGAGTTATTTATTGTTAATGCCAAGTGAACTGATATAATATTCTATTACATAAACTTAGGTACAATTACACTTATTCGATACTCACTTGTGATTGAGTTTAAAAACACGTACTTACATCCGGTAATAGCGTCGATATCGGAAGAACTCTTATATGATTTCAGACGGATCGATATTATATTTTTTCTGTTATTGACACAGTATTAAAGATAAATTGTGATATATCATGTATAATAGCTACTCCTCTCCTAGCGATAAAATGCAGATAAAAGCAAAATATAAATATTCAAAATTATCAAATTTAATAACCACTGTATAAGATTCTAAGAATGTATCTAAAATAAATTAACCTAGGTTGAATTCATTCGAGTGGAAATTGAATACTATTCAGGCTCCACCGCGTAGTGCAACCAGTATGCTCGAGCGCGTGGTCCGCGCCGGCGTCGCCTGCGACTGTCGCCGCGGCTGTCGGCGGTCGGCGGTCAGCGGTCGGGGTTGTGTAAACTTTATAAAAATAGCTTTTCACTACAAATAATCAACTCCAACATGCATATAGTTACTGTTCGTCCTAAGGTCTGGTCATTATTACCTAACAATCTAGTGAACACACATTACCATATCTGACGACTGACGACGTTTGGATGTTTGGCCCTTGAACATACGTACATTTGTGCCTATGTCTTGCTACAAAACCTTAACAAATACTCATAGTCCTCATAGAATCCTAATATTTTTAAATTTTCCTAAACTACATAATCTATACAACAACAACAACAAATCTTGCGATGATTTTGAGAACAGTGATGTGTCATCTACTACTATTTACTCTTGACCCCATTCTTCTGCTTATTATATTCATTGAAGAGTACTTGAACATCGTGCAAGGATCTTTCTATTTGTTTCACAAAGTTGGCTGAGCTCTGCAAAAGAATAAATAAAACATTTTAAGTATTTTAGTATGAAAAATACTTGAATATTTGATTTTTTTATACTTCAAATATATACTAACATTTCTGTACATAGTGATCTGATATTATAAACACCAAATTTCAAAGTAAAGTAGGCCAATGGATAGTCGACATGGATTCGGATGAGGAGGGAGAGGCAAAACCCTCCTACGAGTACACGTATAGCGCGCCTGGCCAACTCTACTGTAACTCATGCAGAAGTGTTTAGTGTTCAATTAAAAATATAAATATACATTATTACATAGATATATATGACCTGTTAATTAATTAATTTTCGTGTGCCCTGCCTACCCCTTTTGGAAATATGGGCGTGATGTATGTATGACCTGGTAAAGGTCGCGGAGGTCCACTGAATGCGGGTGGCGCAGGACCGGACATTGTGGCACTCTTTGAGGGAGGCCTATGTCCAGCAGTAGACGTCTATCGGCTGATATGATGATGATGATGATACTTACATACGTGTTACTACTGTGGTATTATGTCCGCCATTTATACATTGTTTTTTTTTGCAATAATCTATACACATATAATAAAGCTGAAAACGGTCGAAAGTCTGTACATGGAAGATATTCGAAAAAAAGTTGGCTGGGGATACTAAGAATTGACAACAGAACACGTTCCAACAGTTTTTAGAATTTTGTCTGTTTGTCTGTTTATATGAACGCGTATCACGTGAAAACGGCTAAACGGATTTTGATGAAAACTTTACTAATCTGTCGAGTAAATACCCGGTCAGGTTTTAGGCTATAAAAATTGTGCAAATTTGGGTTTAAAGGGGGTAAAAAGAGGGGTTGAATTTTGTATGGGAACTCCTATAATCCATGAGTTACAGCAATGAAAATTGGTAAGCATATACTTGACGACAAAGGAAAAACATCCACATTCAAAATTTGTGAAATCTTAAGATAGAAACTGAAAAAAAAAGTAAACGCAAGCGCTGCGCCGCGGCGCTGCCCAGTGTGCGCGCCAGCCACCACGGTCTCTTCAAATTTTGAACACTATAATGATTTATTCCATTAATTAACTGTGACTCTAAACCCCAATTTCAGTACCGTTTTCTAGATTTAAAAACTACATATATAACTTTGTAATCCAACTAATATTATAAATGCGAAAGTTTAGATGTTTGGATGTTTGTTACTCAATCACGCAAAAACGGCTGAACAGATCAAGGTGATTTTTTGTATACTAAACAGTATATAATCTGGATTCACTTATAGTATACTTTTTGTCCCGATAATCACCCTCAAAGGGATGAAATCGGGGGTGCAAATATGGTCTATGAAACTGGTGATTTAAATCCTCATACGCCATTCTAAGCTTTAAGTTTCAGCCCATTGGAAGTATAACGGCGTGTCAATAAATTTAACTTAAGCCATAGCAGAATTAGACGTATTGTAAACAAGCTGACGTTTCGATATGTCAAAGCCGAAATATCATAAATCCTTCTGATTGATGACGCTATTTTTGAGCATAACCTTTTAGCAATTAGGTCTATTATTGCGTGTAAATCAAAATAAATTTGCGATACTTTGGAATCGTTTGTCTTCATATGCTTAAATACAAAAACAGCTGCTTCAATGCAGTCTTTGTATCGTCGGTGTACAATTTAATTTTGTCGTGTATTATTTTTTACGTAATTGGTGACCCTTCAGACTATAATAACTGTTTGATATAAGAGATCACTTGGGCTGGGCAGCCCAATCGTCAACATTGACGGTTGAAGCACCTTAGATCTATGCACAAAGTACAATATAGTATATACTGAGATGGAGATACCAGTGAAATACTCCACATAGATCGTAGCGCCGTTGTGTATTTAGTAAGAACTAACCGCACGACCGCTGCATCCCTGTCACTTCAATATGCAAGTGCGATAGAGATAGTACCAAGTGACATCTGGTACAAACAAGTTAAAATAACATTTCCATAGAAAAATTCGTACTTCGAGTTGAAAGGCCCCGGGATCTATGCTTATCCGTATACATATAATAAAGCTGTAGAGGGTCGAAAATCTGTACATTGAAGATATTGGATAAATCAATGGAGCGATCGGAGGGCCCTTGGCATCGAAACAGAACTTATTTCAACAGTTTTAAGAATTCGTGTCTGCTTGTCTATCGGTTTATATGTCTAAGCAGTGTGACTCTCGGCCTTCAGCCTCACGTGCATTGCCGCTTCGGGCCTTCGGCCCTCAGCCTTACATGAGGGGCCCGCTCTGTTGGCTATCTTGCCACTATGTGTGAATGATCGGCATGAGGAGCCCACTCTGTGTGAATGATCTGCCTTTAGACTCGCATGCCTTGCCCCTCTGCATCAGGCCTTCGGCCCTACATAAGGAGCCCGCTCTGTTGGGACGCTCGGCCTTGGGCCTCGCGTGCGTGTTACACGGCTCCGGGCCTTCAGCCTTATATAAGAATCCCGCTCTATTTGAATGCTCGGCCTTCGGCCTCACATGCCTTGCCACTCCATTTCGGCCCGTTAATCATCAACTTTACATGAAGAATCTACTCTATTGGGAAGCTCGGCCTTCGGCCTCGTTTGTCTCACCTCCCTGTTTCAAGTCTTCGGCCCTGAACCTTACATAAGAAGCCCGCTCTGTGTGAATTCTCGGCCTTCCGCCTTGCATGTTTTGCCACTCTGCTTCCTCCTTTCGGCCCTCATACTTACATGAAGAACCCGCTCTGTTAGGACGTTTTACGGAAGAACTGCGTAGCAAGAGTTTTATCATTGTACATGTAATATTTTACGGGCTTTATTCGTCTAGAATCGATACATTTGATATTCTGAAATAAGCTTAATCATTCGGTTTGAAAGCACGAGCACGTAGCACCAACTCCCGTTACAATTGGACACTTTTAATTGAAGTTGTAGATAATTATATATTATACCTAGGACAGACTGTCCATTTAGGTAGGTCCAACTTCGAGAAAGGGGTTAATCGTCGAATCCAACTCGGCTGGGCAGCGTTCGGGAAGCTACGGCACATCTTTTCGTGCAATATTCCGCGGTGTCTCAAGACGAGGGTCTTTGACCAGTGTGTGTTGCCAGTGATTGGCAGTGATATGGCACTGAAACGTGGTCGCTTACTATGGGCCTCAAAAGAAGGCTCAAAGTCACCCAAAGAGCAATGGAGATGGCTATGCTGGGAGTATCTTTGCGTGATCGTATCAGAAAGTAGGCCATCCGCAGTAGAACCAAAGTAACCGATATAGCCCTCCGAACCGCTAAACTTAAGTGGCAGTGGGCGGGGCATATTGCACGTAGAACCGTTGGCCGTTGGGGAGGAAAGGTTCGCGAGTGGGATCGGGGATGCAAGTAAGGTCTATGAAACGGGGTGGTTTAATCCTCATACGCCATTCTACGACTTAAGTTTCAGCCAATTGGGAGTATAACAGCGTGTCAAGAAATTTAACTTAAAGCATAGCAGAATTGTAAACAAGTTGACGATTCATTATGTCAAAACCAAAGTATCATAATTCCTTCTGATTGTTAACTCTATTTTTGAGCACAACCTTTTCGCAATAAGTTCTACTTTGCGTGTACATCAAAATGCATTTGCGATACTTTGGCATTGTTTTTATCCATATGCTTAAATACAAAACAGCTGTTTGAATGCTCACTTTGTATCGTCGGTGTACCATTTAGTTTTATCGTGCGTTATTTTTTACGTAATTGTTGACCCTTCACACAATAAAAACTGTTTGATATAAGAGATCACTTGAGCTGGGCAGCCCAATCGTCAGCATAGACAGTTGGAGTGTCTTAGATGTACACTTAGAAGAGGGTCGAAAGTCTGTACAAGGAAGATATTCGAAAAAAGTTGGCTGGGGATACTTAGAATAATCGATAACAGAAATCGTTTCAACAGTTTTAAGAATTTGTGTCTGTTTGTCTGTCTGTTTATATGTCTAGGCATCACGTGAAAACGAACGAATGGAGTACAATTTACCCTCATTAATATGGCAACTGGATCTTCGGCGACGACATAGCTCGGCCTTCGGCCTCGCATGCCTTGCCACTCTCCTTCGGCTTTCCAGTCATCAACCTTACATGAAGAATCTACTCTGTAGGGAGGCTCGGCCTTCAGCCTCGCGCGTCTCTCCTCTCCGCTTCATGCCTTCGGCCCTCATCCTTACATGAGAAGCCCGCTCTGTGTGATTATTCTCGCATGCCTTGCCGCTCTGCTTCCGGCCTTCGGTCATCATACTTACATGAAGAACTCGCTCTGTTGGGATAATGTTTTACGGCAGAACTGCGTAGCGAGACTTTTATCATTGTACAATGTACATGTAATGTTTTTGACGGGATTCATTCGTCTAGAATCGGTACATTTGATATTCCGAAATAAGCACTTAATGATTCGTTTTGACAATAGGATTTCTAGGGAATGTCATATTGACTGAAATCATTTCTTAAGGGGGTGTAAGGAAGGGTGATAGATTGTATCATCATCATCATCATCTGAGGCGTTATAGCCACGGGTGGGCCCTAGGCTAGCCTGGTCAAGCAAATATCTCCAGTCCGATCTATTCGTGGCTTTCCTTCTGCAACATGTCACCCCTAAGTTCCTGGTGTCCACCTGAGCTTGAGAAAGATTGTATGGGAAAACAAATAATTCTAAGGCGAGAACGAATTATACGCGGACGAAGTCGCGGGCAAAAGCTAGTGCTTAAATAAATAAACCTTTTGCAAGTTTTAACATGTACTTGTGTGTAATATGGAATTTAATTTCAGTGCCACATTTAGCCGTAGCATATTTTCAGATGGAGTAAATGTGACACTGCAATAACAGGTTACCAGCCCATCGACATCCACGGGTAATAAGAGTATAACGGGGTGATATTCTAACCCATCATCAAATCAATCTATTATTATGCATATATTTTATTTTGTGTGTGTCTGAGTATCTGTTAAGATTGGTTATCAGATAAAACTGTCATGAAGGCTACTTAAGCGCTAACTTCCGTTTGTTCATAGTTTAAGTTTTTTTAATATGGCAGTCAAGGTTTTTTACAGTCATGATGTTGCATCGAGTATATTTCGGTACCCTAGTTAATTTTGTTGTACAATTGGTTGTACTGGATTGGTACGCGAATTGTCTTCTTGCGAAGGCTTGACTTGTGAGTGGGTTAGAGAGCAACAATTATTGTGACGGTAGACAGACCGTCTACGAGGGCAATTCACATCGAGGCCTTGTTGTCAACTCCCAATATATGCATGTGTGTGTTTGTGTGTCAGTGTGTGTAGGTGTGGGTGACAGTAGACGACCGTCAACTCCTAATGTGTGTGTGTGTGTGTGTGTGTGTGTGCGCGTCTGTGTAGGTGTGGGTGACGTTGACTGACCGTCTTGGGGCAGCTCTTCTTGCTGGACACGTGGAAGAAGAGCAGGTCCTCGCCGGCGATGATGTAGGACACGCCGTATCCGTCGTCGGCCACGGGGCCGAAGCCTCCGCCCGCGCTGATGCATTTCGGGTGCTTCTTCAGGTCCAACTGGCTCGTTTGACCTGGGCACGTCCACATTTCAATTTAAATTGGTTTGATTGAATGTTATTGTAAAACTTTATTGCTAGTGTCAACATGTCCTTGCGTAAACATAGTTCGTAAATTATTACAATTGGCTGAACTTGGTTATGCTGTGTATCAGGCATAGATAAAATATACTAAATAACAACATGTCCAATATCAATGTTAACAAAATTAAAATATGCTGTCACGACTAATAAAATTGTTAAGTTTTATTTAATCGTATGTCATTTATTTACGAACCGTGAGATCTTCGAGAAGACAAGTACGGTTGCCAGTTTTTGTTGCACTTTTAGCACCACCCAAGGATCACGTGTAGGGTAACGGTGGGTACTCCCTACGGACGTGGTGCAACTTCGACCCCCCTTTGTCAAGTGAGTGGGCAACTTGACTGTTAGAAGTTCTCAAGCCGCCCGAAGGCCTCTAACTTGGCTTAACGACTACTGTCGTAGACAGCAGCCGGGATCAACGGCTTAACGTGCCTTCCAAAGCACGAGAGCGCTCTGTTAGTAACCACTCAAAGCGGTCACCCATCCAAGAACTGACCTGCGCCCATATTGCTTAACCTCGCATACCGCACGCGGTAGGCGCGTGCCGCTGGGCCACGAGCGCTCTGTTATTGTTAAGTACAAAATTACCATTGTGCTATTCGTAGGTGAAAACATTAAGATGTGTGATTCTTCTAGAGTCACAAGTGTCCATGGGCTAAGGTGTCAGTTTGCCACTAATATATTTAAAAAAAATTTTTTCGCCCTAACTGTGCCCTGTGGGCCTGTTGGGTATTTCTCAGGACCTGGAGACAAATTCTCGGGCCGTTCGAGATAATGTTTATTAGATATATCTCGATAAAAAATGGCAGATTTCAATCGTAATCTCGAAATCTCACACTCGAGATATGTCTACTCCGAAGCGTTCGCGATGCAACAAGTGGTCAGTAGCGATCAAGATGGATTTATTGATTTTTTGACATTTGATCTGTCAGTGGCGGAAAAAATGACAACGTAGTTACGAAAAATATGTCATTTTATTAAAGTGAATTGTTTATTAAAGTGATGGAATGGCGGTCTGGTGGAAAATATTGACAGCTTACAAATATTGGAAGTAGTCTTTGACTCAAAACTGTTACTTTACGCATACGTCCATTTCAAGTAAGTACATAAACGAGCAAATACAAATAAAAACAATATTACAGAACGATGTGGATTTTATTTAGCAAACTTAAGAGAATATCGAAAAATATAATAATATATATTTTTCTCAATTATTCTCTGCAATATCTTTCTTATCGCAATCATAAACCGTGAAGCCTTCAAACTCTGATTCTACTTATATATATTATCTTATCAATGTCATTGTTCTAAATATAGAAAGCGTGGTTCTCTAATAATAGTATACATTTAGGTAGCACGATACATGACACGACCTACGCGTATGTCTCCCAGCGTTTCGTATGACAAAGATTAGTACAGTATACCCACGCTCACGCAAGTAAATTCGCTTTTCATCAGGATGGAGATATGTATCTCCATATATGCGATCCGATAGCGATACATGCACTAGACGAATAACGGATCCACGCGGCTCACGTAACACTCGAGAAACATAAACCGTCTCAAAATCATACCGTGGGGTGTCTGACTGGTGGACAACCTCCAGGGCTCGTTGAACACCTCCTGCAGGAAGGGCGACTCCAGTTCCAGGTACTTGGAGACCACGTAGAGACAGAACAGGTGACGGTCGATACCGCGCCCGGCCATGGCGTCCTGGTAACCTAGTTGGTGCCGCTGGCTCGCCTTGCTGAACAGTTCTAGCTTTTCCTCAATCTGCCAACAAATTCATTAGAGGCATTTATAAAGAAGTAACTGACGCCGCGACGAGAATATAGTCGAGAAAATCTACCACAGTGAGTCGCTGTGTCGTGCCAACTTGCTAGCATGCCATGTTGTGCTACACGTACTGGTACAGTCGCAGTCGTCTGCTTGTCAGAGAATTTTGAAAGAATTCAGTTCAGTTAAACTTGTATTTTTATTTACTGGTGCCTAAATTTCGTTAAGTATGACACAGACTTATGCTTTTATTCCATTGGATATTCTACTTTAAGACTAAAGTAATGGAGTTTCTATTACATAGACAACATCTCAAAACCGTATGTTCGTAATAGAAACTCTATTATATAAGCATTAAAGTAGATTATCCAATGGAATAAGAGCATATGTCAGTGTCAAAGTAATCGTACTGTACATACTAGGTGCGCATAAATACTATTATTATCCGGCGGTAGTTGGACCAATTAAGGGCGGGTTATGCTTACTAACTTAGGGTTCCAGACCGATCAACATTAATTATGACGCAGGGGTTCCATAGAAAATTGTCAAATTTACCATACAATCAGATTTTACGACCGCCACTTATGATTACAGGCGGTTTGGTGCAACCCAACCTAAATATCAAAGCCCGTGGCTCTCTCTTTTTAGGCACCTCGGATTAAAAAGTCTGCATCGGTAGATCCCGTGTATACCGTATAGCTATGATTATTTTTTCGTAATACAAACAATTACATAATTCGTAAAACTTCGCATTGACCTGAAGTCCATATTTAGACTTCAGGTCAAATGAAAAACGACACAGTAAGCTTAAGAGCATACAAACCGTGGCCTTAGGGTTCTCCATAGCAGTGACCCAGGCGGAGCTCTCGACGGTGCAGGGGCGCAGGGTCTCGGTGCGGCCCTCGCGGAACAGCCGCGTCATGGAAGCCTCGTACGTGAGGCAGAAGCGCCCGGCCGACCGGTAGTACGACAGCTGCAGGATCAGCTGGATGAACGCGTCCGGCGACACGCGACATTTCTTCATGAACCCTGAAAAATATTCGTCAGTTTCGAATATAATTGCAACTAAACGAAAAATTAAATTATGGTGTGCTCCGAGCAGGATTCCAACCTGCGACATACTGGCATACGCGGCCAATCGCTCTAGCCAACTAAGACATCGAAACAAACTCAGGCACGAAATTTTATTATTTTTTATTTAATCTTTTAGTCATAAAAGAAACATTTATGGTTACAGTATGGTAGTGTACTCTTGATACACAGTTGTGTCAAAAACATATGGCTACTTTATATTCATGCTATTGTCTTAAGACACCTTAAAATACCTACTAACATGCAAGTTTTACCTTATATTATGTTATGTTAATGTAATCAGGACCAATAAGAATGGGTACTTACATTCTCATTGATCCTGACTACTCGTTTTAATTTTATTCAAAAACAATTTTTCGGGCAGTGTTAAATATTTTAGGGATTAGATATTCAAATGTACGTTCTCCATAATAATTATCAGGTCTTTATATATCGGCAAATAACTTTGGTTTTCTCCTTGTGTCTGCGCTTTTCTCTCTTTTGTCTAAAAATGGGGCTGTAATGTAGTTGTGAGAGGCTATTAATAACTTAAAATTTTCATTAACAGGTAATATACGAGGGGCGGCTGATAAGTCCTATGGTAGAAAAAAACAATATATAATAAAACTTTTATGTTTCTTTTTCAATATAATCATCTCCCTCTAATTCAATGTTTTTTTTTACATTTTTTATACAATGCTTTTAGGCCGTTAAAAAAATAATAAGGTATATAAACATTGGCCTTCAAAATGCTCCTGTACAGCCGCCTTCATCTCTTCATCACTGCCAAATCGCTTTCCCCGTAACTCTCTCTTTAAATTACTGAACAGAAAATAATCGCTAGGGGCTAGGTCTGGACTGTAGGGAGTGTAGGGTGGGTGGTCGATTTCATCGAAGCCGATTTCCTTCAGAGCCTGCCTCGCAACCCGGGCGGTGTGAACGGGTGCATTGTCTTGCAAAAACAAAATGCATTTCCTTAATTTGCCCCTCCTTTTCTCAACTATCGCTTTTCGCACCCGTCTCAATAGATTGGCATAATAAAGTGCATTTATTGTAGAACCTGTGGCCAAATAATCTATTAAGAGAGAGATAAGTCCCAAAACACAGTGGCCATTAACTTAGAAGCCGATTTTTGCACTTTAAACTTTTTTTTTTTTTTTTTTAATTTATTTATCAAAAAGTACTTAACAAATCAAAACTTAAGTTACTCGCCAAACTGCGATAACAGTTTGTTGGCGAGATCGCGCTCATTTTAACTAATGCTAGGTACTATACTATAAACTATACTTAAACACTAAACATGACAATGCAATATTTTTATAAGGTTTTTATAATGGTAAACATGCTTTTTTAAGGATTAAGGTAATTTTTCCAATAATATCTTTTTTAATCTACTTTTTAATTCAATTATGCTGCACTTTTTTTCCTGTCTTAACCACTCTTCTTCGGTGGTCTTTCACCCTTTTCAATCCACTGCATGGATTCTGACTTACACTCCGGATCATACTGCCTGATCCATGTTTCATCAACAGTTACTATTCGTGAGCAAACTTCATCTATACCATCTCCCCACAGATCTAAAAACGCCTGGGAAGTTTCAACACGACGTTCTTTATCGAACGCCTGCAGCATTTTCGGTACCCAGCGAGCACTGACCTTAGTCATGTTCAAATGTTCATGTAAAATCTCCCCAACCCGTTCTTTACTAATGCCTACAGTATCAGCTATTTGCCAAACCTTAACTCTTCTAATACCAATTTTCTGACTTTTCTTATATTTTCTTCAGTCACCACCGATATTGGCCTCCCTGAACGGGGATCGTCTTCAATCGACTCCCTACCCAGTTTAATTAAGCGACTCCACTTTTTGACCGTAGCATAAGAAGGTACATTCATTCATTCATTCATTGGCCACAGCATCTATCGTAGATGTTCGTTGCGGCGCTCGTGGGTCTACGGGAACCCGCATCGTCGTTGATGGCTATAAAGTCCTATAGCGGCGCGATATTTCTTGCCACATCGATCGCAAACAAAACGCGAGTCCAGAGGAGGTGGCAGAGCACGACGAAGACTTTTCTGCCTCAAGATCTCCAGCCAGTCATCATCATGCTTTGATGTTCCGACTTTTATACCGTGGCGCCATTCAGGTCTCATTTCAGCGCGTTCCTCCCAACCATCGGTCTGAATACCAAAACTAGTCATGTCCCGCTTAGAGAGTTGGACGGCCAACAGGTCTTTTTGCGTCTGCTATCTGACCCAGCATTACTTGGCGTGGTAGTCTCTCAGGGTCCATGCGATGAACGTGACCGAGCCAGCGAAGTCTTCTCTGCTTTAGCATAGCAGTTATGCTGCAGCAATGTGTTCTTGAGAGTACTACCTCGTTACTGATTTTATCTTGCCAAGTGACTCCAAGTATAGTCCTCAGGCAGCGCATGTGGAATGCATTCAGTTTACGTTCTTGCTTCACGTATGTGGTCCACGTTTCAGACGCGTACAGCAATACACTGAGGACGCAGGCTTGGTATACAAGAACTCTAGTATAAGTAGTAAGCTTACTGTTTCTCCATACGCGCGCAAAAAGCTTCCCAAAAACGGTTGATGCTCTGCCTAACCGAGTATCTATCTCCTTGTCGTTAGAAAGTGACTGAGTAGTGGTTGAGCCAAGATAGCAGAAATGACCCACGACATCGAGCACAGCACCATCGAGTACTATTTTTGGGGGCTGGCTTACGCCTTGCACCATGACGACAGTCTTCTTGGTGTTCACGCTCATAGAGAACAGCCGACAGGCGTGACCAAATCGCGTCACCAGCTTCTGGAGTTCACCTTCAGAGTTTGCAACTAGTGCAGCATCATCCGCATACAGAAGTTCTCTAGCAATTATCTCCAGACGCTTATTTTTTGCCCTGAGAAGACTAACATTGTACAGCTTTCCATCCTTCCTAGTATGCAGATGTACTCCTACATCACAATTCTCAAAAGCAGTCAGAAGCAGTGCCGAGAAGAAGATACCAAAGAGTGTAGGTGCCAGCACGCAGCCTTGTCTGACTCCACGGTTTATGCCAAAAGATGTGGATTTTTCACCATCAAATATAACTGAGGTGTTCATGCCATCATGGAATGACTTAATGAGTGACAATAGTTTCGGTGGACATCCGATTCCGCGCAATACATCATAAAGGCCTCCCCTACTCACAGTATCAAAAACCTTATTGAGATCGACAAAGGCCATATACAGCGGCACTTGATGTTCGCGACATTTTTCTTGTAGTTGCCGAAGAGTAAATATCATGTCGTTGGTAGAACGACCAGCCCTGAACCCACACTGCGACTCGGGGTAGATCCGAGCAGCGAGAGTATTTAGCCTTCGTAAAACCACTTTTGCAAATGCCTTCCCTGCAATGCTTAACAAGGATATGCCCCTGTAGTTATTACAGTCACCTCTATCTCCCTTGCCCTTATACAAAGTAATGATGTCGGCGTCCCTCATATCCTGAGGAATAGTCCCCTCGTCCCAACAACGCAGCAATAGAACGAACAAAGGAGAAGAAACGCAACTGATTTTCACCAGTTCTGCAGGTACGCCATCAAGACCCGTACTTTTCCCCAGTTTCAGACTCTGGAGAGCTTCAATAAATTCTTCGCTTGTAGGGGGGACGTCAAGCTCAGTCGCCGCGGCTCGAAAGCTCAAATTAGCCAGTGCGGTTGGGTACATAGATACTTCTTGAGAGAACAGGTTTGAATAATGCTGTACCCACCTATCAAGTTCCTTAGCCTTGTCTGTAATCGGATTTCCTTCAAGGTCCTTAATTGCGGCACGTTTACGTTTCGTCGGACCAATTGCAGATTTTATTCCCTGGTACATGCCCCTGAAGTCTCCCACATCCCGACACTGTTGTATAGACTGGCAGAGTTTAGCCCAGTACTCATTAGCGCAACTGCGACTGGCACGTTGTAGTTCAGCTTTGGCTGCCTTATACGCAGCTTGTTTGGCAGGATCTCTATGGTTATTCAGTAGATTTATGTGAGCTGTACGTTTCTCCTCAATTAATGGTAACAAGATATGTTCATACTCAGTAAACCAGTCACTAGTAATTTTCCTCTTCTTGCCGAACACCTCTCCGGACGCTTGCATTATTACCCTCTTTATTAATTGCCACATGTCTTCAGCACTAGCAGATGATTCCAGAATTTCTTTACCAAGCCTACGTTCAACTAGTTTTCCTAGGTCTTTGCATAAGTTCTTATCTAGCATGGCCGCGGTGTTCAATACAATTTTACAAGGCGTTTTCTTAGCAGAGTGAATTTTCTTTGGAATTAGACGTGATTTAGCCATGACCAAGGAATGATCGGTGTTGCAGTTAGCACTATGATACGTACGGGCATTAAGGATATCACGCAAGTCCGCCCTCCTTGTGATGATAAAATCGATCTGATGCCAGTGACCTGAGCGAGGGTGTTTCCATGATACTTTACGAATAGGTGCGTTTTTAAAGTATGTATTTGTCACACACAATGATAAAGACGCACAGAGCTCCAGCAAACGCTGCCCGTTTTCATTGACGTTGCCAATTCCGTGATTACCAATGCACTCCGGCCAGTCTTCAGATTTGTTCCCTATTCTCGCATTAAAATCGCCCAGTAATAGGAGTTTGTCAGATGTACGAACATTTTCTAGACACTGGCGTAAATCTTCATAGAAGTTGTCCTTAATATCGGCAGAAGCCTGTAAAGTTGGTGCATAGGCTGAGACAAGAGTAATTGGACCTGAGGTTGACATAAGTCTTAGTGCCATTATGCGTTCGGAAACACACGAAGGTGTTTCTAAACATCTAAGTAGGCTGTTACAAACAGCGAACCCAACACCGTGCTCTCGTCTTTCGCCGTCATTCTTTCCTTTCCAGAAGAAGGTGTAGTTATCTTCACGAATGCTGCCCTCATCCAAAAGACGGGTTTCTTGCAATGCGGCCACGTCAATACGGAGGCGAAGAAGTTCTCTATCTATGATGGTGGTCTTCCTCAGTTCCAGGATACCGTCGGAGGCTGGTAACGTATTGACGGTTCCATCTCATGACATTTAAAATGTTTGTGTACTTAGCTTTTGATCTAGTGTTTTTGCCAGGTGCATTAGATACCCATCCTGTTTCAGACACTGTGACATGCCTGCTGCTCCACACACCTATAGAAGCACAGGATGAGAGGCGGACCAGTACCTTATTGGCCGGGGGCTGCCCAGCTGAGGCAGGCGGTAACTGGTCAATTAGCCGCGATGGGCTATCCTACCGTCAGGAGTCACCCCTGGCGCCCGCGCACACGCCCATTAGCGCAAAGCTTATCACCGGTGACTGCGACTCCCCGTGTTGTAATCCGCACCTTTTCAGGCACGAGTGGAGTGTCCTCTCCACAGGCGCTGCATGCCTGGGACGCAGATTAGAGTCACGAACTTGCCCAGCATCCATGACCCCCTCTCGGCCTAGTCAGCTTGACCCACAGGAATGAGCCAGTCATTACGTGTGGAGTTGATTCGGCTGCAGGAGTTGCCGACTTGTTCAGGTTGAACCCTACTGTCGCCTACGGTACTCCAGATCCGTTGCCCCATCCGCCAATGAACACCGTACCGAAGCCCATCTTCTCCGATGCCACCGCCGTTAGGGTCTTCACCCGTAACCCTGGGCAGAAGGTACATTAGCACCATAATTACTAGCCATTTCTTCAAAAATACATTGCGGTGATTTAGCACTTTTTGTAAGGAACTTAATTACAGCGCGGTGCTCAATTTTCTAAATATTTGTTGATATTTCAGACATGGTGAACTTTGCCGTTGAATATCTCAAGAAAAATTCAAACAAATATGACATGATTTTGTTTTTAATAATTTGTTTTTAAATGGCCTTACTGGTGGCCAGTACCATAAACGCATTTACGTCCTCGAAATACCATAGGCTCGCCGCCCCTCGTATTGTAATACAACAACTTTTCATACAACAACAATTTCAAACAACTTTTCATAATTCTTATTACAAGACTGTTTCTGTTTATGGCTCACTAATAGCTTTAGGTATCTTATTTGTAACATTTTGACCATATCTAATTGTGTTTTAAATGTACTCCCATATGCTATTAATCCATATTCTATGTGCGATTCTACTAAGGCACAGTACAGAGTACGTAAAATTTTGCAGTTAACATATTTTTTAAGTTGTAAGAAGGTCACATAGATATATCTCAATTTACTACACAAGGCCTGCAGTGCTACCGCGAACTTCGAAAATCGAACTTCGTGTCGTGCCGTCCCTTTCACTCTCGTGTTATACTCTATATGACGGAAAGGGACGGTACGATACGAAGTTCGATTTTCGAAGTTCGCGGTAGCACAGCTGTATATGCAATTTCCAGTTAAGTGTTCTGTCTATAGTCACTCCTTGGTACTTTAAGGAGTCAACAAATTGTACATTACAACAGTTACAATCCTGTTTCAATTTGTGAACGCAATGATATGTGTGTCCTATAATACTACAGGGCTTACATTTTTTAATGTTGTGTGGGGACGACAAGTGCATGCCTTTTGTTTTTGACATATTTATAATAATACCATTGTCGTATATTTATAATAATACGTAAATACTTCACTAGATCCCTCTTATAACAGCTTAGGGAAGCGACATCTACTTAGAAGATTCAGGCTTATTTTAACGGCACCAACTTCTCAAATAACATTGAAAAATCGCCAGTAATGATGCGCCATACCATAACATGTTTATTCAAACATGCTCGGAAATGGTCGTAAAATACAAACACACGAAGAGTCTAATTTTTATTCGCCCAAAATTTAAAAGTTAAATCCACTATTAGCTGCTGCGTTAAACTTATTAAAATTCAGTCAACGCCATATTAAATCGAGACGACTAACGAAAAATGACACTCGGCTAAAGAAAATGGCCACCCACGAGATTTCCAGTGTGTGCGTACCTTTATTAAATATTTTTTTGCTCTTCTATTAAATTAAATTAATAGATTAAAATAAGTTGCAATTTCATTGATTTGAACATAAACTTAACTAAATGTGTTCTTATTACTTTAAAAACCGAATTACGTCACCAAGTGTTTTTTGCAGTATCTTTGTGTTTTTTCTCGCAATCGAAGTGAAAAACAGAGTGTGTAACTCGTGTATAAAACCCATTTTATCCTCTACTTTATATCGACCCTCGCCTGCGGCTCGGATCGATTAATTGTCTCGGATAAAATGGCTTGTTTTATGCACTTGTTGTACAATCTCCTATTTGGGCGATCTTTCCAATGCTAATGTACATACCTTTTCCATACTTCTTGTACATAAGTATCTTAAGGTCTACGTCGTTGAGCAGCTTTTGTGCGACGCCGTAGGAGATGTCGATGGCCTTCACGAGCTCCTCGTTCTCGAGGTCCCACTGCAGGCGGATGGGCGCGGGCGGAGGCGTCTCCACATCGCCGATTGTGTTGCCGTCGGGACCGTATCTGAACGCCACATGTCACATTTTACATTTATTTATTTATCGTATAGCAATCATTTTGAACAATGAGATCTTGGAGAAGACAGTACGATTGCCAATTTGTCGCACTTTTAGCACCACCCCGGGGTCGCGAGTAAGGTAATGATGGGTACTCTCTACGGACGTGGTGCAACTTCGACCCTCTTTGTCGAGTGGGCAACGTAATACATGAGTTTTTACCGATTTAGTTATATACTTTTAAACATGACTCACGTACATACATAGATATAATCACGCCTGTTTCCTAGAGGGGTAGGCAGAGATCACGGGTCCACTTCAATTGCCACGATCCTGACATGCATCTTTCGCTTCATGACAAATCATTACATACCAATTAATCGTGGCACAATTTAGCTGGGTTCTTTCCATCTACTGACAAAAAAGTAGCTGCTTTTAGTCGCAACTGCTGGGAGTCTTATCCACTAGGATAACCGGGGTGACTACTGTGTTACCACATTGTAACAAATGGGAATAAATATCAACACACATATATTGTTACACAGTGAAGATTAGGTAGTGTCTTGGGTAGAAAATATACTCGTATGATTATAAAAAGTCGGTCAATTAGTTTATCAAAAAATATTGGGGACGCATTTTTTCTACAGGATGATTTGATTGATATACGTTCCTTCAGGCATATAGCCGTGTATACTCATAGAAACGACGTAGCATATTTAGTTTTCCAAACTCAGGAAAACATTTGCATACAAATTAATTAATATACAAAAGGGCCTTAACAGTTAACGTGGAGTTAAGCAAAAGTTAATCTCAAGTATGACAATATTCGAAATTCGAATGACACACGCAAGTCAATAAAACCACACACACATAGGCGGCTTTGACAGGTACCCAGATTTGTCACCATGACGTACTTAAATTGTGAACGATATGTCAAGCAAATGTTTCATAGAAATACTATAATGTATAGAATCACAATCACGTCGTAAAAATGGCTCTGTAAAAAGCCGGTACATGTGCACAGTTTACTCGGGGATTGTCGAGCGGAGCCGAACACCTCCGAGCACGTGGTTGATATTCTCAATGCCTACCGACGTACGAAAACTTCATCTCAGAAAACCAGTATAAGCTTGACCTCCAATTATGCATAGTTGTTACGAATCTCAAGGTCCAGATATAATAAGAACGTAGGGTGAGGCGAGTCTAGACAGGTTGTGAATATCATAGTGTTTGACAAGACAACTTGTCATTGCTGGTTGCTTGCATAATGTTTAGTGCTTAGATGCAGAAATTCAAGCAGAACTAAAAAGAAAAAATGGTAGGTTATCTTATTTTCAGTAAGTGTCAATCGTTATTTAATTAAAAATTGTATTTAAAAGGGTCAGTACTCGTTATGTTATCATAGCGTAATTTGACAATCTCCAGGAATAAAATATCTGTAGAGTAGCTACTACCCTTACTAATTATAGTAATTCCGAAAAGATAGTTAATAAATGAAAAAAATATGTGAAATTCTGTTTCTTTAACATGCAACTGTATTGGGATAACTCTAGGAATAAGGCCTTGCAAATTTTAAAATGTTTTAAACTTAAATAATGACTAAAGTACATATTAATAATTCCAATAAAGTGATTGAAGGATGTTTAAATTAAAGTTAAGATAGTAAAGTTATACGATAGGTATACGTCGACATGTCGCAGCGTCAAGTTGCTCCAGTCGTGATTTCGAACCCAACTGCAGACGGCAGCGCCGTCTTCCAGTTGGTTCTGAGTGTTCCGCGAGACAACACGACTGACGTGTTTTTGAAATTCGAATGTAGGGATCGCGATGTACTTTTGTATCTTTTGTTAAAAGAGGAAGAAGACGATGATGATGATGATTTAATTATACAGGTATATGTAGAGAAAATACACACGCTAAGAACCTTAAAGGATGACGTTGAGCCGCTATACCCGTGCGACTAGGAGGGACGGAAAAGCCCTTGTGCAGCTAAATTGGGAACATTTTTAACATGTGTAATTTGAAAAGTAATAATAAAACTTGATTTTCATTATTATGAATTGATATCAACATATTTCGACCACGTCACATAGTTCGACGACTAACTATATAATAAATCCTTACATAAAAACATTGTTGATAAAAATATGAATGCGACTTCATTTCGAACTGTGTTCCCATTGTGACAGCTGACATTGGGTATTGAGGAAATGAAGTTGTTGCAAATGTCGCTCATGAAGATGATTTTTCACATTGTGCTAATTTGAGTCTTATCTTGGTTGTAATAAAGTAAGTTTTCGCATGCTTTACTTTTTAGTTTTGCGATCGTGATTATGAATTGAGTGACTTCGCTTCTACTCGAATGCAACATTGTGATGAGCTATTATTGTGACAGATTTAGTTCGGTACTGTGACTCTAGGTATTATAAGAGCTCAATGGAAAAGTTTAAATAGTTTCGTGTAAAGTATATAATTAAATGAATTAATGAGATGCTAAGACGGGCACTGTACCTGGCCACTTAGATAATGATAATTAAAACTATATGCCATAACAAGATTTAAAAAATCAACATCATCATCATCATCCTCCTAGCGTTATTCCCAGTACAGTTGCATCCTGAAGGATGCCTGGGGTCCGCTACCTAATCCCAAGAATTGGCGTAGGCACTACTTTTTACGGAAGCGACTGCCATCTGACCTTCCAAGCCGAGGGGAAAACTAGACCTTATTGGGATAAGGCTTGTCAAGTGAGTGGGCAACTTGACTGTTAGAAGTTCTCAAGCCGCCTGGGGGCCTCTTAACTTGGCTTAATGACTGCTATCATAGTCACCAACCGGGATCAACGGCTTAACGTGCCTTCCAAAGCACGGGAGCGCTCAGTTAGTAACCACTCAAAGCGGTCACCCATCCAAGGATTGACCTCGCCCGACATTGCTTAACCTCGCATACCGCACGCGGTACGCGGGCGCCGCTGGGCCACGAACGCTTTACCTAATGTTTAAGGATGTTTTATACTATACTAGTAGGTACTAAATGGTACGAATAAATACTGGTGTCTTAGAGAAAATTATTTCATCTCAGGAATTTGCTCTAGCAATTAACAGTATTAAAAACAACACCCTGAATATCACAACTACAAACGGTTGAACTCAGTTCACTCGGGACGAAATGTTTCGAACTGTTCGGGAGTTCTTCCTCAGGATCGGCAGTGTACAGTGCGTCGTTGCCGCTGATGCACTCATCATCCTGAGGAATAACTCCTGAAGAGTTTGAAACTTGTCGCCCAGAGTGACAGTTTACACGTGAGTTTTAACCGTTATCGTGATATAATTTTAACTATGACTTACTAACGTATTATTCAATAAGTTCGGGAGTCGGAGCTGGTCACATCACGCCGTACTTACGTGTAACACGGCGTGACATCACGCGGAACTTTAAATAGCATTGGCTTCATCATATTTTGTTTAATTGAAAAAGAAAATAGATACGTGTTTAATATTACTTGAAAATTTAACTCATGACCTCAGTATAGTTTTTTAGGAGACAAGCCAAAATAGCAGTACAAAATAGGTTTAGTCACTGGATCATTTCATTTGTATAATTGTATTAAAATTCTAGTCAAGACATCATGAACAATAAGTTCTGTTAGATCAATTTTGGTACGGAACCTAAAACTATCGATAAAGTTATGGTGCTTGTATGGCCAGGTGTAAATGTCACATATCACCATCAACATCGTGGTCGCTACTCGAGAATTCTTTGGCCACACCGGCTATTGGTTCTCCAGACACCTATTTTTGTTTTATAAAATATTCAAGTGCTATGACTTATTTACTTACCCAATTTCTAGTTCACTCCAAATAACATATTCCCATAGATGTCCCATTACAGGCGCGTCCGCCCTGTAATATCATATGAATATTAAATAAAATTACACCGTTGCGAAATATTTTACTCCCATTGTTCATAAAAGAAGTACATACTCGTAAAGTCCCTATACGCGTGCGCCCAAGAGACGGAAAAGCTCCTCTGCAGTTAAATTGAGAACATAACAAACAATAACCCGTTTGTTTGTCTACAAGTCGAGAGAAACAAATAAAGTGAAACTATGACTAAGGCTGGGTTGCACCGACTTACGATCACAGACTGATCAACGTTAAATATGGCACCGGCAGTTGTCATCCCATAGAAACTAGTCAAACTTTCCCTACTTTCGTATTTTAACGAATACAGCTTACAATTACAGACGGTTTGGTGCAACCCAGCCTACGACAACAAATGTTATATATTAGGGGACAATTTTGTAATCATACTAGTCCCTAAGTGTATATGTATAGGCTTGTGTTATGGGTACTAGACGACTCTATATTGTTAAAGTTTGTTCACCACAGAAACAAATGCCCTTACCGGGTTTCGAACCCGGGACCTTTAGCTTCATAGGCAGTGTCACTAGCAACTAGGCTAAACAGGCTGACAAATATATAAATATATGTCTATCTCAGGCGCATTTATTCACGTTTGCATACCATCTCGTTCGGTTGTGGTATTATTATTTTAGTCTGGCTCGTCTCAGCTCCGAACAGTTTTGTAGCGATAAATATTTTTACAAGCGGAAACGTCCACTTAGCGGAATTATAATTTCCAACCGAAAAAAACGCCTGGGGGCCAATTCTCGGTCCGATCGAGATGCATGCATGTCTATCGTGACATTGTATAGAATGGTAGTCCCTTGTATGGAATCTCTAATAGAGATCGTCTCGATCGAACCCGAGAATTGGCCCCCCGGGGTGATCAATTTTTCATATTCGGTTGGAAGTTTTGTAGCGATATTCAACTTACCATGTATGTTCCGCATTAAAACCAACCTGCAAAGACAAAGAACTTCTATAAGAAAACATCAATTTCACTTATAAATTACTGGTTTGGGGACAGCACAGCATCCAACAGCTAATCAACGTCCATTGCTTGTTAATGGGTTTATAAATGACCTTTGCTTACTAATCGAACATGATTTGGTTGAATTGTTTGGCCATTCGCAACGCAAATCTATATTGTAATTTATAACAATGTATTAAACGAATCTGAATCGTTCATTCATTAACACTTTCCTTATTGCAAAAACAAAAGGCCTTCAAGAAAATCAATGATACTATGAAGCCTACAGCGTTCCTGATTTACTTAGTTTGGCCTATATTCAACTTTTAAGTGTCTAGAAATACAGTCACAATTGGAAATTTATATAGATTCAGATATGTTAATTAATATTACGCGATAAAAATTACAGTACCTATTAATTTTGCTTCGTGCCAAAGTTAAAGTAACTTATATCATGATCGTGTAAAATTAAGATTGCACTGTATTGCCCTCGATTTGATTGATTATTGTGAATTTTACATGAACAATATAAGTGTGGCTATAAACGAGGTTAAGTGTCTCGTGGAGCCAGTAGTCAGTAGCGGACCATGACCTAAATTTCACATGGTCAAGGTACATTTTGCGAGGTCCACCACTACCACCATATCAGTCCAAGGACGCCCACTGCTGGACACAGGCCCCTAATTAAGCGTTCACGGTTTTTGGCTAGTGTTAACACCTTCGGGGCGCGAGGCCCTCTGGACCGCGAGGCCGTAGGTAGGCCACGTCAACGCCGCCTCGGCCTTTAGTCGATGTGTACCGTCAGGCACTCACATTGCCGCTGGTGCTGAAGCACAGGTTGAACGACTTGTCGAACCAGCGGTCACAGCCCTTGCCGTGCAGCAGCACGCGCCCGTACTCGTCCAGCTTGCTCGGTTCGTTCTCGTCGAACCCGTATTCGATGTCGTCTGCAATCAATCAATAACGCACGCTGTACACTCCGTTAACACTTCGAATCAAATTCGGATTTTAGAAACATATTTCGGGTATCGGCGGTCATACGCGAAGGCGATACTGCTGTTTTGCTTTCTTATTAAGTCACAAAACTTTAAGTTGCCCCAAAAAGTTAAGGGGAGGAGAGAATGGAGGGGTTTGAATGGAAAATGAGCCTTAATTTAATAGCCTTATGCTCAATATTCTGTTGACTATATTGCGATTAGACTTTTTGTCATTATCTAAATAAAATAGAAATAGAATTGACAACATTTCATTTTTTTAACCGGGCTATTTTCCGATTAAGGTTGGGTTGCACCAACCCGTCTGTAATAGTAAGTTGCGTTCATTATAATTTGAATGTATGGAAAGTTTGACAAGTTTCTATGGGATGACAGCTGCCGGCGCCATATTTAACGTTGGTCAGTCTGTGATCGTAAGTCGGTGCAACCCAGCATAAATCTAATAGATAGAGGATAAAAAATGAAACATAACCACATTTTTAATATCTCCAAAATATCCCCATTTCATATTAAAAAGTTTCTCATTCTTAAAGAGAGTAAGTGACAAGTAAGGCGTCAAAGCGTAAACAATCGTACAGGAGCACTATTAATAAGGCGGATTTACTAAAGAAAGTGTCCTGCTGTTCTCTTTGTGCGTTGTGACTGTCACAATTCAGCCTTGTGACGTCATTCATATAGTCGATGGTAGGCTTACTTCACATTTTCGTGAATATCTTGAAACAAATAGCTTAAAAAGATATTTAAAAAAAAATGTGTTTCTTGTTGACAAGTTAATGAAATGAGTTAATATTTCATACTACTTGAAAATTTGAAATGTTGTCAATTCGAGATTCTTCCTTAGCTAATTTGAAAACAGAAGGTCACGTTATTGGACTTCTATTACGCGATTACGTCCGATTTTACCTGAAATACAAATGTGATTCTGGGTGGTAACGGACAGTAAGTCAAGAAAGTAGTAGACCAATCTTATACTCCATTATTTTCTTTCTATTGTATGTAAGTTCAAGAGTGGTAGATCATATTCGGGGCTGACTGTACAACGTAGGATGCTTGCGACGGCGTGGGTCTCTTTATGTCGTTTCTAATGAGTGTAAATATTTACATACAGGCGAGAGGATTTTTATAGTCGCTAGACAATTCGCGTTTCGAGTCTCCAGTCGCCTGTCCAGGAAAAGGTCCTACTCGTATGCTACGAGTATTTACTGAGGTTGTACTTTTTTTTTGCTCTCTGGTGACTATGTATTGTAAAATTTTATTAGTACCACTAATAGATTCCAGGAAGTCATTGTTCCTACCCTCCCTAGGAACGCGCAAATAAATACATCAAACCACTATATATAATTAAAAACCTCAAAGCGTGTCTCGTCTCTCTAGGAGGCATCATCAGGTGATGTTGTGTTGGCGGAAGAGGTTGATGGCAATACGTCCAATGAGTCAACTAATTCGATATTTATACCACGTCGGTGGCAAACAAGTTGACAGTCCACATGATCACCTATGGACGCTTGCAACACCAGAGGAGTTACTCGCGCGCTGCCTAGAAATCTTTTCACGCCTTTTTTGTTGAGTCCCATGCTGTATCCCGATAGGAATACCTCGGCAGCGACTTCATTCCACAACCTAAGTGTTTTCGGTACCAAGTACCTGTTGAATCGTACTGTACAGGAACCTAATGACTCCAACGTGCAGAGATAAGCTCGCTAGCGAAAGTTAGCAGTGGGCATAATGTCAAAGCACCTCAGTCAGCTCCTCAAAGCACATCATGTTATACAGGCGGTAGAACACGCACAAAAGGAGGCAAAGTCCCTCCAGGGACCAAGCAATAGGGAATGTCTGATTTTTTTAAAGTCTTTGAATTATTTTTCTCATGATAGGAATAATCGTTGCCCTTAACAGAAAAGATAAATCAAATTTTCGGTTGCGCCATGTATTTTATAAAAATACAAACATTTTATAGCTCCTCGCGTCTGACCCACAAAGGACTGCTAACTACTAAGACATTTCTGAGTCCGTTAAATATTTAAAAAAAAGCCTGTTTGAATCTGTGGCACGCAATGACACTGACAGTTCATCATAGGTTGGTCGTATGACAACTAAGGCACTACCGCGAAACGAAATATCTGCCTCGCTGTCGCACTAGCGTATTCCGCTGAGAGAGGGAGATACTTCATTTTCGGTTCGCAGTAACGACCCTGTCAATGACACTGCGTACCACAGATTCAAGCAGGCTTTTTTTAAATATTTGACGGACTTAGAAATGTCTTAGTAGTCCGATATGGGGCAGACGCGAGGTGATATAAAATGTTTATATTTTTATAAAATATATGGCACAACCGAAAAATCTGAAACTTTTTTCTGTTATCGGCGATGGTTATTCCTACCATTAGAAAAATAATCAAGGACTTGTGAATAGATGTGTTATACAGTCACCTAGGCAGACGTTGAAGGCGGCGCGCTCGATACAGTGCAGCGAGGTGCGGTTTTGGCCGCGGTTGAACATAGTCTGGCGGATGTGCGCCCAGTGCGAGCGCTCGCCCGCCGTCAGCGCCGCCAGCTCGGGCTCGTGCGCCGCCGGCGCAGACTTGTCGTCCAGAATCTGCTGGATTTGTCTGGAACAAGCCATTTTACGTTGATATAATATGTTGATATAAATTATCAACCTTATAGTAAACTATCTTATGTCCTTTCCCGGGACTCAAACTATCTCTACACCAAATTTTATCTAAATCGGTTTAGCGGTTTAAGCGTGAAGAGGTAACAGACAGACAGAGTTACTTTCGCATTTATGATATTAAGTATGGATGTACTCGTACGTACATTAACGCCTGTTTTCTGACAAGGAGTAGGCAATCATCATCATTCTAGCGTTATACCAATACAGTTGCATCATGAAGGATGCCCGGGGTCCGTAAGTAATCCCAAGAATTGGCATAGGTACTAGTTTTTTACGAATTGCCATCTGACTCGCAACCCTAGATGGAAACTAGACCTTATTGGGATTAGGCTTGTCAAGTGATTAGGTAACTTGAGTAGGAGTAGACAATGACAGAATTTAATTTTCAGTACCACTTCTAGCAATTGTAGCTTTATAAACGCTGGTAACGTGGTGTGTGACAGGTCCCTGTAATATCACTTATCTTAAAGGGTAAAAAACGGAACCCTAATAGGATTAGTAATACTAATAATAATAGTTATTAATACTAAGACTCCGCTGTCCGTCCGTCTGTCCCCAGGCTGTATACCATGAACCGTGACAGACAGTTGAAATTTTCACAGATGATGTATTTCTGTTGCCGCTATAACAAATACTAAAAAACAGAACAAATTAAATATTTAAGGGGGCTCCCATACAACAAATGTAATTTTTTTGCAGTTATTATAGATAATGGTATGGAACCCTTCGTGCGCGAGTTCGACTCGCACTTGGCCGGTTTTTCTTTTATGTTCACTAAGTAACAAACATCTGTTTTTGATAAGACGAATGTAAATGTAACGTCTGCATTAAGCCCACTGTTACTGGGACAATTCCCTGTATGGGGAATATTCCATGCTCGGTAAACAATTTTCCCCCTACATCACGGGAATATTCGTGGTAAATGCAAAAGAATAACCTGTGTTGTTTATCTACTGTATGTGAAGTTTCAGTACATTTTGGCCATATAACGTGACGATATAAGCTATCATACTAGCCGGGCTGATTGTGCCGTTCGTTTAGGCGCGGATTCATACGATAGGAATAACGATTCATACGAGTACAGCTATTCATATTACAACATGGATCCGTGCGGCGATTGACCGCAGCGGTAGTCAAGTGCGTTTACGTAACGCACGATGACCTTAGCGCGAAATACGTCTAACTAATTCCGTAATTTCAGTTGATAACCGCGTCAGACGCCACCCGTGACACCTCGCGTCTACGATAATATACTCGTAACATTATATCCGGATAAATGACTTCTTTAAATACAAACTCAAGTACATCAGAAATAAGGTCCTAGTCCTGTTATGATAATAAGCTGATGCCATATTCATCTATATGATATAATGTATTACGAAGAAACAATCAACAATCTAAAAACATAAAATAACCTTAGCTAGGAAAAATTTACAACCCAAAAACAAAGAAACATGTGACTGATTATTAATCCTTTATAAGGGCTGTTAAATTACTGACAATATTTGCACTTTATGCATTAAATAAATAAGTCGTAAAATTTTAACTAACAGCTTTTAAATGTAGGCAGGATTGAGGTATCCTAGGTCAAAAGTTTGAAAACATGCTTATATGTATGATGATACAAACCTGTTGTTTTCATACAAAAAGTATTTTGTATTGAAAATAAACAAATATTGTCATTATTATATTCAGATTTCTATTAATATTCCTATTAACTGTTATTATGTTAGACGACTATGATGCAAATTTCTTGAAATTATTCACATGTTTGGTAATAGTACGTTCGATACAAGTGCAGAGAACAGGAAATCCGCAACGAGTGGTGATAAATTAAAACACGACCGAAGGGAGAAATTGTACACCAAAATGTCGATAGATGTTCCAACTACCGCACAGACAGTACTGCAACCTTATCACCCTACGATCTTCACGATACGGGCGATTATTAATTTATTACGTATATGCTCAAACTATGCCTTAAAATTATCCATTTACCAGATGGCCTATTGGAATCACTTGTTAAAGTTTATTTGACACATTTATTAATCAAAATATGTTTTTTTGAGTTTATTGACAAAGTTTTAGAGAACACAGTAACTAAATTAAATTTTCATACGAAAACTGCTAAAAGAGAAATGTATGTCTTTTATCAGTCAATTGAAGTAACTTTCTTTGAGCCTGGCTGTAAAAATCCTGATTGGTCTTTTTGGAAAAAAATACCTTTTATGAACACAAAATTTAGAGCTAAAAACCTGCCGTAAATACTACTCAAAAATAGTTACTCACAAATGAGCTACTGGAAGAGAAGCAAAAGAATCCCTGATGAAAATTTTCGTGTCTAGGTGTAGCCGACGCAATAAATGACAGCTAACATAAAATATTGAAACGCAGTTTAAATAATACCTATGTATGTTTATTAAGGAAACTATTGTCAAGTAAAATTAACAATATGTGTATATATATAAAAAATAAAAATATATATATAAAAACATCGAGTATTTAGGCGTCTCAAAACTTATGAACACACGAGGTAGTGCAATATACAGAAATCCACGCACCGAAACGATGTCTACTAGAGAAGGTCGTTCATTTTAAAATGGCATCACGCTGAGTTGTGACCATTTCGTGACAAAATTAATTATATGTATCGGTGTATGTTTTTAGTTAATTCCTTTTTTTGTCACGAATAAAAGATTTCTTTCTTTTCTTTTCTTTCTTTTCAAAATGGTGGCGTCTGTCTCACAGTCGGTCATCGTATATGCAAGTATTGTATGTATTATGCATGCCTATGTCTAGCGTCTGTTCGCTGATAAGCTGAAAGCGACTTTCATAATGAGTACAAAGGTATAGTGTATCCGATTGAGATCTGCGTTGTTGATCTACGCGTCTAGTTAGCTCACGTATCTCATAGTAGGTCTAACGTCATTTTTTTCTTAACTTCACATCTTATACTATTAAACGAGCAAAATTTATATATTTATTTATTTGTTTGTAATTGAAATCTCGAAAAACGCTCTAACAATTTTAATGAAATTTTTAATATAGGCGTTTATGGGAAAGAAAAAAACGATAAACTCTTATTCCCCAGGAAAACACGAGCGTAGCTCGGTCGCCCAGGTACTAATGTATGAAATAAGTAAGAATAACAAACCGTCAATATATTTTGAAAATTGAATTTTCGCGCCAGTTATAAATTATAGTTTCGCCAAGCGGACGATTCCTTTCTTTCCAGTAGCAATTTGGGACTAAATAGCTGTTAGATTAAAACCAATCTTCAGAAAAGGAGTAGTAGTAATCTTAACTCACAGAATGTTTCCGCTCATATCATATCAAAAGTGAAGCTTGTGTGTACATGCACATTACTTCTTTGTAGAGTCATGGAATATAGAAGGTGGGCCCTATAACAGGAGCAAATATTTAAAAGGACGCTTCCTTAGAGCATCTGCAGTAACTCCAAGTGTCCAAAAATGTTTAAACATTTTTTAATTTGGAGAATTTTAGATCAAAAGTTATGACCTCCGAGTAATGGATCTTGACACCACGAGAGTATTGCACATCAGTCAAAGCAGTGTTTGAGGTAGTATCAAGTTATGAGTCATAATTGTTTTTGTTTTCAAGGATATTTTTGGTATTGTTTTTTCTATTTTAATGAGTTTTTAATATAAATTGACATTAATATCACTTCAAAAGAGTAATAAAAATACACGTAAGCTATCATTGAAGAAACAAAAATGAAAAAAAAAATGTTTGTATGAACAACCACGTCTAACCAAACCGCTTAACATATGAAACGTTTTCATTGAAAACGGATATTTAGCAGACATCACCGGTATCTATTATCTATTCGATTATTTATACCTTCGAAGTTTTATCAGACTGTTTTGATATTACGACGGAGCACCAACTAGTCTATTTATGATTCAACAATACAAGATACCAATCTTGTTAAAAAATTCGACTGACTGATCACTAATATAAAATTTGTATTAATATTTTATTTGTGTTTGCGCCCCAGTGGGTATGAAAAGAATACAACTATATTTTTTGGACGCCAGGTACCATATTTGGACAGAGTATACTTGGATTGTGGTTGGCTACTTCATCAGTGTGAAAGGATATGAATTGATTAACAACGCATAACCGTAATTATTTCACCGGATACGTATAATTAATCACGAACTGGGAAACATTTGCACATCAAATAATAAAATAATCAACTTCGCCTGCGTCATCACCATCATCAGCCTATATAGCCCCCACTGCTGCGCACATGCCTCCTTTCATTGGCTACAAGGATTCGGCAGCGCAGTCGGCTGGCCCAGTGCGGGTTGGGAACTTCATTTCACGTACAATTTATTCGCAAATAAATAAAATAAATAAATATTGGGGGACAATCTTACGCAAATCGACCTAGTCCCCAAACTAAGCAAAGCTTGTACTATGGGTACTAGACAACGATATACATACTTATATAGAACATACTTAAATACATAGAAAACATCCAAGACCCAAGAACAAATATCCATGCTAAATGCACAAATAATTGCGCTGGCCGGGATTCGAACCCGGGACCTCTAGCTTCGGAGGCAGTGTCACTACCAACTAGGCTAAACAGCTCGTCAAATGTATGCAGGTTACCTCAAAATTGTTTTTCTTGGAAAGCTAATGGTAAATATCAAATAATAATCTGTAAACAAGATCAGTAAAGTTTTTATTAATTATTTATTAAGTTCCTATAATCTCATTGGTACGAGCCGGAATTCAAACCCACGACCGCTGCTTGACGGCCGCATGCTTAAAACCCTACAGATGTGTGAATAATGCTTTCCCATTAACTCAACTCAGAATACAACAAGACCTGAATGCCCTATTTTTACCGACTTAAAAAAAGGAGGTTTTATGTTTTATCGTATGAAATGATCCACAAGTTGATGTGTATTAATGTGAAACTTTATCAGTCAATGTCAAATGTGAATGAAAACAGGTAGTATTTTGCCATTATTTATATGGTAATTGATTGACAGTTTTTCGGATCTAGTCGTATTCAGAGGTTAGCCGATGGTAAAGCATTACACACTACTGAATGCGATAAGTTAAGTGGACTGTAGACGATATTATTTTCGAATAATTAACACATACGAGAGTTACAAACCGCGGTACAAAACGCAGGCTTAGATCAGTTGTTTGAAGCACTCACCTTGCTGGTCTGCAGATGTTGATGCAGATTTCGGTAGTAGGAGCTGGGACTGGCTCCCTAAACCCTTGGATCGCCCGAACTCACCTCAGATTCAGGTTACCTTTCACCAGCGATGTTACCGGAATGCAGCAGATGTGCACTTCCTTCAACGGATCCGCCTTCTTCTCAACAAATATGCGTGATTTGTACGAGACAACGTATACTCTCGCGATAGTGACACGATATTTAAATTAAAATGACAATTTCGACAATTTGCGCGATACCGCGCCGACAGTTTCGATACGACATTCAAACCTAAGTGACGAAGTAACTTTTTATTACTTTTTTAATACGAGACGATAATGTTGCCTGGCGAACATATTTAAAAACTACGTTTCTTAACAACTACGTACAGCTGTACTTAGCTCCGACTGCATGACACACTCTTATAGATATAACAGGTACGAGTACTTACCGTCATCGGAACCAAACTCTACTCTACTCGTATTTAGGTGACTTCGTTGCTTTCATTTGTCCAAGTCGTACCGTACACTTATTGTAATTACCGCGACGCCTTTCGTATATATACCTACGAGGTTCAAACGGTACGTGTGAACATACTGAATGACATATCAACAATATTTTTAGTGCTACACCGTCAGCTATGGCATTTACTATTACGTAGAGATAATTTTATTGGTTAACGTCTATTTTTCCTGTTATTAGTAATTGACTAATCCATTGACAGTTAAACTCAAGTCACGGTGTGTAGAGAATATGTCTATCACTCGCGATGGGCAAAAATCACGATAAGAGAGGGAAAGAAGAGCAGTAGTATTCATAATCTCTATTGCAATACTGAACAGATTCTTTTTTATAAATATCGGGGGCCAATCTTACACAAATCGACCTAGTCCCAAACTACGCAAAGCTTGTACTATGGGTACTAGACGACGATATACATACATATATAGATAAATACATAGAAACCATAGAAAACATCTAAGACTCATGAACATTTGTTCTAAACATACACAAATAATGCCCTGACCAGGATTCGAATCCGAGACCTCCGGCTTCGTAGGCAGTGGTACTACCTTTTTACTAAGCAGTGGTCGTCGAGCGGTTTACAGATCCACAAATGTATCTATTGTATGCTCTATTGTTTTAGGCATTTTACGTGGAGGTACGATTTCCTAAATTCATTTCCCTTGGGACGTATGGACACAAGTACTGACTAGTGTAAATAAATAAGAAATCAACAGACACGACTAGGTCTATGTATAGTCGCGGAAAGAAAAGGTTCGTCACTTTTCAACTCTATTTTAATGCCGTCAAGGTCGAAAAGTGACGAACCTTTTCTTTCCGCGACTATAAAGTCAAGTCAAGGGCAAAAGTAAACTTAACACTTTTTCACCTTATCACAATGGAATAAGATGCAAAAGTGGTAACTTACTTCTGCTTTTGACTGTACAGTCGGCCTCATAAGTAGTTGGAAGTTTAGTACGATAGCCTAAACATGATATTAAGGCGACACGGCAGGAATGTGTTAAATCATTTGTATGGCCGACCGTACAATGTTAAAATGCACGAAGTTGAATTTAAAAATAGTCGCCAAAGCATATTATCATAACGTTATAAGTAATATGATTGAGGGGCGGAGGTACACACATTCTGCTGTCATTCAGTGTATAATGAATTGTTTACTTGTCATTTACTGTCCAATTGTCAAAGTTATTATGTACAGATCGACTTGCAGAGCGAACGAAGTGGGCGTTCTTTTGAAAGACTTTGACCTTGAAGTTTCTTTATTGTGATATCGACACCTCCTACGTGTTATACTGGTGCAAGTGTCAATTGTCAGATTTTCAGTTTTTTTGCATTTTTGTGATTAATATGTCTATATTTACCTACCACATAAATTTCGTACGCATATTCTAACTAGTTTCGGGAAAAAAGTAGCGTATAAGAATGCATTTAACATTGCACCGGTTTTCTAATTGGTACGACGTAAACTGAGGCAACTCACTTGTACCAGTATACGCGGCACCGATATCGAGGTAGGGCGGGTTAGTCCAGTATAACTGGCAGTTGCCTCAGTATTTTAATACTTTTTTTGTTACTTATACCAGTATAAGGGCTCAAATTTATTAATTGTATGTTGATCTAACAGCGTGTATACAAGAGATTCGACGATTAGGAGAGATTAGCGGCCAATTTATCGCATGTGTGTCCCCCACTTTCTTCATGTAGTGCTTTCATGTCAATCTCCCTAGCAGCCTCGCCTGGCTGCCATAAGACGCTGTGAGGGAGTCTGATGTGATAGAACATGTCTCAATGTGGACTGTCCTTACTGTAAGGCAGGTAAACAGGACGGCGGACTGCTTGTCTCTGCGTCTTCCGATATTGACTTCCATCGGTCCAAATAGGTCAACACCGCAGTGGCAATGGGCGCTGATAGTGCGTCATCCTGGCAGGGGGTAGGTCACCCATCCTGGGAGTTTGTGGTTTAACTCAGCTAAGGCTGCAAAGCAAACACTTGTTGGTCACACCGTAGGTCGCAGTTCTATAAGCCAATACATTTGCTTCAGCTCATTCACCACAGTCTCCTGGTGCCCATGTGCTGCTGGAACATAATAATGTCTCGCAAATAATGCTGATACTGGGTGACGTCGATCTAGGATTACTGGCCGTTTAGTACCCGTAGACACCCCAGAGGCTACATCAATGCATCCGCCGGCTCGCAAGACATGCTGATCATCAAGGAAAAGTGATAGTCTCAATATTTTTTCTTCTCCATTCTATGCTTCTGCCACCCTTGGTTGCAGCCAATTCTTTACTAAATGATTCCCATTGTGCTTGGCGTATTATAAAATACTCCGCCCGCTTCATGATGTCGTGCGGTGTACTCTCAGGTAATTTCTTGCATTTGTTCACGAATTTTAATACGTTCGACGTAGCTCCTAGAAGACCCCGCTAGGAGGAAATTCTGTGGGGATCTAGAACCGGTAGATCAAATGAGTTAGTAGCGTCCACCATGAGTACTCTCTCTAGAACAGTTTCATGAATGTCGTGTAATCCCTGAGGTCCAAAAGGCCATTCTTCTTACCATTGCATGATGCTCAAGACCGATTCTGACAGCGTGATAAAAATTACCGCTGAAAAAATCCCATTCAGAATAAAAACCTGTACAAATAGCATATATCATGTGAGTTTTTTTTATAATTTATTTTTAATATGACATGTATGTGTGCCCAGAATCGTGTTTAAGACAGGTCTATGATTCTAAGGGTTTACCTACTCGTACCTACATTCAACCGTTTAGACACCAGGGAGGGTTGGGGAGGGGGACCCCTGGTTCTAACAAAAATTAGCCCTTGAAGTTTCATATCATTAAAAATGGATTTTTGAATCAAGAAATGGTTAAAGAAAACTCACATTACATTACTTTAAAACAAGTACAGGATGGGGTTTTCCAGAAAAAAGAAATGCATCCCCACTTTACGTGTCCACGTTTATACGTAACCCCCTCAAAAATGTGTTGCAAGATTTTATTCTACCGTTTTGTTGGCTGATTGATACATATATATTATACTCATATCTATGCCAGATCACAGCTTTCTATAGTAGTAATAGCCGCGGACATGGCAAACTATAAGGGTTTCTTCTTTCCCACGGAACCCTAAAAAGTCCTAAAAAACTAAACATTTAACCGCCGAGAAAAAATATAATGCGCTTCTATTTGAATAGACAATATTAAGGTCCGGCCACATCGCTGATTAAAACGCACTGACGCAGCGTAGACGCAATGCCGTGCCTCACTCGCAACGAACATTGAGATCATATAAAAGCGTATCCAACAAGCTATAATCATGCTCACCGCGGTTTCAAGTTTAATTCATCAATAAGGCTAAACCGTCCGTCGTTAATAAGGCTTGTTCACGAAATAAAGTAGCCATAATAAAATATAAATAAATCGTTTACTTCTAACGGTACTGACAACAAAAAAAGTTAATTCTATGTATAAACATTTAGAAAAATAAATACAATCCATTTTTTAGTAGAAACGCTAAGAGTTCGCGAATTGTTTGACTTTCATTCGAACGCCTGCCATCAGTGTACGTATTGATATATTAGTAAACTGACGAGCGGCTGTGTTCCATATTTTTTTGAAGTCAGTTTCACTGTCGGCCACTGTACCTTTCTTGAGCAGGTATCGCTTGATATTTGACCAGTACCTCTCAATCGGGCGAAGTTCTGGACAATTTGGCGGGTTCATGTTTTTCGCTACATAACTAATATTCTCGTTATCAAGCAAATTTAAGGTGGCTTGAGCATAATGAGCAGAAGCTAAATCAGGCCAAAATATTGGAAGGCGTGCATGTTTCGTATATAAGGGCAATATTCGCTTCTTAACACATTCCTGTCGGTAGACATCTCCGTTGATTGTGCCGGTAGTGAAAAAGCTCGAACTCTTCAGCCCGCATGAGCAAATAGCTTGCCATACCAGGATCATTTGGGCGAATTTTTCAAAAGCCACGCATTTATGCTCTTCTGACACATGCTCTCCTGCCGCACACGTATAAAACTGAGGCCCTGGTAAGGTTCTCATGTCTTTTTTTTACATATGTTTCGTCATCCATTAAAATGCATCGGTCGCGATTTTGAATTAAAAACTTGTTCAAAGTTTTAGCTCGAGATCTCGCTCTTTCGAGCTGGGCAGCAGTCTTTTTCGGGATTTTCCGTTTCTTCCTGGTCTGTAAATTATTTCTCCTTTTAGCGTTTTGCACGTTCCTAACCGAAGTCTTTAATTTTTTGGCTATATCTCGGGTAGAGGCCGATGGATTGTGGCGGAACGAGGCAACTATTGCCGAGTCCAATTTCGGCTTCACGCAGCCTTTTTTGCGACCTCGTCCTGGCAGATCACCTAGAATATTAAACTCCCTAAACTTTTTTATAACTTTTCGCACACCTTCTTTTGATATTTTGTATCGTTTTGCAAGTTGTCTCATCGAAATGCACTTCTCTGTACAATAAGAGACTATAATTAATTTACGAATATTATCGTTTATTCTCGGCATGTTGATTTTATTTAGTCAATGACATCTAATATTTATTTATCTTAAACTTGATGATACCTATGTTAGAATGACAGATATTAGCATGTTAAAATGTTTCTATATACCTGTTAAGGCTCAATTTTAGGTGGCTACTTTATTTCGTGAACAAGCCTTATTTGTATCTTTGCTCGCTAGTGTTAGCTCGGTACGCTGCATGTACTAGTCGCCAGTGCGAGGGAATTTTAAAAAAAACCGACATAAACCAAGTTTTTGGTTAAAAAAAATAGGTCGTGGTGTGTCCTCTAAAATATAACTAGTCCATGTTAAGTCATGTAGGTAGATTATGTTATCGTATTTATGAAAAATATGATACTATGTTTTCTGGTATTAAAATTGTAATAAATACTTAACTAAAGCACAAACTGGTTACAAAACGAATGGTGATAATGTATTAATTTACTTTAGCAATAAATATTACTTACACTTGTATCTCCGCGGGCTTGAGCAGGCGTCCCCTGGAGTAGATAATGACCTTGAAGTAGCGGCCCTTGTGGTAGACGGTGATGTGGCTGGAGTCCTGATAGTGCACGATCTTGTCTGACTCCACGCCGGGTACGCGCACCGTGTTGAACAGCCGCTCATACTGCGCCGAGCACAGGGGCACCATGCCTTGCAGCATTATCTGTTAACCAGCACCAATATCAACTCAACTGTTTTAAATTCAATTGGAAACAAATCTTACAGCTATAGTAAAAAAAATGCAGTTTTTTTTATTTCCATTGAAAAAGAGAATATAAGATGGTTCGTTGTTAAATCCACTGACCCATTGATTATTGTGTAGGTAAAAAACTTAGAAAAGGAATAGGTGAAAAACATAAGAAAATGACCTGTTGTATGTAGTTGTGACGTATTCGAATAGGCGATTGTAAATAATATAATTACATAAGTGTAATTTTAAATATGTAATGTCTATTCGAACACGCTACAACTACATATTAGCGTGTTCGGATAGACATTAACATATTTAAAATGTGCAACACAAACAAAAAAAACGCCTATTCTAACACGTCACGACTACATACAACAGGTCATATTCTTAACTTTTTCACCTATATCGGCATCGGATCTAACACATATGTTTAGTAGCTGGGGTTGCTTGCTGTTGTTTAGGAATCTTGTAATTTTTGACTATGGGCAGAAACTTGGCACATGTGATTAGGTGAACCTGAGTGGATTCAGACCGGGAGTCATCGAGAGCCACCGCGCTTTTAGTGGCAAGACATTGACCCGCACCGCACTTTGACGTAGGCTATATTTCTCTACATCTACAACCATACATACTCGTATTATGGAAAGTGATAAATAATTAATTAATATAATAAATTCTGTCATAAAGTCTAAGTAGTTTGCTTAAAAAAGGATTAGAAAAAGCTAGTTGCCATCAGTCAAATGAGGTTTAAAAAGTGTAGTTCAACCATTTTGGCGGCAATATAAGGAAAAAAAAGTTTAGACGCGATCGTATTTTGTTTTTAACTGTGAATTGAAAAAATATCGTATCGGCTACCATGGAACTGAATCGTGAACCTTTTCGGGCGATTATTTTTTACAATTTTCGACGCGGCCTCAGTCAACGACAGTGCATCGATGAACTTTTTTCAACCTTTGGAGATGAAGCACCATCAAGGATGAGTGTGTATCGTTGGTTTGCAGAGTTTATTCGTGGGCTTAGTTCGCTTGGGGACGAGTTTCGCGAAGGCCGTCCAAAATCAGTGGTTGTAACGAAAAACATTGACTCTGTGCGTGAACTAATATTGCAAGACCGTCACGTGACTTATCGAGAGATTGAGGCGTCTTTGGGCATTAGTGGGACTAGCATACAAACAATTTTACATGACCATTTAGCTGTCAAAAAAGTTTGCACGCGGTGGATACCACACAATTTGACCGTTGATCAAAAACATGCCCGCGTGGATTGGTGCAATGACATGCTTCAAAAATACAACGGTGGGGCTTCAAAACATGTCTACGATATTGTCACAGGTGACGAACTTGGATCTATTCGTATGAACCTGAAAATAAGCAGAACAGTGTGGGTCTTTCAAGGCGAAGAAAATCCAACAAAAGTTGTTCGTGCACGAAGTACTGCAATGCAAATGGTTGCCTGTTTCTTTGGTAAAACTGGGCATATTGCAACTGTTCTTTTAGAAAGACGTAGAACAGTAAATTCTGGATGGTATATAACCATTTGTTTGCCAGAGGTGATTGAAAAAGTCAGAGAAGCCAATCGCCGAAGACGAATTATACTCCACCACGATAATGCGAGCCCACACCAGTTGGCACAAACATCCGCCTTTTTGAAAGCCGAAAATATTGATTTAATGGGTCACCCCCCGTATAGTCCTGATTTGGCCCTCAATGATTTATTTTTGTTCCCACACATCAAGAACAAACTGCGTGATCAACGTTTTTTGACACGTTTTTCGGTGGAAGCGTTCAAAACGCATGTTTTGGAGGTGTCCCAATCGGAGTGGTCAAACTGCTTTCAAAATTGGTTCTACCGCATGAAAAAATCTGTAGAACTCTGAGGGGAATATTTTGAAAAACAATAAAGTCATTTTTGTTAGTATAAAATAGTTGATAATTTTTAATCCCAAAATATAAAAGGAAACTGTTGTATGTTTATAAGCGGGATTAAAAATATAGGTACTAGGCATGGGTCACACACGGTGATGTCATTTTAGCAAAACATGGCGTCAAATCAAGACCAGCGAAGCCCCTCGCTAAATGGCTCCCGGTCAAAATCTGGTCAAGCCACCTAAGGATCAATATGTCAAGATTCAGAGCATAATAAAAAAAGTATAAGGTATCGTGTATTGTATACTGATAGTGGGTTCACTTAACAAGCCTCACTTTGTATTTTGTTTGTGATATGTATCAAGACTTCAAAGATTATTTAAAGGCGAGGCGAGGCGGGCGAGGTACAAAGTATTAGTGAAATTATTTCCTAATGACAGACATCCAGCTCACCGGTTCCAGTTCCTGTCGATCGATAAGTCTTCGAAATTGCAGACAGAGGTATATAACCACTCCAGCGCGCGCCGCCTGGATGTTCGTAGGTTTCAGCAGAATAGCGTCAATGCCGTAAAAATTGGAATTGACCATTAGAGGGGACCTTCCTCTCAGGTACACGTATTCCTCCCACCAATCCGACACGTAGTTGGATGACCACCTATAAAAGAGTTACAAGGTATAGGAAGTAATTCACCTACATTAATCTTTCGGGGAGCGTCGGTTCCTGGCGGGGAATGCGCAGTAGTCGTTCTTCGACGCAAATTACTTGTAGAGTAGCTTTGTATCTCACTGCTGCGCCATTCTCAATAACGCTCGCAGTAAATGTTATACAATATTCATATTATAATAGTTACATTATAGAGATGGCGGGACGACCAGTGGAAATCAAGAGGGGAGGCCTTTGTCCAGCAGCGGGACTCTCACTCACTCACTAGGCTTAATAATAATAATAATAGGAGGTTCCTCTCTCTGTCGCCCTAACCACCGGTAGCTTAGGCCCCGCCTCGCTGCCGGCGGCACTCTAGGTTAGGTTTTTTATGATGCTTTTATATTTTGTACGTGTATATTTTACTTTTATAAATGTTTTGTAAAAAACCTAACTTAAGTTTTAAGAAGAATAAAGAGAATAATAATAGTAATCGACCAAGCTTTAGCTACGTTCACTCATAGATTTGCTCGAGGAAAGACGAATTTCGGGTTCGGATCCCTGCATTCATTCACTATTTAAATGTAATTATAGTACGGTACGGTAACAAATCTATTCATGTGCCTATACCATTATACGGCACTATCCAATTACATTTTCTCACACAGAGTACAGATGAGGTCAGAAGAATGGGGCATTACCATGACTTCAGCACGAGATATCTCTGCAGTTTGACAGCAATTGTTTCTTCGAACTCTTTCGCTAATCTTTCCACTCGGCGATAATTTTCGTCATCTAACAAAGGCCGAACGCTGATTAAGTACTGAAAAGGAACAATGAATAAGTAATCTGACATTCAAATTATGAAGAGGCCATTAGGTTGTGGGAGCGTTGCGCAAGGGGAACCAGAGGCCGCGCCGCCTCGTGCCCTCGTTACGCTCATCTATTGACTACGGCGTAGTTACTACGCGGAAACAAATCCACGAGTATATCAACAACACACGAAATTGACTAGGCATCGGCCTTCACCTGGCAGAGGATCGTTCCAGAATGCCATTAAGAACAGAGTGTTCTGATTCTTACCCTTCTCATGGTGTCCTTTACGCTGGGCAGAGGCAGCCTCGGCAGCGAGCCCTGGAAGCTGTACAGGCGAGGCTTGTTCCAGCCAGATAGCACTTTGACGACGCTGGCCCATAACTTCGTTTTCAACGATATCTTTGACCCGGGTGCACGGGATTCGTACATCCAACCCTACAATACCAAAGTAACTCTTGATATTTACACAAAACACTTAGTGGTATAAAATAACATGAGTAAATAAACATGAATATACCTTGTACATAAGCAGCAGTTTCAGCATATATCTCATAAGAAATATGACAGATAGCCACATGGTGAGGGCGGCCAGTAAACAAGCAATTACTTGCCACATAGTGGAATGGCTAAAACAGTCAATTAATAAGAAATGGTACAAGTCACATCAAACATACAATACCATCAATAGACAAGATAATAATAATAAATATGGCGGGACAATCTTACACTAATCGACCTAGTCCCAACCTAAGCAAAGCTTGTACTATGGGTACTAGACGACAATACACATACTTATATAGATAAATACATACTTAAATACATAGAAAACGCCCAAGACCCAAGAACAAATATCCGACTAAATGCACAAATAATGCCCTGGTCGGGATTCGATCCCGGGACCTCTACGTCGTGTCACTACCAACTACGCTAAACAGGCCGTCAATAGAGATGATGATGATGATGATTCATAGCAGTGATAGTAAAATCAGCAATTATTAATAAACCTTTTAAAACCCTGATAGTATGAAGTTCGTGAAAAAACACGCGACATTCTTTTTACGGTCAAATAACGTTTATTTTAATTTTAAAAGGGTAACAAAATGTTGAAGGGTGTTTTTTAGGGTTCCGTAGCCAAAATGGCGGAAACGGAATTATTATAGTTTCGTCGTGTCTGTGCGTTCGTCTGTCCATATGTCACAGCCGGTTTACTATGCCGAGCAATAGAGTTATGAAATTTGGTAGGAAGGTGTATTCTATGAACTGCTACAGAAAAGTGATGTGAAGTTACGAGAAAGACATAATGAAATCTAAATTTCCGAATAAAATTGAGGTGGTGTATATTGATAAATACTTTCAACGTTTTTTAGTTTTAACAAGATATTTTGAGTTATCGCATGGCATGGTTATCATATCACTGAAAAACTGTCCTGCCTAAACAATCGGAAGTGCCGCCAAGTTCCCTAAGATACGACCTTTTTTGATTCAATGTATTGTAATATAATGGCAACTTCTTTGTTATTCTTTGGAGATTGTAATGATACTGTATACGGTCTAAATAGGTCTCTGGATACTGCCATCAATTTATCAAGATCACTTGATTTAAATAAAGAGAAGCCCGCTTTTTCGAATGTAAGTATTCGGTAACGGTTGTAACGGAAAAGTTCTCGGAAAAACGCGTCTTGTCTATTTGTAAATAATATGAACACATTGTTGACAATGTGTTCATATTATTTGTAACGAAATATTAATCTATCCTATTACTTAGGTATCTCTAAATAAATAGTAATGAAAACATCTTACCCAGGTAACACAGTTAGTGTTTTTTGAACTAAACCAAAAGGTATATTAAACCCGCCAAAATGCGCTGCCGCCAGTAGAGTCCACAGCACATAGAGCGATTGCAAGTGACCAGGGTACACTCCATTAAGGACGCTATTCTGTCAAACGATAACAAAGTTAATAATGCAAATCCCTCCAAAATATATCGGTGATAAACGCAATATTCAAGTAAATCGGACTCGCTCCGATAAGTGTCATACCTAGGTGTGAGAGATGGCAAGTTTATAGAAACATTTTGCATTTCCTTTGAAACTAAATAATAAATATGTATAATTATGATAAGGAGCTAATTATTATTGGTAAACGGGACTTAATCGCGTACAAAAATGCTCAGCTCGTGACCACGGATGTTGCGATACATTCGAAACGTCGGGCACACCTCGTGAATAATGTTTGTACGCGATTAAGTCCCGTTTACCAATAATAATGCGTAAAAATCGTGCAAGTTTAAATCAATATATTGAAGAGCTAATTGTCTGTTTTATTTTGGTAGCAATCTTGCAGATGTAGTTATCGATGCGCAGACCGATCTACATAAGTACAAGATGTGGTGTCAAAGTAATCTGTTGACCATAAATAGGTACCCAAAAAACATCATATATGCTTTTCGTAGCAAAAAACAAAAAGATCTCTCAACTTCCTTTTTTAACAATTAATAACGACCTAATACACCGATCCAGGACTGAAAAATATCTTGGCTTATTACTAGATGACAAATTGAATTGGAAAAGTCACATCGAGAAAGTCAGGTCAAACCTCTCTTCCCTGACCGGAGCATTAAGAAATTGTGCTAGTTGTATACCTCATAAAGCTCGATTAATGATTTATAATTCGTTAGCTATATCCCACTTAGAATATCTAATATAGGTATGGGGCTGTGCAGCCAAAACAAATCTTCAAAAGTTACAGCCATCACAAAATAAATTAATTAAATGTTTATTTAAATACCATCGCCTAACTAGAACTAAATTACTTTATACACAAACTAAACTACATAACCTTAAACAACTTTACACAAACGCATCATGCATGCTCATCAGAAAGGTACTGATTGTGAGACATAAAATACACTCTCAATTAACATTCACAAAAAGAAAATTTAGACATAATTAAAGAAACACATAAAATAAAATTATTTAGACATAGGACTGGATATGGAAAGAATAACATTTTATCTGAGGGTGCACAAATGTATAATAAATTACCGAACGAAGTAAAGGAGTGTGAATCAAAAATACTATTTAAAACTAAGTTAAAATCTTATGTATATGATAATATTTATTAAGATGTGTTGGAAATATGTTATACCTTAAGTTAAACTTGTTTGTAAAATCATTTTACAGTACATATGGTGCTATATTACCGCACGAGTGCGGTAATCAACAGATTACGTGCATATGTCGAAACATAAAAGAGCCATATGTACTGTAAAACGTGGTACGATACACGTGCGGACAGGTAATTCGCAACTCGTGTCGATTTAAAACACTCCCTTCGGTCGTGTTTCAATTTATCACCACTCGTTGCGAATTTCCTGTTCTCTGCACTTGTATCGTAATGTACTATTAGTGAACTATTGTGTTCTTATGAGAAATAATAGCTATTTACGATACAAGGGTTGTAAAATAAAGAAAGGCCGATATTGCAGATATTTGAGGCCTCGGGCCTCAGGCGAGGGTCATAAATATGCAGCCAGGGCCGCCGGGGGGCGTCGTGGTGAAATGCTCGCGATCCCATGGCGCCCCCTTCACGGCAGAGCGGGTGACGCCGGTGTGTTTTTAGTGGGTATGCTCCTCCCCTCCCTCTGACTAGCAGAGGGGGTTCCGGGAGGAGAGAGTCCCACATAACCCCCAGTGGGGTATGCGTAACAGCATTTTCACACCGTAAAAAAAAAAGGGTCATAAATATGCGAGAGAGGGCTTTCTATTTTACGACCCGTGTTTTGTACACAATTTTACGTCACCACTTGGCCGAAAATTGGGTTTTTCCCGACGCGCAGCGTGCGGAAAAACTCGCTTTTTGGCAAGGTGTGGTGTAAATGTGTTTAAACCGAAGACTAGCACGACTGTTATTGTATACAATATATGTACGAGTGTAAACGCGCACGACTTGTCGAATGTATGGGACCAGGTGCGCTTGACAAGCGTGTGCGGCGTGGCACGCAGCATGTTGCCAATGCGTAAACGCCGCCCTAGTCTGAATCCGACCAAGTTGTCCGTAGTGCTCAATACGTGCTAGTCTGATAAGGGCCTAAACATCGTTAACTTGTAAGTTTAGTCTACTCTACTACAACATAAACTGACCATTTTATTGTAGTCAAAATAGAATAATTACTTTTTCTACTAATGCAAGTTTATACCATAGATAATTCATTATATGATGATTGGCGGGAGAATCAAAATGAATTTCCATTCAACTGACTAACTTTAAGGCCGTGTTCAAACCAAACTGACTGTCAGCCGCCGAAAGTGAGTGAACGTTACGCGGTTTATTGAATTTCCATACATATTCACTTCTTCGTTCACATTTAACCGACAATACGTTACTACGCTATGCGTAGACGCTGACATTCAATACCGTTTATTTTCACGTTTACACTGGGGCTCACAGTGAGCCTGCTCACATTCGGCGGCTGACGGTCAGTTCGGTTTGACCACGGCCTAAGTTTTTATAAGGGACACACGTCAATTCCCGTAATCTGCTACCATATCGATGTTTAATTTAAATCAAATTATTATGCTGTCGTAGAAAAATAATTGTATGGGTTACCTTTAAATTACATAGGTCTTAAAATTCTCGACTCTTTAATATCAAAACTCGTTACGCTCGTTTTGTCATATGCGACTTACGAATTTTAAAAACCCTTATTGTGTAACTGTAGCATAAAATACTGTTTTATTTCTGCATTAACAAGGAACTTTAAAACACATTTGAATGAGATATTAGTTACTTAGATAAGTGTCCCATAGGATAAAAATAAGATTTCTATATAATTTCTGCCTACACGAAAATGTTACAAGACGACAATCTAAATTTATTGCCTATTTCAAATTATTAATGCATAGTTATAATGACCGGAATGTTGGTGCACTTTTGTTACATGGTAATGAAATGCACATATAATTAACTGTTTGATGCCCTTGTATGTATAACAGGTGGAATATTTGCATAGTAAAATGAGTAATGAAGTAAAACTTGGCATTCCTATTATTGCTCATTATACTTTAGTTACATGATTTCGTGTGTGAGCTTCCAGCTGGTAAAGTATCTACTAAAGTAGTACTAACTTTGTATAGATAAACTCTGCATTATTTTACAATAATGAATGAATACACACATGTATAGGTGAAAAACTTAATAAGACGATGCCCTGTTGTATGTAGTTGTAGCATGTCCAAATAATCATTAAGATTACTAAAAGAACATAATTGACTGAATAAACCATATTTAAAAAAACCAAAAAAATATCAATATTGCATGACTGTCTGTACTTCCGTAGTATAAGTTGTTAGATATGCTACCTTTCAGATAAATTCATATGAGATAGCAACTAGACTATTTACATAGTCTGTATTGTTACCTATATTTAGTAGATAAAAAGATTGACAATAACATTACAAGGCAATACATCATAAGTTTCATAAGAGATTAACATATCCTGCATAAGTCAATATTGAGTAAAATTCATGATGATCAAAAGTTTTGCTTTTTACCCGAACAGCCTTCAAACGATTTCGTCTTTGAAATTGTTTGAAGGCTGTTCGAGTTTCTTGTGTAAATAATATTAATCCATTTTCAGGCAGCAACAATCAATCACACTCAACTGATTGGAAAATCTATCTCAGTTTTTATAACATGGCACATAATTCATAGTGTTTATTGACAATATGACTTGCTTATAAAACATTATTTGTATTTACTGGCTGCAATTTATCCAAAGGCAGCATGTTGCAATTAATGGAGCCTGTTTGATGTTTAAAATACTTACTCTGAAGCGTGCCAAGCGCTTCTTCCAGGAGCGCAATCCTGACTCCCATACTAGGTACAGCACCTCCCGGTCAAAGTTGACATCCCACCCATCATGGGTGATGGCAAATGAGAAGGCTACCGCTGAGTGAGCTTCCGCCATTGTGCCACTAAAACAAAGCACTCATTATACATTTATCAAATTTCTTTGCCCATTTTTGTGAGCTTTGCCAGCCTGCAACAAAACTTATTATCACCTTCGAGAAATAATAACATTTCTACTGATAAACAGAGGCCTGGCCACTATTTCGCCCAGTGGATCAGCATTGCTATCCAGCGGCCAGCTTTCTGAACAATATTTTTATTTATAAGTTTTTCCATTATTTTTTATGATGTTGTTTTGTTGTTTATAAATAAATCATAATCTTTACCAAACCATCTTCCACCCCCTTTTGATATTATTGCTGCAATGAAAACTACCCTGTGTCCTTTTCGGGAATACAAACTATTTCCAAGCGAAAATGCTTAAACATGAAGAGGCAATAGATAGTACAAAGAGTTATTTTTGCATTTATAATATTTCAGAAGTATTTTTTTCTCTTGTATTGTTTTCCTCTGCTCCTTTTACCATCCTTATGATACCAGTGTGTTACAATTTTGCCTCTATTTTTCTTGTCTGCTCATTAGCATGTGTCCTGTATATCTCCATTTTAGTTGATCTATCTTCAAGAGTACATCTGTTTTGCCTGTTTTTTCTCCTTACTATTGTATTTCTGTATCTGTTTTGCCTTTTGATTCCCAGCATGCTTATCTCCATTGCTCAAGCATATCTCTATGGTGTTTTGAGTAAGGCAAGGTGATAGGTAAGGTAAGGCAAAATGCAGGTGTTAAATACTTTTATTTTGGTACTTATGCTGAGATGCATTTCAGCACTTCAAAGTTAAATATTGACTAACGAAAACCTAAACTGTGCCTTTAAACCTAATACACACTTAAAAAAAATCATATATAAAATGAAATAAATAAATATTAGGGGACAATTTTTACACAAATCGAACTAGTCCCACAGTAAGCTCAATAAGGCTTGTGTTATGGGTACTAGACGACAATATATTTAATAGATATACACTTAAATATATAGAAAACATCCAAGTCTCAGGAACAAATGCTTCTGCTCACCACAGAAACAAAATATATAATAGTGAATTACACAAATATGTTCAAGACTACAAAGTATTAAAGATATCTAACAGTCAAATTAGATGGATCCTACAGGTTCACTCTAAAGTTTCCCGGGTAAACTATGTGTAAACCCAGTAAACCAAAGTTTTGTTTGTGCTTTTCATGTTAGCATACAACATAGTTTTCAAAAGCAGCTAAGAGTGATCAAGCATTTCTTCACCATTTAGTCACATACAGAGGGATCATGAATAGGAATATAATACTAAAAAATGCTATTTGTTACCTTAAACTTCAGTTCTAACTGAAGTTATCTGATGAAGGTAGACAAAGGTTAGTTAATACTAAGTGATGAAGTGTAGAACTACCTGCATTGATGCAGGCCAAAACAATGTCTGAGACCAATTTGAGTCACATTTCAGTTAATTATATTTAATGAAAGAAACAAATTTAAACTCAAATGAAAGTTACTTAATCCAAATGACACTATATGTTTAAATTTAAACCAGTAAAACAGGTATAGCAAACTAATTAAAATCGATAAAGAAATATTATAATCTTAAGCACGGGAAATCGTGTACAATACTAACACATTCGCAAAGACCAGGATATAAATACGCGTTCGCAAATGGCCCACGCACGCACACTAGACATGCTGGTGTCAAAGTCTAATCCGACCCGACCGGGGCACGGTTTACGTATTCGATGGCTGGACAAATACATATATCATTTCCATTTCAATCATAACAACAATGACTGGACAGCATGGAACTATTTTCATATAGCGCACAAAAAAACTAACACGTTAGCACTTCCAGTTCAGTAACAAAAAAATAATAATTCCGTAGCAGTTTCAAGTCTATGCATTTTTTTACTAAAAAGATAAATAGAAAAATAATTATGATTAACTTACCCTACTACTACGAGCACTATTAAATATCTGCACGAAATAAATATGTTGTAGTAGGATTACGCAGGCGAGGTACTGTAACAGTACCTGTTGGTTAAATATTTACACACTGTTTTTTTGCATTCTGCTCACTTAGCTTAACGATTTAAGGTAAAAGTATTTGTAAGGTAACTTATTTTTCCTAAATACTAAACTTTTAATAGACGATAAATAAATAAAAGTTTAAAATAACACAAGACTGCCACACTGGCCACAATGCAGCTACACGAAACGAAACACGAACGCTAGGCTACACATACACACACTATAGCAGAAGTCACACGTAAAACATTGACAAGATTCAGTACACGAAACAAAAAATGAATGATAAGGCGGTTATTACACTGACATTACCATCGAACTAGCGGCATGTCAGTTATAAAGCCGCACCGCACTATGGGGCCCTTTATAGAATTAATATTAACGCAACACTGGGATGAATGTCAATATTATCGTGGTTATCAAAATTATTGGGGTACAGGTATAAAAATCATAATTAAAATAGTTACACTTGTACCCACATTGTGTATGCACCTTTCGAATTATTCGGTCAGATGCGAAGTCGAGTCAGAAACGTCAAACGTCAAGCGTCCCGGGACAATGTCAAACTCAGAAGTGTCAAATAATGACACATAAATATTTTATTTATTTTAGTAAACGAGAAAGTCTCCTTACTGGAGATTTTACTGAAATAAATAAATAAATACAAACGAAACGAATCGTAGGAAACCGTTAAGAAACCAATAGGAAACGTGAAAGTAAATTTGACAGATGTCCCCGGTAAGTAAACATTTCTGGGCCCTTACCGCGAAGTGCAAACGAAATTTTCCTTCTCTGTCATACTTGCACGTTCGTACGTAAGTGCGACAGAGAGAGAAAACTTCGAAAGCCGTTCGCGGTAGGCACTCTGCCGTGGTGGGCGCTGCGATCACAGACTAGTAAGGGATCCACCAACTCACGAACCAAAAATATAGACCGTAAGCAACCATATTTAATCTGTACCCGCTGGTAGATTTTTGACGTTTATTTTTTATTTATTTAATGACACTGTGGCAATGGAACTTACTGTGAACATCCAACGATAAATATATATATATATAGCTCATTTAAATTTAACTTTGTGTAAAAGCTCACGGTATTTCCAATTGAACACCAACGTCCGATGTAAAATGAAACTGGTGTTCAATTGAAATACCGTGAACTATGTTGTGCCGTATTATATGAAATTAAACAAACAATTGACTTATCAACATATTTATTTTTTAATGTATCTCATTTCATATCCGTGAAAACGATATATCTTCGTCCTTTCACAGAGTTCTACGTTTTACAACTAAAACACTCGTACATTTTGCAAAATGAGAACTTGCATGGCATGCCACATACGACGCACTTCACTATCTTCCACTTGTTGTCCAAACAATGGTTATTACGCGTTTCCAGATGAATTTTCGATTAGCTACACACTGTTCCGTTTGTTTATTGCATAGTAATCTATGCACCACCTACTTCGCACGTAGCCAATACGAGTGCCGTCGCGAACTGCTGATGACACATTCGCGGAGTGAATTCGAACACAAACATGGAGGACGTGAAAATAATGGTGGTATGTGCTACATCATCAAAATAAGCTCTACCTTTTGATAAATTTATTTCTAAAATTCGCACTTCACTCCACTCCATCTTGTCTACTGTTGTGTCGGGCACTGGCGAATGGGGCCTGTTACACGGTTATTATTATCACGCGATACACTCATATCACGATCCGTATCACGTGCTGTATAATGAATATGCGATTTCAACGACCTGTTTAGCCTAGTTGGTAGTGACACTGCTTCCGAAGCTAGAGGTCCCGGGTTCGAATCCCGGCCAGAGGGCCTACTCCGAACTTCGAAAATCGAACTTCGTATCGTGCCGTCCCTTTCCGTCATATAGTGTATAACACGAGAGTGAAAGGGACGGCACGGGCACGACACTAAGTTCGATTTTCGAAGTTCAGAGTAGGCCCTCAGGGCATTATTATGCATTTAGCACGGACGTTTGTTCTTGGGTCTTGGATGTTTTCTATGTATTTAAGTATGTATTTATCTATATATGTATGTATATAGTCGTCTAGAGTCAACCCACAATAACTCTGCGATGAATTGACAACTACAAAATAATTTAGTTTGAATATGGCAATACTAAATTATAGTTAAACAACAAGTTTTGATCTATTGTTAAACCAAGTATTTTAGTCACCAGCATGTTAGTGACCATATCAAAAAATATCTTTATTATTTTACACATACTATGAAATGGCCATCACACAGATAAATAATGATACTTATATTAGAATAATCAACACTACTTAAGACAATCCTAATTGGACTAAGCTCTACCCTTAATAATAAGAGTATAACTTTATGGGCAACTGCCATAAGGATTTATTCATCTTTTTACAGGTAATGTTTTCGATGGGATTATACATAAAGGCAATAAAACGCAAAACAATTTTAGACGTATATATTATTCACTAAATGACACATCTGAGTCTAAAAATTCCACTCCTTCATACACTTCTTCCGGTACCTCAATTTCTTCGTACTATTCTCTCTTTCAACCTCTTCTGAACTCCTCTGCTTCTGAACTCTTGTCAGTGTCTTCATCGCTTTGGACATTTATTATAAATGGTATCAACTCATCCAATAACCCATCTTGTTGCCTGTGTTCCGATTCTAATTTTTTTACATGTTCGGCACACTTACGCCAGTCATCTGGGCGAACAGATGCAAATGCTTGTTCTACTTTTGGTACCATGTCTCGGATTGAACCTTTCACATTTACACTGCCTACTTTCCGCTTAGCCATACTCCATATCAATTCAATGGGGTTCAAGTGGCAATGGTATGGGGGTAGCCGCAATACTTCATGCCCGTTTTCTTTTAACAGCTCATCAATATAATATATTGGGTCGGGTTTGTTGCGTTTTACCAAGGCCAAAAGTTCAAGCCTTGTGAATGCTTCTTCTCAAGAAATGTTGTTTGAAGTAAGCCAGTCACGGATTTCTTGTTTCTTTGAATTCGTGTTAGGTGCCCTGTTAATCTGTATTGATATTGTATATAACTGGCGTTGTTCATAACAATAACACTTGGCTTATCTAAATTAGGCAGCAGCTTATCTTAAACCCACTTTGAAAAATTGGAAGCATTCGTGTCATCATGATAATCAGCTGACTTTGATTTGCTGCTAAATATCAAAAGGGCATTATTAACAAATCCTGATTCAGTGCCTGCATGTACAATCACAAATCGTTTGCCTTTTGATATATTAGTGACCATTTTAGAAGTTGACGGACCCTGCCAACTTCTTTTTGGTTTGTAATTTACATGAATATAGGTCTCATCTAAATATACAATCTGTTTTGTTTCCTCTAAAGGCATATTTCTGTATTCTATCATTTTCCTGATGTATTTATTTCTTAATGCAGCAAAATCACCTTTTTTCATTATAATGGACCTTTCTTCAACATTTTTCTTGAAGCAAAATCCCATGTCATGTAGAATTTTACGCAGTGTTTCATAACCACCATTAAACTGGATAGATTGTCGCAACACATTTAGCTGTTTTGTAACTGTGGGGATCTCATTTCTTACTAAGTAAAATTCGTTTATTAGATTACGTATAGCAACCTTATCGATGTCATCAATATTTCTTTTTGTGGCTTGACACTTACGTTTCTTGCCTGGAGTTACCCATTTGCCTGAATTTGTAATACCTTCGTGCTTGATTTGACGAATTGTCCTTAAGCTAATACCTGAAAACAATAAGTAATGTTGCTTGGTCCAAAAATGACAACAAAATATAAACAGAGGTCCAGAAATGACAACAAAAAAAAGTTTTTAAATCTTACCAGTCAGCGAACTAATTTTTTGAATGTAAGTCGCCTCAGTGCTGAAGTTCAGTCTGTTCTCTAATCTTTTGCACAGAATTTGCGATTCTAGTTTTAACGGCTACAGATAATTCACCTAGAAAAAACGAATGTATGAGTTAAAATGTATACAATAACTTCGTTTCACTTCTTTACCTTACTAAATTATTTCACGAAAATAGTATGTAAAAAAACGCCTAATAGTAATATTGTATCAAGAATTTATAACGGACTTACCCGTTCGTAACATTGCTCGTTCTGCTCACGGACGGACTCCATTTCCACATTTACATTTTGGAAACGAGTAATCATCTTGAATATAAGTTCTCTAACTCCACTTTTAATAGTTTTAACCATTTCGAAAGCAAGATGAACCGAAAACGTCGAAAAAATATTTACGAAATTCCAATGTTTCAATTCTGGGTGACATGAAATAAGTGTTGCCACAGCATAGTTTTTCTGGGTTACCAACTTGTATCTTGTGCAGAGTTATCGTGGGACGATTCTAGTATCCATAGTATAAGCTTTGCTTAGTTTGGGACTAGGTCGATTTGTGTAAGATTGTCCCCTAATATTTATTTATTTATTATAATATTGACGCAAAATCCAAACAATTTTGAAAAGCACGATAATATTGACACACCTGTATTGTGATAATATTAAGCGTGTAACAGACCCCAATGTGTGAACAGAGGGCCTACTGCAGAGAGGCAGATATTTCGTTTTTTGTTCGCGGTAGCGCCTCAGGACAGAATAAGTAATAGTACAAATAATGCGCGTTCTTTATTCAACTTGCGATTCGCTCGAATGTGTAAATGCAGCATTCGCGTTGGGAACGGTCACGGCTGTTTGTCTACATAGAACGAAACGAATTGATAGCGCCATATTGACAGCGCCACAACGATTTTGACGACTTACCGAGCTCTGTTTGGCTACCTGCCGCTTTGACTTCTGCCGTGACTGCCATGTTTCCTTATTGGACGTCAAAACAAAGTGATAAATAAAAATGGCGTGTCCTCGGAATTTCGTCAAGTCGTCTCTGACCATTTTTTTAATTTTTTGCAATAGTTGTTATTTAATTTGTAGTGTTGATAGTTCATTGTGAAGTTAACAAACGAAACAGCGTGTAGTTAATCGAAAACTCATCTGGAATCGCGTAATAACCATTGTTTGGACAATAAATAGAATATATTGAAGTGCATCGTATGTGGCATGGCATGCACGTTCTTATTTTGCAAAATGTACGAGTGTTGTGGGTGTTGTGGTTGTAAAACGTAGAACTCTGTGAAAGGACGAAGACACATAGTTTTCCCGGTTACGAATAAATTAAAAAAGAAAGGGAGCAGGCTAAAGGAACAAGACTGGCCCCTGACGGCGGATTTGGTCATCCTTTCAGGTGGTGTACTTATAGTCCCTAAGGACACTGTATGCTCAATATCAGTCCTCGATCTTCTTTTGTTTTTGAGTTATTCAAAATAATGTAAAATAATTAAGTAATCATTTAAAGTGTCATATTTTGCTAATTGTTCAAGTTATAGGTAGATTGACCAAACAAAATCATATGTAATAACAATAAAATAGACTACAAAATGCATATTTCAGACTAGCACCCCGTCCTTGAACTTCATTATAAAATTTTTTTTTTTTTAATCTTTCGCCGAGGTACACCTCTAAAAAATGTATAAGAAGCCTTTAATGTCTACAATAACTACGAGCAAAAATATTTTCCAAAATCTGCATCCGTCATGTCAAAAGAAAACAATTGTCGAACACGGAGATGCCAGTATATAAATAAAGTACCAGTGCAGTGTATAGATAAGTTAGTATGTAGGTATACAATCTCTTTTAATTCTACAACAGGTTATTCGTGGACGGGGGACAGTGTTATTGGCGGCCGTAGGAACTACCTGACCACAAACCCTACATGTGTCCCCTGGGTGGTGCCAAATGAATAATAACACCGAGTCTCGGGCGGCGGTTAATTAACCAGCCTAACCAGCTTGGTATATCAGTGAGAGTAGGAAATGACTCCCACGAACCGCAACCCTGTGAGCTCTGACAGGACCGGTGACCTTGGCTTGATTGTCTGGGTCATGAAGAAGACAACTTCTATTAAAAATCACCCCAAGTCTACGGTGAGATTACGCGCCAATAGACAGCATAACTGGTGGGAGACCAGTCGTTGGCGATCAACCTAGACGGACATGGCAATCCTCGTTGTACTCGTATCCTGCCTTCTTAGGGAATGGCGTCACCCCTAAGTGATTACTTCGTCCAATTCTCGTGGGAACAAAATGAATGAGAATCTAATAAATAAAACTATAAGTACATTTATTTTTCTCATTTTCTCCAAGGTTAGCTGGAAGAGATCCCTTATAGTTCGCCTTTGTACTTTTACATTTTGTCATTTTGTTTCGATTGTTATTGTTTTTTTTGTGCAATAAAGTGTTATACTTACATACATAAAACAAACCCAAACCCAACTATGATCCAACAAACTCTTGATAAGGGCATGTTTACAAAAACAAGTAGCGACTCTGTAAGTACCATACCCCAAGAAAATAATGCGCCCGAAGTAATATTTAGCGCGAACGACCGAATCAAGAACACCTGTCAACAAGACCGACTAACTCAAGCCAAAAGAAAAAGAGTGGCAACCAAATCACCACAGAAAAAATCGAACATAACCGTATACGCAATACCCACTCAAAATCAATTTGAAATATTAGGCAACGAGGAAGACAATACAGATAATAAAGAAACAAAAAAAAAAACACCATAACCTGAACCAATATTTTTAATTGGGGTTCTGGATATCAGTGCTCTTAAAAATGTATTAACACAGATTACAACAGCAGAAAACTATACGATGACAACGCTCAGATCGGGACACATTGTGAAGATAATGCCAGCAACTATAGAAGCATACAAATCAATAAGAGACAAATTCATCACGGATAACATTAGCCACTATACGTACATGTTAAAAAGTGAAAGACCCTACAGAGTTGTACTGCCAGGTCTCCACAGTTCGGAGGAGACCTCCCAAATAAAGGAAGAACTCAAAACACATGGAAACGAAGTAAGACAACTCGTTAACGTACGTCATAGAATCTCAAAAGAACCTTTATCCCTGTTCTATGTAGACCTGGAACCAAAGCCGAACAATAGAGACATATTTAAACTAAAATTCTTAAATCATATGAAAGTATCATTTGAAACACCCTATAAGAAAAAAGAAATCCTTCAATGCAAAAGATGTCAATGATTTGGCCATTCCGAAAATCAATGCTACCGACCATTCCGATGTGTCAAGTGTGGAGAAGACCATGCGACATCCACCTGTACTAAAACTAAAGAGACGGAAGCTATTTGTGCAAACTGTCAAGAAAAACATCCAGCTAGTTACAGAGGAAGTATCAAATACAAACAATATAAAGAGAACACAAATCAACATGAACCAACATATCCAAATACCCGAAGCTGACAAACCGCAGCGAAGGAAGTTTAATACTTACCACAGAACCACATCATCTTACGCTGAAGTGACAAAAAATAAAACGGAGAACATAATTAACCCAGGCCAACCGCTTCAAATGCAACAACTTGATGAAATCTTACCCGGACCCAGGTATGTCCTAAAACTACGACCAAGACCACCGGGGGATGGGCAGCAGCATCCCTGGAGTGCGGTGGAGATACTGCGATCGCCAACCCGCATGCCAAGTGTGGCGATTATGGCATTTACCCCCCATGAAAGTGGGGGAGGCCTATGTCCAGCAGTGGACGTCTATGGGCTGATATGGTGGTGGTGGTGGATGAAATCTTAGACAAGATGTTAGATATAAACATGGCAGATAACATGATGTACCGGTTTGTCCAGCTTTTGAGTAGCTAAAAAAATTTTTAATCCTAATCTTAAAATAATCACATGGAACGCCAAGAGACTAGTCGCACGATAACTAGAGCTTGAAATTTTTGTACACATGAAAAAATTTGACGTGGGCTTAATATCCGAGACCAGCCCGGCTAGTATGATAGCTTATACCGTCACGTTATATGGCAAAAATGTACTGAAACGTCACATAAAACGTGACGGTATAAGCTACCATACTAGCCGGGCAGGTTTACAAGCAAAAGCTTTATCTCTATTAAGGGCTATACTATTTATGCTACCAACCACCCATCGGAAAATGCGCACGGAGGAACGGCAGTACTCATAAAACTAACATAAAACACTACCCGCTTGAACCTTTCTCAACAGACAAGATACAAGCCATACTAATTAAAAAATTAATTAATCAAATTAATTAGTCAATGATAAAAGCTCGGAAATTACACTGGCCGCAGTTTACTCGTCCTCCTAACTATCAAATAACAAGGGAAGACTATAAAGATTTCTTCTCTACACTCGGACACCGCTTTATAAGTGGTGGTGACTGGAACGCAAAACATTCTTTCTGGGGATGTCGGCTAATAACAACTAGAGGTATACATTGTGGAGGTATTTAAAATAAACTCTTGGGATGTTAGTAAAAAGTAGTTATACTGTAGAATATATAGAAGAGTAATATTTACAAAAACGTTAGTGTACATTTGAATAAGGCCCGTGATCAGCTGTTCGTCGAAGTCTGAACATGATGTTGGAACAAGACCGTTGGACGGAATTTTTGTCAATTTTTTAAACACATGTCTTGATTTATTTATAAGTTGGGCACAATTTTCAGCTCTCCAATTATTTTTATAATCCAAACTGCTCAAATGACAGAAAAACTCACTTTTTGTTAGACTGCTAAACCACATAGCTTGAACCACAGTTTCGATGTACCTTGTTCAGAAATAGTCACATATAGATCAACTTTTTGCTCAAACTTGTGCTTGTACTTATGTTTTATGTCCTCTGGTGTAGTAGAAACATCGCTGGTATAGTATCGATCATTTCCAGGAATATGGGTTATAGGAAAATAACGTTCATCCTCCAAAATAAAAGTTTTTCCTTTGTAATTGCGGGTCATCCTGCGACATTGTTACATAACCATCGATTTTTGCTCATCACTCTCATCAGTGTATTCTGGTGCCCTTATCTTCTTTCTGATTCCAGACCTATGTTTTTAACGAGCTATTGATGTATGGTTTCAAGTTTTTGGCGGTAAGTAACTCGTTGACTTATGGAATCGTTATCGTTAAAAGTACTGTGGAGCAGCTCCAGCCTTCTCTTATAGTCATTATCTTCGCTGGTTCGACCGCTGCCACTTTTACGAGCTACCGTCAAGGATATGCCATTTTCGAGAAATATAAAATTATAAAAAAAAAAAATTGAAGTCTACGATTCTCAAAAGAGGTAGCAACAACTTCTTGAACAACTTTTTTTTCTGCGTTACTGTATTAATTTTATTGTTGCCCAAATGTATTCTCATTTTTTTGTTATCACCCGTTAGTCAGCTTTACCAAGCTGTGAAAGATCTTAATCTTGAATGTTTGTCGACTGGTGAACCCATGTACCAACTGGCCGACTGACACACGAAAAACTCCAGACTTACTAGATTTTTTTCATATCAAAAAATATTGCATGCAATTACACCAATATGGAATCTGACCTTGATCTCACCTCTGACCACTCTGCTGTTATTCTAAACGTTAATAATAAAATCATACTAACTGAATCACTGCCCAAAATCTACAATAAGAAAACCAACTGGGAAAAATATCAGGGTATCATCACAGCAAAGACACAGCTGAAGATCTCTCTGAAATCCATCGAGGAGGTTGAACAAGCTATTGAAAGTTTAAATCAATTGATCCGCGATGCAGCAAAGAGGTCCACAGTTCAACACAAAGCGGGAAACGCAAAAGAACATGTCTACCCTGCGTTCATCAAGGAATGCATAATCGAAAAACGTAGACTTCGGAGAGTGTGGCAGAACACCCGCTATCCGAGAGATAAGAATGCCTTTAACGAAGCCTCCCAGCAACTGAAAGCACTTATCAAAGAATGGGAAAATGAGAATCTGCAATCACATCTCAGAAAACTGACACATACTAGCGACACTAATTACTCGTTGTGGAAGGCTACCAAAAACCTAAAGCGCCCAAAGCAACAGGTTACACCATTAAAAACACAAATGGGGACTTGGGCTCGCTCCGACTATGAAAAATCTGACACGTATGCCAAACACCTACTTAAAGTTTTTAAACCACTTCCCAGCAATAATCCACAGCTCGACAGTGAAATAGTTAAAAATCTCAGCTCTCCTACTCAAATGTGCTTACCACTGAAACATGAATGAAACATGTCACTGAAACTGTCATTGAATGAACTGAGGTGGGAAATCCTGAAACTTCAAGAAGGTAAATGCCCTGCTTATGATCTCATTGACGCTACTCTTCTGAAGCATCTCCCAAAAAAAGGATTACTGCTCATACTTGCTATCTTCAACGCATGTCTAAGATTTTCCTCCTACCCAAGCCAGTGGAAAATAGCCCAAGTAATAATGATACCGAAACCAGGCAAACCAGCTCAAGAAGTGGCGTCATACAGACCCATAAGTCTCCCTCCGATAGTTGGAAAACTACTGGAAAAAATCATACTAAATAGAACGCGAGAACATCTAGCTGAGATAATACCAACTCACCAGTTTGGCTTTAGAGAAGGACACTGTACCATCGAGCAAGTGCATCGATTGGTTGACGAAATTGGTAGAGCGCTGGAAAATCTGCCATGGTGTGCCTAGCTTACCCCCACCACCTACTTCGCACATAGCCAATAGACACTAAACACAAGGGCCGCGGAATTCGGCATTTCAATCCTGACAGCCGCAATACGCTCAGTTTCGAAATAGCTTCTAGTAGCTCATCACTTGGCAAAACTGGCTCTTTGTCTGTAAGCTCTGATGCTTCCGATTATAATTATACGATACGGTACGTCAATAATACGGTACGTCAAATGTTATCAAAGTTGACATGTCTTCGTCGATGCATTCTAAATAGGTTCATTAAAAGAGATTATATACCTACATACTTACTTATCTATACACTGCACTGGTACTTTATTTATATACTAGTACCTCCGTGTTCGAGAATTGTTTTTCTTATGACATGACGGAAGCGGATTTTGGAAAATATTTTTGCTCGTACTTATTGTAGACATTAGTGGCTTCTTATGCATATTTTTTTTGAAGGTGTACTCCGCGAAAAGTCTAAAACAAATTGAACGAAAAATATATATTTTTTTTTTTATAATGAAGTTCAATGCCAGGATGCAAGTCAGTAATATGCATTTTGTAGTCTATTTTATTGTTATTACATGTGATTTTGTTCGGTTAATCTAACTTGAACAGTTTGTAAAATATGACACTTTAAATATCCTGAATAACTCCAAAACAAAAGAAGATCGGGAACTGATATTGAGCATAGAGTGTCCTTATGGTCTATGAAAGTGTAACCAAATCCTTCATCAGGGGCTATTCTTGTTTCCTTAGCCTACTAAACCCTTTGTTGATAAGTAAAATGTCGTTGAATTTCATTTAATAACATACGGTACAACATAGTTCACGGTATTTCAGTTGAACACCAGTTTCATTTTACATCGGAAGTTGGTATTCAATTGAAAATGCCGTGACCTTCTACACAAAGTTAAATTTAAATGAGCTATATAATATCTATCGTTGGATGTGCACAGTAAGTTCCATTGCCCCAGTGTCATTGAATGATTAAAAAAAATGTCTAAAATCTACCACCGAGTACAGATTAAATATACTTTCTAAGCTCTATATTTTTGGTTCATGAGTTGGCGGTCTGAACCCTTACTAGTCTGTGGGAACGGTTTTTCGGACGCGCATCGAAGGGCACGATTGGCAAACACGAACTTATTGTTTACACATTTGCCAGCGCCTGGCCCAATAGATAGGACGTGTAGATAAAATGAAGTGGAGTTAAGTGCGAATTCTATAAATTTACCAAAAGAAAAAAAGAAACGTTCGTGGCCCAGCGGCGCCCGCGTACTGCGTGCGGTATGCGAGGTTAAGCAATGTCGGGCGGGGTCAGTCCTTGGATGGGTGACCGCTTTGAATGGTTACTAACTGAGCGCTCCCGTGCCCCATGCTAAGCTGTGGATCCCGGCTGCTGTCTATGATAGCAGTTGTTAAGCTAAGTTAGAGGCCTTCGGGCGGCTTAAGAACTTAACAGTCAAGTTGCCCACTCACTTGACAAAGCCTAGTCCCAATAAGGACTAGTTTCCCTCTTGGGTTGGAAGGTCAGATGGCAGTCACTTCCGTAAAAACTAGTGCCTACGCCAATTCTTGGGATTAGGTAGCGGTAGGAGGATGATGATGATGATGTCCTTTTGGGTCGGGCGCAGGCGAATGCGTGAACAGTAAGTTCGGGTTCGCTACTCGTGCCCTCCGTCCGAAAAACCGCTTCCAACGCGAATGCGCGTATCGCGAGGCAAATAGCGAATGCAGTGATTACACATGCGTATTCGTTATTCGCCTCGCTATTCGCTGCAATGTGTAAATGCAGCATGTCATGTGACGTCATTACGTCAGTCAGACAGACGTCAGACGAGTGTCAGACGACGTGCAGCGTGCAGCTGCAGAGACGAGGAGCAGGCAGAGTAGGCAGACGACTTTGTCGACTTTTTGCTTTAGCGACTTGCGCAGCCGTACTCGTTTTGCTTGTATTTGGCGACCAAAATAGATAATGCTAGAAGATAAAAAAATTCTTCACTTTTTCTACCTATACCCCTAGTCTTAATTTTGTCTTTAAGTAGTAAATATGTGGTTGTTTTTTTTTTTTTTTTTTTAATTTATTTCTTGGCATATGTGTTTGACATAAGCATTGAATACCAATTTACTGAGATGATATCGCGAATATTTAATAGGTCAAAGGAACATTTGATCCTACAATTAATTATTCTTGTAATTGTCGTCAGTGTTATCTATTTATACCTGAACCATCTTCAAGAAACTTATAAAACTGTTCAGTGGTCGGGAGAAAGATGTTTGTCAGAGTTAACTTCAGTTAAATACCAATTAAGTGGTAAATTAACCTCAAAAGTTATTATTTATAAAAAACAAAATGATCCTCTTTGTTTTTGACTGTCAAGTGTCATCCTTCCCATTGTGTATCCTTAGTTATACTCGTAATTAATTTGGTAATTATTAATTACCTTTTCAGTGGTCACAGACTACAAGAACCGAATAGATAAAATGCTCACAGAGTCACAGAAAGCTCATGATGTGGACAAGGAAAAGTTTCAAGACATTATGGAAAACTGTATTGCTATGAAACAGCAAGCTACACTTTGCCAGGTAGTTATTTTTTTATAAATATGTTGTTTACTACTACCTAGCTAGCATGATAGCTTTTACCCTCGCTACCATCTTATGTAATATTTTAGTACATTTTGGTCCTAAGTTTACAGTACCGTAAAAGGGGGTGAGTAGGGACAAAACTGACATTCAAACCTCGATAACATTTATTTTTACATATGCAAACTGAATGGTGTATATAATAAGTGTTCCGGACGTTTGTATTTTACAATACAATACAATACTCTTTATTGCACACCTCAATTAAAGGACACAGTACAGTACGTAATAACAATAAGTAGAGGCAAACAAAAGGCGGTATTATCGCTAAAGAGCGATCTCTACCAGACAACCTTTGGGTAGCGGAAATCAAAGCAAATAATTACAATTCGCAGTAGGTGGTGCAGAAATAGTTTATGAAACCTACTAATAATTACAACAATTTTATACTATATTTAAAATAATATACATATATTAAAAAAATATATACATACATACATACATACATACATAATATATATATAGTTAGCCACAAAGTCTAAAGGAGCTGAGCCTGAAGTGTCATGGGTCATGGGAGTGACAAGTAATAATCCTTAAGCTGTTTTTTGAAGACAGCAAGAGATTTAGCACGCCTTAAATCAGGAGACAAATAATTCCAAAGCCGAATAGCTTGGAAAGTGAAGGAAGAAGTATAAAATTAAGAGGAGGAGGACGGAAAAGTAAAGAGCAAATTTCGCGAGGACCTAGCAGAAAGAAGGTAACTAAAACGCTCTTTGAGATAGCATGGAGTTGTGGGGTTAAAGAGAGTAGAATACAAAAGAGAAAGGATGTGAGAGCTACGACGAAAACGGATAGGGAGCCACTTAAGCTGACAACGATTGAGCTGATTTTAGTTTTTATTTTATTTCGGGTAGTTCCATTTCATAAATTTGACAATAAACAGGAAATCCCACCTCACCCCATAGTCCATCGTAATTGGGGTGAGATGGGATTTCATACAATGGTGATTTAGGAAGATTGTTGGATCATGTTTTTATTATGAGTATTACTATAGCTCCATTTTATGTTTTCGTTATCAGCGACCCGATAAACCATAGAAACAGTACCCATGTTGATTTTCAGAATTTGTCACCACATTTCCCCCTTCAAACATGTGTTTACTCATTTATGGTAAGAAATACTCCTGTGAAGTTTCGAATACAATAGTCCAACTAATCCTGTTTCCCCATACAAACTTCGGACCCCCCATTTCACCCCCTTAGGGGTTGAATTTTGAAAAATCCTTTCTTGGTGCACCCCTAGATCTTATCAGGAACCTATGTGCTAAATTTGGAATATCTAGGACCAGCGGTTTGGGCTGTGCGTTGATATGTCAGTCAGTTTTTTCTTTTATATATTTAAAGATGTAAATTTTTCGTTCTTTCCAGAGCCAGTTTGAAGACCTGAAATCAGAATGTAAAAAAGTGAAAGAAGATTATGATAAAATTATATCTAAACCTGAAAAATTAAAAGTTGTTATATAAACTCAAAGTTATTTAATTTACTGTAAGTATGAAGCAGAAGTGGACGTCATTCGGCTGATATTATGATGATGAAAACCTACAAAAGGTGCCTTGCTATGCCTGGCCTGAAGTCCTATTACTTGGCTTAACGACTGCTGCCCGTGATCATCTTTTAACTGCCTTCCATTCCAAAGCATGGCAGTGTTAAATTATTATTAATAACCATTCACAGCAGGTTCTGTCAGAATCAGCTGTTGACAATATATTTCGTCTAGACGTCGGGACCCGGAACTCTTTCCTGATAAGATATCGGTTTAAAACCAAGTCATAACATAAACATATGATTAGGTACAACTTGTACTGCATTAATCTTTGTATCGAATTGTGAAGTACGCAATACCCATAAAGGCAATGATGTTGGCGATGTTGCGCATCAGTTATCTCTCTCAAGAACCACGTGATCATAGAGATATCGATATCGCGAACCGAAAACGAAGAAGTAGGTATCTCCCTTTATGTCGTACTTGCATGTTTGAGCGTCAGAGAGGGCGACACTTCGTTTTCGGTTCGTGGTATGCACTGGTAGAAAACTAGACCACAGAATAGTATAATAGTATTACATACTAGACATAGGCAAAGAAGATATGACGTATGTATAATAATAATAATAATAATATTGGGGGGACAATCTTACACAAATCGACCTAGACCCAAACTAAGCAAAGCTTGTACTATGGGTACTAGACGACGATATACATACTTATATAGATAAATACATAGAAAACATCCAAGGCCCAAGAACAAATATCCGTGAAAAATGCACAAATAAATGCCCTGGCCGGGATTCGAACCCGGGACCTCTAGCTTCGGAGGCAGAGTCACTACCAACTAGGCTAAACAGGTCGTCTAATGTATGGTCACGCTCTTTAATCTGTGAACCGGGTATTTCGTAAAATTATTCTTTGTACTTCTAAACAGTCTCACAGGACTGTCAACCGCGAGTATACCTACTGTACATAAGGCGTATGATAAACGTTCGTCTTTCAACGTATCGATAATGTGTAGTTTAAGGACGGGTTGCATCAACTTACGTTTACAGGCCGATCAACGCTAAAAGAGGTAGTGACACTGCCTCCGAAGCTAGAGTTGTCCCGGATTTGAATCCCGGCCAGGGCATTATTTGTGCATTTAGCACGGTTATTTGTTCATGGGTCTTTGATGTTTTCTATGTATATCGTCGTTTAGTACCCATAGTACAAGCAGGTACAAGCTTTGCTCGTTTGGTACTAGGTCGATTTGTGTAAGATTGCCCCCCAATATTTATTATTATTATTATTTATTAATCAAACTTTCCATGCAATCGGATTTTAACGAACACCGCTCACGATTATTTTATTATAGACGGTTTGGTGTTACCCACCCGCGTCCATTCATCTTATGTGGTAAGCAGATTTGATGAATCTAAGCGAACGACTTATTTATTTTTCTCGAGGAAGGACTACTTATACAGTGGCTAGTGGTGCCATCTAACGGATATCACTTCTATTGGTAAGTACAATGCGAAGGGAGCTCGTAAACTCTGGTTATTATTCTCACGGAAAAAATGTAAACAAAGTTATGTCATTGTCAAAGTGACATATCAGGGTTTCTTAAAGCACGGGTCGGTAATGCAATAATATATTTAAAGTTCACTTCAACAGCAAAATTCTATATAAATTTGAGGAATATGTATTAGTAGTACCACTAAAGCATTTTATTGTATAGATAGTGAACAAAGGAGAGCTTATCCGTTTAAGACCTTCACTGCCAGCAACGCACATAATGTGCTCACATTTAGGTTTACATAAGTTTGCTCCTAAGGCGGTGAACGTGTTAAGGGATAAATAAATAAATAAGGGATCCTTTGGCCACGTATGATAAACGTGTTTGTATACGTTTAATATCATATTTTTTTCCATCTCCGTTAAAGGGCCAAGACGTGGTCTTTTTTTTACTGGAGACAAAGTATCCTTTGACCGAGAAGTACTCGGTCCAGGGTCCATCTTACCACAACACAAGGAACCACAAAGGACAAATAACAATAAATAACGTAACAACAATGAAAACTTAACGAATAATAACACTGGAAAACAATTACAGGAAGAGCACTCAAACGTTCGTAACTGAAGTTAGAAGCCGAGTGAGGTGACATGCGTGAGTGGAGTGACAGACGGCGCAGTCAGTTTGGGGCCCTTCACACGATTGATATCATCACAATACTGGGGTGTCAATATTATCGCGGTTTTCAAAATTGTATGGCTTTTTCATCAATATTCATATAATAAGTATCGTGATATTGGTGAACCCGTGATAATAATAACCGTGAAAAAGATCCCTTTGTCAAACAAAACAAAGCGTATGTTCCAGCCCAGAGAAAACGTCAAATAATAATACTGCTACCGAGCGAGATGGTCATATACTAAATTGAATATTCAATGCCATTGGGGCCGGTTACACGATAATTATTATTACGCGATTCAGTCATATCATTAGTCGTATCATGTGAATATTGACGAATATTGCAGTATTGTGATATAATTGGAGGAAATCCGGTTATTTAGAAATTTGCGACACCTAAGGGGAGTCGCGGCAATAGTACTGTCCTTCTAATCGCGTTCCGATCAAATTTATATCACCATCGCGTGATAATAATAACCGTTTAAGAGACCCATAGGGGCCTTTTACACGGCTATTATTATCACTTAATACACTCATATCACGATCCATATCTAGTAAATATTGATAAACAATAAAGCAAAATCCATACAATTATGAAAACCACGATAATATTCACACACCTATTCGATAATACTAAGCGTATAAAGGGCCCCATGGGGACATAGTTACAAGGTATTCTTGACTATTACTTAACAGAGTATATCAACTTAATACCAACGCGTGATAATTATTGCTGTGTAAATGCTCCAATCAATACTGATTATTGCTGACAATACTGACACACCAGTATCATAAGTAAAAATAACTGTATAAAAGACCCCTTCGAATTATGAAAAAAATATAGCAAGCGACCCACAGATAAACAACCCCAGTGTTTCACAGCAGTGATACCAGTGCTAAAAAAATAATCTGCACACAAAAACAGACTTATATTTTTTTATAAACCTAATGGAGGATTTTTGTAATAATGAATATTTGCATCATCAAAATTAATTCGTCTTTCATAATTAAAGTGTACTTTATTGTAATAAGACGTATTATTCTATTAACTCTGAACATTATAAATCTCCTCATTGCTGGAAATGTTTTTTGTTAACAGCAACACCATTGTTTACATTTTTTCCGTGAGAATAATAACCAGAGTTTAGAATAGTGACATCTATCGAACATCTTCTGATAAGTGTAGAACGATAGATCGATAAAAGATGGCAGTACTATGGCTAAAAATAATTTAGGTTGAATAATTCTCATCATGTGATGTTGGCGCAGAATGGAAAATGTAGCTGGACGATGAAATCACAAACGAGGAAGTGCTGAGAAAGATGGCGAGAAGGGGGAATTGTTAAAAGTTAGAATAAATATGAGAGGGAAATTGGTCATTTCGTCTAATACGACATGACGTTTATGTAAATAATAACATCAAAGAAGGCAAGAGAGGAAGGGAAGACCAAGGATAAAGTTGCATTAAATAAATATACCCGGAACCGGACCCGGGTATGTCCTAAAACTACGACCAAGATCACCGGGGAATGGGCAGCAGCATTCCTAGAGTGCGGTGGAGATACTGCGATCGCCAACCCGCATGCCAAGCGTGGCGATTATGGCATTTACCCCCCATGAAATTGGGGGAGGCCTATGTCCAGCAGTGGACGTCCTAGGGCTGATATGGTGGTGGTGGTGGAAATAAATAAAAGAAAAATATCTATAGCAGTCGTGTCGTATAAGAAAATCAAGGAGGAGGTCCTTAGGTAGAGTTCGATAGAGAGAGCTACATCGAGCAGAGCTACAAGAGTCTTCTTCTCTTCTTCAACTCTTAAAATTGTGAATAATTCTACCGAACTAGAATAAGGTTAATTCGAAGATTATAATTTATGACACGCTAGCGGCGTCCTACCTCCCATTGACCAGCAGGCATGCGGGCGCGGCGGCAGACACTCGGGAGCGCCAAAAAATAGCCAAATAGTCTCGGTGCCCAATAGGAGTTCGTAGCGTTTGGTGTCGAGACATTTGGTTCGTGGGGCAGGGGCGCACAGATGCTCCACAAGGTGCTTGGCAAACGGCTGAGGGAGGCAAATAGGCGAGCCTCGCGCGGGTAGCTTTCTCGCGCAGAGAATTGCAATCGCAATCCAGCGCGTGAACGCTGCCTGCGTGATGTGATGGCCACCCTACCAAGAGCACTAAATTTTAATAGGTATTTTTAATTTTTACCTTTAATTATTTTATTTGTATTTAGTTTAAATGTTATATTGTAAGACTTCTAAGTCGTAAAAAAATATATATAAAAAGGGGGTGATTTCTTTTTCTTCAACCCTATGGTGTAGATTGTTGGATAGGTCTTTCAAAATAAATAGAGGTCATCTTCTTTATTTCCGGATATGAAAAAAAATCCTGAAAGTAAAGCTTAACGTGACTTTCAACGAAAACTATAGCGGACATGATCACTTAAGTTGTTTTTGAGCTATCGTAAATAATCTTCCCTTCTTAGTAAAATACTTATGAAACGCTGCGAAGCTATTCCCTTTTGCCTGTTATTGATTTATTTTGATTGAGTACATTGGGCAACTACGGAACCCTACACTGAACATGGCCCAACATGCTCTTGGCTGATTTTATTTATTGTCTTCTCGGTAAACTGTTCTAGAAATATTTGATATCCCATCAAAAACATAAATGTGAAAATGGCAGCCAAGTTCGCCGACAAAAGAATTGAGATCTAAATAGGCGCCAACTTCCGTAGATTATCTAAATAGTTGCTAAGTTTGGCACTAGATTGTTTACAGTAAAACTAATTTTCTGCGGCTTAATGCATTTTGAGCCTTAACTTGGCAGTTTTCTATGCAGTATGTTATAATACCATAAAAGCTGTTGGATATTTAGCCAAGTTCATCCCAGGAACTGGCGGACAGCAGCCGTGTGTTATATTACACGAACCATTTCGAGCCACTTTTGACCCCCCAATAACTCCAAATCTATCTAACATAAAAACATGAAATTTGGTACATATATTAAGATCCTTTAGAACAACTAGAACCCAAAATTTCATAAATATAGGTTTAATAGTTATTGAGATATTAAATTCCAAAAAACGGCATTTTTACCACTGACTGACTGACTGACTGACTAGTAATCAAAAACCTAACCCACTTCCAGATGACCTAGAAATCTGAAATTTGGCATGCAGCTTGGTAATTATGTGTATACACCAGAAAAAATCAGAAAACAGTGATTTTATCATTATTATTTATGCTAGTTACCTCAGAACTCCGTCATTTATTAACCGATTTGGAAAATTCTTTTTTTGTTTGAACCGATATACTTCAGGGGTAGTCCCATTGTCATCGGGTCGGAATCTGATCATATGGTCCTGGGGAAATCGAGGGAACTCTTCAAATAATTTAGGTGCACCTATAGCGGTTTGGGTATTTTGTATAGTAACTCTTGCATTCGTTCTGGGAAAGCACCATTGTATGAAGTTTGACAAAAAGTAATGATATCCCATCAAAAACATAAATGTGAAAATGGCAGCCAAGTTCACCGACAAAAGAATTGAGATCTAAAAGGGCGCCAAGTACCGTAGATTATCTGAAAAGTTGCCAGGTTTGGCACTAGATTGTTTACAGTAAAACTAATTTACTGCGGCTTAATGCATTTTGAGCTTTAACTTGGCAGTTTTCTTAAATATCCAAGAGCTTTTATGGTATTATAACATACTGCAAACTCGGGTGAAATAAATAAGAAAGAAATAAAGAAAAAAAATTGTGACAGTAACTTTGAAACTAACTTTTTATTAGGATTGCTTAAAATGATTTATAAAATTAACGAAGAGAAAATCAACAATACAAAAAAAATATTAAAAACTTATTCTTCCTCCGTCCAAGGATTTTGGATCCACTCTTTCATGTTCTGGATGCCTGGCGTATCAGAGACGTTTGTCACACTCTCGACAGATTCTGGTACATTATTCGAGTCCACGTCTCCTTCGTCGTACCACAATGCGTCATTGTTAATTATACAGAGCACTTCCCTGGCACGTCTAGCCGCAATTCTTTCCGGCCGGATCCTCGGAGCAGGGATAACTTCTTGTTTTTTATGTAGCTTCTTATGTGGGTTCGCTATGATGCAAGATACAATCCACAAACGTCACAAGACCGTTTTAACAGGTACGCTTGAACACTGGGGCAATATGTGTCGTACGGAACCTGCTTGAAAAGTGATGACGCTCGTAGATCCAAAGACAACTGCAATATGCTAAATTCGCCCCACTGGGCGCATTTAGCATCGGTGTCATTGGTTCCTACATATATAATCCACAAATAAAATCACGGCATCGGCACTTGTCGGCTTAGTCAAAGGTTTAGCGCGTGCGGCGGCTATGTCACAAAGGGCACCGACATAATACATTCGCTAAGTATTTCGAAAACAATAAATCGTTAAACTCGGCCAGAAAAATAGTATCAAATTATAGGAAACGAAAGTATTCAAATTCTAACTAATCCGAGTATGTAGAAAATTAGTTTTGTACAATGTTTGTTAACCATTGAAATTATTATTTTTTAAACTTAGATTTTGTAAAATTAAATTGTATGTGAGGATTGTGAGTTGTGAGGTCACAAACATGGAACTCCTCCCTCCCCCCTGTCACGATATGTCACATTTTGTGGACCCCCTCCCCCCCCTTGAGGTGTGATGTAATTAATGGATGATCCCTTATGTGTCAATATTGTATGGATGTTGCTTCAATATTTACCAGTATTCACGTGATACGGATCGTGATATGAGTGTATCGCGTGATAATAATAACAGTTGGATTTTTTTTTCTCCAATTAAGTAATGGAATCTATTTAACAACTTGTTCCGTTAATTTTGCCAAAGGTATTTTGCATTCCGATGCGCGCACCATCCAAGAATAGGAGCCGTCAGACCAGAGGGCCTACCGCGATCTGATAACGTCTAGTATCTAGTCGGCTAACTGTGTGTTGAGTGAGTTGAGTGTCGCCGTTCGCCAACAAACTGTCATGCAGTTTGGCGAAAAGTTGTGTGTAGGTATTATACTGTGTGAAATGTGATTGAATAAAAAAAAGTGCGGATCCCTCGGTGCTTGAGTCCGACTTGCACTTGGTCGGTTTTTCTTACATTTTGAATTTTATTTCTCATATAGTAAAATACCCTGTTCGTTTTTAAGTTGACGCCTGAGGGAGCCTACCGCGAACCAAAACGAAGTATCTTCCTCCCTGTCGTTCGAATATGCAAGTGCGACAGAGAGGCAGATACTTCGTTTTCGGTTCTGATCTCCGAGCGCGGCGAACGGCATGAGCAGTACCACTAAGCTGTGAGATAGAGCGAGATAGGGACAGAATTTTGCTAGACTTTTAAAGGCCATAACTCATCTAGTAAATTGTCACAACAAATTAGAGTCGCAGATGGAAGACAGACACAGCAAACATTCTATTCATTCGCTTTGAAGGCGGTTGTTGTGACAATCTGATAGGAGTATGGAACGCTTGAAAAGCACAAAAACAAAACGCTGCAGACGCGGCTTGCCGGATCCACACAATGGGTGATGATGGCCCATCATCCAGAACGCAGCCCAGCAACCTGGCCAACATACCGGACGCAAACATAGTTTACAATTTCCGAACGTACCCGACCCGACACTGTCAACCAACGAATTTAATATGGCCGACCTTTTGTCATAAAATTAACACTTTTAAATGCAAAATACGCGACAATCCGAATTTTGAGGATACATACTCGTATGTTATATTAATAATATAACAATTACATAGGTAATTGTCTTTTCAATTGTTTGATAACAATATATCAAACATTTGGTTTTAGTTACTATTTCCGAGTTAAGGAAGAGCGGGATCCTCCAACACAAGCATATTGATATGCTTACCGGAAGGTTCCAACCTCCTCTTTTGTTAAAATGTATGTATAAAACTAAAATAAAGATTTTGTATTTGTATAACTCGAAACCGTTATTTTTATACGTTCTTAAATTTGAGACGGGTCTCGTTCGGGTCTACCACGGAATTATTAATACAGATAACATACTGCATAGAAAACTGCCAAGTTAAGGCTCAAAATGCATTAAGTCGGAGCAAATTAGGTTTACTTTTTATTTTAAAACAGTCTAGTGCCAAACTTGGCAACTTTTCAGATAATCTACGGAACATGGCGCCCTTTTAGATCTCAATTCTTTTGTCGGTGAACTTGGCTGCCATTTTCACATTTATGTTTTTGATGGGATATAGTGATTTTAGTATTTTCATGAACTAATCTAGCATTTTCATTCAAAAAAGGGACATTTGTTGAAGTGGAACTGCTGATGATGATTAGAATGGAACTTCAACGACGACTCCTCAAATGTAAAAGGCATACATATAGAGACACATAGTTCACGTTTGGCGATTTGTTCTCTTCGTTGTTTGTCAAGCAAGCTAGGTTTTCAAATTTAATTAAATGGACCTTTTCACCTATTTGGTATCTTAGGCATACGTGGGTGCCTAACCTACGTTATATACCCCGGTATAGCCTGTTGGTCGGCACTGTTTAGTACAGTCCCGTCATATACAGGGCGTCCCACGGCTATGCCACATGGAGGGAAAGTACCTTGAATATTGTAGATGGAACAATTTACTGAAAGAAGGCATTATTTTAATTTAAAAAACAATTTAAACGGCACTCATAGATTTTTAAATAATTACATAGTTGAACCGGGAAACGAACCCGCTACACGAGAAAATAAATTACCCTATAGCTTTATCATGCCGATCGAAAGGCTTCATCGTGAGGATTACTTTTTGCTAAATAACATAGTGTCAGAAATAAAAACACGACCATGAATTTTAACATATGATGTGAAATTTTGTTCTGAAAAATGAAAAGCTGACATTGCCGTAAGGACATGCAACTGACATTATCATTTTTAAAGTACCTAAATATTACTATGATGCGTACTTGAATTACGCATCATATCCCTATTATAATTACTTTCCTGGATTGGGACAAATGAACAAATAAGAGGGCCACCAAGATCCCCAGATCTAACCCCGTAAGATTTTTTAATGGGGTTATGAAAAAAAAAAATGTTTACAAGAACTAGCATGAAAGTGTCCAGTCTACGAGCTACAAGCAGAACCACAGAATAAGTAATAGTTGGCAGAACTTAGACGTATTAATTATAAATATCCACCACAACATGATCAAAAAATCGACAGGGAGCGAAATAATCAAAAGAGTGTGACTTTGTATACAACAGAATGGGACTCATTTTGAGCATTTGATAAATCAAATTGATTAATTTTTGAATTAAAAATGTTAAAATTCGTGGTCTTTTAAATTAAAATAATGTCTTCTTTCAGTAAAATGTTCCATCTACAATATTCAAGGTACTTTCCCTCCATGTGGCATAGCCGTGGGACGCCCTGTATACCTACCAGTACTCTTCAGGTGCTCAATACTTTTATGGATGTACTGTCACGCCTTTGACATTAATGTCGTGTTTTGATCTGAGCACCTTGTACGTTCAATTCCGATGGCGACTGTACATAAAGCTCTAATAATTTTAGTGGCTCTGCGAGCAGTAGACCTCACAATTTTTTTTCTTTTTCAAATTTAAAAATTACCCAGAAACTGACTCGACAAAAAAACTATATAATTATCGAACCAGCTCACAAAATTTCGCGAGAATCGGGTGAGCAATGCGACCTGTAGAGGAGAACATACACGAAAGAATTTTTGTCGAAAGCTGAAACGGAGACGCTTCGCTCGCTCGGTCAATTCTTTATATAACAAACTATCCCAAAAATATGTGTTCATTAAGCGTGCATGTGCATTCTATAACTATAATGACATAGTAAAAAATATAGATATATTTAACTGCACCATAGGTTCATTACATTAAAAATGTATTCTCGAAATAGGCTCATTAAAAAAATTAACTCTATCTCGTGCTACATCGCTTAGATTAGATTATATGTTTGTAATTATAATTAATAAATAATGAAAACTATAGATCTAGGATTTAGTGTAATTCTGTCTTTTTTTTTGTATGACCGTTTGTTAATATAACAAGTATTTAAATAGTAAAAACAACAAACTATCGGTTGGTTATACCGTCACGTTATATGGCCGAATTGTACTAAAGCGTCACATAAAACGTGGCAGCATGAGCTATCGTGCTAGCTAGGTGCTGACGCTCGACCTATAGGTAGCGGAAGTGCGTTAGTTCTTATTAGCCTTAATTCTCTCGCGCTGTTTTTTACAGCGCCGCCGACAAAGTGATCCCGGTCATCCCCTTTTTTGTTTGTATAGCTAAACAAATTTCGCTCCGCACATTTGCCTGAGTCAACAGACGACGGTTACGACTTCCGATGTGTGAAAATTACTTGACTTTATAAATGACCTCTAACATTTTACATAACTGCATGTGTAGGCAGACACATACGAGTACATTGAAAATATGGTAGTGTGGTAATTACAGAGGTAAGTAGTGCGGCCTTATAGCAACTTTGTTTGAACCGTATCCGAGATTTCTATCTTTTGGAATACGAGTAGTTATATCTACAGGTTACAGGCATCTATGTATACGCCAAAATAGTGTAGGTATTAGTTAACGATTACATGAAAATTTTGACCCTTAATTTGGCAACGTCTTTGACCTTCTTTTTTAACCGACTTCAAGATTTCAAAAGAGGAGGTTATCAATTCGGTTGTATGTTTTTTTTTTGTTTTTTTTTTTTTAATGTTTGTTACTCCATAACTCCGTCATTTCTTAACCGATTTGAAAAATTCTTTTTTTGATTGTATGTATATATATCCAAGTTGGTCCCGTTTTTGTCAAAAGGCAGTTCTGATGATGGGATCCATGAGGAATTGAGAGAACTCCTCAAATCTTTAAGGCAAACATATAGTGATTTTTGTGTTTTTATCAACAAGTCAAGCATTTGCATCCAAAAATGTGACATTGGATGAAGTGGAACTGCTGATGATGATCAGAACAGAACTCTTCAACGACGAAAAGTTCACGTTTGGCGATTTGTCCTCCTAGCTGTGTTTGTTAAGCAAGTTCTATTTTCACGATTAATTTTTGTCATGCTCGAGTTCTGATGATGGGATCCATGAGGAATTGAGGGAACTCCTCAAATCTTAAAGGCAAGCATATAGTGATTTTTGTGTTTTTATCAACAAATTGAGCATTATCATACAAAAATGTGACATTTGATGAAGTGGAACTGCTGATGATGATCAGAACAGAACTCTTCAACGACGAAAAGTTCACGTTTGGCGATTTGTCCTTCTAGCTGTGTTTGTTAAGCAAGTTCTATTTTCACGATTGATTTTTGTCATGCTCGAGTTCTGATGATGGGATCCATTAGGAATCGAGGAAACTCCTCAAATGTGAAAGGCACACAAATAGTGATTTTAGTATTTTCATGAACTAATCAAGCATTTTCATTCATAAAAGTGACATTTGATGAAGTGGAACTGCTGATGATGATCAGAACGGAACTCTTCAACGACGCGTAGTTCACGTTTGGCGATTTGTTCTCTTCGTTTTGTTTGTCAAGCAAGCAAGGTTTTTTCATGATTCCATGAGGAATTGAGGGTACTTAGTCTTCTACCATTATAAACCTAGATTATAGCCATTTTTATTTTATTGTATATCTATCTAAGAGTGCACCATCTAAGTATAATAATCTTTTACCGGCCTCCCCCATTGAAGTCGGTTTTTTTTTCTTAAAAATTATTTTGTATTTTTTTCTTGGCCAGTATGACTATTTAGCGTCAACGAGGCTTGAATTAGGGACATTCTCTATTTTTTTGCCAAACTAAGGGTCAAAATGTTAATAAAGATTATTTCTGTTACTTCAAGCAGTATCAATATGGAGCTAAATTGAGGTACTTATTCACATGATGTATTTTTAATTTAATTGTCAAAAAGTAAATTAATAAAAAACTACCATCAGGATTCTTTTATTTAGGCAAATAAACAACGATTCGTACTATATGACCAAAACGCAATATTTCCCGTCTAAAAAAGCACATTATAAATTAAAACTATTGAAAGGACCTACTCTTTTTTAGGGTTCCGTCGTAAATTAGAAACGCTTATAGTTGCGCCTTGTCCGCCCGTCACAGTAAACGTTAGTATTTACTAGTAAGAAAGCTGTAATTTGGCATAAGCATTTCTTTAAGGTCGGTATTTAATAAGGTCACGTAAGGTGTGGATGCAATTTTCATTCTTATAAAAGCCATCATGACGTCACATTTAGCTGTCAATTAGGTAGTTTTGCTGTATAATAACTCTACTTTACTGCGCCATGTCATATCGTCACTACTTTAAAAAAATCTCGTATCTGATTTTTTCCTTTTTTTCGTTTATTTTCGCATTAAACTAATAAAAATACACCTCATATGATGAACAAACTCCAACGACGATAAATCGTCATTATAGTAAGTATTCTTAGTAAAAAAAAATCGTATCTAAACAAATTATAGTCACTACTTTGAAAAAACTCGTATCTGATCTATTTTTCCTTTTTCCTTTCTTTGCCGCAAAAAACTATGCCGCACTTACGAGTAAGCACTACACATCTATAAGACCTGGAAAGAGAGCAGGTGACCCATGTGTGGTAAATTTTAGGGCTTTAAAATATACACCTCACAGTCCTATTGAGTTTAAACTTCGCTTTGATGACATCTGGACTGTTCTACCTCAAAGATTCCATGATATTGCCGAAGATCAAGCAATTCCTCAGCTATATTCTGGACCCGTCCCCCATTAAAAAACGAAAGTATGATGTTTTGCAATCTCTAAAGCCGATTTTGCCAAAAGACTTTCATGCATTTTACGATAGTTTATTGCATGTATAGTAGAGAAAAAATAATTCGACCCGATCTTTTTTTACGTAGGCACGTTGTTATTTAAATTCGTCTATTGTTACTCGAAGAGAGTTTACTTAGTTCATTTAATAAACATAAAAACATACATTTCGTTTCATTTTGTAGTATAAAATTCAAAGCAAAATTATCGTAACTTAACAACTTTCAGTCAATACTAAAACAAAAATCTTGTATCTTACGAATAACTGTAAATTTTATAAAAAAAATGTTTGAGTGAGTTATTCGAATACTTGTGAAATTAATGACTGGCTATCAAAGTATCTCATGAAACTAACAAGAACTTTTTTGATCAATCGCAATAATTTACAGAATGTTTATTGTTCCTCCTAGAAACTTGATGATTTTCAGATACGAGTTTTTTTTTAAAGTAGTGACGATATGTTTATCTTATTAATCTTATTATATTATAGGTAGAACCTAACACTTCTTAAATAATAATAATAATAATAATAAACCCGCAGGGCAGCTTGTGGCGAGCTGTTGGGGAGTAACGACCCCACGGACCCGAGTGCTCCCGAGAGTCGGTCAGGGCCTCCGTCTCCGGCGCGTCTTCGTCGGTCGGAGTGGAACCCCAAGGGGGCCCGCAGGACTCTCAGCTCTGGCTTGCCTTCATTGACCGTCCAGAGAGGAGTCGTTAGAGCTATATGCTCCAGGAGTGGAAGTGTTAAAGGGCATAACGCCGCGAGTAACTTCGGAGAAAGCGCCGCACACCTCTCGACACCCCTGAGCCGCTCACACCGGTGTTGCTCCTGGCCGTCTTTACGACGGCGTTTTCAGGGGCTCATCTTAGGAGCGGCTAGTCACCGCCTGCCTCGATAACGTTGTAATTACAATGTTATGCCAGGTGTCCGGAACTCTTTGCAATAGCCCAATCTTATTATCCATCCAAACTTCATCACCATAGCCCAGTCCATTCTCTTTCCACTTCACATACAATAGCACCGACGCCTATTGGGACCGGTTCACGGGTATCTACCGTTGTACCCGTCAATGGGTTCTATCTAATAGGTGTACTATATTACATCAAACTTCGTCTCCCAAAGGCCTCTACGTGTTGGATCTATATCCCCACGCACGCCTACCAAATGACCGGGTTGTAAAGACCCGAGAGTTTAAAAACGGAGATACAAATAATAATAATATTGGGGGACAATCTTACACAAATCGACCTAGTCCCAAACTAAGCAAAGCTTGTACTATGGGTACTAGACGACGATATACATACTTATATAGATAAATACATACTTAAATACATAGAAAACATCCAAGACCCAAGAACAAATATCCGTGAAAAATGCACAAATAAATGCCCTGGCCGGGATTCGAACCCGGGACCTCTAGCTTCGGAGGCAGAGTCACTACCAACTAGGCTAAACAGGTCGTCATATTTATTAACACTTTCCTATTGCTGTTTTAGGTGCATCTTTAAGATTTATCTAGGTATATAGGTACCCACTAATTGATTGTAAAGCCTACTTATGTGCTTGAATCCATTTGACTGTTAATATTATTATTATTATGTAATGGAATACAGTACGTTTCGCAATGGTGTTCGCTGAATCTGAATGCATCGAAGCAGCTCAAAACACTCAGTGCGTCCGGAATAATTGACGGTTGAGCGGGGACAATGCGTATTATATGGTGAAGTGGTTTGGGGGAAATTTTGTCAAAAGAATGTGGGCGCCGCCCTCGGCGGGCTGGGCGTGCAGCACCCCGCCTCGCAGCGAAGGCGCAGTGCGAGCGAGACGTACACGCCGCCGTGCAAACATTAGACGGAGAGGGCGGCTTTGAAGGCGGAGCGAGCCACCGTAGCATTCGCCGGCGTCGCCCCTGATCCCGCTCATTCGCTTCTCGTTTAGCGTCTGCTATGTAAACGTGGCTTGTTGTGAATCTAAACAAAATCAGTCAGTCGTCGTTTTGTTGTCGAGAGAGTAGCGCGTCGAGGGTTCCGCGTCCGTAGGTTTAGCATGGTGTGCCAGTGATCGTGTTCGGCACGATGCACGCGTTGTTTGGCGAACAGAGCCCTTATGCGTACCGCGGAAGCGCCGCCGGCGGCTACTCTGCCAGTGTCACCCCCTATGCCTACGAACAATACCGATACGGGTATGGTGCTCCATACCTCCATCCTCATCAGCAGCATGTCGGCGCCCCTAAAGACATGGTCAAACCGCCGTATTCCTACATAGCACTTATTGCAATGGCAATACAAAATGCGCCGGATCGCCGCATTACTCTTAATGGCATTTATCAGTTTATAATGGAACGGTTTCCATATTACCGGGAAAACAAACAAGGATGGCAAAATTCAATAAGGCATAATTTAAGCCTTAACGAGTGCTTCGTGAAAGTGGCTCGTGATGACAAAAAGCCAGGTAAAGGTAGTTACTGGACTTTAGATCCAGACTCGTACAACATGTTCGACAACGGATCCTATTTGAGACGGCGGCGTCGTTTTAAAAAGAAAGATGCCTTAAAAGAGAAGGAGGAAGCTCTGAAGCGACAGCAACAGTTGCACCAGGCACAGGAGGCGTTGGCTGCGCAGGAAGCACTGAGCGTGTCCGACGTGGCGGGGCAGACGCGCGACGTGAAGCCCGATGTTAAGCCGCGCCTTTTCGAGTGCAGGCCCAAGCGCGAGCCCGGCGCAGACTGCGCGCGTTACGACAAGCCATCGGACTCCCTGGACGACTACAGTGAACCCCGGTTACCACCCTCCGCCGTCTACTGCTCACCGCAGCCGTACGCGCTGGCGGCGGAGGAGTTCCGAGCGGCCGCGTCGGGCTGGTACGCGGCGCCAGAGCCGCCCGCCGAGCAGTTGCCGCCGGCATTCCGCGACCTGTTCGAGCCTCCGAGTTGCCAGCTAGCGGGCTTCCGTGGCTCGCCTCCGCCTGATGCTTACCGCGCCTCGCCACCGCCTCATCATCACTACCGCGCCCCGGCGCCCGCCTACTACCATCATCAAGCGTGCGTGGCGGCCGCACCCGCACCAGCTCACAAGTCTTACTGAGACATTGCTTCCAGGTGGGTTAATGTTTCGTTTTTTACTGTAAGATCCGCCCTGCGATTTTTTCCAATAAGCAGTTTTAGCGAACGCGAATTAGCTGTGCGAGTTGCGATGGTTTCACTTCTGCTGACCTGCGGCCGGGGTCGGCGGGAAACGATAGGACATCTCCGTGACGTAGTTGTGGTTGCAGGAGGCCGGCATCACACGGCGCCGAACGCATTTAGCTGCGCGTCAGTTCCAGAACGGATAAATATAGCGCAGTAGCCGGAGATGCCGCGGAGGCAAGTGGCGGCGCGTCGATAACCACTGTTTACACGTCGGCGGCCGGCCCTGCCGCCTCCCGCTCCGTTTGCACCTATAGGTACGTAGACAAGGAGCTGATCGATGTAGGAACTAGCTGTAACAATAAGTGCTCCGTAATCGTGTGCGTACACCATCTGTACGTTGTGAGCGTCTAAGTTTCAGTTATACGACAGTTCGAGACGAACGTTCTGAAACCTCTGAATTGCTCTTGTCTAGACAAGTCTAAATTCATGGAAATTGGAATAGCTCCGTTAGCTACTTTGTGATACCTACATGAAAGTTCAAGAAATAAGGTAAATGTCCCAGTGCTCGACGCTGAATACAATTGACAGAGGTGATTAATAGTAATAAGTGTCATCGATTGAACATTAAGATGTCGAGCATTGGGATCTTTACCTTAATTCATTTTGTATGCTTTTCCAAACCGTCTAACACCGATCTTGCGTAAAATACGGCATGACAATGTTTTATCTTTTCAAAAGTTACATGGAAAACGCGATTTTCTTCCTATAAGTAGTAAGTTTCCTTTCTATATGATTGCGAAACTTATTGCAGGGACCCAAATGGGAGACGATAGAATAGAGTCAGAGCTAGACAAAACGGGTTTAGCCATGAACCCAAGTCTGCATGTTAACTGCAAGTAGATGATAAGATATAGTCTCCAGGATTGAATTCGGCAGACCTTAGTAGTAGATTAAAGGCGTATATTAAAATGGTACTTATCGGTAATAGATATAGATAGAAAGCTCAGTGCGGTCTATAAATTAAACCTATGTGGGTAATTAACGGAAAGACGAGCCGCGCGCAGCGGTATATCGCGGAATGTAGCGTGTACAGGACTCAGACCAAGTAAAAAGTATAGACGGAGCGTCCAGTGTTGCCAGGGCACTTGAGTCGTAAGTTACGTTTCGTTACCTAAAATGTTACATTTTTGCTGCAAAAGTTACATTAAGGTGTTTTTTTTTAATTTACGTGTTTCTGGGGTCGAAGGCAAATTAGGGCCCTTTACTCGATTAATATTATCACAATACTAGTTTGTCAATAATATCGCGGTTTTTAAAATTGTATGGATTTTGCTTCAATATCCACGTGATACGGATCGTGGTATGAGTGTATCGCATGATAATAATCACTATGTAAAAGCCCCATTGGTGTCAGCGAAATGGCGGAATATAAAGGAATCTATAAAGTAATGTTATGATAAAACGGACTCTAGTTTGATATGTACACAGCGCCATATTCACTGTTGTTACTATTCAGTCTAACACCTAACTTTCTCGAATAAAAGTATAAAAAAGTCAAACTTTTTTACTTTTTCACTACAGATTCTCGAAAAGTGTATCATGAACTCATGACTCATATTGGTCTTGTCGGGCGGGGCTAGGGTGGTGCATTGGACCCTGGGGAAAATCATTATCATAATTAACAAGATATTTTAGTTTGACCGGTCTAAGCACTTCACCGTGGCGAATCCACCAATCACAATACACTAACATTGTAACTCATTAAAAAAACTTAGTTTTTTATATCAACCAACCTTCCCAACCCTTAGATTAATAATTCCAACAGATCAGTAGCGTTAAGATAATTTTTCAGACTGTTGTCTACTTGCATTCGTATGGTTAACCAAGTATAGTTAGAACGGGGCAGATAGTACGTTGTTTCCATTTAAAAGCACACCAAAATGTCAAATCCCATATAATCCAAAACGTCACAAACGTACTATTTACAGCTATGAAAGCGGAGACACTGACGGGCTCGGGTCTAAAAGCCATATTACTTCTCGAACAAAATAACCATCTCGTGGTTATTTTAGACCCTCGGCATAAAATCTACTATTATTTAACCACTTTTTAATTATTATGAAATAGGGACAAAGACATCTTAACATTTTGAGAAAAGAATTTAGTGTAGCTGTACTCTGGTTGATTGATATCAATATAAATTGTGTTTTATAAGAGGTAAACAATATGATTGGTGAATTTGATGTGGTGAACTGTTTTGATTGGTCGGGTTACGATGTTTTGTAAATCATACATATGTATACATATTCTCCCTAGGGGTTAGATGTACTGCTTTGGACCCACTTGGTAAATCTAATATGTCACTATTGGAGCATGAGAAGTGAAAAAAAACTATAGAGACTTACACTATCGACCATATTTTGTCATCTCTCTTTATTGTGTATTAAATTAGGTACTAATGAATCTCCCTCTTACAAGTCTTCATAATATTTTTTTCACAATTAAACATAATAAAAATTCGACCGGCTTTTAATTTGAGACAAAAACTAAAAATATTGTTAAATTTAGCAAATTATACAAAAAATTATCGACCCCCAACCTGGCATTGTTTTTTTTTTAAATATTGTCATGTAATACTAGTAGCGCACTTTTCTCAGTTGTACGACAACAAACAATAACACTAATAAACGTTCGTAAACTGTTTGCAATAGAAATTTAGTATAACAAATCTCGTTGTTCTGAAAAGTTACGAAAATTGCCTTAAGTATAAAAATTACTTACATGTTACGCGAAGGGGTCAAAAGTTACGAAAATTTTAAGAAATGTAACCTTCTGGCAACACTGGGAGCGTCCCGAACAACCTAGTGAAGCCACTTTTTTAAAGATGTGTGCGTATCAGTGTTGCTACTGGAAGGAAAAAGTCCCTATAGGTGGGGTAATGTGTTTAAGTTGTCTATTTTATCTGTAGAGGGCACAATAAAATCAGGGTAGGCTAATAATGATGATAATGAATTAGTCACTACACATAATGTGTAGTCTAGTAACGGTTAGTCACAACACATAATGGGACACTCGGTATCCTATTTAGAACCACTAATTATTATGAAAGAACTTCAAAAAATTGCAACATACAACATTCGGTTTTAGTAACAGAATTGAACTATTGAAACTGCATGTTGTACAGTCGCGAATTTGAAAATGGGACACAATTCGCAAAAAAAATCTTTGAATTTCTATTCAATATGACAGGACTGTCAACCTTAAGCAACAACCTTAAAAATTTAAGTCTTTGAGTGCACTACGTGCGAATTTAACAGCACACTTCTTTTTTTATATTAATAAAATGAAGGTCTACGGTCTTCATGTTTATACAGCACCCTCCGGTTGGGGTAATTAAAAATTATACTCTGGTATCACACGTGCTTTATGTTACGTCAATCAACGTCAACTGAATTGTCGAGGTTTTGTGTTCCAAGAAAAGCAAAATTTATTTTCTAAATTGTGTTTTAACATATTAATTCAACACTTACAAATGAAAAGTTATATTATTTGATTTATTGCTAGTCCTGATGTTATTTTTACGACGTTTAATGACGCAGGAGACCATACTTTTAGTGATGGTTTTTGACGTTTACCAGTTTGAGGTTTAGAGTTCTGGGCTTGGTTTTGGTTTGCATATGTGTGAGTGAACGTGTATTTACCAAAGTATTTACTTATTGGGCTTGGTTTTGATGGCTTCACTAGATTGTTCGTGACGCTCCGTCTATATTTTTTACTTGGTCTGAGGTACAGGAACGTGGCTTTAGTTCCATCCTTCTTCCATGCTTCAGTACTTATTTATGGACTTTTCCGCCATCATGTCAAATTTCCAAATAACCGGGCCGACAATAGAAATCATATGATCGGACTGGCGCATAAAATTTCACGAGAATCGGTTGAGAAATGCGACCTGTAGAGGGGAACAGCTGGACATCTGGACATCACATCCAGAAACACGAATGCATTTTTGATCAAGATGAATCGGAGACGCTTTGTTAGCCTCACTCGCTCGGTCAATAATACATATAATAACTCATATTATGACTTGAGTAGAATATAGATTAAAACCGTGAAATACGGTTAGAGAATTTATTAATAATTATTCTCTTACTATTTATTATTATAACTTATATTGTATGTGTTATTCAGTGGGAAGTGAGAGTACATTTTCTTTGAATTGTATTAGACGGTGTAGCTCCGGTAGTGTTAATAATGTACGGACCCATTACGAATCCCAGACAGACCCAGCCAAGCATATCCTATACTTATCCCAAATGACACGACAAATTCTACTGACATCTACAACCGTGATGGATATTTCTATAAAGGTCGTGTTTATTATTCTTACGTCCTATGCTCCTATTAATTTTATAGTTCCTATTAATCAACAGGATTTGCATTCACATGGCATTCAGAAAATAGGTACTCAATGGTGGGGTGTACTTACTCCGCCGCATAGTTTCCATTCGGAACATAATCTTTAGACGAAACAAAATAGACAATGGAGTAAAATAATAAGCGCATAATTTTGAACTTGTAAGAATAGGTCACCTAGAAATTTTTATGAAACGGTACCTAGGAGTGCATGAATAACATTTGCAGAAATGAAAATAATTATGAAGATTAGCGAACGAATGCCTAGCTGTATTTGACACATTTTAAGCCTACGCTATAATTCCGGCGTATTTAAGTCACACAATGGATACTTCTTTATATTTATAATACTTCTAATACTACTAAACTATCTTCGTCATGTACCTTTCAGATTCTGTTTAAAATCGTTAATTTCTGGTTACATGCGTGGTTACGTTAGTGCGTGCCCTTAGAACCTAATAGTAATATCATGTCCTTACTTGTGAGTTCCTATAATTAATTGGCTTTCTATTTCTATTTTATTGCCTAATGTAATATCACAGCTGTTGATAAAATAAATAAAAATAAAGTAAGAACCGCGCTAATCTATTTTTAACCGACTTCAAGATTTCAAAAGAGGAGGTTATCAATTCGGTTGTATGTTTTTTTTAAATGTTTGTTATTCCATAACACCGTCATTTCTTAACCGATTTGGAAAATTCTTTTTTTGATTGTAAGTATATATATCCAAGTTGGTCCCGTTTTTGTTGTTGTTAAAACGCAGTTCTGATGATGGGATCCATGAGGAATTGAGGGAACTCCTCAAATCTTTAAGGCAAACATATAGTGATTTTTGTGTTTTTATCAACAAGTCAAGCATTTGCATCCAAAACTGTGACATTGGATGAAGTGGAACTGCTGATGATGATCAGAACAGAACTCTTCAACGACGAAAAGTTCACGTTTGGTGATTTGTCCTCCTAGCTGTGTTTGTTAAGCAAGTTCTATTTTCACGATTGATTTTTGTCATGCTCGAGTTCAGATGATGGGATCCATTAGGAATCGAGGGAACTCCTCAAATGTGAAAGGCACATAAATAGTGATTTTAGTATTTTCATGAACTAATCAAGCATTTTCATTCATAAAAGTGACATTTGATGAAGTGGAACTGCTGATGATGATCAGAACGTAACTATTCAACGAGGCGTAGTTCACATTTGGCGATTTGTTCTCTTCGTTTTGTTTGTCAAGCAAGCAAGGTTTTTCCATGATTCCATGAGGAATTGAGGGTACTTAGTCTTCTACCATTATAAACATACTTATAGCCATTTTTATTTCATTGTATGGAATCTAAGAGTGCACCATCTAAGTATAATAATCTTTCACCGGCCTCTCCCATTGAAGTCGGTTTTTTTTTCTTAAAAATTATTTTGTTGTTCTCCGACAAGTTGACAACCCTATAGCCACAGTGGAAAAATAATTGGGATTCCCTTAAGGTTGACAGCATTGCCAAATGGCATAGATATTCATAGAAAAAAATTCGTAATGGGTCCGTACATATTCCGTCAAAAATCTAATGTCTGCCTAAAAGTCCGACCGACCACACCGCTGCTAAAAATGCACTGACACACTGTAAACGCGGTGACGTGCCTCATGCGTGACGTTTCTTACTCATAAGATTCTCCCTCTCCTCACTGCGATTCCGTACCGTATTTTGAGCACTGGCATAGCCGAACCTCGGCGGTTCATGACATGAAATACAGTCATACAGCTCGGTGACAGGCGGCAAGCGGATGCTTATACCTTATAGTAATAGAGATCCGTTAAAAAATAAAATATATATAATGGAATACCTACCTGAATGTAGTTTTTCCAAAATGTATACTCCCGTATTTAAATTTGTCGCCAGTTTCACATTTTAAGTTAACACAATCTCAAACATTCAGTTAATAAATTCACAAGGCCTGAAACAGTTAATTTGTTTCAAAAACTGTACTGACGTGTTCCACGATCTGTCCCACTAATTAGATACCCAACACACAACAGATACATTGTCGGGGTAGAATTTATTGTTTACAAATGTGAAATCTCGGAAGTGATAAAAACTTTGTATAGACAGTAGGTAGAACCCGTTGTTAGTTGCTCGTGTCAGCTTAGTTAAACAACGGAGCGGGACTGACCATATGGTGACCAAGTGACGGGAACGGCCCTTGCGTTACGTTTTTTGTGTGCTCTCAGATAACTCGGATTATTTTTAAAGTTTCGAAATATAGGACAACTCTAAGAGCATCAGACGAAATATTCTACCGAATTCTCTATAAACTGAAACTAAAAGCTGTTGTGTTATTACACTTTTTTCTTTTAAATAAATTCTTCAAATTAGGCATATTACATGCACCTATGAACGTCAATAAACTACCACCGGTTCGGAAAAATAAACCTCTGCCACGTGAAGAACCGGCGTAAGAAACTCGGCGAGGTGTCATTTTTTCAAAACAATATACATTGTATAGTTAAATATAAAATTACAGTCTCAGTTACTACAAAAATAACAAGCTACAGTAGAAAACCGACTACTACTACTCGTACTATCAAAGGATAAGTACATTGCATTGCATACACTATCTCCACATTTTTACGTAGGTATTTTATTATTGTGGGTTACAATTTAAATAGCAGAGATCTCGTAATGAAACTTAATTTGTACTTAGCTATTAATATACGAGTATCTACGTATATTTACATATATTAGCACTAATGTTAGCGGAAAATCTTTAATTTTAAAGCAGAGATAATTTTTATTTTTTTGTTGTAAGTAATTTTTTGTAATTTATTTATTGATACCTAGTAATCTATTTTTTTCTATTAATAATTTGTAAGTAGTAAAAAATGCCTATTAAAATAAAAAAGAGCCTAACTTTGTATTTTACACAGTTTTACAATAAAATAGTCTGTTGTTTAGATTTGCAAAAGTCTTACAATTCCAGCTCTTTCTTATAATTCATTTATAATTTCGAACCCTTGCTCTATTGAAAGTAGATGCTCACCGCGAAAGGGCATTTCGATTACAGAAGCGAGCAATAAGAATAATTGCCAAGAAACCTCTTGATCACCCGGCGAGGGAACTTCTCAAACAATATAAAATGGAGGTGGAGGTTATAGCCGCAGGAAACCCTTACTGCTCGCTCCTGCAAAGAGACTTGCTAAGCTCCGAAAGTCACTGAGTGTCATAGGGCCTAAGATACCTATATAATAAGATCCCATTGGCAATAAAGTCGGTCGACAGTGACATGGTCTTCAAAAATAAATTGAGAATACTCCTTGCACAGAAAGCATGCTACAGTGTGGACAAGTTTCTCCAAGGATCTAGTTGACAAAGTATTTTTCACTGCCTTTATAATTAAGATTATGTATTGATTATCGTTCCTGTTTATTTTCATTGTTATTTCATATTTAATAGGTCATCTACTTTGAATCGTTATTATTATTATTGTTATTTCTTAATCTTAGTGACATGTAAAAACTATTTTTACCAATAAAGAATCTGAATCTGAATCTGATGCGATTGAATGGCTCTTTACACCTAGATACGTGTTCTCTACATATGTACTTACTTGTACCGACGCTATGTCAGTGAATCCTCAGGTACCTACTATTAACGTACATACACAGTAGTCAGCACATTCTGAAAGATTTGCATAGGAGGTAGGCGGCAGAGCGAAAGAAGGAGTACATAGGTATAAAGCCGCCTGCTCAGCGTCGAGCGTGCATTTATGTAGGGCGTACTTACACTAATGGTACGAGTAATAAAAATACCATCAAAAACATAAATGTGAAATGGCAGCCAAGTTCACCGACAAAAGAATTGCGATCTAAATGGGCGCCAATTAAGTTCCGTAAATTACCTATTTGAAAAGTTGCCAAGTTTGGCTCTAGATTGTTTACAGTAAAACTAATTTACTGGGGCTTAATGCATTTTGAGCTTTAACTTAGATCTCAATTCTTTTGTCAGTGAACTTGGCTGCCATTTTCACATTTATGTTTTTGATGGGATTTTACTTTTCCCATACATTTTGAGACCCAGCGCCTAATGAAAACAACGAGCAAATATTTAAATGTTTTTTTTACATGTAGTGACATGACCTGATAATGACTTTTTTTCATTTAAATAGTTATTTACGATACAAGTTTAGAAAGTAATTCTCAAAGAGTGGCGGTAAATGAAAACACGAGCGTTAAGCGAGTGTTTTTGATTGACACGAGAGAAGAATTATGTAATATAAAAATCTTGCGGTCCGAAATGGACTGATAAATTTAGATGTAGGTTTTGTTTAGAAGTTTTCTTTTACTACTAGTAAAAATTATTATAAATTTATTTTTAGTACTTACCTATTGTTTTATGTAAATAAATATTAAAACTATATTAACGTCTGTAATTTTAATATGTCTACTTAAATGAAGTTAAAGAAAAGTACATTTAAGAAATATTTATTTGTCATAAGATGGAAAGACCAAGAATGATCAAGATGACCATGATGGGACCAAGTTGGAACAAAACGATTGTAGCATTCATTCCCGCATGCGTGTGAGAAAGTAGTTTTATAATTAAAAATAATACTTTTCCGCACGTGTGCTTAAAAACAGTACTTTCTATGCTGCGTTGACCTTCAGAAAGCATATTTTCTGAGCATGTATATGCATATTAAAATGCTGAGAAGTGTATACAGACGAGAAATAATTTATACTTTCCAACTTGGGTATTGAAGTAGAAGCAGTGTCTTAAGGGGTGTCTTAGGGGTTATAAGTTAAAAACGCTCACCTGTTTAGTATAGGGTATTTTTTGTGTGAATTGACATGTAACAATATGAAATGTCTCCTCGTTACTTACAAGGTGCGAGTAGGTGTGTAACAGGATTTATGCGACGTAAAAGTATAGATGCATACATATTTTTGGTTACGGCTCATAAATCTCATAATGTCCCACTCGCAAAATGTCCCTTTGTGCCTTCCGCAAAATGTCCCGTTCGAATACGTTCCTTAATCAAATCTTTTAAGTTAAAGGCCGTGCCAGGATAAGCTAAGTGATTCTGCCCCCCTTGAGTTTGGGCTTGTAATTTTTATAGATTATGTGGCTCTACATTACTCATCATTGTGCCAAATTTGAGCACCCTAAACGTTATAGTTTTTGTTTAAAAAAAAAAACAACGCACGACAATCGAAAGGAGTTACTTTTGCTGCAAAACGTTTTTTTTTTAAATCTTTTTAAAAAGTTGAAATGTAAGTGGCCAGTATTTAATATGCAACATGTACGTTTCTCTAAAGAGGTTGTATTCATTCCGATTTGAATTATAGCGGTTTAAGGAAATGTATGTAAAGCATTTCATGTAAAGATATCTCCATGTTCTCCCTCAACCAAAATTTTGAAAAAAATACATATTATAGGACGTTAGTGGGTGTATTACCAGTGAAAAAATTGGAGCGGTCTCTAAAGTGAAAGTAGAAGAAAAAATATTCTGAAAAGTTTAATTGGATTTGTTTTTTTTTTTCTATGACATAATGAAAATATAATTATGGTCATTTAATCATCTTTATAAAATGTACAATATATGCCAAGCTCGTTATAATAGGTTGACTAGAAAAAAAAATATCACAGAAAAATATAATTTCGTTTTTTTTTAAAACAAATCTATAACGTTTAGGGTGCTCAAATTTGGCACAATGATGAGTAATGTAGAGCCACACAATCTATAAAAATTACAAGCCCAAACTCAAGGGGGGCAGAATCACTTAGCTTATCCTGGCACGGCCTTTGATCCACTTCCCTGTTTCCGATTGAGCTGATATTTTGCATGCATGTATAAATCGGATGACAATGCAATATTATTAAGACCTGGAAGAGCTGGAAGGTAGCCATAGAAACTCCGTAATTAAAAGATGCGACACCATCGAGTTTGGGCTCATTTGATTCGTCTCAATGAGTTGATGGTGGTATACAGTAAAATACAGTTGGAAATAAAGGCTTGTACCAAAGATGACATTTTTCACAGAGACTTTTTCTTCTTTATTTTTTTAAAGAAGAATTTTGCAGGCGGGACATATTGCGACAGGGACGTTTTGCGAACGGGACTTTTTGCTAATGTGAAATTTTGCAGACGGGACGTTTTGCGAAAGGGGCTTTTTAGAAGGGCCATTTTGCGAAAACAATGGGACGTTTTGAGAAAGGGACGTTTAAATAATGGGTATTTTGCATAAGGGACCATTTACGAAAGGGACGTAATAAAAACAATTCGTATAAACTGGTTTCTTCCGCTTAAATAAGCATCGTATCCTTTAACGAGTATATTGGAATTGTCAATACTTTCGCATAATTTAATACTTTCGCCATATTTATTTTCGGCCAGTTTAGCCTAATTGGTAGTGTAACTGCCTCCGAAGATAGAGGTCCGGGTTCGAATCCCGGTAAGGGCATTTGTTTCTGTGGTGAGCAGAGACATTTGTTCCTGAGACTTGGATGTTTTCTATGTATTTAAGTGTATATCTATTAAATATATCGTCGTCTAGTACCCACACACAACACAAGCCTTATTTGAGCTGAATATGGGAAGAATGGGACTAGTTCGATGCGTGTAAAAATTGTCCCCTAATATTTATTTATTTTTTATTTAATTATAATTGAAGTAAGTACAAGATATTAAATAAAAATTAAGTCCGTGAAAGTTACCTCTAATTATATTAGGGAGAGCTTGGAAAATAATGAGATTTTCCTTTTGCGTCAGCCTGCTAAAAAATACAATATTAAACAACACGCACTCGATCACTTCATCATCATCATTTTCTCTTGTCGGTGGAGTACCCATTTTCAACATTTTTATTTACTTCAATCTTTAATCTTAGAGGAATAAATATGAATACCAAAAATAAGTATAATACAAACAAATTCGTTCGTTTAATTCTAGCTGATCTCTACTCAATTGCTCAAATGTTAGCTGGAAGAAATCCCTTATAGGGAGAAGCTCGCCTTTGTATGTGACATATGTATGTCAACCGTTCTTGTGTAATTACTGTTATATTGTTGTGTTTTACATACATACATAAATATAAATGACTTTGTTTTACATACATACAAAAAATTGATTAAAAAGGCCATCTTTGACGAGTGTGGCATCACTTGCATCTCGTTACCTCATGCGCGGAAGACAAACGTGTCTCTTATTTACTCGTAAGTCTTACACGGTGGCGTGGTTTCTACAATCGAGGCAACATCTGAAGCAAAAATAGCAGGCTATAATCCGTCCGCCGATAACGTTCAATAAAAAACCTTATTTTCGTCACTAAATACTAATAGAATGATTTTTAATGGAAACCTAAGTTAAACGATTTTTAAGACGACATAATCTCCGATTATCCTATAATCCGTTTTGTCTCTTGTTTGACCTGCCCGGGGCTCAGGATGGTATATCTCGGCTTTCTGGTGACAATATGGGTCGTCGGACGTAATATTTTTCAAATAAGTATTTATCGATTGCACAAAAGATAAACTAATCGTACAACCCGCAATAGGTACCAACATACATACTTAATGTTAAGTGGTGTTAGATTTAAGACTACCAATTACTGTGCCCTACCAGGGTCCATGAGAAACCTACTTTACTAATGTGAGACTGAAACGACTGAAATGTAAATCACGGATGCAATTCAATAAATAAATAAATAAATGTCATAAGTGTCATAAAATTTATAAAGCATTCTCTTGCGGTCAACCAAAACAAGTAAATTGTGTGACTTCGTGAAGCTGCGTACTATTATTCTTTAAGTGATGTACATCACTTAAACTTGTTCAATAATAAAAGGCCAATTGCGAGTCGGACGTCGCACAACGAAGAGTTCCGTACCTACTACTACTAGTTCTAATTTAAAACCACTACCTATCCTATTGTTGAGTTAGGTTTGCACCAGTTGGATTGAGATAGGTTTATTTGATTTATGAAATAATAACAAAATCGTCCAAGAGCATGTCGGGCAGTGTCAGTGCAGTATGGTTCCGTAGTATGCCAATGAACTTAATTTAAAAAAAAACAATAACAAGCTAAAAGGCAGCGGTTTATACATATTTTACTTAGAATGTAAGACTTTACTTCAAAAACAGCTCAACTGATCATGTCCGCCATAGTTTTCGTTGAAAGCCTTTATTAATCTTTACTTTCATGTTTTTTTTTTACATATGTTTTGGACCCATAGTTCAAAAGTAAGAGTAAATATTTGTGAAAATCTTCACTTTCACTTCACATCAAAGAGTGTTTGATGAAGACCTCTATTAATTTTGAAATACCTATTCAACAACACCCCACACCATATAGGGTTGAAGGAAAAAAAATGATCCCCACTTTACGTGTAGGTATGGCATGTAACCCTTAAAACATTTTTTTAGATTTTTTACTACTGATTTATATATCTATACCAAATTGCAGCTTTCTAGCACTCACAATCACGGAGCCTCTCACACAGAGATCTCACAAAGGCCGCGGATAGACAGACGGATAGGCAGACAGACGGACATGGCTAAACTATAAGGCTATGTAATAATGAAAATGTATTAAAAGAGATAAGTGTGTATGACATTATGTTGAATGACAGTATGAATACAAATATTGTTTCGGAGTTGTGACCGTTATTAACCACTAATAGTGATTATACTGATTATTTTGATGTGAAATTTTATGACTTTTATGAGATACATTTTTGGACTATAAATAATCGAATAAGTAATTTTATGTGAACTATGGGCGGAACCCGAAATCAAACCTAAACTAACTTTTTATCGAGTAAGGTTATTATTTATTTGGGGGTTAGGTTAGAACCAGTCGGGTTACCTGCAGTTAAATTTATATGTGTTAGGTTAGGTAGGTCCAGTCTGGTTACTAACTAAAATAAATAACTACGATTTAGACACGTGATCGTTATTAAAAACCACTAACTATACTGCGAATTGAAAAAGGTCGTAACTGCATAGGAACATTAGGAAACTGATGCCACTTAGATTTTTTTGAGCCAGGCAGTTTTTTACCGATAATTTAAAAACTATTGGAACTACTTGTAAATATTTTTTTAATACAGTTGCTCAAAAAGTGCTATTTTACGTAGCTGTTTAGCGTGCGGAAAGTTGGTTTTCGCGCACTAGTGCTTTTCACTTTTCCATTTTTTTTAAATTTATGCTCGTTCCAATGCATGACTCCTTATTGCTGGGTGTTAAATATTAGTTTCCTTTAAACGTCGTAATCAACATAAAAACCTACTGTTAATATCAGAATACGAAAAATATACACATTTCATATTTTATTACTTACCTCTTCATCATTATAACACGTTTATTTTTTAATATTGAATATTGAAAAACCGTTCTTAATAAGTTGTCTGAGTGGAACGGAATAGCTGCCGAAACGCCTGTCAAAGAAGAGGCGTTTTTACTTACTGCAAGCATGTTTTAAGTTTCTAAAGGCAACATTCGATATTGTTTTTATAAATATTACTTGTTGTTTTTCTTATTTTTTCGCAACTGTATTAAAAAACGTCGTTCAATACACGTGCGGAAATGTCATTCTTCACTCGTCCCGAGTGTTGCCACTCGCCTGCGGCTCGTGGCATCCCTCGGTACTCGTGAAGAAATGACATACTTTCCGCACTAGCATCGAAATGTACTATTTCTTAAAAGTATTTAAAAAGCACTATATCCATGAATTATGTCATATCATATTTTTTATTCCACGGTTAAGTATCTTACTTAAAAGGGGGACACATGTCCGGCGATTATCTCGGAATATATTCGCTTAATCTATTTTTAGGGTTCCGTAGCCGAATGGCAAAAAACGGAACCCTTATGGATTCGTCATGTCTGTCTATCTGTCCGTCCGTATGTCACAGCTGATTTACTCGGAGACTATGAGCACTACAATTATGAAATTTGGTAGGAAAGTATATGCTTTGAACAGCTATTTCTATAGCTGATGTAAAAATTTGAAAAAAAAATAATTTTTAAGAAAAAAAAACCGACTTCAATGGGGGAGTCCGGTGAAAGATTATTAATCTTAGATGGTGCACTCTTAGATTCCATACAATAAAATACAAAAATGGCTATAAGTATGTTTATAATGGTAGAAGACTAAGTACCCTCAATTCCTCATGGAATCATGGAAAAACCTTGCTTGCTTGACAAACAAAACGAAGAGAACAAATCGCCAAACGTGAACTACGCGTCGTTGAAGAGTTCCGTTCTGATCATCATCAGCAGTTCCACTTCATCAAATGTCACTTTTATGAATGAAAATGCTTGATTAGTTCATGAAAATACTAAAATCACTATTTGTGTGCCTTTCACATTTGAGGAGTTTCCTCAATTCCTAATGGATCCCATCATCAGAACTCGAGCATGACAAAATCGTGAAAATAGAACTTGCTTAACAAACACAGCTAGAAGGACAAATCGCCAAACGTGAACTTTTCGTCGTTGAAGAGTTCTGTTCTGATCATCATCAGCAGTTCCACTTCATCAAATGTCACATTTTTGTATGATAATGCTCGATTTGTTGATAAAAACACAAAAATCACTATATGTTTGCCTTTAAGATTTGAGGAGTTCCCTCAATTCCTCATGGATCCCATCATCAGAACTCGAGCATGACAAAAATTAATCGTGAAAATAGAACTTGCTTAACAAACACAGCTAGGAGGACAAATCGCCAAACGTGAACTTTTCGTCGTTGAAGAGTTCTGTTCTGATCATCATCAGCAGTTCCACTTCATCCAATGTTACATTTTTGGCTGCAAATGCTTGACTTGTTGATAAAAACACAAAAATCACTATATGTTTGCCTTAAAGATTTGAGGAGTTCCTTCAATTCCTCATGGATCCCATCATCAGAACTGCCTTTTGACAAAAACGGGACCAACTTGGATATATATACACATATAATCAAAAAAAGAATTTTTCAAATCGGTTAAGAAATGACGGAGTTATGGAGTAACAAACATTAAAAAAAAAAAAACATACAACCGAATTGATAACCTCCTCTTTTGAAATCTTGAAGTCGGTTAAAAAATAACTGGGGTGCATCTCATACATGTAACAGGGGGGTCAAAATTGTTTTTTAAATGCACATAGGCGTGTGGGGTATCTATAGATAGGCATTAAAAATGACATCGAGGTTCCTAAAATACTTTTCCATTTAAGTCAACCTTTGGCGAGATATTAGCTGTCAAAGTGGCAAAATTCTGAAAAAATCAAGATGATGTAAATTAGTAAATTCTTTCAACCATAATTAGTTTGATCAAGGTTTAGCGGTTTTTGAGTTATTGCTAAAAAACTGTCTTTCCCAATCAAAAGGGCCTAAGTGCCGTAAGTTTCCTATGAAGATACGACCATTTTTGATTTTTATAGTGTAAAGTAATTTGATTTGTATAGTGGTTTTAAATGTAGATTAGGGGGTCAGGGTGCCTCGTGGCAAACCAGTTCTGTCAAGCTTTAATTTGACAGACGTTGAGATGTACTCTTTGAGTAATGATTGCAAGGATTATCATGGAAATGTACATTAGGAGGTATTGGTACGGAACCCTTCATGCGCGAGTCCGACTTGCACTTGGCCGGTTTTTCGGGTTCCGTAGCCAAAATGGCGAAAACGGAACCCTTATAGTTTCGTCATGTCTGTCTGTCCGTCCGTCCGTATGTCATAAGAACTACAATTATGAAATTTGGTAGAAAGGTGTATTCTATAAGCCACTACAAGAAAATGATGTGAATTTACGAAAAAATATTAAAGTAAGGGGGGGCACCCCGAATGTAACTGGGAATGATAAAAAATAATCAATGAACATAGGCGTGTGGGGTATCTATGGATAATAATAATAATATATAATAATAAGCCATTTATTAACCCAAAATAGAAAATGCATACATGGTTTGGTTACTACTACTAATAAATTATATTCATTAGATACATTAAATAAAAATAAGTAAGTAACCATAATCAAAATTACACATAATATAAATTAAAGTTAAATCATTTTAAATCACATTTTGATAAATTAAAATTAAATCACAAGTTCTTTGGGTCTGTCCATTTTTGGACAAAGGCCTCCTCCATCTCATTCCACAACGTTCTATCAGCAGCCAGTCGTGTCCATGCGAGTGTGGCGCCACTGTACCGGTCAAAAGTCTGCTCCGCGTAAATAATTGTTGTTTGTTAATAAATTGGAAGAAACTCGAACAAAAAGTGCTTAGTGTTAAAGGATATACATAAATGTACATGAAGAATTGTTATCTGAGCGAAATTCAAACGTACCAAGATGTAAAGTGACAATAAAAGTGCCAACCGTTATAGTGAAGTTTATAAACAAAAAGACACTTACCGTGAAAAAACATTACTTCCGATATAAAGCTAGTGAGCCTCAACATTCTACACTATTTTACAGTGAATAAATACCCAAAACCCACATTCTCATAACCTAAAAATAACAAAATCACTATTCGCATAACGGTAAAAACGGCAAAGCGAATAGCATTAGCAGCGCCATCTAGTGGCGAGTAGAATTAAACGTGTTATAACTGGTTATTTATCACGGTGCCGCTATTCGCCGATAGAGGGCACTATTATCAAAATGGAAAATATCACCAAGATGTTTCAACAAATACAACAAGAACTAAAATCACATAAACAAGAAATGAAACAAATACAGGAAAATATCACAGATGCTATAAATAAGCACATAGACAAAAAGTTCGAAATTTTAGAGTCCAAAACCAACCAATTAGAACAAAAAATAGAAGAACAGCAAAATACTCTGGATTATTTGGAAAGAAACGCCAGAAGAAAAAACATTATTTTTTTCGGAGTAGAAGAATCAGAAAAAAGCTATCACGATTTAGAAAACATTATTCTGGAAATAATAAATAATAAAATGAAACTGTCTTTGCAGCGATTTGAATTGGATACCGTTAAAAGGTTGGGAAAGAAATCTACTAATAACAGACCCGTAGTAGTTACACTAGGGACGATGGGAAGGAAAATACAACTGCTACAACGCAAAAAGTCTCTTGAAGGTTCGTTCATATACATAAAAGAAGATTTCCCGCCTAAAGTTCTGCAAAAAAGAAAAGAACTTCAACAAATCGTTCAACGTGAATGGGCACAAGGAAAACGTGTTTATTTAAAATACGATAAACTGATAACGCGAAATGATAATCATACAACCCACAAAAACAATAAAAGGAACTTGTCGTTATCACCAGAGTCCAATACGTCGACACAAATAGAGCCCTTCAGCTGTAACACAACCCTGAATACGCCCGCTGCAAAGAAAACTAAAAGTTCTAGCATGATGAGCTTTGTGACTACTAAGAGCAGAATTGACACGGAACCTAACACGAATGACACATTAAATCAAAATGAATAGCAATCAAAGCCTCCTCTACTTTGCACCACACAGAAATATGTAAAAAGTAACTCAATCTCTCCCGGTACGGCTAGTCCCCGCGGGAGCAGTAGACTGTCACCCTCCACACACCACATGTATATCGGAACACTCAATGTAAGATCTCTAGTAGGAATTGGACGCCAAGAAGAGTTGGAAAATGCGTTAAGAAATATTAAATGGGATATCCTTGGACTTTCGGAAATAAAAAGAGACAGAACAAAAATAACGGAATACGACGAATACATTTTACTCTACACCGGAAGGAAACGAGGTAAAAACGGGGTTGGGTTTATCGTGAAAAAGCATTTGAAGACAAACATAATAGACTTTAACGCCATTTCTGATAGAGTAGCCAGATTGGATATGAAAATCGAGCACTCTACATTTAGCATTATTCAGGTTTACGCACCTACAGAAAAAGCACCTGAAGAAGAAATAGAAAAATTTTATACAGAAATCAGATATAGCCTGGAAAATACTCTATCAAACCTGATACTACTTGGGGATTTTAATGCTAAGATCGGTCAGCCGCAATCAGGCGAAAAATCTGTTATGGGACCTTGGGGATACGGGTCTAGAAACGAACGTGGAAATTTACTTGTCGATTTTTGTCATGAAAACGAACTCTACATTCTAAACTCGCATTTCAAGAAAAAACATAAGAGAAAATGGACATGGATGTCTCCCGATGGAAAAACAAGAAATGAAATTGATTATTTTATAACACGGAAAGCGAATATTCACTCTGTAAAAAATGTAGAAGTAATAAAAACCACCCATCCAACAGATCACAGATTAGTTAGAGGGACATGGGTTTTGCATACCAACCAGCATAAATCGAGAACACAATTCAATAGAAAACAAAATGGGTTCCTGCCTATTGAGAAGGAAAGCCTGAAGAACATTTTCATAGAGCAAGCGGCACCCATTCCAAATGCTTGTAATATTCAAGACACTTATACAGAGGTCATACACAGAATCACCCAATGTGTTAGTAAATTACCTCCACCTATAAAGAAAAGGAAATTGGAATACATAATTACTAATAAAATAAAAATAATGATTAATCGAAGAAACGAACTTAAAGACAAATTGAACAAATCTGAACTCGAAAAAAAGGAGATAAAACGACTCTACTCAAGTATTCGAAAAGGTATTAAAAGGAACAAGCAACAATACAATCACAAAGTTTTTGAAGAAGAACTTAGTAAGAGAAGATCAATAAAAAGAGGTAACAAAAGAATAAACAGCGCTAAGCAATGGGTGCCAACACTCATGAATCAAACTGGAGGACCTACAACTAATAGAAACAACGTCATACAAATCGCAACAGAATTTTTCAAAGATTTATATGACGAGAAAAAACAGGCTTCACAACCTCTACAAATCCATAAATCAAGAGACAGCACCGACAATATTCCAACTTTTTTGACAAGCGAAATACGACATGCTATAGAGTCACTGAAAACGATGAAAAGCCCGGGAGACGATAACGTAACAAATGATATCATCAAAGCACTTAACGAACCGCTAACTCCTATTTTGACCCGACTGTTTAACGAGGTTATAAAACAGGAGAAAATACCTAAACAATGGGAATCGTCGGTAATAACACTACTCTACAAGAAGGGGGACCCGCTCAATATAAATAACTATCGCCCTATAAGCCTACTACAAAGCTTGTATAAACTCTTTACGAATGTCGTGCTCTCAAGAATTAGGAAAGAGTTAGAGTTCCAACAACCAAGGGAACAAGCTGGATTTAGACGAAGTTACTCTACTCTGGATCATATATTTACAATCAGACAAATTGTCGAAAGATCTATTGAATATCGTAAAACCATCTACCTAGCGTTCATAGATTATTCTAAGGCTTTCGACTCCATATCGCACGAAAAACTCTGGAGCGCCTTAAATGAACAAGGAATCGAGAGCAAATATATCAAACTCTTAAAAGTAATATACCAGAATTGTAAAGCCCTAGTCAGACTCGAAAGAAAAGGGGAAGAGTTTAAAATAAAACGAGGGGTGAGACAGGGGGACCCAATTTCACCGAATCTGTTTAATGCCCTTTTAGAGCACATTTTCAGGAAAATGAACTGGCCAAGACTAGGAATTAATATCAACGGAGAGTATCTAAACCATCTACGTTTCGCCGACGATATTGTTTTAATATCAGAAAACCACCAAGACCTTCAGCACATGATAGAAACACTGAATATTTATAGCCGGGAGTGCGGTTTAGAAATTAACTTGGATAAAACGTGTGTCATGACCAATGGAGAGAAAAGAAGTATTACTATAGAGAACAACACCATTAATTACGTAGACGAATACACCTACCTAGGCCAAAACATATCCTTAAATGGTCGCTATATAGAAGAAGTTGAAAGAAGGATTAAGAAAGCCTGGAGTTCATATTGGGCACATAAGCACATTTTGAAATCTAAACTCGATATGAAACTAAAAAAGATTGTGATCGATTCTGTTGTGACTCCCACTCTACTTTACGGATGCCAAACCTGGGCCATAACTAAAGAAATAATAGACAAAATACAAAAATTCCAAAGGGCTATCGAGAGAAGTTTACTGGGAATAAAAATAAAAGATAGATTAAAAAACATAGAAATCCGTAAAAAAACAAATATTTTAGATGCAGCGGAAATGGTATGTCGTCTGAAGTGGCGCTGGGCCGGCCACACAGCGAGAACTAATGATGGTAGATGGAGCGAAAAGGTACTGCACTGGTATCCGCGCGACGCGCGCCGGCCGCGAGGGCGGCCGCGCCGGCGCTGGCTCGACGACCTCACCCAGCAGGCTGGCATCGCATGGTATCTATGGATAGGTCTTTTAAAATGATATGGAGGTTTCTAAAAAAAATTTCTATCTAAGTCAACCGTTGGCGAGATATTCGCTGTCAAAGTCGTAAAATGTGCGTCCAATTTCCAATATATGAAGTGTTAAATTATGAAAAAATTTGAGCTGATGAAAATTAATAAAATACTTTCTACGATTTTTAGTTTGAGTAAGATAGGTCTAACAGTTCATAAGAAATCGCTGAAAAACTGTCTTGTCCAATCAAAAAGATTTAAGTGCCCCGAGTTATTTACGAAGATACGACCTTTTTGGATTTAATGCATTGTATAGTGGTTTTAAATGTGGACCAGCCGGTTTCGGTACGGAACCCTACTTTGTGCGTGATCCGACTCCGACACGCACTTGGCCGGTTTTTTTATTTAGCTGTTGGTTTGCGTGATATTAATTTTTAAAGTGCTGATTTTTGTTGAAGTCTAGTGTCCTCTCTACTGGTAGAGAGGACACTAGACTCCGATAAAAAATTGCTGTCTAAACGGTTGTTACTTGGCATGAGAAAAGAAAAAAAAATGTTCAGGTGATTAAAAAGCGCTCTTTTCGAGCTCATGCTTCGAGTACTTAAAAATATACATATAATGAATTTAAAAGGAAAACTATCACAGCTATGTCCAGCAGTGGACGTCTTCCGGCTGATATGATGATGATGATGATGTTGTTATTTATTCCAAATATAGAGAAAATATATGTTTCTAATGTTTTAAATCCGCATAATGTCACGGGTGGACAGCTACGGAACCCTACAATGCGCGTGGCCCGATACGCAATTGACCGCTTTTTTCTGAGAAACTTTACTTTTATCGATGTGCCACATGTTGAAAACGAAAGATTGATTTATTGTTTCAGTTATACATATGTATAATTCATTTTCAGTAACAGGCGGGCATAATCATTTATTTAAAAGCTAGGCTGTGTCGGTGGAGCATCTTCATGTAGGTATTTCTTTCTCAAGAATTTCCTATGACTGCCTGATACAACACGACTTTTATTTTTAGGGTTCCGTACCCAAAGGGTAAAACGGACCCTATTACTAAGACACCGCTGTCCTTCCGTCTGTCTGTCTGTCATCAGGCTGTATCTCATCATTGATGAGTCACCATCAACCATGATAGTAAGACTGTAAAAAAATTCACAGATGATGTATTTGTTGCCGCTATAACAAAAAATATTAAAAATAGAATAAAATAAATATTTAAGGGAGCTCCCATACAACAAACGTGATTTTTTGCCGTTTTTATTCTTTAATAATGGTACAGAACCCTTCGTGCGTGAGTCGAAATCGCAGGTGACCGGGTTTGATGAATTAATTTCCTTAATTTGTCCATATATGTTTTTCTGAGCCTCCCTCTCTTACGCCTTGCTTCTACTTCCACAACAACACCATTCAATAATTTTCAAAATTAATATTATGTATACAATAGTTTAAACTTGTATACGCAATGTATGAAGTGCCCCCTAAAATATTTTTTATAATTTGAATTATTATTACATAGGCGCGATTAGAATACGATAGAGGTGACAGTTTTTCCATAAAATACACAGGCCAAAGTGTATATGAAATGACAGCTATTACGATCGTAAACTAATCCCGGTCATATAATAAAATAACTATGTTGCGGCCTACATAAAACACACTTTTTAATATTTTATCACATTTTCTCCATCTACAAACGCACAATAGCTAAAAGTGGAGCTGAAAATTAATTTACGTGTACTCACCTACCCGTTTTGGGAATATAGGCGTGAGATGATGTATATAATATATGTAATATGTATATATATTTTCATATATCCTATAGCTTTTGATTAAAATGTCAGACAGACAGACGGTCATGAGGAATTTATAAGGGTTCCGATCTTGCCATTTTGGCAATGATATTGTCAATTTAAAAAATAAATAAATTGTATATACCTTCTACGCTCACGATGAGATCCAATGTCGGTAGTAAACAGGGTGGGCCCTGTAACAGGAGCAAAAAATTTAACGGTCCAGTATTGAGCGAGCCAGCAATTATTTTCAAGTGGCCCCAGTGGAAAAAAGTTCTTTTTAAGTTTTTTGTTCTAAGATATCTTACGTGTATTTTATTAATGTTTTGGAGTGATATTACTAACCATTTATTAGAAAAACATAAAAATGAAAACAAAAATAGAGATAAATACTCAAAATACCTTTTAAAATAGTGAATGTATAAATTATTTTGACTTGATACTACCTCAAAAACTGCATTGCCTGGCGCGCTATAATCTCGGGGTGTCAAGATCCGTTACTTCGAGATCAAAACTTTTAATCATCATTTCTCCGAAATGCAATAAAAAACAAAGAATGTTGCTACATAGGATATACTGCGGATGCTCTAAGGAAGCGTCCTTTTAAATATTCGCTCCTGTTAAAGGGTCCACAAGGGCAGGGGATTGTTGTATATGTAAATGTATTTTTAAGAGGCGTTTGGAATATATCTTCCTCGTAGCTACAAAAAGGTGATACAGATTTTGAAACTGGAAAGATAGTCAGAAATTAAACCTTAACATAACAAAAGTACCGACAAAGTCACCAATACATAAAATTAGCATACTGCTGCTCAAAATTAAAGACAACTAAGACCATGTCTTTTAGGGTTCCGTAGTTTACTAGGAACTAGGAACCCTTAATAGTTTCGCCATGTCGGAACCCTTATAGACGTCTGTCCGAGGCTTTGCTCGGTGATTTTTAGTGCTAGAAAGCTGCAATTTGGAATGGATATATAAATCAATAAAACTGAGAAAGTCGTAAATTAAATCTAAAAATATTTTTTTAGTATACCTCCCCTACACAAGTGGGGATGATTTTTTTTTACTTATTAGTGGTCCAAAAATATGAAAAAATCATAAAAGTAAAGCTTAATAAATACTTCCCACGAAAACTATAGCGGACATGATCAGTTAAGCCGTTTTTGAGTTATCGTAAAAAATCTTCCTTTCTGTAAAAGACTTATGAAACGCTGTGGAAGTATTCCCTTTTGCTTCTTGCTATTGATTTTTTTAGAGTAAGTTCACTGGGCAACTACGGATCCCTACACTGAGCATGGCCCGACATGCTCTTGGCCGATTTTTTTGCTATCGGCTCTACGCGCTATTTGCCCCGCCCACTGCCACATAAATTTAGCGATTCGGGAGGGCTATATAGAGGGTTAATTTGGTTCTGCTGCGGATAATTTTTTAGTATTTACCTATAGTTGTTTTTAATTTTGAGCAATCCAGCTATAAGAAGTGTAGTTTTAATTCTAATGCAGCTAAAAACGGTTAGGAACATTATAATGAAAGACCAAAGTGTTCTGATCTCACATTTAACTTGTAAATTTTTCTTGTCGCAGGTTTAACGGATTAAGAAGACGGGAGGCAAGCAGCAGGGAGAAAAGATACAATAGTGAAACATTTAGTGTGATGAACTGAAATGTACTGTCTTTCAATGGACCTAATGAACTGATCAGTGAGACAGGTAGTTCCGTTGGAGCGAACTGCATAGCATAAAATTAGCATATTGTGTAATCTCTAGTTGCCTAGGGAACGTTCATAGTGCAAGGAGTTAGTATATAGGTATGTATATTCGTTCAAAAGTGACTTTTAAGTAAGTTAGAAAAAGCTAAAAGTGAATTTAAGTGTATTCGGACAATCACGTTTCCTACGAGGCAATTTGTTTTGCATAATAGGTAATATAAATAGATGGGTAAAAGTACACATGTATTCTACACCTATCTAGCCTGTTATAGCAACCTCTTCTGAAACTTGTTCTAGTCTGCTGATTCGTCTTTTCTGTGTAATGTTTGAATCATTGATTGTTTAGGTACATACTTACTCACTTTTAGAAGTAGGTAACTAATGAAAGATCTTTGTCATGCACACCCCATTTAGGAAGTAAGTATGATAATATAGGAAAACATTTTTTGGCTTTAATAATTGAATTATTTTTTATTTATACTTCGAATTATGATATATGTTATAAATAAACAAATGACCAGTAAAATCAACATCGACTTTAATCAGTATAATAACCAATGAGGCATAGCGAGAAAGTGTACTCGTATGTACATACATATGTAAATGGCCAAGACATCTGTTCTGCTATTCGGAAATATCAAGTCTACTCCCGAGTGTGGAAGAGCACCATGACGCCGTGCCGTAAGTTTGGGATTGCTGGACCACCTCCTTCTAACACCGAATCTTGTGAATCTGTGTTGTTTGTTTGTCTGATGCCATTTCATATGTTTTATCACTTTGTGATTACCAGTGTATAGTGACGATAAAACTAAGCTTACTGAGGAAGTATGTGTGCCATAACATAATATTTTATGAAAAAATCATGTGAGTAGAACTAATTCTATGTAATCATATAATTCGTAGAAGATAATAATAAATGCTACGAATGGTACATTTATTAAAACCGAGTAGTACAACACATTAATTAGTCGAAAGTGTCAGAATTAAGTAGGCAGTTTCCATGAATTAAGTAACGTTAACTAAGTGACACCATTATCTACGCGTAATTATACATATGTATATTTATAAAAACATTTCATTTAGTCATATAGTTTAAGTAGAAAAATAGATTTAGGGCATCAATAAATAAAAGCCTGAAACAAAACTAGTGCTATCATCTTCTCCAAAGTTTGTACCGAAATTAATAATGTAGGTATAAGGTCGATTCACAAGAGCTGGCGCGGAAAATGTATGAAACTGACAATAATTTCATAGACATTCCGCGCCAGCTCTTGTGAATCGACCTTAGATTATCTTTATCTATAGCTGTTTAAAGTATCCATCATCAGCACTTTCAGCTGTTCCTGTTTGTTGAGCAATCATTTGTAAAAGTTAAAATTACAATCAACCGCATTTAATAATAAACTATTATCTTAATATCGCGTCTGTACACAAGAGTAGAGGGGTAAAAGCAATGCACATAGGAACATACAAAAATAAAATGCCGTCTCTCCTGTCCCCGGAAGTTCAGGATCGAATCAAAATTGACGATATTATAATGTAATTGCTCCCCAACCATCGGAAATAGGAAAGACAAATCAGTACCTAAAAACATTAGTATGATCCATTTCAATCCATAGGGAACTAGGTACCTTAAACAGTTTAGTTGCTATTTTCGAGCGATACATTAGTGCATCCTGACGCCTTGCAATTTTCATTGCAGAACTCACATTCGTACAAACGTTCGATCTTTTTCCAAGATCATCAATGTTGGATTATTTGTATTTACTAACAACATACGCCTTAGACGACAGGCGTTACATACACGGCGGGTCGCGAAACTTTAGTTGTCGTTTTATGTTCATAAGTATAAATATAAATTAAAAAGTACTAAATACAAGACAACATTTCCTAATAACAAGAACCAAAGAAACCAAATAGATGATTACTAATTCTCCCTTTCTTTAAAAAAAAATAGAATTAATTTAACACATTGACTGTTTACTTGGTCAAGAGCGAATACTTATAACGGGTACACTTTGTATCCAGTTTCCTTACTGACTTCCCTGTTTTAATTGCTCCTGAGTGTATACACATAATGAATAAACACGGAATAATTACTAATCTGTTGAATATGGGAAATGTTCAGTGCCTATTTGTAATGCGGTGAAATATAGATTACCTTTTACAATTTATTTTCACGATATCTTTTGTCAATGGGAACATTTCTATAGTTAATTACTTGTTAGTTTGTACTTCAAATCTCGAAAACGGCTCTAACGATTTTAATGAAATTTACAATAAAGGAGTTTGACAAGGCGAAAAATCAATCTAGCTTGGTCTCATCTTCAGGAAACACAGGTATTCTCGGAGGAAACACGAGCAAAGCTCGGTCGCTCTGGTACATCTCTTAAAGTGAGTGACATTTCAATTAAAACTGAGAGAAGCCAGTATTTATTGTAAACATGATACCCAAAGGGTTAAATCATTCTTAAACATTTATTTTGAATAGAGGTAATCGTATATGAGTTGTATAGAAAGATACGTACCGATTACAAACCGCCAGAGCGCAAGTCCGGCCCGCACTTTCCCGAAGAGAAAGAATGGCGTCTTCGGTCCGTTACGTTTGTGCTTGTGTTTGCGTGCCTATCGTGAGAAAGGCAACGAATCATTCCCAATGCGGGGTGATTCCCTATGTCCTGCTGTATACTTAATGTAAATTTAGTATGATCTATATTTATTTATATATTTACATGGCATTACAGTTAACCCAATGCGCCATGAAACTTAAGCTTATAAAATATCTATTTAGGCGACGAAACGGCGTGGCCCCGTTGCATCGTCCAACGTCGTCGTCGTCGTTGCATATAAACCATGTACCTCTACAAAAGGGGCGTAGCCTTATCAATAACTCTAAAAGTTACATTTTTGATACATCCAAGGCGGTGGTGCAGTACTGGCATTGCAGGCTATTACAGAACAGAATGATAGCAACATGTAATCAACTAAAAGTGACTGCTTATTTACACGCTTTCTTCCTGTCTCTAGTTTTCTACAATCTTTGTAATTATATTAAATAGTTACACCGTTAATAATTAATTCGTAAGGAAAAAATCGATCATTAACTACTTAGTATTTTATTGGACTACCTGCTTAAGTTGGCTTTTGACTTTGTGATAATTATCGTAAATGTGTGTACATAAATGTATTTAAACAATAAATGTTTATTTGTATTTAATATGCAATGTATTATTTCTAACTTTTGCCCGTTGCTACGAGTGTATTGATTTATTGAAATTTAATAATAATATTAAATTAGTTTCCACTATGCATAAGCCCTTTTTGCTCTATCGCCGGGTGAGTGTCGTTCTCAAAGTGAGGCCTATACTGTTATGAGGGAAATGGGTCGGTTCTAGGGGAGCGAGGAGATCGAAAGGGAGGCTGTCGATCAAAAGGTGATGAAGCCGATTGCCGTTGGGATTGGTTGCCGTGCAACCCCAGTTAATGTGCTTACTGTTTAGGTCCCCGGCCACGATGACCGAAGGACCTAGGGAGGCTAGCGAGTCGAGGACGGTCTTAAGTAAGTCACGTTGAGGTGAAAGGTAGGTTGACGCAATCGATATCGGGGGGTGGCCCTCCATCGATATGCGGCAAACTGACACTTCCATATTTGTCAGGGGTGGGGGAGTAAGACTTATGCAATGTAAGCTACGTTTATAGAAAATGAGCGTGCCCTCGAATGGCCTACCATCTTGCCTATCATCTCTAATCTGATTGAATCCAGGGACGCGAAAGGCTCTAGTACCGGATCTGTAATCCTATATTTTGGCAGAGGGTTACATATACTAATGGCGTCTCCTGTTATGCTCTAAGATTCTTTTATCATTAAAAACATTTCTAAATTAAGTTTGAATAATGATCTGATGGGGTAGGGCTTTACCCATGGCGTTCAATTTCTTCTGAATTAATGGGGGTCGGGACGGGTACCAGTACCTACGCGATCGTTGTACGAAACCGTCAGTGCACGAGTCGGACTCGCAGTTGACCGGTTTTTTTTATTTATATAGATACTAGCTTTTTCCCGCGATTTCGTCCGCTTGCAACTCGTTATATCGCCGGCTAATAGGTAGTGTAAGACCTGCTAACGTCATATTATGGAGGTTTACGGGAGAGACAAAAAAAAGATTGAAATTTAAGAAAAAAGAAAGTTTTGATTTTCTGTTTTTTACGATGATTGTCTTTTGTAACTTAACTGTAATTTGCAATGAAATAACGTTTTATATTATAGTTTTAGCAGTTTGTCAAGAAAAAGAAAGTACGTAGTTACATCATGGTAAGGAAATATAAGTACCTAAATCCCTAAGATATAATTTATTTTTATTATGTGATGTCAAATAGCCAATTCTTGGGATTAGGTAGCGGATCCCCGGCATCCTTCAGGATGCAACTGTACTGGGAATAACGCTATGATGATGATGTGATACCAAATTACAATTAGTCATATGATAGTGTTTTAATATAGTATGTACAAATAAAAACTAAGATATTTATATACAACTGCAAATCGAAAGGTACTTAAAGTACAAAGAAACTTCTTCAAAGAAACTAAAGAAATATTCGCAAATTAAATTATATATATATATATAAGGACATCCACTGCTGGGCACCCGCATCCAGCAAACTACAGCGACTTTCACGAGGTCATCAGTCCATCTTGTGTGGGGCCTACGCTGCGCCTTCCGGTAAGTGGTCGCCACTCGAGAACCTTTTCTCCCTAACGGCCATCGGTTCTACGTGCAATGTGCCCCGCCCACTGCCATTTAAATTTAGCGATTCGGAGGGCTATGTCAGATATTTGGGTTCTATTGTGGTGGCCTCATTTCTGACGCGATCACGCTGAGATACTCCCAGCATAGCCCTTTTGGTGACTTTAAGCCCTCTTATGAGGCCCATAGTAAGCGACCACGTTTTAGTGACCATTATATCATCACACACACTGTAACACACTTGACACACTGTAACAAAGTTATTTTGAGGATATGAGAAATACCTGCTAAGTACGTTTATCGCGATAGAAAGAATAAAAACTCTCATTAATTTTGACAAAAGGTTAACCTAACCCCAAAACAGTGATTGTATTGGATTTACAGCTCAAAACCCACGGAATATTAATAAAAAACAAAAATAATACATGCCTTTGCGATGTTATGTTACACTTCTTCGTTTACACCAAAAACACGAAACAAAGTTAAATTTTGCGAGAACAGACATCTAGGCGATCAAAATTCTTACGAATATCGCGGGTGTATTGAAGTTAGCCGATAACTTTTAAATTCGTGAAGTTGACTATTTTATTCATTCATTTCATCATGTGATTTAAGCAATTTGTTAAAAAAACTGGCAGTAGCTGTTTTTCTCAGACGATGCATCTTTTTTTGCTACATAATGGTGGGTAAAACGATATATAAGTATTTAGCGGGTTTACCTCTTAGCAAACGATATTTATAGAAATACTTGCTTTGTATAAATAAAAACTATCCTATGTCCTTTCCCGGGACTCAGACTATGTCTGTACCAAATTTCATCTAAATCGGCTTAGCGGTTTAAGCGTGAAGAGGTAACAGACAGACAGACAGACGGGTGACTTTCGCATAAAATAATATAACATTAGTATGGAAGTATGGATCTGGATGGGGACATTTTACATTTATGTATGTGAACTTTGCAATTTATACAGGAAATTGGGAAAGCTTTATTAAACGCAAATGGAACGTTTTGGTGTGTTTATCAGGCCGTAGAACGGGCTATATGAAAATGTTTTTTTAATACTACGATGGAGGTAAACAATCCTGCCTGATGATAAGCAGACATCGCAGCCTTACGGACATTTCCGACTACAGAACAATCACAATCGCGCAGCCGAACCATGTACATACTTTTTGAATCTTATACAATTTTTACCAAAAGCTTTTGTATCCAAAGAAAACCAACCTGAGTGCACGCTGTTACGCTGAGCGGGCATAGGTCTAAACATGAACCATTCATTTGTTACATATGCACGCTCCGCTGCCCGATTAGCGTCAAGCGGGCATTTCATATTCATATTCATTTATTCATTGTATAGTCATGTAGGTACAATAATGTTGGTGTTTGGTTACATTTTGAGAAAGTCTGTACATGACGACACAATAGTACTTACATTTTGGCTGTACCCTTAGGCAACTTTCTGTCTTGGCGGGGCGGGTGCGATATGTCATAGGTATTTTGCTCTTTGACGTGAGCTAACTGATATGGGATTTCCTCACTTGACGAAATACTGTCAGCATTAAGTTTGCGCAGTAGTAATACCATGCGCAAAAGTGGGGTAGTACTGCATTAGTATCGGTTGACGACACGGACAGCGGAAAGTTTTCTCATATCGTACCGCCTCCGCATCGACAAAGTATGAAGGCGCCGTAGGGTTGTTGAAATATAGTATATAATAAAAATCGGCCAAGAGCATGTCGGACCATGCTCAGTGTAGGGTTCCATAGTTGCCCAATGAACTTAATAAAAAAATCAATAACAAGCAACAGGGAATACCTTCGCAGCGTTTCATACGTATTTTACTAAGAAAGGAATACTTTTTACAATAATTCAGAAACCATCACCACCATATCAGCCAAATGACGTCCACTGCTGGCACCCCCAAATTCACCGGGGGTATATGCCATAATCGCCGCGCTTGGCATGCGGGTTGGCGATCGCAGTATCTCCACCGCACTCTAGGAATGCTGCTGCCCATTCCCCGGTGGTCTTGGTCGTAGTTTAAGGACATACCCGGGTCCATATACCTCTTCATATGATGGCAATTGTATTATCTGAGCATACATATGAGTATTTTGTAAATTTAAAATTGTCTGTAAATTTAATTTATAATTAGTAATTATGTACCTACCAAAGGTTAGCTCCTGAAAGCTTGGGAGCTAGCTGTGAATATTGTGGTTGTGGGACTAGTGGGTTCGCAGTATCTCGTTTTACTCTACAAGTTGCATTTCATAACCGATTCTCGTGAAATTTTGTGAGTTTTGAATATTATAGGTACAGAATTTATATGCCAAGTGATTATTATGATAAATTGAAATAGAAAGAAAGAAAGATTATTTCTAAAGAAGGAGAGATTATTTCTTCTAAAGAACCTTTCTGTTTTTTACTGATTCGACGCAACCACACCCAACGGTAAGGCGACTTCGTGAATTGGCGGGGCTGAATCCATACGTGGCAGATATTTTGTGCGTTGACGTAAGTTTACTGATATAATATGAGATTACCTCACTTGACGAAATATTGTCAGTATTACATTGGACACTAGTAATACCATGCGCAGATTTGGGCCAGTACTGCATTTGTATCGGTTGGCACTGACACCTAACAGTTTTCTCATATCGTACCGTCACCGAACCGCTAACTCAGGAAGTCGCCTAAGAGGGACTCTTGTAATTTTCATTCAAAATTTTGTGTGGCAACTATTTAGGTGAAACCTAGATCGCAGTTGTATATGTTTATTTTTCTTCATTTATTGTTTATTTCACGAGAATCTTGGAATGCATATTATAACACTATGCTGTGGTATCTACAACAATACATAGTTGATATTCAAAACTCGTGTGGTAGGCACTTGTCACTGAAAATCACACTGTGATTCTCCATACAATCAATTCTTCAAGTGGCACTCCTAGCTTGATTTGGACCTCGCATTCCAAGGTTAACAAAAAACATCAAGAGTTCATTCAAGGAGCACGATAGATTGGTCACAATTCACAACAGTGAATGAGACATGTCCACCAACGGCGTAGCTCTTTGAATCCGGCTTATTTCGTGTTACTACAACGGCAATACTGCGTGGTCACGGCTCTGTACGCCTGGTCAAAGGTACTCGAGTGTTGACAACTTCAGATGACGTTCCCGCCACCCGCGCGCTCCTCGTAATATTTAACATTTCATTTGATCGCGACCCACAGCTCACAACCCACTAGTCCCACCACCACAATATTCACAGCTAGCTCCCAAGCTTTTAGGAGCCAACCTTTGGTAGGTACATAATTACTAATTATAAATTAAATTGTCTGTATTACTCATATGCTCAGATAATACAATTGCCATCATATGAAGTGGTATATAGCTCATATTCCCTTATAATGAAGACTTCACATTTTCAAATGCGTAGCTACTTTTGATGTTCACTGTACATCTTTCTAAGTTAGGCCTTAGGGGCACAGAAATTGTTAAGTACGGCAATATTATATTAAAAAAAAATAAACGAACTTACCTACACCGTGCGGGAATTAATACTAAAACCCTTCGGTTTTGTTTGACTAATAAAATTACAGAGTTGTATTTTTATTTTGGTTCAGTTATGCACAAATATTAAAATTATTATTATGTATTAACCTACCACCACATCAGCCCTAGGACGTCCACTGCTGGACATAGGCCTCCCCCAATTTCATGTTAACCTAAGAAAGATTTAATGTTTTATAAATTTTATGTACTTATATAAACATTCACCACCACCATCAGTTTATCAGCAGAAGGACGTCCACAGCTGGACATAAGATAGGCCTCCCCCTAATAGATAGACACAGAGACAAAGTCGTAAGTTGTGTCAAGAGTGCCCAAGATTCTAATCATTCACTACGCTCGTGATTTTGCACAAAAAAAAAATTTTCAACATATCGAACCTCTTTATTAGTAAGTTAGCTCAAACACCGCTTCTGGATGTTGCAGGTCGGCAAGAAGAAGAATAATTAAAAACTCACGGTCCGAAATAGATTAATGCATTTAGGTGTATTCAAATTTATTCCAAAGTTTGCCGGTAGTATATTACTATAGAGGCCGGGAAAACAAATTTAATAGACACCATGTTTTACAAACAAATAAAAAAAAAACTTCTCGGCGTATGCCTTAAATTTTGTATGAAATTCCTTTACAGTTCTCCCGAGTTGTTCCGCCTGCAACTTGATACTTTGATTGAAGCCTGTTATAACGTATGAAATGACGAAATTTCATTGCATGTTTAAGAAAATAAATAAATGTACCTAGGTACTCTCCATCTGTCTATGTATATAATATACCAACAAATTTAAAATAAATATTTAATTAGCACGTTGAAATCAATGGCTGCCTAAGTAAAATTCTTATGTATACTATAGTCGTATGTAAAATTATAACCTTATCACCGTGCTTGATCAACATTATTTGTTTCATCCAGGCTACTTTTTAAGTTTCTTTATACTACGAAAACTCCACACGTGACGACTTTGCATTACGTCCTGTCAGACTATCAGCAGTGAATGAAGCTAATAAGTAAGTATGGTTTATCTTCAAAGTGCTTATTTTGGCAGAGTCTACACCTCACGATATTGTAGCTGGTATCGGTCGCTGAACCAGCTATGTTTATTGTTTTTCTACTACATCCATGTCGTTTTTGGCACAAAGCGTATTTGTTTTACATGGCGAGTCTTGCACTAAGGTGCTATGGTTATGTAAATGTAACGGCCTTGGCCTACATGTTCATTAATAACGTAGGTTACGTGAGTTCGTAAAATAATCTGCCTACACTATTGTTATTGTATTTTGTACAAACACACGTGTACTAATATGATGTTATACATCTGTACGTATGTTTTTTTTTATACCACGTCGGTGGCAAACAAGCGTACGGCCCGCCTGATGGTAAGCGGTCACCGCAGCCTATGGACGCCTGCAACTCCTAGGGGTGTCACATGCACAATACAACACCATAGTAGGTGCACATACGCTATTAAAAAATTAAATAACTAACTATAACGCGTTTCGTGAAATGTTACGGCTACCGTGGCGGTGCAGTGCGTCTGGTATGTTCGCCGCGAACAGAGTGGATGACTTCTATGCAACAATGCGTAAGAGACACTGGTCCTTTGTCAGGAGAGTGAGCGAATCGACGAACAACATTGTTAACGTGGTGTACACAACCTGCTACCGTAAAAAAAGGCGCCAATAATGGCATTGTTACAATGAACATTTTTAATTAATATTGCAATTTCAATTGTTTAATATATGTATAATGTTTAGTCTGAAATATTGTTAAACTGTAACAAATGGGTTCATACCTAAATAAACAACAATTTATTATTATTATTACTATAACTACTATAAGGCTACATTTACACGAAAGAGCAGAAGTTCTCTCATGTCTCCGTAAGTTAAGACTACTGTGGCATGTCTCATTGTAAGTAAAAAACTTAATAAGATAACCTGTTGTATGTATTGTAGCGTGTTCGAATAGGCGTTAGTTTTGTTTATGTTGCACATTTTAAATATGTAATGTCTATTCGAACACGTAACTACATACAACAGCCCGGCTAGTATGATAACCTATACAGTCACGTTATATGGCCAAAAGTACTAAAACGTCACATAAAACGTGACGGTATAAGCTATCATACTAGCCGGGCAGGTCATATTCTTAAGTTTTTTACCTATACTGGTTTTTAATTTAAGGATTTACTCGTACATCGTTAATATCGGCAGTAACCGCTCCTGCTATAGTTTTGACAGAAAAAATCGAAGTACAATATATTATAACTCACGCTCGAGGAAAGGACAAATTCAGCACCTAAGTAGTATGTAATATATTATACTTTCCTGTAACCCTGAAATGGCTCTGGTTACTGCTGCATATCGTTTGTAAGAAAAGATTTACAGAAAATACTAAACTGCGGCCAAATATAAATACCGGCAACAATATAGTCAGGTAAAAGTTCCAGTGCCTGATACTGACCGAGTTACTTAACATTTTCAATCGTAAGAGATGAACAAAGGTTATTTTATAGTACTTACTCAGTTGTCAAACATAGAAACGTTTACCTTACTGTATTAGACAGAACAGCTCTACCTACGTTCGGCGTCAATGTCAACACAACACGAAATCACTAACGCGTGCTTGCAATTATGATTTCTTTATAGTGTACACATGATCAGTGCGATGTAGATAATGTTATGTTTATTCAACGCCCCTAATGGTCGCGGTTGGCGCCGTCAGCATCCGAGCGTAGTCGTGTATCATACCCATAAGAAAATAATCCGACTTGAGTTACGATCCGGGCCATCCACGCGCTTCAGCGTTTCAGGGAAGTCTGTATTAAACTATAAATTTATAGCCTTTAAAAGTTTAGTGGTAATAACCACGCTGAATAAAAGTTAATCCCGTGGGGCTGACTATTTAGCTATTTACAAGTTGGATGGGATCCACGCTTAGTTACACATATAGTCTAGCCAACGAAATATGAGACTGAAACTTATTAAAAACTTTTTAAATGGCAATTATACCTAGTATAGATACAATGTCTAGACATAGATGTCAAATGTGTCAAACGTCACTTAACTGTCGTGTGACTGGAGACAATTAATATTTCCACCATTTTCGGATCAGAAAGAGGGTAATATAGCAGTTCAAATCGTACGAGTAGGTACAATTATTAGTATCAGTATTATTCTTAAATCCCTACTTGGGTACAACTCGGAATATTACAAATGATGAATATTGTTTATTGATAATGCTGTTACATATGTAAGGTATTAAACTGCGTAGTTTTTGCTGCCAAAGTATCATCATCTAGACACGCGGCAGCGTGTCCATCCAAGTTCACCCCAGGAACTGGCGGACAGGCAGCCGTTTATTACACGAACCGTTTGGAGCCACTTTTTACCCCCCAATAACTCAAAATCTGTCTAACATTAAAAATGAAATTTGGTACATGTATAAAGATCCTTTAGAACAACTAGGACCCCAATTTTCATAAATATAGGTTTAATAGTTATTGAGATATTAAATTCCATAAACGGCATTTTTACCACTGACTGACTGACTGACTAGTAATCAAAAACCTAACCCACTTCCAGGTGACCTAGAAAGCTGAAATTTGGCATGTAGCTTGGTAATTGTGTGTGTACCCCAGAAAAATCAGAAAACAGTGATATTTTATTAGTTTTATTATTATTATTATTTATGCTAGTTACCTCAGAACTCCGTCATTTATTTACCGATTTGGAAGATTCTTTTTTTGTTTGAAACGGTATACTTCAGGGGTGGTCCCATAGTCATCAGGTAAGAATCTGATCATAGGATCCTGGAGAAATCAAAGGAACTCTTCAAATATTTGAGGTGCACCTATAGCGATTTGGGTATTTTTAACCGACTTCAAGATTTCAAAAGAGGAGGTTATCAATTCGGTTGTATGTTTTTTTTTTTTTTTTTTTTTAATGTTTGTTACTCCATAACTCCGTCATTTCTTAACCGATTTGAAAAATTCTTTTTTTGATTGTATGTATATATATCCAAGTTGGTCCCGTTTTTGTCAAAAGGCAGTTCTGATGATGGGATCCATGAGGAATTGAAAGAACTCCTCAAATCTTTAAGGCAAACATATAGTGATTTTTGTGTTTTTATCAACAAGTCAAGCATTTGCATCCAAAAATGTGACATTGGATGAAGTGGAACTGCTGATGATGATCAGAACAGAACTCTTCAACGACGAAAAGTTCACGTTTGGCGATTTGTCCTCCTAGCTGTGTTTGTTAAGCAAGTTCTATTTTCACGATTAATTTTTGTCATGCTCGAGTTCTGATGATGGGATCCATGAGGAATTGAGGGAACTCCTCAAATCTTAAAGGCAAACATATAGTGATTTTTGTGTTTTTATCAACAAATCGAGCATTATCATACAAAAATGTGACATTTGATGAAGTGGAACTGCTGATGATGATCAGAACAGAACTCTTCAACGACGAAAAGTTCACGTTTGGCAATTTGTCCTTCTAGCTGTGTTTGTTAAGCAAGTTCTATTTTCACGATTGATTTTTGTCATGCTCGAGTTCTGATGATGGGATGCATTAGGAATCGATGGAACTCCTCAAATGTGAAAGGCACACAAATAGTGATTTTAGTATTTTCATGAACTAATCAAGCATTTTCATTCATAAAAGTGACATTTGATGAAGTGGAACTGCTGATGATGATCAGAACGGAACTCTTCAACGACGCGTAGTTCACGTTTGGCGATTTGTTCTCTTCGTTTTGTTTGTCAAGCAAGCAAGGTTTTTCCATGAGTCCAAGAGGAAATGAGGGTACTTAGTCTTCTACCATTATAAACGTACTTATAGCCATTTTTATTTTATTGTATGGAATCTAAGAGTGCACCATCTAAGTATAATAATCTTTCACTGGCCTCCCCCATTGAAGTCGGTTTTTTTTTCTTAAAAATTATGTATAGTAACTCGCGCATTCGCTCTTAAAAAACACCATTTGGCGAAGATTGACAAAAAGTAATGATATCCCATCAAAAACAGAAATGTGAAAATGGGAGCCAAGTTTAATATTAAGAATATGCGATGCTTGGTTGTCGTCGCCACCGACAAAAGAATTGAGATCTAAATGGGTGCCAAGTTCCGTAGATTCTCTGAAATGGTGCCAAGTTCAGCACTACATTGTTTACAGTAAAACTAATTTACTGCGGCTTAATGCATTTTGAGCCTTAACTTGGCAGTTTTCTATGCACTATTTTATAATACCATAAAAGTTGTTGGACATTTAAGAAAATTGCCGAGCACCTGCACCATTTCAGAGAATCTACGGAACTTGGCACCCATTTAGAATATTGTCGCCACCGATGAAGTGGAACTGCTGATGATGACCAGAACAGAACTCTTCAACGACGAAAAGTTCACGTATGGCGATTTGTCCTTCTAGCAGTGTTTGTTAAGCAAGTTTTATTTTCACGATTATTTTGTATCATGCTCGACTTCTGATGATGGGATCCATCGAGGGAACTCCTCAAATGTGAAAGGCACACAAATAGTGATTTTAGTATTTTCAATAACTAATCAAGCATTTTCATTCAAAAAAGTGACATTTGATGAAGTGGAACTGCTGATGATGATCAGAACGGAACTCTTCAACGACGCGTAGTTTATGTTTGGCGATTTGTTCTCTTCGTTTTGTTTGTCAAGCAAGCTATGTTTTCAGGACACATTTTTCTCAAGCTTGACTTCTGATGGAGGATTCCATGAGGAATTGAGGGTACTTAGTCTTCTACCATTATAAACATACTTATAGCCATTTTTATTTTATTGTATGGAATCTAAGAGTGCACCATCTAAGTATAATAATCTTTCACCGGCCTCCCCCATTGAAGTCGGTTTTTTTTTCTTAAAATTATCACTATTATTTGTATCAAGCATACCTATAATATACCTAGACGTTCATGTCCATCCGATCTTGGAAAGAGTTATTTTCCGAATAACTACTCGTATTATAATAATCTGTGGTTATTTGCAATAATGTTTTGCATGTTTGCTTGATAATGAGATGATTAGCATTATTATTTTCTGTTATTTAATCATTATCGGTAAGTAAGTGATACAGTTTATTTGGTTTATTAATATATGTTTTACTGAAAAATCTTTTAACTAGGTACTTACTTACTTATTGACTCAAATCTGTGTTACATAAAATATCCCCGTCGCAGTGCGATTAAGTACTGTCATGTAAAATCAATCTCATTTGAAGCCATCCATTAGAACGGTGAATGGAAAAGCCTTTCGGGTGTGGACGTTGGCGGGCCCTGTTTCCTTCCCCCGATTTTCTGTTAATGTGCTTATTCTATGCCTGTTTATATTTTATTTTATTTAAGACAAAATGGAGTTAAAGTAAGAAAATACATTTATTCAACGTAACTATTCGAACAATAAAAAGAAACCAAAATGGCCGCAGTATGAAGCCACGGCACGACAGCAAGCGAGGCGTTGATTCTCGGTGGGAACCGAATGTGACTACCCGTAGTTAGGTATTTACACAGGAAGTGCACAAGACAGCCGCAAATCGGCAATGTTGCAAACACATGGTAGTGCACGTATTCTTATTCGATAGTTTCGATGCCTTGGTATGTGAAGTTTGGTGTTTTGAAGGGCGTACCTAACTAATTATTACTTTTATAGGTGAAAAAACGTGTCTTACCCTGAGAAAAGAAAACCGTCCCCTGGTCTACTTGGCACCTTACTCGAACCAGATTGTATAAAAATACCTCGGATTCCACTTTGACAGACGTATGACTTGGAAAATCACATAAAGGCTAAAAGAGACCAAGTGAACTACAAATTGCTAAAGCTATACTGGCGGGTGGGATGTAACTCTGTGCTCTCACTGGATAACAAGCTTCTAATATACAAAGCTATCCTGAAACCGATCTAGTCATATGGCATCGCAATATAGGGAGTAGTCAGTAAGAGCAATATAGCATGTCTACAATTGGTTCAAAACAACATCCCAAGAAATAATGAAATTCACGAATAAGTAAAAATGCCAACAGTAGCATCAGAAGTGGAACGCTATAAGGAACACACATAGCTCGCCTCGTTCACCACTCCAATCCATTATCTTCTGGATTACTTGATAATGTCCATGTGATTAAGAGACTCAAAGTAACAACATAATTTGAGTAGTGAGTGAGGCACTGCCCTCTATACGATCTATCTACGATCGCCATTTCCCGTACAACCAATCTGATCACACATAGTATGGAGACTAATAGCACAGAATAAGTAATAGTACAACTAATAGCGTGATAGCAGATACTAACGAAAAAAACATTGCGTGTGCACCAACCACGCGCAGTGTTTTAAGGTTCCGAAGTTGCCATCCATCTCATCACATGGGCTTCAAATAATAGATTGTGTCTCAAGGGAGCAAAATGATATATTTACGTCGATGCCGGCATATTTAATCCCTAGCTACGCTCAAAACACTGCAATAGAATTCAAGTGAGACAAGACGGAAATATTTTTGGTACCGTGAGACACATACCTACTGCTTTTCAAACCGCCTATGAAGCCCGCTGCTAAAAACATAAAATGTTTTTATAATAATTTTACTACCGAGTGTCACATACAACTTTTTACACCTTCTATGAAGGAATGAGTCATTGTTGCCCTCAAAGGAGGGAAGAAAAGTACTAAGTTTAATCCCTCATTTGGTAACAATGATTATGTTCTTAATATCAGCTGTGAAAAACTATAGTTTGGAGGTGAGATCACGGTCTGAAAACAGGCCAGAAAACGTGTTGCGGCTCCGTCTCTCGCGCTCGCAAACATTGTTTTTAGCGTTTCGTTCGTACCTCAAAAGGGAAAAAACGATACCCTTATAGGATCATTCGTGCGAAACTTTAATTGCAAGGGCGCATTCAAAGATACATTTCGAAAATATTCAATAATTCATTTTCGTTAATTAAAACTCCTAGTATGTATGTTGTATAAAATATCCTTACTTGACAATGTTGATTTTTTAATCCCTTACCCGTTTTTCCTTTTGAGGTAAGGAACCCTAAAAACACCCTGTATATTTATGTAACTATATATCGATCGCGCAAAATAAACAATTCATTTCTGACTATAGCTGTATATGACACAACAGCGAGTGGCTGAAGGGGCCCGAATCCCCTCACAACACGGCGTCCCGCCCTTGGCCGGCCCCCAACGGAACGCCTGCCTGTCAGCTGTCATCTAACATTTATTCAGGGCTTGATGGCACTGTCGACACTGTCGATAATTGAAATCCATAGTCAGTTCCACTCGTCATACTTACGAGGGAAGAAATCTTATATAGCGAGGCCAACTGTCCCCCAATATTTAATGATTCATAGAGTCATGCCTCGTGCACGAGGAGCGGCTTCTAAGCGGGAGACCACTGCTTGGCTTCGAATGAGTTAGACAAGACTGCGACGGTAACTGCGGGTAGTTTATGCAAGTAGGTACTTACGAGTAGGTACTCGTAACGCTTAAATGCTTATACTGCAACTACTAGCAGTAGCATAGAAGTCCAATATACCGCGTTTGATGGTCAAGGCTACCTATTGATTACTTAGATAACGTTATATGTATAGTAAAGTGATCTTTTAAGCCCTCATAATGTACTTAACGTGTGGGTAACTACGGAAGCCTAAGTACATAGCGCGGGGCCCACATGACCCCTTTTTTAGGGTTCTTACACTTATAGTTTCGTCTTGTACTACTACTTATTCTGTGGTTTCACCATATCCGTCTGTCTGCCCGAGGCCTTGCTCTGTGATCAGTGCTAAAAACTGCAATTTGGCATGGATATATAAAATCTATAAATCTGACAAATAAGGTAAAAGAAAATTAGAAAAAAATAAAGGGTACCTACACGTAAAGTGTGAATCATTTTTTTTCTTCGTTCCTATATAGGTAGTGTGGGGTGTTGTTGGATAGAAGGTATTTCAAACTGAACAGGTGTTGTTGGATAGGCCTTTCAAAATGAATAGAGGTCTTCAACAAACATTTTTTGATAGAGTGAATGAATACTTTCTGAAATATGAACTTGAAAAAAAAAAGAATTGGGACACCCCCCTTTAACTTTTGAACTATGGGTCCAAAAAAATATGAAAAAGTCCTGAAAGTAGGTAATGCTTAATAAAGACTTTCAACGAAAACTATAGCGGACATGATCAGTTAAGCTGTTTTTGAGTTATCGTAAAAAGTCTATTAGTAAAAGACGTATGAAATGCTGCGAAGGTATTCCCTTTTGCTTGTTATTGATTTTTTTTAAGTAAGTTCATTGGGCAACTACGGAACCCTATATACTGAGCATCGCCTGACATGCTCCTGACCGTTTTTTTTTAATTAATATCGCTGGGTAACTAATGGAACCCTACATTGAGCATGGCTGGGTACAGAATCCTAAAAATAAGTAAACGAAGAATTACGTTACACCTATTTATTATTGGGTACAATAATGAAAAACGGCACTTTTTACGGAAAAAAATTATGACATCCCAGACCTGTCTGGGACGCAATCATCTTCTCTTAATTATCTGAATCTGGACAGTTAAATTGGTTGTAACACAAAATGTATTATTACATATACAGGTTGTTTTTGTAATTCCATTAATTGAGAGTTGCGATTGTTGCGAGGACACATTCCTGAGATGAACTAAAGTAATCTTCTTTAAAGAATAAAATATTCAAGAATTCAATTTCGTTACCTAATATCCTTAGTATAGTATAAAAGATCCTTAACAATTAAACAATGTCACAGAATAATATAATAGTAAGTTGACGTGCGTGTCATTCGAATTCTGAATATTGTCAAACTTGACATTAACTGTTGCTTAACTTCGCGTTAACTTTTAAGACCGTTTTGCATTCATCCTTGATGATATTGCTGATATATAATTAATCATTTTGAATGAATATTAAAAAAAAAAAAATCTTATATTTTGATAAACTAAATATGCTACGTCGTATTTATTTATATGTATACAGACGGATATATGCTTAAAGGAATGGAAATCAATAAAAACAACCTGTATAATAATAATTTGAGCAGCCTAATAGTTTAAATTTATTTATTATGTCATCTTTCTTTCCCAAAATTGCAAATATCTTATTTATGTTTTCATAAACCATATCCTATGATCATTGCTCCACTGAGATAACAATATCTCATCTTAGATAGTTTAAAAGCTGGATATTCGAGCCGCGCCGGCCGCCACCCGCAGTCTAGTCGCAAGCTATTTGATTTGACGGTTATCCTCACCTCCTACGTTTATATTGAAACTTAGATAAATATTTACTTTATCCAGTCTAATTTGGCACGGACTTGCCACCGCGCTGCTAGATTAGAATTTTATATTTTCACTGGTTTAGTGTTGTATTTTTATTTATCCTCTTATTTTAATATTTATTTCGGTCGGTTATATACCTACCTATAGATCTAGTCTAGGAAAAGGATTATAGTGTCACAAATTAATATAATAGTTCTTCGAAATAGATGCAAAGACTAATTGAGTATTGAGAAGTACATTGCTAATTTAGTATTGTTAAAACAATAATAAGCAGCTTTACTTTTATGATTTTTGGACCCATAGCTCAAAAGCGCTCTGAGACAGTAGTACTACCACGTAGTTCAACTGGTAGTACAAATGGTAGTACAAATGATACACTCTAGGGTCACTAGTGCTACTACTAAAAACACAAGATAATCACTCGGGTTTTGTCATATACTCATACTCATACTCATTTATTTGCAATGATTTTACACATTACACGTCAAAATAATACATTTCATCATACTCGTATTTACATTAACATAAGTACTTAAAGGTACAAAACTTTACCCATTAAATATGTCAGTGTCTCTTACAGTTAAAGTTAAATTACAAATTAAGATACAAAATTAAATTACTATTATGATTATTGGATCAGTTAAATGTTACAACAATTCGGATACATTATAATGAGCTTTTTCAACGAGCCACGATTTTAATTTGTTATAAAATAACTGTCCGTTCTACTCTTTGATGCAATCTGGGATCGCGTTATAAATTTTAGGACCTATTACGGAGGCAGTTTTGGTGGACTTGGTCAGTTTGCACCTAGTTTCGTAAGTTCTCCGATCTTTGGGGAAAGGATTCCATGTTGCTTCTCACGAATTTCACGATATTGAAGATGTAAAGAGATGGTATTGTCATAATACCTAGTGAAATAAAGAGTTGTCGAGCAGGTGAACCGGGTGGAGCGTGGGCTATGATTCTGACTGCTCGTTTCTGCAGCACGAAAATGCGACGCCAGTCAGCAGCGATTCCCCAGAACTCGATGCTGTAACTTATTACTGAATGAAATAGTGCGAAGTAGCTGTTACGTAATTGGGATTGTGGAAGTACCAGAGATAGTCGCTTTAGAGCAAAACACACCCCTGACAGCTTTTTACAAATACTATCTATTTGGGTGTTCCATCTCAGTGCGGAATCTACTTATAGTTACTCCCAAAAACTTTGCTGAGTTAACTTGTGGGAGGGTTGTGTGATTGACCCCAACAGTTAGTGGTCGCGGTGGTCGGCCGCCTAAGTTGAAATGTAGGATTTGAGTTTTACCTACATTAAGGACTAGTCCGTTTACAGAAAACCAGTTAAGCAGTGTTAAAAGTTTAACCAGTAAACCAGTTAAGCAGTGTTATACCACAGTGTTAAAAGTTCAACTGGTAGTATATATGATACACATGCGCGATGTAAACAAAATACAATAGGTAAAGCAGGCCACTATCAAGTACACACTCTTCTGCATGAATGATATATACCACCCTGCTCTAAATTTAAATGGTTGATCACCAGTTGATCACCTATCATCATTTGGAGCGCTCGTGGCCCAGCGGCGCCCGCGTACCGCGCGCGGTATGCGAGGTTAAGCAAAGTGGGGCCAGGTCAGTTCTTGGATGGGTGACCGCTTTGAGCGGTTACTAACTGAGCGCTCCCGTGATTTGGAAGGCGCGTTAAGCCGTTGATCCCGGCTGCTGTCTCCGACAGCAGTTGTTAAGCCAAGTTAGAGGCCTTCGGGAGGCTTGAGAACTTCTAACAGTCAAGTTGCCCAATCACTTGACAAAGCCTAATAATCCCAATAAGGTCTAGTTTCCCCCTTGGGTTGGAAGGTCAGATGGCGGGCCCTTCCGTAAAAACTAGTGCCTACGCCAATTCTTGGGATATTAGGTAGCGGACCCCCGGTATCCTTCAGGATGCAACTGTACTGGGAGTAACGCTAGGACCGATGATCACCTATCATCATTTCATCGAGGGCGCCATTTTACCTATATATTTTGATAGAATGCTCGATTGTTTTTAAACTGTATGGTACCGACTTACGGTATTTTTTCATTTGATGCTCAGATATATTTGATCACCTTGGCTGCTTAGATGCCTTTGGCTTTCTGTGCGTTCAGATATTTTACTCGTCGTATGTTTAGAATTTATTGGAAATTTTCACATATTATATACTCGTTGTACTTATGTACAGAATTTATTGTAAACAATGTTTGATTAAGACCTTTATTAATTTTGAAAGACCTATCCAACAACACCACACTCCATAGGGTGGAGGCAAACAAAAATTCTTCAACACTTTACGTGTAGGGGAGGTACCCTAAAATATTTTTTTGAGATTTTATTTTACCACTTTTTCAGATTTATTGATTTATGTATCCATGATAAACTTTCTAGCACCAACAATCACAGAGCAAAGCCTCGGACAGACAGACAGACGGACATGGCAAAACTATAAGGGTTCCTAGTTGACTAAGGAACCCTAAAAAACGTAAAGCCCTCTTGTATGTAGTTGTGATTTGCGGCGTATTCGAATAGACATTACATATTTACATTAATAGACATTACGTAATATAAACAAAACAAATGCCTAAGATACGAACAGAACAATGCATCACAAACAAACTACATGCAAGAGATTTCACCTTTACCAGGGCCTTTCAGCTCGAAGTACGAACTTTTCTATGGAAATGTTAGTTTAACTTGTTTGCACCAGATGTCTCTGGGTGCTGTCTCTATCGCACTTGCATATTGAAGTGACAGGGATGCAGCGGTCGTGCGGTTAGTTTTTACTAAATACGCGCTACGATCTATGTGGAGTATTTCACTGGTATCTCTATCTCAGTATATATATTGTACTTTGTGACCTTTACGTCACCTACTGTATAGCGAGCTGAGCATTTCAAACAAGGAATTAGTAATTTTTCCTAATTAAAATCTATCTTATTTCAAATGTCAAATGTCAAATTTCTTTATTGTGACTACAGGTGAATGAAAAGATGTTACATATATTTATATCTTACAGTACCAAGCAAGACCGTAGCCTACCATAATTATGGTGTACAAATATATCGTTATAATAATTATTTTTTACACAAAGTCAAAATTAGACAAAGTTAATTATTTTCATGTCAATACGTATAAGTTACACTCACTGCTCAATAAACAACAAACAGAATATCTACTAGTCAAAAAATTATGTTATATAATATTAAATTTAGTGTTATTTGTTATAGCAATACCTAGTTTCTGCCTTGTAATTTATGTTGATAGGAACTGCTGATCTATGCCCGGAATGGAACTGAACGACGTGTGTTTTTGAAAGATTTAATACTCAATTCATTAATATTCAACCATGCAACAATGTCACTAATAGCCTTATTAATAACATGTTCGTATTTTTCTAAAGACTGCTTATATTTTACTATAATTGTGCTGTCATGAGCAAACAGCACCATTTGGTTATCTGTGTACTTTGGTATATCATTAACATTAATATAAAACAGAAATAAAAGTAGTTTCATAGGAGTTAAGCAAGCAACGATATCAGATAATGTTTTGAGTTCGGTATACTTTTATGGTAAATGTCCCAATGTTGAGCACCTTAATACCAAATAGTATAGACACCTATTGTTTACCTCTATTATTTAGTGTGACATTCCAGTATTTCTTATTAGGCTGTGAATGTGTTGAAGTAAGTAAGCTATTAGACAGTCAGCTAGGCCCGCAGACGCGGCGTGGCGCGACTTGGCCGCCCGTGCGGACGGTGAGTTGAGTTTACGTTCCGATCACAAACCACTTGCTAAGTAAATAAATACACCGGGTTTAAAATAAACTTCCCTAATAATGCTTAGCTAGGAATGTGTGTGATTCAAAATAAAACGTTGATAACAAATGTAATTTAACCGTATAATTTACATTGCATATTAAATAGTTTGCGCTCCATATTGGCCTTTAGTAAACTCTTTACCATAATTTTGTTTGTGATAATTTAACATAATCCGCACAGCTCGCGATACGAAGGTATTAAAATTCAACAATAACTGATTATACTAAAATATACTTATCTATCTTATTTCGTAAATGCATATTTCTAAATTTTTATTGGTATTAGTGAGCGGAGTATTTTGTATGACAGTGAAAGAAATGAAAATAACACAATGTGTGGCACAGCACTCGAGTCCATATGGGCTGTGTCTCGGACTACCCTTTCTGAGACCACTATTTTTGTAATGACAGTTTGCAGGCGGTGGAGCGCGCCCGACTCCCGAGTCTGCCGAGCGGAGCCGAGCCAGAGATATTGAGCGCTGAAACAATTTAAGCGCGCGGAACGTAGAATTTGATAACGTCTTGCAAATACAACGATCTTTATTGAAACACGCCAATTGTGGTATTAAATCAACAAATACGTGATTCTTTGGAAACAAACTATATTTTTTAGTGTTACCTATTAGTATGAATAGATTTCGTTTTCACATACATTCTTACAACTCACGCATGTATTCCCATAAAGGGGTAAGCAGAACACACAAAGTTCTCAGTGCCAATTTATATAATTGTAGGCTTTTGAGCCATATTTATATGGAGAAAATATGATATTGCAGTGATAACTTGCTAGCCCATTGCTCACCGGTCGTTTCTTACAACACCCACGATTTGAACGGTGGTGGTGTTATTTCTAACCCACATTGAGTAAAAATGTTCTTAAATGAGTCCCTAAAGAAAAAAGTTACACAAGGAAATAAAATAATACTGCACAGTTATGTAACCACTTTACCTTAAGGTGGTATATATAAGTACATATGTACATATATGTCAGGTTTGTGTGGGATTCAAACGGTACGTTGCATTTTGTCGGTACTCGGTACACGTATTAGGACGGTACAGGAAGTTATGTTTCGCAGCGCGAGGCATATTATAATAAATCGCCCCTCTCGATTTTATTACGTATTTTCCAGTTTTCCACACGATACTCATTTTGCATAGCACTACACGGCATAACGGGTATGAAGGCGCCTTTTCATTGGTCGTTAAGTCGGCGCATGCGGGTGTTCCCCGTAACTAGATTAGGTATTATAAACATTCCACATGATTAATAATTGTATAAAATAACAACAGTACCCTATTGACAGTCAAGATCGCGTAGCAAACTTTCTCTCAATTGCTACTTTTACTACAGTAAAAATAGTCGGTCTAATCTAATTATAAAAGTTTTACTTGAAATGAACACAAATTAGACATCCGTGACAAATAGATGCGCCTGAAATAGCTGCGCTGACAGTCGAACACACGTCGATCTGTTCACATAATGGTGAGCATTCCATTTTTCATGTTAAAACTAAAAATAGTATCTACGGGTTTAATCTCGGCTAAAGTAACGTTCGAAACATTGTTCCAAATTGATTAATTAGTAATTTTTGTATGAGTATACTTAGTTACTTACCTTTTACAGAAGAAATCGTTTTGCTTTAAAGATTATTTGGAGTTTTTTGAGCTGTTTACCCGACAGCGGCAAATTCCAAAAGGAGGGGTATCCTTGCAGGCATGTATGCATGTATGAATGTCCGTTCCTATGTCCGCTCGTAACTACTGAACGGCTCCATTGATTTTGATAAATGATACAGTGCCCGGCAATAAATATTGCACACCTTGTCTTTGGAAAGATACAATTCGCTGTTTTCGACGATTTCCGAACACTGACGTCTTTCAATTATGGTATTTATTACCTATGTTTCGTTTCAATCTGGAACATGTAGGTAAACCCTGGATATGTATAGCGAGCTTTTGCAACTAGTAGAAAAAGGATGGTAAAACAATTATGTATGGTTTTTTAATCGAGTGGGACATCAAAATAAAGGCGATAAGTCGAGTACAAAAAAATAGCAATTTACAGGATGGAAAAAAATTGGGGTCCTGGAGGGGGTGAAATTTTATTCAAACTAATTGTAGTTAAAAAAAAAATGTTTTCTATCCTAGGTTAGGTCAGTCTCTAAGAAGTTTTTGTTCCATGATAGAAATAGGATCGTTTGCGATCAATAGGCATCAAACATATTTTTTTAACAAAACGGACATAAAAATGGTTACGTTTTGCTGTCTGTACATTTTTTCAAACATATCCAGTTTTATGGCTTAGGAAAAATAAAGTGTCCTTTCAGCAAATTGAGCTATCTCAACGTTTTAAGGTAGTTGCCCTCCAGGGCCTATAAAAATATCCACCCTATACGTATACATATATGATTGAAGACAGTTTAGACCGAACAATCTAAAAAGTAACTTACCTACACTGAGCAAGTAAATAGTACGAGTATAGTTGATTGGCATAGGATCATAAACAGCACTTAGGTTTCTTTAAAAAATCTTAATATTCGCTTGTTGTATTACAAAAAATACAATATTATTTCAATGAGCTATTATAGCACACATGACTACATGAATGATAAAACACCGTGGGATTAATTGTGACTGAAATATTAATGAATTAATCATTATGGCATTAGATATTTATATGATCTTTTTTTTTTGAAATTTTGATTTTATTTTAGAACCTGTCTTGATTTCAAGGGTAATCATTTATTTATGTACAACGAAAATATATACACGAATACTTAACCAAATATACACGAATACTTAACCAAAAATAGATTTCTATTTTTTATATATTTATTATTATTATTATTATTTATGTTTTGACGATCCTATTGTGAATTTTACTACAAAATAATTTCTTACTTTGACATGTCTACAACAATACAATATTTATTTTAAAGAATAATAATAGCATCAATAAATTGCTCTAAATAATTAATTAATATATATGTTAATACATGTTATAACTAACGATTCGAAAGTGCTTGTTGCTAGGCCTATTTGAATAAAGAATATTTTGACTTTGACTTGACTTTGAGTTTCACGGTATAGAGAGTAAAAGGTGGGCATAAAGTATAGAGCGAGCGTAACAAAAAACATTGATATCAAATTTAATGCGACACGAACGGAACTGCTTGATTGAGCCCTAAATTGAATCTGTGGACATCTACATAAAGTGCTGTGCTACATAAAATGTCACACGTACTACCTACGAAATTTAAGTCTCGTACTACTGGTAGTACGGCTACTAATGTTTTTATTTCTCATATTATGAAAGTAAGGCACATTTGATTTCAGAAGCGGGTTGAAAGTGAGGACTATCGCCCCAACAACGGTTGAATTGACATTTGCTATTTATTATTATGAGTTAATATTGTTAAGGCCCTCTAGTCCTGCGAGAGTAGGTATTTAGCGTTGTCCTGGCGGTGCGTGAACAAGCCCGCGCGGACGAAGCGACTGTGAACTCTGATGACCCCGCTAGCTTCATACTGGTCACAGTAAAGAAATATAACTGTATTTTGACTTAAGCAATGCATTAATTATGATTAAACTTTAGTATGTAATTGATATATTTTTTTTAATAAATAGGTAGTAAAAAATTAATTACGGTAGGATCCATTATAATGAAATAAAAAAAAGGATTCATAGTACAACCCTGAAATTCGTTATTAAATGTATGAAACCTAAGAACCTAAGAAATATGTCTTATACCTCTCTACTCGATTTGTTTAAGAGTGCGCAGTCCGTTCGGTTCTCCATACAAACGTATTTATGCTCTCATTTTAAAACGCCATGCTAGAATAACGTGAAACTTTGTATACACAATGGGATTCGGCATATCTAGGTCGGAAATTAGTTTCTGTTGCTTGAAATTATAATGGAGAAAAAATACAGCGATTATTAAGGTTTTCATACAAGCCGTAAAAAACTCAAAAAACCGCTGTATTTTTTTTCTTTTACAATTTCTAGCAACAGAAACTTATTTTCGACCTAGATATGCCGGATTCCATTGTGTATACAATGTTTCATGTTATTCTAGCATGGCGTTTTAAATTGAGAGCATAAATACGTTTGTATGGAGAACCGAGCGTACTGCGCCCTCTTAATATGTCATGCATTTTTTTATCTATTTGTGTTATATTTATACAGGGTGTTATATTTATTTGTCGTGTGCGTGTTATCGTCATCATCATCATATAGCTGATGGACGTCCACTGCTGGACATAGGCCTCCCCTAACGATTGCCACATAAAATACAGACAGAATATTTTTTGGTGGTTTAATTCATTCGTCAAAAGTTATTAGCTCTCAAAGCATAAAAAACATTGCGAAGTTTTTACTTTTTTACTATTTATGCGAAAGATTACCGTATTTTTAAAAAATAAATACCAGAAATGATTTTTACATAAAGATAATAAAAGTATCAATATGGTATATGAAACGATACCAAACTTGCCAGGTAGCTACCTGGAAATGGGTAGATCTTTTAAAAGAAGATTAGCTAGAAAGATAGATAGATGTGTATAAATAGTTCAATATAACGTCTTCAGATACGCTTCCAGAAAATGGTCCATAAACAATTGTTGTGTTTGTTTCATTCATATCATTCAACAGTTCCCGCCAAAAGTCCATCCAGTAATGATTTTAAAATTGATTCGATAGGACTTGACTGATTCAGAAAATGTTTTTGCATATTTGGCATTTTTTAGTTTCTTCATATTCGCAATGAAAATACCTCTATTAAAATATCTCGTCTGAATTGGATGGCTTTCAATCCTTGGTTTACAAAGTACTATTACATCGCAACAACATATATCAAAGTATCCTCCAGTTACACCAAGCAAATTTTTAACAAAAAAATACTGACTCCAAACTTTGTCAGGTCCCATCCTCCTGCTATATAATTTGAGGAGTTCCCTCGATTTTGCCAGATCCCATCCTCCTGCTATATAATTTGAGGAGTTCCCTCAATTTTTCCAAGATCCTGTCATCAGATCCAGACTTGGTGATAATGGGACCAACAAGAAAACATACTCTTTTAACGAAAAAAATCACTTTTTGAAATCGGTGTTTTAGTCTCTGAACATTCATAACAAAATAAAAAATATTCCTACGAATTGAGAACCTAATCTTTTTTGAAGTCGGTTAAAAACTAACCTTAAATAGGACTGTATGGTACGTAGGCAAAACCACGGAATATATCTATGGATCTAGTATTATATCTATGAATTTTAATTGTGAGGACTACACCGCGTAGTTAGCTATTCAAATATTAATCTGTGAAATGGGTTCTCAATTGTTTATTTGGAAACCTATATTCTCGTCCCGAGTTTCAACAGTCCCAATACTACAGGTTCTTTAAAGTACCTTATAAGTAGTGTTGAAAAAAGTAAAAAGTGAGTGAGTTCCAATAAATCGAATTAGAAAATATTTGTAAAAGGGCGGGCTCGGGTATTTAAAGAACAATTAGTCGGCGGCTTCTCAGCCCTCAGGGCAAATATTTGCCTATTCCCGCCAACCCTTGTTTGGACCAATGCCGCCCTGGGCGTTGTCGTCACAGCGGTGGAAACGGTTAATAGATGGATGTTTGCTCGCTCTTCCCTATATACTTCCACTTCCCTGGCTATAACTGTTTCCCTCAGCGCCAATTTGGCTTAGGGTTGGGTGAAGGGCGAATTTTTTGATATTTGGTAACTTCCTTCACGTCACCGCGACGGCTTTTTGATTCATACTAGGTACTTATTATTTGGAAAGTGATCAACTGAGGTCGGTCAAAAGTATAAACATGTCCATAACAGTATCTTATAGGTACGAGTATATATATTTATGTCTGATAGCAATAACACTCATTCTCACGCAGCAGAGTTTACCGGAATTTCTTAGAAATAATCATATTTTTTTATGCTGAATTACACAGATTGCTTGTCTGACAGCGTTTTGAATATATTTCTCTTAGGTAAGTACATATTATCCCGTTGATTTTGACATTAATAAAGACGGTATGTATACTTTTAAATCTCTTTCGCCACGTAGTGTTTAGAAAAATGTATTAACTCTTTAACATTTTTGTAGACAGTTAACTAGCTCTTATTTTAAATGTTCTACCATTTTTAGGAATATTGAACAACAGTTAGACGCTATTCCTACACAATATATCTACTTACCTGAGACTTTCTCATTATTTTTCAGTATAATTATACCAAATGCGGAAATGTTTGCATGATACGGGAATAAGAGCTGAAGTCTTATTTTAATAAAAGTACTATCCACAGCCAACTGTGAACACGCAAGGAAATCTACAAGATTAGTAAACTGCAACGGTTAGGCGCCTAATGAGAGCGTTCACACAGAGTTACCGTTTCCAAATTCATCAATTAGTTAAAACGCATGTCTATCGAAAGGTGGCCACCGCAGAGCTCGTCGCCGGCGGTCTCGCCGTACTTACAAAAATACCAGAATGTAATTAAATGTGGATAACTTGCGCTTTATAGACGGGTGCGCGCGCGCTGCTCGTGTTTGTTTAGTTTGTTATAGACGTGTTTTTACGCAATCTGGAAGTCGTAAATCGTTTCACCAAATTATGTCGTTCCCCAGAGTGAAGGTGCAGACGTGCCTCAGGAAAGATTAACCCCGAAGTATCTATGTATTTGCTTTGTGCACTTTTAATCTAAATGGTAGCTAGTTTTACTCATTTTGTCCTATTCATTAGTGAGATGAAAGTCTGCCATACAACCTCAAAAATTATGAAACCGGTTTTGAATGTTCTCGGAACTCGTTTATATAATATTTGGCTCTACCAAAACTTCCCAACCAGATTCATAATCGAGTAAGAAGTTCAGAGTAGCAAAAATGTACTAAAAGCGTAGTCATCGTGAATCCCGAGATTCAAGAAAATAACTAAATAAGACGCGCAGTTTTACCATTGTTATCATATGTGTATTTATATGGTATAGGTACTTACGTAGAACTTTATAATTATAAGATAACTATAAAGTATAAACCAATATATTTAGTTTAGCCTTTTTCTAGGTTTGAGTATATTTTTCAAAGCTACGCATTAGACTAATATCATAGAGATGAAATGTCAACTGTATTATGTCTCATACTTTGTGTGTTTGTTAGAGTTGAATGTTAGAAGCTTGCTTTACACGTGGTTTCTAAGCTATAGCTATACAGGCATATGCCAGACATTGTTAGGGGACGAAACTTGGTAGAGTTGGACCACGGTTGCACTATTTTATGGCAAAGTTCCTGTGGTTACATTCCAGTTTTATAATCCATCAAGGTCCATGCCAGACATAAGTAATAAATTAAGATTGCATTTGATATTCATGCATGTTCATTCAAAACAAGTATGCAAATTTATATTGCTCTATCCAGTTAAAATAACTTAAAATCATTTTATTTTTTAAACCAAGGACTCAAATATAGACGTGGCAACCGGTGACAAAATACTTTCTTTATATTTTTACAAAAATTAAAACTTATAACAATATGTGTAAGATTAGAGCTACGAGTATATGAATCGTCATCGAACGCATAGGTACATTATTTAGTGACGCAGCAGTGATCTTCTCCCAGAGATTTTTAAGCAAACATTTTAAAACACAAATGTTCTTTCACGGCTCAATTTAGCTACTTGCACAATGAAGGCTTATAAAGATACAATAAGTGAGCAACGATTGACAGCGCGGGCGCAGAGCCGGCGGCGCGGGAGTCGCGGGTAATGCGGCGAGTAATCCTGCGCGCGCCGGCCCACAATACCCGGATCACTATAATCCGCAAAAAATAACAAAAATGCATTACCAACTTACAGCTCTCACTTTTAATTACAAATCCGGCTAAAGTGCCCCTTAAGGCCTCACATTACGAATGAAAAACTTTTAGATGACGGTAAATACAAAATGGCGACTTTTTTACGGAAAGCTTGTATTTGCAATTTAAAAAGTAACATTCTACGCATCCTATTTAATGCAATTTGTTCACAATGAATCAATTATTTTATTTTATATTGTTGTAGGTGGTCCTCCGCCTGCAGGTAGATGTGGTCGATCAGCCTCAGGGCTCGTTTTTATCTACATTGCACGCCGAATTTGTCGTTTTCTTATATAGTAGCTGGAGCATACAATTTTCTACACAACTTGATAAAAAAAGCAATTGCAAAAACGCTATCTTGAGTAAGTATAAACCTAAAACGAATTCTGATTAAATAATTACGCTGATCACTTAGTAATATTTTCAGTAAAAAGTTAAGTATATAAGGTTATTGATGTTAGGTAGGTGGAAATTGAGCGCTTAGTCCTATACCAAACTACAACCGCCGCCGCGCCGTAGCAGGCTCTACGCTCTACGCTCAGCGTTTCGTCGGCGTAAAGACTACACAAATCTGCATTTAGATGTATCAAACGTATATTCGGTTCTAATTTGAACATCTATATAGGGTTTTTAGTTTTACTTACATATACATCACAAACCAAAAATCAGATCCAGTGTTCTCAACTTTCAAGAATTATAGAAAAGATTTTTGCAGTCTGTGTATATCCCAAATCTTAAATATCAAACCATAAATTATGACTGTAAATAATTTATTAAGAACGAATCACAAAATCTTTTTTTGCAGTTTACAACAAATCAATAATTTGCCCCATTTAACGCTTAAACGACTTGTGACCGTCAATAATGTATTAAAAAATCTGCAAAAAATTTAAACTGACACGCAAAGAGTAAAGTGACACGTCATTTTGACAACATCCATCCCGTTCCGGACCTCCGGACCCGAGTTTTTTGCCCTCATTTGACGGTAAACTACCAAGTTATTAGAATGCGCGGTATACAGCCGTAAGTGAATCTTAATAAGGATACATTTTGTTTGGCACTTAGCGGCGTTCACATTGTGCATGGACTCGTCGACATGAAAGATTTTTCTCAGCAATATTTCTTAATGAATCCCTTACTCTGCCATTCATGTCATCCGTTGAGTAAACAAGGACCTTCGTCAAATACACGACTTCGTTTTCGATCCAGTTAGATATTTTCGAGTTTTGACAAAATGTGCAAACACAAGGTTAATATCGAGGGCGTAATGTCGGCGTAATATGTAGTACGAAAAGTGCACAGATATTTTTATCACTCATATTGTATTAGGTATTTATATATATTTAAGTACTCCTACATGTATACTTACATTTACTAGTGGCTCTGTGAGCTGTAGACACCGCTAGAGATATTTTTAAGTTTTCAACCCGGCTCTGACATTACGTAAAAAAATCTAAGATCAAAGTAAAAAAAATCCCAATATATATTTAATCATCTAACCTACTCACAAAATGTCACGAGAATCGGCGGAGAAATGCGACCCTTAGAGGACACCATTTTTCCCGAGATGAACGAAGATTTTTCGCTCTCTCGGTCAATGACTTTGGCTGTACAACGTGTCGCTGCCTATTTTGCGATTGTTACATAAATTGGATGAACAAGAGTAGTAAGCACATTTTAGTAATGTTAATTTTATATTACAATACAATACAAAACCTCTTTATTGCAGACCTCAATAAATTACATAGCTTATTATTACAGTGTATAAAACTTAAAACTAGAGGAACACAACAGGCGGTTTTATTGCTAAAGAGCAATCTCTTCCAGACAACCTAGCGGAAAAATAGCAACACACGTATTAAAAGTGGGTCGCAAACAAAAGAATTACTTAATTCAAACTTATATACAATCACGTAAATATTAAAGCACAAATACATAAATCATACTTATAAACATACATAGATCACTTAGACATTCCTACATATATGTTTAAATAAAATAAATATGAATATATATATATATATACTAGCTGCCCCGCGCGGCTTCGCTCGCGTATTACATATAACGCAAGGGATGCTGCGGATTAAAATATAGCCAAATTTATCCTTCCAAAAGGGCCTTTTACACGGTGAATATTATCTCGCGATACACTCATATCACGATCCGTATCACGTGAATATTAATGAATATTAAAAACAGATATCAGAGTAGGTAAAGCAGCTCCGCTCATTTTAAGCTGAATTTTCTGACTAAACCACAATCAGTAAGTTTAAGAGACACAGATAAGTGATATCTGTCAGATATCTTCTTCACGTGTCAGTGTCTCCATTTTCATAACTGCAAATTATACTGAACTGACGTTTGTGACGTTTTGTTTTGCATGGGATTTGACATTTGGTGTGCTTCTACACGGAGACAATTCGGCAACAGCCGAAAATGATCGTACTATCTGTCCCGTTCTAACTTATCTTAGTTAACCATAAGGATTCAAAGAGACAACTATATGAAAAATCATCTTGCTTAACACTACTTACGGATCTCTTGGTAATATTAATTTAAGATATTGAAGCAAAGTTCAAACAATTAGGAAAATGCGATAATATTGACAACCTAGCATAATTGAGATAAGTTAATATTAATCATGTAAAGGTCCCCATTAAAGATAAATTAAAAAATGACACACCACGTCTGTAATTCATGTAAACAATGTAAACAGGCCGTTTATTTGGTTATTAGTTATTTTACTGGTGATGCGGATATATAAAGCCGACTCAAATCTCATATTTTCTTTTGCTGCAGAATTTACTACAGGTTTGAGCTCTATCATATTTCCTCAATTTATTCGAAATATGTCAATGAGGCAAAAGACTTGCACATGAATTATTGCATACCGTACGTCAAAAACCAAAGAATTGATATCAACTCCATCTGTAGTACAGAATTGTTCAACAGATCCATTTTTTCATGAAAACGCGATAATGACGCCACCTACCGGGTCCAATTCTATTTTCAAACCATCTAGGAATCCACTCAAATATACACACAAAATTTCATCCAAATCGGTCCAGCCGTTTAGGATGAGTAAGGTGACAAACACACGTACACAAGAATTATATATATAAAGATATATACATATATTAATACATAAAATAAAAAAAACTACAATATCAGATATAGAGACAAAAGAAGCAGATAGCAGGATGAAAGAATCATGGAAGGGACGGATAGTGTTCTTTAAGCTGTGATTTAAATACAGTAATAGATTTAGCACGCCTTAATTCCACGGGGAAAGAGTTCTAAAGTAGAGTAGCTTGAAAAGTGAAAGAACAATTATAACATTTTGAAAAGGAGGACGGGACAGTGAGAACCAGATTTTGGGAAGATCTAAACGATTTAAGAAAAGTAAATCGTTTTTTGAGGTAGCGAGGAGTTGCGGGGTGAAAAAGAATAAAAGAAATAAATTTATGCCTTTGAACATCAAAGTTGGTCTCTGTTACAGATTTCAATTATAGGTGGCGCGGCCGCGCGACAGACAATGCGGGGATTAGTGCAGGTTTGTTCACTTGCACTCTGATGCAACTCGGAATTGCAGATCGGCTGACACGTGGGGCGCGCTATCGCGCCGCGCCACGACCCGCCACCCCTTTGAGCTCCATTCTAACGCTGGTCCAATTCCACACCGCGGATCAGCATATTTTACACGCCTTTGTGAAGTCGTTAAATTGAGACCGGTATCAGTAAATTAACTAGGGACGAGACCGCTATTGAGATACTAACTTTTAATTTATTGCAGCGAAACAAATAAACATAGAGGATAGATGACGCCGGTTCCTGGAACTACTAGTAAATTGGGTTGAATTGTTGAACACGGTATGGATAATATTGACGCATTAATGAGTTTCATGATACATTAATTAGATATAAGAATAAGAACCGTTTATTCGTGACCATACAAACAAATTAACAACAACATAACATCATAAGTACACAAACACAGATACTGTATTTCTCACGAATCGGTGATACATATGTTTAATGTTTATTTGGGCAAACAACGGTACAATCAATACTTAAAATTATAAATAACTATAGCTAATAAATCGACCAGCAAAGCTGCCACTACCAAGTAATACATCTAAATAATTGTCATGAGTTATGAAGGTAACCAAAAACAAAATTCAGAGCTGCCTGAAGACTTAGTGAATATGCAGGAAATGAAAAACTTTCAGGATACTTTACATTATCTCATACATCTTAACTATTTTATTTTACTTTGCAGAGCAATCTACGTTTATATTGGCTTTCCGACATATGAAACATGTCGGCGTCGCTAAAATCATTATATGTTTTACAAGCTCTGCTTAGGAAAGAATTAGCCTTATACTGGTATGTACGTACTCTCACACATTTGACTCAGGTGCTACAGTGGCACTGGCATCGTGGAGAGTAGGCAAAATTTCGGTGATGTGAAGTACAAAAAAAATCGGCCAAGAGCATGTCGGGCCATGCTAAGTGTAAGGTTCCGGAGTTGTATTCGCACAATGAACTTACTTAAAAAAAACAATAACAAACAAAAACCGGCCAAGAGCGTGTCGGGCCACGCTCAGTGTAGGGTTCCGTAGTTTTCCGTCCGTCACATTTTTTTTTTTAATTACAAAAACTATTCAACCTGTCAAGTTCAAAATAATTTTCCTACAAAGTTTTTATAAAGTTCTACTTTTGAGATTTTTTTCATATTTTTAAAACTTATGGTTCAAAAGTTAGAGGGGGGGGACACATTTTTTTTTACTTCTGGAGCGATTATTTCCGAAAATATTAACATTATCAAAAAATTATTTTAGTAAACCCCTATTTATTTTTAAATACCTATCTAACAATATATCACAAGTTAGGGTTAAAATGAAAAAAAAAAATCACTCCCCACTTTACGTATAGGGGAGGTACCCTGATAAAATATTTTTTTCCACTTTTTATTTTACCACTTTGTCGGCGTAATTGATATACATATTAGTACCAAATTTCAGCTTTCTAGTGCTAACGGTCACTGAGATTATCCGCGGACGGACGGACAGACGGACGGACAGACGGACGGACAGACATGGCGAAACTATAAGGGTTCCTAGTTGACTACGGAACCCTAAAAAGGAATAATTTCGCAGCGTTTGATACTCGCGTCTTTTACTAAGAAGAGAATACTTTTTACAATAACTCAAAAACGACTTAACTGATCATGTCCGCTATAGTTCTTTTGGAGTGAAAATTTCCGAAAATATTCACTTTATCAAAAAATATTTCTTAAAGACCTGTATTCATTTTGAAAGACCTATCCAACAACATAGGGTTGAAGCAAAAAAAAATCATATCCGCTTTACGTGTAGGGGAGGTACCTTGCATTTTTAGTAGGTACATGTACGAGCCAGTTATTTTTTCTCTATGAGATCTGCGGGGTAAGTATTTTTTTACGCAACGTTTTCGAGGGCCTGTAAGGTAGACCTAAACTATTTATGACGTCAATGCTGGAAAAATTACCATGTGGCGGATGTTCACCCAAGTCTAAACGTCCCTGAAAAATAACTCTATACACGAACTTCCCCAATGGACTGCAGTCAGGTCCACTATTTATGTAATTAATATCATTTTTTTAAATGTAGCTATTGTCGCACTTGTCTAAAGTTGTACGAGTGTGAATAACTGTAAAAATAACTAAACTACTCATTTAAAGGTAGATCTTTCACGTTTCCGATAAAGGTATTTTAAATATTGTTATTTTAAATAATATTATGAAGCGCGGATGTTGATTTGCGCAACTTGTCTCATAAATTCTTTAACCGGAAACCGGATTTTAATTCTGTGACTCCTGCGCATCAATCTGTTAACGCGTCCCTGGATCAAAAGATTATCGCGAATATTAAACTTCGTCACTGGAATCGGTGACACTTTAGTCAATATGGCACCAAGATGCCGCTGTCATCAAAGCGAAATAATAATTTTAATGTTCCTATTCCCGATAATTCGGATCTTAGGTACCTACAGTGTCCAGATCTAGGAAGTGTATCTATTTGTGGATTAAAAACTTACCTACAAAACGGTGACTTTTCATACAGGGTAAAGTGACCCGGCGTCACATATAACACTTTACTGCTACCTGATAATGATAATTAATTATTAAAGAGCTTCTGTGCACTAAACCTCTGATAAGCGGAGAAGATTTGTAGTAGTAAGAATATAAGTAAATATGTAAAAATATACAGCAATTTTTTTTTTATTAAAAGCTGGTATGTATTGGACCACGCACAATGTAGGGTTCCGTACCTACTAGTCCTTATCACCTACTGTAAATAAAAAAAATGTAGTATCCTCATTGGAAGCTGACGGCACTTACACTCTTTTGTTTTGCCTAGGCAGTTTCTCAGCGATAACTTGATACCTGTTGGATCTACTGTAAATTAAAAAAAACTGGCCAAGTGCGAGTCGGACTCGCGCACGAAGGGTTCCGTACCAGAAATAACCTCCTTGCTATTACGGTTCATGAGATACAGCAATAAACGCCAACAACTACTCTGTTGTATGGGAGCCCCCCTTAATTATTATTTTTATTTTTATTTTAGTATTTGTTGTTGTAGCCACTATAAAAATACATAATCTGTGCAAATTTCAACTGTCTAGCTATTACGGTTCTTGAGATCTAGCTCGGCGAGTGGTAGCCATGAAAAAGGGCTAAAATACCACGTTTTTTGTATGGGAGCCCCCCTTCATTATTATTATTATTTTGTTTTTAGTATTTGTTGTTATAGCGGCCACAGAAATACATAATCTGTGAAAATTTCAACTGTCCAGCTATTACGGTTCTTGAGATACAGCCTGGTGACAGACGGACGGACGGACGAACGGACAGCGAGGTCTTAGTAATAGGGTCCCGTTTTTACCCTTTGGGTATGGAATCCTAAAAATGTAGTATCCTCATTGGAAGCTGACGGCACTTACACCCTTTTGTTTGGCCTAGGCAGTTTCTCAGCGATAACTTGATACCTGTTGGATCTATCTTATTCAAATATTTTTTTACTATGTCCATGAATTTTTCATCTATTTTGGTCCACGGTCCGAAAGTTAGAGAAAGGGGGACAATACTATTAAGACTTTCACAAAGTAATTTTTTTTCTGAGAATCCGTTTCTAAAGATGGCTAATCTATTGGTGGCTCACATTACGTAAAAAATAACTTTCAGTTACAATTTTGCAGCGACCAACAAAAATAAGCGGAAACACACTGCATGGAGAAGCGTTCAGTTTAAGGTTGATTTTACTCTATATCTTTATGATATCTTTAATATACGAATGGCCTAGCTCAAATCGAGTTCAACCGATCTGGTGACCCCTAGATTTCAGTTATTAATGAATGAAGGAAGGAAGGAGGAATCATCTTTTAGTCAGATTAGTTTATATTTTTTGGTTATTATTAATTGGTAAATCTATTACACAACGTAGGTACCTCATAAGATTGTCAACACGTTTGTAAAATTTAGCTACGTAAGTAAAGTTCGTCTACTTATAATACGTGTATTGAAACCGGCTAAGACAAATAAGAATTAACAGATGACCGGTGATGAAAAGGCGTGTTTCGTTTTAGCATTGACTTTATATTGAGGGAATCGTGAAACAACGGTGACATGACAACTCCATTCCTTTTGTGCATTGAGCCCGCACTATTATACGACTGTAAAGAGACGTAGGTATACTTGCATTTAAATAAATTTATGCCCTTTTAAACAAAAAACACAGTAAAGCACTTCAAAGGAGGTGCGGTTAATTGAGCAACAAGATGGAAATAAAAACACTAGCCGGTGTTCCTCTCCACGCTGTGATTGACGTCATCGCGCACAATTTATTATGACACGTTTCTTTTTGCTTCTGTTTATGCCGCGGTTAACATTACATCCAATTTTGCCAAAATTAAATGAAATATCAGTATTTTGTGACTTTTGACAGTATTTTGAACGAAATAGATAATGATCGATTCGCAAATATTCGTCAACGATCATAATTTACTGACGAAAGACTAAATTATTGATGATTCTTACTTTGGCTCCACCCGCCGGCTCGAGAGCTAACAGCTGCAATTTGGATTTAGCCTCCACGCCTAATTTCGGTGGGTAGACTTATTTTAACATTAAATACACACACAAATATCCCTTGTATAAACACATCGCCCCATAATACAAGCGCAACCGAAAGAAAAGCTTTACTCGTTGACACGCAAAATGCACCGTTATTGTGAGCATTCAAGCGTTCTGTTTCCCGCGTCATTTGGCTTAAAGGATAATTGTATTGTTTTCCTAGCACACAATTTGTTATAGAACATCAGGCTGCAAGTTTTTATTAGTGCGGCTATAGATAAGCGAGCACCCTTCCAGGCGGTTAGCCGTCGATGTGCTGCGGCTTCCCTCATGTTTACAAAACTCGAGTACTTATCTGTGTACCCCGATCTTTCATACGATATTAAGATGACTTCTTAATAATCACAATCATTTGCACTACACTTTAAACAGTAATAAGTGCAATAAGTAATAACCCCAAGAAACGTGGGTATAAACAAGTCAATGACAAAATGTATATATCAGAAATCGTAGGCTACTATTATACTATTCTGTGACAACTGTGACAGACGGACGGACAGACAATGACGCGAGTGATCCTATAAGGGCTTTTTTTACAGTTAGAGGTACAGAGCACTTAAAAAACTTCTTTGGTTAACAAAGAATTGGTTGGCTTCAAAGGATTACTTATTGATCTTAAGGCCCATTAAATTCATGGCGCAAGACCTAGCATGCGATTGTCATTAGTATGATTCATTACATTGCAGGGTTTGATACTTGTCTTACCTCGGAAGGCAGCCCCACATTAATATGCAAAGCATGCACGTTATAACACCTTTAAATTAAATAACAAAAACAAACAACGTGTCTCACCGTTCCTGAAATAAACATACGTAGAAGGACACGGAGACCAATTCTGGTTTTTGAAGTATATCAAAAGTACCTGCCTAAAATTATTTATTTAGTACACTGAAGTACCAGGATATAGCAATATAAGAAATCATTAATTACAGTCATATTAGAGTCTAATACTTAGGTACTCGAGTTTGAACCCAGTTGTACATAAAGACACCTCACTCACAAATCACTAAATTTGTCTGTGCTGTACAAATTATTAGAAAAAACCAATCAATGGAATTTTCAACTAGGGTTTAAAAAATGAAAAACTGATTCGTGGCATCGTTCGTGGAAACGAATCTTTCAATCAGTTCACTCTTCTAATTAATTCCGCCTGGGGATCACCCCGGTTAGAAATTATAATTTCGCTTGTAAAAAATATTTATAATCAATGGAATATGACGCTTAATAATAAGTATGCTATAAAAAGCGAGAATACGCGTTGTCCGAGCTTTACAGGATACAGGATCTCAATAGCATAGCAGGATAGGGATCTTGTCAGTTTGGTCGGGTTACCGTGTAGCCTGTGCGTTAAATGTGGCGAGCACATGGGCTGAGCCGCCGTTTACCGAGGCGTTTAGTGTGCCCTCACCCACTCTGTTTACCTCTTCCACACGATTACAACATAATCATGCTCAATGTATACCCCACTTTAATTAAAACTACGTCTATTTTATTAAATCACGTCATCAATCGTTCAATCGTTTATCGTTTTTATACTTTAATTTAAAAAAAGAATACAAAAATTGTATACCTAATACTAACTTTTACTCGAGACTTCGTCGGCGTAGAATTCATTATCGCCTTAGTGAAATAATTGCAATGTATTGCTTAATGGGCAGATTAATTTACCAATTTAAAAAATATGGAGCGCCTAAGCAGCGGAAATATCATCATTTCTGTTTTACTTAGGGACTGTAATACCGGAATCCCGAAATACCGGGACTACATCCCGCAATTACGGCCTGCTTAGCCTAGTTGGTAGTGACACTGCCTTCGAAGCTAGATGCCCCGGGTTTAAATCCCGGCCAGAGCATTATTTGTGCATTTTAGCACGGATTTTTGTATCTAGGTTTCTATGTATTTAAGTATCTAGAAACGCGTCAGCGTGCCCAGCCAAGTTCACCCCAGGAAGGAAGCCATATCACACACGAACCGTTTGGAGCCAATTTTGATCCCTCAATAACTTCCAATATATTTAACATAAAAAATGGGTACGATGTTCCTTAGATTATCTGAAAAGGTGCCAAGTCTGGCACTAGATTGTTTATAGTAAAACTAATGTATTGCGGTTTCATGCATTTTGAGCCTAAACTTGGCAGTTTTCTAAGCAGTATGTTATAATACCATGAAAGCTGTTGGATATTTAAGATAACTGCCAAGTTAAAGCTCAAAATGCATTCATCATCATCATCATGTCAGCCGAAAGACGTCCACTGCTGGACATAGGCCTCCCCCAAAGACTTCCACAATGACAGGTCCTGCGCCACCCGCATCCAGCGGACACCAGCGACCTTTACCAGGTCATCGGTCCACCGTGTGGGGGGCCTGCCCACGCTACGCCTTTCGGTACGTGGTCGCCACTCGAGAACCTTTCCGCCCCAACGGCCATCGGTTCTACGTGCAATGTGCCCCGCCCACTGCCACTTAAGTTTAGCGATTCGGAGGGCTATATCGGTCACTTTCGTTCTGCTGCGGATGGCCTCATTCCTGATGCGATCACGCAGAGAAACTCCTAACAAAGCTCTCCCCATTGCTCTTTGGGTGACTTTGAGCCTTCTTATGAGGCCCATAGTAAGCGACCACGTTTCAGTCATTTAATTTCAGTAGTTCGGTTGATTTGTCCGGGGCCGAACTATTGCCACACTTTTGATCCCATTAGTTCGGTTATGACGTCACACCGAACTACTGAGAATTAAAACGACTCAAAAGTACGGTTAAGGATGCTAAATAAAAAATTAAAGTTTTTTTCCAAAGGATTTTTTTAAATATAATATAATTGATTCTTCGACTTCTTCGTATTCCTATTTAAACAGGTCACTCAAGTTTTTAAATTCGAAACATGAGTAATACGAAACAATACTTCCTGTTTACCTAGAATCATGAAATTTGATAAGAAACAATGTCATAAAGTAGAAACTGTTGAATGATTACCAACGTAACAGTAGGTTAAGACGTTTACCTAATGGACATTTGGCCGGTTTTTTTTACAATGAAAGTTGTTTGCACATCACTAACCGATCTATACAAGACTTCCCAATAGTTCGGTTTGACGTCATAACCGAACTAACGGGAACAAAAGCGTGGCAGTAGTTCGGCCCCGGACTAATCAACCGAACTACTGAAACTAGAGGGTTTCAGTGCCATATGTCATCACTGGCAACACACACTGGTCAAAATGCATTAAGCCGCAATAAATTCGTTTTATTGTAAACAATGTAGTTCCGGACTTGGCACCTTTTCAGATAATCTACGGAATTTTGCACCCATTTGGATCTCAATTCTTTTGTCGTGAAGACGACAACCAGGCATCGCATATTGAACTTGGCTGCCATTTTCACATGTATGATGGGATGTATTTATCTATATAAGTATGTATACCGCCATCGATTGTGTAAGATTGTCCCCCAATCCCAATATTTATTTATATATTATTTATTTAATTACCCGGATACCGCGGGATTGAGAATCTTTAATACACCGAATCGACAATGTCGAGCTTTCCCTAGTTCTAGAGACAAAATTTGCCATCATGGCCCTTTCTACATCTATTCTACTATCGTCCGTAGGTTTCGCAAAGATCCATAACCCACAGAGTTTAGTGCACCTCTGAAGTTCGTAAATAGCAGAGTTAAGTAGATAACATCGATTACAGTAGACATCTGGGACTTGGTAACCTTAAAATGTAAACTAAACAGATCGGTGTCTGCCCGGCACTCTCAGGTCTCCACTCGTGTTTATTTGTCCACATCTTTTCGATAAATAAAGCAATATTTATTTTACGTGTCATCTAAGTCGCATCCTATCTAAGTGAAGCGTTTCACAGAAGACCCGTATATTAGATTAATATCATTAAACATATCTCTGAAGGGATACAGAACTATGAGAATACGTAAGTATGTGACTTTACAAAAGCGTAATTCATAAAAAAAATATTAGATTAGAGAGAAATACGAGGTTTAACGAACCGAATCCCTTAAAAATTATTACGTATTAGGTACCTACAAGGTAATTTTACTAACCGCCACAAATAAAGCATAGGAAATTCACAGCATATAGCAAGCTGTATGTAATAAAATTCATCACTGGCAACGAGAAGTGGTGAACTAAGCCGCGGTTAAACTTAGTGCCGTTTGTTTTCTTAAGGCAGAAGCGTTGCGTTGGGGCCCACGCCCGCCCCCCAGCGGGAGCGAGTCGAACGGTATTATAATGAAGAATTAGGATCTTCACTGATAGTTGAATCAGCAACTTTTTATGAAATGTCAAGAACGCTCTGTTGGTATGAATTTTGTAGGGATAACTTACGTCACAATTTTCTATTATCAAACAGCGTCCATGTTTTAATCTCTATGTAAGTACAGTCGATGAATTTGATTTCAGGACTACTTCGTTTTGTACCTTGTCACAGTGACTAGAATGTGAGATCTGTAGCAGCTTTTATATTGATTCTCTCTGTGACGAGGTCCGAAGTGGCCCAGAAATCAAATTCCTCGACTGTACCTACTTATTTAAAAATCTTTAGAATTAGCAATAATAAGTTGAAGCGTGATATTTTCCTACTATTTACGTGAGTTTTGTTAACAGTGTATTCGTAAATTAGTGATAGTTAATTTTCACTGTGTTAAACTATACTGTATTATTTTATTAAACACGTTGTGTATTATTGTTTAATCTCCAAACATCATTTAAATTGTAGGTACTAGGTAAGTACCAATCTAAAGTATCTAATTCAACGCCTGTTAAAGCGTTAACTATGGGTATCTACGATAATAGTATATTAGGCGAGCCCAGGTAGCATGATAGTGATACCTTATACCGTCACATTTTATGGACCTTAAGTTGCATGCTGCTATTCATCTTGATTGTCATTGTACACATAATGCCATGTATCCCATCAAAAACATAAATGTAAAAATGATAGCTAAGTTCAACTTTAAAAATATGCTATACGTGGTTGTCGTCTTCACCGACAAAATAAACCGGCCAAGTGCGAGTCGGACTCGCGCACGTGCCAGAAAAAACGCCAACAACTACTCTTTTGTATGGGAGCCCCCTTAATTATTATTATTATTTTGATTTTAGTATTTGTTGTTGTAGCCACAATAAAAATACATAATCTGTGCAAATTTCAACTGTCCAGCTATTACCTACGGTTCTTGAGATCTAGCTCGGCGAGTGGTAGCCATGAGAAAGTGCTAAAATATCACGTTTTTGTATGGGAGCCCCCTTAATTATTATTATTATTTTATTTTTAGTATTTGTTGTTATAGCGGCAACAGAAATACACAATCTGTGAAAATTTCAACTGTCTAGCTATTACGGTTCTTGAAATACAGCCTGGTGACAGACGGACGGACGGACGGACGGACAGCGAAGTCTTAGTAATAGGGTACCGTTTTTACCTTTTGGGTACGGAATCCTAAAAATTGAGATCAAAATGGGTGCCAAGTTCCGTGGATTATCTGAAAAGGTGCCAAGTCTGGCACTAGATTGTTTACAGTAAAACTAATTTACTGCGGCTTAATGCTTTTTGAGCCTTAACTTGGCAGATAGGGCAAAACTGACATGGTTATTGGCCAGTGACTTTAGGGCATACGTTATTAGAAATTGCGAGGCTCACCCTAAACTCTAAAGGTTAAGTAGTCACTGGTGCTGCGTATAGAGTCTCAGCTCTCCATCTGAAGATTCATCGTATAATGATATAATAAAGCCGCTGACGGCCATCACTTGTAGCACGCGCGTTCACCGCGCGGTATAAATCAGCAATTAGCCGCGACGACACTGCAACAACACGGCCACGTGCGCCGGCGCCGCCAACCCTACGGGTCACCGTCCGTCCCAGTCATGTACCTCTCAGTTACTCCTGGTTTTGAGTCGTCGTCGAAACTCGTTCAATCCAAGCCTCCCAAGTTTACCAGGGTCATACTCAGATTTAGTTATGCCACATTTCTACGGACATTGCCAAAGTTATTGGCCGAGTTAATCTGATGATGGAACCTCTTAAACTACGAAAGATAAACCCAACGTGTTTGGGTTCATTGGAACCCTCTCAACGAGTAGTTGGTGACTGTGGAAAAAAGGTACCTGACAACCTACAGTCGGCAATAGAAACTTATGCCAAAATGAAAAATTTGCACAATCTTATTTGGTCTTTTATATGAGCCATCCACGTTACTTGTACGGAAAAGATACAAAATAGAATTACTCGTAGCAATGCAAACTGGTTTGCACTATTAACATATTGCCATCAACCTGCATGATATTAATTATCATCAACCTGCGCTGATGCGGCTGATGAGTCTCCTGATCTGTACTTATGATATGTTTGATATTGGTATTACCGTTTGTGCTCTAAAAGATTTTCTTACGGTATGTAGCAATAGACGGAGTGTTACATATCATAAGAAAGGTTCATTTGTATAATTAACAGAGCTCTGAAAGGGTGTACTGGTTTGAGAGCATACTCGTATTACATAGTTGTCCCATGTGTAATTTAATTACAAACGAAATGTTTGGGCTGCCTTTGTACGAAGAGTTTTGAGCTTTACTTTATTTTGTTTCCGGATTAGTGGTCCTATCATTTTTATCATTAACAGATAAAAATGAATGACGGCATATATCTTGCCGATATCCCTAAAGGGTTATTCATCATTAATGAGTAAAGTTTTGTTTGACCCCCGACCTGTTCCGTAAAGTATGTATGAAAAACTATTTTTTGCTTGATAATTTATCGGTATTTTAATAGTTATTCTGCTATTCGGAGGAATTATTATTCACCAATAAGTATATTGGCATTTGCTGGCAAATTATGTGAATGATAAACGTTATCACCAAATTTGAACTGCATATTAGGTCAATGGGAGTGACAGCATTAGGGCTCCGTTTGGACCCTTCAAGTACGGAACCCTAAATATCAATCATCATAAATATCGATGCAGCCGTCTTTGCCTAAGCCTTAATTTATTTCACAAATATCTTAAAAATAAGTTAATAAAAGCTTGTAATATTGAGAAAAGTGTTCAACGATTGAATTTCAACCGACCTGTGGAAAAGGTTTTCTCACAAAAAACGTACGAATATGGAAGCCGGCCCAAATCATAGTTACCCTAATAAGTTTGTCGTTTTATCGTCAAATAGAACACATAGCTCCTTACCTGTGAAATGATATTCCACAGTTAATAAATCTTTCACTCTTACAACCCTTTACACAACATGTTGTCACCATTTTTATCTAATTTAATCAGCCGCTTATTTTCATAAATTCAAACTTGACGCCATGATACAACACAACATGTCAACTATCTCTTATTGGTCTGTGATGTCAACATTGGGGATACCAATCGGAGGGCTTTCAGATCGAAGTACGAATTTTTCTATGGAGATGTTAGTTGAACTTGTTTGTACCAGATGTCACTGGGTGCTATCTCTATCGAACTTGCATATTGGAATGACAGAGATGCAACGGTCTTGCGGTTAGTTCTTACTAAATACCACAACGACACTACGATCTACGTGGAGTATTTATATATCTCTATCTCAATATATATATCGTACTTTGTGCAATCAATATTAAAAAAAAATACTACAATATTTAATGCAATACTCGGTTTCAGTGAGTAAATAATGTTTAGATTTTATACAACTACAAATGAGGTCAAATGTAAATTATCCCTAATAAACATATATAAAGTACTAGTTGGTAAAAGCAAGTATAGCCTGACCAGAGTGCCTACCGCGAACTTCGAAAATCGAACTTCGTGTCGTGCCGTCCCTTTCACTCTCGTGATATACAATATATGACGGAAAGGGACGGTACGAAACGAAGTTCGATTTTCGAAGTTCGCGGTAGGCACTCGGTGCCTATTTCGACTTGAGATAATGGCGCTGCAAACAGCATATTATACGGCAATAATAAAGATACGTCATGTATAATCGGGACAGTGTGATTTGGCTTTCTGAGTCATCTACTTTAAAAAAAAATGTATTGAGTCTTTTTTTCGTTGCCGGTATAGCCTGACCAGTGCCTATTTGCCTATTGACCTGAGATGATGTCGCTGCAAACAGTATGTTATATGGCAATAATATACATACGTCATGTATAGTCGGACAGTGTGTATTGGCTTTTTTAGTCATCTATCCTTTTCAAAATGTTGTATTGGGTCTTTTTAGGGTTCCGTAGTCAAGTAGGAATTCAACAACTATAGTTTCGTCATGTCCGTCTGTCTGTCCGAGGCTTTGCTCTGTGATTGTTAGTGTTAGAAAGCTGCAATTTGGCATGAATATATAAATTAAACATAAAAAAAAAATATTTTTGAAGGGTACCTCCCCTACACGTAAAGTGGGGATGTTTTTTATTGCTTCGCCCCTATGGTGTGGGGTGTTGTTGCATAGGTATTTTAAAATGAATAAAGGTCTTATCAAACATTATTTGATAAACTGATTATTCTCGAAAATAATGACTCCAAAAGAAAATGTGTATTTTTCGGACTCATAGTTCAATTAACTTTTGAACTATGGGTCCAAAAATATGAAATGTGGGCGGAAAATCGTCTTGATGCAATATTTTCGGCGTAACAAGTGTCCGATTTTATCCGTCACACCCGTCACACCCTTCAGGTAAGGCAAGTATAAGGGAAGCCTTTCCACCGAGGTCGGCTGGAGCCGAGGAGATACGTTCGCAACCCTATTGCATTGCCTCCAGTTGTACCCATTGCACTCTAGCACCCGTTTTACGTGACTCAGTTCCCTATCTACGAACTGCGGGTCACACAAACTTAAGGCACGACCGATCAATGTTCTCGGTACAGAAGATAAATGACCTGGGTGATGGTGTGAATCCGCCCTAAGGTACCGATCAGTGTGTGTTGGCTTACGATACACTGTGGTAAGTAGCTGCCCACAAGGTCTACGCATGACCAGAACATCCAAGAACGGCAATCTTCCTTCACTCACCTTCTCCACCGTGAACTTGACCTTAGGATGTACACCATTCAGGTGCTCCGTAAACTCCAAAAGGCTAAGTTACGTTGCATAAGTTAAGTTATTCTGCTGTTAATAGTTTTATTTATGTATTTCTATACCCCCCAAGAAATTGGGGGAGGCCTATGTCCAGCCGTGGACATCTTTAGGCGGATATGGATTACTTTCTTACCTTCTCATATGTAACTAATCTGGTGTAATTCATACTATGAGTTTTTTTGTTAGCGCAGTAGCCACTAGGTACGAGCACAGTTATAACTATAAGTAAACTCCTTACGTCATGCTGTGTTTTGTACACATAGGTTCTAAGTTTTTTATGTACGCCTTCCTAAAATTTTCTTTTAGTTTTTATTTCTTTTTGTCTGTCACTTATGTATGTTTTAGTTTCAGGTTTAGTATTATTTTTGATTTCTTAAAAATGAATGTCATCCGATGTAGCTTCTTCTTTATGTTTATTATTATAGTTATTAACTTTTTATTATATGGTAATCCTGTCGTTGGCGTCTGTGTCGCCTCTGGTCTTAGATTTAAGTAAGGTCCCCACCGAAAATCAGCGCCTCTGCTTGCTGAGTCTTGCTGTGGCTTCATGCTGAGTGGGGGTCCTTTTTAACGTCTTGTTATGTTATTTTATGTTTGTATTTTTTATTTCTTGTGCGACGTTAAATAAATGTATTTTCTTTCTTTCTTCTTTCTAAATACGTCATCTACATACCGCCACCAATATCTAGGCGTAACTCGTGCGCTATTCAAAGCTTGGTCTTCAAACCACTCCATAAAGATATTGGCTGTAACGGGAGCTATAGGTGAACCCATGGCCACTCCATCCACTTGAAGATAATAGTCCCCATGCCACAACAAATACCCGCTCTTCAGACAGAACTCAATCGCACTCATATACACGGTAGGTAAATCAGTATTCATCACGAGGTTTGAAATAATTTTAATTGTTTCCTCTACCGGTACATTCGTGAAAAGAGACGCCACGTCAAAACTCACCATAAGTTCGTCCTCACATATCCGGATATCCTGTAGCAGGCCAATGAAATGCCTCGAATCCTTTATATAACTTGCAGACTTGCCAGTGAATCCCTGGAGTATTGATGAAAGATGTTGGGCAAGCTTATATGTTGGCGAGTCAATCTGACTGACAATCGGTCTCAACGGCCAATCAGGCTTGTGGATTTTTGGCAATCCATAGATCTTCGGTGATGTTGGGTTCTGTGGGCGCAGCCGTTTCGACAAGTTTTTATCTTGTAAATCATGCAACAACTTGTTAATTTTGGTTGACACTTTGGCCGTAGGGTTGTAGTTGACCTTCTTATATGTAGCAACATCACTCAGCAAGTGACTTATCTTCTCCTAGTAGGCTACAGTGTCGACAATAACTGTCGTGTTTCCCTTGTCGGCCGGCAACACCAACACATCGGGATTGTTCTTCAAGTCCCGTAACGCCCTCAACTCGATCTTCGCGCGGCATATTAGATTTAGATTTTAGGTAGATTGGACTTACGCAACATCGAGGCGACATCCTGCCGAATACACTCAGCGTCCACTGCGGGGATTTTATTTCGCAGAATGGTGTCTTCCAAACTAGTGACAATCACCTCAGTAGGTATCCGACTGGGCGTAGGAGCGAAATTGAGGCCCCATGCTAAGGCTTTCTTCGCAATTGCGCTCACACTCCTCGATGACAGATCCACAACAGTTTCGGTCGCAATGTTTGAGACTGAACCTTTTGTGGGTAGTTTGGCTTTAATTAATTGAGCCAATTTTCCCCTGTGTCTACCCACCGTCTCATTGAAAATATGTTCAGACCTACTGAACGACATTGCATCAAAACACGTCCATACGTCCTGCTCCTGTGGCAAGAATTACATAGGAGAGACAGGCCGGAACATTTCCACTAGATTGTATGAACACATACGCAGTATAAAAAAACGTGATGCTCGGGGGTCTGCAGTTGCGGAGCATTCACTGAATTCGGGCCCATCACATTACATTCGGTTCGATAAGGTAACCGTATTAGCGAGGGAAAAGTTTTTTGTACCACGCAAAGTGCGGGAGGCTATCGAAATTGGTCGTTTTCCAAATTTTAATCGTGATTGTGGATGGGTTGTACCACCCAGCTAGAAAACAGTGTTGAATACGTCTGTGAAGAGTGTGGACGAGACTTTAGCATGTGACGTTGTGAGTATTGCGTGTAGTTCGGCATTGAACAATTGTGAAGAAAACGAGGGTAGATTCTCGCCGCCACCGCCTCCATCCGCGCCGAGCAACCGTGCGGACAGGGCACGGGCACGCAGTGCTAAGAAAACCGCCGCCGCGATAGGTGCTCATGATTAAGGACCGCGAACCGGTCTGAAACATGTCGAGCGATATTCGACCTTTAAGACGTGAGTGACCCGTTTCATTATATAAAAAAAAGTAAAGCTTAATAAAGACTTTCAATGGAAACTATAGCGGATATGATCAGTTTAGCTGTTTTTAAATTATCATAAAGTCTACTTTTCTTAGTAAAAGTAGTATGAAACGCTGAGAAAGTATTCCCTTTTGCAAGTTATTGGTTTTTAAAATTTAGTTGATTAGGCAACTACGGAACCCTGCTATTGGCAATTTTTTTTCATTGGCGGCATCGACAGTACCCTTATTTTCTTTTTAAATATATTTGTTATTGTAGACTTAGAAACCTGCAAAACGAATGCCAACCAGGACCTACCCATACATCTAGACCTCGCTGACTTCGGCAGTTTTTCTGCTCAGCTCAAGAAACCCCCCGGCACTGTTGATGTCAAACCTACCCGCCAACTGGAGCTTGGATGAGGCCTGGCATACAGACTGGGAATACCACAGGGACCCCACAAACCCCTTCTCTTTTCTCTCCTTCCGAAAACCACCAAATGGTTTCAAGGAACCTCGCCGGGTGTGGTCGGCCCTCAATCGCCTAAGAACGGGAGTTGGAAACTGCACCCATCACCGGTATAAATGGGGTTGGAGCGGCTCTCCTGCTTGTGACTGTGGGCACGCGGACCAGACCATAAACCACATGGTCTTGGAATGTCCTCTCACGAAGTACTCAGGCCCCTTGGACGACTTCGTGAACCTGACCGATGGAGCCTCGACTTACCTGAGTAGAGCTAAATTTTAATTTAAATATTTTATATCCAGTGATAATGCCATACGATAAATAAATAAATAATTGTAGACTTACCTATACATTGAATAAGAAAAAAGTGTACTTGTTAAATTCAACCAATCTTCCCAATTCAATCAATCCTTACTATAATATGAAATGTCAGTACTACTGGTTATGTCAACAACAAATTTCAAAAAAATGTGTGTTGGAATATTAGTCAATCCTTCGTCCTTTTATTGTTTTAAATAATTAACAATATTCACAAGAAGCCTTCTGAAAACGTTTTGGATGATTTTCAGCATATTTATTTTTATAATCACGAAATATGTAGTCTTGATGTAAGTTTGTTTACATCGAAGAAATTCGATGACTTCTAACGTCTGTTGTCAAAGAGTATATCTTACCATTAAAATAAATTAGTACCACTAAAAATCCGCAACATGGCCAGGTCCAAACAAACACTGGTCAGGCTATTGGCTATGTGCACGTCTGAAACGTCAAACGTCAAAGGTCCCGAGACAATGTCAAAACTCAGAGATGTCAAATAATGACACATGAATATTTTATTTACTTTAGTAAACGAGTAAGACCCCGTATTGGAAATTTTACTGAAATAAATAAAAGAATAAATAAATACATACAAACGAAACGAATCGTACGAAACCGTTAAGAAACCAATAGAAAACGTGAAAGTAAATTTGACAGTGGTCCCCGGTAAGTACACATTTCTGCCATGGTGTGCGCTACGATCGCCTACCTTACCCCCACCACCTACTTCGCACATAGCCAATAACTTAACTTTATTTTCTTTTTATATATATATATTGGTTATTGTAGACACCTATACCTTGAATAAGAATAAAATATACTTGTTAAATCCAACCAATCTTACCAATTCAATCAATATTTACTATAATACGAAAAATCAGTACTACCGGTCATATCCACAACCAATTTCAAAACATTATGTTTTGGATTATTAGTCAATCGGTCGTCCTTTTATTGTTTTAAATAATTAATAATATTCACACTAGGCTTTCGGACGTCGTTTTGGATGATTTTCGGTATATTTATTATTATAATCACGAAATATTTCGTCTTGGTGTAAGTTTGTTTATATCGAAGTAATTAAATGACTTCTAACGACCGTTGCAAAGAGTAAAAAGTATAATAGGTACAGGTATAGGTGGTCTGATGTCAAAGAGTATGTCTTACCATTAAAATAAATTAGTACCACTAAAAATCCGCAACATGGCGAGATCCAAATAGGCACTGGTCAGGCTTAATTATTTTCAGTATCCTGAAATACCACAACATATATATTTTTGGGAAGTCTTTGAGGGAGGCCTATGTCAAGCAGTTGACGTCTTTCGGCTGACATGATGATGATGATGGTATATTTTTTACATTGGCATCTTGTGCGAGTGGGACACCGTCCTGGGGTTGGTTGATCAAGCTCGGACCGCTGTCTCTAGTCTCCTGGCATAACAGGGTACTAACTGTATTACGCGGGAATATGGTTCAATACTCGTATTGGTGGGCTCATAAAAGTTACAACTCAATCCGTCTTAGGTATAGATCCGCAGGTAAATGTAAATGTAATTCTCTATTCTCCCTAGTAAAAAATACAGTTAGATTTAACTGTCGTGCGTCATTCGTGCGTTCGAAAAGTTACGTGATTAGCCTGTTGCTCACGGGTTTTTAAATCCAAAAATCTGGACGTTTTGCGCTGTCCGAAATAAATCATTTATAGCCTGACCAGTGCCTATTTGGACCTGGCCATGTTGAGGATTTTCAGTGGAACTAATTTATTTTAATGGCAATGATTTTTTTGACAACAGACGTTGGAAGTCATTGAATTTCACCAATGTAAACAAAACGAAAATAATTCTACAGATTTCAGAATAATAATCGATTTTGCAATCAAGAAGCCCAATGAAATTCACCCCAATGGAAAACAAATAATTTTAAATACATTCAAATAGTTGCGGCAGAAAAAGGACGAAGGATTCAGCAGCATTCCAATAAGCAATGTTTTGAAATTAATTGTTGACATGACGGGTACTGATATTCATAGTGCGGTTGTAATGAACTGGTTAGCTTGGTACTAAACATGTACATTAATTATGAAATTAATATTTTTTTCTCATTCAAGGCGTCTGTAGTGCTACAATCAAAAATATATACAAAAAGAATGAGCAGTTACAGCCATTGCCACCAATACCAAAAAAAAAAGAATACAAATAGACGAGTTCTACAAATGTGCCCTAAGGCACAAAATTCATGAATTCAGTGTTGTGCGAAAGCTACTCTCAAAACCCTGCTTACCTTAAAATATATTGGTTTTACCTGTAGTAGGCAGTACTTGCGATTGCTATTGCACAGTATGGGGTTAAAATATAAAAATTGCAGAAACCAGCGGTCCATATTAAAGGTGCGGTTGGGTATTGCGGTTTGGCGGGAAAGTTATTTAGACGAAATAAAAGAAGCAAGGAACAAAAATATACCTCTTGTTTATTTAGATGAGACTTAAATCCATACTTCTCTTAACCGCGCAAAATGTTGGCAAAGCGAAAATTAACCAGGTTTTTCGAAATCCGTTTCAACCGGCAAACGATATATTATTGTTCATGCCGGTGGACCATCGGGATTTGTTCCAAATGCTTTCCTAATATATAATGATAAGGAATCGATTATTATGACTCCATGAACAGAAACAATTTTAAGAAATGGGTTTTGCAGGAATTAATTCCCTATTTCGGTGAACCCACGTGTGTTATATTGGATATAATATATATAAAGAAAATAACACTTCCGTCGTTGCCACCAATGAAAAAAAAAGATCCATTACAAAATTTAAAAAAGTTGATGACGAAGAAAGCCAGTACACATTGTCCCGACTATACATGACGTATGTATATTATTGCCATATAACATGCTGTTTGCAGCGACATTATCTCAGGTCCAAATAGGCACTGGTCAGGCTATAATATAGTTTACAGAAGTACATACTTATATTACACTGACCTGACGAAGCCTGCGTTGAGGATTAAAATTACGTGACAATAATTTGTACTGAATATGTTTATAAGTATTAATAAGATATTAAGGTGGGCACTGAACCTTGTTCATGTAGCTAAGCTAGCTAGCCACTTAGGAAATTAGAACTATATGATATTACACGTACATTATTTAAGTAGTAAAACTAATTCCCAGTCACCCCCACTCCAATATAGTTTGTAGAAGTACCTTAAATAGTAATAAATGAATACATGCGTTTTTCACATATAGTAATGTGAAAAACGTGAAAAAAGAGTTATTTAATCTTTATTTTTTCTACTTCATGACATCTTTCTTATTCACTTGGACACGTCATACATGTAATACAGTCGTACTACGCCTCTAATTTCAGTAGTTCGGTTGATTCGTCCGGGGCCGAACTACTGCCACACTTTTGATCCCATTAGTTCGGTTATGACGTCACACCGAACTACTGAGAATTAAAACGACTCAAAAGTACGGTTAAGGATGCTAAATAAAAATTTAAAAGTGTTTTTTCCATTGGATTTTTTTAATAAAATATAATTGATTCTTCAACGAAGAAGAGTGCACGCAGCTGAGATGAGAATGCTGAGATGGATGTGTGGAGTGACGAGGAAAGATCGAATTAGAAATGAGTATATAAGGGGAAGTTTGAAAGTGGCACCCGTGACAGAGAAAATGAGGAGCCGTAGGTTAGCATGGTATGGGCATGTAATGAGGAGGGATGAATGTCATATTGATAAAAGAATATTAGGGTTGGATGTAGAAGGACGAAGAGCGATTGGAAGGCCCAAAAAGCGATGGATGGATTGTGTGAGAGAGGATATGAGAAAGAAAGGAGTAAGCGCTGAAGTGACGAATAATAGAGAGGAATGGAAGAAGAAAACATGTTGCGCCGACCCTGCATAAGCGGGATAAGGGCAGGGAGATGATGAATTGATTCTTCGACTTCTTCGTATTAGATATATTTAAACAGGTCTCTCACGTTTTTAAATTCGAAACATGAGTAATACGAAACAATACTTCCTGTTTACCTAAAATCATGAAATTTGACAAGAAACAATGTCATAAAGTAGAAACTGTAGAATGATTAGATTACCAACGTAACAGTAGGTTAAGAAGTTTACCTTTTGGCCGATTTTTTTACAATGAAAGTTGTTTGCACATCACTAACCGAACTATACAAGACTTCCCAATAGTTCGGTTTGACGTCATAACCGAACTAACGGGAACAAAAGCGTTGCAGTAGTTCGGCCCCGGACTAATCAACCGAACTACTGAAACTAGAGGGTACTACGCGGACGAAGTCACAGGAAAAATCTAGTTTTATAATAATAAATAATAATACAAAGTCAGATGTGGCAGTCTTTATACATATATGTTCTTCATAGTCACGATTCTTATAATAAGTAGTGAGAGCTATATCGTAAAGAAAGGTACACCGCGGTTATGAGTTGGCTTTAATACTCGTAAATCAACCAAATAAATGATGGGATTTATATTCGTATTCGTAAGCAAACCGAACTCCCTATTTCAATCCACTAAAAATGAAAGAACAAGACGCGCAGAGCAAACAAAACATTAATTATGTTTTTTATAGTGAAGCAGAGTTCCGTCCGTAGCGTTCGTTGTATGGAAAATCCTTTATTGTCCAAACATGATACTGCTGCGTGCGAGTCGACACTATGCACATGAAAACGCGACTGCGTCAACAAACCCTCGCGGGATAGCCCGGCACGACCATTCAGAGTATGTCACCGGTCTTACGGTTAGTTTACACTGCTTTCGATATTCGTCCTTATTATACATGTTGACAAGAGTAATCTACTTTCTTATTTCTAGACGACTTTTTAATTACGGAGGATACAACTACTGTAAGGATCACAATCGTAATGTATTAAAAATTAGATCCAGACTGAACTAGATTTTGGCGGAACACCGATCACTAGACATGATAAGTACACGATGCTTCGATCGAAAGTGCTTGTTGCTAGGCCTATTTCAATAAGCGAGGCCGGATAGGTCTGAGGAGGGCAACCCCATATTTCCCGCCGTGGTATGTATAGTGCTTTTCTCAAACATGCAATGAAATAAACAACAAAAAATCAATTTTTTTTTTTATTCACATAGTGGTAGAATTTCATTATGCCAGTGCCACAAATTTATGTGGAATGGAAATTAAAAAAGAGTACTTTGCCGGCCTAGGCCTGCAAGATTTGTATGAACCTCTTGTCCTAGCCGCACCTGAAACGTCATACTTCGCAGCCTATTATAAGGAACATAACATCAATATTTTATTGCATGTTTGAGATAAGAATATTTTGACTTTGATGTTATCACTGATATCAGGGCCAGGGTATAAAACTACGACCAAGACCACTGGAGGATGGGCAGCAGCATCCCTGGAGTGCGGTGGAATACTGCGATCGCCAACCTGCATGCCAAGCGTGGCGATTATGGCACTTACCCCCCATGAAATTGACCTATGTCCAGCATTGGACGTCCTCCGGCTGATATGGTGGTGGTGCTGGTTATCAAAGCGACCCGGAGGCCCTCAATAATTTAACACCAGGAGCTGTGGATTGGTTGTGCAATCTGGATGTAGATGTATAAGCCACTACTTTTATATACTTAATATATGTATGTGTAATATAATGCATATTACTACATGTTTCTACATAAAACGCCACACAAATAAATAAATAAGTAAAAAAAAATATGACGTCATAGCTGATGGGAAAAAGCACTAAGTATCCGGCTTCACCGGTGCTCAAAATATGGTGACGGTTAGGAATCGCAGTGAACGACAGGGAGAAACTTATGAGCTAAAAAAGTCACGCATTAGGAACCTCACTGCGTTTACGTGCGTCAGTGCGTTTTACGTAAGTGGCAAAACTATCAAGGCTCTGTTATTTCATTCCTGAATGAGGAATGAAATAACTTTTTGTAGGAGCACTGCTTATCCTACAGTTTCAGGTATAATACCTACCGTAAAACAGGGTGAGTAGGTTTCGCGGGGAGAGGTGGGTTATCAATGGGGAGAGAAGGTTTGAGAGGGGGGGTGAGAAGGGATTTTAAGGCTACTGCTACAAAAATAATGTATTCCAATTTAAAACGGAGCTATAGTAATACGCATAATAAAAAAAAATCGATCCAGCAATCTTCCAAAATCACCTTTGTATGAAAACCCCTTTCACCCCAAATACGAGGCACTACGGGGTGAGGTGGGTTTTCCTTTTTATCGTCAAAGTTATGAAATGGAACTACCCAAAATAAAATAAAAACTAAAATACAAACGTCCGGAACACTTATTATATACACCATTCAGTTTTCATATGTAAAAATAAAATATTAACGAGCTTTGAATTTCAGTTTTGACCGTACTCACCCCATTTTACGGAATTTAGGGAGTAGAGTTCTACTTTAAGGAAACTTTGTAAAAGATGTGTTGTATAAATAAATAATAAAAAAAAACCATTAAACTATGCATCTTTCTGCAGTCTATGCGTATTTTAAAGTTAATTAGAAAAAAAATTAAGCGCAACCGGAGTTTTTTAAGCCTACAGACGTAAAGTCCTATGGCTAATAAGTCACCATACTATAACTTTAACAATTGTAACATTATTGGACGCGCTGCCGGCCACAATAAGAGCTTTCAACAAATTTTGTGAATGGGGGCGTGCTTAATTTTTAGAGCCGGCGATTATCCGGCTGAACAATCCGATGTGCAAACACTGTCACCCCGCATTCCCGCCGACCACGTAGGTGTCGAGAAGCCCACACCAATTTCTATGGGCTCCGAACAATGTGTGTCACTTGTCTCCTACCAAATCTGGTCAGTTTTGACATGTTGTCATGTTTTTACTAACGCCCGCTGTCAATGGCTCCACGATTTCTCGACTCAGGGCCTATGGCCAAGACCAATTTGCGACGACGGGCCACACTTCTAATTCCCATTGTGACGATTACGAGTCTATGTTATTGTGGCTGGCCTCACAATGCGGATTAGGCATTATTTCCTAAATGACTTTAGTGCTCCGGAGATGGGAAAAGATATTTGCTCACCTGTTCCGTTCCGACATCCCTGTTCGTTGTATAAACGCCGCCGGATGGGCCGGGGGCGCTAAGTACGCATTTTAATTTCTGTCACATAGATTGCATGACTCTGTAAAGTTACGCTCAGTAGCTCCTTTAAGGATTAATATCCTGTACGTTGGTGGCTGTGGTGCTGTACGTTAATACGAACGAACGTACGTGAATACTATGATATTATTTAACACAATGTAGTGTTAAATATAGATTCAGATCTTTATTCATTAAATCGGTATTTTACAGCATGGCAATGTATTCAACTTATTATGTGAGACGTTATAATTATAATGGAATTACAAATAGGTAGCGTCATGTAGAGGAGAGGAGAGGGGAGGGTAGAGGCATTTATAGCGCACTTTGTTGCGCTATACCGACTGAATAATAACGGGCACGCGCAAATTAATACTAGATTAAAAGGGATTCTACATGAAGCGTCAAATGTACCTACGCAAATTGTGTCATTTAAATAAATACCATCAAGGTTCAATTAACCAGTCCATGAAAAGGTAACTTTAAATTTGAAATGTTTACACAGCCAATAGCTGGGGATGAGATGATTGTGCGTTTCAAGACTGTTTCGAATTTACAAAACAGCCAATAAAGGTCGTCATTGTTGCCTTATAAAAATATAAAAAAGTTCGAGTGTCTAACGCCGATGTGTTCAGCTAACTACAGACGAGATAATATTCACTATACCTTTATTAATAGGATTTAAATTGGGATAGTCGCAAAAGAGGGTCGTGTGAAACCAGCTATTGTAATATTGAATTTTATTTTGATTCATTCTAAATGGGGTGAGTTTTGTTGCGGTCTGACCCCCCGGGCTGATCATGAAGCTGCTCAAAGAGATCGCACTATTCGACGAATTTAGGCTTTGTCGTAGACGTTTCACAATAAAATTGCGTGTATTAAACTAATGATGTAGTTGACAACTTCGGTCATTTTCTGCTTCTCGTGCACTTTGTGACTTGAAATACGTATTATACAGATTTGTACATAAAATTGTTAAAATAATGACATTTTAGCTTATGTATGACTGAGTTATCGTGGCATAGAACCTCCATGGGTTCAAATGGTCAATAACATTTATAAAAACTTTTACATAGACTATATTATACGTGGACTATGCTAACCTGTCACTAGTGAGTTTTATATCGTAAACTATTAAACGAGCAACATTTGTATATTTATTTGTTCTTTCTTTCTTTTCCTTTTTAGAAAACGACGTATGAAACGCTACAAAGCTATTCCCTTTTGCTTGTTTTTTTTTTTAATTATGGTAATTGGGAAACTACGGAACCCTACACTTGGTCACTATGTGCGTACCTAACTTAGTTTAGCTTGGAGCGCTTAGTGTCGCACATAGGTGCCACATACACACAGGTCTCCTTTTCAGCTTTGGTTGTATTCCTCAACCGATTCTCGTGAAATTATATGAGCAGCTTTGATAATTTTGCAGACAGAGTCAGTATTTGGGAATTTTGAAATTTAAAAATAGTACATTACTACAGATGCCGGGACGAAAGGGGTTGCGGGCCGAAGACATATAGACGGATAGGTCTGAGGCGGGCAACCCCATGTTTCCCGCCGAGGCGCGAGGTATGTATAGTGCTTTTCTCAAACATGCAATGAAATAAACAACAAAAAAAACCATGATTTATTTATAATACGCATAGTGGCAGAATTTCATGATGCCTGTGCCACAAATTTATGTGGAATGGAAATTAAAAAAGAGGACTTTGCCGGCCTAGGCCTGCAAGATTTGTATGAAATTCCATTAATGACCTCTTGTCCTAGCCGCACCTGAAACGTCATACTTCGCAGCCTATTATAAGGAACATAACATCAATATTTCATTGCATGTTTGAGAAAAGTATATAAAAACGCTATAGGTCTACAGCTCACAGAGCCACTAGTTGCTAATGTCACCATTAACAAGTGAACCGTAAAGCCATTCAAAAATTATCAAATCGTAATAGTACATTACTACAGAGGCCGGGACAAAAGGGGTTGCCGGCCGAAGACATATAGACGGCTGAGCGAAGCGAGGCCGGATAGTTCTAAGGCCGGCAACCCCATATTTCCCGCCGAGGTATGTATAGTGCTTTTCTCAAACGTGCAATGAAATAAACAACAAAAAAATCAAAGTTTTATTTTTAATACGCCTAGTGGCAGAATGTCATGATGCCTGTGCCACAAATTTATGTGGAATAGAAATTAAAAAAGAGGACTTTGCAGGCCTAGGCCTGCAAGATTTGTATGAAATTCCATTAACTACATCTTGTCCTAGACTCACCTGAAACGTCATACTTCGCAGCCTATTATAAGGAACATAATATCAATATTTCATTGCATGTTTGAGAAAAAAATTATATGATATGGTTGGAAGTGTACTGTGTGGTCGTAATGAGTGGGGTCGGAGGTAAGTTTGCGCGGGCAGGTTCACGGCAGGTCGATGGCTGCGGCGCATGCGTGCTGCTGTCGCGCCATCCGATATTGAACCATCTTCTGGTTTCCTTTTTTTTCAGCTTAAGTAGCTCCACAGTATTTAACGTAATAAATGTATGCTATTAAATTACGAAGTGATAAGATAATTCTTGTTCACGTTCTAAGAATCATCAAATTGGGTATTGTTGTCATGTCACCGTAGGAAGTCAAATCATCTTATGCATATTTTAAGATTAACTAACCAACTATATTAATATACCTAAGCTTGTTTTTGATTCAGGTAAAACTACTGAATAATATACTTTCTACTATAGTTGGGTTTAGAAGTACCTGGCTGAAAGATTAATTTAACTTTCAACATTGTCCAGAAAAAAAAAGATATTGAATAGGTAAGTGCATACTTCCTTTCTAACCCATTTTAGATACACGCCTAGCATGGCATACAAAGTGCCTTATATCTTTAATTTATAAATTGTGAGGACGACACCACCCCTGCGTAGTTAAAATAACAGAGCCTTTGACGAAGATGCATTGTCACGGACAGAACTCGAGCGCTGCTTCTACCCGTCATGGACGTAAAAGAGAACCTAAATGTAAAGTAAATACTCGACATTTATTGTCGATTTGATCCGTGACATTCGTAGTGGAGTGCTTCGGGAACTACCAGCGTGACAAACAAGAACCAGTTCATGTGTAGATACGTTTAGAGTCGAATTTACAATAGCAAACACTGAATTAATAAAGGCATATTGTCTCCTCGTCACCGGAATACGGCCCACGCTGCCCTTTAAGGCTAGGTCGTCAAGCGAGTTAGCGTTTTCGAGTTTTCTAAAAACAATCTGAAACGTAGAAAAAGGGTTTTAAAAATTTGAAAAAATTATATGTTTTACTTAAGGATCTAGTCTAGTCAAAGTTGCACTCAGTTACACGATTTAATGAACTTCGCTCGATAGAAAGAGACCCCAAAGTTACTCCTTTTTGTAAAGCATTTACAATCTGACGACTAAACTATTGATGTTTTAAATAAAGTTTTTGAACTAAACTAAAGCCATTCAGTATTTCTAGACATTTTTGCAGAATTTAAATAGATAAAATGATTGTATTAATTAATATGTTTAAATACCTACAAAATGCGCGAGCGCGGAGGTTCGGCAGGCCCGATCAGTCGCGCGCTGGCGCTTACGGACAACGGACCTGTGTCAGTTTTATCCGCGACACTTTCATACACCAAACAAGCAGTTTTTAACGAATTTATATAATTGTTGCAAGTTATTTAAGAAGGGCAATAAAAACCCAAACGAAAAAAGTCGTAATTATTAACAAATAAATTATGGTCATAGTGCTTCAGTATAAAAATGACAGTATAACAACTGAACTGAACCACTGCAGAAATGGAACCAAAGTTGGTAAAATTATAAATGAAATGTTCATTACCAGAAATTGTAGATATAGTAAGAGATCTACTGCTTTGCACTTGAATATTTTTATTAAGCTATGAGCTTCACCATATTAATTCCGGCCGTCTTTTTTATTAATACCATTTTTTATTAATAATAGTCAGTGGCAAACAAGCGTACGGCCCGCCTGATAGTAAGCGGTCACCGCAGCCTATGGACGCCTGCAACTCCAGAGGTGTCACATTCGTGTTGCCGACCCTTTTAAAATTTATATAGTGGCAAGTTTGGTATCATTTCACATACCATATTGATTCTTTTATCATCTTTATGTAAAAATCATTTCTGGTATTTTATATGGTTTTTATTAAAGTAAAAACATCGCAATGTTTTTTATGCTTTGAGAGCTATTAACTTTTGACGAATAAATTAAACCACCAAACAATATTCTGTCTGTATTTTATTAAATTAAATTAACGTTTTTTCCAAGCTCGTGGCTCCTAAAGTGTTAGCTGTTACAATAAAGCTTAAAACTAGTGGCTCTGTAAGCTGTAGACAACTAAAAAAAAAATTCAAATTTCAAAATTTACAAAAAACCGTCTCGATAAAAATATAATTAAACCTATATAATTATCGAACCTGCTCACAAAATGTCACGAGAATCGGTTGAGAAATGCGACCTGTAGAGGAGAACATTCGAACAGACAGACATACGAAAGAATTTTTGTCGAAAGCTGAAACTCGCTGCTCGCTTGGTCAAAAAACTATGTTAGTAATAATTTTATGACAGTCGTGGCTCACTACTACTGGGCCTGTGTTTATGAAGAGTCGAACATTATCAAGTATCGACTTATATCCCTACGCTTCGTACAGTAGACTGAGGAGTATTACCTGTTACCTGTGCCCTCTGTTTGCCGTTTGTGGACTACGAGAAGGCCTTCGATTCGGTTGAAACCTGGGCTGTACTACAATCTCTCCAGCGGTGCCAAGTAGACTACCGCTATTATCGAAGTACTGAAGTGTTTGTACGACAACGCCACTATGTGAGTCCGACTCCAGGACCAGAACTCGATACCTATTCCGTTGTAGCCGCGAGTCAAGTAGGGAGATGCTATTTCTCCCAAACTGTTCTCCGCTGCACTGGAAGATGTTTTCAATACTTTGGACTAGAGAAGCCTGCCTAGGCATAAACATAAACGGCGAGTACATCACTCACCTTCAGTTTGCTGACGATACAGTAGTCTTGGCTGAGACCATACAGGATTCAAGTACCATGCTCAATGACCTTGGTAAAACCTCCGAGAGAGTTGGTCTTAAGCTGAATATGTACAAAACGAAGATCATGTCAAATGCCCATATAGCACCAACTGTCGTTACAATCGGACACTTTATACTCGAAGTTGAAGTTGCTTATGGTATACTAGCGACCCGCCCCGGCTTCTTACGGGTGCAATGCTGATACTAATTATAATTATATACTAGAGAATGTCTTTATATACAACCCGGCCGGTACCGCCGCAACCGCTATGTTCCTGCATTTTAAATCAGTAATATCTTCGAAAATATTCATTTAAATTACATGCGGTCAAGGGCCATATTGATCTATATAAAATGCAAAATGTATTTAAGGTATTTTATTGGAGAAGGATTAATGCTGTATTGCTTAAAATCACTTCGTAAATAAGCCATTATTTTTCGTAAAAACTAAAGGATAAAAAGTGGTTATTGTGGGTTATCCCTAAGAGATAGACGTATACCATAGTCGACTTTTTTGTAGACCTTTTTAAGTTGTAAAATACTTAAGTTGTACATGATTTTGATTTATCTCGTAGGGTTCAGCCAGCCAGACATCACATTAGAAACCTATTAAATTATCTGTGTTTCTCTACTATATACATGTAACCAAGAGGAAAGAGCAATGAAGAGGGCTACGCTGGGAGTATATCTACGCGATCGTATCAGAAATGTGGCCATCCGCAGAAAAACCAAAGTAACCGATATAGCCCTCCGAATCGCTTAACTTACGTGGCAGTGGGCGGGGCACATTGCACGTAAAACCGATGGCCATTGGGGGGGAAATATTCTCGAGTGGCGACCACGTACAGGAAGGTGCAGCGTAGATAGGCCCCCACACGGTGAACTGATGACCTGGTAAGGGTCGCGAGAATCCGCTGGATGCGGGTGGCGCAGGACCGGTCATTGTGGCACTCTTTAGGGGAGGCCTATGTCCAGCAGTGGACGTCCATCAGCTGATATGATGATGATAATGATGATGATGACACGCACACGACAAATAAATATAACACCCTGTATAAATATAACACAAATATATAAAAAATTGCATGACCTTTTAAACAAATCAGCTGATATGATGATGATAATGATGATGATGACACGCACACGACAAATCACCTGTATAAATATAACACAAATAGATAAAAAATTGCATAACCTTTTAAACAAATCGAGTAGAAGGGTATAAGACATATTTCTTAGGTTCATAGATTAAATAACGAATGTCAGAGTTGTAGATATGAATTCTGGTTTTTATTTTTTCATTATATAAGTAATAGATCTTACCGTAAGTTCGACTTTCAATTATTTATTTACTACCTATTTATTAAAAAAATATATCAAGTACATACTAAAGTTTAATCATAATTTATGCATTTCTTAAGTCATAATACAGTTATATTTCTATACTGTGACCAGTATGAAGCTAGCGGGGTCATTCGAGTTCACAGTCGCTTCGTCCGCGCGGGCTTGTTCACGCACCGCCAGGACAGCGCTAAATACCTACTCTCGCAGAACTAGAGGGCCTTAATAATTGTTGTACTCTTCAATGGTAACGTCGCATATATGATATCATCGATTCTTCGTAGGTACATATATACCGACCAGGATGACTTTAAATTAAGCTTGATATGCACATCTAGGCATAAAAAAGAAAAGCTTCTAAGATTTGAGTATTATAATGTTCCTATGTAGATATTAGGCACATATAATACGTATACAAATCAACCTCCGAAATTACTGCAAATGCAAACATGTTCTATCAAAAATTCTTTCAGCAATATTAAAAATAGTCTTTCGTCGTTGAGAATATTACTATCTAAATAAATTATTTTCAAAACATCCAATATATTGAATTATCTTTTTGTGTTAAGTACGAGTATCTATTTATCAATTACTAGCTGTTGCCCGCGACTTCGTCCGCGTCTTCGCCCGTATTGGTACCAGCGTGATTATATAGCCTAAAGCCTTCCTCGATAAATGGATTTTCCAACACAAAAATATTTTTTCGATTGGAACCAGTACTTCCTGAGATTAGCGCGTTCAAACAAACAAACAAACAAACTCTTCAGCTTTATAATATTAGTATATATTTGAGTGTATACGTATTACAGGGTATTAGGTACTCCTCCTACTCAGAAGTGTTATTCCCAAAAGTTTTGTTTCATTTAATTCGCTAAAGAATATTAACCCGGAATGAAACAAAAAGAGTCCGCCAGTGCCGCCAGGACGTCTTTATGCCACAACTGCATGCAGTCCGCTCGCCGCACTAAAAACAGAACGTGAGGATATACATTGATTTACTTTTGGTTAAGAATTTGTTATTGTATGCCATATGGGCTCGGAGCTGTGCAAGCGGTGGGGTTTTTTCTCTAACGACTACAGCGATCGTTAAACAATGGGACATATGCGTGGCTCGGCTCGGTGCATACATCTGTGGCGTGCTTGTATTGTAGGCTCCGGCCCACTTATCTACTTGCAGACTCTGACGATAAAGAATTACAAAAGATGTGGCTTTAGATACTAGATAACATTGTAGTATCGTCAGTCCTAGTTCCTATTTCGATCAGATGCCGAAGTCGGAGATGGTTAAGTATAACGCGCGTGCTAATGCTAATATGACAACAGGGTTGAGCTTGAAGGTGAGCTTACTTCTGTTTTGACCTCATTTTGACTATACTGCGGCACAATCTGTAGGGGCTGTAGGTTACATTCAAATTAAACCCTGTTCTTACAAAATATCTACATCTTTATTGGATCAATTGCCCAAAGCCGCGGAAGGAAGCCTGCAGAGTTAATCGACTTGGAGCAACCGAGTATAATCCTTACAGAGCTGGTAATATCACAACTTCACCGGACGTTTAATGAATATCGCATTATCAATATTCCGAGGAAACTGGAGACGAATCAGCCCCAAGGCCCGCCGCCGGCTCAACTTTGGCACGCCTCACGGAATCCACTTAACGCCCAATCGATCGATACTTTATTTAGTTACTTATGCATAGGTACTCTAATACCTCGAGCTATGTAGGTACGTTTGTCGATACGAAGTTTGCCTATTTCGTTTTGAGCAATTGAGTGGATGGTAGGTACTGTAGAGGTTGATACATTATGAGTCTGGCCATGAGGAACTAGAACCATAATGTATACAATTCTAACCTCAGAGTACCCAGAGTAGACGTCAAATAATAATACCGCTAAGAGCGAGAAAATCATATACTAAATTGAATAAGAGAGACAGAGAGGGATATATCATTTGTTGTTCTCGTCATAGTTCAGCTTTTGTTTATTTGCCTCAATGTCATCTAAACATCAAGCCAAATAGTTTGAGGCAAATAAACGGTTACCCGGCCAAATTAAAGAGGTTGTTTATTGTAAAGCCGCCAGACGTTTAAGACTAGTTCTCAATTTAGCTGCATGAGAGCTTTTCTGTCCCCCTTGGTGAAACTCGTATAGGATCTCTATAGAAATCCTTACTCTGAGATTCTAACATATTCAAATGCCTGTCAAGCAGTTTTCCTTAGACAACAGTTGTTTTTCTAGTTGATTCCTCACCTGGACTCTATTGGAGTCACACGTGTGCCATTTTTATACAAAATAATTAATTATATCACCAAGGGAGAATGCAAAACGGCCTTAAGAGTTAACGTGAAGTTAAGCAAAAGTTAATGTCAAGTTTGACAATTCGGAATTCGAATGACACGCACATCAACATTGTTTAATTGTTAAGGATCTTTTATACTATACTAGGGGTGTTAATTAACGAAAATGAATTCTTGAACCTATATAAATGAATAAATGTGACAGTGGTCAATTAAAATATTAAAAAAAATTAGGGGTACCTCCCATACACGTAAAGTGTGGATGTTTTTTTTTCTTCGACCCCATCGTGTCATGTGTTGCTGGATAGGTCTTTCAAAATGAATAGTTAGAGGTCTTCATCAAACATTTTTTGTAAAAGTGAATATTTTCAGTAATATCCACTACAAAAGAAAAAAAAATCGGCCCACAGCATGTCGGGCCATGCCCAGTGTAGGGTTCCGCGGTTGCCCAATGAACTTACTTTAAAAAAAACTATAACAACCAAAAGGAAATACCTTCGCAGCGTTTCATACGTCTTTTACTAAGATGGGAAGACTTTTTACGATTAATCAAAAACAGCTCAACTGATCATGTCCGCTATAGACCTATAGTTTTCGTGGAAAGTCTTTATTAAGTTTTACTTTCATGTCATTTTTCATATTTTTTGGACCCATAGTACAAAAGTTAGAAAAGGCCGCCACATTTTTTTTCTTTTGGAGTGAATATTTACGAAAATATTCACTTTATCTAAAAGTGTTTGATGAACACCTCTATTCATTTTGAAAGACCTATCCAACAACATACTCGTAAGACACCATGGGGTTGAAGCAAAAGAAAAACATCCCCACTACGTGTAAGGTAAGGGTTAAGCCTATAAGGGTTCCTAGTTGACTACGGAACCCTAAAAATGTGCTCCCTTCCCCCTCTAATTTTTGAACTATGAGCCCAAAAAATATGAAAAAAAAAAGTCTTCCCTTCTTAGTAAAACGTAGCTATGAAACGTTGCGAAGGTGGGCAACTACGGAACACTACACTGAGCATGGCCCGACATGCTCTTGGCCGATTTTTTAAAATTCAATCCTATTTATGTTTCCGCCGTTTTAAAAAAAAAGTAGAATGCAAGAAGCAAGTCATTTAACAGTTGGGGTGAAAACGTTTTCAGAGTGTTTTGAACCTGCTGATAACGCATGTGCCTGTCGCCATTGCGACGTTTGAACCGGTATACCGCCCATAGAAAAAAAATCGTCACATTTAGTAAATCGTTGTTCCAGTACCCTAAAAAGGTCCGATTCGTATGGTTTTCTGATATTGTGTAAAGGAATATAGTAATGACAACCCATCTTTCTCGGAAAAGCTGTATTTTTTTTTCAGTTTTTTGCCTATTCTGCTATTCTACACACAATATTTTTTAGAATCGGTTGTAAATTCCATGCAATTCAGTATTTGAAGGTTCAGATTACAATTACAATGTAGTTATACAGGTCGCATTTCTCAACCGATTCTCGTGAAATTTTGTGAGCAGGTTTCATAATTATATATAATTTTTTGTTGAGTCAGTTTTTAGAGATTTGAAAAATATACAAAAATTGTATCGTATGGATGTCCGGAAGTTCTCCTCTACAGGTCGCATTTCTCAACTGGTTCTCGTGAAATTTTGTGAGCAGGTTCGATAATTATTTAGATTTTTTTTGCGAGGTTTACACAGCTCACAGAGCCACTAGTCTATTGTGTTTGTATTTTTGTTTTTATTGACCGAGCGAGCGAAGGATTGCTTTGGAAGGCACGTTAAACCGTTGATCCCGTTTGCTGTCTATGATAGCAGTCGTTAAGCCAAGCTAGAGGCCTCCGGGCGGCGTGAGAACCTCTAACAGTCAACTTGCCCACTCACTTGACAAGCCTAATCCCAATAAGGTCTAGTGCCCCCTCGGGTTTGAAAACCGGCACTGTCACTGTTGCAGGTGACACAGATACAGTTTAATTATAACTTTTAAATGAACTTGTTACCCATAGTGGTCATCTTATTCATCCTTTCAATGTACCTACGCCCTTTTATAAATATCCCGCTTATTTTGGACATGTTTACTGAGACAGTAACGAAAAGGAAAATACATGTTTTCTAACTTTTCGATTATTATTAACCTTTTCAACGCTAACAACGTATATATGCGCACCAACGGTCCCAAGCCAAGGGCGCATATATCCGTCATGACCTCATGACGTCCAATGAGATATCAACCTACATGCATTTCTATAGGGTTCAACTTCGCATTTAACATCCTCAGACAAACATTGATGAATAGCAAATTAACCCTTTGAACGCCATACTTTATGAACGGTAGTGACACTTACAACAGTTCAGTATAGTCGGAACAATGCGAATTGGCAACTCGTCATTTTGAATTACTTTAATTCACCATAATCAAAATCAGAATCCAAATATTCGGTGCCCATAGTGGCTTTAAATTCAGACCCAGAAAGTGACTTATTGGATTCACTTTCAGAGTTAGAGGTATCACTGGTGTCAGAGCCAACTTAAATCACGAACTTCTCAACGTGGATATCAATTATATGATCATATTTTCTATTTTGATAACATGATCGCAACAGCTCTTCCAAGTATCGGCAGTTATTTCCTGAAAATAAAAATCGTTACTTCCATAACATATGTGACTTTAGCATTATCATTTGTGCTGATTCGACGTAAATAGGTACCTCAAAACTATTTTGCACTAAATTCAAAAATCAATCTCCTCCACGAGCAACATTTTTCGATGCATCTACCATACCATACCATACCATACCATACCGTACCATTTCAATAGGGTTATATAATTAATAATTATTATAGGGTTATATTATATAAATCGCAATGATATGGCGGTAAACGGAGTAATGTGTGGCCATGATTATTCAATATTGGATCGATTTCATAGTTTGACAACGGTTTATTCTTTTTTACGATAGTCATTAAAGTTGCCTTGGTTGCCTTGGCTGGATAAACAATATTGTTGTCATCAAGCCACTTTTGTATCAATGCCTTTTTCCAAGACGTGTTTGGTGCTTTGTTGGTTTGGTAAGAATGGTATCTTGCGTTGTCCATAACCACACAGGAATTTTCATTCAGGTTCGGAAGAAGCTTTTCGGTGCCCCATTTTTTAAAATTATCAGAGTGGGAGAGCAGGAGTCATGAAAGTCACTTATTTTTTCCTTATTGTTGTATAAAAGCAAAGCATTTGGTACGAAACTAGTAGCTCCACCTGCGTGTACCATTATGTACCTTTTTCCTGTAGGTACAGATTTAGATACACCTGGTTCATCATCACTTTGCCAGCACTTGCTATGGTTTAACGATGTATGAATGTATGACTCATCCAAATACACAATGGGTATGTTCTTTTTTCGAACATTGTCAATTTCGTCTAAATGCTTTTCTCGCCAAGCAATTATATCGAACCTTTCCATTAAAATTTGTCACTGATTTCGACACTTTTTGAATTTTTAGCCTAACTTTTTCAAAATTAGAAGTAATGAACAACCGCCAACATTTTTTTATTGTCGGTAGTTCTTTTCGTACCGTGTAAAATTCATGTATTTTCCTACGAATCACACATATGTAGGTCAAAATCGTCTAATTGTATCTTCTTTTTATTTTCGGTTTGTTTTTCTTTGGCGATCTAAAACTTGAGGAGGAACGACCTTCTCTCGTAATTAATGTAATCGTTGACTCTGATATACTTACCTAGAAAGTTCATTAATAACTTTTATTAATAACGTTTATTAAAAAGTAATATTTAATTTAGTCTAGTATGGCTAATACTACTGAAAAAATATTTCTTCTAAGTGTCATCTTGCAATACGAAGCTTATTGGTCAATTGCTATATATCGTCTCGGAATGTAATTGAAGCGATTGTTAATTAAAAGGGTATACAATGACGGAAAATTTCTTTGATGCTGATAGATGCATTTTTTTTATACTACGACGGTGGGAAACAAGTATATCGCCCGCCTGATGGTAAGCGTAACCCATGTACGCTCGCGACTCTAGAACTAGATCCTATTAAAAAGGATTAGGAAAGGAGGAGGATGGAGGGCGATTGAAATTACACCAGCACCCCTTCAATGATAGTAGACAATAACGTTGTTGTACATTGTCAAATTTGTCAATGATCAAGATTGATTGTCTCCGAAGCCCATAATAAATACTTATTTTTCAAACACAAACTCGCTTGTATAACATAACACTACAATAACCGATTTATAATAACCAGACTATAATGACATCTTGACATGTTTACCTGTCAGCTCTGATGTTAATTTTGAAATGTTTTGTAGAAAAATGGTTTCATTTCCCGAGCGTTTTTTTCAGAAGTTTATTATATAAAAAAAAGTAATTTATTCTTCAAATTAGGCATATTACATGCACATATGAACGTCAATAAACTACCACCGGTTCGGAAAAATAAACCTCTACTACGAGAAGAACCGGCGTATGGAACTCGGAGAGGTGTCATCTTTTCAAAACAATATACATTGTATAGTAAAATATAAAATTACAGTTACAGCTACCACAAAAGTACAGTGCTACAGTAGAAAACCTATTTGCGCGATAGATTACCCGTGCAGGACGCTATCACTGCCAAACTATCCATGACGTAATAGTTAACTTTTTATGCTTTATTGCTTATATGCTTTTGAAATAAGTGTTTGTTTTACTACAGATTTGAATTTTGAATTGCTAAGTTCAGTAATGTGTTTAGGAATTTTATTGTAGAACTTAATACAATTTCCCAAAACGACTTTTTCGCCTTACTAGTCTATAGAAGGTTATTTTGAGTTGCCCTAAATTTCTGGTGGCTATTGGTTTATCAATGTTCGTTGGGAAATAACACAAATTCTTCCTAACATACATTATTATTTTAATTACGTATAGGGACCGCAGGGTTGGAATATCTATTTCCTTGAAAAAGTCTCTTAATGACTCACGCGGCCCTAAGTTATAAATTGCTCGAATAGCCCTTTTTTGCAAAATAAAAACAGTTTCAATATCTGCATCTGATCTCCACAAGATAAGGCCATAAGTAATTATACTATTAAAATAAGCAATGTAAACTAACCTTGCCGCTGGCTCATTCGTAAGCTGCCTTATTCTCCTTACTGTAAAGGCAGCAGAGCTCAACCTACTTCCTATCGCTGTTATATGGGAACCCCACTGCAATTTTGAGTCCAATGTAATACCTAAGAATACAGTTGTCTTAACAAATTCTAATGTTTGATCATTAAGTTTAAGATTTGTGTCTAAGTTTCTATTTGATGAGTTCGCTAGAGAGAATTTCTGTATTTCGTTTTTTCGGATTCAACACTAAGTTATTGGCAGCAAAGCCAGCAAACCAGTCAGATATCATGGACAGGGTATTATTTGGCTCAATGAGTTCAGTATCTCTCCTTTTTACCTTGAACGGGTGAGCTCGGTGAGCTCGCTTCATCGTCGGTCTCATCTTTGTCTCCCGGCTAGATGCTGGCCAAGAGCAATCCCATTTTTTATAAAATTATAAAAAAACAGTAATGAGGTGTCGTCTGCGAACATTACAATGCCTGATCTTCGGCTTACCATATATGGTAGATCATTTACATAAACAAGGAATAGGAATGGGCCTAGAATAGACCCCTGAGGTACTCCCATATCAACCAATGTCTCTGACGAAATGGCTCTATTTATCGCTACCTTTTGATTTCTCTGTGTTAAATATGACTTCATGAGATCTAATGCATGTCCTCTGATACCATAAAAATTAAGCTTACAAATTAAAGTACCATGATCTACACAGTCAAAAGCCTTGGAAAGGTCACAGAAGATTCCAATGGCGTCGTGTGACTCTTCCCAAGACTGAAAAATAAATTTTATTTGACTTTCACCTGCATCAGTAGGTGACCTACCTTTGGTGAAACCGAACAGCTGAGCGTGCAAAATATCGTGTGAATTAAAATGAGGAACCGATTGCGTGAGCATTATTTTTTCGAATATTTTGCTAAATGCAGGTAGGTAGGATAGAAACTGGACGATAATCAGAAGGATTTTCTCTGTGACCTGATTTGAAAATAGGAACTACTTTACTACACTTCATTAAGTCTGGAAAAATGCCATTGTCTACACAACTATTAAAAATGAGAGCTAGAGTGGGTGCAACGACCTCCAGAATAGATTCCAGTACCTTGACTGACACGCCCCATAAGTCCTCATTGCTCTTTATTTTTAACATATTATAAGACGTACATCTAGAGGAGAAACATGATCAAATTTGAAAATATTTCGGGATTCTAATTTTACATTCTCATTTAGAAGGGATTTAGCTATTGTGGTAGATGATGCCAATCTTTGAGTCGTGACTATTGGGGTTTTTAGAAAAGAAATTATTAAAATCATCGGCTACTTTTAGTGCATTGGTAATTAAATTATCCTGTATTTTCAAACAAACTCTTTATTATTTCTCTGCCCAGTCTCTGTGTTTATTATTTTCCAGACAGTCTTGGCTGTGTTATCTGAGGAATTTATTTTATTATTCAAGTGCATTGCTTTAGCCTTTGTGCACACTGTTTTAAATAATTTGGAATAATTCCTAACATACTGATGAAAACGTTCATCAGTGGTGCAAGATCTCCTTTCATAAAGTTGGTATAAGTTATCTCTACTTCTTCGAATTCCGGTACTTGCCCAGTCATTAAATCTCATTCCATTGTTTATCTTAATACGCTTTTTACTACAATTCCTATTAAATTCGTTACACACAACAAGCATTTTGAATTGATCATTCGGATCATTTGATACATTATTAATAGAGTTGGGTTGGTGGCATTAGGAAGAACAAAGAGCAATGGAGTCGTTGTTATATATATTTTGTATGATAAACTAATAATGTATTATTAAATTTATTGGTTTCATACAAGTAAGATAATTTGCAAGATGTTGAATTGAAATGTATTTAAATGTAATATTGTAATATCCTCATTGTAATTTACAGTATTGCATTGCAGTTGTCTTCAAAAATATATGTAAAATATGTAATTAGTAAAATATACGATGCATCAACAAATCTAAATTGTTTACTCTATACACGTTCATACAATAAAACGCAAAGGTGATATATTATGGGCCGGTACTGTAATATAGTTTTATTGTTTAGTTATTCATTAATTCAAATAAGAAAATATACAATGGCGACTCCACTGCATTACTTGTGCTAAACTGCCACCAAAATCCTAACCCTAATTATTAATAATGTTCCGCTCTTGAATATGAATAGTTTTAGGCACTGTTTGTCATTTATCATATAATATTCACTTTATTATTATTCAAATAAACCGCCACAATGACACTGACAACCTATCATTAGAATTATTGCCAGTGTAAGAAATTAGTTCCAAAGAAATTCCACAACATGGCGCATGGTCATATATTAATGGTTTACCTTTATATCGTTTCGAGATGTCCGTCCGTCTGTCTGTTCATCCGCTGCCAAACTTTAATCGTTACTACTAGAAAGCTGTAATTTGGCATAGGTATCATTACTCCTACATATCCAATTATCCATCACTACAAAAAAGGGGAAAAAATATATATTTTTTTAAAGTCTTATTCTTTGATACTTTACTGTAAGCTTATGAATACTGTATGTTTTATGTAAATAAATGAATATAAGTCATTGTTGCATTGTCCATGGATTCTAAAGTGCAAAATATATATTTGTGTAGGTGATCCGCCAACGGTGAAATAACACACGTAAAGATTTTGTACAGTTAATATACAACACTACACATAAAACAGGGTTAAATACACAGATTATTTACACGAAAATAGAACACTAAGTGGTCGTTTATATCGGTAACTTCTATGTCACACCGCGGGCCCGCCATGGGCGAAAACCACCACCCCCAAACTTTGGATAATAGATTTAATTTGTCTAAAATTAATTAATTCCATTCTGTATAACCAAACCACACATTCTGACCAGACATTCTGTGTCATTCTGTATTGTGTTCCATTACGTCATATGGGTGTAATGATTGCCAAATGTGATTTCGTACATTTATATCACAAACTGTAATAGCATTACACAAAATCGGGTGCGAGATCCACAAAATCAGTATCCCTCTTTTGACTTTTGGGTCCTCTGGAAACCTTTAATTTGAGTGATTCACTAATTTCTTTTCCAACATGCTCTGCAGGTTTCAACGGTTTTACTTGAAGGTACGTTTTCGCAATGTGCTCTCTTCTGTCGTCGACGATTCGCCTGCGATATTTGTCTAGGAGCGACTCCGGTATAAACATTGTGCCCGCAGCCTGGCAGTTCTCGCCCACAGCAATTCTCGATATGTTTCTGAGTTTGTACTGATTCATTATTTGATTGTCGTAATCCACCAACTCCTCTAGGAAAATAAAAACTTCCTGTCCCATTCTTTGTAGAGTTGTTAAATTCCGTATCATCTAAAAAAAGCACAAGAATAATTGTTTGTATTCTCATACAAATATTGTCAACGAATCATACGGTCCGGTATCGTACACTTTCTTATAATAAGGACGAAGTAACCCATGGGTGTTATTTCGATGTTGCCGGCCCATTACAAATAAGCTATTGCTACGAGTATAAACCAGGCCTGCTACCGCGAGCTTCGAAAATCGAACTTCGTATCGTACCGTCCCTTTCCGTCATATAGTGTGTAACACGAGAGCGAAAGGGACGGCACGCTACGAAGTTCGATTTTCGAAGTTCGCGATAGCACCCCTGCCTACGAGTATATGGCGAACACATCAAAACGTAAAAAAAACATAAAAATCGGCCAAGAGCATGTCGGGCTATGCTCAGTGTAAAGTTACGTATACGTTTTACTAAGAAGGGATGACTTTTTACGATAACGATAACTCAAAAACGGCTGAATTGATCATGTCCGTTATAGTTTTCGTTGAAAGTCTTTATTAAGCTTTACTTAAATTATTTTATTCATATTTTTTGGACCCATAGTTCAAATGTTAGAGGGCGGACACGTTTTTAAAAGACCTATCTATGTAACAACACCCCATACCATAGGGTTGAAATAAAATAAAAAATATCCCCACTTTACGCGTAGGGGGTACCCCTATAATTTATTTTTAGGTTTTTTTACGACTGTCAGTTTTAGTCAAAGTCAAAATATTATTTATTCAATAGGCCTAGCAACAAACAATTTTGAATCGTCAATTATAACATGTTAGCATATTCATTTATTATTTATAATTTTAGAGCAATTTATTGATGCTATTATTATTCTTTAAAATAAATATTGAATTGTTGTAGACATGTCAAAATCAGGAAATTATTATGTAGTGAAATTCACAATAGGATCGTCAAAAATAAATAATAATAATAATGAGTGGATGTGGTCACCTAAGTGGCGAGTTGGCTATATGTTTAAAGTCCAGTGCCACCTCTCTACCCCCAGCCCTCTGCACCGGTGTTGCCCTTTGGCCATTTTTAATGTCGCTATTTATAGGGGCCCATCTAGCAGAGGACTAGACACCGTCTGCCTGAGATATAAAAGTGAGACGGTTTTATTAGGCAGACGTTAAGTGTCTCACTCAATAGCCCAGCCATTAGTCCATCATATTCACACAATAGTCCGGTTCATTTAGATTTCATCAACTAGCAATAAATAGTTCCTGTACACCCTGGCGGGTGCTGTGTCTGTGTTCGTCCCATGACACGGGCAGGGATAGCAACCGCTCGGTGTACACTTTGCATTTCATTAAATGGTCAAAACAGCCTCTACGTGTTGGCTATGTGGTACTCGGTCGGTACTTCAGTACCTCGGTACTTCGGCTTCGCGCACGCCTTCCAAAGTTCCGGGACACCATTGTCCCGTGAGCGGAAAAGACATACAATAATAGTCTATATATATAAAAGAAGAAACTGACTGACTGACTGACTGACTGACATATCAACGCACAGCCCAAACCGCTGGTCCTAGAGATTCCAAATTTGGCACGTAGGTTCCTTATAAGGTCTAGGGGTGCACTAAGAAAGGATTTTTCAAAATTCAACCCCTAAGGGGGTGAAATGGGGCTCCGAAGTTTGTATGGGGAAACAAGATTGGCTAGACTATTTTATTCGAAACTTCACAAAAGTATTTCTAACGATAAATAAGTAAACACGTGTTTCAGGTTTTCTGAAAAATCAACCCCTAAAAGGGGGAAATGTGGTGACAAATTCTGAAAATCGACATGGGTATTGTTTTTATGGTTTATCGGGTCGCTGATAACAAAAACAACAATGATTTTGAAATCCCACGTGGAGGACGTGAAATACCATCCCCCCTGTTGGGGTGCGAGGGGGATGAAATGTCTAAATATTAATATGGGTGTCGTTTTTATGGTTTTTTGGAACGTTCATTACGAAAATGGCATCGATTTTGAAATTTAATGTAGTGGACATGAAAACTTTTGAAAGTTTGTGCCAAATTGCAAGAAATAACTGACTGACTGAGCGAGTGACATATCATCGCATAGCCCAAACTACTGGTTCTAGAGATTCTAAATTTAGTATGTAGGTTCCATATAAGGTCTAGAGGTGCATTAAGAAAGTAATTTTCAAAATTTAACCCCTAAGGGGGTTAAATGGGGGTCCGAAGTGTGTGTGGGGTATCAAGATTAGTTGGACTATTTTATTCGAAACTTTACAGGAGTATTTCTAAAGATAAATGAGTAAACATGTGTTGCAGGTTTTTTGAGAAATAAACTCCTAAAAGGGGGAAAGGTGGTGACAAATTCTGAAAATCGACATGGGTAGGTATTGTTTTTATGATATACCGGGTCGCTGATAACGAAAACAACAATGATTTTACAATCCCACGTGGAGGACGTGAAATACCATCCCCCCTGTTGGGGTGCGAGGGGGATGAAATGTCTAAATATTAATATGGGTGTCGTTTTTATGGTTTTTTGGGACATTCATTACGAAAATGGCTTCGATTTTGAAATTTACTGTTGTGGACATGAAAACTTTTGAATGTTTGTGCCAAATTGCAAGAAATAACTGACTGACTGAGTGAGTGAAATATCATCGCTTAGCCCAAACTGCTGGTTCTACAGATTCTAAATTTAGTATATAGGTTCCATATAAGGTCTAGAGGTGCATTAAAAAAGGATTTTTCAAAATTCAACCCATAAGGGGGTAAAATGGGGGTTCGAATTGTGTGTGGGGAATCAAGATTAGTTGGACTATTTTATTCGAAACTTGACTGGAGTATTTCTAACGTTAAATGAGTAAACATGTGTTTCAGGTTTTATGAGAAATCAACCCCTAAAAGGGGGAAATGTGGTGACAAATTCTGAAAATCGATATGGGTAGGTATTGTTTCTATGGTTTATCGGGTCGCTGATTACGAAAACAACAATGATTTTAAAATCCCACGTGGAGGACGTGAAATACCATTCCCTCTGTTGGGTTCCAAGGGGGTTGGAATGTCTAAATATTATTATGGGCGTCGTTTATATGGTTCTTTGGGTCGTTAATTTTGAAAATGGCTTGATTTCGAAATTTTATATTGCGGACATGAAAACTATTAAAAGTGTTTGCCAAATTGCAAGAAGAAACTGACTGACTGAGTGAGTGACATATCAACGCACAGCCCACACTACTGATTCGAGAGATACCAAATTTGGGATGTAGGTTCCTTATAACATCTTAAGGTGCATGAAATGCCGTGAATTCCCTATGAAGAGACGACCTTTTTTGATTCAATGTATTGTAAGTAAGTGGTTTATTAATCATTGCCGTCCGATACGATTTCGACAAAAATCGATATTTGAGCGTCCGAGAGGACTCTTAATAGGAATCCGAGGTAAACTTTGAATAAAGTAACGGCTTTATTAATTTTCTTCATTTCCGTTGCGATTTCGTTCAAAATTGATATCTGAGCGTCCGAGAGGTCCCCTAATACGACTCCGAGGTAAAATTGGGATAAGTGGCAGCCATATTGATTTTCTTAATTTCGAGATCTGAGCGTCCGAGAGGTCTCTTAATTCGAATCTGAGGTAAATTTTGGCACTCCATGCATGCCAGGGATTGTAATAAAAAGGATTGGGTTTTAAAAACGACATAGAGGTTTCGATATTTTTTCCATTTAAATCAACCTTTAATTTTTTTTTATCGTATGGCATTAATTACGAACCGTGAAATCTTCGGGAAAATAAGTACGGTTGCCAGTTTTTGTTGCACTTTTAGCACCATCCAGGGGTCACGTGTAGGGTAACGGTGGGTAATCCCTACGGACGTAGTGCAACTTCGATCCCCCTTTGTCAAGTGAGTGGGCAACTTGACTGTTAGAAGTTCTCAAGCCGCCCGAAGGCCTCTAACTTGGCTTAACGACTGCTGTCGTAAACAGCAGCCGGGATCAACGGCTTAACGTGCCTTCCAAAGCACGAGAGCGCTCAGTTAGTAATTACTCAAAGCGGTCACCCATCCAAGACCTGACCTGCACCCACATTGCTTAACCTCGCATACCGCACGCGGTAGGCGTGTGCCGCTGGGCGAGCGCTCTGAATTCTTGATAGTTTGTGCCAAATTTCAATTCAATCGGTCCAGTAAAAGCAACTCGGTTGTAACAGACGGACTAACAGTAAGGAGTGCGAATGAAAGTGAAGCCAAATTTTCTTTTTGGATGCTCCTTTTAATAAATCACAATCACCAAACTTCGTATACCGAAACTCCCAGAATGTAACAACTACTATTCTGGAAACCGCATCTAAATCGGTTCAGCCAAACGCGAGATAATCTTGGACAAACATACATATATACCTACGTACATATATACGGGTCAAACAGTGAACCTCTTTTTTGTAGACGGTTAAAAATTACGCTTAGTACGCGAGCGAAGCCGCGGGCAAATGCTAGTAATGTATAAAATATAAATCTAGACAGTTTCCAGAATAAAATCAAAATGTCAAAAAGAAAATAATAAGTTATTAAAATGTATCTAATGCCATAATGATTAATTCATTAATATTTCAGTCACAATTAATCCTACGGTGTTTTATCATTCATGTGTGTCTGCTGTGAATGTTTTCCATACTATCATACATTTGGAAAATGTTTAGATTTTTTCAATGTTCCCTTTTGTATTGGATTCTCGTAATTTGTCAATAACTGTAGGAACTAAGGAAGTTTTTGAAGTCAATTGAGTTGGGACTAATGACTTTTTACTGCTTGTATTCACATGGTATTCAGATTCAGAATTTTTCTTCATACATTTTCATAGAAACGGAAAATGAAATAAAATATTCTAAATCCTAATCACTCCAAAAACTTCGAACTAGAACTTCGAAAATAACGGGTTAGTTTTTACGTTCCTACTCTTCCTACTAAGAAAATATATGGAGAGAAATTCGCATCTGAATACCATGTGAATACATGCAGTAAAAAGTCGTTAGTCTCAATTCAACTCATTTCAAAAACTTCCATAGTTCCTACAGTTACTGTAAAATTACGATAAGCCAGAAAAAAGAGAACATTAAAAAATCTAAACATTTTCCAAATGTATGGAAGTATGGGAAACATACATATTTTCAAAATAAAATGGTGCATATTTTAGAAACTAAAAGTATTTGTAATAACGCATGTTGTGTCTAAAACATGTCAAATGGTTAATGGTTAAATTTTTAGTGATAAATTACTATTTGTATTGTAATATTACGGCTTTTATAGATAGGTACAGTCAAGGTTACCAATATTGATTGAGTAATGAGTAAATTTTTATACCCTTGACTATAGGTACAGACGCGAAGGTACAGACTACTATAGGTACAATATTGGCTTATGACAATACATATTTGTTTTATTTGACCATTTTCTCTTTCTTTTTTTGGGACAAGGAAACAAGGAGAATAAATTTTCAGACTTAAATTACAGAAATAAAATAAAATTTACAGAAGTCATACTACACAAAATTGCATCCCCTAGTTTAAGGGGTTAGGGAGTAAAACGTCATAGTATTCCATTTTTTTGTTGTTTGTGTACTAATACTAGCCTACATACCGAATTTCAGCTTTCTAGGACTCCAGGAAGTACCCTAAGAATTTTAATGATCATCAGTAAGCGAGTGAGTGAGTCAGTGACGAAATAGGGGTTATTTAGATGTCAATAAAATCTAAAGAATGAATGCAATTTAAACTTTATATGTTTAAGTAGCATTTGCCCGCGGCTTCGCCCGCGTACTAAGCGAAATTTTTAACCGTCTACAAAAAACAGGTTCGTATGTTTGTCCACGATTATCTCGCGTTTGGCTGAACCGATTTAGATGCGGTCTTCAGAAAAGTAGTTTTTACATTCTGGGGGTTTCGGTATACGAAGTTCATTAACAGACGAACAGATGAAAAGTCGGTATACATTCTGAGAACCGGCAAACTGTTGAATTTCATTTGATTTTGGCAAAAATAAGGATCGAATAGTATTATCATACATTTCCGAGAGGCCGAAGGGGAAAGGGCCGATGAAATAAAAGCATGTCTTAAATGGCCCTTAGTAAAAGTATCTGTGTACTACAGTAACACTAATAGGTCTTTAAACGACCAAGCAGCGCGCAGCGGTCATAAACTCTGGTCCTTTGAAGTACAGAAATACGGCTAATTCAATATCAAGTGTAACATTTATTATTATTTGATTTGGTTTGTAATGTAATTTTGTTGGGTTAAATAATACCTAATGTTGTTGTTGGAAGAGCGGGTCCTCCTGATACAGGTATGCTTTACTTACTAGGAGGACCCAACCTTATATGTCACTAAACTTGTACAGTTCAACCTAATAAAATATTTCATTTCATTTCATTCATTTCATTCCAAAAATTAAATTTATTAGGTAGGTTTTGTCAGTTCCCATTGGAGCACCCAAAAAGAAAATTTGGCCTCACTTCCATTCGCACTCCTTACTTTCAGTCCGTCTGTTACAACCAAGTTGCTTTTACTGGTCCGATTGAATTGCAATTTGGCACATACTATCAAGAATTTAGAGCGCTCGTGGCCCAGCTGACATGTTTGACATTGTTTATAATTTCTTATTATTGATTTTTTCTTTGTTATAATTTATTCACTTACTTTGTAGACTTTTTTACAGATGTTTTCACTCATGACTTGTTTCTTATTAATTATATGCAATTTTGATTTTTATTCTTTTAATATTTATGACACAATTATTTCAAATGCAATGTATATTGTTTATTGAATAAATAACTAAGAACTAAGCGGCACCCGCCTACCGCATGCGGTGTGCGAGGTTAAGCAATGTGGGCGCAGGTCAGATCTTAGATGGGTGACCGCTTTGAATGGTTACTAACTGACTCTCGTGCTTTGGAAGGCACGCTAAGCCGTTGATCCTGGCTGCAATCGTTAAGCCAAGTTACAGGCTTTCGAGCGGCTTGCGAACTTCTAACAGTCAAGTTGCCCACTCACTTGACAAAGGGAGGTTGAAGTTGCACCACGTCTGTAGGGAGGTACCCACACGTGACCCCTGGGTGGTGCTAAAAGTGCAACAAAAACTGGCAATCGTACTTGTATTCTCGAAAGTCTCACGGTTCGTAAATAAATGCCATACGATTAAAAAAATCTAAAGGTTGATTTAAATGGAAAAAAATATCGAAACTTCTATGTCGTTTTTAAAAGCAAATCCATAGATACACGCCTATATAGTAACATTAAACTTTTTTGCATACAAGCATGTATGGAGTGCCAAATTTTACCTCAGATTCTTATTAAGAGACCTCTCGGACGCTCAGATATCGATTTTGAACGAAATCGGGAAGAAAAAAAAGAAAATCAATATGGCCGCCAGTTTTTTAAAATTTTATCTCGGATTCGTATTAAGAGACCTCTCGGACGCTCAGATATCGATTTTGAACGAAATCGGGAAGAAAAAAAAGAAAATCAATATGGCCGCCACTTTTTTAAAATTTTATCTCGGATTCGTATTAAGAGAGCTCTCGGACACTCAGATATCGATTTTTAACGAAATCGGGACGAAAAAAAAGATAATCAATATGGCCGCCAATTTTTTTAAATTTTAACTTAAAAATTGTATTAGGGAACCTCTCGGGCGCTCAGATATCGATTTTCAACGAAATCGGGTTGGAAATGAAGAAAATCAATATGGCCGCCACTTTTTCCAAATTTTACCTCGGATTCGTATTAGGGGACCTCTCGGACGCTAGGATATCGATTTTGAACGAAATCGGGTTGAAATTAAGAAAATCAATGTGGCTGCCACTTTTTCCAAATTTTACCTCGGATTCGTATTAAGAATTCTCTCGGAAGCTCAGATATCGATTTTGAACGAAATCGGGACGATAGAAAAGAAAATCAAGATGACTGCGACTTTTTCCAAATTTTACCTCGCGTATTACGGGAGCTCTCGGACGCTCAGATATCGATTTTGAACGAAATCGGGACGGAAATGAAGAAAAATAATATGGCCGCCACCCTTTGAGAAAAAAAATGAATAAAATCAATATGGCCGTTACTTTATTCAAAGTTTAGGTACCTCGGATTCCTAAAAAGAGTCCTCTCGGACAAATGTCGATTTATGTCGAAATCGTATAGGACGGCACTGATTAATAAAACCACTTACAATACGTTGAATCAAAAAAGGTCGTATCTTCATAGGGAACTCACGGCACTTCATGCACCTTTAGACCTTATAAGGAACTTACATGCCAAATTTGGTATCTCTCGAACCAGCAGTTTGGGCTGTGCGTTTATGTCACTCAGTCAGTCAGTCAGTTTCTTCTTGCAATTTGGCACCTACTTTTAAGTTTTCATGCCCGCAATATTAAATTTCAAAATCAATGCCATTTTCGAAATTAACGACCCAAAAAATCATGAAAATCACACCCATATTAATATTTAGACATTCCAACCCCCTCGGACCCCAACAGAGGGGATGGTATTTCACGTCCTCCACGTGGGATTTTAAAATCATTGTTGTTTTCGTTCTCAGCGACCCGATAAACCATAGAAACTACACCCATATCGATTTTCAGAATATGTCACCAGATTTCACCATTTTAGGGGTTGATTTCTCAAAAAACCTGATACACATGTTTACTCATATATCTTAGAAATACTCCTGTGAAGTTTCGAATAAAATAATCCTAATAATCTTGATTCCCAATACAAACTTCGGACCCCCATTTCACCCCCTTAGGGGTTGAATTTTGAGAAATCCTTTCTTAATGCACCTCAAGACCTTATATGAAACCTACATACTTAATTTGGAATCTCTAGAACCAGCAGTTTGCGCTGTGCGTTAATATGTCAGTCACTCAGTCAGTCAGTTATTTCTTGAAATTTGGAACAAACTTTCAAAAGTTTTCATGTCCACAATATTAAATTTCAAAACCGATGCCATTTTCGTAATTAACGTCCCAAAAAACCATAAAAACGACACCCATATTAATATTTAGACATTTCATCCCCCTCGCACCCGTGGAGGACGTGAAATACCATATGGTATTTCACGTCCTCCTCGTGAGATTTTAAAATCATTGTTGTTTTCGTTATCAGCGACCCGGTATATCATAAAAACAATTCCCATGTCGATTTTCAGAATTTGTCACCACCTTTCCCACTTTTAGGGGTTGATTTCTCAAAAAACCTGAAACACGTATTTACTAATTTATCGTTAGAAATACTCCTGGGAAGTTTCGAATAAAATAGTCCAACTAATCTTGTTTCCCCATACAAACTTCGGACCCTCATTTTACCCCCTTAGGGGTTGAATTTTAAAAAATCCTTTCTTAGTGCACCCCTAGACCTTATAGGGAACCTACGTGCCAAATTTGGAATCTCTAGGACCAGCGGTTTGGGCTGTGCGTTGATATGTCAGTCAGTCAGTCAGTCAGTTAGTCAGTTAGTCAGTCAGTCAGTCAGTCAGTCAGTCAGTCAGTCAGTTTCTTCTTTTATATATTTAGAAGATAAATCAACCATTGACATCATAACCTGAGAATTTTGTTTTTCTGGTATAATGCAAGCAAGTTATAAGGGTTGTTGGGTTATTTTGTTGGCTCGTCTTTGTGTGGGTACTACCGTGTTCCCAGATAAACTGTTATTCTCAATTGTTCTCAAACGAGGGAGACATATTTATTATGTCATATCAAAATGAAATATTGACAAAACTAAGATTTGTGTTTAAATAATACGGTATTGGATAACATCGTGCATCGACCATTAATTCCACAGCTAAATTACGAGCAATAGCAAGTGGCTCAACAATCCCCGTTCGCGACTGTACAAGTGTACAGTTAGCATCAGAAATAGCTATTACGCATAAGAAGATTTGCGATTGCGACCTCTATTAATCTTCATATACTACGTAGCTACTGGTTCAGACTGTACCTATGTCAATAAGGTCGCCTGTCATCATCATCCGAGCGTTATTCCCAGTACAGTTGCATCCTGAAGAATGCCTGGGGTCCGCTACCTAATCCCAAGAATTGGCGTAGGCACTAGTTTTTGCGGAAGCGACTGCCATCTGACCTTCCAACCCGAGGGGGAAACCGACCTTATTGGGAATAGGCTTGTCAAGTGAGTGGGCAACTTGACTGTTAGAAGGCCTCTAACTTGGCTTAACGACTGCTATCAAAGACAGCAACCGGGATCAACGGCTTAACGCGCCTTCCAAAGCACGGGAGCGCTCAGTTAGTAACCACTTAAAGCGGTCACCCATCCAAGGACTGACCTCGCCCGACATTGCTTAACCTCGCATACCGCACGCAGTACGCGGGTGCCACTGGGCCACGAGCGCTCCTAAGGTAAGGTCGCCTGTATATATATCAATAAGGTCGCCTCTTGTATTTCAATGATTAGTTTGGTACACATAAATACGGCAATTGCTCTTAGATTACTGCCGCCACGTCACGTTGATCACTGATCAGACTATAGTTACCTCCGTGATGTCCTGAGTATAAAAACGTTGTTGAACTCGCAAATACACTCTTATCATTTGTGCAAATTTCGTACGTATAAGATATATTTTTTCTGCTATTGTATAAGTTTTGTATATTGACCAATCATTTTTCAAATTCCACATTGGTTCAGCTTTACGAGCGAGGTCAGTTACTAATAATTCACAAAGGTCGGTGAGCAGTTTCTTATCTTCTTCATGACCCCTCCACGCCTTGTGGCCACCCAGCAATACTGCAAGCACAAATAATAAAGATAAAGATTGTATCGATAAGTATGGAGACAACTTTACCTAGCCATATTCCTCTCTTATGTTATTTTTTAGATTGCCGGGAGCTGGACGTGAAGCATCCGGTTAAGTCAAAATCTACCCAATACATCTGAGTAACGATAACGGACGTGGACAAATACTAAAAGAAAATGTACTGTTTGAAAACAAGACGACGTTGCGCAAAAATAAATTATACTGCGGAAACCGCAATTACACATGACTCGTAAAGTAAAACATCTTTGCAAGGTCTAATCATTTCATTTTGTTTCAAAAATAATTTTAAGAAAAAAAAAACGATTTCAATGGGGGAGGGCGGTGAAAGATACTTAACTTCGATGGTGCACTCTTAGATTCCATACAATGAAATAAAAATGGCTATAAGTATGTTTATAATGGTAGAGGACTAATTACCCTCAATTCCTCATGGAATCCTCCATCAGAACTCAAGCTTGACAAAAATGTGCCTTGAAAACCTAGCTTGTTTGACAAACATAACGAAGAGAACAAATCCCCAAACGTGAACTATGTGTCGTTGAAGAGTTCCATTCTGATCATCATCAGCAGTTCCATTTCATCAAATGTCACTTTTTTTAATGAAAATGCTTGATTAGTTTATGAAAATACTAAAAACACTATATGTGTGCCTTTCATATTTGAGGAGTTCCTTCGAATCCTCAAGGATCCCATCATCAGAACTCGAGCGTGACAAAAATTTATCGTGGAAATAGAACTTGCTTAACAAACACAGCTAGGAGGACAAATCGCCAAACGTAAACTTTTAGTCGTTAAAGAGTTTTGTTATGATCATCAGCAGTTCCACTTCATCAAATATCACATTTGGTATGAAAATGCTCGATTTGTTGATAAAAACACAAAAATCACTATATGGTTGCCGTTAACATTTGAGGAGTTCCCTCGATTCCTCATGGATTCCATCATCAAAACTGCGTTTTGACAAATATACTTACAAAAAACTAATAATCAAAATCGGTTCAGAAATGACATAGTTCTGGAGTAACAAACATACAACGGAATTGATAACCTCCTCTTTTGAAATCTTGAAGTCGGTTAAAAATGAGGATCTATGCACGGTGGCCATTTTGATAAAATGGTATATTATTCATCACTCATCAGTATCACAACTCCGATTTTGACATCTAATATAACTATCAAGGAGCGTTTCTATCGAAGTGCTGTACCGATGGTTCGACGCCATGAATGTTCTATTGTGCCTTGGTCTCAGGCTGATACCTTCCTCCCGCTTGCACCAGAAATTGATAGGACCCCAAAATATTACTTAAAAAGTCGTTTATACATATGTTATGCTCCGAACATCTTTTATGTGTGACCAACACTTACTTTAAAGGGAAACATATGCATAAGGTATCCTGGAAACATCCACGTTCAGCACACTGGCATCAGCTAGACCTGATTCTTTCCAGAAAGAAAAATCTCCGAGAAACTCTGCACACACGTACATTCCACAGTGCTGAATGTAACACCGACCATTCCCTGGTTGTTACGCAAGTAGCCATCATCCACAAAAAGATTCATTCATCCCGACCACCTGGTAAGAGAAAGATTGACACTCAAAAGACTAGGAACGATGAACTGGTCCAGCAATTTGCGGAAATGGTGAAAAAAGAAACTTCTTCCTGGGACGTCAATGCCCCTGTTACTGAAGAATGGAGTCGAGCTAAAGAACTCCTCACTGATACAGCGGGCAAAGCTTTTGGGTATCAAAAAACAAAGACTCAGGACTGGTTTGCCGAGAATCTGGAACACCTTCAGCCTTTGCTAGACTCAAAACGTGAAGCTGCTCTTTCACATCGCATGAGTCCCAGTACCGACACACGTGTAAAGCTGCGTTATGCAAATGCAGTCCTACAACGTCACGTGCGACATTACGCTAATGCCTATTGGGTTGGTGTCTGTCGTAAGATACAGCTGTGCGCCGATACTGGAAACTTCAGCGGTGTCTATTCGGGCATCAAACAGGTTCTTGGCCCAATACCGAGGAAGTCTGCTCCAATCAAGGAAGCGAATGGATCTATAATTACCGACACCCTTCGTCAATTGGAGCGTTGGGTTGAACATTATACAGGCCTCTATTCCCGTCCCGTCGATATCCAGCTAGAAGCTGCACAAGGCATACCCAAATTACCAACCTGGATGGAAATAGATGCCTTGCCCACTATAGACGAATTCGTGCAGGCAATTAAACAGCTTAAGAACGGTAAGAGTCCCGGTAATGACGGTACACAAGCTGAGATAATAAAACTTGAGTGCGTGACACACATTCTACACAATCTTCTGTGTAAATGCTGGGAAGCGGGGCACGTTCCTCAGGATATGCGCGACGCCAACATCATCACTTTGTACAAAGGTAAGGGAGACCGTGGTGATTGTAACAACTACCGCGGGATTTCCCTTTTGAGCATAGTAGGCAAGTTGTTTGGACGTGTGTTGCTTGGAAGACTCCAAAAACTTGCTAATCGCGTATATCCGGAGTCTCAATGTGGTTTTCGCCCCCAGCGTTCCACAGTCGATATGGTCTTCTCACTTCGTCAGTTACAGGAAAAGTGTAGAGAGCAGAACACACCTCTGTTTGTAGCCTTTGTAGACCTCAACAAGGCCTTTGACACGGTCAGCAGAGAGGGACTATATACCGCACTTGAGTACATTGGATGTCCACCCAAACTTCTGAGTCTCGTCAAATCATTTCATGAGGATATGAAAGGTGCTGTGGTGTTTGACGGGAAAACGTCTCAACAATTTGGGGTTCGGAGGGGGGTTCGCCAGGGCTGCGTTTTAGCACCTACCCTGTTTGGCATTTTCTTCTCAGTTCTTCTAAAAATGGCTTTTGGTGATAGCCAGCAGGGAGTGCACTTGCACACAAGAGTAGACGGGAAGTTATTTAACATCGCGCTCCTCAAATCAAAAAAGCATCGTGAGGACTTCTTCGTTGACAGTCTCTTGTTTGCCGATGACGCAGCCTTTGTGGCGAACTCTGCTCTCGAACTTCAAAACATCATGGACAGCTTTTCCCGGGCCTGCACTATGTTTTCAATGTCCATAAATGCCAAGAAGACAGTAGTGTTAGTGCAGGGTAGTGCGGAAACACCAAGCATATTGGTGGATGGCACAGCGCTTGAAGTCGTCGACAAATTTTGTTATCTCGGGTCGACCGTATCAAATAATCTCTCGCTTGATGCAGAGATCGATATTCGCATCGGCAAAGCGGCAACGATGTTCGGTAGGCTGCGTACAAGAGTATGGTGCAACAAACATCTCACTATCAGAACCAAAATGATGGTTTACCAAACATGCGTTCTGGCCATTCTCTTGTACGGAGCCGAAACCTGGACATCGTATGCTAAACAAGAGCGACGACTTAACACTTTCCACATGCGCTGTCTACGTAACATCTTAGGCATTACTTGGAAGGACAAAGTTACCAATCAGAGGGTACTTGACACAGCGCAGCTGCCCAGCTTGTATGCGCTTCTCAAGGAGAGACGCCTGAGATGGCTGGGCCATGTGCACAGGATGGAATCCTCTCGTATACCTCGCCGCATCATGCTTGGTGCTATAGCAAACGCTAGGAGAAACGTTGGGAGACCGATCCTGCGCTTTAAGGACTGCGCTAAGCGTGATATGGCGTGCTTTCGAATAAACAATCAGGCCTGGGAATCACTTGCCGTTGATAGAGACGGATGGCGCAAACGCGTTGTGGACGGCAGAAAGTTGTGTGATGAAGCCTGGTTTGACGAATTAGCAAAAAAAAGGTTGCGCAGACATCAAATCCGAGCTACAGCTTCTGACGTCATCCTTTACTGCAACAACTGTGGAAGATCGTGCCGTTCCCGCATTGGTCTATACAGTCACCAAAAACGGTGTACAGAAAATGCACAGCAATGCTTTAATCGTCTGCAATAGACGTAAAGGCCTATGATGAAAGTATAAATCCACCACATTTATTCTGAGGTACTCAATTGGGCAATTATGAAGAGGCCACTTAGGGAACAAGATTTGGCAGCATATTAACCTGTTGTATTTTAAAATTGCACATGGAGTCGCTGAAATAGTCTCAAATTGAGTTCAATATGCTAGTCCGCATTATATTTTCTGCACAATTTTGAAAACATCATAATGTGTGTAAAATACCATAGTTAACATATGAGACTAGCTTTTCCCCGCGGCTTCGCACGCGCAGAACAATAAACTGTAGCCTTTGTTGTTGTTGTTGTTTAAAAGGACAGTTAACAATAACTAAACACAATTCACAAACACACACATCCATTCTGGTAATGCGAAAGAAATCGTAGTTATTATGTAGAAAATTACAACTACAGGAAGGGTATTTTCTTATTGTAGCACTTTCTTATACACTTTAGTAGCGGTTTCACCTTCAGATGCATTTCCAATTAAGCCAGTAACGTAGTCTGAGGTGGACTGTTTAATGTTTATCTTTTCTGAGATGTTTGTTGGAGGTGAAATATACACGCTGACCATTTTCAAGTTTGACAGTTGAGGTGGACCACAGGAGGTAACCTTTCGTGAATGGGAAACTTCAAGATCCTCCAAACAGCATAGGGGCTGTGGAGCGGATGTATCGGCCGCTTGCATACCATTTTATCTCATCATTCTCATTTTTGAGAATCAAAGCCGCCGTATTTGATAGCTTTAACAGAGTTGCATACCTTTACATTACTATGAGCAATGAAACTTTGCACCCCTATTTAACCCGCTTTAGGGTAGACTTTTCTAAAACCCTTAAGTTACGTTTCTTGCATTGTAATAAGGAGTGCATACGCAAAGTTTATAGTCTCTCGCTTAAAATTTTACTCCATCCCCATACAAACTTTTTAAACCCCTTTTTACCCGTTTGAGGGTGGTTATTTTTGTGTATCATGAGTACCCACGTAATATTAACTACCTATTATAAAAAACTGAGCTTTCTACGGTCAACGGTTTCGGCTGCGCGTTGATTGAAGTCAGTCAGTCAGTCAGGAATTTGCGCCCCTATTTAACCCGCTTAGGAGTGGGTTTGTCCAAAACCCTAAGATTACTTTTGTTGTATTGTAATAAGGAGTCTTTACATAAAGTTTATAGTCTCTCACTTAAAATTTTACCCATCCCCATACAAAATTTGCACCTCTATTTAACCCGCTTAAGGGTGGGTTTTTCCAAAACCCTAAAATTACTTTTCTTGTATTCTAATAAGGGGTCTATACACAAAGTTTCAAGTCTCTTACCTAAAATTTTACTCCATCCCCATACAAACTTCGCACCCCTGTTTAACCCGCTTAGAGATGGATTTTTCCAAAACGCTAAAATTAACTTTCTTATATTATAATAAGGAGTTCATACACAAAGTTTCAAGTCTCTCACCTAAAATTTTACTCCATCCCCATACAAACTTTCAACCCCGATTTCACCCCCTCAGAAGTTGACCCCAACCCCTTCTTATTGGTTGTCTACGCCATTAACCTGAATTACAGTAAAAAATTCAACTCTCTAGCCCTAGTAGTTTCGGCTGTGCGTTGATGAGTGAGTGAATGAGTCAGTCAGGACATAGAAATTTATATATCCACCACATCAGCCAAAGGACGTACACTGCTGGACATAGGCCTCCCCCAAATTCACGGGGGGTATATGCCATAATCGCCACGCTTGGCATGCGGGTTGGCGATCGCAGTATCTCCACCGCACTCCAGGGATGCTGCTGCCCATCCCCCGGTGGTCTTGGTCGTAGTTTTAGGACATACCCGGGTCCAACATCCCCGGGTCCGGGGACATTTATATATATAGATAGATAAAATGGTTAAAAAACACCCCCAGATCGAGTGTATGATCTGGGGGTGTTTTTTAACCATTTTAATTTATTGAAGAACATTGTAATTAAAAATAATACGCATATCAACATTGTCAACTGTCAGACTAGGTTTTGCCTGTCCATATAATTAACGACACAGTCTTCGCTATAATTGCTACTCGTCGAGTTTAATACATATCAGGGGACAATTTTTTACACAAATCGAACTAGTCCCATAGTAAGCTCAATAATGTTTGTGCCTCAAGACTCTCGTCCCGCAGTGTCTCAAGACGAAAGTCTTTGACCATGTGTACTGCCAGTGATGACATACGGTACTGAAACGTGGTCGTTTACAATGGGCCTCATAAGAAGGCTCAAAGTCACCCAAAGAGCAATGGAGAGGGCTATGTTGGAAGTTTATCTGCGAGATCGCATCAGGAATGAGGCCATCCGCAGCAGAACCAAAGTGACCGATATAGCCCTTCGAATCGCTAAACTTAAGTGGCAGTGGGCGGGGCACATAGCACGTAGAACCGATGGCCATTGGGGCGGAAAGGTTCTCGAGTGGCGACCACGTACCGGAAGGCGTAGCGTCCCCACAAGGTGGACTGATGACCTGGTAAGGGTCGCGGGTGTCCGCTGGATGCGGGTGGCGCAGGACCGGTCATTGTGGAAGTCTTTGGGGGAGGCCTATGTCCAGCAGTGGACGTCATTCGGCTGACATGATGATGATGATGATGAGTGATCAGTGGCGGCTGCTGACTACGAGAACCGGCGGTGCGCTAATTTATGGACTATCACTATCATCACTACATAGTATAAAACAAAGTCGCTTCCCGCTGTCTGTCCCTATGTATGCTTAAATCTTTAAAACTAGGCAACGGATTTTGATGCGTTTTTTAAATAAATAGAATGATTTCAGAGATATAATAAATACATGCATCATATAGAAGAGAAAATCGGATAATTTTAGAGGTTTCTAATGTGATGTCGTAAATAAACACTTTTTTTGCGCTTTCATTGCAAACGCTGGCTGAATCTTACGAGATAGATCAAAATAGTATACTACGGTATTGTACACCTTAAAAAGGTCTACAAAAAAATCTGCGATGGTGTATGTCTATCTCTTAGGGATAACCCACAATAACCATTTTTTGTCCTTTATTTTTTACGAGAAATAATGGCTTATTTACGAAGCGATTTTAAGCAATACAGCATTAATCCTTGTGCGCCGCTCCGAATTTACCTATTTCTTCATAAATTTTGTACGGAGTATCTTCCGTCTCACGCGTCCGGCGTTCTAACGTGATTCTCATAGAAATTGTACTGGCTAGTGCCCGAATTTACTTACTCACTCCTTATCTAACATAGATAGTATTTTATGGCCCAGATAGTTTCCATTTATATGAACAGTAGACTTTTATCATATAAAACTCTTACTATCAATTAGACCTCGTTAATTACGTGCATATACTTATATAACCTAATACGTATCAGCATTGTAAATTCCAAAAAGAAATGTATAAAAAAAAATTTGAAAAGCATAGAATCTCCTTAGACGTCTATGTTCCAGCGCGCGGCCGCGCAGCGCACGAGTCGAACAACCGCGCTCTGTCCGGCCGGCGCTCCGCGATCGCAAGCCGCGTAAGAATACGGTGGTGCGTGCGGGGAAAGGGTAACGGGGCTCTATTCGAGTTTTATTGTTTATCAATGCGTCGCCTTAATAGATATATACTTAAATACATAGAAAACATCCAAGTGTCCAGAACAACTGTTTCTGCTCACCTCTGAATCAAATGCCCTTACCGGATTTCTAACCCGGGACCTCTAGCTTCGTAGGCAGTGTCACTACCAACTAAGCTAATGTTTGAATTAAGACTTCGTAGACGAAACTATAATCGCGTTTTCTCTATGGAACTCATAAAACAACACTTTAGTGAACTATAATGAATTGGAACAATCACGTGTGCTGTGGATACTGTTTTCGTAGGACTAGTTTGTTTAATTACTTCGGATTCCTGGTCTTACTTAACTCTTTATTATTTTCGATGGACTCGTAGAAAAAGTATCGTATGCAATAGTTATATAATTAGCTTTTTAAGTCTCGTACCTTACTTAGACCACTCAGCAAGCATTATCTCGATTAAAATGCATACATCATTTAACGATTGCATACAATACCATTTTATCAGTATAGCGCACGAGCTCCACTGTCTAATGGAGTTACTACTCATAGGCTGGGTTGTACCAAACCGTCTGTAATCGTAAGCTGTATTCGTTATAATTTCAATGTATGGAAAGTTTGACAAGTTTCTATGGGATGACAGCTAGCGCCGCCATATTTAACGTTGATCAGCCTGTGATCGTAAGTCGGTGCAACCCAGCCATAGTCTCTTTGTGCCTTCGTCACATTACAAAATTCAACTAAATGTTTGCTTTCACGTTTAGGAATCTGAAATATCTCCTATACCATTATATGCAAGGATGCCATAAAGTCTTGAAATCTAGCATCTTAGGTATCATCTTAAGTAAGGTAGCATCTTAGGCCAGTCAACAGAAAATATTGAAAACATTAGTCACAAAACTGATGCGTCATCTTGAGCCATTATTAAATGATGTCTGGTCTGGTCAGTAATAATTTGACGTCCTGTTTAGCCTATTAGTAGGTAGTGACTAGGGTTGTCACGAATGTCATTTCGATCACATTCGCGAATACGAATGCGAATATTTAGGATGCGAATGTTCGAATGCGAATGCGAATACGAATGTTAAAGCAACATACGTAATTAATATAAAAACTGATTTTCATAAAATACCGCCTTAAAAAACTAAAACGCAAAAAATAAACGAGAGATTTCCAAGTTCCAACCCAATCTTTAGAAAAAATTAAACCTACGATTTCATGACGTGAAATATACTATACATACTCCAATTTTAATTAAACACTGATTTAACTAGTAGCTTTGGTTACTGTGTGCTGTGGACCTGACGATTTCATTTTCAAATTACTAAATTTCCAAAAATTTAGTCTAAAAACGTTCTAGGCATCTTTACTTCGCCACTCGCTCTTTAAGATCCTCCTTATACAATATTTGCATAAAATACTATTAGTTACTTATTAAGTTTGTGCCTCTATTTATGTACATACCTAATTTAGCTAGAATGATTTATTGTAACAATAATGTGATACTAACAGCGGTTGAGTCGCTTGAAGTGTTGATTCATTTGGGTGTTTTCAATAGAAATTGTGCTTGCTCTGCTTTTCATTTTTCGTTAAAAAAATATGAATAGGTAACTTGATAAGAAATTTACTGATCTCAGTCCTCGCTTCTTTAATTTCATTTCACTCTTATGTATTTCTATATATGTTTAATTTTCATGAGACTTTTCTTTGCAACATTTTGTTGAGTCATCACAGAAACTTGCCAAAATATTAAGTTACCTGGTGATAATGTATGACACGTATCATTATCAGAATGTAAGAGAAAACAAGTGAATTTAAATTTTCGGGCCATCTTTTAAAAGAATTTTCTGAAAGAATGTAGATACCTACATATGTTCAAACATGGAGAATAAGTACGGTGCGTTTAAAGATAAGTACCACAAGTTCACGAATTTACGAGTACAGCATCACGAAATACATACGTATGAAAAACAAAGCCAGAATGTAGACACGAGCGTTAATAACAGTCAACATGGTTCAAGCAACATAACGAAGAACATTGTTTATCACTGTTGGTATCATTACCATTTTTCCATTAATTTAAGTGTTTGTACCTAGGTAATAAATATCAAATTATGTTTGCGACTATAATTGATAAGAAACTAGTTAACGACATTTTTGCCAAGAAATTTGTATTTTTTTCTATATGTAGGTGTACAGTCAGCATCAAAAGTAGCTACGCATATGAAGGGGTCAAAAGCGCTTATTCCCTTATAATAAGGTTTTTGAACTTTACAAATGCGTAGCTACTTTTGATGCTGACTGAACCCTTCTTTTAGTACATATATTTTTTACTAATTATGTTATTTAGGTACAAGCTATTTATTCTTTAAGAAGGTATTCGCCACTTCAATACCTGAGGCTGAGAGCAGTAGGTACTTGGTATCTACAAATTTATGGCATCTCACCAACAAAATCTCACCACTTATATCCCGCCATTCGGGTGAATATAACAAACTTACTCGTACATGGTACTTTTTCGTATCCCAATCTACCTATCTTAATGTGGAACCTCGGTTGCGTCTCATATCATCATATCACGCCATGGAAGGCGGGGGCCGGAAAAATCCATAATTCATGTTTTAGCGAGATGCTACACATATACTTATATGTATGTTCAAATATAGTGTTGGCTCTATATCTATCTAAGTACTTACATATATCTCGGAAACGGGGATGATTGGTCAAACAGCGAATGCAGAAGACCAGTGATAAATAGGGATGCCATCGGCCACATTTCATCGTTACCACTTCGTAACTAGAAATTCACTGATAATGTATATATAAGTACAATAAAAATAAAAGGTCACGCATAAAATCGATTATACTGTATTAGTTATTCCAAAACCACTGGATTGGTGACAACTTAAAATACTCGTAGTCACAAAACGTTTTACAGGTAATAATTAACAAAACGAGATTATTAGTACATTACGATATAAGGGTTGTAAAACAAAGAAAGGCCGATATCGCATATGTTTGAGGCCCGAGCCGCAGGCGAGGGTCATAAATATGCGAGAGAAGGCTTTCTGTTTTACGACCCGTGTTTTGTACAAAATTTTACGACTCCACTTGGCCAAAAAGTGGGTTTTTCCGGACGCGCAGCGTGCGGAAAAACGCGCTTTTTGGCAAGGTGTGGTGTAGAAACATTTAGTTGGACAAAGAATATAGACGAGTAGTCAGACTTGGACTATGCTAGAGATCCACTTACAAGACGAACTGGTACCGTGCTGATGATAGCAAATGGACCAATATCATGAGCATCCAACAACCTATAAGTAGTAGCTCTATCAGCGACAGAAGCGCAATATATAGCAGCAGCAGAATGCTTTATTAAAATCTTTGTTAAAGGAAATAACCGACTCGGAAGCAAAACTAAACTTACATGTTGGTAACCAGCCAAGGTTCGTTTCGACTGGCATAATTCGGTTCCTTTAAGAGGGCCTTAACGTGTCCACCAGCGCCACTCGCAAATAATTGCGGTTATTTAAATTTATCGATAGATATTGAAAAAAATTGGCCAAGAGCATGTCGGGCCATGCTCAGTGTAGGGTTCCGTATTTGCCCAATGAACTTAATTTAAAAAATCAATAACAGGCAAAATGGCAAAACCTTCGCAGAGTTTCAGACGTCTTTTACTAAGAAAGTCTTTATTAAGAAAGTCTTCGTTGAAAGTCTTTATTAAGCTTTACATTCATGATATTTTCATATTTTTTGGCCCCGTAGTTCAAAAGTTAGAGGGGTGGGGAGGGCACAATATTTTCCCCTTTTTTTAATCTTCAATATATATCCATACCAACTTCCGAATTCTATTACTGATAAACTCAATATGTGCATGTCATGAAAGCCGCTGGTCGAGGATAATTCCCAAGTATTTGGTAGAGGCAACCCTTACAACTTCCTTACAATAGCAATTTGTTGCATCTATTGAGGTACATACTAGTAGTAAGGCGGATTTACTAAAGAAGTGTACTGCTGTTATTTTTGTGTGCTCTGACTGTCACAATTCAGCCTTGAGACGTCAAGTAGACGGTGTAGTCTTTCTTCACATATTCATTATTTCATTAATATCTCGAAAAGTAGTAGCTACCTATAAAAATATATAAAATCTTTTTTTGGGTTTCTTGTCAACTAATTAACATAATGAGTTAAGATTTCATACTATAAGTACTTGGAAGTTTGAAATGTTGTTAATTATCGTTTTTATGGACCGAGCGATCGATCTATTTGCGCCCATCCATGTTAAAACAAACGTTAAAGAGTGAGTTAATTAATATATGGCGAGGTTAACTGACAAATAGACAGTCAAAAATGGTTTTTTTTTTTTAATTTATTAATTCGGGTGCAAGATCTACAAAATCCATATTCATATTCCGGGATTCATATCGAGATAAAGTAGTAAATTTAAACTTAAGTGATCGATTTACTTCAGCAGCAATATCGACTGGGAGTTTTTTCCTCGGGTAATATTTTTGTTTGATGAACTTCCTTCTGGCATCGATGAGTTTAAGAGCTTCGTCCATGGCCCCCATGTTCCTCCGGTATCCTTCTCTAATGGGTATGATACTGCAAGGAGGGCCGACCGTCTGACAGTTTGGTGGGCTAAACCTCGTCTCATTAAGGGGATTGGCTACAGTATTGATACTATGATCAAAGTCTTTCAACTCGTCGCTTAAGATGTATATACCCTGCGTCCTTTTCTGTAGTAATAATGCATACTGCAGCATCTTAAATAGTACAAGAAAATATCAAACGCGTCATTTTTAATCGTTTAATGTATCATGACGCCAACTCATGCGACACTAAAATTATTACATACTAGCATTTGCCCGCGGCTTCGCCCGCGTACTAAACGAAATTTTTAACCGTCTACAAAAAACAGGTTCGTATGTTTGTGCACGATTATCTCGCGTTTGGCTGAACCGATTTAGATGCGGTCTCCAGAAAAGTAGTTGTTACATTCTGGGGGTTTCGGTATACGAAGTTCATTAACAGACGAACAGATGAAAAGTCAGTATACATTCTGAGAACCGGCAAACCGGTGTGCGAGGTTAAGCAATGTGGGCGCACCGCTTTGAGTGGTTACTAACTGACTCTCGTGCTTTGGAAGGCACGCTAAGCCGTTGATCGCGGCTGCAATCGTTAAGCCAAGTTAGAGGCCTTCGAGCGGCTTGCGAACTTCTAACAGGCAAGTTGCCCATTCCCTTGACAAAGGGGGGGTCGAAGTTGCACCACACCCGTGGGGAGTACCCACCGTTACCCTACACGTGACCCTACACGTGGTGCTAAAAGTGCAACAAAAACTGGCAACCGTACTTGTCTTCTCGAAAATCTCACGGTTCGTAAATAAATGCCATACGATAAAAAAAAATCTAAAGGTTGATTTAAATGGAAAAAAATGTCTAAACCTCTATGTCGTTTTTAAAAGCAAATCCATAGATACCCCACACGCCTATATAGTAACATTAAACTTTTTTGCATACAGGCATGCATGGAGTGCCAAATTTACCTCAGATTCCTATTAAGAGACCTCTCAGACGCTCAGATATCGATTTTGAACTAAATTGGGACGAAAAATAATAAAATCAATATGGCCGCCACTTTCACAAATTTTACCTCGGATTCGTATTAAGAGACCTCTCGGGCACTCAGATATCGATTTTGAACGAAATCGGGACGAAAAAAAAAGAAAATCAATATGACTGCGACTTTTTCCAAATTTTACCTCGGAGTCGTATTAGGGGAGCTGTCGGACGCTCAGATATCGATTTTGAACGATATCGGGACGGAAATGAAGAAAAGGAATATTGCCGCCACTTTTTCCAAATTTTACCTCGGAGTCGTATTAGGGGACCTCTCGGTCGCTCAGATATCGATTCTGAACGATATCGGGACGGAAATGAAGAAAATCAATATGTCCGTTACTTTATTCAAAGTTTAGGTACCTCGGATTCCTATTAAGAGTCCTCTCGGAAGCTCAAATATCGATTTATGTCGAAATCGTATCAGACGGCACTGATTGATAAAACCACTTACAATACATTGAATCAAAAAAGGTCGTATCTTCATAGGGAACTCACGGCACATCATGCACCTTTAGACCTTATAAGGAACCTACATGCCAAATTTGGTATCTCTCGAACCAGCAGTTTGGGCTGTGCGTTGATATGTCACTCACTCAGTCAGTCAGTTTCTTCTTGCAATTTGGCACCTACTTTTAAGTTTTCATGCCCGCAATAATATATTTCAAAATCAATGCCATTTTCGAAATTAACGACCCAAAAAACCATAAAAACGACACCCATATTAATATTCTAATCCCCTTGCACCCCAACAGAGGGGATGGTATTTCACGTCCTCCACGTGGGATTTTAAAATCATTGTTGTTTTCGTAATCAGCGACCCGATAAACCATAGAAACAATACCCATATCGATTTTCAGAATTTGTCACCACATTTCTCCCTTTTAGGGGTTGATTTCTCAAAAAACCTGAAACACATGTTTTCTCATTTATCGTTAGAAATACTCCTGTAAAGTTTCGAATAAAATAGTCCAACTAATCTTGATTCCCCACCCACACTTCAAAACCCCATTTTACCCCCTTAGGAGCTGAATTTTGAAAAATCCTTTCTTAATGCACCTCAATCCCTTATATGGAACCCGCATACTGAATTTGGAATCTCTAGAACCAGCAGTTTGGGCTGTGCGTTGATATGTCACTCACTCAGTTATTTCTTGAAACTTGGCACAAACTTTCAAAAGTTTTCATGTCCACAATATTAAATTTCAAAACCGATGCCATTTTCGTAATTAACGTCCCAAAAAACCATAAAAACGACACCCATATTAATATTTAGACATTTCATCCCCCTCGCACCCCAACAGGGGGGATGGTATTTCACGTCCTCCACGTGAGATTTTAAAATCATTGTTGTTTTCGTTATCAGCGACCCGGTATATCATAAAAACAATACTCATGTCGATTTTCAGAATTTGTCACCACCTTCCCCCTTTTAGGGGTTGATTTCTCAAAAAACCTGAAACACGTATTTACTCATTTATCGTTAGAAATACTCCTGTGAAGTTTCGAATAAAATAGTCCAACCAATCTTGTTTCCCCATACAAACTTCGGACCCCCATTTCACCCCCTTAGGGGATGAATTTTGAAAAATCCTTTCTTAGTGCACCCCTAGACCCTATAAGGAACCTACGTGCCAAATTTGGAATCTCTAAGACCAGCGGTTTGGGCTGTGCGTTGATATGTCAGTCAGTCAGTCAGTTTCTTCTTTTATATATTTAGAAGATTACTAGCATACGGTCACTAATTCTAACTCATATAAAATGTACTACGTACTCCAAAAATGTGCTTTTGAATTTACTTATTTACTTAAAAAAATAACATTTTAATTTCAATATGTATTATTTTCTGATTTAAATATTTAAGTAATATACAAATATTTATTGGTAACGTAAAAAAAAAATGTTATAGTCTTAAGGCGCAGGGTAGGGCAAGCCATTCTCCATACAAAGGATGTGCAAGTTTTTGCGTTTGTTTTGGCACTACAGCATTTAATTTTATTTTTTGTTGGTACATATTGGATACCTATATGCAGAACTTGATGTTGAAATTTTCCATTATTTCAAAAAAAAAAAAAAAGTACAAAAAATAATTAAAATTAAAAAAGAAAAACATTAAGACATAGCTAACAAAAAAATAAGCATATGGACCAAAAATAGTAACTGGAGTGCAAACACAAACGAAGAAAAACTTGCACAAAGTTTGTATGGAAAGAGCTTGCCCACCCCTTCGCCTTAAACTAAAAGATAATAATAATCATTATTAAAAAGGAAAAAAAAAACTACTACTAAAACTAAGCATTACAAATCCAGGTCAGGTCCCCTTGGTAAGGTTCCCAACACGCAGGCAGCATTCCCGTGCTGAATTGCGATAGCAATTCTCTGCGCCAGAAAGCTGCCCGCGCGTGGGTCGCCTGTTGCCTCCTTAAGCCGCTTGCCGAGCGCCCTGTGGAGCTCCCGCGCGCCTCTGCCCCACGGCCCAAGTGTCTCGGCGCCCAATACGACTTTGTCGCATTTAATTGTATTTTCCCACCTTGGAATTCTCTCTGGCGTCCGCTGCCGCCCCGGCACGTTTGCTGATCGAAGAGAGGTAGGACGCAGCCAACGTGTCGGCGCAAGTGGCGTCCCATACACAAATATGATTTGTAAGACTTCGTTACCTCCTAATTAGTTAAAATTGAGTCTACTCCACACAATTTCGTACAAACCATTTTATTTTGCAACGGACTACATAATAGCTTTACTATACTAGTGCCTAGCGTCCAGACATACAAACAGTAGCGTAAGCAGCAAAGAAGCATGCCTGTACGTCTGTGTATACCTTTATCGAATAAAAATAAAATAAATTAATGAAATTAACAATACATGTTCACAGCAATATTAGTACTCACTTTTTTCACCTCATATGATTTAGCGTGTATTTGGTGCCGTAAATATGCCCGCAGCTGGGCTGCAAATCGTGCCTGTATAAGATATATTCTTTCCCCTATAGCGAAGCTTACGTATTGAGCGTATGCTTTCCTATAAATCCAAACTGCTTCTCCTTTTCTAGCAAGATCGCTGACTAGTTCATTGCACATAGTCATTAACAGATTTTTATCCTTATCCTGATCTTCCCATGCCGCGCATCTACCGAGTAAAACTGTAAGGACTTAAACATGTAGATACCTATACAGGGTGATTTCGGGGTCATGATCATGGATCAGTTTTTCCACTTGGTATCTGTTAGTTACTTCAAAAAAATTGTAGTGACATGATACAAACGCATTTCAGATTTAATTTATTTTGATGAAAAAAATACCAAGTGTCCAAAAAACATGGGTACCCTATTGTCCCTATTCTCCTTGACGGATAGTATGGAGAGTTAACAGTGAAGTAGGGTGGCTAAGTTATATGATAAAGTATTATTTCCCATTACAATTTGAAAAACTGAGATTTTGATTACTTTGAATTTTTGACCATATACAATCGTTCCGGATCACGACCCCAAAATCACCCTGAATAAATACATATTTGCATCGATGTGTTGGCTCGTCTGCTCATACTTTGAAAGTGACATATCGCGCTAATTCTAGTTATGTAGTTGGTTTTGGTTTTGCTGAATATTTCTCCTGCGATACGACATACAACATTTTTTTATTATTATCATTTATGTTTTGACGATCCTATTGTGAATTTAACTAAGGACATAATAATTTCTTAATTTTTTAATTCAATATTTATTTTAAAGAATAGTAATAGCATCAATAAATTCTCTAAATAATTAACTTAATAAAATGTTATAATTAGAAATGACGATTCGAAAGTGCTTGTTGCTAGGCCTACGTATAAAAATAAATAAAAATGAAATATTTTGACTTCGACTTTGACATTCATTACACGAGATAATATTTTATATGTTTTCAAGTCATAATATGGCGTATGATCATTTAAGTAAGTGTATTTTTTTCAACCACGACACAAATTCTTATTCGGTTTATTCTGAGTGAAGCAGGTAGGTCGATTTGGGTGGGAACAAATAAAACAATTTTTTTATCTCACCGAATTCTCGAATAAGGTAGACAAAACCAAAAATACCAACGGTTTATCTACCAATATTATATATAGGTTACCAAAAATCGTATACTTTACAATAGTACATACCTTCTCTGTCCGTCTGTCTGTCAACTTTCACACTGGTTTTAAAGCCAAACGGTTGAAGATACAGTCTTCAAAATTTCACAGAATAATCGTCTTATTGAACCAAACCCATATATACGAATATATACGAATTATTATAAATATTTTTTAATGTTTTGAAGGAGGTCCCCATAAAAGGAATGCGCTAAATTATAAAAAAGTGATACCCCCTCGAGTGGGGTATCGTGTTTTAGAGCTCGTAGAGTTGCATAGAGCATTTGGTAAGGATCCCTAAATGTACGATGTCTGACACGTAAATACTTAACCTGTTTTTAATATACACTGCAGCGAAACATGGTGAAACGGAAAACTGTGCATGAAATTTGGAAGTGACCGCTCTGTGTCAACGCGAGCTCTTAATATTATCGTAGTGAAACGATTTTTAGAACATGATCTTGTAATCAATTTGGTGACTACCTCATGGATTTGTGGAAGACTGTATCTTACTTAATATTATTTAACTATACAATAACACAATACCAACTCTAACTTACATAATAAAAACAAAACTAAATATACATATCGGGCGTAAGCAGCCGACATGTTTGCTGTAATTGAAAACGTTTTAGGTAATCCAATATTTAATTTACCTTTATTGTTCTTACCTTATCTTTATTGTTTATACAAAATTACTACATTAGTCAAGAGCGAATCTGAGAAGGTATTTATTTATTTACGTCTAGTATAATCGCCCACTGGCGTATTTTTTTAAAGGCGTAGCAGGATAAGGGACGAAAACATTCCCTTTAATGATTAAGAGCGGATTTATTTCCACAGTTACTTACATTTAGTAGTACCTATGGCATGTTTTGTTGAAAAATTCCCAGTAGTTCAACCGGGAAAAAATAAAATCCGAATTCATGATATATGACTTTTTCTAAAACTACTAAACTTTATTTTTTATTTTGGTTAATTAAATAGTATAGACTAGCGACCCTCCCCGACTTCGCACGGTTGCAATGCTGATATAAAAATATACTACAGGATGTCTCTATATACAAACAGACCAGTGCCGCCGCAACCGCTATGTCCCTGCATTTTTAATCTGTTATATCTTCGAAAATATTAATTTAAATTACATACTATAATGGCCATATTGAAATGCAAAATATATAATTGGATAAGTATTAATGCTGTGTTGCTTAAAATCGCTTCGTAAATTAGCCATTATTTCTCGTAAAAAGTAAAAGACAAAAAATGGTTTTGTGGGTTATCCCTATAAACCTCACGACCTCCATACAAAATTTCAACCCCTATTGAACCCCCTTAGACTTTCCAAACACGCTGAAATCAGTTTTCTAGCTTCTTCATGAGGAATGTGTATAATGAATATTAGACTTCTTATTCAAAGAATTACATGATTTCCATGCAAACTTTCAACCCCAATTTTACGCATTTAGGGGGTTAATTTCGAAATACCGCGAATTTACTTTCCATATCTTTATATGAAACGTCTTTGTACAAAATCTTACAATTTCACTTTAAAAATCACACGATCTCCATACAAATATTTCAACCCCAATTTACCCCTTAGGGTTTGAATTTCTAAAAATCTCTTCTTAAGGCGAAGGGGTGGGCAAGCTCTTTCCATACAAACTTTGTACAAGTTCTTCTTCTTTTGTGTTTGCACACCAGTTACTATTTTTGGTCCATATGCTTATTTTTTGTTAGCTATGTCTTGATGATTTCTTTTTTAATTTTAATTATTTTTTGTATTTTATTTTTAATAATGCAAAATTTCAACATCAAGTTCTGCGTATATCCAATATGTACCAATAAAAAATAAAATTAAATGCTGAAGTGCCAAAAGTAACGCAAAAAGCTTGCACAACCTTTGTATGGAGAATGGCTTGCCCTACCCTGCGCCTTAATTGTTACTTACGTCATATAAATAGCCTACTGTGAAAAATTCAGCTTTCCAGGTCAAACGGTTAGGGCTGAGCGTTGATTAAGTCAGATAGTCAGGAATTTACGCCCCTATTTATCCCGCTTAGGGGTGGGTTTTTCCGAAACCCTAAAATTACTTTTCTTGTATTGTAATAAGGAGTCTATACACAAAGTTTCAAGTCTCTCACTTAAAATTTTACTCCATCCCCTTACAAACTTTTAACCCCCATTTTATCCCTTTAAGGGTGGGTTTTTCCAAAACCCTAAAATTCCTTTTCTTGTATTGTAATAAGGAGTCTATACACAAAGTTTCAAGTCTCTCACTTAAAATGTTACTTCATCCCCTTATAAAATTTAAGCCCCCTTTTACCCCTTTAAGGGTGGGTTTTTCCAAAACCCTAAAATTACTTTTCTTCTATTGTAATAAGGAGTTCAACACAAAGTTTCAAGTCTCTCACCTAAAATGTTACTCCATCCCCATACAAAATTTCAACTACCATTTCACCCCCTTGGGAGTTGAATTTTTAAAAACCCCTTCTTATTGGTTGTCTACGCCATTAACCTGAATTACAGTGAAAATTTCAACTCTCTAGCCCCAGTAGTTTCGGCTGTGCGTTGATGAGTGAGTGAATGAGTCAGTCAGGACATAGACATTTATAAGTATAGAAGATTAAGGCTGGTTTGCACCGACTTACGATCACAGACTGACTAACGTTAAATATGGCGCCGGCAGCAGTCATCCCATAGAAACTTGTCAAACTTTCAATACTTTCAAATTTTAACGAATACAGCTTACGATTACAGACGGTTTGGTGCAACCCAGCCTAAGACTATTTAAGACATTCTATAAGTATTTTTAACCGAATTCAAGATTTCAAAAGAGGAGGTTAATAATTCGGTTGTATGTTTTTTTTAATGTTTCTTACTTCAGAACTCCGTCATTTCTGTATATATATCCAAGTTGGTCCCGTTTTTGTCAAAACGCAGTTCTGATGATGGGATCCATGAGGAATTGAGGGAACTCCTCAAATCACAAAGGCAAACATATAGTGATTTTTGTGTTTTTATCAACAAATCGAGCATTTTTATACAAAAATGAGACATTTGATGAAGTGGAACTGCTGATGATGATCAGAACAGAACTCTTTAACGACTAAAAGTTTACGTTTGGCGATTTGTCCTCCTAGCTGTGTTTGTTAAGCAAGTTCTATTTTCACGATTAATTTTTGTCATGCTCGAGTTCTATTGATGGGATCCATGAGGAATCGAGGTCACTCCTCAAATGTGAAAGGCACACATATAGTGATTTTAGTATTTTCATGATTTCATTCAAAAAGTGACATTTGATAAAGTGGAACTGCTGATGATGATCAGGACAGAACTCTTTAACGACTAAAAGTTTACGTTTGCCGATTTGTCCTTCTAGCTGTGTCTGTTAAGCAAGTTCACGATTAATTTTTGTCATGCTCGAGTTCTAATGATGGGATCCATGAGGAATCGAGGGACCTCCTCAAATGTGAAAGGCATAGCATACATATACTGATATTAATTTTTTCATAAAGAAATCAAGCTTTTACATTTAAAATAAGTGACATTTGATGAAATGGAACTGCTGATGATGATCAGAATGGAACTCTTTAACGGCGCATAGTTCACGTTTGGCGATTTGTTCTCTTCGTTATGTTTTGTCAAACAAGCTAGGTTTTCAAGACACATTTTTGTAAAGCTTGAGTTCTGATGGAGGATTTCATGAGGAATTGAGGGTACTTAGTCTTCTACCGTTATAAACATACTTATAGCCATTTTTATTTCATTGTATACGTAGAATCTAAGAGTGCACCATCTAAGTATAATAATCTTTCATCGGCCTCCCCCATTATAGTCGGTTTTTTTTTCTTATAAATTATTAACTTAACTATTTATTTGACAAACATTTATGAATTCACTAAAGCTATAATACGCCTGCTCGACAAGCCACGTTTTTAATTTACGTTTAAAAGATAGGAGACTAGTTTGCGAAGTAATTGACTTCGGCAGTTTATTAAATACACTCGGCCCAATTATGTTTTCCAGGAAGCGACGCTAGCTTATGACCGTGGCGTGTTGAGTACTTGTGATTCTGCCCTCTAGAGCAGTATTCATTCCGGTGCTCATAATCATACACCGCCACTCGGAAGATCACGAGGGACGAAAGTGTCAAAATACCTAGTGACTTAAAATGGGGATTTGCGGAGGAATGTTGCGATATTCTCACGATAGCTGTGATAGCCCATTTCTGCAATCTAAAGACGCGTTCCCAGTCAGCTGCGAGGCCCCAGAATTCGACGCCATATTGTAATAGAGCGTGTATTGTTTAACTTCCAAAGTAACATGAGCGCGCTACGTCAAGTGATACCGTTCTACTGATGCGGAATAGGGCATAACAGGGACTACCAAATTTTCCACACAACACATTGATGTGCGGCTCCCACGTAACACCCCGGTCCATTTGGAATCCGAGAAAATTTGTGGCGTTAACCTGACAAATGGGAGTACCCTGTAGCGCGACTTATAAAGGCCTGGACGCGCCGCCTGATAAGTGGAAATGGATAAAATGTGTCTTTTTCAGGTTTAGCACCAGACCGTTAATTCTAAACTATTCAGATAGCTGAGCAATTAGATCGTTTAATTTTAGTTCCAGTTGGTTGACGGAAACGGTGGTTACCACACCAGCTACATCGTCAGCGTACGCATGTATGTGTTCGCAACTGCTACAGACTCCTGCAAGTCATTCATTAGGAGGGAGAAAATTATGTTAGATATTGAGGAACCCTGGCCTACCCCCAGTTCAGTTGTTAAAGGATTTGACTTTACTCTGGCTTCATCTTCAGTCACAAATTGTGACCTTTTATTCACGAGATCAATTAGTAGAGCGAAAGCAGAACCCGCTACGCCATAGTGATGGAGTTTGGCTGCAAGTAAGGCACGGTTGGCTACATCGAAAGCCTTCGATAGATCACACAGCATGGCGACCTGCTTTTGCATCTCATGGGCACCTGTAATTTGTCGCACTACCTCTCGAGTGAGTGATGTTGTCGATCTTTCGGCGCGATAGGCGTATTGTTGGTCCGACAGAGCACTAGTTGATGACAGATATGCAGTGAGTCAGGAACATGGGCCGTTCTCCAGGACTTTAGCTAATGACGGTATTATTGAAATAGGCCTGTAGTTGTCAATATCAGCTCTCTTTCCCATACCTTTATAAATTAGGGATATTCTGCTTAGTTTTAGTGAGTCAGGATATTACCCTTGTTTTATGCATCTATAAGTATTATAGATTTCGCTGAGGACAGTGGCCAATAGATATACTGCCAAATGTATGACGTAGATATCTTTTGTCGTTTTAGGTGGAATATTTGTTTTTATGATGGGTATCACTTCATTTACATTTTACGGTAAATGGTCGAAACCTTAATTGTAGTGCTTATATAGTCTCCGAGTAAATTGGCTGTGACATACGGACGGACGGACGTACGAAACTAAAGGGTTAAGTTTTCGCCATTTTTGCTACGGAACCCTAAAAAGGGGGGCATAGATATGATATCTATGCTATCCCAACACTAAATTTTGTATAGTATGGCCCGTGTATTAAATTAAAAATGCCTTTATTCGGAATAAGTGACGACCATTAATGTCTTGCAATAATGAAGTTATACCTCTCTTAAATATACAATTTCATAAGCGTGATAATAGTTATTTGTTATGCAAGGCTGCAAAGTTGTTGTTTGGCGCAAGTGCTTGTATTGAGAGCCGAGCTAGCGAAGGATTGCAAGATTGAACCACGAGCGAAGCGAATAGTTCTAAAGTACAATTCTGAGCGTAGCGAGGCTTTCAAGGCACGAGACGACAAACAACTTTGCTGCCGAGCGAAACACACAACTTTTAACCTCACCACCGCGGGGAAACTTGTTCATGTATGTAGAATGCAAGTCGCATATAAGTTGTGCTCATTTTCAATAAAGACATGTGTAAATCTCATCTAAAACAAAAGACTTGATAAATTCTCAACATTAAAATACATGAAATAGGTTATATTCCTACATTTAACGAGTCACATTATTGTTCGGTACTCACGGGTAACACAAGGCTCAAATAACTATATTTCACCCTTTCCATTAAACTTTTAAACGGTGCGTTTGCACTAAGCATAAAATTATTAAACAGAAAAATACATTTCTAAAATGTTTAAAGTCAAAGTCAAAATATTATTTATTCAAATAGGCCTAGAATCAAGCACTTTCGAATCGTCAGTTATAGCAATTTATTGATGCTATTATTATTCTTTAAAATAAATATTTAATTGTTGTACACATGTCAAAATTAAGAAATTATTATGTACCAAGTAACATTCACAATAGAAATCTAGACAGTTTCTAGAATAAAATCAAAATGTCATAAGTAAATAATAAGTTATTAATATCTAATGCCATAATGATTAATTCATTAATATTTCAGTCACAATTAATCCCACGGTGTCATTCATGTAGTCGTGTGTATGTAATATGCTTTCGATATGAGTTTGCGCTTTACATGATTTTTGAATTTATTAATAGATAATTCAGTTAGGTTTCTTGGAAGCTATTTATAAAACTTCAAACCATTACCCATGAATGATTTTCTAATTTTTTAGAGCCGAGTGGTGGGCACTGCGAGCTTATGTTTATTTCGAGTATTAATATTATTTATGTCACAGTTCTTCCTGAAATTTACAAATAATACTGTGGAAGTAACTAAATAGTACATTGTTTAACGAGGGGCGTAAGTGGAAAATAGCAAACGAGAGTCTATCAGAAGCCCAACGCCTAAAGCGGAGGGCTTTTGATGACTCGAGTTTGCTATTTTCTTACGTCCGAAGTAATCACTATGTTTTCATCACATTTGCGAGGAAATAAATTACCTGAGCACTAATCAAAATTGAAGAAATTGACAAATACACCTCCAGTATCAGTGCAAGGCCGCCGAGATCACAAAGCATAACTGCTCTATACGCCTGCGTACAATAAGACCCTTTACGAGAAAGTGTGATGAAAATATACTAATCGACCTGTCTTCACGTCTGTCAGTTGACGGATCTTGCTCACTGCAAAAGCAGCAGAACTCAGTCTATTCGATAGATTAGCAATATGGGGACCCCATTGGAGTTTAGAATCTAACATACGATGGGAACTAGGTTCCAATTACATACATACATACATACATATAATCACGCCTGTTTCCCATAGGGGTAGGCAGAGATCACGGATTTCCACTTGCTACGATCCTGACATACAACTTTCGCTTCATGAACTTTCATAACATTCTTCATGCATGCGCGCCGATTTAGGGTACTCCTGACCTGGCCTTTCTGCAGAATGTCTCCGATTTGGTCGGAGTACGTTCGCCGAGGTCTTCCCCTTCCAACTTTTCCATCCACTCTTCCTTCATACACTCGTTTTGTCAATCTTCTTTCATCCATCCTCTCTACATGTCCAAACCATCTTAGCATACCTTTCTCAATTTTCGTCACTATATCTTCATTCACTCCACACCTCCGTCTTATAACGGTGTTTCTCACTCTATCTCTCAAAGTAACGCTACACATACTTCTCAGCGCTCTCATTTCCACTGCATTCACTCGACTCTGATGTTTCTTCTGCCACACCCAACTTTCACTACCATACATTAGTGTCGGCACCAACACTCCTCTATGCACGGCCAGCCGCGCCTTTTCTGACACTTTCTGGCTACTCATAAAGGCGTGAAGTGCCCCATTCACTCGATTCCCAGCTATCACTCTCCTTTCAATATCTCCTTCATGCTTACCGTCTCTCGTGAACAAAGTCCCCAAATACACAAACCCATCCACTTGCTCCAACCTCTCTCCATCTACAGCAATTTCACAAACTGTCATACACTCATCTCTTTCAAATACCATCACTTTCGTCTTGCTTACATTCATTTTCATTCCTTTTCTCGCAAATAATCTGTGCATGCTAGTTACCATCTTCTGTAGCTTCTCAGCCGATGACGCTAATAAAACCTGGTCATCGGCGTAGAGTAGACATTTGATAAGCAACCCATTCATTTCCAACCCACATTCATCGTCTTTCAAATCTTGCAAACAACTGTCCAGAAATAGATTAAACAGCCACGGTGACGCTACACATCCCTGTCTAACACCCTTTTCGATGCTAAACCATTCAGTGTAGGACCCGTTTACTCTCACGCAAGCAGAGGAATCCTCGTAGAGAGATTTCAGAGCTTGAACCTCATCTTATACCCATCGTTTCTACTTATATATCAATTAATCTAAATCTACTCCTAACTCATTTAATTTTATCAATAAATAATACTAAATTGTCCCATTGAGCTCCTAAGACTTCTAGACTTCTAGAACTAAATTCCCCAAGAGCTTGCTTACCCATTTAAGGTGAAGGGGTAAGCAAGCTCTTTCCATACAAACTTTGTGCACGTTTTTCTTCGTTTATGTTTGCGCTACAGATATTATTTTTGGTCAATATGCTAATTTTTCTGTTAGCTACGAATTGATGTTTTTTTTTATTTTTAATTTTTTGTTTTTTTTTTTTACTTTTTGTAATATATTTTTTTAAATAATGCAAAATTTCAACATCAGGCTCTGCGTATATCCAATATATATAAGCAAAAAAATAAATTAAATGATGTAGTGCCAAAACTAACGAATAAAACTTGCACGACGTTTGTATGAAGAAGGCCTTGCCCTACCCTTCGCCTTGAAAAGTTGGAACTCATGATAGTGCATCAGCATCACGTTTGAATTTCAAAATCACTTTATCGGCTAGCGGATAAAGTGGACTTTAGGGCGCAGATTTTGATCGATAAAGGAAGACTTGGTGCTGTGAAAACGTATTAAAAAAAAAACAAAAAGGGATATATGATTTTGTAATCAGTTAAAAACAGAACGTTAAAAATAATAAAAATGAGATACAACTTTTAAATAAAAATAAACAATAAGATAGACTGTATCTTAAAAAATATGCAAAATTATATCTTGTACCATTTGCTGGCAACACTGTCTGACTGGTATATTTTTTGGTTTTCTGTGAATTTAGTGCTTTATTTGATAGTATTTAAACATAATAATATTTACAGATGGAAAGTAATATTATCCTTTTATAGACTAGATGTTCGGGATCCCTTTTTACAGGTACCCACACTGCAAGTCTGCATTTTTTACTGACCTCGTTCCGCGCTCACCGTGACATGTTGAATGACGGGGACGAATTTCAACTAGGTTTATATAACCGATCGGCGTCATCGGCGATCTTCGAGCTTTGGCAGAAAGGAACGCCTGTTAGCGTCTTCTCCGGTTGGTTTACTGCTCTAAGGGCATATAAGAACAATAAAATTCTTGCATTACTGGCAATTACGATCAGGGGCCTTTCAGCTCAGAGTACGAATTTTTCTATGGAAATGTTAGTTTAACTAGTTTGTACCAGATGTCACTGAATGCTATCTCTATCACAATTCCATATTGAAGTGACAGAGATGCAGCGGTCGTGCGGTTAGTTCTTACTAAATACACAACGCCGCCTGGATCTATGTGGAGTATTTCACTGGTATCTCTATCTCAGTATACGAGTATGTATCTCAATCAACATGCAAACTACTATTATAAATTTCAGTGTGAATAAAATTTGACTTAAACATTTTTTTTTTACACCACGTCGGTAGCAAACAAGCGTACGGCCTGATGGTAAGCGATCACAGCAGTCTATGGGCGCCTGCAACAATTTTTAACAATTCTCCACTGCCGAGCATTGCACGACACTGTGCAATGCTCGGCTTCCAAAGTTCATGATTAAGTATCAAGCAATTTTTCTAAAGCATGAGTCGTTGTCTAAGGTTATTAAATAACGGACTACAGTTGTATTGTACGGTATGGGTGCGTAGGTGTACAGTTTACCACATCAGCAGGAGGAAAGCGGTAGACGTTATATGAGCTTCAATCATTTTTATTGTCTTTCCCCTTTGGTCGGTATTGGGGTTGGCATGGGGCGATGTAGGCATAGGGCGGAGCAACCGCGCCCCCTATCTAGTGTTGTCTCTGTTACACATTTAGGTATTGATTGAACCTCCGAGATGCCTCCGCTGGTTAGAAAGTAAATTAACAAGATGTAATGGAGTACATGCAGGTGTTAGGTATTGTGCCTGGTCAGAGGATTAACCGTGTAAAAAAACATCTATATATGAATTTTCTACTACACTTCAAATAATTTATAGCAATACAAGCAGGAGTCTGCTTTTTTTTGGTAAAATTTTGTACTTCGCCATACCACAAACGTGACATTTTCATATATCCTTCCTATTTCACACCACATGTGTAGTCGAATAGAAATCGATCGATCCACCCAAAGCTACAAAAATATGTGAATTAGGACAGTTTTAAGTCAATAAAGACACGGATACATAATTTTGTAACTTTGGGTGGATCGATCTCTTTGTAGACTAGTGGTATTCTTGTAAAAGTATTGGCTTGTGGCGTAAAGACGTACGTCTCCACCTGTAGTTATCACCTCAACTCTCGCCCCACCTTAAACGCTCGCTCCACCTGTCATATGTCAGCCAGTACAGTCTAACTCCTATATACGTAACATGGTTTTAATTTGATGAAATGTAGGCTTTGCAATTGATATTTCATACACAAATTTTGTAAAAATCATTTTTACTTTAATTCGTAGAGTTTGTTTAACCAATAAGCGGTTTATATTACTTGAATCGAGATAGTTTTAACGCATAAACCCAATCGATTAGTACATCGATAACTAGAACATCACTAGAGATGAGATGGTTCGACAGTCACACGTATTCACAAAGTATTTTTGAAAAGGTGGGGATGTACGCCACGACACGTTAATGTCAAAAACGATGTCCCCACCTTACACCCCTCATAATGTAGGTGTACTTGGCCGTCACGGGTGTAGTTGCTATGGTAGTTGCTAAGGCAGTTGACATTTGGTGTCAGCAGTATATTACATGTGCTAAGATGTTTAAAATAGAAATGAACAATGTAAGTGCAAATGTAACAAGAAATCAGTATTTCGACTGAAAAAATAATTTCCTTTTGTTGGGGATCATTATATAACCATGCCTTTGGTTGTCTAAATTGATGTCTTCTATTGTAAATTTCCGTGATGTGACGGGCAGGTAACCTATTATGTAAATTTGTTTTGCCGAGTGTTTATGAAAATTAACATGTATATTGGAAAGAAAATCTGCCTTACACTTTTATTAATCTAATATCCACCTACCTAAATATTTATTTCATGTTAGCTGAGAGAGGTTTGTCGATGATTTAAGTACCAAGTACTAGTTGCCGTAAGCATGTTAAGTATTTTTATATTGCAGGATTTCGGAGAAATTCTACTTGGTGATCATGCAGTAGAAGGAAAAATATTTCAACCATTCGTTATAAATATATTCCGGCTTAGTAAATTAGTAAAATGAATAACCAGAAGTTAATGACAGTAGAAGGACTCTTCATTATTTACTCTTTCTTCATAGCATAGCATTTGTTACAAATGAATGGTAGTGTAGGTATTATATTTTAGAATAAAATTAAGAATATTTTATTTAAATTTTTATTAATTTATTATAAAAACACCAACACAAAAAAGACTTACTACAAAGCCTAAGCCTAGTCAAACAAGCCCCTTCGAGTTGTACTCGGTGAAAAGGTATCTATCACACTTGCTGCGTTACCACGTTGGATCAGTTAGATGGCGATGGACAACCTTTGCACCAGACAAGAACCAGAGCATCAAACCCTCTCCTAGTTTCGTCGCCCTCCTTCATTTAAGAAGGCTAAAGCCTGTGAATCCCAGCACCCTGTCGTCTCGAACGCAAGCGGTAAAAAGAGGGGCTGAATATTTGTCTCCCTTTTTTATTTTTTTCAATAATACGGGCTTGTATGTTATTAACTATTGTTCCCATTATATATTCAAATTAAATAAACAATTTTAGACATACGCACTTATATACACATACATATATCATCCCCTGACCGTGACGGCTCCAACACTTGTGGCCCTTGTGTGGGCCCTGGGTACTAGATCTCCTTTAGTTTATGAGTATGTAAGAGAATAAATATAAATAAAATGCAAGTAATTATGTAGCCTTTTTAATTATAGTAGGTACAGGTGGCCATTTTCTCTAAAATATAATCAACAAGTATGACAATGCAGCATATTTTTTCTCTAACAAATTGGTACTTTGCCTAATTATACTTCTAGTATTTAAAAATTCGGTTTCATTCAAGATGTTCAAGATGTAATCCTTAACTAGTGATTAACAACTTTTAAGTTAAAGATTGCTTTAATTATTTTGTACCACTTCGGTGGCAAGCAAGCGTACGGCCCGCCTGATGGTAAGCGGTCACCGCAGCCTAAGGACGCCTGCAACTCCAGGGGTGTCACACGCGCGTTGCCGACCCTTTAAAAACCGATACACTCCTTTCTTGAAGAATCCCATACTGTAGTTCCTCGGGAAAACCTCGGCAGGGAGCCCATTCCACAACCGGAGCGTCCGAGGGAGGGAGTTCCTCTGAGACCGCACACCATCCGCGCAACATACGCGACCGTTTAGATTCTAAGGTGTGAGGATAAATACCCTGCCGACGGCGAGCAGTGCGATGATGGAAGGCGGCCGTCGGCAAAATGTCAAAAAATTGTTTTTTCACTCTGTTGATTAAAGACCTCTATAACATAAGTTTTATTCCAATGAGTAGGTACTATTTGCTCGTGGTCACTAATTTGTGGTCACCAATTAATACATAGGTAGTCCAATTTTAGTTGTAATATATCTGTCAAGTTATATACGTAAATTTAGATCAAAATAAGAAATAAATTTCCGTCGGCCCGCTACTACAGTAGTCTCTCCTTTTAATTAGTATTTTCTACTTCTAGGTACCGGTTTAGGCATTTGCTGTCAAAATTGACAATCGATGAGTTGATTTTCTTGTAAAAAGGTTTAGTAAGTAGCAAGTCGAGTCAGAAAAGGCAGTGGATTGTATCGGAGATCCAACCGTGAATTATGTACGAGTAAATATTACTTAAGTTAGGGCTTTATTTTAACTTCTAATCATTCCGTATTTATTACGGAAAATTTAATAACATATTACTACATATTGACGATCTGTTTAGCCTAGTTGGTAGTGACTCTGCCTCCGAAGCTAGAGGTCCCGGGTTCGAATCTCGACCAGGGCATTTATTTGTGCATTTATCACGGATATTTGTTTTTGGGTCTTGGATGTTTTCTATGTATTTAAGTATGTATTTATCTATATAAGTATGTATATCGTCGTCTAGTACCCATAGTACAAGCTTTTCTTAGTTTGGGACAAGGTCGATTTGTGTAAGATTGTCCCCCAATATTCATTTTTTTTTTTTTTTTTATATCTATACTCATTTTATTAAGAGCTTAAGACGTTTGATTTTTAGGGTTCCGTAGCCAAAATGGGGAAAACGGAACCCTTATAGATTCGTCATGTCTGTTCGTCCGTCCGTATGTCACAGCCGATTTACTCAGAGACTATATGAGCACTACAATTATGAAATTTGGTAGGAAGGTGTATTCTATGAACCACTAGACCAATAGAAATGTGATGTGAATTCCCTTCGATTAAACACTTCTATGTGCGTGATCCGACACGCACTTGTTCGGTTTTTTCTACGTATAGTCGAAATTGACTGTGATCATTTTCATTCATTTAAGTTTGGGGCATTGTTTACAAATAAATTACACGGGAAATCATGGGTCGTCATTTGAGATTTACTCATAGCACAATACAAACGATGCAATTTGTCATGTCAGCCTGAAATGGCTGAAATGAATTGCTGTCTCATTTTAACTAAACCATGAATAACTAGTCATATCTTCAGAACGATTGAAATACATAATAAACTATGAAGCCATAAAAAGTTGACTCCTACAAACCGTGAAGCTAATGTATGCCGTGGACCTTACGCATGTAATACCTAAAACATGATATACCTAGACAATATATTCGATAAAATAATACCAATGCGGATGAGTCAATCCCTACCTCGCCAATGTCTCGGTCGTCCGTCTCTTCTTTCGCCCGTCGCAGACTGTCAATGTCAGAATCAGAAGTACATATGTGAATTAGGTGCACTGTCAAATAGACGGGCGTCTGGTGATGACTCGAGCGGACCAATGCGTTAAACCTCCGATTACGTGTTGTTATTATAAGCCCCGGCTTCAATATATATTAGGGGTGGGCTGTGACATCATCGGTCTTGGACGTTCACCCCACCTCTGGCTGGCTTTGTGAATAACATAGCTGCTTTCCGATAGCAAATGAGTGTGGTGTAAGAATAAGAACATACGTCTGTTGTATACCACGTAGAAATTTACTGATGTCTATTTTTTTGTTTCATACTTAATTAGCAAGTACTAAGACTCAGCAGTCTCATGACTCACGCACCATTATGTCTACTAGGACAACAAAATTCAGTGTTGTAGAGTTTTTTATGATCATCGTTCTGATATATGAATCACTTGCGTAACATATTCACAAGCTGGGGAAAAAATCACAGATCTCGCGCACTACTTACACCACCTTCTCGAACGAAATGAACCCAACAAAATAAAAATAACTCTTTATATTTGCTTATGTTAGGCCGATTTGGTTGATAGGTATATAATATTTAACATACATAGGTATATATATGTAATTATTAGGAAATCCTAATAATTACATATAATAGAGGTACTTAAATTACATTTTAATATCTAAATAAACAAATAATCTCACAGAAATTATTTTTTTAAATACTTACTTACATATTATGATTCTCTTGTAATTATGAAATCTATAAATTTAAACACACCATCTTTATTCAATACACAATTCAATAGAATTGTATACTATAATTAAAACAACAATATGCGATCACCCAGTCTTGTGCGCGACACGTCATTAAAAAAACATATAAGATATCCGTAATAAATCACTTGCATATACTCGTACTGAGTCAATTTACGATATAAGTATTAAAAATTTAAATTTATGATTACAAATACTCATGTTTAAAAGTACCCTTGGTAAGTTTACCTTACAAGTGTTACAACGGCCTTTAAAATGGCTACTTTAGCTATTTTGCGGTTTTCCAAATGTTTTTATAGCGCTGGTCAATGCTCACGTTTCGACACTCTAAACAGGTAGGTATTACGTATCCTTAAAACTCAAGACACTAAGGGTGAATTTTCACTGCCTATTCGCTGAAATTGGGGACTAGGTATACCTGCCCCGTACCTGAACGCAGCAACGCTCGAAAAAAAATTCAATGCTAAATATTAAAATCCAACATCATCTCAATCCGCCTAAAACTATCCAATACTTTGCCGAACTCACCTAAAAGTGAAAATACCAACCCAACACTTCTAGCTTCTAGCAGACCGCAGCGCAGTAGATACGGCTGGGTAGGTTGTGTTGTGGCTCTGTGCTCCCTTGATAACGGCGCTACTCGCCTTGGTTTGCCATTTACATTTAAATTGAACCCTGAGGGGCTGCACCGGATAATTTCCAAATGGATTAACCGTGTTCCGGACGTGCCGCCTACCCGCTGCCCACTTACATCCCTACAGATAAAAGTGTTTTCAAAAGTAAATTGAATTACGTGAGGTAGGTAGGTATACACATGCTATTTAAGTAATAGCACCTTATAAGTAGTAGCCGTTCTAGCTAATCTGAAATTCGTACAAGGTAACAGTGGCGCGTAATTAATAATTAATTAGCAATGTATTATGATAAGATTGATCTATTGTATCTGTGCATACCTAATTAGTTCAGAGCTGTTTAAATAAATACGGAGAATACTGCTTAATACTACCAATTGGGTGCATTAGAAGTAAGTATACCTTCGTAGCTTAGTACAGTAATATATAAAAAAGACGTTTTCGATATAAAAAGACAAGTAATGTCATATTGGGTTCCGTAGTTGCCCACCCATTACATTATACAGACTTAAAAGTTCACTATTTTTTATTTACTGTGCACAACTAACAAGTTTCCACATAGGCAAATCATTATTTCTTAAGTTCGGCTATGACTGAATTAAGTAACTATAGTAATGTCTCTGTCTACATTACGTAGGAATTATATTAATAATCTGTGATTAGTGTGATTACGTTCGAAAAGAACATACCTACAGCAGAATTTACCTTTCACATCCGGTATGACGGCGTCAGGCAGTCTGCCGGCACCCGTGAAAAAAGTCATTAACGTTAAGCTTTTTCTACTTTCAAAGCGAACTAGTAATATTGTCATCTTATAACATACATCGTTGGCTATGAGATTGAACTCTATTTCTATGATATTAAGACCACGTCAGACGAAATAAGAATTTGGGTGCGATTTAATTTATGACTAAAAGGCACGCCGGGGCGGACGGTAGCGCTTCGAATGTCACACATCATTAATTTGGCCATTCAACGGGATTTTTTGGGACACGTCACAAATGATTCACTGATGTTTAGAACGGCAATTACTACCTCTGTAAGTACTTATTTGACAAACATCTATAAAACATGTTTTATTAAAGTTAAATCCGTAATTTCATTGCCGCTCTCTATTTAAGTAATAAAATTACAATTGCAAAAAGCACTTACCTATCTACCTATGTATGCCATCGACTACGTAAGTGGGTATGCACCTATAGATACTAACATTCCAAGAAGACTAATATAGATACCAAAAACGCTTACCTTCGGTAAATACATGAAGTAAGAATGGTAAACAGACAACAAGTGGTTATGTCCGTGGTGCGCGACTGCGAAGGGTCATGATCCATCATAACATGTCTTGCTTGTTATTTTCTGATTTTGCAGAGATTTATATGGCACTAAGGACCGCAACCGTTGGATGACCTGTCAACACAGTAAGAAGACCTGCAGAAGTGTGAAGGGATGTAAGTAATAGACGAGAAGTGGTGCAAACTTAAAATACCTGTTGAGCACCGAGGAACGCAAGGCGGAATGAAAGAGTCCTTGGAGCTACACGGGCGATTCTACAAAGTTCTTTCGGAGCCGAAAGCACAAAATAATAACACGGGTTATTACAATTATAAATTACATAAATCACTATTTAGATTCTATGGGTCAAAAATAGGTAGGTACGTGTCAATAAATAAATAAAATAAATCTTAGGGGACATTTATTTTATACACAAATCAAACTAGTCCCATAGTGAGCTCAATAAGGCTTGTGTTATGGGTACTAGACGACGATATATTTAATAGATATACACTTATACGACCTCCACCTCTACGTCCTCCGACTCTTTTTGACGACCTGTTTAGCCTAGTTGGTAGTGACTCTGCCTCCGAAGCTAGAGGTCTCGGGTTCGAATCCCGGCCAGGGCATTTATTTGTGCATTTTTCACGGATATTTGTTCTTGGGTCTTGGATGTTTTCTATGTATTTAAGTATGTATTTATCTATATAAGTATGTATATCGTCGTCTAGTACCCATAGTACAAGCTTTGCTTAGTTTGGGACTAGGTCGATTTGTGTAAGATTGTCCCCCAATATTTATTTATTTATATACATAGAAAACATCCAAGGCTCAGGGACAAATGTCCTACTCACCACAGAAATTCGATATTCGAACCCGGGACCTCTAGCTTCGGAGGCAGTGACACTACCAACTAGGCTAAACACTCTAAACAGGCCGACAATGTCAATATTGATAAGAATGATAAGGTGTGTTTTCGTGGTCCTTTACCGAATCATTCAACTCTCAAGTTAAAATGATTGTTAGTGCTATGATGAAAACCAAAAAGTAACGCAGAGGAAACTTGTTGGGAAATAACTTGAGTAGGTATAGGTACCACTCAAAGCGGTCACCCATCCAAGGACTGACCCCTCCCGACATTGCTTAACCCGGCATACCGCACGCAGTACGCGGGCGCCGCTGGGCCACGAACGCTCCAATACCAAAATCGTTATGAAACAGCCTGTCTGTAGTTTGCTTAATTATATTGTAAATAAAATAAATATTGTTGCAGTATATTAAATAGAGAATATATATCAACATATAATAGAAACAAGACTAACATTTTTAGCATTCCTAATTTATCTCTAACATTAATTTTAGGGTATTCCTAAAAATACTGGAATAGTAATATTTTAATCAGTCATACCTACTTATGATTTGAATTTCACTGGTTATTAATAACAAATAAGGGATCTATCAATTACCCTATCAAAAATATTAAAGGCAAGTGCAGTCAGACTTTCAGACTATCCATTCTCAAATACCTCTTTATAGCTACTTTTTCAATAACCAATTTTGGGCCTTATTCAATTTATTTATCAGATTTCATCATAAAGGAAGTTATGTGGCTTCTAAGCGTCTCCGTTTCTTTGGACCGGATGTTCTCCTCTACAGGTCTCTCCACCGATTCTCGTGAAATTTTGTGAGCAGGTTCGATAATTATATAGAATTTTTTTGTAGAATCAGTTTTTGGAACGTTTGAAAATTTAAAAATAACTTTTTTTCGAGGTCTACAGTTCACAGATCCTCTAGTTTATATATCTATACTTATAATATTATAAAGCTGAATAGTTTGTTTGTTCGGACGCGCTAATCTCAGGAAATACTGGTTCGAATTGAAAAAAACTCTTTGTGTTGGTTAGTTAATTAATCGAGGAAGGCTTTAGGCAATAAAATATCACAATGCGACCAATAGGAGCGAAGATGCGAACAAAGTCGCGGGCAACAGTATTATATAATATTTATTATTAGAATTATATTAAATTTGTACTTATAATAAAATATAATAAAAAATATATGAACAAACCATTACCACTTTCCATGAACCTTTATTTCATTTATTTGTTTTTCTCAAACATGCACCTAAATGTATGCATTAATGTCACGAAAAGAGGACTTGAAGTTACCTGTTTATGGCTCCCTACATTACTTCTTGGCCGCCGGCCAATGGAGAATGTATGAAACTAACATTATTGTTCGCTGCTCTAACTTTTTAAATTTGCTTACTAAAATCAACTGATAAAGGAAATATTACATAGAGCCAACCGCCACGATTTTGTATATATATTTTTAATTTGTTATGTAAATTGTTAATTTTTTAGGTTTTTCCGGTTTTTTTTATCGTTCTTGTATTTTTGTATATTGTTGTTTTTTTTCGATTTTTTCCAGTTTTTATGTATTTGTTTTAGTTTTTTCGTGTTATTTTGTAGCGCTTTTTGTGTTTTTTGATATTTTTGGACTTTTTAAAAGATTTTTGGACGTTTTGTATTTTTTAGTTTTTTTTACATTGTAGTTTTTTTTCTAACATGTTTGAGAAAAGTACTATACAATCCTCGGCCGGAACAGGGATTGCAGGACGAGTTTGGGATAAACGGCCGAGTCGTAGACTTCACGGCCTCTGCAGTAATGTACTATTACAGTTTCAATGATGTGGTGTCTGTGCATTTATAACATGTTTGTGAGTGACGAAAAATAAGTGTTGTAACGTAAAAATAAAAACTTGTACAATATTCGTTCCGGAAGGACTTTAGAATATGCAACACCGAGTTTAGAGGTCATAATTTTTTTATAAATATATACACTCTAGGGGTAGGGCAGACAAGACCACGTGGATAGTGGGGTGCTCTGATTCGGTTTTTAACCGACTTCAAAATTTCAAAAGAGGAGGTTATCAATTCGGTTGTATGTTTTTTTTTTTGTTTTTTTTTATGTTTGTTAGTCCATAACTCCGTCATTTCTTAACCGATTTGGAAAATTCCTTTTTTGATTGTAAGTATATATATCCAAGTTGGTCCCGTTTTTGTCAAAATGCAGTTCTGATGATGGGATCCATGAGAAATTGAGGGAACTCCTCAAATCTTCAAGGCAAACATATAGTAATTTTTGTGTTTTTATCAACAATTCGAGCATTTTCATACAAAAATGTGACATTTGATGAAGTGGAACTGCTGATGATGATCAGTACAGAACTCTTTAACGACGAAAAGTTCACGTTTGGCGATTTGTCCTCCTAGCTGCGTTTGTTAAGCAAGTTCTATTTTCACGATTAATTTTTGTCATGCTCGATTTTTGATGATGGGATCCATGAGGAATTGAGGGAACTCCTCAAATCTTAAAGGCAAACATATAGTGATTTTTGTGTTTTTATCAACAAATCGAGCATTATCATACAAAAATGTGACATTTGATGAAGTGGAACTGCTGATGATGATCAGAACAGAACTCTTCAACGCCGAAAAGTTCACGTTTGGCGATTTGTCCTTCTAGCTGTGTTTGTTAAGCAAGTTCTATTTTCACGATTGATTTTTGTCATGCTCGAGTTCTGATGATGGGATCCATTAGGAATCGAGGGAACTCCTCAAATGTGAAAGGCACACAAATAGTGATTTTAGTATTTTCATGAACTAATCAAGCATTTTCATTCATAAAAGTGACATTTGATGAAGTGGAACTGCTGATGATGATCAGAACGGAACTCTTCAACGACGCGTAGTTCACGTTTGGCGATTTGTTCTCTTCGTTTTGTTTGTCAAGCAAGCAAGGTTTTTTCATGATTCCATGAGGAATTGAGGGTACTTAGTCTTCTACCATTATAAACATACATTATAGCCATTTTTATTTTATTGTATATCTATCTAAGAGTGCACCATCTAAGTATAATAATCTTTTACCAGCCTCCCCCATTGAAGTCGGTTTTTTTTTTTTAAATTATTGATATACCTAGGCCCCAGTGACGTAAGTGACGTAATCATCTGACTGTCATGGCCACAGATATCAGAGTAAAGCAGATCCGCTCATTTAAGTTGAACGATTTTTGTACGTCTGATCTATTCTCACTAATGTACAAATCAGAAAGTTTGAGAGAGACAGACAAGTGACATCTGACACGTCTTCACCTGTCAGTGTCTCCGTCTTCATAACTGAAAATTGTACTGTACTGACGTTATGGTGTGTTAAGTTTATATGGGATTTGACATCCTGGTGTGCTCGCAAATCGAGACAACTTGTTAACAGCCGAAAATGATTGTATTATCTGTCGCATTCTAACTCATTTTGGTGCACCATAAGGATTAAAGAGACAACTATATGGAAAATCATCTGGCTTAATACTGCGAGTCTGCTTTTCTCTGATGTCTGTGGTCATGGCGTGGTGTTTATTACCGATTTTAGTATAGAAACTGTCAAATTTTTGTTTACGTTTCCGCAACTTGAAATTTTGTGGAATGCTTTCTAATCATGAGTACTGTTTATAAAAAAAAATATGAACGCTAAACTCGGTGTTGCATATTCTAAAGTTGAGCCTTCGTTTCTAAACTTCAGAAATAATGCAGATCTTTTAAAACCTGGCTCCTCTACATGCCACTCTATATATTGTACTTTGTGATGCCACTTCTCCCCTAACTAAAAAGTAATCATAATCGTCGTTTATAAAGCTTAGTCGAAGCGACATGACATGACTAGTGACTCCTAGTGACATCTACATTTCATATTTGAAAATTTAAGGTCCAAACACGGACGAACCGGCCTATTTTCCTCGTATTACAGCGACATCTAGTTAATTTTAATTTACCTTGTTAGTGTACCCCGAGGTTTCTCATGTTTTTTATTATGCTTTATCGCCATCTCCCTTTATTTTATAAAAAGTCTTTTCCAATATAATGAACACATGTTTAAATAAAAGAACTTTAATTAACTCTCTGAAATACTAATTGTGGTTCACCTGTAAAGTTTATGGGACAAAACCAAAAAATCGCAACACACAACAGCTGCTTTTACCTTCGTCAAAGGCAAGGCAAAAAGCGAATGAAATGAATGAACCTGAAAGAAAATCTGTCAATTATTTAACATAGACAAAGGGCAAAGTCAACTTAACTCGTTCATTTTAGTCCTAATCGTAGGTTTGTGTTAATCAACATGATGTACAACAGTATCTGAAAACTATTTGAAAAAGCATAATTGAGAATATCAATTAAATTATTGGCGTCGAAACTCTAGGTCCATGGGGACCCAGCGCGCATAAGTTATTTGCAGAAATTGCGAAGCGTCTGGTTAACGTAACTGGTGACCGAAGTGCTGGCGGTTTCCTCGCTCAACGTATCAGCATTGCGATACAGCGAGGAAATGCCGCCAGCCTCCTCGGTACAATGCCTCAAGAGCCCGTTTTAGATTTAAGTTAGTTTAATTTTCTTTATATTATTTTGGTTAAGTATTCTTGTATATATTTTCGTTGTAAATAAATAAATGATTACTTCCAATGTAAAAAAAATAAAAAAATAATGTAACTTTCAACTTGTAAAGCCGTTTTAAATCACCTATTTTAGACATATATATGATAAATAATAATTATAAATCAAACTGTTAATGTTGTCATCATTACGATATTAGTACGATACGGACCACAACGGTAATTTGGCGAGCGTACGAATACGAAATGCATGAAGTTTGAAGTGCGTAGCGTACGTTTTGTTTACATTTTCAGTAGAATCCGTTGTCAACCAAATTATTACTGAAAAATTAAACAGAATGTATCCAAATAGCTATCCCGTCTAGAGCTTTCGGTTTGTACAGCGACAGAAATAAGTAAAAATGAGGACGGTTCCGAAATGGGTTAATAAAATCCACGAAGCCGACAAAATAGAATTTTCGAGGTACTTATTTAAAGTTTTTTTACATAGTATGTTTGTAGTTATTTATTCATTTTTGTAATTGTTCATATAACTGTTCATCTTACAGTGTTCATACAATATGCTATAGTCCAGATGGTACTCAACTGGTTATTGGTGCGGGCGAAAAAGTTATGGTGTACGACCCCAGGGACGGGTCCTTGGTCCAATTGCTTCAGGCCCACAAGGGCGCGGTGCATGCCGTCGCGTACTGTGGCGACGGGAAGAAATTTGCTAGCGGCAGTGCCGATAAAAATGTTATCATATGGACGTCTAAAATGGAAGGGGTCCTCAAGTATTCGTAAGTTTGTTACAATTTGCTCCTGATAATTAATTATGTGAGACAATATAATATTTCTGTGTTGTGTTGTTTTATAAATCATAAATGTTTGGTATCAACAAAGGTAGTATCAAAAATGCCTATGCTCAGGGTTAGTCTTAGAGCCCGTGGCACTTTGGGATGATGAGGCCCCAGCTTGTAGTCTAGTCTGTAAAGAGACAGGAAGCCCCATCAGTTGTGAGCTGAGCATTAACCTGGCCGTGATTAGAATCCCATCAAAAACATAAATGTGAAAATGGGAGCCAAGTTCAATGTGCGATGCTTGGTTGTCGTCTTCACCGACAAAAGAATTGAGATCTAAATGGGTGCCAAGTTCCGTAGATTCTCTGAAATGGTGCCAAGTCCGGCACTACATGATCTATGGGTATATGCAATTGTGAGGCTGAGGGAAAGATGTATCTGAATACCTCTGGCCTGTTTAGCCTAGTTGGTAGTGACACTGCCTCCGAAGCTAGAGGTCCCGGGTTTGAATCCCGGCCAGGGCATTATTTGTGCAATTAGCACGGATATTTGTTCCTGGGCCTTGGATGTTTTCTATGTATTTATCTATATAAGTTTGTATATAACGAAGTCGATTTGTATAAGATTGTCCCGTAATTATTATTTTATTTTTTAATATACTTATCATAACACTGAGGAAAAGATGTATCTGAATATTCTTTTTAGTATAATATAATATGCATTGAAAGGATCTCATAAATACTGTTATGCCTTTTACACACAACACAGACATGGTGAAGCAATCCAATGCCTAGCATATAATCCAGTCACATATCACTTGGCATCATGCGCTCTTTCCGACTTTGCATTCTGGTCAACGGAAGTAAAGGCAGTACAGAAGTATCGAGTGAGCGGACGCATCACAAGCTGTGCATGGTCTCCCAATGGACAGTACCTGGCTGTAGGGCTGGCTATTGGTGCTGTTACTATAAGAGATAAGGTAAGAGGTTTCTTTACAACAGTGCTACATATATATATTTTTTCTTCTGCTTTGTAGAAAAATACTGGCTAGAGACAAAATCTTACTGGATAAAGACAGTAAAAGTAATAATTGTTTGTTTCTCTTTTATAGGTTGGTGATGAAATAAAAAGAATAACACGCGAAGCTGCAGTATGGGCAGTCAATTTTTCAAAAACTAATCTTCTTATCTCAGATTGGAATGAAACATTGTCCTTTTATAATGTGCAGGGTCAACAAATACTTAAAGAAAGAAATATCGGTAAATATATTACGGCATTTGTGTATTTTATACCTACCCTTTATGATTTACAGAATGAATTTCTGAAAATCTTGAACTATGGATTAATAGAGAAAAGCAGCCAAAGCAGAGGTGGCTAAGTTTCTGTTTAATGAGGTGCTACTTTACTGATCAAATGATCTTTATTTGTCCAACTTTAGGTTAGTTTTGTGGAATGAAGGGTGCAAAAGTAAACAAGTATATGATCGGCTGTCTTCTAGCTGTATCTGATCCTGCCTAAGAGTTCATGTATTGTTATTGATGAAATTGCTTGCAGGTATAGCGGCACTCTCATTGTCAATGCTCGGTGAGTTGATACTGGTTGGTGGTGTGGGAGGCTGGGCCGTGTTGACGTCAGAAGGAGTGCCCATTCTCAACACGCCACAGGAGTGGGTGTGGTCCGTCACACCTTCGCCATCAATGGCCACCATTGTAAGTATTTTACAATGTTTTGTCTAACATGAAATTAAGCTTGTATGGGAAAACCCATACAAACTTCCATCTTCTAATTTAAAGGGGGGTGCTTTAGTAAAATCCTCAAATATATATTTTATTACTATAAATCAGATAATAATCAAATTAACATTAATTAATAACATTACTACCCAAACACATATCATACGAGGGGTGATCAATAAGTTTTGATAATCAGTATGAACCAACCTGTTAATGATATTCTTTTAATGTGGGCTATCCCACTAATCAACATTAAATTAGAGTTAAAAAATATGAACATTATTCATTTGTTTTTCTATAATTGCTGAACAAAAAACATCTGAATGGAAAAAATAACAATATGGCAAAAATAAGAGTTGGCTTTGTATTTGGAGTGGTGTGAAAAAAGCCTAATACACTAATAAAGAATATTGTAATTGAAAATAAAACCTCAGGGTATCATTTTGATAGCCTAGTTGGTAGTGACTCTGCCTCCGAAGCTAGAGGTCCCGGGTTCGAATCCCGGCCAGGGCATTATTTGTGCATTTAGCACGGATATTTGTTCTTGGGTCTTGGATGTTTTCTATGTATTTATCTATATAAGTATGTTTATCGTCGTCTAGTACCCATAGTACAAGCTTTTTTTAGTTTGGGACTAGGTCGATTTGTGTAAGATTGTCCTCCAATATTTATTTATTTAAAGAATAAGCAAGTTATCTGTGCAGTGTTTTTTTATCTCCAGCTCTGTCACCAAAATTAGGGTGTATTATTTGACTTCTTATATGGACTATTGAGGCCTAACAATAAAAACTGTGAAATTAGCTTCCACCAATTGAGCTTAAATATTACTGGAGAGTTGTAGAACATTATTCTATCAGAGTTGTAAAAAATATTATAAATAAGCTGAAGAAAAAAAAATGACGAATTTTCGGCAGAAATTGTACTTCAGAGCCTTCTAATTGACGAGGGTGCTGCTTTTCGAGTAAAGATCAGAACTGATAACCGTTCCCATTGTTATTTAGCCTTAACTTCCGACTACTACTTCTCATTCACACATGTTCAAAACCAACTACATGAAAATCACGAGCTGGTGGTGACTTAGTGAAAGTATAAAATTTGACCTCAAAAAGTAAAATTGTTTTTATTGGGGTAAAATAAAACAATTGAATGACGTTAATAAGTATTTGAAAATATGGAAAGTGTGTATATTGTAATTAAAATATAACGCTTTACATATCTCCCATATTTAATACTGATTATCAAAACTTATTGATAACCCCTCGTAAATAGTATTTCATGCAACAGTTACATAATGGGGGTTCTTAAAATTCGAGTGTTGCTGTAACAAAAGAAGCATAGCGAGTTATGTTATTAAAGACTCAAGGTTTTTAAGACCTAATTATAGTAATTGTGTAACATTGCATACAATGGTTTTTCTAGGACAGCAATATCATTTGATTTAAATTAAAAAAATGATTTGGTGGCAGAATTCAGGCATTGACGTGTGTCTATTTTAAAAATAAAAATATAATAACAGTTGTATAGTAATGTATGGAAATTCATTTTGATTCTCCCATCAGGCATATAATGACTTGTCATTAGTACAGCCTTGCATTTGTATAAAAAGTTTATTGTTGTAATACTACTGTCAGTGATTTAATTGACAGATTATGATGCTGGTGTAGAAAAAAGTACACATTGAGATGAGACATGACAGATAACATGATATAGCAATGATTGATGTTGTTATCATATCATACATTTCTCTCCATTCCTATTCCTCCATTTTATTTTTCATTCAGATGCTGCTTGACGTAAGTTAAATGAAAATTGTTTTATTGCATTGTTCTACGTAACAAAAATGAAACGTGTACAGGCAGTAGGCTGCCAGGACGGGACGCTGTGGTGCTACCAGACAGTGTTCAGTACGGTGCACGGCCTGTACCGCGAGCGGTACGCGTACCGCGAGAACATGACCGACGTCATTATACAGCACCTCACCACCGGCACCAAAGTGCGCATCAAATGCCACGACAGGGTGCAGAAGATCGCTATTTACAAACATCGACTTGCGGTTAGTACTTTGAGTTTTTCCACCGGTTTCTGTAACTTTCTTGTTGGAGGATTTTTTTTTGTATTTATACTCATTAAGGCGAAGGGGTGGGCAAGCTCTTTCCATACAAACTTTGTGCAAGTTTTTCTTCCATTGTGTTTGCACTCCAGTTACTATTTTTGGTCCATATGCTTATTTTTTTGTTAAGTATGTCTTGATCTTTTTCTTTTTTAACTTTTAATTATTTTTTGTATTTTTTTTTTTAAATAATTCAAAATTTCAACATCAAGTTGCGTATATCCAATATGTACCAACAAAAAATAAAAATAAATGCTGTAGTGCCAAAAGTAACGCAAAAAACTTGCACAAGCTTTGTATGGAGAATGGCTTGCCCTACCCTGCGCCTTAAGGCGACGCAGTGATAAACATTCACCTGATGTAGGATGAACATAGTAAGTCAGTTAGTTAGATTTAGAATGTGCTAAGTGCAACGAAAATATGTATATCTGGTATAAGTATTCGTACTAAAGTACAGGGACAGGATTAAGGTCCGGCCACACCGCTGCTTAAAACGCACTGGCGCACCGTAAACGCAGTGACGTGCTGCATGCGTGACGTTTATGACTCATAACTTTGTTCATCTCGTTCACTGCGTTTCCGTAAACCGTATTTTGAGAACCAGTGTGGCCGGACCTTTCACGTAAAAATAAATGTTTGCGTTAATTTTTTTATTACGTTTTATCCCTGGTCGGAATTCGAAATTCGAACTTAGTATGGAGCAGTCCCTTTCACTAATATAGTGTATGACAGGAGAGTGAAAGGGACGGCAACATAAGAAGTTCGAATTTCGGAGTAGACCCTCTGTAGTGTTATCGCTAGCGCGTGCTTACCTTTTTGGAATGTAGGTATAACACGAGTATATGTATGCCAGGAACAAGATTTATTTATTTATTTATAATCGCGCACAGGTTCAACTGCCGGAGCGTGTAGTGGTGTATGAACAGGGTGACTCTGAGGGTATGCTGTACCGGGTGAAGGAGAAGTTGCCGCAGAAGACCGAGTGCTCGCTGCTAGTGGCCACCAGCGACGCGCTGCTGCTCTGTCAGGTACAGTATGGCATCAACATGCCATGCTTCACCCGAGTCAACACCCGAATGAAGCAGAATTCTAGAATACTCTCATAACTTAGAATATACACTTAGTTTAGTGTTAACTTGCCACTTTATGATGTAATCATGCAAAATATATTATGTATGCATTACGATTGTCCTTAGTTTGTCTAAGCAAACAAAATAAGTCAAGTTAAACATGAATTAACGTAATAATTTTATAAAACACTCACAGGTATACATGAGAGTCGGGGAGTATCATAAATATCATAATACAACACTGGCAATACAGTAACTCACACTTACGCCCGCAGAACCATCGATACAAGTGATGACGTAGGCTTGTGTCACCCATACTACTGTATTTCCCCGGAGTGCCATACCCTGTATTATTGTATCACTAGCATTTGCCCGCGGCTTCGCCCGCGTACTAAGCAAAATTTTAACCGTCTACAAAAAACAGGTTTGTATGTTTTTCCACGATTATTTCGCGTTTGGCTGAACCGATTTAGATGCCATCTCCAGAAAAGTAGTTGTTACATTCTGGGGGTTTCGGTATACGAAGTTTGGTGATTGTGATTCATTAACAGATGAACGGATGAAAAGTCAGTATACATTCTGAGAACCGGCAAACTGTTGAATTTCATTTGATTTTGGCAAAAATAAGGCTCGAAAACTATTATCATACATTTCCGAGAGGCTGAAGGGGAAAGGGCCGATGAAATAAAAGCATGTCTTAAATGGCCCTTAGTAAAAGTATCTGTGTACTACAGTAACACCAGTAGGTCTGTAAACGACCAAGCAGCGCGCAGCGGTCATAAACTCTGGTTCTTTGAAGTACAGAAATACGGCTAATTCAATATCACGTGTAACATGTATTTTTCCTAAAATTAAATTTATTAGGTAGGTTTTGCCAGTTCCCATTGGAGCATCCGAAAAGAAAACTTGGCCTCACTTCCATTCGCACTCCTTACTTCAGTCCGTCTGTTACAACCAAGTTGCTTTTACTGGACCGATTGAATTGAAATTTGGCACCCGCCTACCGCGTGCGGTGTGCGAGGTTAAGCAATGTGGGCGCGCGAACTTCTAACAGTCAAGTTGCCCACTCACTTGACAAAGGGGGGTCGAAGTTGCACCACGTCCGTAGGGAGTACCCACGGTTACCCTACATGTGACCCCTGGGTGGTGCTAAGAGTGCAACAAAAACTGGCAACCGTACTTGTTGATATAAATGGAAAAAAATATCGCAACCTCTATGTCGTTTTTAAAAGCAAATCCATAGATACCCCACACGTCTATATAGTAACATTAAACTTTTTTGCATACAGGCATGTATGGAGTGCCAAATTTTACCTCAGATTCGTATTAAGAGACCTCTCGGACGCTCGGATATCGATTTTGAACGAAATCGGGACGAAAAAAAAGAAAATCAATATGGCCGCCACTTTCACAAATTTTACCTCGGATTCGTAATAAAAGACCTCTCGGACACTCTGATATCGATTTTGAACGAAGTCGGGACGAAAATGAAGAAAATCAATATGGCCGCCACCTTTTTCAAATTATACCTCAAATTCGTATTAGGGGATCTCTCGGACGCTAAGATATCGATTTTGAACGAAATCGGGTTGGAAATGAAGAAAATCAATATGGCTGCCACTTTTTCCAAATTTTACCTCGGATTCGTATTAGGGGACCTCTCGGACGCTCGGATATCGATTTTGAACGAAATCGGGACGGAAATGAAGAAAAACAATATGGCCGCCACTTTTTCCAAATTTTTACTTCGGAGTCATATTAGGGGACCTCTCGGACGCTCAGATATCGATTTTGAACGAAATCGGGACGGAAATGAAGAAAAACAATATGGCCGCCACTTTTTCCAAATTTTTACTTCGGAGTCGTATTAGGGGACCTCTCGGACGCTCAGATATCGATTTTGAACAAAATCAGGACGAAAATGAAGAAAAGCAATATGGCCGCCACTTTTTCTAAATTTTACCTCGGATTCGTATTAAGAATTCTCTCGGATGCTCAGATATCGATTTTGAACGAAATCGGGACGGAAATGATAAAAATGAATATGGCCGCCACTTTTTCTAAATTTTACCTCGGATTCGTATTACGAGACCCCTCGGATGCTCAGATATCAATTTTGAACGAAATCGGGACGAAAAAAAAGAAAATCAATATGACTGCGACTTTTTCCAAATTTTACCTCGGAGTCGTATTAGGGAAGCTCTCGGACGCTCAGATATCGATTTTGAACGAAATCGGGACGGAAATGAAGAAAAGCAATATGGCCGCCACTTTTTCTAAATTTTACCTCGGAGTCGTATTAGGGGGCCTCTCGGATGCTCAGATATCCATTTTGAACGAAATCGGGACGGAAATGAAGAAAAGCAATATGGCCGCCACTTTTTCTAAATTTTACCTCAGAGTCGTATTAGGGGACCTCTCGGAAGCTCGGATATCGATTTTCAACGAAATCGAGTTGAAATGAAGAAAATCAATATGGCTGCCACTTTTTCCAAATTTTACCTCGGATTCGTATTAAGAATTCTCTCGGACGCTGAGATATCGATTTTGAACGAAATCGGGACGGAAATGATAAAAATGTCCGCCACTTCTTCTAAATTTTACCTCGGATTCGTACTACGAGACCTCTCGGACGCTCAGATATCGATTTTGAACGAAATCGGGACGAAAAAAAGAAAATCAATATGACTGCGACTTTTTCCAAATTTTACCTCAGAGCCGTATTAGGCGAGCTCTCGGACGCTCAGATATCGGGACGGAAATAGGTACCTCGGATTCCTATTAAGACTCCTCTCGGACGCTCAAATATCGATTTATGTCGAAATCGTATCGGACGGCACTGATTAATAAAATCACTTACAATACATTGAATCAAAAAAGGTCGTATATTCATAGGGAATATTAAATTTCAAAATCAATGCCATTTTCGAAATTAATGACCCAAATAATCATAAAAATCACACCCATATTAATATGTAGACATTCCCACCCCCGCGGACCCCAACAGAGGGGATGGTATTTCACGTCCTCCACGTGGGATTTTAAAATCATTGTTGTTTTCGTAATCAGCGATCCGATAAACCATATAAACAACACCCATATCGATTTTCAGAAATTGACACCAGATTTCTCCCTTTTAGGGGTTGATTTCTCAAAAAACCTGAAACACGTATTTACTTATTTATCGTTAGAAATACTCCTGTGAAGTTTCGAATAAAATAGTCCAACTAATCTTGTTTCCCCATACAAACTTCGGACCCCCATTTCACCCCCTTAGGGGTTGAATTTTGAAAAATCCTTTCTTATTGCACCCCTAGACCTTTCAGAAATTGACACCAGATTTCCCCCTTTTAAGGGGTTGATTTCTCAAAAAACCTGAAACACGTATTTACTTATTTATCGTTAGAAATACGAGGGTGGTTTGAGAAGTAACTTGGTTTGATATGAAAAAAAAAATTTTGAGCGATTGTATATATTTTATTTTTTGACATAGTCCCCTCGAAGCTCGACGCACTTGCCCCAACGTTTCTGCAACTTCTCGATGCCTTCACGAAAATGCGTTTCTTCGAGGTCCTCGAAATACGCGTTTACCTCCTGTATCACATCTTCGTTGGAGTTAAACTTTTTCCCCGATAAAAAGATTTTGAGTTTGGGGAATAGGTGATAGTCCGACGGGGCCAAATCCGGGGAATAAGCGGGGTGAGGAAGGAGTTCAAACCGTAATTCCGACAATTTTTGTGCAGCGACACGACTTGAATGCACCGGTGCGTTGTCATGGTGAAACATTACTTTCTTTCTTGCCAAACCTGGCCGTTTCTCGGCTATCGCCGCATGCAATTGGTCCAACAGTGATGCATAGTATGCCCCAGTAATGGTTTTTCCCTTCGCAAGGTAATCAATTAAGAGAATCCCCTTTGCATCCCAAAAAACGGATGCCATCACTTTTCCAGCTGATGGAATGACCTTGGCTTTCTTTGGAGTTGGCTCACCACGACCAACCCATTGTCTGGACTGTTGTTTCGTCTCCGGAATATAGTGATGAATCCAGGTTTCATCCATTGTCACAAAACGGCGAATAAAGTCTGTTGGATTTCTTTCAAAGACCTGGAGATTATCCGCAGATGTTCGCATACGAACACGCATTTGTTCTGGAGTGAGCAGCCGCGGCACCCACCTTGCACACAGCTTTTTCATGTGCAGTTCGTTGTGCAAAATAAAATGCACCCGCTCAGAAGAGATGTTTGTGGCTTCAGCTAATTCGCGTACCTTCAATCTTCTGTCGGTTAAAACCAAATCATGGATTTTATCGACTATTTCGGGTACAACCGCCGTTTTTGGGGCTCCAGGACGAGGTGCATCATCAATGCTTGTCCTGCCCCGCTTGAACTCATTCACCCAAAGTCGAACTGTCTCATAGGAAGGACACGAGCTACCCAATGTAGGTAAAATCCTTTCATGGATTTCTTTTGCAGTTTTACCTTCCAAAAAAAAGAACTGAATTACACCACGAATTCCTATTTTCTCCATTTTGCCGCGCTACTCCGATCACTTTTGTTTAAACTACTGTCAAATCTAAAATTCCCGCCAAAAATGACATTTGGCCACAGATAAATTATCTTGATTAAATAATCTTTGTGAATAGTTACATAGATTACACTAACGCCATCTATCGGTATCCGAAACAAGTTACTTATCTAACCACCCTCGTACTCCTGTGAAGTTTCGAATAAAATAGTCCAACTAATCTTGTTTCCCCATACAAACTTCGGACCCCCATTTCACCCCCTTAGGGGTTGAATTTTGAAAAATCCTTTCTTAGTGCACCCCTAGACCTTATAAGGAACCTACATACTATATTTGGAATCTCTAGAACCAGCAGTTTGCGCTGTGCGTTGATATGTTGGTCAGTCAGTTATTTCTTGAAATTTGGCACAAACTTTCAAAAGTTTTCATGGCCATAATATTAAATTTCAAAACCGATGCCATTTTCGTAATTATCGTCCAAAAAAAACCATAAAAACGACACCCATATTAATATTTAGACATTTCATCCCCCTCGCACCCTAACAGGGGGGATGGTATTTCACGTCCTCCACGTGAGATTTTAAAATCATTGTTGTTTTCGATATCAGCGACCCGGTATATCATAAAAACAATACCCATGTCGATTTTCAGATTTGTAACCACCTTTCCCCCTTTTAGGGGTTGATTTCTCAAAAAACCTGAAACACGTGTTTGCTCATTTATCGTTAGAAATACTCCTGTGAAGTTTCGAATAAAATAGTCCAACTAATCTTGTTTCCCCATACAAACTTCGGACCCCCATTTCACCCTCTTAGGGGTTGAATTTTGAAAAATCCTTTCGTAGTGCACCCCTAGACCTTAAAAGGAACCTACATACTAAGTTTGAAATCTCTAGAACCAGCAGTTTGCGCTGTGCGTTGATATGTTGGTCACTCAGTCAGTCAGTTATTTCTTGAGTTTTGGCACAAACTTTCAAAAGTTTTCATGTCCACAATATTTAATTTCAAAACCGATGCCATTTTCGTAATTATCGTCCCAAAAAACCATAAAAACGACACCCATATTAATATTTAGACATTTCATCCCCCTCGCACCCCAACAGGGGGAAGGTATTTCACGTCCTACACGTGAGATTTTAAAATCATTGTTGTTTTCGTTATCAGCGACCCGGTATATCATAAAAACAATGCCCATATCGATTTTCAGAATTTGTCACCACCTTTCCCCCTTTTAGGGGTTGATTTCTCAAAAAACCTGAAACACGTGTTTACTCATTTATCGTTAGAAATACTCCTGTGAAGTTTCGAATAAAATAGTCAAACTAATCTTGTTTCCCCATACAAACTTCGGACCCCCATTTCACCCCCTTAGGGGTTGAATTTTGAAAAATCCTTTCTTAGTGCACCCCTAGACCTTATAAGGAACCTACGTGCCAAATTTGGAATCTCTAGGACCAGCGGTTTGGGCTGTGCGTTGATATGTCAGTCATTCAGTCAGCCAGGCAGTTTCTTCTTTTATATATTTAGATGGTTAACTGCGTCTGCATTTTTATTTTAACAAAATAATTATTTCGCAAATTGCATGTTCTCCTCTAAGTGTTATTATTATTATTAAAACGTAATAATTTGTAACTTGTACATGTCGACAGGATACCAAACTATCAATTGTTGGAAGGCGGATACCAAAGACATGGATAGTACCATCACCAATTCGTTACGTCAAAGTCACTACCCTGTATTTTGAAGAAGTGTTATTGCTTGGTCTTCTAAACGGACAAGTAAGTTTTAAGTGTATTATGATGTGTATTATGATAAATAGTAGATCATACTGAGAAAAATGAGAAAATAACGCATTCTTGTATTTAATTTGAAATAATAATTTAAATAACCTTAAAACCAACCCCAATTTTGTACTTTGCCATATTGCCATGAGATTTTTACATATCGTTGCCACTTCACCATGTGTATAGTCAACTACAAATTAATCTATCGATTTTTGCAACTTTGGTTGGACCAATCTCTTTGTAGTCAACTGTACTGCTTTCCGATAGCAAATGAGGTGGTTACTACAGAAAACTAGCCGAGGCACTTTATTGGCCTATACATTTTTTTTATCGCTGCCGATACTGGCGGATTATATTTGAGAAGTTCCGTCGATTCCACTTCGAAATGTGTATTTTGACAAGCATTACTCGCTAATCGTGGATCCGTTCAGCGCAATCTAGCGGTATGGCCATTGATATTTAATCATCTAGTTTAAGCTTGAAACGCACAGAGCGCGGCGTAGCGTCGTTGCGTGGCGGAGGCGGTTTTTTGGTGAAGCGAACGCGGTCCGGGGGACGTCGTACCAAAAATCCGCTCAGTATACGGTAGCACGGTAGAGCGGGGGCGGCATGTGTGACATATGAAGCAGTAATGCTAATGACAGTTAATAGTTTCCGAAAGATCAAAAATGCAAAAGCGCCACCGCGCCGCCCCCACTCTGTGCGTTTCGATATAGTGGGCTGTATTTGATCAAGTGTCCGTGATTAGATATGGCAGATGGAGCCCCGCGGCGGCGGGTGCAAGCTGGTGCTGTCGACGTAATTTCTAATGGCTGTCCCCGAACTGTGAGCTCGCTATGTACTCGTGCATCCGTTCAGCGCCAGCTAGTTGTGTGGCCATTAATGTTTTATCATAGTCTAGACATTGGGCTTTATTTGATCATGTGGCCGTGATCAGATATGGCAGGTGCAAGCTGGTGCTACGTAATTTCTAATTGCTCGCCCCGAACTGTGAGCTCGCTATGTACTCGTGCATCCGTTCAGCGCCATCTAGTGGTGTGGCCATTAATGTTTTATCATAGTCTAGATATTGGGCTTTATTTGATCAATTGTTCGTGATCAGATATGGCAGGTGGAGCCCCGAGGCGGCGGGTGCAAGCTGGTGCTGTCGACGCCGGGCAGCGTGCGGTGCCTGGACGTGAGCGCGGCGCGCGGCCGCTTGGCCGTCGTCGACGACGCGTCGGTGGCGCGCGTCTACAGTCTGGCCACCGAGGAACTCCTCTACATGGTCAGTCAGGGTTCCAAATTATTATGAGATACCCTTTGATAATAGGCTAGCTTTCAAAAAATACTAACGTTGCCATTCGAACCTGTTTATAAAGAGGATTGAATGTTTGTATGGGACCAACTACGATTAAAGCACAACAAAAGCCGCAAACGAGGGTCAAAGATGGATATTGTTCCCCGGACACTACTATCAACAGAAAATTAAGAGGTCACAATGCATGCACTAGCCCCGTACTGACGTATGAAAAAAAACAAGAAAATTACCGTTTCAATCGTGAAATACTGTGTTTAAGTACATAGTTGTTGTAAAATTTATTTTTTAGTAGCCTTTATTTAGCTTTTAGATCAAGATTCAAGTCTCGTATTTTATTATTATTCTGATTTTATTTTGTAATTTTAATTTCATTTTATTATGTTAATTTGTGGACATAAATACTATCCATATGACATCTATAATATGTTAAAAAGTGTAACATGAGGAAACTACCCTATTGCTACGATAGTTATTTTACAAGTCTCATAATTGACACATAATAACTATCGGATATTTGTCACTTCAGCTACTTTATACTCGTATATTTTTCGCGTCATATTATCTTAAACTTAACCACGTGCGGTCAAACCCGATAACCGATAAGACTAGCGAAAGATGTTATTGTTGAAAACGGATGTTGGGATCTTATTTCAAAAATAAATCATGTTGATTTATCGGGTTGGACCGCGTAGCCCTTGATTTTTTTTCATCATGAATATAATACCTATTCGTTTTTGTATATGTATTTCAGCTTGAATTGAATCGTGTTCTGCTCTATTCACAAATTTTCTAGTTATAATGCTGGCGAATGTTCTGGATAATTATAAATAAATAGTACTGTAGTTATAATTTATGTAGAATGAACAAATAAAATTTGTTATTTGAACGTAGTGAGAGTACATATATTGCTACGGGTTGCCATGGTACCCTGCCCGTGTTGGGTACATAGACCCACCGATTTTTAGGGTTCCGTACCCGAAGGGTCCAAACGTATCCCTATTGCTTTCACTCGCGTGTCTGTCTGTCGTCTGTCACATGGGTTTTACAGCCAAACACTTGGAGCTATAGTCCTCAAATTTACACAATATAAGCATCTTTTAATTTGACTATTACTGCTTTTTAATGTTTTTCCCATACAGAAGAGGCGCAAATTTTTTTGCCCTACCCCATCGAGTAGGGTATCAGTGTTTAGAAATCGTTTGTAGTTGCTATGCATTTGAAATTTGATTATTATGTTAATTAAAACGTATATATCTACGGAACCCTCGGTGCGTGTGTCCGCCTCTCACATGGCGCTTTTTTGACGTATATACACTAAAAAGAAGACTTGCATATGATATGGCGATTTTGCATTGCGATTTTTCGTATATACTTCTGCAGTTTAATCCATTTTCTTATGTGTTTATTATTCTTTTTTGTGTATGATTTTCATACTTAGTATATCAAAAAGCTAAGCCACAATTAACCACAACAAAGCTTTAAACTAAAACTAAATGAATATTCTTATTACCTAGTTGGTTACTAAGTTATGTTACTGTAATTATCCTTATCTACATAAAATATACTAACGAAAGTTACATAAATTATATATTAAAATGAAGTACACACAATCAGGATTTACATTTGTCAATTTCATTCAAAATTGCCTCCTTGGGCCTGAACACAGGCCTTCAGACGACGAGGCCAGTCATCAATAGCGGCACGCACGGTTGTCATATCTAATTCCGTCACTGTCTTGACTATGGGAGGTTGCAAGGACACCGCCACGCCATCGCATTGCGATTAAAGAAGTGTTTAGCCTGTCTTATAACAAAGGCTAGAGATCTTCTCGCCGCGTCACAGGTCTTGATAATATTTTCAATTTATGGTAAGCTGTGAGTGAAATAATGTCCCCAGATCACGAACTGATGAGACGCGATTCAAAGGATTATTCTCTAATGTGTAGTTAGAGCACCGGCTGGCGCGCCCGCGTAAATGACCAGGGAGCGAAACTTTGGTGCCGATGACAGACGTATGACGTCAAGCTACAAACAGAGTGTTTTTATCTGGATTATTGAAGGAATCGAGTTCGATGATGAAAGGTTAACTTACAACAATAATTTAGTTCTAGTTGCGATTACAGGCATTATGTACAGTATATGTATGTAGGTATGTATTTAAATTAGAAGATGCGATGTTGTGTTTGAATTCTAAGCGTTCTGCTTGTTTTTCGACAACCCACGAAATATAATGAGCTTGAGGGAGTCAAGATTTGTGTGGGGTTTAGCACAGGCTTTCTCCTCAATAACCTGCCATATAGCATAATCCAGGGGGTTGAGGTCCGGGCTGGAGGAGGGCCAGTCTTCGTGGGCAATGAAGTCAATGTGCAGGGGCTGAGTCTTGTTGAAAGACCCAGGGCTGGTTTTGAAATAGAGAGTGGCTTAAAGGCTTCACTATTGGTTCCAGAACGGTTTCCTGGTAAACTTTAGCCCTAGTTTTGACACCTTTTTCACAGAAATGGACTTGTGTTAACCCTGAGTATGACACACCTAACCAAATCATGACATAAGAGGGATGATGGCCTCGTTGCACTCTCGGAACAGCTACACTCGCTTCTTGACTGTTTTTTGCATACACTCTGTCATTTTGGCGGTTACAACATTCTTCAATGGTAAAAATTTTTTCGTCTGTAAATAATATATTTCGGTGGCCATTTTGTGCGTACCGCTTCAGTAGCACGCGACTTCTATTCAGCCTCATAGTCTTCAATCGTCCATTAAGCAAATGGCCTTTCCGTCTACGATAAGCGTGTAGTCTAAGGTCTTGATTGATAACTTTTTAAGGGAGCTTCTCTTCACAGACATCTGAATTGCCAACAACTTTTGCTTCCGAACGGGGTTTCTTGCGATTCTCGCCTTCACTGCCTTTATTAGAGCTGGGGTCCGAACGGTGCGTGGTCTTCCAGACCTCTTGCGGTCATCAAAGCTCAGGGTACTATTGTACCTATTAATGGTACGATAAACGAATTGTTTGTTGATTTTTAGATTTTGAAGCAACTTCAAAATCACGTTTGGCGGATGCCCGCATTTGTGCAACGCAATTACAGCGACACGATTTTCTTTTAGACCCCAATCCATTATAAATATGACGAGATAAGTGTTGTGTGTGCTATAAAATTATAACTGACAACCCGCCATTATATGTCATTTTTTATTTTTTCGGTAGCATTTGTTTTAACGCAAGAAAAGAGTTTGCAAATCGAGTAACAGAACTTAGTAACCAACTAGGTAGCTAACGGCGCGGCGAAAGTATCACGTGCTTGCGTTGCCGTTGCGTGGGCCCTTTTCTTGGTTCCGATTTGCACTACGTCCGGATCCGCTAAAACTCGAGATCGATATTTGCGAAATTTACGAGTAAATTGCTGCGGTAGTTTCGCGGATGCTGATTCGAATATTCTGCAACAACTGGTCCGATGTAGTCGTTCAGTAGTGCCGTTGTGATTGGAGCGCTCGTAGCTCAGCTGCACCCGACTACCGCGTGCGGTATGCGAGGTTAGGCAACGTCGGCCCAAGTCAGTTCTTGGATAGGTGACCGCTTCGAGAGGTTACTAACTGAGCGCTCCCGTGCTTTGGAAGCCACGTTAAGCCGTCCCGTCTGCTGGCTGCGAAAGCAATTTACCAATTGCTGATATATTTGTTGCTAAGTTAGAGGTCTTCGGGCGGCTTGAAAACTAACAGTCAAGTTGCCCACTCACTTGACAAGGAGTGTTGAATTTGCACCACGTCCGTAGAGAGTACCCACCGTTACCCTGCACGTGACCCCGGGGTGGTATTAAAAGTGCAACCGTAGATAACCCCCACTAGATAGCCCCTATGGACGATTTAGTTCGAATCAAAAGTCACCAAAGTAAGCGGTATGTGCGGGTCGCGGGGAGGTCGGTAACGTCGCTGCCATTGGCTGTTTCAAAGGCTGTGTTCCGAATCACGCTTATAACGCTCACAACGCTTACAGTGCTAACGGCCGGTCCGAATCAGTTAGCGCGCTCAAGGCCGCGTAAGTGGTGTTTTGTTTCGGACCAGTCATGAGCGTGTTTACTGTCATGGTCATGTCAACGTCGACTGAATTTGAATTTTGAGTTCGTCAATTAATCGTAGTAGGAAATTCTGGGCTGGGTTTGTGATTTGCAGAAAAGTTAAATTAATCGCAATCTGCAATTAACTAATATAAAACTACTACTACTATACTAACTAGGCTGACACGACGACCAAAAATTAGTATTTGTTTCCGAGACAAGAGCACGCCACTTTTCTGTCCTGCGCTATTTTTCGCCAGCTTGCACCGGCTCCAAGCTCACACAGGTCCTTGTCCACCAAATCCTTGCAGCGATACTTGGGGCGATCCACACGACGCCGTCCGGTCGGTCGGCTCAAGTATGCTCTCACCTGGCGATCTTCTCGAGGTGACCAAGCAAGCCAGCGAAGACGATGCGCTTTGGTTTCACCCATAACATTTGGATAAGCCACCAGCTCTTCTATTTCGGCATTTTTACGTATCATCTAACTCCCATCGTCTCTTTTCACTGATCCCAGGATTTTTCGGAACACCTTACGTTCTGCTACTAACAGGCCAACTGTTAAATAGCGTCCAGGCCTCACACCCATATACATTAAGATGGGGCGGATTGCGGTCTTATATATCCGAAGTTTAGATCGTTTACTGAGGAGCTTGGACGCCAACACTGTGTGCAGAGCAACACAGCAGCGTAAGGTGTTCTGGATACGGGTGTTAATTTTTTTCTCTCTAGCATGCGTATCAGTGACAATGCATCCGAGATATTAATTTGGACACTCCCTTGTAAGAGGTTTCTTTCACCTACACGTAGGACGTCTAGTTTGGCACGACTGTTCCTGAAACGCATGTGGAGATATTCCGTCTTCCATGATTAATCCTGAGCCCCACTTTTGCTGCTTCTTGATCCAAAATTCTCGCTGACATTTCCACCCTTTATCGGTTTTCGCCTAGCAAACCAAAGTCTGCGTAGACTCGTAGAAATCATAGGCTGATAGGGTCAACACTATCAGCCTATGTTTTCCGTTTAGTTCAATTCCGGAATCCTGTGAAAGCAGTTTCCGAACGACATGTTCCAGGACCAAATTGAAGAGCATAGGAGATAGTGAAATAAGTGATTATTATATTATAGTATTAAATAAACTAATATAACCTGTGAAGTTTTGTTTTTTCGCGCCTATAATGAGATGTCATAACGTGTCAAACGTCAACTTGACGTTTGCGCTCAAGGTGCTTACGGCTAGGAGTGTGAGCACCGTGAGCGCCGACCATGACGTCATCAATGACGTCACGAAATCTCGTGTAAGCGCTGTGAGCGTGATTCGGAACACAGCCATAGAGCGCGCGCTTTTCAACATGGTGCTTGCGGCGTAGGGATGGGACGCGTTGTTTATTACCGGCTTTTACCGGTAATTCCATTTATTTTAGGGTAACAATTTTACATAGCGTATATGCTTGGTATCTAGAACAATATATTAGGCATAAATAAAAATAAATAAATAAATATTACACAAATCGAACTAGTCCCACGGTAAGCTCAATAAGGCTTGTGTTATGGGTACTAGACGACGATATATTTAATAGATATATACTTAAAAACATAGAAAACATCCAAGTCTCAGGAACAAATGTCTCTGCTCACCACAGAAACAAATGCCCTTACCGGGAATCGAACCCGGGACCTCTAGCTTCGGAGGCAATGACACTACCAACTAGGCTAAACAGGCCGACAAAGGCATGTTTATACATAGTGTTTTGGAACACTATGTATAGACCCAGTGCGTTCCAAAACCCGGATTGCTGATGTAGCTCACACAGCCGCGAACCTTAAATGGGACTGGGCCGGGTACGTCTGCCGCATGCCGGAAAACTTGTGGGCTAAAATCACCACCAAGTGTACAGAGAGCCACAGGACCATTTTGTAGTGTTTCACCGTAAATTAAAATCATGTCCATTAATTCAGGAGCAGTAAAAGTTGTTAAACGAGGCATTTTTATAACATACGATTACTTTTGAATCGAAAGACTGACATTGTCAAATCAGAGTTTAAATAAAATAAGAAACTTGCGATTCCACCAAAGAGTTTGCCATGTTTTCACACAATGTACCAAGTTTTGTGGTGTTTAGACGGTTTAGTTAATTCTCGAAATAATTTTGGTAATAACTGTACAACAATTAGGCGGGCCGTATGCTTATTTTCCGCTATCGTCGTATAGAAAGTCAGGCAAATTAAATACGAAATGAATACACAATAATCGATTATGAGAGTTATGAAATACTGATATTAATTGAATTTTCAAAAAAGGTGTGCTATCAAAGGTGCTTGTCTATTGCTCAGATAATCACGTCAAGTGCTGTTATCGTGACTGATTAAAATGAAATCAGTTTCTTGTTGATAAACATGATAAATAAATAAGACTTAATATCTTTCTAGTAGTACTTTAAACTACCAAAATAACTACAAACCATTAAACGCAGTGTAATGCTAACATGTATTGTGAATGTTCCTCTAGATAGGTAAGTTTTAAATGCTATTGTTGTTTTGCTCCATGTTTACAGTACATTGCTGCAGAGAAATTTAAAAAAAAAAAAAAAATGGGGTCGTAATAAACTGCAAATTAAAAAAACCTTTTAATTCATGATTACACTAATGAATACTATGTCCGATTTAATTTATCGCCCGTATTAGACTTACACACGTATACTTTATAATAAAATAAAACTACAGAATAACCATTTCTAAACTAAATATTCCATTTAACTACACTCATTTGTACCCGTATCGTACCTATAGCGTATAAATAAAATAGAACGAGACACTAATTTACTACATTACTACTTTAATTAAAAGAACACTGATAACACTGACAATTTAATGTCTATAATGTAAAATAACAAATAACCTTTTCCAATAGAAATTCAATATTAAATTGGTGGAACAAAACACGGACGAATACATAATTAATTGAAATCGGGACTTATACGGTAATGTCAAAAGCTTCAATGGCACATCACTAGCCCGAGCATGTACTTTCGTCAGAAGGGAGAGTATATTGACATTTGAATTGGTTGGAAAGGGACAAGAATACTTCAGTACTTCTTAATGGCTAGTGTAAAATGAACTCCGCCTGGCAGAATAAAATATGCCTTTTGTAATTAATTTAACTTCCTGTGAAATGTTATTCCGTCATTCTTGTAGTTTGCTGTTCGAAAGCTTTTCCTACACAACTTCACACAACAAAAAACCATTTCTAATGGATGAAATCGATTATTAATGATCGTTTATTTGACGTACGTATAGATCGCGAACCTGGTCGAGTCTGACTGAGAGCGCGAGGCGTTGCTTCTTACATGTACTAGTGGTACATAGGTGAGGTGACCGCACGTCGCCCTATAATCTCCATCTAGAGGAGGTTATCTATGAGTGCAACATACTGGCAACCATACTGTCTTCTTGAAGATCTCATGGTTCGAAATAATTGCCATACGATAAAATAAAATAAAGTGTCGTTGTGTGCAGGAGGAGAACGTATCGTCTGTGTCGTGGAACTCGTGGTGCGACGAGCTGCTCGCTCTGTCGGGTGGCGGGCTGCTGGCTGTGAAGGCGGCGCATTTCCCGCCCGCAACGCAGCCGCTGCAGGGCTCCGTCGTCGGCTTTCAGGTACACGTCAAACTCATGCTCTAAAAGTTGCTCTTCATGCTGTGCATAGGCGACGTATAGTCGCTTTTTATGCCCTAGAGCATAAAGTAAAAGGCGACGTTGCGCTCCGGCGCCGTCACCCGCCAACCAAGGTCGACGAGCACATAAGTAAAAATTTGATAACATAACTTTAATTACATTAATTGTTTGTTTAATTTGCCTTCAGTCTAACTAAAAAGCAGAGCATTTTATCCTCTACTTTATATAGACCCTTTGCCTGCGGCTCGGATTGATGATTGATTGACTGACATTAAATTAAACAAATTGCAGGTGATATCAGTTTGGTATAACTCCATATGTATATTTTATGGTTCAAATAAGTGTCACATAAAACCGGGTAAAGTATTAAACTTGAAATCTATTTGTTTCTTTCAGGGTGGCCGGGTGTTCTGCCTCCAATCCAACTCGATGCAAACCATAAACGTGCCGTTGTCGCACGCTGTTCATCAATACGTGCAGCAGAAAATGTTCAAGTGAGATGAGAACTATTACTTGTGTTGGCTTTTTGCCAGTGGATTCATTCATGAGAATCATGATTAGTGGACTATACATTGACATGGAGGAAGGTTGACCATCGAACACAGTTATGAGCATACTTGGAAGTCCAAATTTAAGGTTCACCAATCAAATTAATTGTAACGCAGTAGTACCAACGGGGTGCGTTCGTGATTTTAGGACACTTCATCGATCTTGGTTTTTGTCTATGATGTTGCGGTTAGTCAATTTAACCGTTAAGTTGCGTGCTCGGTAGACAAAGTCTAATTAAATAAATATCAGTTTCTTTTCGGTTTAGAAAAGTAGGTACCTAACTAATTATTGTTTTGGAAAAAACTAATCATTCCGCCAATAATATAAGGTATGATTAGGTATCCCGATGGCCCTGATTGGAAACGGGTTGTGTGGAGCTCATGGTCAGATTTTTGTATTAATGGTTTTTTTTTTCACTTTTAATGTTTTAAAGCAAACAAGAATAAAATGGGTGTTCTTTCTATTGAATTTCCATATAAAGTGAAAAGTTTCGAATTTAAAAAAATAGTAGTTAGCGCTCCGAGTAGGATTCGATCCTGCGATAAATCCTCCTCCCAATCGCTCTAGCATCGCAGGCACGAAATCTTTACAAGTTCCCTCTTACAACGCCTTAAGGAGGCGTACAGCGGAATATTCATATTTACTCTAATAAATCTACCTAGGAGACTCGGGCTTCTTTTAACGGCACCAACACGGCTAGCACAAGATAGCGCGCGAGATAGAATATCCGATTCTATCTAATAATGGATGCACGGATAGGCTTTCTCGCGCGCGATATAGCTCATGCGCCGTTTTGTGCTAGCCGTGCAAGTCTCAACTTAGGGTGGTATTCCACTCATCCAATATCTTTGTTCAATTTCTTTCTCCTATCTTTGATCAAATTTCTTTGACAGATGCTCATTCCACTCATCCAATATCTTTGACCAAGTTTTTTTTCATGCGTAACCATATTGATTTAACTGTCATCGGAATCTTTGATCAAATGTCGGGGTCCTATCCAAGTTTTATGAAATCGTCCAATTTCTTTGATCAAAGATATTGGACAAAGATATTGGATGAGTTTAATACGGGGTGGTATTCTACTCATCCAATATCTTTGTCTTTCAAATCTGTGATCAAAGATGCCCATTCCACTCATCCAGTATCTTTGTCCAAGTTTTATTGTTTTTCATGCGTAGCCATATTGATTTAAATGTCATCAGAATCTTTGATCAAATGTCGGGGTCCCATCCAAGTTGGATGAAATCATCCAATTTCTTTCATCAAATGTATATTGGATGAGTGGAATACCTCCCTCACATAGCCATACAAAGCGATGCCATATTTTGCTCTAGAATGTATCTAAGGGTGCTAGTCCACTCGTCCAATATCTTTGTCCAATCTTTGATGAAATTTTTTTGACGGAGGCCCATTCCACTTATCCAATATCTTTGTCCAAGTTTTATTATTTTCATGCGTAGCCATATTTTTTTAAATGTCATCAGAATCTTTGATCAAATGTCGGGGTCCCTTCCAAGTTTGATGAAATCATCCAATTTCTTTGATCAAATGTATATTGGACAAATATATTGGATGAGTGGAGTATCACGGGTAGTATTCCACTCATCCAATATCTTTGTCCAATCTTTGATCAAATTTCTTTGACGGAGGCCCATTCCACTTATCCAATATCTTTGTCCAAGTTTTTTTTTATGCGTAGCCATATTGTTTTAAATGTCATCAGAATCTTTGATCAAATGTCTGGGTCCCTTCCAAGTTTGATGAAATCATCCAATTTCTTTGATCAAATGTATATTGGACAAAGATATTGGACGAGTGGAATACCACCCTAAGCGAGTGTTTGTAATTTGGCAGTGAGGCGTACGCGGTGGCGTGTCTGGGCGTGACGCCGCTAGACTGGGAGCGACTCGGCGAGGCCGCGCTCTCGGAGCTCTCGTTCGAGGTCGCGCGCAAGGCCTTCCAGCGGAGCGAGAATCTCGTCTTCCTCTCGCTCATCGACCACCTACAGGTGCAGCAAAGGAAACTCTATATGGATGTACTCGTAATAAAATTACAATTTGAGGACTAGTGAGAAAGAGGTGATTTGATTTAGCGGGTTAATCAAACATTGATTATTGCTAGGCTTATAATCAATATTACACAGCGGATACATTAATTAAAGTTTAGTGCAAAGTACGTGCGTATCGTTGCAGAAAGTAACGTACAAATTATACTGATACTTAACCACTTACTTTTCTATGCCCTATTGCCATAGTGGCAGTGAACTAGATAAGTACGTGTTTCAATTTCCTTGACTGTACCTATTGTTTCTATCGTAAAGAAAATCCTGCGTTTTGCATAGAGGAATTCTTGAAATTATTTGTCATTTTTGATTTGACTGTTCGTTCATGAAATCTTGATTAAGGATCGTATAAATTGTACACTGATACTAATCACATTTTGACTTGAGATGCATATTTCTACAAGATACCTCTTAGAAACCTTTTACTAAATACCAAATGTTATGTTACGAGTATATCCAAGTACACATTGCGTCTGAGAAATTCCTTGAGATAAGCCAGGTTTTCAAATCAAGTCACTCGTACGGAACCTTTCGGTATTACCATTCATAGCAATGGCATTACCGAATAGCATTGCCTGATTAGCAGTGATTGGAATAGACTGAGTCGTTATTAGGTCACATTATTAGGTCCTCTCTCAAAAAGCAGGTACATTGTCGGCCTTAACTTATGTCGGCCTGTTTAGCCTAGTTGGTAGTGTCACTGCCTCCGAAGCTAGAGGTCCCGGTAAGGGCATTTGTTTCTGTGGTGAGCAGAGACATTTGTTCCTGAGACTTGGACGTTTTATATGTATTTAAGTATATAGCTATTAAATATATCGTCGTCTAGTACCCATAACACAAGCCTTATTGAACTTACAACAGAAAACTGGTTCGATATGCGTAAAAAAAATTGTCGGCTAATATTTTATTTATTATTTACTTTTTTAATGACTCAGTCTATTCCGATCACTACTTATTTGGCACATAAAACTAGACGTTACACAATCAGAGAGCACAATCAGGGCGTCGCTTTAAATCTGCGTACGGATAGCGTATACGTGTAGTCGGAATACGTTGCCCACGCGTACATTGGATACGCGTGGGCAAAGTATATACTCCTACACGGACCGCCGCAAATCTGAACGCGACGTGAATCAATCCATATCGCTACGCTAGCTCAACCAGTCATCCTCCATGTCTATCCATCCACGCCTGTCTATCGGTTTTCGCTGTTAAAATATTGCGTATTGCGTACCAGGACGACTGCGTCCTTTTTGCCGTGGCCAAAAACCGACAGTCAGCGGCCCGCTCGGCACGCGTTCTCCAGTAATGTACGCGCTGTCCGTACGCAGCTCAACGTTAACCGTCGCCGTGTGCAGGAGCGGTTCTCGGCGGGCGAGAAGCGCGCCGTGATCCTGGGCGAGGTGCTGGCGCACCGCGGGCGGCACGCGGACGCGGCGCGTGCCTTCCGCGGCGCCGGCCGCGACGACCGCGCGCTGGATCTCTACGTCGACCTGCGCATGTTCAATAAAGCCCAGGTACTGCGACACTATCTTTAACCGTATCACACACTGACGCGGCCTGCGGTGCAGGCCTACGTTTTCACAGTCCATCTGTATTGAGATCATCGTCAACCAATATGGAGTCACATAGGTATCCATTAGGGCCGCCAAAAGTAAGCCGCCACCCCAGGCTGCCCGAGTCTGTGACAAGTTTTAAGTGACCTCTGGTAGTATAACTCGTTCGAGATAATATTAGATTAAAACGTCACAGAAGTAAGTACATACAGTCTTCTTAGCAGTGGTAGCACAGGTGCCGTCGTGCATTTAAACCGAAGTAATAGGTTAGTGACCAAAAAAAATTTTTATTAGTCCGTTAGTTAGATAACAATAGTACATTATTGTCGAGGCATGGAAGGACGCAATTGCAGGCTGAGTATTAATTTAAACGGGCGACGAATATTTTTTTGTTTGATTGACAAAAGAAAAATACGTGTCGTCTTATCAATATTTTTATGACGGGCTAATTATATATTTTTTACTCAGGACACTGCCCAATTGCGTTTTGAAATCAAATGTTTAGATGGAAACGTGATAAAAGGGAAGTGGGATAGGAAACGGTTCTCTCATAAATGCGTTTTATTATTTAATTGGCAGGAGTTCGTGGGCGAAGGCGAGGGCGACGCAGCGCTGGCGCGGCGGCGCGCGGAGTGGGCGCGGCACGTGAGCGAGCCGCGCGCTGCCGCCGAGATGTACCTCGCGGCCGGCGACGTGCGCCGCGCCGCGCAGCTCATGGCCGAGAGCGGCCGCAGGGACATGTACGGTGCTTTCTTTATTTTACAAGTTCCACAGGTACCACCGTATCAGCCTAAGAACGTCCACTGCTGGACATAGGCCTCCCCCAATTTCATGGTGGGGTAAATGCCATAATTGCCACGCTTGGCATGCCGATTGGCGATCGCAGGTATTTCCACCGCACTCCAGGGATGCTGCTGCCCATCCCCCGGTGATCTTGATCGTTGTTTTAGGACATACCCCCGGGTCCCCATACCTAATAATACCCCTGTCACACTCGTCGAGTGGCATGGGAAGTAGCGCGGAAAGGAGGCAGCGACGTAGTGTGGCAACGTCTCTGTCCCTCTCATCATGCTCCGCATCATGCCCACCGCTCCCTGTTTTGTCGGTTTTTTGGCGCGAGTCAAAGGACCTAGTGCGGCGCGTCGCGATTAATTGCGCGAGTAGAGCACTGTGTGGGCAGAGACGATAGCGCGAGGATACGTTGCCGACACACTGCCTGTCTTAAGTAGGGAGTTACCTGACGCGGTGTTCAGCTGGGCGAGGGTTTGCCGAAGAGAGCCATGTCCGGCGACCCCGGTTTTCGCCAAGGAAAAGAATTATCGTGGGTTCATTTTGAGCGGCAAAGTGAGCCTTTCTGAGCTGGCAATTTGAAGCTAATTTTAGCTCCCGACGCAAACGAGAGGTGTTATATGTGTATCTGTCTGTGGCACTATCACTCCCATACGGACGTACCGATGAGTGCGGCTATATTTAGTGAAAATAAGACCAGTTATTTCCAAGATATTCAACACTCATTGAAACTAGTGACAGGATTTCAACCAATATTGAAGCTAAGAATTAGCTATATGCTTAGTTTTAGTAGCTTGTGTTTTTTTTTATATTACGATGGGCAAACAAGCATACTGGCTTCCCAATGATATCATTCTTCGATGTTTATATTACTAAGATTTAACACTTATCGCTCGACAAGCAAATGGTGAAGTCAATCGGTGCGACAGTTAGCACACGCAATAAAAACTTGGCTTCCTCAATAAGCACGAGTATTTCTATATCATTCGACGTTTGTTACCGTTTTCGTGTGATCATTTGTATCGTTTTCGTTCCAGGTTGATAGAGTTGGCCCGCAAGTTGGACAAGGGGTCGAGCGACTCGCTGCGTTGCGTGGCCGAAGCTCTAGCGACGGCCGGCGAGCCAGCCGCTGCCGCTGACGTCTACCAGCGGCTCGGCGATTACAGGTAGCCGACATAGTGTAGGACGCACACTAGACACACATTTAAAACGCCACACTTTTAATGCTCCCTGGGGGCAGTTCATGTAGTGAAGTGGAAAGGAAAGGTGAAATGTATGTGCTTGTTTATTTATTTATTTTATTTATTATATTCCATAAATTAACACTTCACAGTCAAGCTACACAGTGTTAACTGGAGATTATACTTAACATAAAAATATTAAAATGTGTGTGTCATGGTTAAGTACAAAGTTGATTTTTTTAGTATACATGGTTGTGGAATGGGCTCCCTGCCGAGGTTTTCCCGAGGAACTACAGTATGGGATTCTTCAAGAAAAGAGTGTATACATTTTTAAACGGTCGGCAACGCGTTTGGACACCCCTGGAGTAGCAGGCGTCCATAGGCTGCGGTGACAGCTTACCATCAGGCGGGCCGTACGCTTTTTTGCCACCGACGTGGTATAAAGAAATACATTGTACGTGTATTGGGTTGGGTCATCCAGTTAAATGGATTTGTATCACGTTTGAACTGTAGCAACACAAACTTCTAAATGTATTTTAGTCATAGAGGCTAATTATAGACTCAGTTATTAACAGAGCATCAAAATCCCTCGGATTCTTGATTAGAAATACCAAATCATTTCGAAACGTAAAAACAAAAATACTCCTTTATAATTCTCTAGTGCGTAGTGTACTTGAGTACTGCGGGGTAGTGTGGCGTCCCCACTACGCAGTGCACAGTCTTAGAATAGAGCGCATCCAAAAACGTCTGTTAAACCACTTGGCGTACTTCATGGGCGTTACTAGAAGGATAAAAGGTTACCATGCACGTCTAAAATTATTTAAAATGAAAACCCTAGAAAACAGACGAAACGCACTTGATTTGATATTTTTAGCTAAAATTTTACGTGGAGATATAGATTGCCCAACACTACTATCTAAATTTAAATTCAGAGTACCTTGCAGATACCCCAGAAACCCATTAACCTTCTATCTGCTCCTCTCAGAAGAACTGTTCTGGGTTCCAACTCCCCTGTTCCAAGGCTATGCAGGCTTCACAATACTTATAGTAAGAAAATCAACATGTTTAGTACTGCCTTTTATAAACTCAAAGACCAGATCCACGAACTCACAAATTAAATTATGTAAATTAAATAAAATAGTTAAAAAATGTTTTACTAATCAATGTCAATAATAATAATGGTTGTTACTGTTAACATACTACACTATATTCCATTCTTTTTAATTTTGTTGTACTACAACTTACTATTATGCATGCAGTGTTTGCCCACTCTATTGTACACTAAGATCTAGTTTTTAAAGTGATTTATATATTATGTATACCCTCAGTGTAACAATTACTGGTAAACCTAATAAATAAATAAATAAATAAATATTAAATCTTCGTACCGCTCTATAAGAAACTCAAGTAAAGGACCTGTTGTATGTAGTTGTGACGTGTTTGAATAGACATGTGTTAGTGTTACTCTTTTTAAATATGTAATGTCTATTCGAACGTCACAGCTACATACAACAGGTCCTTTACTTAAGTTTTTTTCCTATACGAAGGCTTGCCGCTAGAGACTGTTGGGATGCTTAATTATTAATTATGTTAATCTACCATGGTGTTGACGCGGTCATGCTTTTGAGTGGCTGTGACAGTTGCACCGTGACTAGTCTCTCGCTCCAACGCCGTTCCCGCTTAAATACCTGAGCTTGCCGGCGTGACCAGTAAAGACGGAAAGGACAATGTTGACTTTTTTGCATAGTCATATTATTATTATTAGTTTTATTAGTCATCAACTGAGTACCAACTCACTGAGAGCGTTCCAATGAGTTCTAATATGACGAGTTTGTCTTATTACCTGTTTCCTTCATGAGTTCCATGATTTGTCCCATACAACTAACTAGGTACTAAGTAATAGGGTAAGTTAAATAAAAGGTTGATAATACTATCGTGCGCTCAACGCTAAGGCAGGTTGGGTCACTTGAGTAGAACTTTTGTTTCATAAATGTTGAGCTTTGTCAAATCTTTGATCAAAGTTCTTTGACGTAGGCCCATTCCACTCATCCAATATCTTTGTCCAAGTTTTTTTTTCATGCGTAGCCATATTGATTTAACTGTCATCAGAATCTTTGATCAAATGTCGGGATCCCATCCAAGTTGGATGAAATCATCCAATTTCTTTGATTAAATGTATGTTGGACAAAGATATTGGATGAGTGGAATACCTGCCTGTTTTGACCAGTGTGATGGATTTAAACGCCTGTATCTGTGGTGATCAGGAAAGTGGCGCAGCTGGCGGTGGCGGCGGGCGAGTGGACGCGAGCGTTCGCGCTGGCGCGCGAGCACGCCGAGTGCCGCCGCGACGTGTACCTGCCGCACGCGCACCGCATGGCGCGCGAGAATAAGTTCGTTGAAGCGCAGAAAGGTATAGCTTTCAACCTCCGTGTTTTGTGGTGGTCAGAAACTTGATGCAGCTAGCGATGGCGGCGGGTGGCTTTTCGCTCGCACGCAGAATACCGCGGTATGGCGCGCGGGAACAGGTTCATCCAAGCTCAGTAAGGTGAAGGTATACATAGTATACATACTAAGAGGGATTACTTAAGAGGTAGTTGAATGAAAAAAACAGGTGTATATCATTTAGATATTTATTGCTAGTACTAGCTAGCTTTTGCCTGCGAATCCGTCCTCGTGCAACTCGTTATATTGTAGAAATAATTGCTATTAAATTGTTGTAGGCGCAGGCTTATATATCGCTCGTTCATACAAACTTCTTCCCCCCTTTTCACGTAAAGAACGATTGCCGGGATAAAAACTTCCTACATATGTCCTTTCCCGGGAATCAAACTATCTCTATACCAAATTTCATTTTAATCGGTTTAGCGGTTTAAGCGTGAAGAGGTAACAGACGGCTACTTTCGCATTTATAATATTAGTATGGATTGCTATTAGCACGGCCGGGAGACAATTGATTAAAAATCGATACTGTTGTCTGATTATTATTTATTTATAATTTATTATTAATTTGGTCTTTTTTTCCCCGTTTTTGAGAAAATCACTATATTAACCTCGGCTGGAATGTCAATTGGACTCCCAAGTTCGTCCGTTTAAAACTAATACTCAGCCTGCAATTACCGCCTTCCACGCCTCAACAAAAATGTACTGTTGTAAAAACCTACTGACATTTGTTTCTTATCTCGTGAAAGCCCTTTAATAGTACATTAGAGGTTAGGAAACGAAGGGTTTCAGCCCAACGTTTCTCGTCGAGATTTGTATAGTGTTTTTCTCAAACATATGCAATGAAATAAAAAATACACCACTCAAAAAACAAATGAAATGAAATATATTAATAACAATTGTTATAAGTCGAGATACAATATTGAGTTTACAATTATTGCAATAGTGCTTAAATATTATTAATTAATAATAACATTATAGTTGTTCATTTTATACTTATACTAATTATCCCCTTGTTCCCCGTACATAACCAAGTTAAACAACCAGCACTGGAAGAGGACAAATAATTCCTATTCCAAAACCGGGTTTTATAAAGAGATTTTTTTTTCCTTGTACAAAACCTTCGTCATGGGCTGGGTATGTACAAGTAAACGATATTCCTAATACAATACCTGGTTTTAAAGTAGGAATTATGATTGCCTTGTACACCACCAACGTTGAGATCGGTAATATACGAGGATAGAGATTTCCTGTCGCTAAACCGGGTTATGTAGCAGGATTTTCTCATTCTCGTTACAAAACCAAAAAGGTGACAAAAAGGTTTTGGAATAGGAATTATTTGTCCTCTTCCAGTGCTGGTTGTGTAACTTGGTTATGTACGGGGAACAAGGGTAATTATCTTCATATTAAATTTGAATATTATTATGACACATATTTTTTACCTTTAAAGAATTTTCGGTAAACTAAAAAACTCATCATATGAGTAGAATGACTCCTGCGTCACCCACTTCTTCAGCCTAACCTTAAATGATGCGGTGGAAGCTGCGTCTCTTACAGAGTCCGGCAGGCGATTGTAAATAGATGGGCCTACATAGTACGCGGATCGCTCCGACTTTGCAAGTCTGTGACAATCGGTGACCAGCCTGTTGTGGTGCCTATTACTGCGCAGGTTATAGTTAGCGTTTATGCCTCTGCGCTTGAACATATCCAAGTTACCGTGTGTGAACACTGAAACCTGGTATATGAGTAAACAAGGCAGAGGCAAGATCTTGAGGTCGCGGAAAAGGTTACGCGCGGGGGCATCCTGTGGCCTACCGGCCGTGGCGCGGATGGAGCGTTTTTGCTGCGAGAATACACATCTCCAGTCGGAGGCGCGGCCCCACAGCTCAACGCCGTTTTACAGACGCCATGTTTGAAATTACAATTAAAAAAAATTACTTCCCGGGCTAGACCTTCAATTTTGTATGAAAAGAAACAATGAAATCCATGAATACCTGGAGATGCCAACTGTTCTTAAAGAAGCTAAGCGCTACAGTGACAACTACAAGGATCGCCTAACCATCCACCCAAATCCACCAACCCATTACTGAGAGCAGACTATGTCAAACGACTGAAAAGAGCTAATGTGCTAGGCATATAAGAGAAGTTAGAGCATTGGCTCTATATTCCCATCTCCGTCTTTATTAACTCAACGCGTCTGATTAAAGTCTTGCGACTGCTTGCAGATATTAAAGGGAAAAAAAACATGTCCTAAACACAAGGTGTTCCGGCTGTATTAGGGTGGTATTCCACTCGTCCAATATCTTTGTCAAATCTTTGATCAAAGTTCTTTGACGTAGGCCCATTCACTCATCCAATATCTTTGTCCAAGTTTTTTTTTTCACGCGTAGCCATATTGATTGATCTTTGATCAAATGTCGGGGTCCCATCCAAGTTTGATGAAATCATCAAATTTCTTTGATCAAAGATATTGGATGAGTTTAATAAGGGGTGGTATTCTACTCATCCAATATCTTTGTCCAATTTCTTTGTCAAATCTTTGATCAAAGTTTTTTGACGGAGGCCCATTCCACTCATCCAATATCTTTGTCCAAGTTTTATTCTTTTTCATGCGTAGCCATATTGATTTAACTGCCATCAGAATCTTTGATCAAATGTCGGGGTCCCATCCAAGTTGGATGAAATCATCCAATTTCTTTGATCAAATGTATATTGGACAAAGATATTGGATGAGTGGAATACCTCCCTTAAGTCGGCCGCCGGCTTCGACGTCGCTAAAGATGTGTTCGATTGAACAGCGTACCACATGGGCGGCGAGACGGACACGGCGCGGCGCGTGTTCTCCATCCTGGTGAGCAACGCGGTGGCGGAGGAGCGCTTCAGCGACGCCGGCTACTTGCACCACCTGCTAGCCGCGCAGTGCCTCGAGACCGCCGCCGCCGCGCACGCCAGGTTACCCGTCACAACATGCTCCCGGGAAATATGTCTGACAACTAGGAAACACGTCATTATGATACATACATATAATCACGCCTGTTTCCCAGAGGGTAGGCAGAGATCACGGATTTCCATTTGCTGCGATTCTGATATACATACTACTTTCGCTTCATGATAACATTCTTCCATAAACGAAGTTTGGCCGAAGTGGCAAGAGGAACAGGGTGATGAAAGACCCGACTGATCTCTTTTCGTTTGAATAATTTTAGTAACGCTTTTTGATTAGCATCAACCTTGAATTTTTCAGTAGACGTTCATACAGTCAGTATATATTTCTGTACGGCGACAGCGACACATTCTACTGTCCTTATTTTTAAACGCTCTAGTGTGACCCGCAATACTAAGTTTTGTTTCTAAGTTGCGGATATCCTTAACTATCTATAACGTGATAATAATTGAATAATTGAAAACAAGCACCCGTTTTTTGTGGTTTTATTGTAGCGTTATTAATCGACTACCTACGACCCTTATGTAATCCAATAGTACACATAGAGCTTGAATCCATGTATTCACTCCACCACAAAGCATTATGCTTACTGTTAATGACAAAGGCAATGTTAGAGATAGATAGTATAGATACAAAACTTGTGAGGTGGAGTTTGGTGCATGAACTAAAGGAAACCTGTGTTTCAGGTCAACATGTTTCCGATCCCCACATATCTGTAGGTACAGTCTAGCCCCCTTATTCATAAAACTTAACAAACCTCTGTTAACTAAAAGTTGTTTTGTCCCTTTCTCACAAACATAAATGTCCTTTGACATTTATGTTTGTGAGAACAGACATAAATGACAGATAAGGACAAAACAACTTTAGCGGCTTGTTAACTAATAGAGGCTTGATGGACGTTTATGAATAAGGACTTTAATTTGAAACCCCACTTGACAGTCCTGTCAAACTATATAGAAATTCAAAATATTTTTTCCCAAATGGATCTCAAATTAACGAGCGCGTACAATCGTGATTGTTACAAATGAAACGAAGGAGTGAACTGTGCCTGTCCCAGACAGCGGGAGCGAAGCCTGCGCGAGCACGCGGCCAACTGGCGGCTGGCGCGCGTGTACCACGCCTACGAGGCGGTGCACCGCTGCGTGCACGAGCCCTTCTCCCTGAGCCAGCCCGACGCGCTGCTCAACGCCGCGCGCTTCGTGCTCGCGCTGATTGACGACCGCCCGCCGCCGGCCGTGTCCATGTTGTATCCGAACTTAATTACACTAGAACCCGCTTACTACGGGTGAGTTGCACCAACTTATACCGCGTATCCGCTAGAAGCAGCTTCGACCTGGGCGGGTTTTTGGCGCGCTCAAAGGCGTGCAAAGCTCTGAGAAGACCCTGTGGCGACCTGAGGGTACACGCCGGTCTCAAACGGGCGTGAGCCCTCAGATCGCAATGGTTCATTTCTGTTCTTAATAGTGTAAACGACTTTTAAAGCAGCAGCTTCTCTACGCGCGTTTGGTGCCATCGCGATTTTGCTTTAAACTGGCTCGGAGTAACGTCGTGTCGCCTCACCAATGTGCCTTGTGCAGCGTGACTTGAGCCTATGCGTTGAGAGTGTTCAGCCTCTGTTTGCCTCCAGTCGAGGCTGCTCGGTCTGAGGCTACTCAAATGGATACGCGGCTGTACGATTACATGCCGATCAATGTTAAATATGGCGCCTCTAACTATCATTCCGTAGAAACTTGTAAAGTAAACATTCCATACAGTCAGATTTTAACGAACACCGCTTACGATCATAAACGGCTTGGTGCAACCCACCCTACAACTCCGCATATAACGTTTTACCGCTTTTAACTATGTCGAAACCACCGGACGTTAGGTTTTCATAGAAAACATTTTCTTAGTAAAAAGTCCTTTTTGTGCGACTTAATATATCTGTTGACTGCCGCTGTATCGGGATTCTACGCATACATCATCAATATCGTCATACATAGAAGCTGTCCAACCACTATATCACATGAAGGAAAAGTGCCTTTAATCTTGGAGGTAGGAAATTTTGCTCTATGGAGCCTTTTTTAGGGTTCCGTAGTCAACTAGGAACCCTTATAGTTTCGCTATGTCCGTCTCTCTGTCTGTCCGAGGCTTTGCTCTGTTATGTAACAATTAACACACCTCTGTGAACTGAAATGTGCTTGGACCCTTTCTTACAAACGCAAATGTCTATTTGACTTATAAATCATAACGAATCTTAACTAAAATGATTATCACTCGTAATCAACTTACTTTACAAATAAACTTATCTCGAATATTTTGCACTAAGTAAATCCTCTTGGATCGTCTTGGATCTTCAATGTTCACTACCGGCCCATAGTATAACAAAAATGTTTACTATATCACTGTAACAACCAAATATGCTCAGTTTCAATTGAATGCCCACCCTTTCTAAATAACCGTAATTTCATTTATTTTTTATTAAGCTAATAGACACCGAATTTGTCCACAAAATATGTAGCAAAAAAATAAAATAAAATATAAAATAAATACAACGATTCTGTGAACCGGTTTAGATATTTTATTAGTGTTAATTAATTTATAATACGTACAGTCAGCTGCAGAGGAACGTGACCCCCTCTGCATACAAACTTCTATGCAGAAGGGGTCACTTTTCTCTGCAGCTGACTATACGTACTTAAATGTTTAAAATCGTAGGGGATTTCTCCGAAGCACCAGGTGAGGTGATATATTATTGGCTGGTACTGTATGTGTGCTTGTTATAAATGAGACTTTTGAAGATTTTCCTTAATGAAGGCAGTTGTTTATATTTATGCCTCGCCAAGCAAGCGAAGAACCTCAATGCGCACTCGCTGGCTCGACAAATGCTGGACAAGATCTTGGCGCTGCAAATACCACAAAAGTTTCAGGTAAGTGTGTTTATACTGTCTACATATTCAATTCTTGTTTTTTTGACTATCATAATGGTGGTGTTATAAACAAAACATATAAACATAAAAACAAAACACTCCACAAACGTTTCTACTCTTGCAAATCATAAAAGTTTCGTATCATCACATCACTGAGATAGAGGGTGGCAATATCTGCTCAATTTTAATTTTTCACACTTCTATCCATTTATCATCTCGGGTGAAATCATTACTCGATCGTCACTACATCATCTACTATATCTGCGAACACTACATATACACAGTAAGTAAATATTGAACCACGAATGTTTCATCATTACGCTTGGCTCCGGCCCGCATACTGAACATATTACCCATTTAATAAGGAGAAAAATTACATAAACAGTTAAATACACATAATAATATTAATAATAAGCCCGCAGGGCAGCTTGTGGCGAGCTGTTAGGGAGTGACGACCCCACGGACCCGAGTGCTCCAGAGAGTCGGTCAGGGTCTCCGTCTCCGGCGTGTCTTCGTCGGTCGGAGTGGAACCCCAAGGGGACCCGCAGGACTCTCGGCTCTGGCTTGCCTTCATTGGCCGTCCAGAGAGGAGTCGTCAGAGCTATATGCTCGCAGGGTGGAAGTGAAACTTGCATAAGTCGCGAGTGGGCACGGTGGCTGTTAACAGCCACTGGGTAGAAAGCGGTGCACACCTCTCCACACCCTGAGCCGCTCACACCGATGTTGCTCCTGGCCGTCTTTACGACGGCAGTTTCAGGAGCCCATCTAGGCAGCGGCGAGTCACCACCTGCCTCGATAACGGTGTAAGCATTGTTATGGCAGGTGTCCGGAACCTAAGTAATAGCCCAATCTCTTGACCAGCCAAACTTCAACACCATAGCCCAGTAATCTTTTCATTTTATTTACAATAAAATGAAAAGATTACCGCCTGCTGGGACCGGTTCACGGGTATCTATTGATGTACCCGTGAATGGGTTGTAGCAGGTGTATTACATAGTAAAACTCTCCAAAGGGCCTCTACGTGTTGGATCTGTGTCCCCACGCAAGCCTATCAAAAGACCGGGATGTAATGGCCCGTGAATGTCGAAAAAGAAACAATTAATAATAATAATCTTCGAAGTATTTCAACAAGAAGTTGCTTAATGCACAAGAGCATAAAAATCCATTTTATTTAGCCGTCTCTGGGCATATATAACAATTTTACGAACATGAGAAGTGAAATGATATATAAAATGAAAAAAAAAACTCAGATCACCAAAAGTGTGACGTCTTATCATATTTCCATTCCCATTCAAACGTCAACATCATACTAATACTAACCGAGCGTTTTTGACGTTTCGTAAAAAGTCACTGATTGGACTTGATAGTCAAATTAGTGATTAATTGATTATACTGATGTAAAATACCGAATTTATTTACATTTACATGTTTTACTTTAATCTTGGGCTTGTGATGTAGTTTTGCCATTGAATATAATATGTTATATTCAATGGCAAAACTACGAACGCTTTGTGTGACAGGAGAGCGTGGAGCTGCTGATCCTGAAGTCGCGCGCGGGCGGCGCGGCGGACGCGTTCGACGACGTGTCTCCGCTGTGCTGGCGCTGCCGGCGCCACTTCGCGCCCACGCCGGCGCCGCGATGCCTCCACTGCAGGCACACGCCCGCCTACTCGCTGCCCTCACACGGTTCGTATACAACATCTATAACCACGGCTCGAACTTTTCGTGCCGGTGAAGTCATGCTCCATATGTATATTACCAAAAATTAAACAAACCTCGTCGTCTAAGGGAGTTTACGTTCATATTTAAATTCAACATTCCTATAACCTATTATAAAACTTGAATGACTATGGCTTCCTCACCTGCTTATAAATTAAAATTCTAAATACAAAAAGAAACCCTTTATAATCTTCGGATGCAATAGGCCTTATTTGAAAAAAAATACCATCCTAAATGCATAATTAAATGTAAATATATGTATATATTCATTATTTCTTTTATTAGTCGGTATATGTACTAGTATTTATAGTATTATTTAGTTTGTAGTATATAGGAAATAGCTATACTTATAATAACTACGTACCATTTGTACACGTGTTAGTTTGTCTATCTTTTGGTTCCTGTGTTCCACTCAATTGCTCAAAGGCTGGAAGAGATCCCTTACAGGGATAAGTTCGCCTTTGTACCGATATAACTGAATTTGTCTGTATTTTTACCTGTGTTTCGTGTACAATAAAGTATTTACATACATAAAATGACTGACGATTAAAGATTGATCATTACTATAACACCAATTGGAAGCAGTATGATGTCAATTTTACGTCACCCGCACGAAAAATACGAGCCTGCCTATTACACTGCTCTGGAGAGTGAGATGCTAATTCTGACACTGTTATTTATTTTTCTCAAACATGCAATGAAATATTGATGTTATGTTCCTTATAGTAGGCTGCGAAGTATGAAGCTTCAGGTGCGGCTAGGACAAGAGGTCGTTAATGGAATTTCATACAAATCTTGCAGGCTTGGGCCGGCAAAGTCCTCTTTTTAATTTCTATTCCACATAAATTTGTGGCACAGGCATCATGACATTCTGCCACTATGCGTATTAAAAATAAAACTTTGATTGTTTTGTTGTATATTTCATTGCATTTTTGAGAAAAGCACTATACATACCTCGGCGGGAAATGTGGGGTTGCCCGCCTCAGACCTATCCCTTCGGCCGGCAACCCCTTTCGTCCCGGCCTCTGTAGTAATGTACTAATACACATATCAGCTATTACACTGCCCTTGAGCAGAAGTCGGAATCATCGCGGCAAAACATAAAGACTGTCGCAATTGAACTAGTAGCAGAATTTTTTTTTCGATATTGATAGATGTGAAATATAAAATAAAATGGCCAACCAAATAATAGACCATTTAATTCTAAATCTTACGTTAATTTAAGTAGTTTTGTATAAAATTATATAAAAAGGCATTGCTTAGGTACATAATTGCTTACACTAATCAACCGTCTATTATATCAATTAATCAACAATCTCTTTCCAGACGTCCTGCCTCTAGTGCAGTTCGTGCCCGGGGAAGGCATCTCGTACGAAGAAGCGTCCGAGCTGATAGAACGCACCACCCTGCCGGAGTCGGAGGCGCAGGAGGACGCGGGCGGTGCCGAAGTGCTCCGGATAGACCATGAGGTCGACACCTCCGACCCCTTTCTAGATAAGTTTGATGAGGTAAGATTATTAGTCGGCTGACCGAAAAGCAAGAAAACAATCAGATGATTGCACTTGTCTCGCCAGTTATAATACATCAGCACCGCTTCGCTCTTAGTAGGCAACGGTGAGACTATAATGGTTTTTCCTTATTTCATTATAATTATTAGGCACATACATAGAATCATAATAGTGCATTATTTAACGAGGGGCGTAAGCGGAAAATTGCGAACGAGAGTCTGTTTCTGATCGACAGTTTGTTTGCGGATCTCAGTATCTAGCAGTTTTTAACACAACTAGCATTGTTTATCCTTAATAAAATCTGATAAGATCAGTGCTGGCTCTGCCGGCATCATGCTGAATTGTGACCATTTCGTGACAAATTATGTATGTGTGCCCTGTGCCCAATTGTGGACGGCGTACGAGTCCAATACCAACGAAAAAACCGCAAATCGATGTACAGTTAAGCCATTTGGCACACGCATACTAGAGGTCATAAAACACTTTTTGATCCGCAGGTCCTTGAAAAAAATTCCTTTAGGACCCCTCCTAAAAAAACCCATACAAAAAAAGGAAGACGTGGCACTGGGAAGTGGCCTTGGGAAGTGGTGCCTTTTTTTGTATGGGATTTTTTTTTGCAGAGACCTATCGTGTGTGGTATTATATGAAAGGGCTTTTTAAGGCGATTCTTAAAATATACCACATCATCACATTCCAGCCATTTTCTTTTTAATTATAACAAAAATAATTTTCAAAACATACCAACTTTGGGCTCGTCCTGATACAATATGGCTGATTTTTTTTGTACAATATACCACAAATGGTACGTCATATCCTCATATCTAACCCTAAGAAAGCAATTTTGAAAATAATTTCATTTAGTTTTTTTTTCAATATGTGACACAGTTCTACTCCAGTACCTATTTTACGAGACTTATAATATTATATACGTAAAATGATACGTAATATCCATATATCCAACGGGGAATACCTTTTAACCCTTTAACTGTGCGTTTTCATTAGTTGGTATAGTTTGTTTAGTTTTTCACACAAAATATCAAGTTAATAAAATTGGATAATATTACAATGTGGCACAGTTCTAATGGATCTGTACTGTTTTGTTTATTATTAGTGTTATCTTAAGTGATAATAACGATCACAAATGACAAGTTCTTTGTCCCCCCGCACCTCCCTCAAGATCAGAGTTCCGATCGCGAGTTGCATTTCCGAGCCGCAGTCGTGGCGTTCGGTCGGTCTGCACTGCAGATACGGTAAATATTAATCATAAAATGATACGTAATATCCATATATCCTGTGGTAGACACTGGCATAAATAATTATATCTAATAAGGTAATTAATTACTTAATTCTTGTTATTTTTATCTTATATTTACGATTGCTTTTTACATTTTTCAAATATTTTTTCTCCTATATTTATATTTCTTCCTCTTCTATATACGTTTTGCTGCAAATATAAAAGCGGTATGTATAAATGAATTCACTTATCTACATAAAAGCGCCAATAAATGATACCTACACGCCAGACGAGAAGTAACCGCTGTGACCGACCGAACGCTACGACTGCGGGCGGCTAAATGCAGCTCGCGATCGGAACTTTGATCTGGAGCGATTCGCGGGGGACCGGGGGGACGAAGAACTTGTCATTTGTGATCGTTATTATCACTTAGATAACACTAATAATAAAACAGCACAGTTCCATTAGAACTGTGCCACTTTGTAATATTGACTAATTTGTAAACTTGATATTTTGTGTGAAAAACTAAACAAACTATACCAACTGATGAAAAAGCACACTTAAAAGTTTAAAAGGTATTCCCCGTTGGATATATGGATATTACGTATCATTTTACGTATATAATAAAGTCTCGTAAAATAGGTACTGAAGTAAAACTGTGTCTCTTTGTAACATTGAAAAAAAAAACACTAAATATTTTTTTTTTTCAAAATTGTCTTCTTGAGTTTACAAAATAAATCAGCCATATCGCATTTGGAGGAGTCCAAAGTTGGAACGTTTAATAATTATTTCTGTTATAATAAAACAAAATGGCTGATTTATAATGATATGGTTTATTTTTAGAATCGCTTTAAAAAGCGCTTTCATATGATACCACACAAGATAGGTTTCTGAAAAAAAAAACCCTTACAAAAATACTTAAATACATAGAAAACATCCAAGACCCGGGAACAAATATTCGTGCTAAATGCACAAATAATGCCCTGGCTGGGATTCGAACCCGGGACCTCTAGCTTCGGAGGCAGTGTCACTGCCAACTAGGCTAAACAGGCCGTCAAATGAATGCATATTTGTTACGGCTCTGTCACACTATGCTCCTCGGCCTCCATAATGTTGTTGTTCTACTAGCGCAATTACGTGACGCGACGGAATGCGCAATGTCATTTGACTCGCACTCTAAAAATCCCAATGCAGGGACCGGTGGGCATGGCGAGGAGCATAACGAATAATGTTCCCACACTACGTCTCTGCCCCCTTTCTTGGCTACTTCCCATACTTCTCCTCCAGTGTATGGCAGGGGTATTACATAATTATGAATGCGTGCAGGAGGAAGAAGGCGGGCCGGTAGTGTGCTCGCGCACTGCACTCCTGCGGCTCAGCCCCGCGAGCGTGGTGGTGGTGGTGCGGCCGGGCGCGGGCGCGGCGGCGAGCCTCACGCCGCCGCTCTTCTACCGTAACATGCTGCCCGAGTTACCCGTCACAGCCTGTCCTCACTGCGGCTCTGTGAGTACCAGTACCGACATGTGTGAAGGAAGAATGTGGTCCGGTTAGCACTCCTGCCTGCGGCTCAGCCCCGCGAGAGTGGTGTGTAGTTTGAAAGACATTTATAACTAAGGTCATGGGCCTCTTGCATAGAGAACTGATTACCTAAACTTTTGTTTTAAGTATTTATAAGACTAGATTATAGTTTTCTAATGTCTACACTAACATTAGATTCTGGTTGCTTATGGAGTACCTGTTTTCGGTCGCGCTCTTTTACTTGGGACTCATTAAGCAAATTCTTTCTTTGTACTTACATACAATATGACAGGACTGTCAACCTTATGTGGGTCACTAATTAGTATCCTCGACTGTTTTACAAAATCATCGCACCAGTCGCCGCGAATGCAGGACGTTGCGCCAGTGTGGCTTGTACCAAGACCTACATAATCTACATATATCAGAATACTTTACAAAGTGTACAAGTCGACAAAAATGACAAATTATAGACGATCAATTACTGATTCCGTAGTAAAATGAACAGACGTGTATATATTTATCATGTTTATATAGTAAGGGCGGGTTGTACGGACTTACGATTACAGATCGGTCACCGGTAGCTGCCGTCACATATAAACTTTGTATATTATAATTATAACTCATACGTATCAGATAACTTTTACTTACTTTACTTTCCATTCTATCAGATTTTAAAGAACACCCCTTGCGATTACCGACGGTTTGTTGCAACCTACCCTAAGTTACCCTGATTATGAATTTGCTTGCGCAGTTATTTTACCTGGAGGACTTCGAGGTGTTGCTGGTGACGAAGGGCCAGTGCCCGTTCTGTCGGCAGGCAGGCGAGCGACAAGAGCGCGACGCGGACTCGCCCACCTCGCCGCCCAGCGACGCCCCGCCGCTCGACTCCTGGCGATAACACTTCTCGGTTGCTATACTTGCTTTACCTACAGTACCGGCCAGTAATATAACTAATATGTATATCACATTCAACACTTTTTAGTTCACAGTAACAACTACCAAAGTTTATTACAAAATCCGCAAAATTAAAATCCAAAAACATGTTAATATTAAAAATGCAAGTCGTATATTTATTTTCCGTGGGATCTTTGGTAGTAAATTTAATAAGAGCGTGATCTGCAATATTGTGTCAACCGTTATAGATATTTTATAACAATTTTATAATTTATAACACTTTACTATTTCTACTGATGTAGGTACTCAAAAGTTTCATATTGTAGCGGAATTCTCCAAAACATCGCGTAAGGTGATATATTATTATTCGCCGGTACTGTAATATACAGATATTACAGGTATCACCTATTGCCCTTATCCTAAACTGCCTACCAACCGCTGTGCTTTTAAAACATTCGGTTTTTTTGGCCAAGAGATAGAAGAAAATATGTGTATATCGTTTGGAGTTTAATATTCGGTATACTCTGCACACGAAGCCTGATACTCTTTTACCGAATAATGCGCTTTTTTAGACAAAAACCTTTACATCTCGTTCTTAAATTCGATTACATTAATCTATCTGTACTGATCTGTGTGTGTTGAGGACAGCGGACACCCGGAAAGTATAGGGATGGTAACGAAAACCATACTATGACTATTAATTATAATCATAAACACACTAGGTGATGAAGATAATAAGGACACTGGCACTTAGGATATAACTAAACAAAAGTGTCATGAAGTATGAACTTAGCGCTACACTGACCAGTTCACCAAATACTACTTTCTGGATGTAAATGCTTCGTTTGTTACCGAAAATACTAAAATCGCTGTATGTTTCCCTTGATTTTTTGAGATTTCCCTTAATTCCTCATGGATCCCATCATCAGAACTGTATTCTGAAGGAGGAATTAAAACCTTCTTCAAGTCTGAAGAAGAAGTTTCAATCGAAACAAACCGTATCAAAATCGGTTCAGCCAAACGCGAGATAATCATGGACAAACATACATACATGCAAACATACGGGTCAAACTGAGAACGTCCTTTTTAAGTCAGTTAAAAAAAAAGGTTTTCACTAAACTTTAAAAGATAATGTTTATAAATTCTTATTTCTTAATACGATTTCATTTTTGTGATTTAGGAGGTTCATATTTAACAGCGTTTTAAACCGACTTCAAAATTTCAAAAGAGGAGGGTATCAATTCGGGTGTATGTTTTTTTTTTTAATGTTTGTTACTCCATAACTCCGTCATTTCTTAACCGATTTGGAAAATTCTTTTTTTGATTGTAAGTATATATATCCAAGTTGGTCCCGTTTATGTCAAAACGCAGTTCTGATGATGGGATCCATTAGGAATCGAGGGAACTCCTCAAATGTAAAAGGCACACAAATGGTGATATTAGTATTTTCATGAACTAATCAAGCATTTTCATTCATAAAAGTGACATTTGATGAAGTGGAACTGCTGATGATGATCAGAACGGAACTCTTCAACGACGCGTAGTTCACGTTTGGCGATTTGTTTTCTTCGTTTTGTTTGTCAAGCAAGCAAGGTTTTTCCATGATTCCATGAGGAATTGAGGGTATTTAGTCTTCTAACATTATAAACATACTTATAGCCATTTTTATTTTATTGTATGGAATCTAAGAGTGCATCATCTAAGTATAATAATCTTTCACTGGCCTCCCCCAATGAAGTTGGTTTTTTTTTCTTAAAAATTATTAAATTTGGCTTGGTGGCCATCAGTGCGGCAATAGTATTTGTATTGAGCTAGTTGCGATTATACGTATTGATAAGTTTTAACTGACTAATAGTACATTATACCTTGTAATCTGCTACTTCAACCATTTGAAACATCACAACACCCATAGAACGTAAACACGCATGACTTATCGGAATTATAAATAAAATCACGTAATAATATTAGGGCTTTTCAAGGAAATAAATATAATAATATTTTGCCTTTCTTAAACATAATTTAAGTTATGTTACATTTTTTTTGTTCATTGTTGTTGAGTATTTTACGATAATAATTCACCACCCAAACAGTTACGTGTTATGTCGTATTCTTTTTAAAACTAGTGTTGTGACCAAGTCAGTGCTTTCGATTCAGAAGATATGTCCGTAAATTGATAGAAATCGTTTAGGTAGGCATATATTTATAACGATAAATTGTCTGCGGCATGACAAGTCAGCGATATTGGTGAAGAGCCTGGTGCCTTCGTAGGCGTCGACACTTTTGCTGCCTTGCGTTCAGCGCGAGTAACACTACGGGTTTTTATTTCACTCGGCGTGCGAAACACATAACATAACATATTTCGCGGTGTACACATGTGTGGTTCGAATTTACACTAGAAACGGTTCGAAGACCACTTTGTTGAACTGTACAGCTATATATTATTAAAACTCCGTAAAGTTGGAAAATACGAGGCTTGCACTGAAAGTGGCGGGAATCGAATACTTATTAATTTATTTTTAACATGTATTATACCTTTTTATAATCTCTGAAGTTTCCTTATCTCAACACACTGGCCACTTAGAAAAAAAAAAGTATGGTTCGGTTTCAATTGTTTATTGAAGTCGTCGAGTCACTGCTTAAAATGGAATTGTGCCGTGAAAATTTCAGAGCTATGATTTATTATGACTTTAAAAGTGGACTAACACAAAAACAATGTGAAGAGCGGATGGTTGCTGCTTTTAATATTGAAGCTCCTTCAAAGACTACAATATACAGGTGGTATTCAGAATTTCAACGTGGCCGTGTATCCCTCACCGACGAAGTGCGTGAAGGTCGACCAAAATCGGCAGTCACGCAAGAAAACGTCGATGTTGTGCGTCGTCTGATAAATGAAGACCGACATGTGACATATCGGGAAATTCAAGAGCACCTGGGTATTGGAATGAGTCAAATACAAATTATTTTAAAAGAAGAATTAGGCGTGAAAAAGTTATTTTCCCGTTGGATACCTCACCTATTGTCTGACGAGCAGAAAATAGTCCGTGTCAATTGGTGCCGCAAAACTTTGAAAAGATTTAACAAGGGACGCTCAAATGCTGTTTTTAGCATAGTATCAGGTGACGAGTCGTGGATATACGCTTATGAGCCTGAAACTAAAAACCAATCCCGAGTATGGGTCTTCGAAGACGAGCTCAAACCCACAAAAGTTGTTCGTTCTCGCAGTACGGCTAAGAAGATGGTGGCTACGTTTATCTCTAAATCTGGTCACGTAGCTACTGTGGCTCTTGAGGATCGTAGAACAGTCAATGCTGATTGGTACACCACTATTTGTTTGCCGAACGTCTTTGCTGAACTCCGAAAAACAAACCCTAGTCGTCGCATCATCCTTCACCACGACAACGCCAGCCCACACACCGCTCGGACAACAACTGAGTACCTGGACGGTGAAAAAGTCGAAATATTGGACCACCCTCCATATAGCCCTGACTTAAGTCCCAACGACTTTTTTACATTCCCCAGAATCAAGGACAAACTGCGTGGTCAGCGGTTTCAGACGCCAGAAGAAGCAGTGGAGGCCTATAAAATAGCCATTTTGTCGACCCCTACTTCAGAGTTCAAAAAGTGCTTTATGGGCTGGTTTGAACGCATGCATAAGTGCATGAAATACAAAGGAGAATATTTTGAAAAACAATAAAAATAAATAAACTCACTTATACTGCATATTTTCTTCTATTCCCGAAACTTTCAGTTTTACCCTCGTATGTGCAAAATTTATTGATTGACATAAATGTCAGACAGCCCGACCAGCTAGGTACGGCATCAGCATAGCGATGATGTGATTAAGAGAATATCAAATATAGAACTTCCATCCATAATAATCAACCTTATTTTGTTTGAGGAGACTGATACAATCATGTGATATAAAGTATATAAAGGGATCATAAAAACATTTCAAAAATCGGCTGTGAAATCGATTCAATCAACCATTCGTTAATAATCGCTTCATTTTAACAAACGATACGTCTTAGCCTCATCACTACAGACGTCAATTCATAAATAGCAAATGGTTGAAGTAACAGATTACAAGGTATATATACTACAGAGCTAACGGGTGATAACAAAAATAGAATACATTGTGGAGGTATTTAAAATACCTTGATGATAGTAAAATATAGTTATATTGTAGAATATATAGAAGTGTAATATTTACAAAAACGTTTGTGTACATTTAAATAAGGCCCGTGATCAGCTGTTCGTCGAAGTCAGGACATGATGTTGGAACAAAACCGTTGGACGTCATTTTTTTCCATTTTTCGAACACATGTCTTGATTTTTTTTATAAGTCGGGCACAATTTTCAGCTCTCTAATTATTTTTATAAACCAAACTGCTCAAATGACCGAAAAAAATCTCCAATCGGACGACATTATGGAAGATTCGTGGGGTTACGTGATTTTGGCACAAATGGAATGTTATTGGCCTCTAGGAACTGTATCGTTTTTTTGGCAGTGCGAAGATTCTTTGTCAGGCCGAAAAACATAATGTCCATCTGAATGATATTTACGAATAAAAGGCATCAATATTTTTTTCAAACACTCTTTTTCGTACACCTTTTGTTAGACTGCTAAACCACTTAGCTTGAACCACAGTTTAGATGTACCTTGTTCAGAAATAGCCACATATAGCTTAACTTTTTGCTCAAACTTGTGCTTGCACTTGTATTTTATGTCCTCTGGTGTAGTAGAAACATCGCTGGTATAGTATCGATCATTTCCAGGAATATAGGTTTTTCTTAAAGGAATATAACTTTCATCCTCCAAAATAAAAGTTTTTCCTTTGTAATTACGGCTCATCTAGCGACATTGTGACATATCCATCGATTTTTGCTCATCACTGTATTCTGGTGCTCTTATCTTCTTTCTGCATTCCAGACCTATGTTTTTTAACGAGCTACAGATGTATGGTTGAGTACATTTAATTTTTTTGGAGTCTACTCGTTGGCTTATGGAATCTTTATCGTTAAAAGTATTGTGGAACAGCTCCAGCCTTCTCTTGGTCATTATCTTCGCTGGTCGACCGCTGCCACTTTTACGAGCTACCGTCCAGGATGCTAGGATTCTGTAAACAGTAGAAATTGGTACATTCTCCTTGTTAAAATGGTCCACTGTGTACTTTTTACCCAAGCTTATGTTGAAATTGTAAAACTGTACAACGCGTAGTCTCAGTGTTTCTGGTTTTGATGCCATTTTCGAAAAATATAAAATTATGAAAAAAAAAACAAATGAAGTCTACGATTCTCAAAAGAGGTAGCAACAACTTCTTGAACAATTTTTTTTCAGGGTTGACTGTATTTAATTACTATAGACTAAAATTTACAGTTAGTTATGTATAAAAAGGATCCTGAGCTAGGGATTCCCTGTGGTTCAGGCAAAAAGGTACCGATATATGTCTATTAATATTCATCTAAATTTAACAAATAAATTATTTCTTGGTAACTAGTACAATTACAGTATTTATTAAAAAAACTATGTAAAATTAAGAGACTACTAAAAAAGTAAAAATACAATTATATAACATCAATTTAATACAGTCAATAGCTTCTCTGTATCATCAAACGTCATTTTTAATAGGTCAACTCGAAGCCTTTTCTTACAATTTGCGAAACTTAGCGGATATAGCTCTAGATTAGCATTTAGCCTGTTATAAAGAAAAGGGCCCAAAAAACAAAAAATCTTGAGGAGAAAGCGTGTTTTTTCTCTCCATATTGGGGGCAAACAATATCTTTACGTCGTTTGTTAGTATAATCTGTGCTGTAAGGGATTGCGGCGTGCTGTTTTAAAACTGTACTCATTATAAATAACTGCCGTACCGTAAGGACTTAACATAAAGTGTGGACACGAAAAAATCTGGTCATGCATGATATGGTAAATCTTTGAAATTAATGTGGATTTTCAGGCACCGCTTTTTAAAAATAATTTGTAGATATCAAACTACATAATAAAAATACAATCATAATATAACGTTAAGTTTTCTGTGTCTTTCAGCATTATATATTTCACCGTACCGATATTTTGTTGAACAGCGGTTTCTGATAATTTTCACTCGCTTCCTGCTACTAAGCTACAATTGTATATATATTTTTAAGAGTTGTTTTAAGCTCATTAGAATTTCATCATTCCAAAAACATACTTGTTTGAACACTTTTCTACTTGAGGCAGTCAGGAAGACTTTCTACTCCAAGCATCGAAAGTTGTTTTATATGGGAGGCATTTTTCTGTAAAAAAGGCAAATAAACCAAAATGAAAAACAATTCGAACTAAGTCAATCTGAAGTCAACTAGAAAAATGTTAGCTATTGTAAAAGGATGATGTAAAAAGGTAAAATTTGAAAGATCCAGATAAAAATAAAATAAAAATATTAACAGGAAAACTTGGTACATACTGTCCGAAGGCGCTGTTCAACAAAATATAGGTATGGTGGAATATATAATGCTGAAAGTCACAGACAACTTAACGTTATATTATGATTGTATTTTTATTATGTAGTTTGATAACCACAAATTATTTTATAAAAGTGCTGCTTGTTAATCCACATTAATTTTAAAGATTTACCATATCATGCATGACCAGATTTTTTCGTGTCCACACTTTACTTTATAAAGGTGGTCAGTGGGGTAGAGGAAAGGTAGGAAATAAGAGACTTTCAAAATCGCTCTTTGTGCTTTTTCTAGTATGATAAGTGTTGTTTTGGCCAGACCACCTCATGAAGAAATGCAGTAATTTAATACCGACTGGCATAAGGCAAAGTAAACTTGTTTGATTAGCATTGAATCCGCAAAAGAACGTAGTTTTTTGAATACATATATTAACTTAAGCACTTTACTGCACAAAGCCTCGACATGATATTTAAAAGAGAGCGAGACTCATCAATTATAATTCCTAAGTACTTAATTTGATTAGTTGCAGATATAATTGGACAAGTGCATTGTATATTTGTGTTATTATTACAATTGTGTGCATACAGGTTTTGATTATCTGGCAGTAAATTTGATTTGCGCATGAAAAATTTTATGTAATTAGTTTTATCTGGGTTAAGGGTCAGTTGGTGAAGCTGAAGCCACTGATTTACAAGGTTAAAGCCTTGTTGAGCATATTTGTAAACTTCGTCTGTCGATTTTGCAGAGAAAAGTAGGACAGTGTCATCAGCGTAGGAAATTATTCGGCCACTGTCGATTTTCAGATTACAAAGGTCATTAATATAAATTACAAAGAGAGTTAGGCCTAATATGCTTCCTTGTGGGACCCCAAAACAGGCATTTTTTAGATCAGAACTGATGACATTATCTATTTTTGTGCACTGCGTTCGGCCGTCTAGATAATCTGTGAATAATTTGAGCTGAGTGCCTCTAATTCCTAAGGTTTCAAGCTTGTGCAATAGGGTGGGAAAAGAAACGGTGTCAAAAGCTTTTGCGAGGTCCAAAAAAAGGCCTTTTGTTTGGTTGCCCTTATCTAGCTCCTGTACTAAGTATCCAGTCATTTCATGAACAGCGTCGGCGGTTGATAGTTTAGGCCGAAAACCAAACTGGTTTTTCGAAAAAATATCTTGGCTGTCCAAGTACTTAACCAGCCTATGATTCATTATTTTTTCTAAGAATTTGGATATCGAAGGTAGTAGTGAAATAGGTTCCATATTTGTAAATTGGTACAACGATGGCTTTTTTTAGGCACTTGGGGAAAATTCCCTCAGAGAGACACTTTTGAAAAAGATATGTAAGGGGAGGAACTAGGATATGCTTGAACTGCTTTAGTATTCTATTTGAAATACCATCCCAGCCAACTGCAGAATCATCTTTTAATCCCATTACGATCCGTCCCACCTCTTGTTCATCAGTATTAAATAATACAAACGAATTTGAGGGATTGCTGTGAATTGTCGGACTGGTAATACGGGGTACCGGCGAATGTATAGGGACTTTTTCAGCTAAATTTTTACCTATGTTAACAAAAAACTCGTTTGCGTTATTTGCGGCCATTAAAGGCGACCTGTGTGACTGTAACAGGCCTGTAGAAGGTTCACGTTGTTTTGCTGTGTAAGTAATCTTTTTAATGCTTTTCCAGAGTAATTTACTGTTTGTCCCAGCCATATCTATTTGATTTTTATCATACCCATGTTTAATTTTCTTAAGTAAGTTATTGCAAAAGTTGCGGTATCTTTTGTAAGTTAGTAGCAGTAACTCGTTCTCTGGGCTTGATTTAGCCTTCATGTGCAATTTATCCCTGTGTCTCATACAGCGTATAAGGCCGGGCGTAATCCAAGGTTTAATGTTATGATACTTACTATTTATACGTTTGTTTACAGTATTATTTAATATTGCTTGTTGAACTTTTTGAATGAGGTACGACAGGCTAGCGTCTGTGTCAGCAGAATTATAAACTGGGTCAAGTTGAATGTTGCATAAATCACGTTGGAGTTTAATTAAATCTAGTTTAGGGATAATTCGTGCGCAAGTTGTATTTTATTGTTTTTGAAATAAGGTTAGTAGGGCAGCTTTGTGATCGGTCACAGAGGAGTTAGTAACAAGGGCTAGTGCTCGCAGGTTCGACTTAAACATGATATGATCTAAACAAGAGCCGCTTTGATGAGTAGGGAGCGTATGTGCGGGAAGTAAGCCATGATAGGAACATAGGTTAAGGTAGTTTTGAGCCGCGGGGTCGATGCTCTCTGGCATAATGTTGATGTTGAGAGATTTCTTAAAGTCTGATCTAGAGAATCAATAAAAGGATTATTATTTCTAAAAGAAGGCGGTCTATACAAAGCCAGTATGGCACAATTTGAACCAATTCTTATTAAAAGACTATTGCAGTGGGCAATGTTTGACTCCTCCGTGTTGATTATTAAATTACTTCTAGCATATGTGATGATGCCGTCGTTTTGGTTAAAATTAATCTGGGTGTTATATAAATTATAAGCCGGCATTATAGGCAGGTTACCGTGCTTACGTAACCAACACTCCGTCAGAATAATAACATCATAATCGAGGCCAAGTCTGTGTTAAAATTCTGTAAAGTTATCAAAATTCTTATATACAGGGTGGCCCATTCAAATCGGTCAGTATGGGAAAGTCTAAAACTATAAGACATACGAAGATTTGTTCTTAGGAACCATGTCACCGATTTTACAAGTAGAGAGGTACAAACAACCATAGAGACAATTTTACATGCCTGAACTTGTTGAATATTGTAACGGTGGTCACTTTGAACACCTACTATGATAAATTAAAGTATGTGAAAAAAATGCATTTTATTCATTTTAGACATTATGTTTCTTAGAGACATTTACTGCTTAAGACCTACACAAACGATATCTGAATAGAAATAGTGTAAGTTTATTTTTTCAAAACAACCGGGTTCGATTCCCTAGCTGGGTACAGTGTTTTTTTTTCAAATGTATGAATGCAGTTTTATTTTTTATCAAAATCGGTGACATGGTTCCTAAGAACAAATCTTCGTATGTCTTATAGTTTTAGACTTTCCCATACTGACCGATTTGAATGGGCCACCCAGTATACTACGTATGTTTTGAGTTAGTATAGTTAGCGGATTTCGGGAAGAGCAAATATATTGTTTGCAATTTTCAACTTCGCAGGTTTTTGACTCAGATACAGAGAAGTTATCTAGGTCAGAAATTAAATTACTTGTCATTGTTTACAAACTAAGATTTAAGTTCTAGAAATATAAGATAGGAGGCGGCGCTCTTAGACGCCTTCATAATCAATCGAATCAATATACCTTTTTTCGGCCAATTATCTGGCTGGGTAGTCCGCATCGCCTGTCTCGTGTTCAGCCGGCTTCTTGTAGTGCAGACACGTGGCACATTTTGATGACTCCGTCTTTTTAGGGCATTCCTTCATCACGTGACCTAAAATGCCGCAATGACCGCAGGTAGCCACTTCCGCCTTGCACGTCTTCGCCGCATGACCGTACTGCTGACATCGGTAGCACCTCGTCACCAGGGTGAAATCTCTCACAGGACACGATGACCAGTTCAGGAAAACTCTCTCGTTTGTGTAAGTAAGTAAGTAAGTAAGTATTTATTTGTGATTAAGGTCTTCCTTACAAGGGCGGGGACTTCAATGATATAGTTGCAAGTTTCAGCGCCTTTTTTACCGGACTTATATGGCTAAGCCTTGCAGAGGTCAGGAACTTTTCGAGGGACATAGCCGGTATTTTGTCGGCTAAGGTTTGTTGGTAGATGCAGGTAAAAACTTTCGCCTCCTGCAGGGCCGTCGGCACTCCGATCACCACGATTCTGGGCTTCCGTTTAACGGGCTCGTCAACTGTAAGCCCAGAGGCCGACAATTGCGTGGACTGTTTAAGCTTAAGAAGGTCTTGTTTGGAGTCCGTGCTGATGATTACGCCACCGTTCTTAACTTTACGTAGTCCACGCACTTGAAGTTTCCATTCGTCAGGCCTTATGATCTTTTGTACCAGGGATTTTGTTTCCTCGCTGGTTTTCTGCTTGTCGGTAGGATAAATCGCTACCGAGTTGACACTGGTGGGCTGGACGTACCTGGATGGTTGATTGGTCTTGAGCTTTTCGGCAAAACTCGCAGGTATCGCATTAACTTTCGCGTTGAGATCTATTGTATGTTTTAACTCTAGGACACGCTGTGATAGATCACTTTTCTCTTGCAGGGCTATAAGAGAGTTGTAGTTCATGGCAGCTTTTGCCTTGCTAGACTGGTATTCAACGACCAGCTGTGACGCGCAGTGACCTACTTTGCGGCAAAGATTGTGGACTTTCAGTTTTTGGTCGGAGTTCATTTTCCCTTCCGTAGCGATCCCGCATACCTCATTGAGATACTGCTTGATGGACTTCATCCATCCGTGAAGTTTCGGTGTAGGTATCATCTTCGGAGGGTCCGCTTCCTGTTTGGTGGGCGCAGGCTGCGGCTGTGGTGGGGGCGTGGGCGGCGGGCTGCGCTGCATCATCCTGCTCCGGTTGAAAGGGCTGCACTCCGGATTATTTGTATTCGGCATTTCACTTAGTTAAATAACTCTGCCTTAACATTATTATTCACTGAGCTATGCTGACTACACTACTAAATCAATTGCGCTTGTTCGATCTAGGTCACAAATACAGCAGATGAATATTATTTATTTTGTTTAAGAGACACGTCCGATCTCGCTGACGACTGACTATATAATGTATATATATTGGTAATAGATCCAGTTCTTTGTGATCCAATAGAGCGTGTTTGGGCCATTCTGTGTGAAGTTCTTGTTCATTGATAAACTCTTTTAGAACTGGATACTCGTATCTCTTTATGACATCCGTAACTTTAAACCTCATTTGGGACTTAAACCAATACACTATTGAAAACGGGGTCCTTGAAATTAAATCTTTGTTTTACGTATTTGGTTAATGACATGAATATAAAATGTCATCAGTCAGTCATCAATTCATCATACAGTTTTGACGGACGGGTTGTCTTCTTGTAATTCTTTAATGGATGTTGTGGCTAAAACTCCAAGATACATCTTTTCTATAGCAACAAATTTTCTTGGATTCATTTAGTCCAACGTTAACGCTGGTGTCGTTTACATGTAGTGAAATTGCATGTGTATCAATGCAATTGTTTTAATTAGTTTTTAGTGACCTGCCACAACGACCGGTCATGGCTTGGGCGGCATTTGCGAGATTACGCAATATCTTTTCGTCCATTGTCTCGCAGTGTCTTAAAACGAAACTCTTCGACCAGTGTGTGTTGCTAGTGAGATGACCTACGGCTCTGAAACGTGGTTGTTCACTATGGGCCTCGTAAGGAGACTCAAAGTCACTTAAAGAGCGATGGAGAGGGCTCGGATTTATTCTTCAGACGGTAAGCACTTTACAATTTAATTCTTCTTTTCTATAAGTGTAAGATTTTAACGCATGTTAAAAAGCAACATGAGTTTCCGTGGATTTGCCCAGTTGCGAACGAGTGTTGCGAATGGACTCTTAACGTGTTCACACAAAAAATACGTCTTTAGTCAAATTTAACGTGAGGTTAAAGTGGCGAGGGATGGGACAAGCAAAATCTCACAATACGAGTAGGTATCTTACCTAGGGGCAAGGAAAGAGAAAATTCGCCAAAATCACCTCACTTAAATGAGGAACGCCCGCTTCGAATTTAATTAAATTGTTCGATTTGATCGATTCGTCTGTCGTGCCGGGTGATTGCGTAACTCTTCGAAAGTGCTTTCGGTTACATCAACTGTCGTTTCTGAATGTTCTATCAGTCGACACATCCTAATTACCTAACGCTAGTTCGTAAAGTTAGGTAAACCCTGCAGGAGAGCAGTCCACACGTGTACAAACAATAAACGTTATCTAAAATCGGGATGAGACTCCCACGAGGCTGAAATCACAGAATGAACACTGCAGACAAAAATGTTGGCTTAAATATTCACAAACAAGAACTTTACCTCTTACATTTAAAAATATATAATGATTTTGTGGCAGCGCGCAAATAACATAAAACAACTTGCTTAGGTATTATAGTAACGTAGCCATTTTAATGTAGAGACCTGATGTTTTATTATACTTATTCTACATATGTATGTCGGTTTTATAATGTGATTATGGATCCGTCCAAAATGTTATTTATTTTGCTCTCTATTTAAAAATGACTTTAGATTAAAGTTGAAGAGCATCTTCAGTTCATTTTAAATATTATAATGTAGTAAGTGTTAAATAAGAGTTCTCTAATTATGTAATACTTTGTCCTAGTGAGAAGTGTCTATCCTTGACAGACCCGGATTGATTTTCGCGATTTTGAAATTTGATCCTTAGTTAATTCCTGTAGTAATAAACTCAATTTGAATTTGATTTGTACCTGTATAAGTACGATTACAAGGGGAGGCTTGGTATAATATTGAGGAATTAACTTTTTTTTAGTATTGTATAACGTTTGTACAGGTGTAACTATTAATAGAGGTCTGAAATTAGCTAATACTTTAGAATAATAGATGTGTCTTTGTTGAATCTGGAACTGAAAGTGCCTATTCAAAAATGTATCCTTAAGTATCAATATGTAGTACCTACTTATACAATATTTACATAAAACTATACATATACAGTAAGGGTATTTAAGAATTTTGTTGTGATCCAATGATCTCTATTCTTAGAAATAACTTAACAAATGAAGGGATATGTCTACATATGTTAAAGACACTAGACAGTAGACACATAGGTTTAGTGATAATTATAAAACCACCGTCCACGTAAGAGAAGAATGCATACAATAAATGTTGAAATCAAGTTTGGTGATTTTTATTTGGTTTCGTCCGATCTGTTGGTTTGCACCTGTCCCAGCGGCTGTAATGTAATGATGCGAGGTCTGATCCCCGCGGCGCGGAGTGCGCGGCGCGGGGCGCGGCCGGTCCTTCTCTACAGGCTGCGCTCGGTCTTGGCTTGGCTTCCGCGTGGCCTTGGCGGGCTGCTGCCATCTAGTTTTGGTTTTTATTTTGTAACGCGTGCCACCTGTTGTTGCTTACGGCTGCAATTTAGTAACCATCATTTGCAGAGAGCAAAATAAGGCGCGGTTAAGGTGAAACTGCTCAATCATAAATATCATAATAGTCACATATGTATAATAATAATATATTTGTGGCAAATTAAGTTTATTATTATTGATTTCTTATGTCAATCAGGTAATTACGATACCTACGCGATATCCGCAATGTGTCATCAGAATCTTGTAGGTGTGGGTTCAATTTAGAAAATATGCCTCTGCATCCAGTCGCCCTTAGCGTATGTAGTATATCCATCTAATAGGTCTATCGCGCAATCTAGTGTTAGCGCGAAATACATAAGTACATACCGTTTAAACTCAAAGTTGTACCTTCCTTTAATTTTCAAGATTATGAAAATTTTAGTTTTTCCTGTTTATAATCATAAGCACTCTTGGTCTTGGTATTCATGATGAAGAAAAACCAGGCCCAATTTTTTGTACCACTAATTGACGTTTTTCCATACAATGGACCATTCCGTTACAGATTGGAAATCTAAAAATGTACGGGAAAATAGGGATTTTTAAAATATCTAAATCAATTTCACACAATGAGAGAGCAAATGTTAAAAACATCCTAATATTTAGAAAAGGAACAATTTTGAGTGAAAGTGCCATACCATTGTATTCGAATGTAAAGAATTAATCCAGTAGGTAAGTTAAATCGACTAAATTCTCTAAGGAATAAAAACCATACCGAAAATGTTTTGTGTACAACCTAGCTACAAAAATCTGCTCGAAGTGGATATGCTGCAATGTTTGTGGAGAAAGTTCCCCTAATCATTTTCAGGCAACCAGTATTCACGGCAGCTTAATTTTACAAATAAGTAATTGGATCTGCAAAAACTTTGTAAAGGCAGTAACTTTGTGTTACAATTGCGTTGTTGAACTGCAGCGGCAGCATATTCATGACGCAGTCATTATGTGGTTTAAAGACATACTTATAGGTAAAAAACAAGTTAATGATCGGTTGTATGTAGCTGTAACGTTTTTGAATAGACATTTGTTTTGTTTGTGTTACACATTTTAAATATGTAATGTCTATTCGAACATGTCACAACTACATACAACAGGTCATTATCTTAACTTTTATCACGTCGAACGTTTTTTTCGCTCGCTCGCTGAATTTAGCTCGATATGACGTGCTCTTCACCCCCGCATGGATACCTATGAAAATCGGTAATTTTATAAATCGAATCCTTTATTAAGTATATATGAACAGCTTCTACTCATATTTACCACTGGAACCAGGTATGGCAATGGTATCAATTAGGATATAGGTAGTTGGACTTGGTACTGCGACGTCCAATCTTGGCAGTCAAGACAAAGTGTCGAAATAATTATCTATTATTTTCCTGAAAAGGTATTAAGCTTTCTTATAAGGTTGGTAGTTACATAATTATCGTAGGTACATTTCTTAAATTATATTTTTGATCCAATGTACCCCAGATGTAGTTTCATTGTACCCTAGCTAGGGTGCAATGGAACAAACGAGATACTATGCAAAAGTTATAGGTTCAAGGCAACTTGTTGATCACTGATCATGCACAGTGAAAAATTTAGTGGAAGATAAGTACTTAATACCTACAACTTATAAAAGTTGAACCACCCCCGAAATTTTCATTTCAAAGCTCTATATCTCAAAAATGGCTGAACAGGCTTTCATGAAACATGGCTAAGAACAGCCTTTGCATGTTTTTGATGGGATATCATTAGTTTTTGTCAATCTTCGCCAAATGGTGCTTTTTAAGAGCGAATGCACGAGTTATTTTACATAATACCCAAATCGCTATAGGTGCACCTCAAATATTCGAAGAGTTCCCTCGATTTCTCCAGGACCCTATGATCAGATTCTTACCTGATAACTATGGGAGTACCCCTGAACTATTCCGTTTCAAACAAAAAAAGAATTTTCCAAATCGGTTAATAAATGACGGAGTTCTGAGGTAACTAGTATAAATAATAATAATAATAAAACTAGTAAAAAAACACTGTTTTCGGTTTTTTTCTGGTGTACACACACAATTATTAAGCTGCATGCCAAATTTCACCTTTCTAGGTCACCTGGAAGTGGGTTAGATTTTTGATTACTAGTCAGTCAGCCAGTCAGTGGTAAAAATGCCGTTTTTTGGAATTTAATATCTCAATAACTATTAAACCTATATTTATGAAATTTGGGGTTCTAGTTGTTCTAAAAGATCTTAATACATGTACCAAATTTCATTTTTTTTATGTTAGATAGATTTTGAGTTATTGGGGGGTCAAAAGTGGCTCCAAACGGTTCGTGTAATATAACACGTGTTCCTTGGCTGGACACGCTGCCGCGTGTCTAGATACATACCCATACAAAATTACAGCTTTTATAGTAGTAACGATTACTGAGCTAAGCCGCGGACGGACAGACGAATGGTCGTCGGTCCTAGACCGTCCAGTAGTCCTTGTGTAGGTAATAATAATAATATCGTATGGCATTTATTTTCGAACCGTGAGATCTTCGAGAAGACAGTACGGTTGCCAGTTTTTGTGTAGGTACTACGGAACCCTAAAAATCGGGCTGACCACGGAGGGAGGAACGACCGCGTGCAAATAGAATTGTCATACCTCCAACCAGGCTCCGTTCAACGTTTGCAACCAGCAGAATGTATTGCATACCTTGTATAATTAATATTTCAACCATCTTCGTTTAAAGACGTGCTGGTTGTAGGCGCAGATAGGCATCGTTGGCGAAGTTATGAGTTTGAACGGTACCTCACCTCAAGTGTGTGCGTGATATTCTGAACAAGTAGGTATAATACTGTACAAACCCCATTCGTCAGTAACTAGCAAAACTACTAGATGGGTGGTTCACGATTACCTACATAAAGCTCGTTCGATTGGACACAGGAACGAATATTACCTACACAAATCTGCCCAGTCCTATCTCGCTTTTAATTTTGCCTTTAATACCAGTTCAACCAACATAATATCTGTATCTGTATGAGATCCAGATTAAATATGTATTACATACGTCATCGATAAACAGCCGCGTGTCGATGGGCAGCAGGTGATCGATCCGACTCCTCGTTTTACGAATCCGAGGACAGCTGAAACTTTTTAAAAATGTAATTTTTGGAAACTCAAACTTGTTTTTAATGAACTTAATAAGTAATTCACAATTTAATTAGCATTATAAGGAAAGTTCCCAGCTCCCTTGCTCATTTCATATTCGTAGTACGTTACTTAGACACTTATATTCTCACGTGTTTGCAAAATGTTGATTGGTGGTTAGGTAAAGTAGACAGTACATATCTGTCAACTGTCAAAAGTTTAGTTTCAGGGTCATCTAAACTTGATTAATGTTGCTGAAAAGCTGCTTTGTGACAATGGCAAGCCGCTTTGCACATTGGTAGTTGCTGTAGGAGGAACTAAAATAATATACTCGTATCTTACTTCTTATACTTATTAGTATGTCTGACTTGAAGTAGGTATGTGAATTTACAAATCCTAATTGATTATTTATTGAAACATTGAAAAGTACTTTTAAGATTTTTGTTCATTTTTATAATTCAAAAAGCTTCAAGTATTACTACGATGTAATGGCAGTGTGGTAGATAAGTTTCTGCCAAATTTGTTTTTTTACTGAGTTTAGAACGCGCTTGTATTTAAAATCAATTCCTTAAAATGTATTCAAATAAAAAAAAAAATACCAGTCTTCATTTATTTTTCACTGCTCATACTCAAAAAAGTCTGTCATATTAGACTTACAAGTGGGGCTAAAACGGGCTCCATACGTTTTTCATCGATTTTTGACGTGTTTTGAGTTGACACTGCTCCTTCAAAACTACAGATATATTTATGGCACTAATGATTATCGGTTCTTCAATCCTTTATTATTTTCAAGGGCCGAATTGGAAAAAAGTTAATAAGTACTTATTTTTTATGATTTATTCAAACATGGTTCAACAAAAGCTCTATTTATAGATATAAGTGGTATGTTTGATTATGCACTTATGTATATGAAATCTACATATAACTATTCCTTTTTGACGTCTTTCAAAACGTAAGAGAGATTTTTATTTTGAACTTATTTTCACAAAAGTTAAGTCCGAAAAACTGTTTTTTGGCCTAAAATTGCCAAAGTTTGCTACCGTATACCTCGAAAACAGTGAGTGTTGAAGGAAATCTGACATACTATTTCGGTAAACCTCGTTGTTATTAATACGATAAGGTCGATAAGCCATAAAAATACGAGAATATGGAGAGTTAGAGATCGAAGGTCATTGGGCCATAGGAGCCCCTTAACCTGTAGGGAAAGGATGTATACATATTTATGATTGACAAAACATTTTAATTGAACCCATCAAAACACTTCACCATATTAAATCCACTAATCACAATACACGAATTCAACTATTTATAAAAAAAAACTTTGTATTTGATATCATGCAACCAACCAGAAAACAGCTACACTAAAATTGATCAACCAGGAAGATCACAGGCGGTAATTCCCAGTCTCTATATTTTCGTAAGCACGTGCTTTGCTGTTGCTGTCTATGATAGCAGTCGTTAAGCCAAGCTAGAGGCCTCCGGGCGGCTTGAGAACCTCTAACAGTCCAGTTGCCCACTCACTTGACAAGCCTAATCCCAATAAGGTCTAGTTTCCCCCTCGGGTGGGAAGGTCAGATGACAGTCGCTACCGTACAAACTAGTGCCTACGCCAATTCTTGGGATTAGGTAGCGGACCCCAGGCATCCCTCAGGATGCAATTGTACTGGGAATAACGCTAGGAGGATGATGAATTGCAAGCAAGTGAAAATATTTTTTTATTTTAAATGCTTGTCATACAATCTACTTACTACATATTTTATTGCCATAATTTAAAATATTAACACATAATAATTAATAACAAAGTTTAAAATCAATACAATTTTACAAAGGTGTCTGTACCTATATACAGGTTTCAGACCGACCGACCGTCTACGTCTGTAGGCGGCTTAACTCGGTAACCGTTACTACTAGAAAGCTGTAATTTCACGATCACGCCATTAAAACCGGTATAATAAAATATTGGAAAAACATTTCTTGGGGTATCTCCCCTACATGTAAAGTGGGGATCTAATTTTTTTCTTTCTAAACCCATCGTGTTGGGTATCGTTAGATTAGATAGCTTGTTAAAAAATAATAATGTGAGCTTTATTTTACAATTGTTTGATTTAGCTTCGCATAATGCTACGGCTGGACAGCTACGGAACCCTACATTACGCGAGGCTCGATACGCACTCGGCCGCTTTTTTATTACCTACTTTTTAGAGTTCCGTAGTCAACTAGGAACCCTTATAGTTTCGCCATGTCCGTCTGTCTGTCTGTCTGTCTGAGGCTTTGCTCTGTGATTGTTAGTGCTAAAAAGCTGCAATTTGGTATGGATATATAGATCAATAAAATTGAGAAAGTCGTAATATAAAATCTTTAAAAAAAATGTTGAGGGTAGGTACTTACCTTCCCTACACGTAAATTGGGAATGTTTTTATTTTCTTCAACCCTATATGGTGTGGGCTGTTATTTTATTAGATAGGTCTTTCAAAATGAATAAAGGTCTTCATCAAACATTATTTGATAAAGTGAATATTTTCTGAAATATTCACTCCATAAGAAAAAAAATGTGTCCTTACATCTAACTTTAGAACTAAGGGTCAAAAAATTTGAAAAAAATATTAAAGTAAAGCTTAATAAAGACTTTCAACGAAAACTATAGCAGACATGATCAGTTAAGCCGTTTTTGAGTTATCGTAAAAAGTCTTTCCTTCTTAGAAAAAGACATGAAACGCTGCGAAAGTATTCCTTTTTGCTTGTTATTGTTTTTTTTTTAAGTAAGTTCATTGGGCAACTACGGAATCCCACACGGAGCATGGCCTGACATGCTCTTGGCAGATTTTATTTACCCATGTTACAAGTAGTATCAGTACTTTGGCTGCTACGTACTATTATAAAGCGCTGACCGCATCGCGTTATCAGCGCCACAGCCAACATATGACGGCACACTTGGTAGGTGCAGCCAACAGCAAATGTAACGAACAGATGGGATACGTCAAAGTAGTGAAAGTGTCAAGGTAATAAAACGATCATCAACTTTTGCTGTTGACTATACCTAAAAAAAATTACCCTACCCCTTGTATACCCAAATGTGTAGTCTTCGATTAAAAACCTGCTTACAGACAACTTGCATACATAGGTACCTGCTTTATGCATTGACCTACATAGTTGTACTCGTAGCTCCTAAATGCGTAAGTACACTGTAAGTGATTCTCGTAAATATGGTTAGGGAGTATTTAACATGAAACTTGTGCAATAAGATGCACATTTGTTATTCATACCTACAGCGAAACACCTGGATCCTCCTTACACCTCTCCAAAAGTCATTAGTATGTTATGAATAAGGAATAGGCAGCAGATGTTTTTTCGGAAGTCTGATCACTCAGTCGTATTCCCGGTATCGCTTTAAGCTAATAACGTTCTGACAAGACGCACCATGGTATTGCATATATGCAAAACATAGCCATTATACACTCTTCTTCTTCATCTTTTATTTATTTAAGAGTTTAATACTCTTCTCGGTGGAGCAATCCCCAGCCTGTTCTGTCCTATGCAATCTCCTTCGCTTTATGATAGACGAGATCTTAACCTTCTCTTTTATTTATTCAAAGTAGTTTCTTCTTGGTCTTTCTCTTCTCCTCTTTCCGTCAATCATTCATTTCTAATGGTGTTAAAGAACAGATCATGCGTAAGATGAGATGTCATATCATTATTGCTGTCCTATTCTCTATGATCGTCAGTATTTGTCTCTTTTGTTTTATTCTTTGCATTACTTCTCCATTAGAGACTTTTTCCTCCACTTTATACCTTCCAGTCTCTCTCTATCGTTTTTTATCAGTGTCCACGTTTTACTGACATATAGGTATAAAGTTATACTCCAAATATATGATTTTACACAACGTTCCCTAGTTTTAATTCTTGATTTTAAAATATATCTTTTCTTGTTGCATAAAGTTTATTTGGTCATAGCTATTCTTGCAATATAATATCTTGACTACATCTGCATTGAATGATTGATAATGCTTCCTAAATATTTAAAATATTGTACCTCTTCAATTATATGTACTATTACTTGTATTGATCGGTATGTTTTTAATTAATTATTTTGACGCCGTTATTTTTTTTCGTTTTGTTACTATTTTGTTTTAAAACAAAATAGGCAAAATTTCTTAAGTTCTCTACCCGTTGTGATAAGTAGTTGTTCCAACTGTTTATTATTTTCCGGTAAGGCTAAGTGTTTGTTATCATCTGTAAAACGAATACAAATATCAAATTTTACTGAACCTTGTGCTTCTGCTGTTATTTTCTTGATTACGAGTACTGACTTAATTAGTCTAAGAGCTCATGAAACTATATAGGTAGTAGTCGGCGGTTACGAAGTAAATCCTGACACCTTTCATCTCCATACAGTTTATAACCTAAAAGTCACTTTGAGGTTATAAACTGTACGGTAATTACAGGTGTCAGGATTGACTTCTTAACCGCCGACTACTATAGTGCGATAAGGCTCCCAGATGATACATATATATATATCATAGTCACGTCATTAATGGAAGAACACGAAATGGCGATGCTTCAATGCAATTAGTTAAACCTGGCTAAGCTAGAGGTAGCTATTGTGCTTATAGTTTCCGAGTAAATCGACATTACGTGTAACATTACGGACGGACAGAAGGACAGACATGACAAAACTATACGGGTTCTGATTTCGCTATTTTGGCTACAAAACCCTAAAAGTGGAGTTTCCATGTTTTATTTCTAAGAAACAGAAAAGTTACTCTACTTAACTTCTGATTAGATTACTTAATTAAAAAAAACAATTCACTATTTATTTTTATTCTTCTTTTTTTATTTACTTATTTATTTTTATTTTTTTTATTTTTGTCCTAAAACTACGACCAAGACCACCGGGGAATGGGCAGCATTCCTTGAGTGCGGTGGAGATACTGCGATCGCCAACCCGCATGCCAAGCGTGGCGATTATGTTACCCCCCCCCCCCCCCCCCCCCCCCCAATGAAATTGGGGGAGGCCTATGTCCAGCAGTGGACGTCCTAGGGCTGATATGGTGGTTTTTTATTTAGTTATATTTGAGTATATTCAGATAGTTAAAATTTTTCCCGATTACTACACGTAGAATAAGTAATAGTACAACGTACTTGGTTTGAGTTTTACTTATATCAATAGATGACTTAAAACATCCAAGACTCAGGAACAATTTTGTTTATGTACATTTATAAATCTTCAAAATGTTCGAAGGAAATGTTTGTATTGTGCTCCATCATTCCACCATCAGCTCCTCAACTCCGACACTTCATCCGCGGCTGGCGGTATAGTGGGACTCTCGGGGAGAACTTTGTCAAGCAGTGGACGTCCTTTGGGATCACAATATCAATGATGAAGATATTTTCCAACAAATCTTACCTTTTCAAAATAAACTAAGTTGTATTTTGCGAAAGTGGCCATGATGGTAATGGCTAATAAATAGATCTTGTAAGAAAGCGTATTTTTTAGAAATACTGCTTATAAAAATTATAATTTCGTAGTCTTAAGTCTCTATTTCGTTCATCACCTTCGCATATTTTCTCCGAACAAAGTAAAGTAACTTCCTATCGTTAAAGTTATTATGAGTAGTAAGTAACATTAAGCTAAGCCACGGACAGACGGGCGGTCCAGGGCGGACATACTATGTATACTCGTACTTAGTTTTTTTTTATATATGGCCAAACCTAAGGGCGCCTTGTTGACTACGGAACTCAAAAAATACTTCATAGCGCAGAGTTGTTCTGCCCACTCAAGCCAGGTGTTAAGTATGATCGACTAAGTAAGCCTAGATTTGTGTTGTGTAGTAGGTACCTATCGATAAACAGGGTATCGATGAGCGGCAGGTGAACCGCGCGAGTATTCGTTTTTGGCGAATCAGGGGCGGCAGGTGTGTGCGCAGGTGTCCTCCGTGATCTCGGCCGATATCGATTATACAGCGTGTTCTTGATCGCTTCTTCTCTTTTAACACAGTTAACAAGGGATATACCTATTGACCTAATTTCGTGGTACCGAGTCACTGTTGATTGATAGTTTAAAACGACACAAAAAATGCTGAGGTCTCCTACACAACCTATTATTATCTTAATTAACCTAAGTTGTACTAATACATTAGGTAATGTATTTTGGAATTCATGCAATTTTCAGCAAAGATCTGCATTTAATACAGGTGTGCCGGGTTGAGGAAAATGGTAGCTCCTTAAAACAGTAGTACTTTTAAGGCAGCTGCTAAAGCCTAGAAAAGTCAGTTTTGTTTTTGAACCTGACGTAGGTACTCGTAATATTAAAATTATGTTTTGCCATCGGCACACAAATCAGTACTTATAGTATGTCGCTTTAAGACCTTTGTAGCGTTGAATAAAACCAGTATATAACTTATAATTTTTTTACTAACCTTTTAAAAAGGAAAACGCAGAAAATGGAAACAGCCTGTACGTGCGCTGGAGTAGGCGGGCATACTTTGTAACGCGCGCGAGATCGAACAGATGCGTGTGCGACGCGGCACATGGTATAACATCCCTCTTCTCTACCTCCACTGCCTCTACTACTTTACCACTACTACATATGGTACCATGTTTTGACTCCCTAATATTCTTGCATATTCTTTTTGGTAACTAACATAAAACTTTTGTACAATATTATCAGCATCACGATTAACTGGACATTCGTGAACCTTATGGCAAGGAGATAAGGTCTTAACTTTGATGCTTATTGTATGTACCACGCTGCTCAGTAATGATTATTTACTCATTTGGATCAATATATCCTTCACATATCATCCTTTGTATTTCCAAAAATTTATCTCATACAATTTTTTATCATAGTAATCACTATTCGTAATTATTTATGGTTAACTACTATCGTGACTCCGAATTGTCCATATTTATAATGTCATTCAACATAAGTATCAGTAAATACTGTTTTTTCTCAAACATGCAATGAAATTTCGTAATTACGTGCGCTATAACATGCTTCAAAGTACCTAACACGTTGCAGGCGAAACAACCCGAGAGAACTATAAAGGAATTTCATGCAAAATTTAAGGCCTAGGCCGGGAAGTAATTTTTAAATGTGAAACATGACGTTTCTTTTTTTTGTGAGTGATGTATTTTTTATTTCATTGCATATGTTTGAGAAAAGCACTATACAAATCTCGGCGAGAAACGTTGGAGTGCAGGCCGCATAAGTATCCCTATCCCTATCCTATATGGTCTGCAACGCTTCGTTTCCCGGCCTCTATAATAATGTACTACTGTTTAAGTATATACTTTGCATCATAATGATTTTTAGTAATATAAATTAATATCATATTTATTACTGACTTCAAAAGAAGGAAGGAGGTTCTCAGTTCGTCTGCGTGTTTGCTTTTTTTAATGTATGTATGTTCCCCGATAACTCTTGACCACGTTGGCTGATTTTGATATATTTTTTTTTATCAAAGCAGGTACCTCGAATTTGATAAGCACGCATATGCTGATTTCGGTATTTTTTGTAGGTAACCAAGCATTGGCTCTCATAAACCACAAGTTTGGTGAAGCGGAACTGGTGATGACGATCACAGTTGTTATATGGAACTCCTCAATGATGTAGGCACTTCACAGATTCCGATAAATTTTCGTTGACGTAGCAACCAATGCTCGTAAAAATATGAAGTGTTAATTATGATGTGGAACTTCAGTTCCACAAGGTCAGTATGGGTTCCCTTAGGAATTCCCAAAAAAACAGAACTCCTCAAATACCATCAGCCCATATAAAGTGACTTAGTTGTTTCCACTTCATTTGCTATTAGAAAGTAGTACTTACAGTTGGAAGTGGAAAGGATACGTGTGTGGCATATCATCATCATCATCATCATCATCATCTCATCATCTCCCTGCCCTTATCCCGCTTATGCAAAGTTGGCGCAACATGTTTTCTTCTTCCATTCCTCTCTATTATTCGTCACTTCAGCGCTTACTCCTTTCTTTCTCATATCCTCTCTCACACAATCCATCCATCGCTTTTTGGGCCTTCCAATCGCTCTTCGACGTTCAACCCTGATATTCTTTTATCAATATGACATTGATCCCTCCTCATTACATGCCCATACCATGCTAACCTACTGCTCCTCGTTTTTTCTGTCATGGGTGCCACTTTCAAACTTTCCCTTATATACTCATTTCTAATTCGATCTTTTCTCGTCACTCCACACATCCATCTCAGCATTCTCATCTCAGCTGCATGCACTCTTCTTTCATCCATCACTTTCGTTGCCCAACATTCTGATCCATACATTACGACAGGTCTTATGATCGTTTTATAAATTTTACCCTTAAGTTTAAGGGGCATTCGTGGATCGCAAGCTGTTCCAGAGACCTGTCGCCATTTCATCCATCCCGCATTTATTCTATTTTTCACGTCACGGTCTATATTGCCGTCATTTTGAATTAATAATCCAAGGTACCGGAAGTCGGAGCAGACTGGTAGGGATACACCATCCAAGGCAATTTGGGAAAAACGGGATAAACCACCGAAGTCGCAGAACAAGTACTCCGTTTTGGTTCTGCTTATTTTTAATCCTACGTTCTCTAGCTTTTCCCGCCATTTTACCAGCCTGATTTGGACCTCAAAAGCATTATCCCCGACAAGAACAACGTCGTCGGCAAACAGCATACACCAGGGTGCTTCCTCCTATATGTCCGATGTTAGAGCATCCATAACCAGGAGGAACAAATCCGGGCTTAAAGCCGACCCCTGGTGCGAACGTACAGCCACATTGAACTTGTCGGTTACCCCAGCTTCGGAACTGACGTGAGTACTAGCTCTGTCATACATCGCCTGAACAAGTTTGACACACTTCTCTGGCACACCTTTCCCTTTCATAGCTCACCACAGAACCTTACGGCCCTTACGGGGGACCCTATCGTATGCTTTCTCCAGATCAATAAACACCATATGCAAGTACAAAATTGGAGTCGGTTTTTTGGTATAAATTTAATAAAGAACAATTATTTTGTAAATGGTGATGATGATATCTTCCCAGACGTGTCCTTCGACGTGTACATCCTGACAAAACCAGTAACTAAGGTCTGGAGATTATACGAGCATAGGCACGATCGTGACTTGTTAATCCAAATTTGGCTTTGAACGTGCGGCCGCAAGAAGCACAGTAAAACTGCCCTCTAGAATTAAAAATGTAGTGGTAGGAGGGCCTAGGCCGAGTTTTACGGAATTGGCGTTTGGCGTCAAGATCTACGAGACGGGCGTGTTCGAAGTCAACAATACCCGCATTGACAGCAGTTCGCCTGTCCGATCTGCGAAGATCCTCCCATGACTCACATGATATGCCGGTGGCAGACAAGTGGCGTTTTAGGTCATCCATGTAGCGTAGGTACTGCCTACCAGCTTTACGTTTACCCAGGGCTAACTCAGAGTAAAAAAAATAGCTTTAGGCATTCTTGATGGTAGCATAAATGTACAATGTGTCCACACCAGCGCAATTGGCCTTTTATGAGCAGACACTCCATTCCAATCATATTTGTCCGGCGTAAAAACTCAGAGTTCGGATCACTATCCTGCCGCCTCAGCCGAAGAATTGCTCGCTGACATTTTAGGTGAAAGGAGTCAAGACGTTTAATGTCCCCTTTATACAAGCACCATGTCTCCGGCGCATAGAGCAGTATAGGTAAGATAACTGCTCTGTAAACGGCGAGCTTAGTGTTAGTCTTCAATTTTGGCATATTAAATGTACCTACGAATGTTATTAATTAATAAACTACCACCGTAACGTTACGGGAAGAAACGGCGTAAGAAACTCGGAGAGGTGTCATATTTTTACAACAATATATGTACATACATCGTATCCACTATCACCACAACCACCATGTCAGCCGAAGGACGTCCACTGCTGGACATAGGCCTCCCCCAATATCGTGGTTCTAAAACTAACGCAACTCCTTTTTTTGTCAAATTTTATAACACAATATATAACGCTAGGTCTGCCTAGGTAGGTTCCTTCGAATAGTCCCATAGAGACGAAAATGGGAGCCCCGTGAAGCGAAGTGGGGCTCCGTCGACTCAGTGGCGGGTCAAATACCTCAACATCACTACTGTTTACCCCAGGTAGATTCGACACAAGAGTGTGTGATTGTGTCCCTCAGAGCGGAAAGTAGGAGCCCCACTTCGCGGGGCTCTATCGACTGGTTGGCGGGTCGGAATTCGTCAACACTAATACAATTGTTCGCCCCAGATAGGTTCGTTCGTTACCTTATGTCCCTCAGAGCAAAAATTAGGAGCCCCAACCGTTGACTCGCTGGTTGGTTAGAATGAGTTCTAATAACTCATAAAATAACGTTATTACCTTTTTTTTTTACTATATGTGACGATTAAGATCTCAAAGCGGTAGACCCATATTTACACTCTTGAAAAATTGGAGACATACCTAGGTGGTATTAATAATAATAAATAAATAAATATATTGGGACATTTTTTTACACAAATCGAACTAGTATTACCTATATGTATGTACTACCAACTAACTCAATACGTGGAATTGGTAATTCGCCTTTAAACAAACAAGATATATACTTTACAAGTAAATTCACTAAACAGGTCGCTTGCTTAAATATTTAATGGCCGATAAGATCAACAGTGCAATGATAACGAACGATATAAATTTAGTAAACTTTACCTTTCGTAATTCATGGATTGGTTAAATATTAACCGAGAACTTTGAAAAACGCCAGGTAGATTTTTTTATGTCGTGTTTTGTAGAAGTAGATTGCAGCTGTCTGTGCTACAATGTGTTGTGGTGGGCCGAGACCCAAATGGACACGGGTTGCGTCGGTGGCACGCGCTGTTGCCGCTCGTGACCGCCGGCCGGCGTCCCGCTCTCCTAAATTCGATCCCATTGCATTCAATGGGTCCCTTTACACGATTAATATTATCACAATACATATACAGGTGTGTCAATATTATAACATTTTTTTAAATGATTTTGATATTGCTTCATTATTTATCAATATTCACATGATACGGATCGTGTGATATGAGTGTATCGGGTGATAATATTCACCGTGTAAAAGGCCCCAATCGGATAACAGATAAATTCAGGCTCTTTGTTTCAAGCGCAATCTCGAGTAATGGCCGCAAAACGATTTCTTACATAACTTCAACATATTCAATCGATGCCCAATATTTGAAAATGTATCGTGAATTTAATTCATCCCTCTATCAAATAGGAATCATGAACTACCTGCATAAGACCATCACAACGGCAAATGAAAGATAACGAGAGCGTACAAACCAGTACAATACGAGGGGTGTTCAATAAGTTTTGATAATCGGTATGAACTACTCTGTTAATGATATTCTTTTAATGTGGGCTATACCATGACACTAATCAACATTAAATTAGAGTAAAAATATATATACATTATTCACTTGTTTTTCTGTAATTGCTGAACAAAAAAAATCTGTATGGAAAAAATAACAAGATGGCAAAAATAAGAGTTGGTTTTGTAATTATTTGGAGTGGTGTGTAAAAAGTCCTGGTGCACTAATAAAAAATATTGTAATTGAAAATAAAACCTTGGTGTATATACGAAATTAGGGTGTATTTTTCGACTTCTTCCTGGACTATTGAGGCCAACAATAAAAACTGCGAAATTAGCTTTCATCAATTGAGCACAAATATTATTGGAGAGTTGTATAACATTATTCTATCAGAATTGTAAAAAATACAATTAATAAGCTGAAGAAAAAAAAACACTTATTTTCGGTAGTAATTGTACATGAGAGCCTTCTAATTGACAAGGGTGCTGCTCTTCCAGTAAAGATCAGAATTGATAACCGTTCCCATTATTATTTAGCCCTATCTTCCGACTACTACTTCTCATCCACATATGTTCAAAACCAACTACATGAAAATCACGAGCTGGTGTCTTGGTGCTGACTTAGTTAAGGTATAAAATTTGACCTCAAAAAGTAAAATGCTTTTTATTGGGGTAAAATAAAACAAATGAATGATGTTAATAAGTATTTGAAAATATGTAAAGTGTTCATATTGTAATTAAAATATAAGGATTTATATATCTCCCATATTTAATACTGATTATCAAAATTTATGAACACCCCTCGTACCAATGCATATGAATCGGATCGGAGCGCCAGTTGTTACTTACCTACACACACGACACGGTGGCGCCAAACGATGTGTGTGTGTGTCTCTTAAACGAGTAAATCAATTCGAATGTGGTTTTTTTTGTTTAAAAACCAGGTTTTCTAGCGATTGTTCTTAGATATGTTATATCAAAATCAGTTCATCGGGTTTTGAGATAATGAAGCTTGAAATAAAAATAACCGAGAGCTTTTCAACTTTTTTGATGTGGTAGGTATTATATATGTAGTTAGTTAGTACTCGTATTGGCTCAGATGCTCAAAACTAGAACCTTAACTTAAACATTATTTATCTACTCTTACAAATCCTAAATTTAAAATTTAAATAACTCCAAATATTCATATGCAGCTTAAAACCATTTCCATAAACAAGACTTTCGACTTAAATAAACGGCACTTAAATCGGCTCATCCGTTTAAGAGCTACGATTCCACAGATAGACACACACATACAGAGATACACATGTTAAACTTACGAAATTCCTCAAAAATACAAATCCTTACATGATTTATGCTACAACTCGTCTCACAAAAATGGTGTTCTAACTGGCCATAACTCATAAAGCAATATTATTTGTTTTTTTAATCCTTCACATAAGTATTAGTACATTACTACAGAGGCCGGGACGAAAGACGGATAGGTCTGAGGCGGGCAAGGCAACCCCATATTTCCCGCCGAGATATTGTATAGTGCTTAGTATGCAATGAAATAAACAACAAAAAAATCAAAGTTTTATTTTTAATACGCGTAGTGGCCGAATGTCATGATGCCTGTGCCACAATTTTAGGTATGTGTAATGGAAATTAAAAAAGAGGACTTAGCCGGCCTAGGCCTGCAAGATTTGTATGTAATTCCATTAACGACCTCTTGTCCTAGCCGCACCTGAAACGTCATACTTCGCAGCCTATTATAAGGAAATCAATATTTCATTGCATGTTTGTGAAAAATATATTAAGTCACGTTTTAGTTTTGTAGCTTTTGGCCACATAGCTGTTCCTATTCGTCACCCCGTCAAACCTAACCGGCAGCAACGTCACAAGCAGAATAATAAATGTTCGGTTCTCGCTTTACTAACACTCCTCCTCGCTTCGCTCATCGTCATACCTAACGGAGACTTTGTGACCAGTCAGAACTGTTTGACGGGGTAACTAACAGAAATAGATTTGCAATGTGACTAATAGCTATAAAACTAAGAAATGACGTACGAGTAATTGATTAAAATGAAATGGCATGTGGCGGATTAAAGCAAACATTGCCTTTGCGTCACGACAAGTTAGAACACCTTTTTGGTGTGCAGAGTTAAGGATGATTCACAGTAGACCGTTCCGCGTCCGGGCTGGCCCGTTTTCTATGACAGCAAACGCAACGGCCGGCGTATTTCTCTAGAAGAAAACGGGCCGACCCGGGCACGGAACGGTCTACTGTGAATCATCCTTTATTGTCTAAACCCAAAATTATAGGTATTGCTATCATGATAAATTTGCGGCATAAACGTTTGTATCTTTTGATTGCGTTGGCTTAGAAGTTTGATTTTTGCACAGCACCAAAGGACAGTAGACCTGAGTATTTGATATAAATTCCAGCTTGATAACTCCTCGCGATCCTGAGAATGAGGGTCTTGACAGACAGACATACGGACGGACGGACAAACAACAAAGTGATCCTTTAAGGGTTCCGTTTTTTCCTTTTGAGGTACGGAACCCTAAAAATGCCATAATACTACCAGTCTTCGTTTTGATTTTGACTTAAGTTTCACATATTAATGGATTGTCACTTTGGCATTGGGTCTAGTGATCTAGTTGAAATCCAAAATTGCCCGATGGAAAAACGTTATCCAGTAGATACATCGAACAGTTCGCTCTCTCAAAAGTGACTAGGTATCCAAATTGTAATTTTTTATGTTGACTTGAAGCGCCCCTAGGTTTACGAGTACGTATATATGCCATCAAAAACACAATTTGTAAAAATGGGGAAATGGGAGCCAAGTTCAATATTAAGAATATGCGATGCGTGGTTGTCGCCTTCACCGACAAAAGAATTAAGATCTAATTGGGTGCCAAATTCCGTAGATTTTCTGAAAAGATGCCAAGTCTGGCACTACATTGTTTACAGTAAAAAGTTTTCTGATTTTTTTATGTGTATTGTATACACATAATTATCAAGCTGGATGTCTTTGTCGGTCGGAGTAGAATCACAAGGGGGCCCGCAGGACTCACAGCTCTGGCTTGCCTTCATTGGCCGTCCAGAGAGAAGTCGTTAGAGCTATATGCTCCAGGGGTGGAAATGTTAAAGGGCATGACGCCGCGAGTAACTTCGGAGAAAGTGCAGCACATCTCTCGACACCCCTGCTCCAGGGGTGGAAATGTTAAAGGGCATGACGCCGCGAGTAACTTCGGAGAAAGTGCAGCACATCTCTCGACACCCCTGAGCCGCTCACACCTTTGTTGCTCCTAGCCGTCTTTACGACGGCGTTTTCAGGGGCCCATCTTAGGAGCGGCTAGTGACCGCCTGCCTCGATAACGTTGTAATTACAATGTTATGGCAGGTGTCCGGAACTATATGCAATAGCCCAATCTTATTATCCATCCAAACTTCATCACCATAGCCCATTTCATTCTCTTTCCACTTCACATACAACAGCGCCGACGCCTATTGGGACCGGTTCACAGGTATCTACCGTTGTACCCGTGAATGGGTTCTAATAGGTGTACTATATTACATCAAACTTCGTCTCCCAAAGGCCTCTACGTATTGGATCTATATCCCCACGCACGCCTACCAAAAGACCAGGCTGTAAAGACCCGAGAGTTTAAAAACGGAGATACATGTAATAATAATAATAAATACTGAGAAAATAATAATAATAAAAATATGAAATTTGGAGTTATAGTTGTATTCAAGATCTTAATACATACACCAAATTCATTTTTTATGTTAAATAGATTTGGAGTTACAAGTATTAGGTTTAGGTCAAAAGTGGCTCCAAACGGTTTGTGTAAAATAACACACGGCTGCTGCTCGCCAGTTTCTGGTGTGAACTTGGCTGGACGCGCTGCCACGTGTCTAGATACATATTTATGATTAACGCAACATTTTGATTTGACCAATCAAAACTCTTCGCCATATTAAATCCACCCTACACAATAAGGTACCTACACTAAAATAACTTAAAAAAAATACTTTGTATTTGATATCAACCCACCAGAATACAAGTACTTATAATAAAATAATACAATACTTAAACAGAATTATTTTTCTCAAAACTTTTTTCCCTATTCACAATTATTAAAACCGGCCAAGTGCGTGTCGAGCCACTTGCAATGTAGGGTTCCGTAGCTTTCCATACGTGAAATTATGCGGATTTAAAATCATCGAAAACTTATATTTACCTACTCTATCTTTCGCATAACTAGCAACATATCTAGAGGTAAGTAATCGATGGAAATTGTAAGATCATCATCTAGTAATGTCACCTTAGCTGTGATTGTTTTCCTTTTAAATTCATTATATTGTACTGCTACCGTGATTATTTTCACGTTCGCAATAGCAACCGTTTAGCTGGTAGAGATGGAGAGACACAGGATCCAACAAAAACTAGCACTTTAAAAATTAATATCACGCAATCCAAAAGCTAAATCAATAAACGGTAATAAGAGCTCATATTATTTTTTAACAAGCTGTCTAATGATACCCAACTCGATTGGTTTTTAAAGACAAAAATTGGATCCCCACTTTACATAAAAATATGGAAAAGGTATGGTACCCTAAAAACAAGTGTTTTTCCAAAATTTTGTTATACCTTTTGTTGGCGTAATTGATATGTATAATTGATATGTGTAAAGTACCCATACCAAATGACAGACTTTATTTCCGTATATTCCGTTTTCGCCATTTGGCTACGGATCCCTAAAAATAACATGCCTTTGAGGCCAAATTATGTATTTATGTTCGTTTTCGAACTTATTGTTCATTTTGGCATGATAATCTTTGATTATTTATTTTATAGCAAACGAAATGAAAATAAGAGCGTGTAAGTCTGATCTGAAAGCCCTATTACCCCTCCTACTCGTACTACTATTTTCCCGAATGTAATGAGTTGACTAAATTGAGAAGAGTAGATGAGTAGCAGCTCTACGGTAAAATTTACGACATTTGGTGATCGAGCGATGTCTTTTTGCTGGATTGTTCCTTACAATCCGAGTAAAGATAGGGTAGACATCTCGCTTTTTTTTTTAAATTTCTTAAGTTCGTCGTGTGGGGTATCAAATAAAAGGGTTTGATGAGCTGATTACAAATAAATATATACTACATTATTACATGTATCTATGTACATGTTGTAAAAAAAGACAACACATTTTCGAAAAATACAAAGTTTGCATTTTTGTAGCTAGAAAACGGCTGAATGAATTAAAATTAAGTGTGCGCCAAATACTTACTCATATTCTAACATCGTAGAAGTAATTTTATTTAATCAATATAATCAGACATAATAAAATAACCTATAAAATAAAAACAAAGTTTGCTTAACTTAAACATAAAAAAATGTCCCAAGTCCGCGGGTAGAGTGCCCAGAAGGCTGGCCGCATTGCCACGCTGGATGGCAATGCTTATTCTTTGTGCGAAATATTGGCCAGCCCTCTGGTCACCGGTAGTCTCTATTAAGCGCGCCGACAAATCTTTGAAAATTCGACGCGCACTTGGTCCCCATGGTCCAAGTGTTTCGACCCCAAACGCTTCAAATAAATATCTACTCCACCAGGGAGGCATACTTGCGGCGTTTAAGGTCTTCGGCTGAGGATGCAGCAGAGCTGTCATTGATTCTGGTACCTGGAAGATGGTTCGGAGCAAGCGTGTCTACACAAGTAGCATCCCATACAAGGGGACGACTCATCTTCGAGGGCACCAGCGTTATGCCGTCAGGCCTCTTGCCGTCGTCTCTCCCTAGACCAACAGGTTCCAGGACAGTGGGCACCTTGACACTTCCTAGGGCTCGTCGTATAATATGATTTATGTCCGCGTGCCGTGGAATGCGGCCTGCGCTTCGGCCGCAGGAGAGACCATGGTGACCAAGACAATCCACCATAGTACCGCACTGACAGCGATGTCGGACATTGGTTACAGTCCCTAGCCGCAGACTCGTAGCCAGCCTGAAAGTATGGTCATCCAGCAAAGTACCTATATTTGGTGATGGAGGTACTTGCAGCCACAGACCCGACTCCCATTCTGCAGTCGCAAGGAGAAGAGCTCGCTCCGCCGGACTAGTTGACGTATCTAGAAGGTTATTCCGTACTACTCGGCAAAGCGGCTCGTCCCATTGCCTCTGCGAACGTAGATTGTGGGGCAGGTCTGTGTTAGGACCGGTTAAGGCCCATACGTTTTTGGCCTCAGAGCAATGCGAAGCCTCTGGGTTTCCGAGAGAGGGGGCTAGAATTGCCCCGATCAAACCCTGAACGATATGCACCGAGGACAAAAACAGGGAAGGCTGGCTTGCGTCCATGATCTTTCAGTGAAAGGGATATTAAGAAAGGAGGTTAGTGTTTGTTTATCTAATTTTGAGAGTAAACTGGGGTGTTTTTCAAAGAATATTTTTATGGCCCCACTTTAATGAGGTACAAGTTAGTATTCATTGAAATTTTTATTTCATCATCATAAATCATAATAAATTTGTAAATTTTTCTATTGTTTTTCATTGCGTAATTTTCTTTTAATGATCTTTTCTGCTTACGTTAGTTGTGCATTTATTGCGTTTAGTAATTAGTGTAATTACAAATCAAAAATCTCCTTAGATACGTTAACGTTTTGTTTTACCACGTTAATAAAGTAACGTTGTCAAAGTGCCGTGTTAATTATTCACGAATGAGTGTCGGGATTCATCACCGACGAGAAACAAAAGGCTACCGACATGTGCATGACTAAGGGTAAGTATACATGCATGCCTATACACGCGAAACTCATCTGGAGAGTGCTGCAAAATCGGCTGCTCATTCTTTAACTCGCCTCACCTCAGTCAATTTTACTTCTACGAAAGTAACCTTGATACGTGCTGCACAAAGTTCACATTCCAGACGGAGGTTGAAAAAGTAGGCAGTCGAAACATAATATAAGGCATTGCAGGGGCGTCTCAGCAGGTCGCGAATATTGGACAAAGTGCCGCGATGCGCTTTGTAACGCTCGAGCTTGATTGAAAGATAGATATTACATGCTAAGCTACAGTATCCTTGGTAGGTAAGTACAATATTTATTTATTTAATCTTTATTGCACAAAAGAGTAACAAGTACAAAAGGCGGGCTTAATGCCATTAATTTAAAAGAATTATGCAGATTATGCTATTAATATTAATTATTTTTATTTTTAAGCATATTTGTTGTGTACTTCTGTGATAACGAAGGGCCTATCAGTGTAATGTGGGTGGATGGAACAATTTGCTGTTGACTATAAAACGTAACGCGCATTTTGCTAATCTATCTATACGAGTACATATAAATGTCTATGTCCTGACTGACTCATTCACTGACTCATACGCCCAGCCGAAACTACTGGAGCTAGAGAGTTGACATTTTCACTGTAATTCAGGTTATTGGCGTAGACAACCAATAAGAAGGGGTTTTTAAAAATTCGACTCCTATGGGGGTGACATGGGGGTTGAAAGTTTGTATGGGATGGGGTAAAATTTTAGGCGAGAGACTTGAAACTTTGTGTGTGAACTCCTTATTACAATACAAGATAAGTAATTTTAGCGTTTTGGAAAAATCCACCCCTAATCGGGTTAAACAGGGGTGCAAAGTTTGTATACAATACAAATAAATACAATGCAAATAAATTTATTGAATAACTTTTGTACAAATGTTATAACTATAGACTAAAATTTACAGTTAGTTATGTGTATAAAAGAGCCTGAGCTAGGGATTCCCTGTGGTTCAGGCAAAACGGTACCGATATACGTCTATTAATAATATTCATCTAAATATAACAAATAAATTATTTCTTGGTAACTAGTACAATTACAGTATTTTATTAAAAAACTATGTAAAATTAAGAGACTAATAAAACAGTAAAAATACAGTTATATAACAACAATTTAATACAGTCAATAGCTTCTCTGTATCATCAAACGTCATTTTTAATAGGGCACTTCGAAGCCTTTTCTTACAATTTGCGAAGCTTAGCGGATAGAGCTCTAGCCCAAAAAAACAAAAAAGTTATGTCGACCTGTTTAGCCTAGTTGGTAGTGCCATTGCCTCCGAAACTAGAGGTCCCGGGTTCGATTCCCGGTAAGGGAATTTGTTTCTGTGATGAGCAGAGACATTTGTACCTGAGACTTGGATGTTTTCTATGTATTTAAGTATACATACATACATACATACATATAATCACGCCTGTTTCCCATAGGGGTAGGCAGAGATCACGGATTTCCACTTGCTACGATCCTGACATACAACTTTCGCTTCATGAACTTTCATAACATTCTTCATGCATGCGCGCCGATTTAGGGTACTCCTGACCTGGCCTTTCTGCAGAATGTCTCCGATTTGGTCGGAGTACGTTCGCCGAGGTCTTCCCCTTCCAACTTTTCCATCCACTCTTCCTTCATACACTCGTTTTGTCAATCTTCTTTCATCCATCCTCTCTACATGTCCAAACCATCTTAGCATACCTTTCTCAATTTTCGTCACTATATCTTCATTCACTCCACACCTCCGTCTTATAACGGTGTTTCTCACTCTATCTCTCAAAGTAACGCTACACATACTTCTCAGCGCTCTCATTTCCACTGCATTCACTCGACTCTGATGTTTCTTCTGCCACACCCAACTTTCACTACCATACATTAGTGTCGGCACCAACACTCCTCTATGCACGGCCAGCCGCGCCTTTTCTGACACTTTCTGGCTACTCAAAAAGGCGTGAAGTGCCCCATTCACTCGATTCCCAGCTATCACTCTCCTTTCAATATCTCCTTCATGCTTACCGTCTCTCGTGAACAAAGTCCCCAAATACACAAACCCATCCACTTGCTCCAACCTCTCTCCATCTACAGCAATTTCACAAACTGTCATACACTCATCTCTTTCAAATACCATCACTTTCGTCTTGCTTACATTCATTTTCATTCCTTTTCTCGCAAATAATCTGTGCATGCTAGTTACCATCTTCTGTAGCTTCTCAGCCGATGACGCTAATAAAACCTGGTCATCGGCGTAGAGTAGACATTTGATAAGCAACCCATTCATTTCCAACCCACATTCATCGTCTTTCAAATCTTGCAAACAACTGTCCAGAAATAGATTAAACAGCCACGGTGACGCTACACATCCCTGTCTAACACCCTTTTCGATGCTAAACCATTCAGTGTAGGACCCGTTTACTCTCACGCAAGCAGAGGAATCCTCGTAGAGAGATTTCAGAGCTTGAATGAGATGGTCGCTCACTCCATATCCGGACAGTACCGACCAAAGTTCATTCCTCACCACTCTGTCATAGGCCTTCTCCAAATCCACGAACGCGCAATAGACCTTTTGACCTTGGGCCAAATATTTTTCGGCTATGCATCGTAACGAGAAGACCTGATCCGTACATCCCATACCTTTCCTAAATCCCGCTTGTACATCCCATATTTTCTCATCGGTTTCTTGCATTACCCTTTCAATCAACACTTTCGCATATAATTTGCCAACGATGCTGAGTAAGCTAATGCCCCTGTAGTTCTTGCAGTCAAGTTGTGAGCCCTTTCCCTTGTACAGTGGCACGATGACCGCCTTGCACCAATCTTTTGGAACTATGCCGGTATTAAAACATAAGTTGAAAAGGCGATACAACTGACTTGCTACGACGCCTTGCCCAGCCTTCAGCATCTCGACTGAAATTCTATCATACCCCGCTGCCTTTCCTGGTTTCATTCCTTTCAAAGCTTTTACAATTTCATCCATACTAATACTACACTCCTCATGTGGCAGTGCATTATCATTCAGTCCTGACGTATTTTCCTCTTCTCTCTCAAACAAACCTTCAAAATATTCCTTCCATCTCCCTAATATGCATTCCTCATCATTCAATAAACTTCCATGCTGGTCTCTAATCGAGGTTAGCTCTGAGGTCTGAGTTTTACCTCTGGCTAGTCGAATGGCTTTCCAGAAAAACTTTATGTTTGCCCGGAAATCCTGAGACAACCTCTGATCCATCTCATCATTCTGTTCATCTTTCTTTCTTTTAACTACCTCCTTTACCAGAACATTCAACCTTTTATAGTTACTTTTCCTTTCACTCACGTCTTCAAGCGTGGCTTTTTGACTTCTTTGGTCAGCTCTTATCGCCAACCAATCTAGCCACGCTTTCTTCTTCTCACTTACTGCCTTTTGTACCTCTTTATCCCACCATACATTCTTCTTCTTCTTCCCTTTGCTCCTTTCTTTCACACCACATACATCCCTGGCTGTACTTACAAGCTTATCTTTAAAACCATTCCATAGTTGATCAATCTCGCATATATCATCTATCTCTCTAAGATTTTCCTTTAGTTTATGAATATACTCATCAGCCACACTTTCCTCTTGCAAATTTTCTACTTTTATTCTCTCCAGAACACTAGTGAATATACGAGGTCGATGCCGCCATCCTTGAAACAGCCCTTTCATTCGGCTCATCACCAGGAAGTGGTCTGTATTTATTCCGGCCCCGCGATACACCCTAGTGTCCAGAACATTCTTCCTCAATCTTTCGTCCACTATCACAAAATCAATCATACTCTTTCTTACGTTCTCCGCCTCACGCGTGTACAAATGAATCCATTTGTGGGCAAACAGTGAGTACCCAGAACCTTTTCAAATCCATCTCGCTTTACCCCTACCCATGCATTAAAATCACCTAACATAATCAACCTTTCATTATCCTTACATCTACTTGTGACATCCCTTAATTCCTCCCAGAACTGTTTTCCCTCTTCCTGGGTCGACTGTGATGTTCTCGTACCCAGGTTTACAGGGGCATATACCCCAACAACAAAGATACGAGTCAGTCCTAATTTCATTCTGACCCATATTAATCTGGGACTCACGCATTCAAATTCATTCACACACTTGGCAATCCTAGCTGAAAGTATGACACCAACCCCCTGACATGCTCTGTCTGAAACGGTCACTCCAGACCAGTACGCTGTATAGGGTCCATGTTTCGTGGTGTCACACCCTTTCCGTTTTGTCTCATTTACACAAAGAACATCAATCCTCTTTTTATCCATCATCTGCCTTACTTCATTCATTTTTCCTTCCATTCCTCCTCCAACATTCAACGTAGCAAAACGGCACTCCGTGAGCCGCTTTTCGCCCCCACTGGAAACGTGACGTGACGGGTGGCGGACCGCGTCGCCGCCATGCGGATGATTTTTATTTTTTCCAATCTCCATAGCGTTCCCACGAGTAAATAGGGAACTAAAGGTCCATCACAGCAGAGCCCTATACTGTGGTAAGGTGGATTACCACTGTGCCCTGTGACCACCAACACAGACACCCTCCGTTCGACACCAGACTCCCCTCTGGCCATGCATCCCTTGGCACGGGTCGGCTAACACCTTGGATTAGGGGTTTTATATCGGGGTTTTCCTTCCCCTAGACAGGTTGCAGGCCAATGCTAACGAGGCCCATCTCCCCGGGTTGTATTTCGCTCTAATGAAGGTGCCAAGAACATGCATGGCTCATGGATTTAACAGGGACGTTTCGAACCACGCCATTGCGGCGCTAGAAGTACTACTGGACCTACCATCGCTTCACATAATGATACTGCTTGGACTGTGGAGCGATAGCAAGCCGAAGAGTAAACACACAAACACGGAGTCGGAAACGGACAGTTACTTAGACAGAATGACAAACATGGGATGCGACAAAATACAACTCAAGTACGTATTCCATAGGAACTTTACTTTTCTAGAGCCGACTGGGCGGAAGGTCTGGAATTTGTATACTTTTAGGTGGGGTAAGTACAGTATCCTGAAAGTGGTAGTGTTCCGAAACTATTCCATTGTCCGGCAGCATTCGGTGTCAAAACAAATGTAAATAGGTGAATGTTGATGAATTGCATTTTTCCGGTACTAAATATGTTGATGACGCAGTGATGTAGCTGCCCATGGCCCATGTGTCATTCCCTCATTCCTGTAACGAAGTGAAGCGGTCAGATGCACTCGCGTGACTGGCTCTGCTTGTGCGGAGAGATCACACGTGAAATTGGTAAAGTATTTACGCACAGTTGAGCTCCTGTGATTCTTTTCTCATGGGAAAGGCTTCAGTCGCCACATTGTTTAGACAACAGGTCTTGCGTAGGTTGTGTTTATTTATTAATTAATGTCAAATAGGGGTTCCATTCACATCTATCCATGGAAACCTATTTCTTATTTCATTCGAAATGTAGATGAATCTCCTGACTTTACCATAGAAATTTAAGTAAGGTTTTTAAATAGGTACCTAAGTAGAGTAGAGATACACATTTTTTGAAACTAATTAATAAAGAATTCTCCATAAAGCAGCATAGGCAGATTTTAGGGATGTCGGCGGCTGAGTTCTTCCGAAATGATCCTTGAATACATATTTCAGGTAAGGTTGTAATTATTCAGTCTACTGTCTCTTTAAAATTAAAGTTTTCTTGATAGGTATAGATAAATTCTCTTTAATTGGTAATAATTTAGTTAAAATACATACCACTGGTATGAACTTCTCTGTAGACAGGTGTATAAAAAATCGGTCCAGTGCGAGTCCGATTCGCGCACTGAGGGTTCCGAAACATTTTTTTTTCCAATTTCTTCATGAATCGAAATTTATCAACCATTAAAAAAGAAAAACTGTGTCAGAATATGCAATTCAAGTCCTTTTATATGACACCCCATTTCACATAAGTAGTTACTAGACCGAATTTTTACCCACCGTTGATTCGGAGTTCACAAATACTAAATGTTCACTTCATCTGGGTTAGCCTTTGTGAGCATCCCAAATATTATTTTTATAATTATGAGCTGAATAGTTTATGGAAAACCTATAGAGTCTATTAGGCTAACGGTTTTTGAATTATCGCTGATAAACGGCCCTGCCCTAATAAAATAATGTAAGTGAATGCCGAGTTTCTTATGATTATGCGACCTTTTATTTATTTAGATTAGGTGTACTTGAAGTCCCCTGTCAATACATGGCGCGTCAGATTGTTCCCTTCTCTCCAACACCGGAAAACCACTAGTTTGTGCCCTTTCGTACAGTCATCCTCGCCATCCAGACCGGCAGATTTACATATGTACAGTATCATTATCAGAGACACGTGGGGCGTATATACTACTAATATCTGAGGCGCTCGAGTGACTGTTTTTAACCGTCGACGCGGAACGCAAAAGAGGGGTGTTATAAGTTTATCTGTGGCATTGTAGCTCTTAAACTTGTGAACCGATTTGCATGCGGTTTTATTTCTTTGAAAGCAGGTATTCCGGTGATTCATGATGGTTCTTAGTCATGCTCTACAAAAATCGGCTCAGACGTTTTGAAATTTAAAAACTTGGAAATAAAAAGGTGGGGTGTTTTTCTACTTTTGTAAGTTGACAGTTATTACAAGCTTTTATATCTTGCACTATTCGTATTTAAGTATGTAATAAGTTGTCAACAAAATTTTCAATCCTTTTTTCAGCCACATGGGTGGCGCTTTGAGTGGTTCTTGCTCTGGAGGGCACGCTAAGCCCAGTTAGAGGCCTTCCGGCGGCTTGAGGACTTCTAACAGTCAAGTTGGCCACTCACTTGACGTCGAAGTTACACCAAGTCCGTAGGGAGTACCCACCGTTACCGTACACGTGACCCCTGGCTGGTGCTAAAAGCGTAACAAAACTGGCAACCGTACTGTCTTCTTGAAGAAGTCACGGTTCGAATTTTTTTTTATATACAATTGATTGTACCTAGTTGGTTACTAAGTTATGTTACTGTAATAATCCTTATCTACATAATATATACTAACGAAAGTTAAATAAATTATATATTAAAATGAAGTACACACAATCAGGATTTACATTTGTCAATTTCATTCAAAATGGCCTCCTTGGGCCTGAACACAGGCCTTCAGACGACGAGGCCAGTCATCAATAGCGGCACGCACGGTTGTCATATCTAATTCCGTCACTGTCTTGACTATGGCCCGCTTGAGGAAGTCAAGATTTGTGTGGGGTTTAGCACAGGCTTTCTCCTCAATAACCTGCCATATAGCATAATCCAGGGGGTTGGACCTCAACCCCCTGGATTATGCTATATGGGCTGGAGGAGGGCCAGTCTTCGTGGGCAATGAAGTCAATTTTGTTGCTTCGAAACCAGGCTTGAGTTGTTTTTGCCTTATGTGCAGGGGCAGAGTCTTGTTGAAAGACCCAGGGCTGGTTTTGAAATAGAGAGTGGCTTAAAGGCTTTTGTGCAGGCTTTTATTGGTTCCAGAACGGTTTCCTGGTAAACTTTAGTTTTGACACCTTTTTCACAGAAATGGACCTGTGTTAACCCTGAGTATGACACACCTAACCAAATCATGACATAAGAGGGATGATGGCCTCGTTGCACTCTCGGAACAGCTACACTCGCTTCTTGACTGTTTTTTGCATACACTCTGTCATTCTGGCGGTTACAACATTCTTCAATGGTAAAATTTTTTTCGTCTGTAAATAATATATTTCGGTGGCCATTTTGTGCGTACCGCTTCAGTAGCACGCAACTTCTATTCAGCCTCATAGTCTTCAATCGTCCATTAAGCAAATGACCTTTCCGTCTACGATAAGCGTGTAGTCTAAGGTCTTGATTGATAACTTTTTTAAGGGAGCTTCTCTTCACAGACATCTGAATTGCCAACAACTTTTGCTTCCGAACGGGGTTTCTTGCGATTCTCGCCTTCACTGCCTTTATTAGAGCTGGGGTCCGAACGGTGCGTGGTCTTCCAGACCTCTTGCGGTCATCAAAGCTCAGGGTACTATTGTACCTATTAATGGTACGATAAACGAATTGTTTGTTGATCTTCAGATTTTGAAGCAACTTCAAAATCACGTTTGGCGGATGCCCGCATTTGTGCAACGCAATTACAGCGACGCGATTTTCTTTTAGACCCCAATCCATTATAAATATGACGAGATAAATGTTGTGTGTGCTATAAAATTATAACTAACAACCCGCCATTATATGTCATTTTTTATTTTTTCGGTAGCATTTGTTTTAATGCAAGAAAAGAGTTTGCAAATCGAGTAACAGAACTTAGTAACCAACTAGGTATATATGTGTGTAATAAAAAATATATTTTGCCAGAAACTTTATTTGATTATTTACAAGCTCTTATTTAACTTACTTGCTTTTACCGCCTAGCTTATCTGATGATATCTTATATCTTGTTAGGGTCTTTGGGTTTCAATTCTCTTGAAAGGAGGAGAAACTACATCCTTTTGGTGGCAACTGGTAAGATTCTACGCGGCGATACGGACTGTCCGGATTTGGTAACGCGAGTTGTGAAGCTCACTATCCCGTTTGTGCCTAAAAATTTTCTGAGGCCGAGGAATCACAACCTCCTAGCGGTCCCAATTACTCGCACTGTAGCTCATAGAAACTCTCCTGTAGTCAGGGCTGTAAGGATGCTGAACTCGTTTCTGTCATTGGCACCCGAATGTGGTATATTCGTGAGTCGATGGGCGCGTGTGTGTCGTGCTTGTCTTAAATATTGCGAGGAGATGGACGAAAATTAAATATTGTTTTATATAAGTACCTTTTTAACTGTCATCATTTTTACCTATTGTGTCTTTCTTATGTTACCTACCTATATTTTATGTATTATGAACTGTACAGTGACTTGGTAATACTGTGATGCTGTATACATTTTGTTTGCTATAAATAAATAAATAAATAAATGATGGAGACAGAAGGCGCCAATATCAAATATCAACTCCTAAACGAAGCGTCTGGTTGACGTAACTGGTGACCGAAGAGCTGGCGGCTTCCTCGCTCAACATATCACCATTGCGATACAGCGAGGAAATGCCGCCAGCATCCTCCGTACAATGCCTCAAGGGCCTGGTTTAGATTTAAGTTCGTATTTAGGGCTCCGTACCCAAAGGGTAACAACGGGACCCTATTACTAAGACTTCGCTGTCTGTCACCAGGCTGCATCTCAAGAACCGCGATAGTTAAACAGTTGAAATTTTCACAGATGATGTACTTCTGTTGCCGCTATAACAACAAATATTAAAAACCCGCCAAGTACGAGTCGGACTCTTTGCCGTTTTTATAGATAATGGTACTTACGGTACCCTTCGTGCGCGAGTCCGATTCGCACTTGGCCAGTTTTTATTTTATTTACCTATGTTATTTTGGTTAATTATACTCCTAAACTACAAGATAAAGCCGCCGTGATTGGGCTAATTGGAACAGTCTCGACGAGTTGTGGCGAAACAAGGTACAATCGGCAATAAAACTTGTACCAAAAATGATTTTTCTACGGAGACTTATTTTACATTGTTTTTTACCCGTAGACGCTCCCCTCACCGGCGGATCAATAACCTTTTACCATCTAATCTTCAAAACCCAAGAGGTCCCAGCGACGCTCGCGTAAATACTCCCCAACTATAAGTTTTAATCGTAGGTGTATTGTAAGAATAATTTCTATTTCATTTATCATGCTCGAAAAGTTGTCATAATAAACTTAAAGCGGGGTTAAGCGACTGTTATTACATTAGTACATTTAGCAATACATATTTATGATGTAAGTACAAACCATTTTAAAAAACGCATCTGAATCTTGATAAAGCTTTTTAATTGGACCAATCAAAATACTTCACCGTATTATATCCACCAATCACAATACACTAATTTAAATCTCAAAAAACCTTGTATATGATATCAATCAACCAGAATCCAGCTCCACTAAAATCAACCAATCTGTATTACTTAACAGATTTCTCAGAATAACTTAAAATCCGTTAAACCTATCTTGTACCAAAAATCGTTCGGTCGGATCGGTTCGGTTTGACGGCCTGTTTAGCCTAGTTGTTAGTGACACTGCCTCCGAAGCTAGAGGTCCCGGGTTCGAATCCCGGCCAGGGCATTATTTGTGCATTTAGCACGGATTTTGTTCTTGGGTCTTCGATGTTCTCTATGTATTTAAGTATGTATTTATCTACATAAGTATGTATATCGTCGTCTAGTACCCATAATAGAAGCTTTGCTTAGTTAGGGACTAGGTCGATTTGGGTAAGATTGTCCCCCAAAATATTTTTCAAAAAATCAAAATCAAAAATATATTTATTTAATGTCATCATCATCCTCCTAGCGTTATTCTCAGTACAGTTGCATCCTGAAGGATGCCTGGGGTCCGCTACCTAATCCCAAGAATTGGCGTAGGCACTAGATTTAACGGAAGCGACTGCCATCTGACCTTCCAACCAACCCGAGGGGGAAACTAGACCTTATTGGGATTAGGCTTGTCAAGTGAGTGGGCAACTTGACTGTTAGAAGTTCTCAAGCCGCCCGGAGGCCTCTAACTTGGCTTAACGACTGCTATCATAGAAGACAGCAACCGGGATCAACGGCTTAACGTGCCTTCCAAAGCACGGGAGCGCTCAGTTAGTAACCACTCAAAGCGGTCACCCATCCAAGGACTGACCTCGCCCGACATTGCTTAACCTCGCATACCGCACGCGGTACGCGGGCACCGCTGGGCCACGAACGCTTATTTATTTAATGTACATAATCTTATTTTTTTTCAGAATTTTAAACTTCAAGTTTGGAAATTAGAGGGGGGGGATACTTTTTACGACTTTGACAGCTAATATCTCACCAACGGTTGACTTAAATAGAAAAGTTTTTTCAGAGACCTCATGGGTATGTCATTTTTGAAGGCCTATCTATAGATACCCCACACGCCTATGTTAATAGAAAAAAGAAATTGACCCCCCTGTTTAATATTTTTTCCTAATTGCACATCATATTTCTATAGCGGTTCATAACATACACCGTCACACAAAATTTCGTAATTTTAGTGGTCATAGTCTCCGAGTAAATCGGCTGTGACATATGGACGGACGGACGGACAAGACGAATCTATAAGGGTTCCGTTTTTGCCATTTTGGCTACGGAACCCTAACTGGCCAATAGGTGCTTTATTTGTTGTGATGTTACTATATTTACGTACATTCGGAAAATGTTTTTATTTAAATAAACACTGAATTATTTACAAATCTTAGAATAATAATATACACTAAACAAAAAAAACAAAATCGCTTACAAATCAGGAGAAATAACAAATTAAAGAAATAGATTTTACGAGTAGATTGCTATATGTATACCTATTAGTTTTAAAACCCTCTTAGTTCCGTGAAGATACTACCATTTTTTTATAGTATATATAGAATATAGTATATATTATGTATATGTGAATTAATTGTACAACTAGGTATACGTGACTTGAGATATGATACCTGGGTGAGAATTAGTTTTCAACGTTTCAAGCGCCGTCAGCACTCAGTGCAGGTTTACTCGTAATAGCATGAAAAAACATTAGACTTATGGGCTGCCTAACAACTGTTGAACGCATCTGCTCCACGCACCCCGCAAGGTTTATTTAAGGGGATGCGGCGGCCGCGGGTCACTCTCGCGCCAACCACGAGCCGCGCCGCGCGCTCCGTCACCCGCGCTTTCCTAACTACCAAGTTACTATGGTGAAAATGAAGTGCTTAACGATACGTGCCGCTTTGACTTTAATTTGTTGTATATTAGCCGTGGATGCCGCTGAATTTAACATGAGAGAAGAAATAAAAGCGATGGCGGAGCAGATCGAGATTTTGAAAACTTTACATCTAACTGATGTTACGCGACTGAAGAGGGAAATTGAAGAGTTGAAGTAAGTTATATTTTAATATATATATACATAAGTATTATCTATACCTACCAAATGCAGGGATTTTATTTAGTTACGAGGATATTTTAAATTGCACGGTAAATACAACAAGAAAGAAAATATATACAAGAATACTATAGAACAAGAAAATAAATTGAGTGAATTACTTACTTGGTTTTTAACCAAAAAAATATGTAACCTTTTTCCACTATAACATTTAATAATAAAAAATGCTTAAACGTACAACTTTTGATTTGTCACAAGTCTGCAATTGCGAATTATGTTTTAACGTGGAGGAATGCTTGGCGAATATACGAGTATGCGACGTAAATAGGTATTTTTTTGTCATTCATTTACGTGGGTAGATAATGAATTCTTTATTTTAATCTATTTTAGTGTACTTTTGCTTAGAAATTGGAACAATATGCTAGTACTTCTTATGTTTCATCAAAGTGTTCATCAATCGTCATCTTTAATGTAGGTAAACAATCTTCGCGGCGAGTCCGAACGTCGAACTCTGTCCAACAACTTAACCACCGAAAAAGCCAGTGGAAACTTCTAATTTACTTATCTTTGTACATCTGGTAGTCCTTGTGGTTCCATGCTTTTTCAGGCTTTATAGCTATAAGAAACTTATACAGTAAACTCAAGTTAGGGAGGGAAATACGGTAACTATTCTGTACATAAATAGCACTTCATTATAATAAGGTCCTTTATCAATAACGGCAGCCAGTTTTCCGTAACCAACCCACGTGGGGATCCAATATTCGTGATAAAGTGTGTTTCGTAAATTACATATTACTTACCGTTATTACCTAGGCGTTCGACGTAACAGCTTTTGTTAGTTACAACCTTTATAATTTAATAAAACAGTTTACCATCTGACTGGACCGGCAGGGTAGTCACGTAACTTTACTAACGTAGGTACCGTAGGTAAACGAACTGTAAATTTTACTATGATATACCTTAAGCACACTCGAAAACGTTGATAAGATAATTACCCCGCGGGAGTGAATACTTAGATCTAGTAAATTTCTTTTTCACCTCAGCGGCTCGAAAATGGCGGTTTTGTTGCGTGGAACCAGTGAGCAAAATGCAATTTTACTGCGAGCGTGAAAAAAAATAACTTTTTAATTTTTCATATCGTAAGTTAGTTTAAGTAACTTCATTCTCTCTATCACTATTCCTTTGCGTTATATGTTCTTGCCGCTGAGGTGAAAAGTTGTATGTATCACACGAGAGCAAAAAAATTTGCATCTCGTGTCTTTGAGTCCCTCGCTACGCTCAAGATTCTAATCTAAGATTCTAAGATTGCTCTCTTGTTGAACAAATTGTCAATTCTAATTGTCGTTTTAAATATGGCAATTGTTCCATATTTAAAACGACAATTAGAATTGACACGTTACATAGTTAACTACGTGGTAAAATTATCTGGCATAAGTGACATAACATAACACTATTCGGAGAACTATGCGTGTCATATTATAGCAAATTCAGGTCTAGTCGTATTCCCCGCTTAGCCGATGGAAAAGCATTATTATACACTACATGTACGTACAAAAACGTTAGTGAATCACCCCACTGAATCACACACGACTAACCGACATCATTTATGAAGATACCAACTCGAGCTGGGCAAGCTAGGCGAGAAGCTTCACCTCAACGCGCTTCGCCTCGCCGATGGAAAACGACCTTAATGCCTCGTCGTTGATTCCAATTAAAGTTAAAACAGATATATTTGCGTTGCTGATCAGTTTGTATTCCCTGTCTAAGAATAAAATTTTGCTTCAAGGCATCATTAAATTGCGAGATCAAAACAGAACGTTCAATTTCCCTTTTATAAAAAAGTTCGTATTTATTAGAAAAGCAACGAGGTAGTCCGCCGCTGCATTTTAAAAGAGTTTAGCTAGTTTATGTTGCTGCAATTATACAGGTTGGCCTGCGGCTATTTGACACGGAGGGAATTAATTGGCTTTAATTGCGAGTATTCTAGAATACTTTGTTTCATAGCTGGAGAGGTCATATTTTTGTGCACACAAAGTTACAACAGTCAGTCATAGTCATGGAATTACCATTTGTAATGAGAATTTCGAAGACATGTATGCGACTGTTTAAGATACATATAATATACAATAGTAATTTTCCGAAATCCTAAAGTACACATATATATAGTAGATAATATATAAGGATATAATATATAACGTACATATGTGTAATGTAATATATTGTGTAGGTAAATATGTAAGTATATATTTTATATGTAATAATAATAATAATAAGGAGGATGGCTGAGGAGGATCTTAGAACTGTATAAAGTTGATGCAGTTCTGAGATCCTTCTTAGTGGCTTGCATGGGGCAGTGGACCACAGTCCTTCGTCAACCCGGGGGGGAGAGGGCCCCTCTGGCCCGCAGGATTCCATCAGGATTGAGCGAGGTATTTTTCAGGGTGATAGTCTGAGTCCCTTGTGGTTTTGCCTAGCGTTAAATCCGCTCAGTACCCTGCTGAAGGATTCAGGACTAGGTTGCCAGCTACGGAGAGAGGGTGAGGTCATTTCTCATCTGCTCTACATGGACGACCTCAAACTATTTGCACCAAATAAACATGACCTGTTGGAGCTACTGAAAACCACAGAGGCCTTCAGTAGTGCCATCAAAATGGAATTTGGTGTCGATAAGTGTGCGGCCATGCATGTACAGCGGGGGAAAGTAGTAAATTCCACAAATTTACAAATTTCTGAGACAATGGATCTCAGATCACTCTCCGAAGCAGAAACCTATAAATATCTTGGTATGTCACAGTCTTTGGGTATCGAGGGTGGAGACATCAAGCGGGCGGTGAAGGAGCGCTTCTTCTGTCGCCTGACAAAAGTACTCAACAGTTTTTTGTCGGGCGGCAATAGGGTGCGTGCCTTCAACGCCTGGGTGATGCCCTTGCTCACATACTCCTTTGGCATATTAAGGTGGACTCAGACTGAGCTCGATTTCCTGGATCGAAGAGTGCGTGTACTGCTCACTGCGCACCGTATGTTACACCCACGATCTTCTGTTATGAGACTGTACATCCCGCGGAAGTTTGGAGGTCGCGGCTTCTTAAATGCCAAAGACCTCCACAACCGCGAAGTGTGCAGTCTCAGGGATTACTTCCTAAACAGTGAGTGTGGGATGCATCGTGGCGTAGTGGCAGTAGACGCATCTTTCACCCCGCTCTCCATGGCAAACGAGAACTGGCGCAGACTTAAAGTACTAAGCACCGAGGACCGCAGGGCGGTATGGAAGAGTAAGGAGCTACATGGGTGGTCCTACAAGGCTCTTACGGGGCCCGACGTAGACCTGCTCGCGTCGGTGAACTGGTTACGTTTCGGGGATCTCTTTGCGGAAACCGAAGGTTTTGTCTGTGCAATTGCGGACGAAGTTATCATGACGGACAACTACCGGAAATATATCCTGAAGGACGGTACGGTCGATATTTGTCGGGCATGCCGCCGTCCCGGAGAGTCGCTCAGGCATATCATTTCCGGTTGTGGTCATCTTGCTAACGGCGAGTACTTGCACAGACATAACTTGGTAGCCAAGATTATTCACCAGCAGCTTGCTCTTCTGTACGGTCTTGTGGACTTCGAAGTGCCGTACTATAAGTACACACCTGCGCCAGTTCTCGAAAATGGTCGTGCCACGCTCTATTGGGATCGATCTGTCATCACGGACAGGACTATTATAGCCAACAAACCTGATATCGTGCTGACAGATCGATTGAAGCGCCAGGCAGTGCTCGTCGACATCACCATCCCCCATGATGAGAACCTCGTGAAGGCCGAGAAGGACAAGGTTAGTAAGTACCTAGACCTGGCACACGAGGTAACCGCTATGTGGGATGTTGATTCGACGATCATTGTCCCGATAGTCGTCTCTGCGAACGGTCTAATTGCGAAGAGTCTCGACCAACATCTTAAGAGACTCTCGTTAGATGGCTGGGTCAAGGGTCAGATGCAGAAGGCGGTACTCTTGGACACGGCGCGGATAGTCAGGAGGTTCCTCTCTCTGTCGCCCTAACCACCGGTAGCTTAGGCCCCGCCTCGCTGCCGGCGGCACTCTAGGTTAGGTTTTTTATAATGCTTTTATATTTTGTATGTATATTTTTATATTTTACATTTGATAAATATATAGTAAAAAACCTAACATGTGAAAAATAATAAATAAGGAGAATAATAATAATATTGGGGGACAATCTCACACAAATCGACCTAGTCCCAAACTAAGCAAAGCTTGTACTATGGGTACTGGACGACGATATACATACTTATATAGATAAATACATACTTAAATACATAGAAAACATCCAAGACCCAAGAACAAATATCCGTGAAAAATGCACAAATAAATGCCCTGGCCGGGATTCGAACCCGGGACCTCTAGCTTCGGAGGCAGAGTCACTACCAACTAGGCTAAACAGGTCGTCAAAAGGTGTATTTAATAAAATCAAATACTGAGTTGAGATTTCTTGTAACCTCAAATGCATGCACCAAATATTTAAGTTTAGACCAATGCACGTGGTTGACTGCCTGGTACTGGTATAGAAGCTTAGCCATTTGTACTTTTTTAATTGTGCAATCTAATTTAAAATAGGTAATAAATGAGTATTCATAAACACTGTGCATATTTTATAAGTCGGAGAGGCGAACAGCGAATATGTTACGCAGTCTTTATTGCTCGTCGTTCTTGTAACTCGATTACTGAGTAGGTATAGGTACCTACGAGTATAGAGTGTACCGGCTAATACAGCGCGGAGAGGAATGCTCTTCGCAACTTGTTTCGCCTCCCCGCAGCACCTGCCCCTAGTATATCTTAACGCCGGGATTCGTAATACTTGACAACGGGTGATCGGGGGTCTGAAGCAACACTGGTTCGTACCAAGCGAGGAAGATTTTCTGACTTTCTAGCAGCATTGGGCTCGCCGCACCGCACCACACCCGCAATTCCGTCGACGACTTTCGTACATTATTTCTTACATCTACGCGTTTTTACCTAACTCTCTTTGTTCAAAGTAAGATTAAAGCTCCATAATTTTTAAAATATTTGGTAGGCGTTATGAAAATAGTCTATACATTTTCTTTACCTATTCGTTATCAGGGGTAGTCACGCATTAGTCTTAATAAACAGAGTTAATACGTATAATATTAGGTTTCATGTTCGGTGTTGCGGGCTTTTTTACCCGACTGCGCGACGCAAAGGAGGAGGTAATGTGTTTAACAGCCTATGTATGTATGTTGGTTCCTATGTGGTAGAGACCAAACGCGTCGGCCGATTTTGATGATTCTTACATCAATCGCTTCATCTTAATTGTCCAAATATAACTATATAAATTCATTTTTTACGCAGTTGGGTTTTTTAAGGGTTGAGTGTATTACATTTTATTATGCTGAATTTTTGGCACATTAGCCAAGTGAAGTAATATCTATGCCGGTCGTTAATGTTTAAGGAGTTCCGTCAATTAAAGGATCCTATACATATGTAACACGCAACCATGATCCACCAACTTGCCATCATCTACCGACCTCATCATCAGTTCCACTTCGAAATGCATATTTTGATAAGGCACATCTGCGACTTTCATGAACGATGTAATTAATGTTCACTACCGTCGCACTCCGAATTTGTTGATTTCGTGAGCCATCACGTGCCTCTCACATTTGAGGAGTTCCCTTAATTCCTCCTGTATTGCTTTCGAACCAAATATGGTACATACAGGATTATCGCTGCATATATATACATATAAAATCAACTATGAACCTCCTTCCTTCTATTAAAGTTCGTGTAAAAATCGCCAAAGAAAATAGCTTGTCAATGTTGCGCTTGGAGTAAGCGGTGAGGGTTCGTCAGGCGGGTGATATAAGTCGTAAAGTGGCGGTCGAGAGCTCCCGGGGGCAGTGAACGAGGGTATCTGATTGCTGCTGCTAATATTTTACCACTTCAGTGACCTACTTGTCTTCAATGTTATATTTTTGCATTGGCAAATTTTTGGAATAACCTGAAAGTATTTCCAATAAGTAATGACTCAGTTAGGCCCGTGTGGCTACTCGTACCTATTAATACCAAATGAATATAGTACCTGTAAATAATAATTAAAAGTTGGTTTTGTTGGAGACTAAACTTCTGAGGCCAGTAGTCCAATTATTTGTTATTGGCGTTTTATAAATGACCCCTTTCAAACGGGAAAAAACGGGATTGTGTTACCGTAAAATGAAGTATATTCACTGTATATTTACACTGATTCTTAATCCAAAATTCAATTCGAGTTTGTCTGCCTGCCTGTTCCGCGTTTATTGCTTTTGTATTGATAATATATATAACCGTTTCAGATCCGAACAATTAGAAATATGTTATAGATAAGTTTTAATCAATTCGCACTATCGTAGGTACTGGATTGAAAGGGTTAATTAAGTCAGGGAAGAAACAATCGAAGACTAGACCTCGAACTTGCGACCCATGTCCTGTATTTCTATCAGACATATAAATCATAGTTCCCTCTATTTCAGTTTGAAAGGAATAAGCAAATTATTATCTTGACGGCCTTAGAAAAGCAAGTTACTCATAACATTAGTAAAATATACGTCTAATTGCACAGGTGTTTGAGGGCTCTTGGTCATACAGCGCTACCGTCTCGGTGTAATTACTTTTTCGAACAGATGGACAACTGATTGCGGCCCAGCTGCATGATAGCAATTATTATTATTGCCATAACTCGCACTGGCCGGCGCATTAATAGCGCAGTTTAGTCCTTAGCCGTTATTCACAAGTTTCACAACGCTTCACATCACCTCAGGCGACCTCAGTGTAAGTCGGACTTACGATTACCTATTGTTATTACGATCATATACCTACTAGGCGAAAATAGTGAGGTGGAATAAGACGTGAATAGCATAGGTAATCGCGAACCTGGCGCAAATTTAATACGCGCCGACAGAAACACATGCAGCTTTCAGAAAAGGAAATTTTAAATATTGCCGAAATAGCTAATGGGGCAGCGACATTCTAAATTCAGACACGTATAGTCTGTGTGTGAAAGCAGTCATTTTGGGACTCTGCAGGCCAGGTGATTGTGTGTACAGAAATCTGAGATGTAATCAATCTTCGTACAGAAGTATTCACTTCCTAATAGTGTTTGCGAAAAAAAATATTTCATTTGAAAATGAATTTTTTCGCGTACGTAGTACATACATACTACCTATACTAAATGTTTTGTCAATATTTCAATGCGGTAGATGACTCGTGTTTAAATTATAAAAAAGTGTGGATAAAGAGATAGTAAACTACCAAATTATCACAACAAAAACTAAATTTTACTAATCGACCATAATTATTGTTAGACTATCGTTAAACGAAAATTTCGAAAATTCATGTAATATTTTTTCTGTCCAGTAACTCAGCCAAATTACTCGTTTTTCCGTATACTTAATGTAGTACGGAGCTAGTCAACTGTGACGTGACGTCAATATTAACTGTTAATTAGTATACAGGGTGTGGCCTGTAATAGGAGCAAAAATATTTTAAAGACTGCTTTCTTAGAGCATCTGCAGTAACCTCGTGTGTCCAAAATAAAAATATCTTTTTTCACTTGGGAGAAATTTTGATCTAAAGTTACGACCTCCAAGTAATGGATCTTGACACCACGAGATTATAGCGCGGCAGTCACTGCTGATATTGAGGAAGCATAGTTATGACTCATAATCGTTGTTGCATTTTTGGTTAAAAGGATATTTTTGGGATTTTTTTTTAACTGTAATTTTTTAGTGTTTTTTTAATAAATAGTTATTAATATAGCTCTAGTAGAATAAAAAAAATATTCCGACGAATTGAGAACCTTCTCCTTTTTTTGAAGTCGGTTAACAATGGGACCAATTAGAAAACACATAAACGGTCCACTAGTCTCCGAGTAATCGTTGAACATACATAAAAAAACATTAAAATAAAATATTCCGACGAATTGAGAACCTCCTCCTTTTTTTGAAGTCGGTTAAAAATGTACATAGAAGCTATATTTGCGAAAATGAATCCAAAAAAAAATTTTTTTTCGGATAAAATTAATTTGGAAATAATTGCTGGAGAGCTCAATAGTGTACCGTTTAATTTTTTGCTCCTATTACAGGCCACACCCTGTATATGGAGCGTCTCCAGTGCTCAGCAGCTATGTTGTACTTACATTTTTGTCATTTGTAGTAGTATATTTGCTCCGACTGTAGTTGGCCCAATACAAACATTAGACCAACTCTCAAAACTGGTTCGATTGTCATTGTGAAATAAAGTCATCGAGCTTTTTTCCAATTATTTTTCACAATTCTATTCGAACTACATAGCTTACAGGAAAAATTGTTTATACGGGACTATTAACAATTAGATCACATATAATAGATAAAAATGAAAGTTAAAGTTATAGACCTCGCGGTTTATCTCTGAAACTGTCGTGTCCCGTAACTAATATTAGACATTGTCTGGTAAATTAAGTAAATTGCTGATTTCGCATTCAGGTGTATACTTTTTAAATATAAAACATATTACCTAATTGTAATAATTTGGCGGTTTATTTGTTATTAATAATTATCTATATCACTATGTTATGATTGTTTTGTATTTCAACGTAAGGAAACTGCTTAATTCAAACCCTTTTCCGAAGTGGGAAAAGTATTCTGACAGGCCAATTAATGGTAAGAAAAGTTACTGAACGCCTCTGTCACAGTATATGTATATGTATACTGTGCCTCTGTATGTACTCGGCCATCCAGCTCGATCCCGCGTGGGGAGCGTGCTGTACGCTGTAGGTAAGTACATACTAGTAAGCCGTACTGCTCTGGAAGTCGTCGTTAATGACTCCTATAGGGGCAAACATCTGGCCTTAACGTGATGTTTATTTATATCCCGACCGGAAGTGATGGTCTCGAGCCCACATCCGGTAGCCAGCGAAATATGGCGTGTGTACCGCGTGTGTACCGCGTGCGCACCGAATTTGAATCACGGAAAATAAGACAATTTGATTGTATATTCATGTGTATTATTATTGATTTGGATTTTCGAGTTTTCTTGAATTCCATTAAAGTATGAAGCTCGGTCTTTATTTGCACTTGTCCAAGTGAATGGATACTTTCAAGAACAAATTTTAATCTCGGGTTCCAAATATTAGGCATAGCGAAAGATATGCGGTTTCATGTCTAAACATTATAAGTAGACAACACATAATAATATGGCTAATAATCCTAATATTTATGATATACATAAATGCGCAAATACTTACCAAATAAAAAATAATGAGTAACTATAAGTGCCTTTATTTCTAGTTTTGTTTCTATCAACCATAAATATTAGACATGTAGTATGCTACTAATGATGGCCATGTGCAGCATTGTGAGACAGTTTAATCTACACCATATTACCTCACAAAGCATTTAATAATATTTGTAGCAAACAAGGCATTGTAATCTAGAGGAAGAATATTTTATAAGTCAAAAATAGAATATCATTGTGGCATGTGTGGCCCAAGGAAGGCCTTGTTAATGCTGATAAGGTCTAACTTGGTGCACTTATCTAACGGCCGCTTAACACATGGCGCGCTCGCACCTGGCGTCAAAAAAAGTTATAAAAGCCCCGAAACATGCTCAAAAGGATCAATTTACTGATAGAAGTTCTATTTAGACTGGCACGCGGCTCTTTGGCAGTGTGCTCGGAGATTAATCGAAGGTAACGCCGCCCCCTGCCGGCTGGCCAACGCATCTGTTCATTAATTGCCTGTTTAAAAACAAAACTATTTGAGAAACAACGGAAATCACTGAATTTACATAAAAAGCATCATATCATTTTCATGTCGTATATGCGAGTTGCATGTTAAAGTAATCATCTAAAACAAAAACTCTTACGATTCCTACTTTTTTAATTTTAATAATGCTACTGCTTATTCTCGAAATGGTGATTATAGCTTCAATATAACAGGCTGGGTACCGATTCGCGAATGCTCCACCCTTATTACGGTGGAAAAACGGCCTCTTGTATTTATTACACTTAATCCACTTTACAGATAATTAGGATACTCTTGAAAAAAATTGCTTTCAGGGAGCAATAAGATCAATGTTAGTTGAAAGACTGAACTTCGTAGCGACACATTTTCGTAATTAATGTTGAAGTAAAAACCCAACCTCGTTAGAAAGCCGCGCTGCACAGACTTCTAATGTATTGAAGAAATTAGTGACAATTTAGTTCCAAGGCAGTTGATTTACTTCTTTAATAGCTAAGTAAGTGAAACTTTCTTTTTAACATAGTAAAGTACCTACTATGTTTGAGATTTAATTACGTTTAGATTGACTAGCGAGTAGCGCAACATATACAACAAAACACGATTAATCCACACTCTGTTCGAACGATTTTCGAATTTCTTAAGCGGATTGCAGTATAATTCTGGGGGTCTAGTCCGAAATTCGAAATCCGTACTTCGTATGGTGCCGTCCCTTTCACTCATGTAGTGAAAGGGACGGCCCCATACCGTCCCTTTCACTCATGTAGTGAAAGGGACGGCACCATACGAAGTTCGGATTTCGAATTTCGGAGTAGACCCCCTCTGTCGAATTATGTTTCCTAGTCCGCCGCTCGTGAGCACCCTACCTGTACCAACTTCCATTTACTTACATTATCATATAGTTATATAGAGAAAGGTTAACTGTATACATTTTACTCTATACATTCACAACAAATAAAATCAACAGATTCCATTACTTACTTAATATCTTTTGAAAATACATAAAGAATATTAAGTAGAATAAGTAGGTGCCTAAAAGAACATCAAAACCTAAGTGTTCAGAACATCCTTTATCACGTCTTTACCAGGACCCTCGGAGAATACGCCTTAAGTATGGGTTTTGTGTCACAGCCACGTTACTCTTTATGTCCTGCATATAATATTATGTTTACTGCTATAAACATTGTGATAGTTAATGCATTAAATGGTTACAAAACGACTCATTTTTACGATAATTTACCAAGGAGGAGTCTTAAAGGGTACAACTGTCCGAGAAGGCAGCAGTTTTGAGTTTACAAAAATGTACTTCAAACAAAACATGCTTATTTTAATACATCCTGTACAAAAAGATCATAAAAAGATAGCATTAATATGACACTAAGCTGATATATCTTTTATTAATTATCGATGCTTACCGTATTGTTAAACCCGATGTTTAAGTTGGGCAACCTTTTATGTGCCCAACTTGTGCCGGGGCAACCTAACACCGCTGGGTAGAGTATAAAATCAGCTTTCATTTCACACAGCAATTTATTAAATTACTGGTAAATAAATAACAAAAAACGATTATCTAATATTAACTCCGCTCGCTCCCCCTTCATAGTAAGTAGTCCCGGGCTGAAAGTAGGAAACCCTAATTTTCCAATTCCATGTTCTTTCAACTTAAATGTCTGCTTAAATTATATGAATATTATATTATATTTTCTTTGTACATAAATAAATGCTTTCTCAGGGAATATTACCTACCCAAAAAGTTAATTAGTGTTTTTTTTAACAGCTTAAAGGTCCACAATCCATATGTGATATTATTGTACCCCAATATTTAAAAAAAAAATTAAAAAATATTGTTTAACTAACATTTTCACTGCGAGTGCTGATTTTGATTTCTTCTTCCTATCAACTTACGGATAATAATAATATTTAATTATAACTAAATCAGGAGGCCGTCTAATAAATAAGAAAAAATGGGTGTTAAATAATTTAATATAGTGTACTAGATATGCATTTACAGAACCTAAACCTAATGTTCAAATAAATCTAACTAATCACTACATAAGTATAAAACAAAGTCGCTTCCTGCTGTCTGTCTGTCTCTATATGTATGCTTAGAGCTTTATAACTCCACAACGGATTTTGATGCGGTTTATTTTAATAGATAGAGTGTATGAGTGTAATATAGCAGAGAAACACTGACAATTTTAGTAATTTCTAATGTGATGTCGTAAATAAACACATTTTTTTGCGCTTACATTGCAAACACTGGCTGAACCCTACGACATAGATATAATATAGATATATATATATATAATATATACTACAGTATTGTACACCTTAAAAAGGTTAACAAAAAAGTCCCCGATGGTATACGTCTATCTCTTAAAAGGATAACCCAAAATCACCATTTTTTAACCTTTACTTTTTACGAGAAATAATAGTTTATTTACGAAGCGATTTTAAGCAATACGGGATTAATCCTTATCCAATTAAGTTCCTTAAATACATTGTGCTTTCAATCTAAACACACGGCAGCGTGCCCAGCCATGTTCACCCCAGGAACTGGCGGATAGCAGCCGTGTGTTATTTTACACGAACCGTTTGAAGCCACTTTTGACCCCCCAATAACTCCAAATGTATTTAACATAAAAAAATGAAATTTGGTATATGAACAATAAACATCCTTTAGAACAACTAGAACCCCAAATTTCATAAATATAGGTGAAATAGTTATTGAGAGATTAAAGTTCAAAAAACGGCATTTTTACCACTGACTGACTGATTAGTAATCAATAACCTAACCCCACTTCCAGGTGACCTAGAAAGGTGAAATTTGGCATCCAGCTTGGTAATTGTCTGTGTACACAAAAAAAAAAAACAGAAAACAGTGGTTTTCTTATAGTTTATTATTATTATTATTATTTATGCTTGTTACCTCAGAACCAGTACTCTGTCATTTACTAACCGATTTGGAAAATTCTTTTTTTTGTTTGAAACGGTATACGTCCTGGATGGTCCCATTGTAATTAGGTCAGAATCTGATTATAGGGTCCTGGAAAAATCGAGGGAAGTCTTCAAATATTTAAGGTGCACCTGTAGCGGTTTGGGTATTTTGTATAGTAAATAGTGCATTCGCTCTTGAAAAGCACCATTTGATGAAGTTTGACAAAAAGTAATGATATCCCATCAAAAACATAATTGTGAAAATGGCAGCCAAGTTCACCGAAAAAAGAATTGAGATCTAAATGGGCGCCAAGTTCCGTAGATTATCTAAAAAGGTGCCAAGTCTGGCACTAGATTGTTAACAGTAAAACTAATTTATTGCGGCTTAATGCATTCAGAGCCTTAACTTGCCAGTTTTCTATGCAGTACGTTATTAATACCATGGAAGCTGTTGGATATTTAAGAAAACTGCCTGCCTGCCTGGGCCTGTTTAGCCTAGTTGGTAGTGACACTGCTTCCGAATATAGAGGTCCCGGGTTCGAATCCCGGTAAGGACATTTGTTTCTGTGGTGAGCAGAAGCATTTGTTCCTGAGAATTGGATGTTTTCTATGTATTTGTTAACTGAACTCCGATGTAACATGAGGTTATTGTAATGAATTCAGTAAACTTTGAATTAAATGTATTTATTACTTTTAGATAATCATATAATAATGAATCATATTAGATGTATCAATGACAGGAAAATTGGAATAGAATAGATTTTAAATAATATTTCAAATCTTCTGTCACGTTCTCATGCGCGACGTAGTGTTATGCCGATGTGTCTTCTAATCGGTAACATCAACATCCTCCCCCTCCTTGAAAGGCTGGCTTTCAAAAGGCTTATGGGAGTCGAGTCCTTCCAAAGCGAACAGCTTCGAAACGGCTCTCTTAATTATGCCGTTCTTGGTACGTAAGTCGACGACTCTGCAGACGCCATCTTTACCAGGATATAGTTTTACTACTCGTCCTAAGAGCCATTTCATTGGCGGTACGTGGTCATCAATGATTAAAACGAGGTCGTCGATCTTGATTGACCCTTTATTCGTTTTCCACTTGACGCGTCGCTGGAGCGTAGTTAGGTAGTCCTTTGACCAACGAGAGCAGAAGTGCTGTCTCAGTCTTTGCACGACCTGGTATCTATTTACTGATAAAGTTTTCACTTCAGGTGATGGCAGGGACATTAAAGGTCGTCCGACAAGGAAATACCCAGGCGTGAGTGGTGCTAAATCAGACGGATTCTCGGATAATGGTGTCAACGGACGAGAGTTAATGATTGCCTCAATCTGCGCAAAAAGTGTAGCTAACTCTTCAAATGTTAAACTTGTATTACCCGCAATTCTCTTTAAATGATATTTATTTATTTATGTTATGTTGTATTTAAGTGTATATCTATTCAATATATCGTCGTCTAGTACCTGTAACACAAGCCTATTGAGTTTACTATAGGACTAGTTCGATTTGTGTAAAAAATTGTCCTAAATTTATTTATTTATACAAGTACCTCAGTACCTACGAGTATTGAGTAGATCCAGCACTGAGAATTGTCGATTTAGGTCATTCTTAATTCAAATCACTTTAACTTCACTCGATGCAAAATTGCATTTCAGTCACCGATTTATTGGCAACGGCAGCCAGTTTGATGCAGGTTTGATTTGATATTACTTTTAATCTTAACAATTATTGAATACCGATGTGATTCTGATTATCGAATAACTGTCTTTAAAACGATATTGTTTTTTTTTCATACATATACAATGAGAAACACAGTGAAAAATAAGAGTGTCTAAAGTCGTAGCGATTTCTATGATATGACTTTTATGGAACCTAAAAAAAAACTATTAAAAAATGATTACTCAATTACTTTGACAAATTGTCACACGCGAATGCTCGTCTTCTTTTCAAAATGATTTGCTCTATTGAATATGTAAATAAAATAAGGATGTCCGTTTTCGGGTTGAAAATAATTAGGTACCAAGATGTATGATGATTGGTGATATTTTATTTGATTTTTTAAACCCTAATGTTCAACTTAGGTACGTTTCTCAATTTATACATCAGTGTCTATGACAGAAGCAAACATTTTGCAAGATCATTATGTACCTCAGTAGGTAGTTCGTTGTGATGGACATATCAAAAATATGTGCAGTTAAAGAAAATCATTATTGAGCTTTATTTAATCGCCATCGCGGCGTTTACGTCGATTTAGAAATGAATTTCCGTAATAAATAAATATAGGTAAAGTTTAGCGGAAGAGCTTCAAATATTGATATCATCGAGTTTGAGCAATGATAACAGTTTTTAGGTCGGTAGGTACATACTTTATTTTATTAGTAAATATTACTCGTAGTTCAGGATTCCTGTATCTTATCATGATGCCCGCTCGTTCGATGTTTTGCGATTACTAGAAAATATTTTTTATTGGTGATATTCTCAATTATTAGCTACATGTATAGGTCATGGTAAATTAAAATGATAATAGTCCGTGAAACGGAAGCGGAAGTTGGTCGCAGGAGACACGCCGGTGCGCGTGCGATGTTGCGGAACTGTCCTGCTGCATCAGCCAGCCATTCCGTTCACCCTTTACTCTTCACTTGTTACAACTCACTTACGTAAATGCCACAAATAGCATAAAATAAAATTGTAAATTCAAGAAAAAATAGTAATACGTGGTAGAACATAAAGGACATTGTGAGAGAGCACTCGATCTAATGAAAACTGCTATTGTCACGGCACGGTTTACTCTGGGACAATAATATTCGATTGTACTCGTAAATTGTAATAGATCAAATTAGTAAAGTACATATTGAGTTTCAAACTACGGTAGCCCAGTCGTGTAAGCAAGCTGCCACGCGGCGGTCTTGGGTTTGAATCCCGGCTCGTACTAAGTAATGAGTTTGTTGGAACTTATGCACGGAATATCATTGTAGATATTTTATATATTATCATTTATATTCGCCGTTAGCTTTTCGGTGACGGACAGTGGGACGTAAACTGATTGTGATGATGATATTGAGTTTGGTATTTTTATGTAAGCCAGTGGGATATACTCGTATGTATAGGAAATAGGCTGAAGAAAAAGATGATGATAATATTGAGTTTGGTATTTTTATGTACGTTACATTACTTTACGTGCGTGCTTTTGATATAAAAAAAAATTGGGGGACAATCTTACACAAGTCGACCTAGTCCCAAACTAAGCAAAGCTTGTACTATGGGTACTAGACGATGATATACATACTTATATATCAGTAGATAAATACATAGAAAACATCCAAGACCCAGGAACAAAGTCCGTGCTAAATGCACAAATAACTGATATGACTGTAAATTACATGAGACATAAAAGGTTGCAACTTAAATATGGGGTTTTTCGTATTTTGAACGCACTAGGTTCTCCCCACATATCTATCGACGCGGAAACCGCAAAAGCCGATAGAAAAAAGCTTTATGTCCAAGCAATCTGAGCTACAAAGGCATGGTTCGACTCGGTTAGGCTCGGCCGACGCCGACCGATGCGCCAACGTCGTTTACGCTCTTATTGTAGACTAAAGCTTTTGCCGGCTATTGCTGATTCCGCATCGATAGGTTTGGGGAGACCAAGGCTGGGTTGCACCAAACCGTCTGTAATCGTAAGCGGTGTTCGTTAAGTTTTGAATGTATGGAAAGTTTGACAAGTTTCTATGGGATGATAGCTGCCGGCGCCATATTTAACGTTGATCGGTCTGTGATCGTAAGTCGGTGCAACCCAGCCTAAGAAATGAGCATTTGCAGGGAAACATCGTCGGCCGCCAAGACGAGCAACCAGTTGCGGAACGAGCAGAGCACGCTGCAGTGGGCGCGCTCGTCGCTGCAGGAGCTGCGCGCGCAGCTGAGCGAGCTGCGCGCCGGCCTCGACAACTCCGCGCTGCTGCGTGAGCTGCACGTCATGCGTAATGAGGCAAGCACCCTAAAGGACAATACACAGTAGGCCGTTCCATGTCCGGACCGGCCCGTTTTCTATGGCAGTACGATGCCGGCTGTTGCGTGGCCGAGGCCAGTGTCGCTCGGAAGCGGCCAGCCCAGCTGCTTTTTAGTCAACACAATCGTTTTACGGCCGATCGAGCTACGGCCGAGGCTCGGAAGCGGCCCGATCTCGGCCCGGCCCGGAAACGGAATGGTCTATCATCCTTTACTACCCAAGTTACAGTAGGTATGCAATACAATTTGCTGCTTGCAAATGTTGAGCGGAGCGTGGTTGTCATGACATGTGGACATCATATAAGTAAAACTCCGAAACGGAAGAAAAATAATTTGTTTTCGGAGATTCATGCTCTACGAGGAATTTATTCTCCAATATTATAAAAGGACATTGCAAATTGCAGCTGAGTTCTCGCCATGAGAACTGCGCGCCTGGTCCGCTTTGCCATGCTATAGGTATATGTATACGTATACCTACTTGTATACTAGTAGGTACTATAAAGTCCCAACTATACAAACCCATTACACCAAACACCTTAAACGTATTTTAGTTTAGTAGTTAGTTATTTAAATATTGGCGAAAGAATGTTTGGTTTTTCATACTATAAAACACCCGTGCCAACCATCTTAAATTTCTATATCGCCTGATCGGAATGATAAGAAAATGAGTTTAGTTCCTTCTGGCTGCAGATGGTGACTTCAAGTCCTTCGCTGAATAAATTTTAAATAGACCTTACTTACTATCAAAATGCAAGTCAAAGTTACAATGTATTTACCTAGTCTTTGCATAAAAAAGGCTGTCATTAAATAGTTCGTTAAAGTAGGTAGGTAAAATTAATTATTATAGTATATGAGTTACAAGTAATGCCACTGTAAAGTTTTTTCATAAGCAAGAGTAGAGGTAATAAATATTGAACATCATTTGTTTGTTTTAGTTAAAGCAGGCGCTGGTGGAGACGGCGGACCTGACGCAGCTGGCGCGCACGCAGGAGGCGCGGCTGGACAAGCTGGACGGCGCGGTGGGCCGTCTCCAGTACGAGGCGCGCCAGGCGCGCGACGCCAGCGCCGCCCAGGGCGCGCGCCTCGCCTCGCTGGCCAGAGAGGTGAGACATTTACTAGCGTCGCGTCGCAGGGACGCCAAACTCCACCGACGAAGGACATCGTAACACCACTGTATGCCTTAAAACCCCACAATTTCCGCGCTGGTCGCAACTCATGCTATATAGCTATGCCACTGGAAACACACTTTTCCAATCAGGTTGGCGGGCTGGCGGTGGACTTGGCGGCGGGCATTAGTCGGCACCGCGCACAAATTTTCGTCTTTTCTCTAACTTGTTTGCAATCAATATCTTCTTTATAAGAACAGAAACAGGCATTTTTATTCGGTGACCCTGTTATTTTTGGTGCTGCGTAACATAAGCGAAATGTAGCGGCTAAATGTGTCGTTAGTTACCGTGAGCAATAATAGACTTATCTGACTAAACTGAATGGGCGTCGGTTAGGCTCTCATAGTAAGTACTTATGTAAATATCACTCATAAACAAAACGTACGTGCGAATGTTGGAGTAGCCTTTTTTCTAGGCTAATCAATCCTATCCTACATTCGTATTCTGCGAGTAGGTACTCATTTGTTTGGTCGCGTTAAATGGGACGAAATAATGGATAAGCATTAGTGATCCATTTAAATCACAATAAATACTCATTTATCGTTTTCTGCTCACATCATTTATAAAACGATTTATTAAAACGACAAAAGCCTAATGCTGACCCTTTCTTAAGTAGGTACTCTAAAGATGAGCCGTAGCTCCGTATAGCTTGCCCGTAAAGGATATTCACAAAAATATACCCATTCAACCAGGGACAGGCTCGGTTCAATGATTGAACCCTCATCATCCCCCAATAGAGAATCACATCATATGGAGTGTAAATCGTTGACCTAAATCTGCTTTTTAATATTATTATATTATGTATATCATAAAATAGTGGTTATTTACACACGCCCATTGAATTGACCCCTTGTAATGTATTATTCTGGATCTAGCTAGATAGAAAATATTGCGGGAAAACTAACAAAAATTACTTAATATACATCCTTTCCCATGTTCTACCACTTTCAATGAATCATAAACTATGTATAATAAAAATATATATAGATGGACCTCGAAAAACAAGCAAAGTAAAATTCGAACTGCTAGCATATTCGTAGGATAGGTGCCTACGTACGTATCCTACTAGGCACATTCAGATATATATGAGAAACAAATGTTTATGTATATCAGACCAACTGCTTTCAATAGGATAGGTAAATTGGATAGGCTCTGTTGTATATAGTTTGGCGAAAATATGAAACGTTATCTAATAACGAAAATGTAAAGTCGAGCGATCACCTCTCGCGCTAGGCCGACGGGAGCTTTTTCTGCCTTCGATATTCAGTTATTCAATTCAATTTGTTATTTTGAGAATGTAGAGGTTATTACCTACAGACCAAAAGGAGGCGAAGGTGGTGGTTTATTTAAGTGTAAATGCATCGGCGACTTTAACGTTTTAACCTGTAACGAAAGTATTCGTTTTGGTAATAGCTTTTTGACCAAACAGAAGTACGATTTCGGGGCTTAATTACTTTATTTTATTTATGATTTCTTGGTAATATCAACACTTTGCGATATTTGAGGAGAGATCCAGAACAGATATGTAGCAATGACCCTAATTACTATAATTGAGAGTGAATGGTTAATCGCTTTCTGACCAAGCGAGCAAATGTTGAAGCCAACCCGCTCAGTTTCTATTCATTGTTTTATTAAAATATATGGCATACATTATGAGTTGGGGTTGGTTTGATTATAATTAGCTCCTTGTGGTAGGAAATTTATTTTTCTGTATCATGTTTATAGAGTCTATTATTGTTTGTGTGGGAGTTTTAATAACAGGTGTTATCCCTCTTCACGGTCCGTGGCTGTAACCGTTGGCGACCGTTGCGTTCGTAATTGAGGTCCTATTATAACTTATCCGGAGTTTTGAGTATCAAGCTTGCTAGCTCGCCCCGCGAACTCGGAAGCTGTCGGGTATCAAGGTCAATTGATTCATGGAGAGGTATACTAGAGGTGACTAGAGGTAGGAGGGGTAGGTAGGCCGGCTAGGAAGCCGACTGCAATTATTTATATCTCGTTACTGGATGCCATTGCCATTACTGAAGCCTCAATATGTATACCTATACCTACTTTATTCGGTGAATTACCAGGTTAAGATCATATTATACCTACTACTTAAGGTTAGTTAGAGTGACACTAATCAAACCGGTGGGTTACGAATGTACTGTATACTGCATTATAAATCATAATAATAAAATATAATAAAATCACTAAGTACTTAATCTTAAACTCGAACCAACTATTGGCCCTACATAATTTTCGAAGCTGAAGTTTAAATCATATTTTCAAATAATTTGCAAATACCTATGATTAAAAATCTCGCTGTGTGGGTGTGCTTACGTATAAAGGAGCTAAACGAAAGTAAATCCACTCCACTTTAATCCCATTAATGATCATACAAAAAAGCATACACACACACACACACACACACACACACTTTTTTGGGATATCAATTATTGAACAAATTTCTGGGTAAAGTAGGTACTTACGTATCTAATAGAATTAATATTTATATTAAAACATTAAATGCGAAAAAATAATCAAAAATTACTTTAATAAGTCTTATGTTACTTAAATAAAAGTAAGAAAAGGTAAGGTACTAAGTTTAATTGATAATTGACAAAGTCTTGCCTTTCTAATAAAAGTGTAGGTATTATAAGTATATTAAGTAATGCCTAATGCCTATTTACAAATATATGTTTTCTTTTTGCTATTTAAAGAAATAGCGTCGTAAGTAACAAACGGAGGGTAGGATAGACTGCCTACGCTGCCTAGGTGCAATTAAAATACAATAAAACTTCATAATATAGCGATCTCTGAATCTGCAGTGCCATGAATTACATTCGCAAATACGGCGCCCCTTCCACTCAAATACTTCCAACCAAACAGTTTCATTTTCCAAAGATATCTGGTAAGCGACATATGATGGTCGGTCTAAGCAGACGCCATTAATCCTGTGATTGGGCGTACATAAAGAGCACAGGTGGACAGCACAGCACCATTCACGAAATTTCATTGAAGCGTCGCCAGTGAGCAGCGAGTGAACAATAAAAAATAGGGTCAGTGAACCGAGCAGGCCCATAATATCAATACCCGACGCAATGCAATTTTCAGTTCTGTAAGCGCGCAACTCAAAACGTAGAACCCTACTACTTTGCTACTAAGTATCTAGGTTACTGCTTACCCCTTTTGGAATAAGGGGCGTATGATTACTGATTGTGATTACACTGTTTACCGATGGCACTCGTAGCGAATGTAACTAATAGTTAGAAATAATAGTACTCTTGAGGACCTTAACCAAATCACATACTCGTACAGTCCTACAAACGTATGATGCTTGACGTTTTTCTTGTTAAATTTCGATTTTAAATCTGATTAAATTATGTGCTTTACCCTCCGAACTAACTGACGGAAAGACCCACTTATAGATTTATTTAAAAACAAGAAATTGGAGCGTGTGAATATACCGCTCAACGGGATGGAAGGGAGTTTGAAAGCAGAGCTTCTCGGGGCAGGCATTGTCGTTTAAAACGGGTCCGAACACGGGCGCCGGCTGACTTGTCACTTATGATTTACATTCATACATGTATGTACATAGTGAAACTAGTAGGTTGACCATTCATGACACCACAGGTGGTGTTAGTGTTGCTCGCGCGATCCGTACGGCGAGCACGATAAGTGAGCCGATAAAGCCTCACGAGTTACATGTGATGTTTTTCAACAATTTGCGAGGAAGAAATTAATGAAATATATAACTTATTTTCAAAGTGCTGTAATGTCCACTAAGATCTTAAGTCAATATTATAAAAAAGAAAATCGTAATATTGCACTTGTCATCTGCACATCAGGTTTAAAGAATTGTTTGTTTCTGTACCTGGGTGACTCGTAATTATAACTCTCATTAGTTGGTATTTATTTAGTAATCGAGCAATGATAATGATTAATGAAAAATGTACCTCACTTGTATCATAATCACTATTGTTGATGCTACCCGCATTACTTATACTTACAATAAGCATTCGATAAATTACGAGTCAATTAATTCTGGAAAGTTTACGTTAATCGTCACCCCGTATTGAAATAATATTTGCGTGTTATTATTTCATTATTTTTGTGTATAAAACGAAAGTATACCTATGGAATGAGAGAACTAAGCAATACTTCATATAGGTATATTACGGCAAGTAAAATGTGGCTAACATTACATATAAAAATTTCCACCCTTAGTATTAAAATTTATTATCGTGATAAATGAGGCGAAAAGTGAATTCTACTTGGCTCTGAAGTTTTTTGATCATTTCGAACACCGTCCTAATCGGTCTCTGAAGTAGGTACGCCAAGACGAGATTGCACTGTCGAGAGCAGAAAGTTCCCGCGTAATATGATTAGCTTAACAAAGTAAGCATTAGCAACGTCTCGTTCGAACTTAAAATATCTGCCACAAGGCGAGGCCACGACCTATCCAGTCCCAAGTGGCAGGCACATTCCTGACCAACGGGAATTTCAATATGAATAGTCGATGTATTTCAGCGCTACGCAAGACCAAGTTCATGATAGGTGTAACCTGTACTGTGCTAGTAGTGTCAGACATGTGTATTATGAATGGCCCTTGAATGTTAGGCCAGTATAGTCAACAGTGAAAGTAGATGGTCATATTATTACCTTGTCGCTTTCACTACTTTGACGCATCCCAACTGTCGCAGTATTGTTACGTTTAATTATTTTTACGCGAAAAAGTACTAAAATGAACATTTACATTTGCTGTTGACTTCGGCGACGAGCTTCTGATAGACTCTTCTGATACAATAGTATGTACCTAGATGTAAATATGTATTTGTTTTTATTACATCTTTAGGTATATGTAGATAACAATTTAGGTATTACAAATGAATAATACTTGTATATATTGTAATAAATTATTTAATTCCTACAATTTAGAACAGATTGATTTTTTATAGTTGTGGTTGGATTTAGAAAATAGATACTATTATTTATTAATATTAAGAACTGATTATCTCATCATAGAATTATACATTTAATACATTACTATAGAGGCCGTGAAACGAAGGGTTGCAGAGATCTAGGGATACGCGGCCTGCAGCCCAACGTTTCTCGCAGAGATTTGTATAGTGCTTTTCTCAAACATATGCAATAAAATAAAAAAATCACCACTCAAAAAACAAATTTAACAGATGCCATGTTTGACATTGAAAATTAAAACAACATGCTTCTCGGCCTTGGCCTTCAATTTTGTATGAAATTACTTTACAGTTCTCCCGAGTGGTTCCGACTGCAAAGTGATACTTTGAAGCCTGTTATAACGCACGTAATGGCCAATTTTCATTGCAAATTTGAGAAAATTAATTTTCGCCAAGCATGCGCCGACCAAACACCATAGATTATGTTCCAAACAAAATTAGTTTATCTTTAACAAGTCCGTTACCAAGTTTTAAACAAATCCCAATCAATAAGTTTACTTCTGTAGGTGGACTGCGATAGGGACAGAGAACGTGACGCACGTACGAATATAGTTATACACGCCACATCACGAGTACAGTCAGAAACATGTAGTTAGTACCTAGCAGTGAAAGTAGTACATGTTTTGTAACACATCCGTAATAGATACTCTAAGAACAACTAACTATATGATGCTGTCTGTACTATTATTAACTAATTAACTATTATAAATTTTTAACTCTTCCAAAAAATAGTACCTATATATGCAGTAATAAATAGAAGCAAAGAAAATAAAACCGTACGTTTAAACCGGCCATTTGTTTAAAATTTTACTCAGTTGCTAGCTTCTCATTGCCCCTGTGTCCACCTGCGCTTATGCAGACGTCTGCTAATGTAGTTACCTGTCCAGAAATAACAAGCACCTATATGTTAAGGATACAAGTTATGTAGGTATACTTCGATGCAATATGTTCCTTTTCGCTGGTGGAATGCTCACTCGCTCAACACCTGGCCCGAGTCATATACGTTACTATGTATTAAAAAAGATAAAAAGTATAACATTCAATGAGCTGACGAGCTACTGCCAGATGAGTTTTAATGCGCGAAGATATAAGATTGCAATTGGAACTTATTTTATTCAAGAATAAAGCGTTTTACGTTTAAGGGCACGTTCATATCTACATGGACAACTGAGATAGTTTCCATAGTTACATTTATTGAAATTATTCACGTGAAAGAGCGTTGAAGGGCTATCTATATGCATGATGCACTAGTAATAGTAGCAATACAAAGTGCTTAACACCTCAGTAGGTTCTACCTATTCCTTTGAGTGAATGAACATTAGATGCTGCTCATTCCTCCTCGATAAAGGAATTTACAGTTAAACGGATGAAACGGCTTGTAAATATTAACTATATCATGAGCACTGTACAGTTAAGAACATGTATATACAGACAAAAGCCAATAGGTATAGGTTTAACATAAAGGGCTGTTGTATTTAATGTTGTACGGTTTATTATTTTTGCTGTACGTAGGTGTGTACGTGTGAATGATGACTGTTAATATACAAATATGCATTTTATATAATGAGTGCATTAAACATACGAAATCGAGAGTACGGAGAAATACTTCTAATAAAGAACTACGAGTATAACCAAGCTTTTCAGAATAATAAAATAACAACCTTGTAAAAAATCAAAACATAAAAAGAAAAACCGGCTGATTAAGGAACAACACCTACATTCCACAGTTGTTATCAAATGCACTACTTAGTTAACTTCACGATGTTCAAAAATACCTGAACGTCCTTTCCAATGCCTTAATAAAAGAGTCGTGATCAGAGGGGCTAGTATGATCGCTTATATGTCGGACATATAGCATTCGTCCCGTACTGTCAAGTATGTAAGTGCGAGAGGGACGAATGCTATATGTCCGACATATAAGCTATCATACTAGCCGGGCAGATGTTTGTATGCACCTTATTCTGTCCGATATACTTATCCGACAGGGACCGCACCATAAACCATAATGGCAGCACTAATAAAGCGCGCGGTTGTTTTATGCGTTAGACGCAGCGGTATAAACGCAACGTTTGACGTACAACTTTCTCATACTTTGAAGTGCACTGCGTCTAACGTGAGCACAAAACCGCGTGTCCAGTGGAGACGCGCCGACATCGCTCCAGCCTCCTGCGTCATGGGTGAAACCCGTTCTCGCCGGCTCTAATAATTGCCGCGCTGGCGATTTAGGGCAGGTGGTCAGCTATAACGAGCCGCATTTGATATTACGTATAATGGCTCCATAAATACGAAAAACAATTTATTTCATCAGAATGGACTATTGCAGTTTCGGAACTTCTTTTAACGCATTGGAATCATTATGAGAATTATCATGGTCCTTGATTTATCCGCTCTCTCTGGCGCATAGTCATAGGATTGGATTGGTAATGGACAGAAAACTAAATTATTTACTTGACTGTAAGTCATATGATGCTATGGTATCCAAATAAAAAGTTAGTTTTAGTTAGTAAAATACTAAAAGCCTAATAGCACAAAGTACTTTTCTCAAACATGCAATGAAATATTGATGTTATGTTCCATATAATAGGCTGCGAAGTATGACTTTTCAGGTGCGGCTAGGACAAGAGGTCGTTAATGCAATTTCATACAAATGTTGCAGGCCTAGGCCGGCAAAGTCCTCTTTTTTAATATCCATTCCACATAAATTTGTGGCACAGGCATCATGACATTCTGCCACTATGCGTATTAAAAATAAAACTTTGATTTTTTGTTGTTTATTTCATTGCATGTTTGAGAAAAGCACTATACATACCTCGGCGGGAAATAAGGGGTTGCCCGCCTGAGACCTATCCGACCTCGCTTCGCTCGGCCGTCTATATGTCTTCGGCCGGCAACCCCTTTCGTCCCGGCCTCTGTAGTAATGTACTATTCGCACCGCTAAATTCGGTTTAATACAAATGGTTTGTAACCAGTCCATTACCATCCAATCTAATTCATCAACAATTCTATATTATGCAGAAAGACATATTTGTTTATAAAAGTTTATTTAACTTTCACCTACTATTACTGAGCTTTCATTGTTCGTGTGTAAGTATTCGAATGAAAAGGTTCGTTACTTTTCAACTGTTCAACTTGAAATACGTGAAAAATCTGTCGTAGAAGTCTTAATTTCCCGTGTAGGAATTGAACAGAAAGGGGTCTAAAATACACAAAATAAGCCTGTCTGTTTGTGATCATTGGAACAATAGTTATGATACAAGGGTTGTAAAACAAAGAAAAGCCGGTGCGGAAAAACTTTTTTGCAAGGTGTGGTGTAATAGTACATTACGATACAAGTGCAGAGAACCTGTTCTCTGCCCTTGTATAAATTCTCAACGAGTGGTGATAAATTGAAACACGACCGAAGGGAGTGTTTTAAATCGACACTAGTTGCGAATTACCTGTTCGCACGTGTATCGTACAACGTTTTACAGTACATATGGCTCTTTAAAGTTTCGACATATGCACGTAATCTCCTGATTACCGCAGTGCGGTAATATAGCACCATATTACTGTAAAGATAATTTTAACATTATTGATTTTGCTGCTACATTTCCATTTTTAATTTCATTACCTGATTAATATTGGTGCTTAATTTACGGAGATACATTTCTTTTTAATATAATTACCATCGTTTAAAATCATGCACTTTTTGCGTTTAGTGCAAGAAGCTAAAAAAATATGTTTTGTCTGTTTTGAATGCAATGATGAAAGCATGTATAAAAAGCTGTCATCATCTTCCCTGCATCAAAATCATGCATTCGAAAGACACACAATGCTGAAAATTAGTTCGCGGAAATGAAAAGTAGAGCCATGGCAGCAGGGATGCATAGTCATTTCCTTGACGATTACGTTCGCGCACCCTGTGTCATGCATAGTCCTTTCTTGTTATTATGTCATGTCGCAGCCGCAGAATTAAGTCGTCGTAAAGTCGAATTATTTTTTGTGAGACACTTTTCTATTGCGTGCGGGAGAGTAGGTACTTAAGAGGGTCGAAATAGTGGCAATTAACACCATAAACCGGTATTTTATTACGTTTTAGGAATCAGCTGAAGGCTGCATTTATACGCAACAGTATAACTAAGAACATGCCAGATAGGTTATGGACTAATGGATAGGTATTTCATTCTTGTTGGCCATCGCTTTTACCAGATTCTCGATTTGGTGTATTCACACCATTGTGATAGTCTTTGATTGTAAAAATTACCTAAAACTGTATTAGTTATTTAAACAATTACAAAACTAACATAAAGGTAATATAACGTAGATACGTCGTTTTTGTAATTTTATCTTAACAACATCTGTCCCTTTGAGCCACAAACTTATTCTGGACAAAAATATGCGAGTACAACGTTCTGACGTACCGGTGAGGCTGGCTGAGTGTGCATTATTCAACCATAAACAGCCACCATAAACGTTCGTCGCCCCCCCCGAAGTGTAGGCTTGTCGGCGCGGCATCCTGTGCAAACTTTTGTAGTGTTCAGCCCTTTGTACTAGTCTTCTTTAACTACGAGGGAGGAGGCGGTTTCGGCATAATGCTTTCGAGTTTGCTGCGGTGATGATCTTTTTTTTTGTTAATTTCGCTCATGCGAATGACTGAAGCGTGTTTCGAAGATTGCACACATATTAACTTAAGTTTAAATTAAGTTTAAGATCATAATAAAAAGTAAGAGTGTATTTAATTTGTTCTCAGGTTAAAACAAAGCAAATGGAGGAACTGAGCACTGCGAGCTACAACGACGTGTACGACATCCACGAGGTGAAAGATGAGGAGACGAAGCCGGCGCACAGCCACAAGTACCGGCACAACAAGATGGTGCACGCGCAGATCTCGCGGCTCGCGCGCTCCCAGGACCAGCTCGACTCCTTCCAGCAGAGCCTGCAGACGCAGCTGCTGGACGTCCAGCGCCGCCTCGACCGCTTCGAGGAGCCCAACTGGAACCTTCTCTCTGCTAAAGTCGATTTTCTCGAATTGGACACCAAGAACCTTAGAGAAGATTTAAAAAACATCACCCAAAGCGTGTCCGATTTCGACAAAGTACATGCTTCGATGCTAGAATTACGCGAAGATGTCGAAAGTTTCGAGAATAAGGCTGATAAAACTATTCCGGAATTCAGGAAGGAGATATCAAAACTGGACATTAATTTTGCACAGGTATGGTAGATCAATCCAAATTCATATTTATCGTTGTGTTTACCAGTAACGTTGGACGATTAATAATTGTGTTTTTATTATTCGATAGCTTACTGCCCAATCGTCGTACCTAAAAGAAGATCAAGAGAATCTGCGGCAGTCGGTGAAGGCGATCGCCGTGAGCGTGAGCAACGCCGTGGACCGCGCCGAGGTCGACCGCGTGCTGGTCAAGCGGATCAACGACTCTGTCGCGGACCTCGCCACCAGGTCCAAGGAGCACTTCTATAGACTGAACGACCATATCCTTAAGGTTTGTCAACTTACACATCGACTTCAAGATTTATAACAACCAATTACCCTTTGTATATCTGTTGCGACTATTAAAAAGCAATACTATGCATAATAACTATTAGCATATAACAATAACTATGTTTACATCACCTAATCAATAACTATGTATGCATCACCTTATTATTTAGGTACATTGTTATATTACGAGCTTATTAACAGCCTTATGATTAATTATATTTGTATTGTTGTAGAGTGAAGCCAGCCATGATAGCAACATGACCGATACCATTCCACTGCCTGAATTGATGGGAGAGGTGAAGGAACTCCAGCCCGTTCAACGAGAATACGAAGACTTAGTCAGCCAACTGCCGAAGGATTGCTCGAGTATATCCGGTCCACCAGGCACCTATCTTATCCGCCCAGGCAGCACACCGTTAGATAACTGGTGTGTTAACGGGAGTACTCTACTGCAGCGACGATACAACGGTTCTATTGAATTCAACAGAAAATTCGCTGAATACGCTCACGGTTTTGGGGATCCAACTTCAGAATACTGGCTTGGACTTGAGTCCATGCACCAGCTGACGGCCGATAACTGTTCCTCCATGAGGATCGACATGATCGACATCTACGGAGGGATCTGGTATGCCCAGTATGAGCGTTTCTCTGTTGGAAGTGCCGACTCCGGTTACGTGCTTGAAGTCAGCGGGTTCAAGGGAAACGCTAGCGATGCCTTCGAGTACCAGAACCACATGGAGTTTTCGGCCATAGACCGCGACCGCGACATCTCCAATACGCACTGCGCTGCTAACTACGAGGGCGGTTGGTGGTTCTCACACTGCCAGCACGTCAATATCAACGGCAAGTACACGCTGGGGCTCACGTGGTTCGACTCCTCGCGCAACGAGTGGATCGCCGTCGCTTCCAGTGAGATGCGAATGTACCGCCGACCTGGGTGCACATAAACACGCTGCCCGTGCAACATCGTACGTTATAATATTATTATTCTAAGATTAGTCAAAGAAAACCACATAGGATTGATATTGTTTATAATAATTTAAATGTTTGAATGATACCAAAGATAGCACTAGTAGGAAAACAAAGGCACTTACTTGAAGAATATTACTCTTTGTAATATTCTTCAATTTTTTCAATGAGTAGACGAAGCCTCCTAATAATTTAGTATTTTATCTTGTACATTTTATTTTCGCGTTTTCCCCACACATATAGGTATGTAAACTCAATTTAGGTAAGGTACGTGCCTTCGGATTAAGAAGGACGCCCGAGCAAAATATGAAATAGGAACATAAAGTACCTTTTAACAATCATTTCTTAGTTACACCTCTTTGTATGTATACGATTTTAACGTTTATGAAATTACTTAAATCGATTTAGGGTCTTAACTCGTGTAATTATTTTTATTTATCACCTACACAGTCAACATCAAGCGGAACGTGACCAAGATCATGATGTGACGAACAGAGAGCTAATGGAGATTCGTATATTGAGCCACTCTAAGTAGACCACGCTCTGACAATATGTAGGTACATTTTACTCATGAGCCCCTCCCTCTCTGCACCCTGAATGATTATGATAGTTTCGTTTTGTTTAACGGCAAGTGCCTAGATTAGACCTGTGTTGGCCATGAAATACTTATCAGGTGTTTAAGTACAGGTTGTGACGCACTTCAGATACTCGTCGGCCAGACTAGAACTGTTGTACGTTATTTTAAACTATGCTCGTTTAAGTACCTAATAATGTGTCTAAGTAACTACGAGTATAGTTTCCCGTTTTCATTCGTTTTGAAGAATGCTTAATTTTCACATTATGTAAGTAATTTATTTATTCTTAACTATATACTATTGATTGTGAAGTAGATATTAGGTATTCCAATTAATAATAAATGTTATTCCTTATTAAATATGTACTCTTGCTATGCATTCCATTAGTTAATAAAAAGTTTTTCGCTAGCTGAAGATAAGTCCAAAGACAATTATTTGTGTTCTGAAATGGAAACCAATTGTTAGAAATAAATTAAGCTACTTAACCTGGAGTTAATTACTGTTTACTTACTCGTATTTAATTGTAGAAATGTCAAGAGTGAAAGACTGCACGACTAACTCGATCAGAGTTGATAGTCGTTGATTTCAATGGAATGTTAAAATTCTTGTTGAATTTAGTGTCAATTCGACCAAACCGGAATGTCGTCAATTCCAAGATTATTCATACAAATTTAAGCTAGAGCTAAGATTTAATCCTTATTCACGTCTGGTCGCATACGACATAGAAAAAAAACAGCATAAACCTAGTATGCACGAACGGCTATATTTTAATAAATTTTATTTACCTATTACGTGTACCTACAGTAGTTTTCGCGCTGTTGGTCTGCAGGACTTTATCTAACCACCAACACAAAAAAGACATGCAACTATAAAACAGTCATCTGGACCGCAACGTATATAGCTGATACAATAATGATTTATTGTACGAACGTATGTAATATAATTATTTAGATATAGATAAATGATAACATGAATAGTAGAACTACTTTGAAACAAGAATTATAGTATCTCAGGAATTAATTCAATATCTACTTTGTCAACACTTAATAATCATCGTTGTCTGTATTAATTGGTATAATGGTATTAATTAGTAAAAACAGAATAAGACAATCGAAACTGGTAAGTCTTTTATTTTGCATTGTTCGTATGTTTGTGTACAAGTTGAGTAGTGTTGAAATCATTGCGATCAATGATTTCGACACTATACAATTTCTTATCTAGAAATGGTCTCCCTGCTTGCTTCTTTAACAATATTTCAGAAGATATATCTACATAAAGTTTTTTTTTGTCTGATTCCGCTTTTAGATCTATATATAATTGTACCTTTTGGTCGCTAAACATTCGCCGATAGGCGTAATCTCTAAAATCGGTAACATTTCCCGACAATTCGATGAGGTGATCGTCGATGTCGGCGGCCCGGAGTTGCGCCTCTCGGGGCGGGATCGCGGCCGGCCGCGGGGCGCTCGTCAGCACCAGCCACTCCTGCATCAAGTACGCCTTCGTAGCAATATACAGCTCTGATACTTCATCCGGACTAAGGTTATTTAATATTTCCAAATTACTCCGTATCCAGCTGAAAATAAATAACAACTTCTCAGTAAAGAGGCTTTGCACTGGATAAAAACATGGAAAGGTGACGCAATAGGTATTAATTCTAATAGCGTTTCAACTGCACTGCATTGGTTTACCGTCTCTGGTTTTACCCCTGTTTATCGAATTCTCTGTTTAGTTTCATGACGTTTTAAGTTATTTCGTAATACTCCGAGAACCCTACATTGTAACCAAAAATGTCACAGATATCAACAGAAACTCCTGCAATAACGGGGTCACGGTAATGAGGGCGGTTGAAAGGCGTAGAACAACCTTTAGCATCCTTACTGTTAAGGATGAAGAAGTTTCATTACGACAGCTTGTACTGAAGTAACACTGACCCGGTGTAGTAGCGCAGATCAGTGTATATGAGCGGCAGGTCGTGCGAGTAGCCGCAGCCGAAGCCCCAGGACAGCAGCCCCGCGAGCGCGCCGAGCACGGTGAGCGGCGCGCCCGGCGCCGCCAGGCACTGCGCTAGCGGGTCCACCTCGCGCGCCGGCCCCACGCACAGCATGCCTTGAGCTCTGTCCAGCCGGATCATATGCTGTCAATACACATCCAACATGAGTCTACCCTTTCAATTAGGAGGTATAAGAGTACAACTGACCCTCATTAAATAAACCATTATCCTCTAGTACAGACCTTAAATTAAAAAAACTGCCCATCCTTTAGTGCAAATCACCATACTCCACATAAGTTTCCGAAAAACACAATTTGTCCGCGCTACGAAGTAAGCTAGTTTTATTTCAGTAATTTCAGTTGTATTTTGTCGTAACAAGCACACTCACAGTCACACATTATTTGTTATCAGGGAATGCTTACTGCGCGCACACTAACAAACAATCAAATTCTATAAATTCATACACAGTCGTTTCCTTGACACATCTAGATGCTATAGCATTCGTGGTTGTATACAGGATGATTCAGAAGTCGTGAGCAGGATCAACCCTACGGATTCAATTAACTATAAGCTACTCTCTCATACTAGTATTAGTGTGATAAAGTTAATTTTTTTGAAGTGTTAAAAAAAACAAAGTTTTTTTATTTTGCATGTTAAGTTTGGTCACTCTACAATTAGAATACTTCAGTCAAGTACCAGTTCTCATTTGTCTAGTCAACGTCAAGTCAAATTGATTGTCAGCAGATAATACGTCGGTCTAGTTACTTTTGAATGTCGTCTGAGTAGTCTACTTACTTTCGAAACATCGTATCTTCCTTAAGTATGTAATTGATACCTAGAGCAACATTACTTAAAATAAATAAACGTATGGAAATCGCATGGCAAACTTTTTAATTGTAAGATCAAACAATAAAACTGAATAAAACAATGAAACAAAATTAAAAGAAACTTCTTTCTAGTGTAACTTAACGTAATTACAAATAATTATTGATAATTTAAAAGTTGCTCAAAATGTGAGCCGCCTTCTTGTAAACACAATCCCGCCCGTCGCCTGTGATGATTTTTTAGTCTCTCTAGAGCAAAATTGTTTGCTTTGACCGTGTCAAAAGCTGTAATAATGCGTTGCCGTAATTCCTGCACGGTGGCACTTTCGCGTTCGTAAACATGTTGTTTGATCTCACCCCAACGAAAAAATCTAGTGAAGTTAGATCAGGGCTACGTGGTGGCCAAGGGACTGGCCCACCGCGTCCAATCCATCGATTCGGAAAATGATCGTTCAAATAATCACGGACACGATGTTCATAATGTGCCGGTGCCTCGTCGTGCTGATAATACAAATGTTGACGATGTTGCAATGGTACATCATACAAAAGGATCGGAATCACGCCTCTTAAAATGTCCAAATAAGCAGCACCATTAAGTCGTCCTTCAATGAAATGAGGTCCAATGATGGTATTATTCACTATTCCAGCCCACACGTTGAGACTGAAGCGTGTTTGATACGCATTCCGTCGCGTGAGATGGGGGTTCATAGCACTCCAGTAGTGTTCATTGTGAACATTGAAAAGTCCGATTCGCGTAAAAGTTGACTCGTCGGTCCAAAGAATGTTTGCTTGCTCATTCTCCAAAACCCACTGACAAAACTGCCTTCTTAAGGGGAAATCATCTGGCGACATATCTTGAACCGGTTGGTTATCACTGATAAGGGTGAAGCCCCGTAGCATTTAATAACCGCCAAACGTATGACTGAGACACATGGTATCGTCTGGAAGCTTTCCGTCCGTGTACTTCGCCGCGGGTCTCGAGCAAAATAATTTAGAATTCTCTGTCTGTCCAACCTTTCTAAATCACGATGCTGGCCACCTCGTGCTTGAGCGTGAGTGGGCACTGTAAATTGCCCATAGTTACGTAAATTTTGAACCATCCGGAGTATTAATCCATGTGTTGGCACTGGCAAATTCGGGTAACGCTCATGGAATAAGTCCTTTGCTCTGTTTGTATTATTGGTCTGGTAGTAATCATCTTTCAATGTTTGAATAATGATATGGCGGAGGCATGATTTTAAAGAACTTTTTTTGCAGAATTCAACAATATTAACAAACGTAACTGTTGAAAATGCCAAAAGTGACAATTTATTTTATTCTTTATTAAGTGCGGTCATTACAGTTAAAGAGGTTGGGTATCTTTATCAATTACTCATTAGGTTGGCCATGATTAGAGACTTAAACTCTTATTTAACAAATAGTAAAAAATAAATAAAAAGATGTGTTGGTTTAACTAACTTACGATGTTAAACGATGCAGTAATATTAACTGTATATGTAGGATTGATCCTGCTCACGACTCCTGAATCACCCTGTATACCAGATTATGTTAAATAATTGCGAAAATAAATCATGAAAAGAGCTCGCTTTTCTCACACAGCAATGTCAAAGTCTTCTTTGACATTGCTGTGTGAGAAAATGTGTGTTACATTGCATATATCTATATGCAATGTGGATATCAGGCGGATACTAATTTCCATCCACATTTGCCCAAAAGCTCAAGGCCACCTGATACTTTTTACTTTTTTATAGTTTATCTAAAACCACGTCTATAAGCATGCATATGAATAAACCTGAAATAGTAAATGTGGATAAATCGAAACAGACTGTAAGATACCCTCGAAATTGCGAAAAATTATGAAAAGGGCTCGCATTTCCCCTCACAGCAAGATGGATATTTGGCGGATGTTAATTTCCATCCATATTAGCCAAGTCTTGAGAATACTTTCTTTTATATTTTATAAATGTAATATGTATAAGGGCGCTCATTTAATATAAATATAATAGGGTAAAACCCGGTTAGATGCCCCGCTGGGAAAGGTGCCCCATTTCCTAAAAACCTAACTTCCCAATAACGCAACAATGAAATACATCGTAGGCGCCAGCGCCCCCAACCTCGGGTCTCCGCAAGCAGCGGAGCTGAATGGACGCCTCTTGCGTGTGTGTGCAGATATCTCCGCACCACTTGAAAATAATTTTTAAGAAAAAAAACCGACTTCAACGTGGGAGGCCGGTGAAAGATTATTATACTTAGATGGTGCACTCTTAGATTCCATACAATAAAATAAAAATGGCTATAAGTATGTTTATAATGGTAGAAGACTAAGTACCCTCAATTCCTCATGGAGTCATGGAAAAACCTTGTTTGCTTGACAAACAAAACGTAGAGAACCAATCGCCAAACGTGAACTACGCGTCGTTGAAGAGTTCCGTTCTGATCATCATCAGCAGTTCCACTTCATCAAATGTCATATTTTTGTATGATAATGCTCGATTTGTTGATAAAAACACAAAAATCACTATATGTTTGCCTTTAAGATTTGAGGAGTTCTCTCAATTCCTAATGGATCCCATCATCAAAAATCGAGGATGAAAAAAATTAATCGTGAAAATAGAAATTGCTTAACAAACACAGCTAGGAGGACAAATCGCCAAACGTGAACTTTTGGTCGTTGAAGAGTTCTGTTCTGATCATCATCAGCAGTTCCACTTCATCAAATGTCACATTTTTGTATGATAATGCTCGATTTGTTGATAAAAACACAAAAATCACTATATGTTTGCCTTTAAGATTTGAGGAGTTCCCTCAATTCCTCATGGATCCCATCATCAGAAATCAAGCATGACAAAAATTAATTGTGAAAATAGAAATTGCTTGACGAACACAGCTAGGAGGATTAATCGCCAAACGTGAACTTTTCGTCGTTGAAGAGTTCTGTTCTGATCATCATCAGCAGTTCTACTTCATCCAATGTCACATTTTTGGATGAAAATGCTTGACTTGTTGATAAAAACACAAAAATCACTATATGTTTGCCTTAAAGATTTGAGGAGCTCCCTCAATTCCTCATGGATCCCATCATCAGAACTGCGTTTTAACAAAAACGGGACCAACTTGGATATATATACTTACAAACAAAAAAATAATTTTCCAAATCGGTTAAGAAATGACGGAGTTATGGAGTAACAAACATTACAAAAAAACTGCCTATAACGCTGCATTTTGTTTTTTTTTTTGTCAAAAAATCCATATCGACAAGGATAGTCGCTCCGATTTTTCGAGTTTTAGTTGCCCTTAGGGGTCATCCAAGGGGCATCTACACTGTCGCCCATCGACACAGCTGAATTTACTTTTTTGAATATATTTTGAATTGTGTGTTATGTAATAATTTGATACATTTTAGGGTCACAAATCACAATGCCACTAAAGTACCGAAGGAAGGAAGAAGCGAAAGCTCGAGTTGTATATTGGAAGGACGAGGAACTACTAGCCGCTTTCCATGAAATGGACAAGAACCAAATGGGACTAAATATGTGTTGACAATTCGTAAAAACGTACCTATTATTAAGATACAAAATAAACATTTTAATATACATTTACATATACATTTTAAGTTATTTTATTCCGTAGCGTGGGGCATTTATCCTTCTTTGCATTTTATTGGTGAGGCATCTATCCATACCAGCGAAGCGTCTATCCTCAAAAACAAGCTCTCGAAAAACTTGTATTCTGTAAAAACCGTAATTATTAGGACAACAGCAACAAGTTATGAAAAAAGGAAAAAGATTAGACTAGCTTAATTAATTAATAAATTAATAAATCAAAAATCACAATTACTTAAAGTTTTCGCAGTTATGAGGCAATTTCAAAAAGTAAGGCATCTATCCGGTTGTTACCCTATATGTATTATATAAAAAAAAACCCTATATTTAAAAAAATCGGCGATGATCATGTCAGGCCACGCTCAGTGTAGGGTTCCGTAGTTGCCCCATGGACTTACTTAAAAAAAAACAATAACAAGCAAAAGAGAATACTTTAAGAGGGCGCAGTACGTTTGGTTCTCCATACAAACGTATTTATGCTCTCATTTTAAAACGCCATGCTAAAATAACATGAAACTTTGTATACACAATGGGATCCAGCTTGTCTAGGGCGGAAATTACTTTCTGTTGCTTGAAATTATAATGGCGAAAAAATACAGCGATTATTAAGGTTTTCATACAAGCCGTCAAAACTCAAAAAACCTTTATTCATTTTGAATACCCTATCCAACAACCCCCTACACCATAGGGTTGAAGCAAAAAAAAACATTCCCACTTACGTTTAGTTAAGTTTATTTTTAGGTTTTATTTTACTACTTTTTCAGTTTTTTTGAATTATATATTCATTCCAATTGCATCTTTCTATCACTAACAACAGACAGACGGACAGACAGACAGACGGACACAACAAAACTATAAGGGTTCCTAGTTGACTACGGAACCCTAAAAAAGACTATCATAGGTTTTATTTTTCCTATGACATACTTGTATACCTCTTAATGTCCTATCCGAGTATCAAATTATGTTCATTTAATTACGGATTTCAAGGGTTGAAATAACTTCGTATGGAAGACACACTTACCCTTTCATATCCAACACAATACGGACTTTTTAAAAGTTGAGAGTGATTAAACGAAATCGTGCGCAGCATCGGGTCTAGCTTTTCGTCCGGGAAGAATACAGAAGACCGCGGCAAGCACAGCTCATTGCCCTGTACGTAAACATAATGGACGATTCACACCGAACGGCCGGCGTCGGCGCGCACCCCACTAGAATCAAAGGAATTCGAACCCTCCATACAGAAGTATAGTTCATATTTGAATGGGTTGCGGGCAGCCGTTTGCATACGAAATCTAGCTTCTCAATCAATCAATATATTTATTGCATGGTCATGAGTTATACAATGATGTTCAACAAATTTACAGGCCTTCATGACCTGCCTCAGAGAGGCGTACAATATTTGCTTAATCCTAGATACACTAACAATAAATCACATTATTTACACAACAAAAGGTATTAAAAAATTCTGAGATGTTATAAAAACCTTGATCGATAAGCCAGTTAAATAATTTTCTTTTAAACTCTAGAGGCATAAGTTTCTTCAGATCAACTGGTAACTTGTTATATATTTTCGGACCCATACCCATAACACTATTAGAAAAAAATGCTGATGTTTATCTTGGACATCGCACATCATAGCCGTATTTAGATTGCAGTCGTGGTCTTGGATTTCTACCCTCAAACATGTTCAAATTATGTTTTACAAATAGACATAGTTCGTATATATACTTATATAGGGCTGGGAAAGTAAGTATTTTATTATCTTGAAACAATGAACGGCACGTCTCGGTTTGCTTCAGACCGAAAATAGAGCGAAGACATCTCTTTTGCAATCTGAAGACTTGGTCTTTAGTGGCAACATTACCCCATAAAATAATGCCATATCGTAGATTTGACATGACGTAGGCATGAAAAGCTAGCAGAGCTGTCTTTTCTGATGATACGTCTTTAAGACGTCTTAGAGCATATGCGAATTTACTTAATTTTGCTACTATACATTCAGAGTGGATAAGCCAGTTGGAGTGTGAATCAATCGTTATACCTAGAAATTTGATGGAATTGACATTTTCTAATTTAAAACCTTTATACATTACTTCCATTTGAACTGGTTTGCCTTGAATTGCATAACACTCCATACACTTTGTCTTATTAAGATTAACCTGAAGTTGGTTTTTCTTCAACCATTCATTAACTTTGTTAAATACTTTATTTACTTCCTCTTTGTAAAGTAAAATATTATCACCTCTTACTATTATTGAGCAATCATCAGCAAAAAGAAGAATTTTATTATCTGTTATTTTTGGCAAATCGTTGATGTACAAGAGAAACAGTAATGGTCCAAGTAGGCTGCCTTGCCTTGCCTTGTGGGACGCCAGTATTGATAATTCTGTACTGTGACCTGTAGGTTTCAAAAGTTTTTGTTTTTTTTTCTGAATAAGCCGATACCTCAGTGCTCTGCTTTCTACCTTCTAGATAAGATTTTAGCCAATCATAGCAGTTGCCTCGTATACCATAGTGGTTTAATTTATGTGGTGTATTTTATGACAAACCCTGTCAAATGCTTTTGACATGTGCATGAAAATCCCAACTGCCGGTATTTTGTCATTTCTACTCTGTGACACTATTTTTATGAGTTCGTATATAGCTGATGTCGTTGATTTTTTTGCTCTGAACCCAAACTGTGAACTGGATTAAATATTGTGCTTTTCAAGGAACTGTATCAAACGCTGGTAAACAATTTTCTCGTTTATTTTTGAAAAGACTGGAATGAGTGCGATCGGTCTATAGTTACTTATTTCTGAAGCATTACCTTTTTTAAAAATCGGTTTAATAATTGTATACTCGTACTTTAGTTTATCTGGAAAGTATCCGTTTGCTATTGATAAATTTATGATGTGATTCAGGGGGTAGACAAATAAGTCGGAATTTTCTTTTATTATTGATGTTGGTATGTTATCATAACCGACAGATTTAGTATTGCGTAATTGTCTAATAATTTTAATAATTTCTATTGGACATGTTGGTTTCATGAATATAGTGTATTCTAAGGGCATTCCTAATGAATACTTATCTGTTGTTATGCCTAAATTGTCACTACTCAGTTCGTCTATGAACCTGTCATTAAAAGAATTGCAGATGTTTTGTGGAGATGTAATAGTTGTTTTATCCACAACAATCCTATCAATACAATGTGGCATATTTTTGCTCATAGTATTGTTTTTAATGACGTCCCAAGTTGCCCTCGCTATATTACAACTTTTCTTAATATAAGCAGCAGCTGATAATTTGTGAGATTTAAAGATACATTTCTTTAGCAAAACCGCATATGCTTTATATGTTTGTTTATGCTCCTGGCTAGGACAATGCATATACTTATTATACATCATCCTTTTATTCTTCGATGATAATCTGATGCCTGGAGTAATCCATTTGACTCTCCTTGTGTCTCGTGACTCTTTACTTTAATAACTGGAAAACATAGCTCGTAGAATAAATTAATAAGATCATGAAATTCTAAATAGGCATCATTAGCATTCTGAACTTGAAAAACTTCACTAAAACTTAAACTATACATACACTCCCAAAAATTTTTTCGATTGTTTTTAGACAATCTCGTTTCCAAGTATACCAATGATCTAAATTCCTTGAGTGCTTTACTGGAACAGATAAATCGGATAAATTCAGATCATGTACAGTTACTGTATTTCGATCGCCAAAATGTAATGCGAAATTATCTAAACAGTGCTCGACTTACTAGTAATTCTTGTTGGCTTGTCAATTTGAAGTCTAAAGTTGTATTGTATTAATAAAGATTCAAATGTACTATTCAAGGAATTTTGACTTAGGCGGTTTATGTTACAGTCACCACAAATAACAAATTTTTTATTACGTATTTTTGTAAGTTTTGTAAGAAGATGTTCCATTTTATCAAAAAATATGGTCACATCTGAGTTAGGAGTCCTATAAACACAAATTACAATAACATTGAATTGTTTTAAAACTATACCACAACACTCAAAACTATTTTGGACACATAAATCATCTATCCAGGCACTGTTTAGTCCGAGTCGTAGTAGTATACAAGTGCCTCCGCGACGTATACCTTTATGGATGGTTCGAATTCCTTTAACTCTGGTGGCATGCGCGCCGACTCCGGCCGTTTAGTGTGAATAGAGACAAGTAAACTATGAAGGCTGGCAATGTCTTAAGATATCATTGTCGTTCCATTAAAAAAAATAGCCTACTGCGGCTCGTTTAAGATCTCTAGACGTACAGTCACGAATTTTAATTTGAGACCCCCTTAAGGTTGACAGCCCTGTCAAACCGTATAGAAAGTTAAAGATTTTTTTTGCGAAATGGGTCACAAATTAACAAACGTGACTGTACCATCGATTTCGTTAGTCAGAAGACTTTGCTTGTATCTTGGAAAATCAGTGCTCACAATCCGGTGTATGTATTTTGTAGTGTATGTTGTAAAGTTTCTGCTTTCGACCATTACTACCTATCATAGCGCCATCTAAGCACTACATTTAGTGAAACCTAACAATAGATGGAGCGAAAGCTTTTTAATCGTACAAGCATTTGGTTGTTTACAGTGACGTTTCTTATTCAAAACGTGTTTACAAAGGTAAAAAGTAATAATCGAAAATAAAAGTACTATAATCCCTATTACCCGTTCCTAGCCGCTTCGGTAGGACGATAATGATTTTTGGCTTTTTAAATTTGCGCTATGCAATAACGAGAAATTTTCCAGACTATTTTCGCGAGTATAGCAGTTAGCAACGAGTACATTGGAGAGTAGATTGTTAACGAAGGTTACAAAGCCACCCATTTCAGACGAGATACTCGCTACCGAGATAGAGCAGAGACGAGATACCAAGATAATCGTTCGAGCGCCAAGTTTTAGACTGAAACTGATAATTTCACCCGAGTGCGGTTTGGGACGCGCTGGCTGAGTGCGGTTTGGGAACTTCCATGGGTTGGTAGTGGTACGAACTGGGATATGACCACTGCTTGACAGCCCCATGCTTGAACTTGTTTTGTCTCTACAAGTCGTAAACGAGGCATGAACATACTTTTTTGCCAAGTAAATGGTATATAGTATATAGTATAGTAGTAGGTGTAAACTTACAGTCCAGTCACATCGCCCCCAGCCGGTGACAAATGCTTTTTGAGGTAATTTTTTTCCTTTGTGCCTCTTGCTGCCGCCATTTCTCTCTCGAAATTTGGTAAAAATGGCAATCGGCTTTTGAGTGGGCCTAAAAAATTGTATTTTATTAAATTGTAACAAGTACGTTTAAGTATCACAATTTTGTAGGTGAATATTACTGATTTTCGGGTTTTCAGTCTAGATCATTTCTAGGGGGCATATCTGCGCATGATAGAATCCTTGAAGAATTGATGTATTTTCGCTAATAATATTTACTATTTATATACGTATATAATCGGAGCACAGCAGAGTGAATCGGAGATATAGCAATAGTTTTTGTTATAAAGTGAATAACATTGGCACTCCCTAAGAGTCCCCTGTACGCTCGACCGAACTCGATTCTCCATACAAACGTAGTTTCGTTCTCATTTTAAAACGCCATGCTGAAATAACATGAAACTTTGTATACACAATGGGATCCACCATATCTAGGTCGGAAATTAGTTTCTGTTGCTAGAAAATGGAATGGAAAAAATACAGCGACATTTTGAATTTTTTAGGTCTTGTATGATAACCTTATTAATCGCTGTATTATTTCTCCGTTATAATTTCAAGCAACAGAAACTAATTTCCGACCTAGATATACCGGATTCCCTTGTGTATACAAAGTTTTAAATGATTCCAGCATGCCATATTAAAATGAGACTGAAAGTACGTTTGTATGGAGAACCGAGCTTACTGCGGGCTCTTAATTGTTTAATTTAGGGTGTGGGTGTGGTAACTTATATTGAGTGGATAATCAGTAGAATAAACCTCAATGTAAAATAAACCCAAACATTATGGTTCAGTATTTGGTTGATAATCACCGAAACCGTCACTTTAATTTTAGCGCCCTCCAATGTAAATAACGGAACTAAAATTGAAAACTTTGAGTGTAGGGCAGCTAACCCACAGACTTATGAGTACGAGAAGAAGTATCCATTTCAAATATTCGTATGAAAGTTCAATAGAAGTATAGGTATTATAGGAAAGATTAATAGAAGTATATGAAAAACTTAAGAAGATGACCTGTTGTATGTGGTTGTGACGTGTACGAATAGGCGTTTGTTTTGTTTGTGTTGCACATTTTAAATAAGTAATGAATGTCTAGCTAGTCGAACACGCTACAACTACATACAACAGGTTATCGCTTTAAAAACGCTAATTGGGGACTTGCCACATGTTAGAATGTATATATAGCATGGTGGTGTTACTATACGAATAGTAAACCATTAAAATATCACAATAAATTACAATTGAGTTTTAAAAAAATACATTTTTATGGTTTATTTTATCCGCCAATAGTAAATGGAAAGATACTTACCAGAAGAATCCTTATGAGAAACCAAAAAATAATAATTGTATGTACCTAAACGCAGTATTTTACGACCATAACACCAATTCACTTATTAACGGCGGGCGGTGGGTTCTAATATACAATGTTACGTCGAAATATAATATTACGAGAGGGCTCTCTTTACCCGTTATATTATACTACTCTTTGGCCGACACTGTCAACCAACAAATTTAAAATAGCAATATAGTCTGTGGGCAATATGGCCGACGTTTTGTCATCAAATTAACACTTTTAAATGCAAAATACGCGACAATCCGAATTTTGCGGATACATATGTTCAACTCAAAAATCGTTATTTTTATACGTTCTTCAATTTGAGACTGGTCTCGTTCGGGTCTACCGTACCCCTGCACGAAATTATTAATATAGATTTGTAGGAGCCGTTTGCAAGGCCGCTGGCGGCGAACTAATTTTGTCCCAAATGTGTGGCCTTTGATGTGCTCTAATTGTAGCTGGTCCTAGGTCCTAGCCAATTCTATGTGTCCGCCGGAGCCTTACAACTCTTAAATATAATAACCGCTAATTGATTCGTTCAGTACCACAGCAACAATTCTGAATAAGTGGGGTTCGTCGTCCGTGTAGGTAGATCTACTGGCGCACACTATAGTAGCTACTCGTAAATGGTAAATAGCATAGATACTTGGAAAATATCGCCTCGTACACCCTCAGTATCGCCAGGTCGGACTGTAGAGTGTAGGGGTCGAAGTTCTCGTGAGCGACTATCAGCAGCACGGTCAGGTAGGCGGCGCCGCGGTCGCAGTAGGTCTCGCCCGCTACAACGCCCAGCTCCGTCGGCGACACACTGCCACATGTAAAACAATTAGCTTCACATCCACTGAATAACGACCACTGGCGTCAAGGACATTAATACTTATGTCAGAGGTATGTTGTATTTTAACTGAAAGACTTGAACGCGGCATCAGTGTCTCGACGCCAGCGGGCATCGAGGCGACAAACGGGTGTTCATGTATTTCATCGAGTTCAGTCTGTAAACGCCCACCCAGGATTATACATAACCGCCATACCATCTAACTATATAAAATGTATTATTAATAGTAACGATACGAGGAAGTTCCTAGTGTACTGTGGCGTTCAAAAGTGCATGAATATGTTTCAACCATAATACCAGCAATATGGTCGATATCTGTCCATGCAGTAATGAACTCGACTGTACTTTCGTACGTATCCAAGAAAATTATGAAAATTTGAAACTCATGAACGACTTGAAATATTATGAAACCCACGTCACCTTATCTGCTCCGCGTGCTAAACGGGACGCCGGGACCAGCGCTTATGATCAAGGATCGCGTAACATGTGAAACGAGCGATATTCGACCTAAAGACGTGAGCGAACCATCTTACTCACCACGGTAGTGTTCTATATAAAAACACGAGCCAATGTCCGTACAAGGAAATTTTTAAAAGTATAAGTAAAGTACGAGTAAAAGTATTTTATTCTTCAAATTAGGCATATTACATGCACCTATGAACGTTAATAAATTACCACCGGTTCGGAAAAATATACCTCTGCCACGAGAAGAACCGGCGTAAGAAACTCGGCGAGGTGTCATTTTTTCAAAACAATATACATTGTATAGTTACCTAAATATAAAATTACAGTGTCAGCTACTACAAAATAACTTAAATAACAATGCTACAGTAGAAAACATATTTTCGCGATAGATTACCAGTGCAGGACGCTATCACTGCCAAACATCCATGATGTAATCGTTTATCTTATAATATGCTCTTGAAATAAGTGTTTGTTTTACTACAGATTTGAATTTAGAATTGCTAAGTTCAGTAATGTGTTTAGGAATTTTATTGTAGAATTTGATACAATTTCCCAAGAACGACTTTTTCGCCTTTACTAGTCTATAGAAGGTTATTTTGAGTTTCCAGTATTTCTCGTGGCTATTGGTTTATCAGCGTTCGTTGGAAAATTGCCCAAATTCTTCCTAACATACATTATTATTTCAAATATGTATAGGGACGGCAGGGTTAGAATAACTATTTCTTTGAAAAATTCTCTTAATGAGTCACGCGACCCCAAGTTATAAATTGCTCGGATAGCCCTTTTTTGCAAAATAAAAACTGTTTCAATATCAGCAGCTGATCCCCACAAGATAAGACCATAAGTAATTATACTATGAAAATAAGCAAAGTAAACTAACCGTACCGTTGCCACATTGTTAAGCGCCTTATTCTCCTGACTGCAAATGCAGCAGAGCTCAACTATCGCTGTTATATGGGAACCCCACTGCAAATTTGAGTCCAATGTAATACCTAAGAATACAGTAGACGTAACAAATTCTAATGTTTGACCATTCAGTTTAATATTTGTATCTCAGTTTCTGTTTGATGAGTTCGCTAGAGATAATTTCATACATTTCGTTTTTTTCGGGTTCAATACTAAGTTATTGGCAGCAAACCAGTCAGATATCATGGAAAAAGTATTATTTGGTTCAATGAGTTCAGTATCTCTCCTATTTACCTTGAACAGTAATGAGGTGTCGTCTGCAAACATTACAAAGCCTGATCTTCGGCTTACCATATATGTCAGATCATTTACATAAACAAGGAACAGGAACGGACCTAGAATAGACCCCTGAGGTACTCCCATCTCAACCACTGTCTCTGACGATATGGCCTTATTTATCGCTACCTTTTGATTTCTCTGTGTTAAATATGACTTCATGAGATCTAATGCATGCCCTCTGATGCCATAAAACATAAGTTTACAAATTAAAGTACCATGACCTACACAATCAAAAGTCTTGGAAAGGTCACAGAACACTCCGATGGCGTCGTGCGACTCTTCCCAAGACTGCAAAATAAATTTTAATAAACTTGCACCTGCATCAGTAGTTGACCTACCCTTCGTGAAGCCGAACTGCTGTGCTGTGCGTGCAAAATATTATGAGAATTAAAGTGAGAAACCAATTGATTAAGCATTAATTATTCGAATATTTTGCTAATCGAGGTAGGATATAGAAACTGGACGATAATCAGAAGGATTATATCTATGACCTGATTTGAAAATTGGAACTACTTTACTACATTTCATTAAGTCTGGAAAAATGCCATAGTCTATAAAGTTATTAAAAATGAGAGCTAGAGTTGGTGCAACGACCTCCAGACTAGATTCCAGTACCTTGACTGACACGCCTCATAAGTCCTCAGTGCTCTTTATTTTTAACATTTCAAAGGACTTCAGTACGTCTAGAGGAGAAACATGATGAAATTTGAAATTAGTTAGTGATTCTAATTTTACGTTGTTATTCAGAAGGGATTCAGCTTTTGTGGTAGACGATGCTAAACTTTGAGTAGTGACTATAGGAATTTTAGAAAAGAAATTATTGAATTCATCAACTACTTTTACTGCATCAGTTATTAAATTATCCTTTACTTTCAAAGAAATTGTGGACTCTTTATTATTTATCTTCCCAGACTCTGTGTTTATTATTTTCCAGACTGTCTTGGCTTTATTATCTGAGGACTTAATTTGATTATTAAAGTGCATTGCTTTTGCTTTAGTGCACACTGTTTTAAACAATTTGGAATAATCCCTAACATACTGATGGAAACATTCGTCAGTGGTGCAAGCTCTCCTTTCATAAAGTTGGTATAAGTTATCTCTACTTTTCCGAATTCCGGTAGTTACCCACTCATTAAATCTCATTTTATCGTTTATCTTAATACGCTTTTTACTACAAGTCTTATTAAATTCGTTACACACTGTATTCAGAAGCATTCTGAATTGATCATTCGGATCATTTGATTGTACCTGGGTGTTCGGCATGGCGACTAGTAGATTAGACTTTAGTAATTCTAGTGTACTTCTACTCAGCGGTCTTATTTCTATAACGCGATCTGGATGTTTTACTTCGCAAGGTAGCCTGACCATCTGAGCTTTATGATCCGAACGAACTCCATTCACTATGCTACTGTCTATATGAGAACTGTTTAGGATGAGAACTGAGGATGGCGCCGGTGACATAGTGCGCGTCCAGCCGACGATTGCTCGCCACGTGCGGGTGCTCGGACATTCGCACGCCCTCCGGAACACGGAAGTCACAACACTAACTTCTCGACGGGATGCGCCACGGTGATCACTGTGTGTACGCTGACGATGGCCTCGATGATGTAGTGCGCGTGCAGCCGACGGTTGCTCGCCACGTACGGGTGCTCGGACACTAGTACGGCCTCCGGAACACGAAAGTCACAACACTAACTTGTAGACGGGGTGCGCCACGGTGACCACTGTGTGCACGCTGAGGATGGCGCCGGTGACGTAGTGCGCATGGAGCCGACGAATGCTCGCCACGTACGGGTGCTCGTGGATGGTCACGCGAGTCCCCCGGAACACCTAGCATTATATTACTAATAAAAATAAGCACTCTCACATTTTTATCGACGTTTATAAAAATTACCTAAGACCTCAAAATGTGGTTACTACTTGAGTGTTTCTTTCCTTTTCACGTAAATCAATAGCACCTACTTAAATCCACACGATTTTTTTGCGATTTCGTGTGGGTTTAAGTACGTGCAAGGTTATGTGCTTGGTATGTGTATGTTTTGGGGGCGTAGTTTTCAAAATCGAGGCATGTTAGATTTTAAGTACAGTCAGCATCAAAAGTAGCTACGTAATTGAAAAGTTCAAAAGTCCTTATAATAAGGGAATAAGAGCTTTTGATTTCCACCAGAGATATGCTATGCAGCTAGGAGCAGCTGCGAGGATGTGTAAGCTACGCTACGAAAACCCGTTTCCACCGGTGCTATGCTATGTGGACCAATGAATATGATTGGTGGATCCAAACGCATCTATAGCAAAAATTTTTACTACAGTAAGGGTTCATCTAATAATAAATACTGTCCTGGAGTAAACGTGTATTATTAGCTACCAATACATGGTGGCAGCGGAAAGTCTCCGAAAATGCCACCAGACGAGGAGACTGCAGAAAAACAACCTGAGCGTCGAGCAGAGAAGCCCGAGACAAAGTCAGAACATTTGAGTGGATTACTGGCACAGGTGAAGATACCAGGAGAATTCGACTTTCGTCCAGAAGGATGAGAAGCATGGCGAAAACTATTTCAGCGTTATTTAACCATAAGGGGTCCGATAGACCAACCAGATAACAATAAGACTGATCTGTTCCTATACACTCTGGACAATAGAGCAGAGCAATAGTCCAGACTTTGCTTTATGCTTTGTCGTCTTGTAGAAAGTAGCTGATGGCAAGAATTATGCGGTGGACGCATTCCAGAATATAAGTTGGTGGTTGGGCTGTTGGACAAGAGGACCAGTAAACGGCTCACGTTGATGGCTAACCTCAAATTAGAAGAGGCAGTGAACCTAGCCACCCAGGCTGAGGAGCAGAAAGAAGAAGCGAAGACGTTGTTGGGAAAGCAAGAGTTCGAGGTGAACAGAATAAAATCACTTCCAAATAAAAAGAAAAAGAAGTGTGGCAATTGTGCTCGATTTCATTTTGAGAACCAATGTCCTGCAGCAAAGTCACCATGCCTGAAGTGTGGCAGGACAGGTCACTCACTATGCACGATGCTGCAGGAATTGGAAGAAAGTGAATCATGTGGAAGCTAGAGAAACGTTTAAAATTGTAATTGAAATAGGCATACTAGGCATAAGCAATAATGTTACAAAATAATGTTCTGGGGAAGCTTGCTATTAAACAGATGCAATGTTAAAGGTGTGTTGTTTGCAGCAGTGTGGCCGGACCTTAAGTTAGTCAATCTTTAACATGGCCATGGAAAAATTGGCACTATTTTTTTTGTTGTCGTCCGTCTTTTATTAAGCGGCCATCAAATAGATAATTTATACAAATTATCTATTTTTTGACCGCGTAACCCTCCTTAATATATACATATTTCTCTACTTATCGTCAACAAAAGAATATTACTAAGTGTCCCATTACTATTTCGTCAAAATAATGGAGATATTATTACGAGTCAAAGGAAAAATCAGTGTCCGAGAACTGGTTTAATAAGCGGCCCTATACCAAACCAGGTGGCCGAAAACGAGCTAAATTGCTACTTTCACATTTTAATTGTTATAAAAATACAGCTATACCTAGTTATTATTAATGACAAAAATTACTTAAAATTTACATTATATTCTCGGTCTAACAATAATATATCACTCATTAAACCGATTTTAATTTAATATTTTGCTTATCTGGCCGAAAACCGGCTACTCTACCCTACCTATTGAAGCCTGCGCACTAACCTTACGGTTTAGCACGGGGATGTCGCCCGGATTCGGATACGCTCTTCGACTAAACACCGCCGCCTGGATGTCGTCAAACTTTTTATCCGGGTGCACAGACTCAGGTACGAACTCCGACGCGACAACTGTTTTAACATTATTCAACTTTAAATGGAAACTCAAGTAAGTAACCAATGTCTCAGACAAGCGTCTAACTTAGATCGAATAGACGACAGCTCAGCTTCACAAATGAAGTTAAGAAGACGCTTGCGACTTTAGCTTACGACATTTAGGCCCTGTTCTTCTATTTTATGCTATATGGGCCGTCCGACTTCAGCGTCAACATTTCTATGAACGCAAGGATCGACGTTTGAAAGAACCACTACAGTACATTTCTATAGTAAGCATTGTGACGCGACGCTGAAGTTTAGACGTCGCGTATAGCATAAAATAGAATAATAATAAGCAGAGACAGCATCCGCTCGGTGTACCCCATACATTTCATTAAATTGTCAAAAGGGCCTCTACGTGTTGGCTATGTGGTATTCGATTGGTACTTCGGTACTTCGGTACTTCAGCTCCGCGTACGCCTTCCAAAAGGTCCGGGACACCATTGTCCCGTGAGCGCAGAAGACATACAATAATGATAAATATTGGGGACAATCTTACGCAAATCGACCTAGTCCTAAACTAAGCAAAGCTTGTACTATGGGTACTAGACGACGATATACATACTAATATAGATAAATACATACTTAAACACATAGAAAACATCCAAGGCCCAGGAACAAATATTCTTGCGAAACATACACAAATAATGCCCTGAGGGCCTACTCCGAACTTCGAAAATCGAACTTCGTGTCGTGCCGTCCCTTTCACCCTCGTGTTATACACTTTATGACGGAAAGGGACGGCACGATACGAAGTTCGATTTTCGAAGTTCGGAGTAGGCCCTCAGGCCGGGATTCGAACCGGGGACCTATGGCTTCGTAGGCAGGAGAAGACCTTAGAGCGCATTGCCGCAATGTCAGATTGTATGGAAATCCGTGATGCGATGAATCCAAGGCGTTAAGCCAAGGACAAACTAACCCCACATACGCAACGTATGCAATACATTATGTTATGACATCTGAATCATGAAATTTAGCTTTTAATACTATGTATGTTTCTAAACATACAAATTCCAATGGTTTCCACCCGTAGCGACAAACATGTTTGAGTTAATCAGACAACATTCAGTTTCGCCATGTCCGTCTGTCCGTCTGAGGCTTTGCTCTGTGATTGTTAGTGCTAGAAAGCTACAGTTTGGTATGGATATATAAATCAATAAATCTGACAAAATGGTAAAAGGAAATATATAAAAAATTGAGTACATACCCTAAAGTGGGGATGATTTATTTTTTGTTTCAACCCTATGGTGCGGGATATTGTTGTATAGGTGTTTCAAAATGAATACAGGTCGTCATCAAACATTTTTTGATAAAGTGAATATTTTCGGAAATAATCACTCCAAAAGGAAAAAAATTGGGTTCCCCCATACTATGGGTCCAAAAAATATGAAAAAAATCATGAAAGTTAAGCTTATTCAACGAAAACTAAGCTGTTTTTGAGTTATCGTAAAAAGTCTTCCCTTCCTAAGACGTATGAAATTTTGCTTGATACTGTCTTTTTTTAAATTAAGTTCATTTAGCAACTACGAAACCCTAGTGAGCGTGGCCCGACATGCTCTTGGCAGTTATTTTGTGTTTGATAAACATGTTAGGTATGAATGGGAAAACATCGAGAAAATAACGTAGCAGATGCGACTGTATTCTTTTTGTTTTTAATTAAATTTACTTACCAAACCTTTGTAAATATGTTTTAACTCGTTTCTCGAATATACATAAATGTGACAGATAGAGACAAACGAATCTTATCATTATCATTATAAACAGAATTACTTCGCTAGAATAATAGTACATTACTACAGAGGCCGGGACGAAAGGGGTTGCCGGCCGAAGACATATATACGGCCGAGCGAAGCGAGGCCGGATAGGTCTAAGGCTGGCAACCCCAAATTTCCCGCCGAGGTATGTATAGTGCTTTTCTCAAACATGAAATGAAATAAACAACAAAAAAAAAACAAAATTTTATTTTTAATACGCATAGTGGCAGAATGTCATGATGCCTGAGCCACAAATTTATGTGGAATGGAATTAAAAAAGAGGACTTTGCCGGCCTAGGCCTGCAAGATTTGTATGAAATTCCATTAACGACCTCTTGTCCTAGCCGCGCCTGAAACGTCCTACTTCGCAGCCTATTATAAGGAACATAACATCAATATTTCATTGCATGTTTGAGAAAAAATACTTTGGGTATGTATATTAACTTACCTGTAATATATGCAATCAATTGGACTTTAAATAGGATTTCGCTCACCATTCTCAGCACAGCAACTAACCACTGACAATACTAAAGACTAGTTGGTCCTGCTTCATGTAAACTTCATCGTTTATTATAACCGTTCCAAACCAATCTCATGTAGGTAACCTCACTTCGTTCGCTAAAATAACCATCACCTAATTATCACTCATTCTAGACCCTTCTCATACACACATCACAGTCTACTTACTATGGATGATATGGATATAGGAATTAGGATTCCGTCTTGTAGCTATAAAAAACATCGCCCGCCGCTCTTCTTAGTTTTCCTTTATTCCTTACATGTTGTGCTAACACTTTATTGACATACTCGTAATGGCCTTCTATCCCAGTTTAAAGTCGTAAATGTATATTGTGGTACATACTTTCGAAATCGGTTTTTATTATAATAACCATTTGTCTACACATACGTATATACGTACGTTTCAAAGGATTTTTTAAATACTATTACACGCTTTTATTTTATTGAAAAATCATTTAATGTAACAGATGAAATAAAATATTCGCATGACATTATTTCACATTGTTTATAAACTTTGCAACGCTTGGTGGCCCGTCTGTTATGCACATATTGCCAATAATTAAATAGACATTTAGATCAAGTACTATAATTACAGTACATTTTATCATAAGCAAAAACAGCTTTCCACAAATCAACTAGGCTTACTCAGAACCAATCAAATCAAGGCAGCGCAGCCACCCCTGCCGTTTCAATCAAGATAAACCTGCCCAGGTATAGGTATCTACGGCTTAATCATCCGCTTGACTAAGCTGGTTATAATTATCCAAATGTGTCACTAACCATAACTAGCAATTAATACTCGTAGCCTATGAAAACCCAGTATTAATATGCAGATGAAAATAACTAAGTAAATAACGCGAATTCCGCGGAAAAGATTCCCTAGCTAATCTGAAACACTTATTTGTACTGCATATTTAATTACTAACTAAGACCTTATGTTCCAAATACACCATCTGGGGTCACAAATACAATTCTCACTTTGCAGTCTGTATGAACTCATAAGATATACTCGTAACACGTGTGCACTCGTAACACGTGTGCAATAGTGCCTACTATTGGTGTACGAGGTTAAGTCAAATAAACATTTTGGCTTTTTCAGGAACTGGAGTACCGCTGAGGATCCCGAAGACAATAGCGCAAGCTTTGATTGGCAGCAGCGTCGATCACTGGGATACGTTCGAGCGGTTTATAGGGTAGCCTCGCCGGTTCTCGTCCGATTAGTGGAGTTGCCAACTTTGTGACGGGAAAATAATATGTTGAACTATAGCAATTTATACGAGTAATATTTCTTTTTAATGGCAATATACTCTATTTTTCGCCAAGTTTAAGTTTTAACTAATAACATACACCGTTATTCTTGTAAAAGATGTTAAATGAAAAAGTATGGTTTTTGCCGGTTCTCGTCCGATTGTCCCGGTTCTCGTCCACGCGGTGCCAGTTCTCGTCTATAGGAAAAGAGGAGTGATTCATACACTCAAAAACCAATTTCTGAGTATAAAACCTTTGATGCGTAGGTACTTAGCTATTTATCTTACAATGTTTTAATAGTTGGCTTTTGTTATTAAGAAATAAAGAAATGATCAACTTATTTTTTATAGATATAAAAGGTAATTATTGAGTGAGCAACTGTAGCATGCAACTTTCAATCTAGAGGTCGCGGGTGTGAACCGCGGCTCGCACCACTGGCTTATTTAAAAAAACTTGTGTACGAAATATATTTTTAAATTTAATAGCAGTTTTTCGGTGAAGGAAACCATCGTGAGGAAAGCGGTCTCGTCCTAACTAGGGCTAGTTTTCCCTCTGAGTTGGAAGGTCAGATGGCAGTTGCTTTCGTAAAACTAGTACCTACGCCAAATCTTACGATTAATTGTGAAGTGGAACCCGGGGTCCTTAGAGCATAACCAGGAAAAACGTTATGAGGATGATCATGCATAAGCATTTGACCCCTATCTCAGCTGATGGTGATGAGGTCAAGGGGGTAAAACGCGTACCTAGATAATACTGCCCATTCACTCATCTTGAAAAGATCTAAGTTGTAAATAATGAAATCGGAATAGATTTTCCCGAAAATTATTCCACTCTTTAGCTGTCTTCGTAAGATAACTAGAATCAAAACGCTTCGTGCACATCAGAGGCATGTCAACATTGTTGTTAACAACATAAGGTTCAAACCATGTCATCCACGCTTTGTCCTAAGATGCCAAAATGGTCAGGGAGGGATTAATTCGTGTAATCCTAGCACACCGATATGCAGGCGAATTTCCTACGATGATTTAGACATTGCATCATAGCTTCAACCAAGTCCAAGTTAGGTGCTAATGAGCTTCCTGGCACGCTTATCAATCAAAGCCAAGGCAGCTGATATTAAGCAAATCCATCTCCGAGCTGGCAGCAGTACTGCATATACCCTACCTGTACTTAATAGTTTTATAATTTGCCGCTTCACCTTAGAGAGGTTGTCATGTTTTTGCTGGGATCCTGCAGTTTACACCAAGGATTCAATGTAGGACCCAAAGTTCATATTGGACATGCTGCTCATGCCAAGGAGCTGTAGATGGTCAGAAGTTGGCAAATTGGTATGAATACACTCCGGAAAGTTGGGAGTCGAGAGTTCGTTCACTCTGTTTAATAGTGATCAGACACGTCTGTGCCTTGGATGTATTGAATTTGACTTTATTAGCATCGCCCCAATCTGAAACTGCTCTAAAAGTCAATTCCTATTCATAATATCCTGTCAACGAGATTGGACTACATCTTTACTGGCCTGTGCTTTAGAAAGATATCTGTCTACAACAGTGCTATCATCGGCATACCCACAGGTGCCAGTCATAAGTAGTTTATATGCGATAAAAATAAGGTAGCAGGCAGAATAGTTCCCTGAGGGGCACTGACATCTAAAGCCATTTGACTCGATGTGTAGCCTTCTACTTGTAAGACCACACGGGTCAATTGCCCGTTCAGGAAATCAGCTATTCAGTTGCTTAGGCTAAATTATATCCTGATATATATTCATAATAAATAATAGACTGATAACCTGGTGAACAAGCTTCCTGCTTGTGAAGCTTGTTCACTAGGCTAGCATACCTGAACCTTAAGGCCTACCGTGAACTGAAAACAAAGTATCTCGCTTTCTGTCAGTCGAATATGCAAGTGCGACAGAGAGTCAGATACCTCGTTTTCGGTTCGCGATGGCGCCCCTGTCTTAAGCTTTAGAGATACCTCCTGTTGCATGTGTTGCTATAACGCCTAGAACCAGGCATATTCCATCAAAAGTTATCGTGAAACAATACTTCCCTTTTGTAAACTCCCCGTGTAAGTTGTCAGTCATTGCCACAACGAATATTGAAAGAAAGAAAACACCGCCATATATAATATTTACGTAAAATAATTGTAGAATAACTTTTATGCCCGACTACACAATGGGCCATGATGATCCGATGTAAAGGAAGCAGTTGTGCGTTAAAGGGAGATAGACATATTTTCATCTCGTTCCACCGTATGACTGCATCCTGTACGTTGGCCATCATGGTCCATTGTGTGGATCCGGCATTAAATAGGTTCTAGATTTGTTAAGATAAAGTAAGAAAGAAAATAATTTAATTCAATGTTGATTTCCTATCGATAACCCCCGCTTACGTCTTCGTACTCTAGTCTTGTTTATGGCTAAAATTTGACAGCTAACGTCATCAGTAAAGCAGTGGACCTTATGTACCTAATACCTATCATCTGTATTCATTTCAATAATTATTCTGTACCTTGATTATCTTGCTGCAGCTTGATCTGATTTCAATAGACGAGAACCGGACCTACGCGAAAATCCAGCAAAATGACCCCAAGCCGGTTACCCGTCCACGTAGACGAAAACTGGCAAATACGCAAAATTGATGGTCCGGTTCCCGTCCACTAAATTTATGCAGGTTTTAGGTAAAATAAGTATAATTAACACTCACTATTGTCTTCGTTATGTATATTACTAGTAATATGTGCCAAAAATATCACTGAAATTAGTTAATAACAATAACAAAACTTACTTCAAAGTTTTCCTTACACACTATTTTTTCTGTAGTTTGGCGTGGTTTTCGAGGCTCTAAAATGTGGTGTAAACTTTCGTTAATTATATCTTAGCCACACGTTGTTAAATAATGTTTGTTTATAGTTAGCATTGTAGGTTCGGTATTAAGGAACGCAAAGAGCCAAAACTTGCGCGGGTAATTGTTTATATACTCCTATTCTAAGCATTAGTAAGGAAGAAGTCACTCGAAAGGACGAGAACCGGCGCTGGACGGAGAACCGGCAAAGCTACCCTATACTTCAGCAAATGAAACTCTTCAAACTTCTTCCCAACCCAGGGAGCCATTTTTGATGTCTGTATCCTTCTTCCCATTTTAGAGATGTAGCAGTGTACAGTGTAGTGCAATTGTAGCAAACCTGATCAGGTCGGGCCATTGGCCGGTTCTCGGAACCGCTGAGATGATGAGGGCTGCAGTGATAAAGCTGTGAAGAGATATTCCGTGAGCTAATCGGTTAATTCTTAGCCAGAGTGGTGGCAGGCTCGTCGCTGTCCGTTGGTGTGGCGAGGTGAACGCGCGCGCGCGACGGCCATGCGCCGCGCTGCGCGCGCTCCATGCACCCCAGGCACGACGCTCCGCTCGACGCGCCAGTGAACGCTCGGGTACTTGACGAGGGCATGGAGTGCACCGACATCACCTGGTAAAACAAGACAACTTAGGCTGGGTTGCACCGACTTACGATCACAGACTGATCATGATCAACGTTAAATATGGCGCCAGCAGCTGTCATCCCATTAGAAACTTGTCAAATTTTCCATACAGCTTATGACTATAGACGGTTTGGTGCAACCAAGCCTTAATATTAACATTGTACTTTCCCTTCATATCGCATAGACGTGGGACACCCTGTACGGAACTGACAATGGATATTAAAATGATAGTTATATTCTAAATGCTTGTTTGAATGAGAAGACAATTGAGTACGCGGCGCAGTGTTGTAAAATTTTCCAAAGCTCATTCGTACCTATTTAGTAGAAATATCACAAAATATACCGGGGGTCAGTGGTGAATGAAGCGAGTCGAATCAGGTTGCTGTAAATAACTAGTAGATTTTTTTTTCTCGACAATAGTTCCTTAATAATAATAAAAATGTATTGGGTTGTGACATACTTGACTACTTCGGCTACATATTTCAAATTAGCGTTATTTCTAATCATACAATACAAACGTATCCAGGTCAGATAAGTGTAAGGAGCAATTATAAGAGTAATGATTAATTATATAAGTAACATGATTATTGCGGGTATATCTGCAAAACTGGAATACATTTATTTAACTAAACAATAATTGGTTCAGAGCTTGATTAATTCCGGTGGCGCCACTGTCGCACCCTGCTACTTACGCGCCAATACGATGGTTGGCGGCGTGATCGGAGCTGGGGCGGTTGGGCATTCGATTCATAGTTGCAGTTGAGAGCGGTTCAGTCTTAGTAAATAATTATAAGAATTAGAATAAGGTGTGATTATGTGTCAGCAGAAAATAAGCCTAATTTTGTATAAGTTTATACCGACGGATTAAATCGTATTGAGGAACTACTGATTTTCATCTTTATCCCGTATAGCCCAATAGATCAGAAGCCGGGATCAAACAAAAATCGATAGGATTTTTGCCACGCCACAAAAACGTAAGTGTAAGTGTGTTTTTTTTTTATTATTATTTTCTTTCTTGTTAGTGCCTAATAGCTTAACTCTGTTGCAAAAACCGTATTTATCGTTACGGAATTATTCCGCAGATTCATACGGTTAGTCTTGCATGTTTATCTTGCTAGGGCACTCCCTAGAGATAGACATGCTAGATAAAATAATAATTACTCAATTTTAATTTTTGTGATACGAGTTTGTGATGTGCAGTAAAGTAAAGTTATAAAGTGGAGATATCCTTACGGCTATTTTTTTTTGCGTGACTAAAGTTCCGGGGAGTTACTAAATAATTAATATTGTTATAAATACGATATAAAACAATGCATTCTGCCCGAATACAATCGCTCCAATAAAATAAAACGAGCAATAATACACGAATTCTTACATATTTATTTTTGTAATTTCTTTACGTACAATATTATATCTCTTAAATCTAAATGGTAGATGTGCATGTGATATTTTATTTAGTAGGATTCAGCTGTATTTATCGTTACGGAGTTATTCCGGGGATTTATACAGTTGGTCTTGCATGTTTATCTTGCTAGGTACTCCCTAGAGATGCACAGGTACGATAGTCCAATTATAATAATACATTGGTATAGGTATTACATTGGACTCAAAATTGCAGTGGGGTTCCCATATAACAGCGATAGGAAGTAGGTTGAGCTCTGCTGCATTTGCAGTCAGGAGAATAAGGCAGCTTACCAATGTGGCAATGGCACGGTTAGTTTACTTTGCTTATTTTAATAGTATAATTACTTATGGTCTTATCTTGTGGGGATCAGCTACAGATATTGAAACTGTTTTTATTTTGCAAAAAAGGGCTATCCGAGCAATTTATAACTTGGGGTCGCGTGGCTCATTAAGAGAATTTTTCAAAGAAATAGATATTCTACCCCTGCCGTCCCAGAATTTGGGCAATTTTCCAACGAACGCTGATAAACCAATAGCCACGAGAAATACTGGGAAACTCAAAATAACCTTCTATAGTAAAGGCGAAAAAGTCGTTCTTGGGAAATTGTATCAAATTCTACAATAAAATTCCTAAACACAATACTGAACTTAGCAATTCTAAATTAAAATCTGTCGTAAAACAAACACTTATTTTAAGAGCATAATTAGCAGTGATAGCGGGTAATATATCGCGAAAATATGTTTTCTGCTGTAGCATTGTTATTTAAGTTATTTTGTAGTAGCTGACACTGTAATTTTATATTTAACTATACAATGTATATTGTTTTGAAAAAATTACACCTCGCCGAGTTTCTTAAGCCGGTTCTTCTCGTAGCAGAGGTATATTTTTCCGAACCAGTGGTAGTTTATTAACGTTGGGTTGGGTGCATGTAATATGCCATATTTGAAAAAAAAAACGTGCAATTAATTGTAATATGTACGAATGGGCTTTGCTTACGGTGGCGTCGTTGATCGGGTCGTAATACGCGTCACACTCGTAATCGGGTCCTGTTTGTGGAGTCCGGTCCGTTCATCATTGCAAGGGCATAGTAAATACTTACTTTATACTAGTGTTATTTTATTGTAGATTGAGACTTGGAGACCTTATACATCTCTAACCATATTAAATTTACTTATTTTTATTTTGACGCTTGGAGACCATTTACATCTCTACGCCTACGGACTTTGAAATAATACATCTCTGAGATTAATTTTATATACTTTTTGTTTATTCGGACACAGATCGTATTTAATATACGTCCTTATATTAATTACCTTGTAAATTGATTTTCATTGAATTGGTAATCACTATCAGTATGTAATAAATATTTGATTTGAGTCGATATGTAGAGTCGATATGTACAGTCGATATGTAGAGTCGATATGTAGAGTCGACATGTAGAGTCGACATGTAGAGCCGACATGTAGAGCCGACATGTAGAGCCGACATGTAGAGCCGACATGTAGAGCCGACATGTAGAGCCGACATGTAGAGCCGACATGTAGAGCCGACATGTGGAGCCGATATGTGGAGCCGATATGTAGAGCCGATATGAAGTATCGATTCGATATGTATGAGTCAATTATTGTACGAAAATTATTCATATTTTTAAACAAAATGGTGTAAGTTTCAGACACATGGATGAAGACTCAGAGCGTCCCGATCAGGGGACCGGGGTCCGGACTTCCAGACCCAGAGTGTCTCGAAAAGGGGACTGGGGTCCAGACTTCCAAACCCAGAGTGTCCCGAAAAGGGGGCCGGGGTCCAGACTTCCAGACCCAGAGTGTCCCGAAAAGGGAACCGGGGTCCAGGCCCAGAGTGTCCCGATCAGGGGACCGGGGTCCAGGCCCAGAGTGTCCCGATAAGGGGACCGGGGTCCAGCCTTCCAGACCCAGAGTGTCCCGAAAAGGGGACCGGGGTCCAGGCCCAGAGTGTCCCGATAAGGGGACCTAGGTCCAGACTTCCAGACCCAGAGTGTCCCGAAAAGGGGACCGGGGTCCAGGCCCAGAGTGTCCCGATAAGGGGACCGGGGTCCAGACTTCCATACCCAGAATGTCCAGAAAAGGGGACCGGGGTCCACACTTCCAGACCCAGAGTGTCCCGAAAAGGGGACCGGGGTCCATGCCCAGAGTGTCCCGATCAGGGGACCGGGGTCCAGGCCCAGAGTGTCCCGATCAGGGGACCGGGGTCCAGGCCCAGAGTGTCCCGATAAGGGGACCGGGATCCAGAATTCCAGACCCAGAGTGTCCCGATCAGGGGGCCGGGGTCCAGATCCAGAACGACCTAGTGGAGGTCGGGATCAGAAAATACTTGACCTGTCACAAAGGAGGGTGGACGTCGAGAACAACGATCAACTTCGTCGCGGAAGGCAATCGGGTCGACCACGTCCAACTACGCGCAGGAGGTATCGGAATTCGTCATCGGGAAAATCTGGTGACCTAGAGCTGAAATTTTGAATGCAGCTTGGTAATTGTGTGTAACCAGAAAAAAAAAGAAAACAATGATTTTTTTTATTAGTTTTATTTTATTGATTGTCTATCATATAAAATGTAAGATATAATACTTGATTTTCTTGGTTTTGAGGTACGGTCTGGCAAAAAAAAGGAGTAGAAATTAATAGGGGCGCTACTAACGCTTATATATCAACACGGATAGTGCGACCTACATATTTTGATACTTCACTTTTAACTAAAACATTTTAGGATGTTCATAATATGGAAACGCAAATGTAAATTGAGGCCATAGTACAATTATACATACAAACTCACAAAAATTACTTCATCATAATATTAATTGTAAGTGGATTGTATTTTTGCCATATTTGAAATACAGTATTGTTTAAAAGGTTTATTAAAAAGTACAAATACATATAAACAAATACAAAGCTAATCATTGAATCAGATTCTTCTTCCAAATATTCCATGCCAATTCAGAATAAATCGAAGCTTCATCATTTCTGCTATCGTCCTCCAGGACGCTCCAGCTTGATAACCTATTAATGTCCTTGTAGAACGTGTCTCCCCTCTTATTATATTTTTTTTTTAAATAGTTCAATATGCTGGCATAAATCCACCAATCCGCCACGGAAATATCTCCAAAGGCCTAATCTGCCACTTCCTGAAACACAATTAACATGGGTTCATTATTATCCTAAAAGAAATAACTGTTTTTATAAATTCTTCTTACTTGTCTGCTAGGCCCTAGAAGTTTCAGTTTAAAACAAAATTTATCAAATATATCGCAAATACCAAGTTGGTTCATGGCGTCATGTTGGTTCGCTATATAAACATAACCTCTAAAATATGCTATAAATCCAACACGAAATTTCATCATTATACCGTGTTGTAGCTTGAAGAATTTGTAAAATTATTCTTAACCTAATAATACACACGAATTATTACAAACCTGTTATTTCAGTAGGTAGATCTTCGATAAACATTGTCCCGTTCGGACAAAACGACTTTCGCTCAACTTTCCGCAAGATGTCGCTCATAAACATTATGAATGTAAGCTGCATTCTTACGATCTGGAAACTTTGACCATAGTTGCGTCATTAGGCAGGTTCAGGGTATATTTGATAGGAAACCCGTTTAAAATACTGATCTTTTGTAACGCTCTTAGATTCTCAATCCGCACGACTGTAAATCCCAAAACTCGTATATAAGTGCCAGGTTCCTTATCGAATAGTAAAAGTGCTCCCTAATGATAGATTTCTAATCAAATGTACGCCTTTAACCAACAAACAATTGTTAGAAAAATAAACGTAAAGTTATTCCAATTTTCATTCGAACAGTGTATTTCGAGCCTTACTTATTAATTAACGTATCAAAAAGTATGTATGTATGTATGTATGTATGTAAGAACTTTATTGTACACAGTTTAAAACATATACATGTCACACAGGATCAGAGTACAAAGGCGAACTTATCCCTATGAGGGATCTCTTCCAGCTAACCTTTGAGGGATTGAGAGGAAATTTTTAAAAAGAATGAGATAGACAAACTTACACCTTGTACAACCACGTTACAATGAGCACGTTAAAAGCACGGCTAATGACAGAATATTAACGATTATTCTATTCAATATTCATACTTTTCTCTTGAATAAGTATTTACAATGATAGTAAGTGTGTAATTATTGTTAGTTGATTAAATAAGGTTATTTAACTAAATACTGACTGTGTAAAACATAAAACTAAAGAGGTTTAATACGGACTGCAATTGTTTCGCGCCGTAAGGATAGCGCCCACGGACATTACGACTGGGCTCGTTGTGGCTGCATGCTTTGATAAATAACGTTCATTGAATTAAATTTTATCTTGTGTAATTGTGTTATTTTAATTCAAGGAAGGTGATATGAGAATATTGTAGGTGTAGACAAAATCAGCCTTGGCTGAACGTCAGAGATTTCGAATCCTGTGATGACGATACTGGTACAAGTGATAGAGATGTTTAAAGCTAAATTGTACCGAATTGAGATGTATATATATGTTATTTATCCATTTAAGTGTTATTTCTGAATTGTACAGAGTATTGAGAGTATGTCAAATGTCGTGTAGGTAATAACCGCAGATCCCGTAAGACTGTTATGTATGTTTTGTAAGCTAATCCTAGTTTGTAATATATTACTTTAGTCTGTAATATTGATAAGGCGCGAGGTCTCGCCCTAAACAGGATGGCCGAGCTGTAAGGAGCAATTATAAGAGTAATGATTAATTATATAAGTAACATGATTATTTCGGGTATATCTGCAAAACTGGAATACATTTATTTAACTAAACAATAATTGGTTCAGAGCTTGATTACTTCCGGTGGCGCCACTGTCGCACCCTGCTACTTACGCGCCAATAGGATGGTTGGCGGCGTGATCGGAGCTGGGGCGGTTGGGCATTCGATTCATAGCTGCAGTCGAGAGCGGTTCAGTCTTAGTTAATAATTATAAGAATTAGAATAAGGTGTGATTATGTGTCAGACCACCGGGGGATGGGCAGCAGCATCCCTGAAGTGCGGTGGAGATACTGCGATTTCCAACCCGCATGCCAAGCGTGGCAATTATGGCATTTACCCCCCATGGAATTGGGGGAGGCCTATGTCCAGCAGTGGACGTCTTTCGGCTGATATGGTGATGGTGATGTGTCAGCAGAAAATAAGCCTAATTTTGTATAAGTTTATACCGACGGATTAAATCGTATTGAGGAACTACTGATTTTCATCTTTATCCCGTATAGCCCAATATAAGGTTGAAGCAGATGTAAGACAATAATGCCAATACGAACCTTGGATAGCTCGAACAGCAACGGGATGCTCTCCTCCGAGAAGTCGTCCTTGTCAAGGCAGCGGGGCTGGTAGCCTTGCGCCATCTTTAGGAACACCAGCATCGCCGCCACCAGCACCGTGGCGTATACAAAGAACTCTGTCGCCTGTGAGGGCAATATCCCCACCTTAAGTAAGTCACAAGATGTGGAAGAGCGGTGTTCTCTTAGCACTGGTATCCAGTATACTTGAAAAGAGGCACAATCTGTGTCCTAATTTAAGTTAGTGAATAATTTATTTTTCATTTTCATTTATTACCCCCTAACGTAAAGTGCAATAAAATACGAGTACAATGTGAATGTTTCCATTATTTTATTAGAATAAGTCACATACAAATATAATTGACGGCCTTTTTAGCCTAGTTGGTAGTGACACAGCCTCCAAAGCTAGAGGTAGGTCCCGGGTTCGAATCCCGGCCAGGGCATTATTTGTGCATTTAGTACGGATTTTGTTCATGTGGGTCTTGGATGTTCTCTTTGTATTTAAGTATGTATACCGTCGTTTAGTACCCATAGTACAAGCTTTGCTTAATTTTGGGACTAGGTCGATTTGTGTAAGACTGTCTCCCAATATTTAAAAAATTAATTAATTTTGTAATTGCTTTTAATATAGCTTGTTAACGCTCATTCAATATTCAGATAAAACTATCTACAGTTTTATCTGAATATTTACCTATACAGTAGGCTACAGATTTACCCCCTTATCCATAAAACTTAACAAACCACTTTTAACTAAAAGTTATTATGTCCCTTTCTCACCAACATAAATGTCAAAGTGACAGATAAGGACAAACCAACTTTAGCGGCTTGTTAACTAATAGAGGCTTGATGGACGTTTATCAATAAACGGGTTAGTCAATAATGCTTTCCCTTCGACTAAATTGGTAATATACGGCTAAACCAGAAGTGGGCATGTAATTCGTATTAAATGATTGATAAGTTAATATCTGTTAATGTGTAACCTTGGTCAATGTCAAATGACCGAATGAAAACTTGTATAGGTGAAACACTTAAGAAAATGACCTGTTGTATGTATTTGTGACGTGTTCGAATAGACATTACATATTTAAAATGTGTAACACAAACAAAACAAATAATGCCTATAAGTTAATTATAGTACTGCCATTTGACATGACAGATGGTACATATTAAGGTAATTGTTTGACTCCTCTCCGGGTGCGAATTTAGTCGACGGGAAAGTATTATTCACTACATCTGTACACTCAAATAGCTATGACAATAACTTTAAATTCTAAACGAAAGGGGGCCCCATGCTGGAAACGTTGTACAGAAAAGTGCAAGAAATATCCTATCATAAAATATTATACGAAACCTTAATTCACAGGATGTCCCAAAAACTAACGAGCTTTCGATTTAATATCCATTTATTTACAGCAATTATTAAGAGTGCCTTTGTTTAAAGTTGGGGAAATGCTTTTATGCATCCCACCCGGTTGGGGAGGACCACGACGGGTATGACGGACTAACCGCAGCAAATGCCTTGGACTACCGTCTAAAACCCCAACGAGTGCCAGCTCCGCCTTGTCGAGGACGCCGCGGGATCGCTATCAGCATTCTACCGCGTGCATCCCAGCGGGCAGCCCACAGGTTAGAGGGCCGCAGGCATTACGCGCCAGTGTAGAATGGGCACGTTGGATTCCGTGGGGCCATTTTGCAGGGTATCCCCGACCCCGCACGGTCCCACTACGGTGGAGGCATCAAATGCGCATAGCGCCTGGTTCTGCCCCCAGCCCGTCGCCGGCGGAGCGGAAATTATTAAGAGTGCCTAGTTCTGGAGAGATTTTTAATATTAATAGTTTTTTTTTTGCAATTTCGCCTAGTATTATTGTACCTGACATCTGTACCAGAAAATTATTTCAAACGATTTCAGTTGTATCTTTTAGCATCGTTACGAGCTTATGCAGTTTTTAAGCCCATTTGTCAGTTATATTTTTATGGCCACCTTTTTATTAATCACCGTAATAGTACCTAGATTTTATGACAAGGGTCTTAAAAACTTCATTGTTTTAATTAGAATAGGTAAATACTGTATACATATCTGAGTTTCCTGAGTTTGTAATGTAAAATTCCTAATGTTGTAATTTTCTTTTCATTTAATTTATTTAGTTAATCTGTAGTTTTGAAATTATTATTATTATTGTAAGACTTTTTAAATGAAATAAAAATATTATAATTTGACACGTGAAAGTTCTTGTAAATGGCGGCCAGGCTCAGTCCCCCGGCCAGGAGCAAATATCGTCAGTCATATTCATTCATATCGTCTCGGGCGATACCTTGTAAGATGGGGTTGTAATTATATAAGCTCGAAGTTTTTTAATACTGACGTATAATTCGTCTTGTCCATGTTCATCCTTAGACCAACTCGCTCGGAGGCTTTACTAAGGTCATTGAGCATTGTACTTAAATCTTCCATGGTCTCAGCCAAGACTACTATATCGTCAGCAAACCGAAGGTGAGTGAGGTACCCGCCGTTTATGTTGATGCCTAGCCTTCTCCAGTCCAGAGTCTTGAAATCATCCTCCAGTGCAGCGGAGAACAGTTTAGGAGAAATAACATCTCCTTGCCTGACTCCCCGCTGCAACGGAATAGGCCTCGAGCTCTGGTCCTGGAGTCGGACTGACATAGTGGCGTTCTCGTACAAACACTTCAGCACTTCGATATAGCGGTAGTCCACTTGGCACCGCTGGAGAGATTGTAGTACAGCCCAGGTTTCAATCGAATCGAAAGCTTTCTCGTAGTCCACGAACGCTAAACAGAGGGGCAGGTTATACTCCTCAGTCTTCTGTATAACCTGACGGAGCGTATGGCTGTGGTCTACGGTGCTAAAGCCTCTTCGGAAACCAGCTTGTACGGGAGGCTGGAAGTCATCTAGCCTGCGTGCGAGACGGTTCGTAATGATTCTTGAAAACAGCTTATAGACGTGGCTCAAAGTGAGATGGGTCGGTAGTTCTTCAGTAAGGCGTTGTCACCCTTTTTGAAGAACAGCACCACCACACCACTGTTCCATGCCTGTGAAGTTTTCCCTTCCAGTAAGACGGAATCGAACAACTTCTGAAGGGCCCTAAGGACCGGTTTTCCACCCGCCTTCAGGAGTTCCGCTGTAATTCCGTCTTCACCGGGTGCCCTGTTGTTCTTAAGCTGTTTAAGAGCCATTCTAATCTCGTACAGGCTGATGTCCGGGATATCTTCGGTGTAGTGCCGGATTAATCTAGCTGTTGGGTCTTCCGCCAGACCAACTTCGGGTCTGCTAGTTGACGGGTATAACTGTCCATAAAAGCACTCTATCTCATTCAAAAGCTCAGGTTTGGACGAAACGATTCTACCATCTTCAGTTTTTGTTTTATCTGGCGAGCTGACTCTGCCCAATAGACAGATCTCTTGAGAAAACTTTAGAGCCCTTATTCTGATCGATGGCCTCTTCAATACGATTTGTATTGAATTGGCGCAGATCGCGGGTAAGGGACTTAGAGATCTGTTTATTGAGCTGCCTGTATAGTATCGCATCGGCTGAAGTCTGAAGAATCATCTCATTCCTTTCCTCGATGAGCCTTTGAGTGGAGATAGAGAGCCTTTTGGCTCTGTAAGTTCGTTGGGCCTTAAAGAACTTAGACCCAACGCTATGGACAGCTTCCACAAACCCGTCGTTGAATTCGTCCACATTGCCGCCTAGACAATCGAAACGGTTTTGGAGTCCCAGCTGAACTGACGTATAATTTATAAAGAACATTTTTAACAACGTGGCAGATTTTTCTTCAAGACCTTAGGCAGTGGGACAAGTCCTGTGTAACTAAGGTTATCGTCCGACAGGAAATTCATCATGATATATAACCTGTTTGTTGGCTCGTGGGCTACTGTGGCCTTTTTGCAGAATAATTATTTTATTTCGATTTCTTCTATATATTTGTGAAACTAGGGACTCGAATCGAATGTCGGTAACTAATACGAGGCAAAGGGATGGCTGGAGTTTATGAACGTTTGCCGAGCGTGTGAATTGAATACTCAGTATACCCACCCTAGCCGAGCCGGAGATTATGTGAAGGCTTACCAAACCTTGAGTCGCATGGATATTTGAAATTGATTTACAATACCGAGACTTAATCGCGTTCAACTGGAATGTATTCACGTTGTATTGAGCTTTGCCCGACGTTTCGAACGTATCGCAGCATCCGTGGTCACGACTTCACGAGCCGACTGGCTTGAGCGGGTACCAGCGTCGTATAGCCGCACGGGTTTTACGAACTCCCGCACTTGGTCTTTATTAACCACATTTACACTAGGGTTATTTCAGTTGTACGCGATGGAGTCCCGTTTATTAATAATAACATTAATAGTTATCACAACACATATGGAAGTGGTACATGGCCGTCCTTCACACACACGCAAACTCACACTCAATCACATACCACAGATACTTACTCAAGCATATGTACAAACCTAAATAAATTAAATAATTGTATAACGACCCTAAAATACAAGTAAATATAAGTTCCTCCTGCATAATAAATACTACAATAGGATAAAAATATTCTACTCGCCTTATACTTTTTTTGTAATTTGATACAACTAGGCCGATTATAAGGATCCGGTAGACCAAATGGCAAATAAAATTTTTGGTAACTAGGTACCTTTTATTTTTTATTCATATACCTACTTTTTATTTTGGTAACTTACCGATATCAGCAAGGCCCAACGGATCTTTAATGAAACGAGATGCCTATCTTAATTTCTTAAATTAAGGCCATTACTAAATGTATTTCGCTTTTGTATCAAATAGGTACAAACAATATAGCATTTAGCGATCTCAAATTGAGCATCGGAATACCCCTGTTCCCCATAAGACAGGTTTACCTAGTTTAGGGCACAGGACATCGTTCTTAGGCCTATTTGAATATCTATAAATGCACTCTTTGTACTTCACATATAATTAAGCTGATATATTGATACCCAATAAATATATTTTTTATTTAATTTCATAAGGATGACACAGTGTACTCGAGACTACTGAAAATAATATGAGAATCTTACCCTGGATTCAAATAACTGGGCCTGCGTCACAAGTATTACGATACAATTACCCGCGGCTACGGACATGTACCACGCCGCTATGGTAATCGTCTTCATGCTTTTCGGTGCCTGCATTTAATCAAATAACAAACGGTGCGTGACATATTTTATAGACAACTTGATAATTGCGGTCACTATTCATAATGATCAGTCAGTATACATAATGCTCGCATCAAATGGGCAATGTGATTAAAAGTGTATTAATCGTCACTTTGCCCGGTCAGTATGAATAATGATCACTCTATCTTGGGCAAAGTAAATCTGTCAAACTGGTGAAAATTGACAGCCTACCGAAAGTGTGTCGACCGCTCTGAGGGACGCAAGTTGACCCAAACCTAGCCCACCTATGACATTACATTACCACATTGCCCGGCTAGAAATTTAATATTCATACTAACCGGTTCAAGTGACAAATACAAGCTAACTCAAACCTTAGTTTATTACATGGACCACGTAATAAATGTATTACTTTTACCGGCCCTCTCGCCAGTGACAGTATCAGACACACGAAGACAGAAAGTATTAAGGTCCTGAAAGTTATGCGTAGCATTGGATGCATTCTAACGATGCTAAGCAAACAAGCTTTGTTACGATTGAACGGTGGTTGGACTGGAACCCATCTAGCCACTTATATTGCGCATAATATTCGTAGGTATGTTGAAGCGCTTTAGCACCGCTTTTTCGAATAGTCGCCGACCACACATCGCCGTAAGTGGTGATCGTCTAAACTGTGTCTGCTTAAGGCAAAGCAAATCGTTAAGTACCTGTGTGAATGAGAACTCTAGTCCGGATACAGCAAACATGATCTCGGCTGCGGAGATGAGCAGGTACTGGGGCAGCACCCAGGCGAGGTGCAGCTCGTTGGGCGGGTTGGGCGCATGCAGCTGCACGGCATCGAGACGGCCGCGGCGCGCGCGCGCGCTTAGTACGTACACGCCGCCCGCACCCAGCCAGCCGCAGCCCGCGCCTAGCTGCCCGCCGGCGTACGCCGCGCGCCAGCAGTACCTTCATCACCATCATCATCATCATCATCATCATCATCATCAGCGTATACAGGGTGTTTTTATTGATTTCGGTTCTAGCATATAGCCGTGTATAGCCATAGAAACCACGCAGCATATTTAATTTAAAATTCAAGAAAAAAATATTGTTTTCGTTATCATTCAAAATAATTAATTACAGCCTTGGCCAGAAGTATTAAGCACCCCCGCGTTTTTCATATAAAAGTAAAACTTTGAATAAAGCATTTTATATCTTTCATTATATAAATTTCTAATATTTTTCAATTACACTAGCTATTCATTGACGTTAAAAATAATTGCACATAAAAAATGCGATTTGGTCCTTTTATTGCGAACCCGATTATTTTTAGCTTTCAGTTTTCTAGGATAAATAGCTACTTCGAAATTATATCTGCTAAAGTTTTCTAGATGTTTATATACATTTTTCTATTTGGCGTCAATGTGTAGTTTTGTAATTAAAAACACATAATTTATTTATAAGTTACAAAGAAAAATAAGGGGTACTTAATACTTCTGGCCAAGGCTGTATGCTTCTGGCCAAGGGTGAATGAAAACCGGCCTTAAGAGTTAACATGGAGTTAAGCAAAAGTTATATAATGTCAAGTATGACAATTCGAAATTCGAATGACACGCACGTTTGGTTCTCCATACAAACGTATTTATGCTCTCATTTTAAAACGCCATGCTAGAATAACATGAAACTTTGTATACACAATGGGATCCAGCTTGTCTAGGGCGGAAATTAGTTTCTGTTGCTTGAAATTATAATGGCGAAAAAATACAGCGATTATTAAGGTTTTCATACAAGCCGTCAAAACTCAAAAAACCGCTGTATTTTTTTTCTTTTTCAATTTCTAGCAACAGAAACTAATTTCCGACCTAGGTATGCCGGATCCCATTGTGTATACAAAGTTTCATGTTATTCTAGCATGGCGTTTTAAAATGAGAGCCTAAATACGTTTGTATGGAGAACCGATCCACACCGATCTTACTGCGCTTAAGGGTCTTTTATACTATACTAGGGGTGTTAATTAACGAAAATAACTTCTTGAATAAGTATCTTCGAAATGGTACGAATTGAGATACTAGTGTCTTAGAGAAGATTACTTTAATTCATCTCAGGATTGTGCCCTCGCAATTAACGGAAGTCAATAAAAACATCCTGTATCGTATGTCGCAATACCGGGCACAGGCCTCCTGTCATAGAGCTCATCAAGCCTCGTCGCATAGTAGTAGTAGGTACCGCGTCATAATTTTATAGTAAGCCGACGGCGTCCACTTACATTTGGCATAGTTATAGTTGGTAGTGTGACTGTTTGCGAAGCGGGTGGTTCAATAAATGTTTCTTAGTCTTGGATATTTTTTATCTATATATCTTATGTAGGTATAGCCCATCAGCATTTTAATTTGGGAGCCCCTTGAGGTTAACGGTCCTGTCACACTATATAGAAATACAAAGGAAATTAAGTGAAATGGGTCCCAAATTAATGAGCGTAATTTTTTGGTAAGTGTATGTTTATATCATCGTTTATAGTATAGTACTTGTAGTACAAGCTTTGTATTTTTTTAGGCCCCTCAATATTTATTATAATGTATTTTAATCCACGAGAGCCCACTCCTCATTGCGTTAGTATATACTGGCATGTGTTATACATAGCTAATCGTAGGTAAAAATGGATCGTGTCTACGTAGAAGTTGTTATTATTTATGTATTCCCATGTGGGTGTATTCCCACTGTGTTTATCCATGAGATGAATTAATTATTGTTTGAAACACCATGAAATAAGGCGCGTACTTTCCCGGCGCCAAATGCATGTAAGCGGACTCCCCGATGTCGTTGATGGGTGCATCAGACACGTAATAGGTGTCCAACAGCTGCTTCTCCGTCTCTATCGTTATGGACACGTTCTTATTAGCCTCTGTGCCGCTCACGTAGACGACTCTAAAACAATAGTACATTGTTTAAAGAGGGGCGTAAGCAAAAAATTGCCAACGAAAGTCTGTTGATGACTCGAGTTTGTAATTTTCTTACGCCCGAGTTGATCACAATGATTTCATCACATTTGCGAGGAAATAAATGACTGCAGCACTAATCGAAATTAAATAAATCGACAACTTCTCCACTCTCCAGTATCAGTGCTTGATCGCCGGGGCGTCCCTGCGAGAGGAGCGCGCAGTTATAATATTGCAACCTTTTATTTTTTTTACAAAGCAGTATTGTTAAGGAGCACGGCCTACTAGATTTGTCAGATTCAATATTTCAACCAATCACATAGTGGTATTATTGTGGAGCGCGGCCAACTAGATGTTTAATTAAACCAATCAGATTACACATAAACTCATAACTCCCTAGAGAGTTATGAAAATCGATAGCTCCCTTGGGAGTTAAACCGCCTGTAACTGCTCTATACGCCTGCGAACAATAAGACCCTTTACGAGCAAGTGTTATGAAAAATTAATATACACTACCTATAACTTATGATTGGTCTGGGATATCAATTGGACACATGATCAATCGGTCGATATGACAATCGTAACGTATCATTGTTAAACCTCACAAGGCGAACTAAGGGCCGCCTCCACCATCATATCAGCCGAAAGATATCCAATGCTGGACATAAGGCCTCCCAATTTCATGGGCGGTAAATGCCATAATCGCCGCGCTTGGCATGCGGGAACGGGAACTAAGGGCGAGTTGCAGTAATTTACGAATTATAGTAGCCCGATTATCGTGAAATATGGCGCCAGCGGCTGTCATTCCATAGAAACTTCAAAACTATTTTTGCAATCAGATTTTGACGAACACAGCTTACGATTGCGGACGATTCAATGTAACCCACCCCAAACCGTCGACCCATCTTAGAGCGGACCATTCTGCCGTAGCGTTGCGTTGCGTTTATGAATAGATTCCCACGATGTCGTCGTCCTGATTCTATTCATAAATGCAACGCAATGCAGCAGTGTGGCCCGGCTCTTAAATATGCAAGTTTTACGCTAAACAACGATAAAAGATGCATGCTTATTTTGTGTGATACCTAAGTCCTTTTTGGATCACAAATGTTATAATGATATGTCAGAATTCAGGGAGATTTGTTAGATGGATTTTCCGATATTTTTAATTTCTTGTATAAAAAATTCCGATCGCCTTTCTTTCCAGTATTTGTATTTTCTTGTATAAAAATTTCCGACAGCCTTTTTTCCAGTATTTTTGTTTTCTGTATAAAAATTTCCGATCGCTTATTTTTCCTGCCACTTGATTTTCTACACGTACAATTTCTTATGCGTATATGTTACTTGTCGCAAAATATCGCACCAGCCTTTTTATCTAATCGAATATTTTCTAGTAGATTATATTCTCAATAGAAAATTATTTCTTACGCAATTTTGTCACTCGCGTTATAACACGGTTAATTGGAGTTTGACATTTGGCACTTTTCCGTCTCAGTCGGGTAAAGTTCGTTTTTTTAGGGTTCCGGTGCCCGAAGGCTCCAAATGGAGCCTTATTGCTGTCGCTCGCGTGTCTGTCGTCTGTCACACAGGTTTTACAGCCAACCGGTGGGAGCCATATGTAGTCCTCAAATGACAAAAAATATTTTTAAATATTGAAAAAGAATTTTTAAACCTACCCCATCGAGCAGGGTATGGTTTTTAAAACTTTTTATGCCGATAGGTACTTGTAGTTTTTGTTTCAAAAAATATTGCAAAACAAATGAATGAGAGATCACAAAATTAAGCTATTTAAAAAAAACCGAACAAGTTTTTTACTTCCCGTTCACCTATGAACTTGTAATTTGGTGATAATGTTTATTATTACGTATATTTATTTTACCAACAGATACCAATATATTGACAAATCACATTTCTTTTTTAGTTGTACGGAACGCTCGGTGCGCGAGCCCGATTCGCACTTGGCCGCTTTTTCATATGAAGTAAAAACAAAATTTTCACATTCATTGCGGCAGATCAAATTATACATTACTATTTTTAGCTGTAAGGTGAATCGTTATTATTAACCGACTTAAATAGAAGGAAGGAGGTTCTAAGTTCGTCCGCATGTTTGCTGTTTTATATGTATGAATATGTTTCCGGATAACTCTTGACCACGTTGGCCGATTTTGGCGGAAAGATTCTCGAGTGGCGACCACGTACTGGAAGGCGTAGCGTGGGCAGGCCCCCCACACGGTGGACTGATGACCTAGTAAGGGTCGCGGGTGTCCGCTGGATGCGGGTGGCGCAGGACCGGTCTTTGTGGAAGTCTTTGGGGGAGGCCTATGTCCAGCAGTGGACGTCATTCGGCTGAATGATGATGATGATGATGATGATGTAATCTAGGAAAAATCGAGGGAACTCCTCGAATTCGATAGACACACATATGTCGATTTTGGTATTTTCTGTTGATTGGACAAGCATTGGGTCTCGGAAACCACGAATTTAGTGAAGTGGAACTGGTGATGATGACCACTTTTGTCATATAGATGGAACTAGAATAGCCTAAATCCACCAGGACTAGTTTCTCCTCGGAGTTGGAAGGTCAAATGGCGGTCACTTCCGCAAAAATTAGTGCCTTTACTAATTCTTAAATAAGGTAAACGGACCCAGGGTAAGAATGTAACCGAGATAACACTAAGACGATTCGGACTACCTATAATTTGAACAACGTGGATGGAAATATTCCATACCATAAAATTAGACATAAGTGTGCAGTATTTCTCTTCGATATGGATGAAATTATGAGGACCTTTATGAACCTTATTTACCTTGATGAAGTGTGAATCTTCCTTGGGGCGCCCCAGACGTTGTATTTCCAGATAGGAAATTAGTTGGCTTTTTTCTCACGCTGTTGCTGGTTGTAGGCACTAGTTTTATTATAGGGTTTTGACTCAAGCTTTTAGAGCGAGTCGAACGGTCGCGTAGCCGGTTTTTTTGCAAGTTGAGTACTGCCATATGTAGGCAGTGTTGCTAGCTTTTTGTAAAAGCAATAAGATACGTCCCAAAAATCATCCATTCGATTAAGAAATTATCGATTTTGAAATGAATAAAACACGCTGTGTTTTGTGCTAGATTGAGACGTAAAAATACGGAACAATAAGCAAAATATAAATTTTCTTCAGTGAAAAATTACAATGAAGAGACTACGCGTATGAAAAATTTTGCGAAAAGTAAAATATACGCAAATGAAATTGTGAGTGTAGAAAATCAAGTGGCAGGAAAAATAGGCGATCGGAAATTATTATACAGAAAACGAAAATAATGGAAAAAAGGCTATCGGAAATTTTTATACAAGAAAATACAAATACTGGAAAGAAAGGCGATCGGATTTTTTTATACAAGAAATTAAAAATATCGGAAAATCCATGTAACAAACCTTTCGGCCAATGCCCGAATATGCAATGGTTCAATAACCGTAAACATAAATCTCAGTATTTTAGAAGATTGATCCAAACACAAAAATAACAGAATAATAAACCACAATAAGCACTCACTTAAGTTTAGGTTTCCCTGATATAGATTTGGAGAAAGCGTTCGGATCCATGAGATGGAACGTCATCTCATCGTTCGAATCTTGGCCAATGACAACAGGCATGAACTGTAAGAATTGTAAAATTATTTTAGATAGTAAAAAAAGCTCCTGAGAACTGGACCTAAAATGGGATTTAAGTAAGGACTATATGCCAGAATAATTACTAGTAATTACGTACAGAAGGTTCTCTATATTAACGTAACCTGTTTGACAGCTACAAAAGCCCAAATTATGCTATTCCGCTCTACAGCATATCACGTGCTCTGTTCTCTAGTTAAGGTATTAGGTAGTCTGGTTTGCGCCTTGTTTACGCAACCTCTACTTGAACGATGCTGTCACTGTCTGGCTGTGTCAGCCACACCTCCTTGGTGTGTAAATGCCGAATTTAGCTGAATTGGCAAAAGGAACATGCCTGATTTATCCATACTAATATTATAAATGCGAAAGTCACCCGTCTGTCTGTCTGTCTGTTACCTTTTCACGCTTAAACCGCTTAACCGATTTAGATGAAATTTGGTATAGAGATAGTTTGAGTCCCGGGAAAGGACATAGGATAGTTTTTATGCCGGAAATCGTTCCTTAGGGGGTGAAAAGGGGGGCAAGAGTTTGAATGGGCGCCTTCAACAATTGAATAGCAATTATTTCTTTATAATAGCATTTGATAAGAGTGTATTTCCATTTCTTAATATTTTTTCGTTTAACCCACCACTATGTAGCAAAAAAAGGTGCATTGCCTGAAAATGAAAGGTACTGCCAGCTATTTTAACAAATTCCTTAAATCACGTGATGAGTCAACTCCACGAATTTAAAAGTTATCGGCTAATAATAAAATATACCCACCATTTTCATAAGAATTTTGATCGCCTAGATGTGTGGCAAAATATAACAACTTTGATTCGTGTTTTTTGTGTAAACGAAGAAGTATGAGACATCGCAAGGTATGTACTCTTATTGTTTTTTATTAATATATCGTGAATTTTGAGCTGTAAATCAAATACAATCACTGTTTTGGGTTTAGAATAACCTCTTATCAAAATTTTATGGGAGTTGAGTGAGAGGAGAGGAGTGTATATATAAGTATAACGTGTCTGTCTGTGTATCTGTTTGTGGTATCTAAGCTTCCAAACGGATAAAACGGTTTTTCGTTTAGTTTTTTTGTGTCATAGATAATTTTATCAAGAGTGTTCTTAGCCATGTTTCATGTTCAAGTCGAGAGTCTTTCAGTGTGTGTTGCCAGTGATGACATAATGGGCACTGAAACGTAGTCGCTTACTATCTCATAAGAGAGCGTAAAGTCATCAAAAAACAATTGAGAGGGCTATTCTGGGAGTATCTCAGCGTGATCGCATCAGAAATGAGGTTATCCGCAATAGAACCCAATTATCAGACATAGCCCTCCGAATCGCTAAACTTAAGTGGCAGTGGGCGGGGCACATTGCACGTAGAACCGATGCCCGTTAGGGCGAAAAAAATCTCGAGTGGCGACCACTTACCGGAAGGCGCAGCATAGGTAGGCCCCACACAAGATAGAATGATGACCTGGTGAAAGTCACCGTAGTCCGCTGGATGCGGGTGGCGCAGGACCGGACAACTTCCTCTTGGACCACCGCAAGGTGTAGTCGTGTTTAAGGCCCGCGTTAATTTTATTTTAAATGTAATTATGGAAATTTTAACCGTTTTATTCGCCCAAGAAAATAGGAGTGCATAAGTAACGCGAAGTAAATGTTGCGCATAATGAATATTTTCGCACAACACCCAATAGATATTTTTATTTCAGAAGATTTCATTTAGTTTTTCAATAAGTTTCTTTGTACTTGAAGACTTTGTATATGAAGTACCTTTTGATTTACAGCATTTATATGTATATGTATATATAATTATATGTATATATCTTAGGAATTTAGGTACGTTACATGAAGATCTATTTACTTTCTTTTTCTCGACAAAACGCTATAAAACCATAATTTTAAACGTTATTTGATTGCAAAATACAGTGAGATTACAAAAGTCATCATAAAATATAGATAATCAAAACGCTTTCCCTGTCTTTTATTTTGGAATTAGGGAAAAAAATAACCTAATTATATTTTCCGTTTTTAGAAGATTAATATTTTTATCTCAATGAAATTTTTGTAACTCCTATATAATAATAATAATAATAATAAGCCTTTTATTTCAGACATTTTACAGCATGAATCAGTATTCTATAATCTCACACTTCTTTTTATTTTGTAAGTCTGTTTGCCAGTTGGCAAAGGCCTCCTCCAACCTTCTCCATTCTTTTCTATCTTGAGCTACTCTGCTCCAGGTTTTTCCAGCCACTTGACGTATGTCATCGTCCCACCTTTTTGAGGGTCTGCCTCTTTTCCGTTTGCCTTCCCTGGGGTACCACTGAGTGACACGTTTGCTCCATTTTTCCTCTCCTCTGATCATGTGACCGGACCATTTCCACTTCAGCCTTCTTATTTTTGTGGTGATATCGTGTGCCTTGGTCTTTTTTCTTATAGTAGTATTTCTTATACGGTCGGCTTTTCGAATACCTAGCATGCTCCTTTCCATTGCGCGTTGACAGCATTCTAATTTGGAAGTGGAATGGCTGGTAAGGGCCCATGTTTGGCTTCCATACATCAGGACAGGTAGTACACAGGTATTAAGGAGCTTTCCTTTTGTTTTAATATGGAGATCTTTATCTTTGAAGACTTCTTTAAGGTTCCAGTACCTTCTCCACCCATTTGCTGTTCTTCTTTCGATTTCTTTGGTTAATGTGTCCTGTGTTGAAATTAATTGTCCTAAGTAAATGTACTCATCCGTGTAGTCAATGGTGTTATCCCCTACTCTAATGTTGATTTCCTCCCCGTTTGTCATCAGCTTTGTTTTTTCGGAGTTCATTCTAAGGCCCACCTCCAGACTTTTTCCCGCTAGCTCATTAATCATAGTATTCAGTTCTTCATGAGATTTTGCGAACAGTACAATATCATCTGCGAATCTGAGGTGTGTGAGTGGTTTTCCATCTATGCTGAGTCCATATTGGTCCCAATTTAGTTTTCTGAAAACCATTTCTAAGACCGCTGAAAATAATTTTGGGGATAAGGGGTCTCCTTGCCTTACTCCCTTCTGTATTTTAAATGTATCCCCTTTCTTTTCCAGCTGAATACAGGATGTACTATTATTGTAGACGTTTCTGATTATGCGTATATATTTGTGGTCTATGCCCTGGTGCTTCAATGCCTCCCATATTTGTTCGTGTATAAGTGAGTCAAACGCCTTACTATAGTCAATGAACGCTATGTAGTACGTGAGTAGATATTCATTGTATTTATCGATTATTTGTCTCACGACATGAATGTGGTCTAGCACTGAATAACCTTTTCTGAACCCAGCCTGCTCTTCGGGTTGTTCATCGTCCAGTCTTGACTCAATTCTCTTTAGTATGATTTTAGCGAAGATCTTGTACACATTGGACATCAGGCTGATGGGTCTGTAGTTACCAATGTCAAATTGGTCTCCTTTTTTGTACAGTAAGATAGTATTAGACTGTGTCCACTGGGCTGGGATGGTTTCTTTTTTGAGGATATCGTTAAATATATCTGTGAGCATTGGCACCACTACTTCTGCTGCTTGCTTAAGAACTTCATTACTAATCCCATCCGGTCCCGGGGCTTTCTCGCTTTTCTGAGATTCTAAAGCATTCCTTACTTCCTCTTGGAGTATGGGTGGAGTATCAGACTGTTTTTGGAGTGTGGTTTTCCTGTTGGTTTCAGTGTCTTCGTATAATTTCCTGTAGTATGTTGTTGTGGCTTCTAGAATATCTTGTCGTTGGCTTAGTTGTCTGCCCTGTTTGTTTTTGATTTTTACGATCCAGTTCTTATTTTGACTCAATTCTTTATAGGCCTTTTTGATCCCACCAGTCTTAATAACATGATGTTCGATTGTTTTCATTCGTCTTTGTCTCCGATCCTTCCTTAGGCTTACTTTTATTTCTTTACTAGTTTTTGCGATCTGCTTTCTTCTATTATCTATTTCTTTTGAGCTGATTAGGAAGGCTCTGTGTTCTAGTAGATCTTTTGTTTCAGTGGATATCCAGTTCTCATTAACTGCCTTGTTAGTATTTTGGTTGGCAATATTTTTGATTGTTTCCTCAAAGGCATTATATTTTGTCATGACATCCTTGTCCACGGTTTTCCGTTTGAATTCTATTAGGTTGCGCAGTATGACCTCTGTTGAATTGTTGAAATAAAATTTGTGTGTTTTTGAGTTTACGGGGTTGAGTCTAGGTCGTGTCTTCTTGGGTTGCTTCACAATCAATTCAGCTCTAATCAGTCTGTGATTGGTGCTGAAATTGAAGTTATTGCAGACGCATGTTTGTAAAATATTTGGACTTGTTTGTTGTTATAAAGTCAATTTGGTTTTTTGTATTTCTGTCTGGTGAGATCCATGTCCACATGTTTATGCTGTTCTTTTTAAATTTAGTGTTTAATATGGTAAGTCTGTTTTCTAGAGCAAAATTTATAAGCTTCTCTCCATTTCTGCTTCTTGTTTTGTTGTTACTTGTAAATGGGCCAAGGATTGTATGTTCTTCATATCTCCTTTCTCCAATTTGACCGTTGAAGTCGCCCATCACTATCAAGTTTTTATGTGCATGTAACTGAATTGTTTGGTTCAGATCGTTGTAGAATTTGTTTATTGTTTCTTCATCAGATTGTTCAGTTGGTGAGTAAATCTGTACTAATGACCATGGATCCTCATATCCTGGGAGGCTTATATTTAGCACTGCAATTCGCTCTGAAATTCCGTAAAACCCTTCTATGAAGTTTGTTAGATGTTCTTTGACCATAAATCCAACTCCATGTTTTCCTGGATTCTCTCCTATGTGGTACAGTACAAACTCGGGGTATGCAAGGATGAGCTCTCCCATCCTCCTTACTTCGCTCAAGCCAAGGATATCCCAGTTGACCTTTTTTAGTGCATATGTTAGTTCAGTGAGGTTTTCTTCTTCTTTCAAAGTAAGCACATTTAGGGCAGCAATAAAAAATTTAGAATTTTGACGGCTTTCTTTAGTTATTTGTGATGTTGGAGGGTTTTGGTCAGACGTCCCACGGGGACCAGCCGGGTTGGGACCTGTAGTTTTTGTTTGTGGTTGCTTTAGTTGCTATGCTTGGTTAGGGCCGTTTGACGTTCTCTGTCTCATATATTCAAATGCATTCACCTTGTTTATCTTGTTTGGAGTGTTCGTTGCCTCTGTTTGATTTGTTTGTGTAGTAGGCGAGCTTGATGGCTGACGTTTCCTTTTTTCGGTGTGTTTCTCTTTAATAATTAGTTTGTCGTACCGGATCCGTGCAATTTTTCCATTTTTGATGGCTTCTTTCATTTCTTGCTTTAATACTTTCCTTTTTTCAAGAACTTCTTTCGGAAAGTCTTCAGTCACGTAGATGCCATCTTGAAATTTTTTGTTGTTAATATATAACTCCTATAACTTCCATAATATAACGTTATCAGGTTTACACCATTAGCCGACGATATAATTAATTGAACGCGGACGAAGTCGCGGGCAAAAGCTAGTTGACTATACGTCCCCGTAACAAAGTTGTAAAACTTCAGAGCATATTGCGCGTAGCTTTTATTTAGTTTCACACTAACTCCTGAAAAGTCAAAATCAATGAAAAACCGTACGTAGGTATCAGGAAAACGTTCTCGACTGTCACACGGATTGCAAAACTAAAGCAGTTAGTACGAACTGGCTGAGAGGAGGGCGCATACGTTGCGAGGAAGATACTTGAAGCGCTAAGTCGTATTCATGAATATTGGGTATGCCTACGTCCTAGCCTTTTTGATCGAGTTGCCTTAAACTCGAGATGCCAATGGAGGCGATATATCTAAATATGAGCATTGCCTAAAAAGCTGTTAACCCTAAACGAAAGATGCCGATGGAGCAGTATGCCTCAAATGTGAAATGGACTAAGAAACAGTTTGTATAAAGTGGACACAGAAAATATCTAGGTGGTTAAATATAAGTCAAATAAATGTCTATTTAATGGTTAAATGCTGTAAAACCACACCAAAGCTGCCCCCTTCCTCTCACCACACAATTGGTGGTTATACTAAAAAAAATATTCCAGCATAGCTCTTACTACTTATATCTAGCTACTTACATCCAAATGCGTTGATTATTAGAAATAATAAAAAAAAACCGACTTCAATTGGGGAGGCCGGTGAAAGATTATACTTAGATGGTGCACTCTTAGATCCCAAACAATAAAATAAAAATGGCTATAAGTATGTTTATAATGGTAGAAGACTAAGTACCCTCAATTCCTCATGGAATCATGGAAAAACCTTGCTTGCTTGACAAACAAAACGAAGAGAACAAATCGCCAAACTTGAACTACGCGTCGTTGAAGAGTTCCGTTCTGATCATCATCAGCAGTTCCACTTCATCAAATGTCACTTTTGTGAATGTTTTGTTCATGAAAATACTAAAATTACTATTTGTGTGCCTTTCACATTTAAGGAGTTCCCTCGATTCCTAATGGATCCCATCACCAGAACTCGAGCATGCCAAAAATCAATCGTGAAAATAGAACTTGCTTACCAAACACAGCTAGAAGGACAAATTGACAAACGTGAACTTTTGGTCGTTGAAGAGTTCTGTTCTGATCATCATTAGCAGTTCCACTTCATCAAATGTCACATTTTTGTATGATAATGCTCGATTTGTTGATAAAAACACAAAAATCACTATATGTTTGCCTTTAAGATTTGAGGAGTTCTCTCAATTCCTCATGGATCCCATCATCAGAAATTGAGCATGACAAAAATTAATCGTGAAGATAGAACTTGCTTAACAAACACAGCTAGGAGGACAAATCGCCAAACGTGAACTTTTCGTCGTTGAAGAGTTCTGTTCTGATTATCATCAGCAGTTCCACTTCATCAAATGTCACATTTTTGTATGAAAATGCTCGATTTATCGATAAAAACACAAAAATCACTATATGTTTGCCTTTAAGATTTGAGGAGATCCCTCAATTTCTCATGGATTTCATCATCAGAACTACGTTTTGACAAAAACGGGACTAACTTGGATATATATACTTACAATCAAAAAAAGTATTTTCCAAATCGGTTAAGAAATGACGGAGTTATGGAGTAACAAACACTAAAAAAAAAAAAAAAAAAACAACCGAATTGATAACTTCCTCTTTTGAAATCTTGAAGTCGGTTAAAAACTGGAAAAAACCCAAGTCGCTATAATGTGTAGACCGATAATATTTGAGAAGTTCTGTTCGTTTCTTCATTAAGGATCTCAGAATTGACACTTCATTAGTTGCTATTTTTATCATTTCAGAATCTTTGACGTACATCCTTGAGGAGTTCCATAAGTCATCTGTGGTCTTCATCATCAGTTCAACTTTACCAAAATTGCGATTTCCGAGGGTAAATACACGAGTTATAATAGAAAAATAATTTTGGAAATCAGACCACAATTGACAGAGAAATCGGTGAACATGCATAATGGTACATTACGATACAAGGGCTGTAAAACAAAGAAAGGCCGATATCGCAGATGTTTGAGGCCCGAGCCGCAGGCGAGGGTTATAAATATGCGAGAGAGGGCTTTCTGTTTTACGGCCCGTTTTTTGTACACAATTTTACGTCACCACTAGGCCAAAAAGTGGGTTTTTCCGGACGCGCAGGGTGTGGCAAGGTGTGGTGTAATAGTACATTTCGATGCTAGTGCGGAAAGTATGTCATTTCTTCACGAGTACCGAGGGATGCCACGAGCCGCAGGCGAGTGGCAACACTCGGGACGAGTGAAGAATGACATTTGCGCACGTGTATTGAACGACGTTTTTTAATACAGTTGCGAAAAAATAAGAAAAACAACAAGTAATATTTATAAAAACAATATCGAATGTTTCCTTTAGAAACTTAAAACATGCTTGCAGTAAGTAAAAACGCCTCTTCTTTGACAGGCGTTTCGGCAGCTATTCCGTTCCACTCAGACAACTTATTAAGAACGGTTTTTCAATATTCAATATTAAAAAATAAACGTGTTATAATGATGAAGAGGTAAGTAATAAAATATGAAATGTGTATATTTTTCGTATTCTGATATTAACAGTAGGTTTTTATGTTGATTACGACGTTTAAAGGAAACTAATATTTAACACCCAGCAATAAGGAGTCATGCATTGGAACAAGCATAAATTTAAAAAAATTGGAAAAGTGAAAAGCACTAGTGCGCGAAAACCAACTTTCCGCACGCTAAACAGCTACGTAAAGTAGCACTTTTTGAGCAACTGTATTAAAAAATAAATAATAATGTATGTATTTTATACATACAGTGGAACATAGAACCTCCTCCTTTTTTGAAGTCAGTTAATATGGTGATAAGCCCAATAATTACATCCAATAAACAAACATGTACTCTTGTATTTCAGGCAAACTACCTAATTTACAGGTAATTTGAATTTATACAAACTGCTTCTTAGTCATTTTCACATTTGAGGCAAACTGCGAAATCGGCATCTCTCCTTTATAGCATATAAAACTTACCGCTTCTTAGTCATCTTGTATTTCAGCCAAACTACTTTACAGGTAATTTGAAATTACACAAACTGCTCCTTAGTCCATTTCACATTTGAGGCATACTGCATCTTTCGCTTAGGGTTAACAGCTTTTTAGGCAAAGCTCATGTTTAGGTATATCGCCCCCATTGGCATCTCGCGTTTAAGGCAACTCAAAATACAAAATTATTTATTTCAAAAAATACACGTGTTATGTGGTCTAAGGGATGGAGCCACCCTGTAAGCAAAAAAATGCCTGTGTTGGGAAGCACCGCTCTTCCTCAGAGAAAACAAGGTAAAACTTATAATATATATATATAAAACTTATAACTTGCAACTCTAATTTGGAATACGACATTTCAATTGAAAATTATTTATTAAACAAAAAGAAACAAAAAAAAACAAAGTAAGCTAATGGTAATACCTCTTTTATCTTGTGTGCATGTTTGTGTGTGTGTATGTGTATGTATGTGTGTGTGTGTGTTTGTGTGTATAGGTAATTTTATTGTATAGGTGTGCGGACTTTGTGTTGTATTGGGAGCTGGCAAAATTTGTTCGAGTTTTGGTTTATTAGTCTTTTCTTTTTATAGCTTGGGTTATAAGGTAAGGTCTTATGCGTTTTTAATGTGGTTTGGAGAATGTATAATTTCCTAACCGAGAGTAAGCCACAGACTTGGTATAATTGCTCCGTATGAAATGTAATTTTTTTAAAGTACATCACCTTTAATAGTGCACGTTGTGCACGTTCAAGGTCTATGAAGCGACTTTTAGCCGCGCCACCCCAGACCGATATGCAATATACCAAAACAGATTGGACCAAAGACATATATATATTTCATATATAATAATGCGAGACTTTGCTTTATCCGTCATTATCATTCTTGGGACAATGTGTCTTAGCGTCTTAAATATCCAGAGTAGTTTTCTGGTTCGACATATAACCTGGTTAATGTGAGAGTACCAATTGAGGTGCTCATCTAGGACAACTCCAAGGTACTTAGTATGAGCAATTTTCTCGATAGATGGGCAGCCACAATTAGCACTATCACAACGACCAGAATGTATTTTAACATCCATATTCTGTGTGGGTTGTGTGCTCCGTGTGATACTAAAACACATATATTTTGTTTTGCTGGTATTAAGTGTCAGTAAGTTCATTCTTAACCACTTTGAGATCTGAATCATACCCAGTTCTGCGCAAATTTTGACTTGGTTCCACGATCAAAAAGGCGTCCTAGATTCATTATTTCAAGATTACCTAGTTAGTTGGGTAGGAATGGAAGGCAATTCAATAGTGTAGTTACAAGTCCTGCAACTGTCTTGACGCTGGTGTTGACCGCGTGCCGACGCATCCGCCGACCGTCGCACGAGCTCGCGCACGCGGCGCGCAGCGCGAGCTCGCCGTGCGGCAGCGGCGCCAGCAGCGCGCAGCCGCGCGCCGGCAGCAGCGCGCCCGCCGCGCCGCCCACTCGCACCTCCACCGGGCACGCCAGCGTGCTCAGCACCACCAGCCCGGTCTGATGACGCCCCGGTGCTTGCAGCGTCGACCGCTGGCGAACAAATCCACCACTTAATAAAGATCGAAGCCCAAACATCGATTAGCGTAACAGACCGGGAATGGAATCTCTAGTTGGTCTGGGATCCGGATCCCACGCACGCATTAGTGGTCTGGACCAACAATGCGTCAACTATTCTATAAGAACCTCTGTATCTATAATGCTTCAGCTCCACCTACCTAAGCATATCTAATTATCTACGAATGTCCACCGTTGCATCTGTTTATTTTGAAAGGTATTATGAGTATGCTGTTTAAGTAGTTATTTTATAATCCTCTTCACGTACAACTTTTCAAATAATACTAAAACACATGCAGGCATGCCTGATGTGTACGCGCCTACAAATACATAGATATGCGAGCTTGCGCTGTTTGACAGTAATAAATCAGCGGTTAAACTACACGGTTGTTTTACTTACGCCCATACATATCAATGCCACTTCTACTTATTGCTTTTACCGAAAGTTGAAAGCTACGAGTACACATAGATACTATATGTTGCGCTCGGTAGCTATACTTAATTAGAGCCACTAACTTGGAATATTATTTGGAAATCTACCTCATATAAACTGCAGATACTATACCATTGCCTACCAACATTATCCTCTTCGTTCTGTAACTTCATTCAACCAAAAAACTATCATTCTTTCGAATTGCCTGATTAAAGTTAAGTGTTTTATTTGTATTTAAATCATATCAAGTCAATCATAATGGCTACTATTTAGTATGTCTAATCCATTCCGGGAGTTCCCGGTCGACTATAATCTTGTCGTTCTTATTTCATTATGAGATTCATTTCATGCTGTATGCTTTAGCTTTAAACAGGAAAAATATAACGGTATGCCTTCAAGTAAATAATGTCGATTCGATACGAAATTTCGAGTCAAGTTTTGATATTCTAATTAGGACACCTACATATTTAACAAATTTAGAACGAAGAAACGTTATGACTTATTTACGTGTACCTGGAGTTCTGTTATATACTCGTACTAGCTGTTGCCCGCGACTTCGTCCGCGTCTTCACTCCTATTGGTCGCAGCGTGATGTTATATAGCCTTTAGCCTTCCTCGACAAATGCTTTTCATCCAACACTAAAATAATTTTTAATTCGAACCAGTAGTTCAAACAAACAAACTCTTCAGCTTTATAATATTAGTAAAGATGTATACGAATAATAAGACGTTGTCAAAAAATACTTACGTGTAATTGAAGTCACAAGATACACTTAGGTTGGGTTGCGCCGACTATGAAATCCAGGAGTATGTACGCGTAGGAAGTCTAGGTAGTCTAAATAACACCATAGATGATATCAGTTGGAGGTTTAATCACAGACTGCCTTAGTCACATATTCATGTCTTACCCTATATTATTATCGCTAACTTAGATCTACCCACATACCAATACATGTGTATATCACACCTCCCCGCTAAATCTATTACACGGTCATGATACGAGTATGACCAACTAGTCTATTTCTAACCTACGAATTCTATTTGGTAAAAGTCTGAGTTTCAGCGGCGACTGCCGGAGTGGCCTCGGAGACGGACGTGGCAAGGGTACGCGCTCTGTAGGTGACCCATTTGAACAATCTGGCTCCTCATTTATCACCTCCCTTTGTAATTGCTGTCCGCTCTCCCTGCCCACCTCTGTCTGCCGGCTGCACTGCGCGGCCACGTCTCTCGCCCCCGAAAACCGCTCGGCCTTCTCAGTTAGCTGCTCTGGACAAGGTACACTCGACAACCTCGATCTGCGCCTGATTTGATCTACATGTCTAAGGACTGGTCTACCGTTACCCCTATCCAGTGTATATCTCACTGAACCGTCTGTGCCTTGTACCGTTGCCTTAACCCATCTGTCATTCCCAGTATAATCGCGAGCCCAGACCGTATCTCCGGGCTGGAAGAGCCGGGGCGTCCCACCCGCGTGCGCGACTTGCCGCCGCTGCACGGCACTCACCCGGTTCTCCAGTGTACTATCGCTGCGTATCAGATCCAGCCGGGATCGTAATGGCCTCCGCTGCAATAATACCGCCGGGCTTTCCCCCGTAGTGCTATGAACACTATTTCTGTTCGACATTAAATACGTCTGTAAGGCCGCGTCCACGTCAATACGGTCCCTAAAAGCCTTACTAATGGCACGCTTGCCTAATTTCACCGCATTTTCTGCGGCCCCATTCGATGCTGGATGGTAAGTCGGTGAGAACGACTGCCGTATGCCATTGGTTACCAAGAAATGTTTGTACTCTGCACTGGTGAACGGCGGTCCCGGGTCAGATACTAGTTCACGTGGCAAACCAAACCGCGCAAAGGTGGCCCTAAGTTCTTTAACTACTGCCGTCGCGTTCGTTCTGTTCATCTCAAAAATTTCTAAAGTCAATTAGAACTAAAAAGGTCTTTCCCTTGAATGGGGCTAGAAAATCCACGTGAAGTCTACTCCATACTTGGGCTGAATAAGGCCATGGGCTTGGAGGGGCGTGCGCCGGCGCTGGCGCCTCCGCGGCACAGGTCTCACAACGCCAACACTGCGCTTCCACATCTGCGTCAATATTTGGCCACCACACGTAACTCCGTGCCAGCGCCTTGGTCTTCACGATGCCCATGTGACTACACGGTACCCCCACATTAAACAACCACGGTCAACATACAATTCCTGATGTCGCGCCAGGAAGGGTTTAATTTCCGCATCTTGACACGAAACCGGCCAGCCCGATTGTACATACACCAGCACCCTACTTAGGGTAACGTCACGAGCTGTAGCCGACTTGATCTGTTCGTTAGTAACGGGTAGGAAATTTTCTACAAAATTGAGATACGTCACTTCGCTGCTCGGCCTCTGGCCTTGTTTATCCTATGGGACTTGTGGGAGCCTCGACAATGCGTCTGCTCAGTTTTTATTTGATGGAACGTACTCAATCCGATATGTATAACCTGATAACAAAATCGCCCAACGTTGCAGTCGTGAAGCAGCCATGACGGGAATACCTACTTTATCCCCGAGAATATATGTGAGCGGTTTGTGATCAGTCCTCAGTGTAAACTCAAGGCCATATAAATATTGATGGAATTTTCGAACACCAAACACTATAGCCAGCGCTTCCCTATCAATCTGCGCGTACCCCCGCTCGGCCACGGTCAGTGTACGCGACGCATAGGCCACCGGCCTCTCGCCTTCTGGCGTCAGATGGGAAATGACACATCCTACCCCCACTCCCGACGCATCCGCCGTCAGTACCAACGGGAGAGATTCCTAATAGTGTATCAAAACTTCGATTGAGCTCAACAATTCCTTAACTTTGTATAATGCGGCTCCAAATAAACTTTGCCCCCGACTTTAACAGGTTGTATAGAGGCGTAAGTATTTAACTCACATTCTTAATAAACTTCGCGTAGTACATTATCATACTCGTACCAATAAACGCCCGAACTTCCGACACGTTGCTTGGCGCAGGGGTATTCACAATAGCTTTTATTTTAGGACTTGCTGACGTGCCCTAGATAATTTATCGATTCTTCGAAAATGCGCACTTCTCTTTTCGGACCCGTAACCCATACGCCTGCAATCGTTCAAATACCTTATATAGGTTATTTAAATATGTGCGCCTGTCTATCCTCACCAGTGATTATAATATCATCTAAAAACACGCCTACGTGCGGAATATCTGCAAATAACTGTTCTAAATGTTTCTGGAAAATTCCTGGTGAAGATGACAGGCCATATACCAAACGGTTATACATAAACAACCCCTTATGGGTATTTATTACTGAATACCTTTTTGACTCATCCAGCTCAAACTGAGCATATGCCTGCGAAAGATCGATCTTGCTGAATCGTTCCCCCCCCCCCCCCCCCGTGCAAACGTGCCGGTAAATCGTCTACCCTGGGTAGCGGATAACGGTCAACTTCTTAAACTCGGTTTAAAGTTAGTTTAAAATCAGCGCCGATACGAATGTTACCGTCCTTATTGACGACCGGCACAATGGGCGTGGCCCAGTCGGAGCGGTCGACGGGGGTGAGTACGCCGTCGCGCACCAGCTGCTCCAACGGGTGCTCCACCGGCGCGCGCAGCGCGTATGCCAGCGGTCGCGCGCGCAGGAACACGGGTCGTGCACCCGCGCGCAGGTGGATGCTGACCCGGCCGCCGGTAAATCGCCCCAGGCCGTCCGCAAACACATCAGAGAATCTGGAACTGAATTCCCTATAATTAAACTGGGTATCATTCGTTACATTATTAACTTCGCAGTATTTAGTTATAGGAATTGGTATTCTTAGTTCAGACAACCACGTTTTTTTTACAACAAGATCGACGTATTTTTCGACATTATTATACCTAACTAACGGCCTAATTACTCCCAAGGGGTTTACTAGCTCCCCCGTGTAATATCGTAATTTGATATTGCATTCTTCCATTTTCAGATTAGCAAACATTTGATTATATAACTCTTCACTTATACAGGACACCGCACTACCTGTGTCACACTGCATTGCTAAGTTTATACCCTGTATATTCACTTTAATCATAATCGGTTTGTAATTCATAATAAATACCTCGTTGCTGTCATCACTGTACACGCCAAGGCTCCTCTCGTCCTCAACGGTGTTTACGCGCACCATATGCTGCTGGTCGGGTTCCGTAGTCACTTCCACGCTGTACTGGGTCGCCATATTCGGACACATTCGTTTCAGGTGCCCTTATCGATTGCACACCCTGCAGACGTAACGCACAAACTGACATTCCGCCTTGTCGTGCGCGCCACCGCAGGCGCTGCACTCCTGGTTGCCGCGCGCCGGTCCCCTGCCCCGGCCGCCGCCACCGCCGGGTCCGTTGCGCCCACCACGGCCGACGCGGGTCGCTGACCGGGTCGGCCGCGCGCTCATGGCCCCGCCTGCCCAGCGTGACGCCATAGCCTGACACTCAACTGTGCCCGCACTTGAGGGCCTCTCCACAATAGCCGAATCTTTCTCTGCCGCCTCCATACTGACCGCCAACTTATACGCTTTTGCGAAATCTAGCGTCTCCTCTGTAAATAGGCGCTGGCGTATGGTCACACTATGCAGGCCATAAACCAGCTGGTCCCGCAAATTGTCTTCTAGCCAACTACCAAATTCACACGTCTTCGACATACGTTTCAACACTGCTACATACTCCGAAATAGATTCGCTGTTACTTTGTTGCCAGTGTCTAAACTTAAAGCGTTCCACTAATACACTCGGTTTTGATTGCAAATGTCTCTCAAGTATAGATGTCACCTGTGCGAACGTCTTATCCTTAGGCTGATCGGGAGTGCACAAATTTACTAACAGCTCGTAACACTCGGCTCCCATCACTGTAATTAATGTAGGCACATACATCGTGACGTCAATATCGTTCACTAAAAAATATTGTTCCAAGCGGTCCACGTATAACCGCCAGTTGTCGGATCCAATTTTAAATTCCGGTATCCTACCGACGGCCATTGTTCAACACTGCATACGCACAGTCTCACAAAGCACCAATAATAATCAGCTGGCCTTATCCGCGCGCTCGCGCTTATAGTCACACCAGTAATAAAAGGTCCAGATCGACTCGTCGCCACTATGAAATCCAGGAGTATGTATGCGTAGGAAGTCTAGGTAGTCTAAATAACACCATAGATGATATCTGAAGCTGGTGGGGTGACGTCTTGGTGGTGAAGTAAACGCAAGGAGTTATATCACAAATATAATGCACGGGAAAAAACACAAAAGTTACAGAGACTTAAATATTAGGAAGGGTTTCGAAATTAAATTAACCCGGCACCGCGCGGCTTCTGTTCACGAATGCATGCAGGCTGACAAGGCCGGCGGTGGGGCGTTTACAAGAAATTCGCACCTATGATCTTATAGCTATAAGTAAGTACAACGTTCATGTAAAAATGGTATGTAATGAGCGCGTCGCTAACACAGCCCACCCCTAGTGCGAAGCACTACTCTACCAATGGCACGGGAGCGACGCGAGCCGCGGCCCGGCGCAGCACCCCTCTCGGGGTGGAGACTTCGACGACCCTCACTCGCCCGTCTCGACCTGGAAAAATCGTTTTAACAATACCTCGTGGCCACACATTCCGCGGTGCGGCCGGGTCTGCAATAAACGAGGTCACCTTCGCGTAAAGGCGGCTGATCTTGCTGCCACTTCTTGCGAGGAAGCAGCAGAGGAAGATATTCCTTTAACCATCGGCGCCAGTACATGTCGGCGAGCCTTTGAGCAGTTCGCCACCTTTTCCTCAGGTACTGGTCGGAGTCATTAAACTCTCCAGCTGTGGGCAAATTGGTTGAGGACCCTAATAAAAAGTGATTCGGAGTTAACGCCTCAGAACTGCCCGGCTCGACCGACACGTGCGTCAAAGGGCGGCCGTTTACAATATTTTCGACTTCGGCCAATAAAGTCAACAATACCTCGTCCCTTGGCGCGCGCTCTTTGAGGATAACGCCTAGAGAAGTCTTCACGGTACGGATCAGCCTTTCCCACGCGCCGCCCCAGTGTGGACTTCTATAGGCGGAAGAAAAGTCCATTGGTTAATGGCCTCCGACTTCAAGGCGTCATTGTTAATTTCCTGCATTGCACGCTTTAGCTCCGTGTGAGCGCCGCGCAGGTTTGTGCCATTATCCGAAAAATAATGGGTGGGCCAACCGCGCCTGGATGCCATTCTCCGAAGCGCCATTATAAGGGAGTCAGTCGTGAGAGAATGTACGACTTCGATATGTATGGCTCGAATGGTGAGGCAAGTAAATAAGACACCATACCGTTTCTCACGGCGTCTGCCCGCCACGACCTCCATCGGTCCGAATAAGTCTAGGCCGCAGAAGGCGAACACGCGCTGGTGGTGAGCCAGACGAGCTGCAGGTAAGTCCCCCATTCTGGGCGCTACCGGCTTAGCCTTCCTTAATCTGCAAAGCATGCAACGCGATACAACATACTTAACGGTAGGACGCAATCTCAGCAACCAATACTCCTGTTTTAGGTCGTTGACTACAGTCTCCTGATTCCCGTGTGCGGCCTTCACGTGCCGGTGCCGCACCAGAAGCCGCGCCAGCGGATGCCGTCCGTCGAGGATCACGGGCCTCTTTGTTTCCAGCGGCACGTCCGACACGGCATCGGCCTCCCACGCGCAAGAGACCCTGCTCGTCTAAATATGGAGACAGATTCAACTACCTACTATCACGTTGCACACCTTTACCCTTTTTTATTTCAGCTATTTCATTGCCGAACGAGTCTGCCTGGGCTTGTCGCAGCAGCTGCCACTCCGCCTGCGTCATCAGCGTGCTGTCATCACAGGTAAGCTTCCTACATCTCGAAATAAATTTAAGTACAGCAGCAGCAGACCTAAGCAACCGAAGCCAGGAGGAGAACCGTTCCGGATTTGGAATAGGTAAGTTGCAAGTTATATTTGTGTGTTCACTCGTATCAGCATAACCAGCAAACTCATCGTTTGTGTGGGGTCCTAAAAGGTTAAGTGGCCACGACTTTTCATCTAAGTATAAAAACTGAGGCCCCTTAAACCACTCGTTCATAAAGGATTCATATTTAAATACCTCTCTTGTGGCGATATCTGCTACATTTAACTTCGTGGGTACATATCGCCATTCCGATGTTTTTGTTAGGTCGTCAATTTCGCCTAACCGGTTCGCTTCAAACGCCTTGTAAGTGCGCGTCTTATTATTTAACCAGTGAAGCACGGTAGTGGAGTCACACCAAAAATAACGGCGCGCGGCCGTAATTCTATGCTCCTTCTGAACGGTGTCCGCCAAGCGCGCAGCCAGTAAAGCCTCCTGGAGTTCAGAGCATGGCATTGTTAGCTGTTTTACTGGAGTCACTCTGCACTTACTGGCTATAAATGTGACATAAATTTTACCATTATTTATCCAGCGCCAATATGCTACCGCGCACATAGCTTTTGTCGATGAGTCACTAAAGGTGTGTAGTTCTAAATTAGTGATTATATTGTGATTACCGATAGTGTTATTCGTCTGAGCGGGCGTAGCGCTCGTAGCGAGTCTCGATGAATCGACCGCGGCGCAGGCACTTGATTGCGTCATTCTCGTAGCATCTGCTACGAAGGCTACGCCGCTATGCGGGGCGGCCGACACATTCTCCGTTCCGCTCGCGCTTGTAGTTGTTGCGCTGCTCTGGTAGGATCAAGTTATGCGAATATTACCTATTACCTTTAATAACTCCACCCAGTCGCACCATAATGTCATTTGGGATTTCATCATCCCAGCCTAGAGATAAACGCCATGTATCCTGTAGCATAATTCGACCCTGTATTGTAAAAGGTGACAAAAAACCAAATACATCGAATATTGACATTACTACACGTAACATAATTCGTTTTGTCGGCCTTTGTGTATGTCGAATTATACTGTCTGGAATGCGTTTTAACGAAACGTCAAAACCTAATTCGTCCTTACCTGGGTACCATAACAGCCCAAGTGCCCGCTCGCCCTCGAACTGCTCGCCGACTTTGAACTTAACGGCGGCCGTCCCTAAGGTCTCTTTTGGTATGTTATCGAGTACCACAAGGCTATTACTAGTCCAGTTTCGCATTTCAAAACCACCACTTTTGTGTATGTCGGTGACATCCTTAACCATCTGTATTGCCGTGGCTTCGTCTGGCAGGCTCTGGATGTAATCATCCATATAATGCGAGTTAACTATCGCGTCGACCGCGGCGGGCATCGTTAACTCAAAACGCGAAGCGTTCTTATTTTTTATAAATTGAGCAAGGTGAACACTTTGCGCCAAATATTAAGGATGTCATCACATATGTTTTGACCGGTTCGGTAGGGTTGCTTCTCCACGAGAAGCGTAGTGCATCCTGATCCTGAGGTAGTATTTTGACCCTTTAAACATATCTTTTAAATCGCCCGTGACTGCCACCTTTTATGTTCTCGAAACCGTAGCATAATGCCGAGCAGCGAGTTCAAATAGTCTGGGCCCCTAAGGAGATAATCATTTAAACAGAACCCTTCTGTTTTATTTGCAGCGTCAAAAATTAACCTCATTTTTTTCTTATTTACGTGTCATACATGTCAACGCTGAAATTAGGTAAATACCACGTCCTTTGAGTGCGTTGAGTGTCCGTTAGTTCCGAAGCGAAGTCATTGCTAAACAAATGATCAACACGTTCAGAGTACCTTTGAGCGTAACCGGGATCCCGACTCATTTTACTTTCGATCCCCTTGAGCCTCGTAAGTGCACTGGGATAAGAGTCTGGCATCGTACAGTTAGGGTCCGACCAGGGTAGACCGACATGCCAGCGCCCGTCTACCAGCTGAGCAGTTCGCTCCAGCTGTTCGACTGCGCGCACGTCGTCCGAGTTCTGCCGCGGCTTACATGGCACTCCCATAGTGTCCAGCGCAAACCCGCGCAGCACCTCCTCGTGCAGGTCCCGCAGTTCCTGCTGCTCGCGGCCGCCCTCACTCACGAATAGCACCGTCGCGCCGCGCGCCGCTCCCGCCATACCTAAAGTTCCATGTATGCACCATCCTAACGGGGTGAGTGTAGCTGACGGCTCATTTCTATTAGCCGAAATTACTTTAAGAGGCAATAACAAATGGTAATTATCCTGACCAATAAGAATTTCTGGTTTTACATCGAAATTACACATAGAACTCATAATATTCTTTAAGTAAGTATATTGAATACAATCAACAACAGACAAGTTATGCGTAGGTAAGTTTAACTCCGATACACTTCTTGCTCTAATAGAATGAACCTTATTGTCCGCTCCAGAGAGTTCTAAGTTCAATACCATACTATCACACGTTATCACGTTATCGCTCCATGGTCCATGCACTCGCATTGTTTCCCGATGTCCGACTAATCCGGCTCGTAACGCTAAATCGGCACTTATAACTGTAACAGCAACTGTAACAGTTGAGCCGTCATCGAGTAACGCACAAGTGTTTATCACTTCACCGGTAGCCGTATGCACACGTATAGGTAGCACTTTAAGTAACATTTTGCAACTACTAGCGTTTACGTTAGTGACCGCCTCTGCAGCTGGATCGGTATCGGCGGTAGGCCCCGCCAGGGGCTTCGCTGAGACTGCAGGCCCCGTTGACGTGATCGGTACCTCACGCGGCAGACCGCGCTCCGTTAACCGGCGCGTGTCGTTAATTACATTGAAGTGGAGTAACTTGTGATGACTTTGACCACAGCTATCCTGACTACATACCGGCGCCGGGCAGTGTTCACGGCTGTGGCGCGAGTCCAGGCACTTATAACAAATACCGTTACGCTTCACATATTGCCAACGTACTTTCCTGAGTGCCTTTTTGAATGCTTGCATTCGGATAGTTTATGTTTTGATCCGCGGCAGAAATTACATTTATCTTCGATATTATGCTCAGTTTGTAATAAAACTGTGTGTGGTCGAGTGTACCTGTCATAGGATCTGTTTTTATTTTGCTCGGCAAGATAACCTGTCGTATAAATGTTAGAAGTAGTGGATATACGTATAGCTTCCGTACTCAAGAAATCAGTTAAAATGTCCAATCGGCACTTCTTGCCAGTTTTTATAACAGGAAAACTATAATCCGACCATTTCGATAACAATAATATAGGTAGTTTAGATAAAATCAGGTTTACTACACTTATGCCTTGTAGGTATTCTTCGCGACCTACTGACCTTACAGCTTCCACGAAGTTCTGCACCTTTACAGAAAATGGGACTATATCCTTCTGGTACTCTGGAAACAGGGGTTGAATCCTCTTGATGTCTTGCATAAGCTTAGAAAAAAGGTCTGGATTACCAAATAGTAGCTCCAGCGTCTTCATGATGGGTTCAGGCGAAGTTGCACTGATAAGCAGAGCTGAGACCGCATCCTTGGCAGCTCCACGCAGACACTTGCGTAGTCTCCAGAGGTTTTCTTTGGGATTAAAATCACATACTTCCGTCGACTCGTCATACGCCCTTTTAAAATTTTAATTAAAATGCAGCCATTCCAGTGGGTCACTGGCGAATTCGGGTAAGTCGCGAGAAGTACAAATTCGGCTCAATAAGTTGGCGTTGGGTTTGTTCTGGGCAGAAGCTGCAGCTAGCTTCTGGACCGCATCAGCGAGCATCTGGACCGTGTTCTGTGACGTACTGGCAATAGGTTCATCGGCGGTAGGTATCTGAGGTATATCTAATTCCAGCTGGCTCTTCTCCATCCAGTCCTCAATCTTGCGTGCACAATCTTCCTTACTTTGTGAATTGGATCCTTTTTCCTCCTCTAAGTCGGCTAGGTCTGCCTCTAGCTCTTTGTCGATAAGTTGCAATCGTATTACGGCTTTTCGCTTTTCAGCTTCGAGCAATAACCTCTTCTTACGTGCCTCGAGAGACGATTCTGAGGACCTGGATTTTGCTATAAGTGAGCGCGCAGGGCTTGGCTCGGGTTTTACACTGCTACCCGCCATTGCGTTCGAAACGTGTTGCGTAACAATCGGCGTTTCTGGAATATTCGAAGTCTCTTTTTCTTTTGAGGCATTATTCTTGGTATCTTGTCCTTCGGCGTTTAGGCGCTCCTTGCGCACGGTACTCCGTGTCTTCGCCATCATAGGCGTGCGTAGCACCATCCAATTAAATTCACAATGATCCGGTTCGAAGACCAACTGAAGCTGGTGGAGTGACGTCTTGGTGGTGAAGTAAACGCAAGGAGTTATATCACAAATATAATGCACGGGAAAAAACACAAAAGTTACAGAGACTTAAATATTAGGAAGGGTTTCGAAATTAAATTAACCCGGCACCGCGCGGCTCTGTTCACGAATGCATGCAGACTAACAAGGCGGTGGGGCGTTTACAAGAAATTCGCACCTATGATCTTATAGCTATAAGTAAGTACAACGTTTATTTAAAAATGGTATGTAATGAGCGCGTCGCTAACAATATCAGTTGGAGGTTTAATCGCAGACTGCCTTAGTTACATATTCATGTCTTACCCTATATTATTATCGCTAACTTAGATCTACCCACATACCAATACATGTGTATATCACAGGCTGATCAACGTTAAATATGGTACCGGCAGCTGTCATCCCACAGAAACTTGTCAACTTTCCATACATTCAAATTTTAACGAACACAGCTTACGATTACAGACGTTTGGTGCAACACAGCCAGCCAGGCAGGCAGCTTACTTGTAGGTAGGTATGTGTTGGGTATGACAGAAGTGATGACATATGTTACTGAAACGTGGTCGCTTACTATGGGCCTCATAAGAAGGCTCAAAGTCACCCAAAGAGCAATGGAGAGAGCTATGTTAGGAGTTTCTCTGCATGATCGCATCAGGAATGAGGCCATCCGCAGCAGAACCAAAGTGACCGATATAGCCCTCCGAATCGCTAAACTTAAGTGGCAGTGGGCGGGGCACATAGCACGTAGAACTGATGGCCGTTGGGGCGGAAAGGTTCTCGAGTGGCGACCACGTACCGGAAGGCGTAGCGTGGGCAGGCCCTCCACACGCCGATGACCTGGTGAAGGTCGCGGGTGTCCGCTGGATGCGGGTGGCGCAGGATCGGTCATTGTGGAAGTCTTTGGGGGAGGCCTATGTCCAGCAGTGGACGTCTTTCGGCTGACATGATGATGATGATGCCAGAAGTAAAAATTTATAATGTACCTCTATGCCTAGTTGGAGAATGCCGGCCGCGTAGAAGGCCAGGGAAGTGAGCATGCCGCCGATGAACATTTTGTTGAGCGGTGCCATGTCGGGAACCAGCTGGCAGGCGCCGCCGGGGCACACGGGCATCATCATCAGTACTAGCGCCGGGTTTAGCACCTGCAGCTGATCCGGCATCAGCGTGATACCAAATAGCTCGTTGCGAAGTCTGGAAGCTTGAAACGTCCAGCGTGAACCCTGGAGTTGACGACGGAATTAACGCACCTCAACCAACTGAACCGCAATTGCAAATGCTGGTGCATTTTTCGTAAAAAGTAGATACAAAAGCATATATTTGATTATGCCTATATTTATCTTAGTATCTCTAGCTATTTATAGTAACAGTGCCGAACATTGGAAAAACCTGGTAGTGTCGACTGAATGACCGCGTTTTTCTGATATTAATGCTGATCGGACAAAAAAATATAATATATACACGTGGTCTCAACGAACACCTGTTTGGACCTATAGTTCAAAAGAGTGATTGATTATGTTCGAAAATAATGTATTCACTTTACCAAAAAATGTTTGATGAAGACCTCTATTATTTCTATTAATTTTGAAAGACCTATCCAACAACAACCCACACCGTAGCCTTAAAGAAAAAAAATGCATCCCCAATTTACGTCTAGGGATGTAGCTACATATATATATAAATATATATATATATATATAAAATAAATAAAAAAAAAATAAAAAAAAAAAATCATTTATTTCAGAAAACAGGTTCCATAATTTGTTAATAACAAGCCACTTATAATCTATGTTATATAATATAAACACATCGGGTCCACACACAAAAAAGACCCCTCCCCTCATCGATCACCCCTCACGTGGAGATCCATAAAGCGGGCGAGGACGGCAGAGTCCACCCTGTCCGAGATCATCTCCAGGATCCTGTTCCCACTCCCCCGCATACGCCTTATAATGGATGTAGACTTTTTGCGCATTATGGCGTAGAAGTCGTCCACAGCTGCGTCCGCAAACATTCCTGACGCACTACAAAAGCGGGGGAGTCGAAACAGGGCCCTGAAAACATTATTGTATTGCACTCTTAGTGCACTATACGCTCGCTGCGTGAAACTGACCCATAAACCACTTGTATAAAAACTTTGGCAATAGGCTCTAAAAAGAGTTAACTTTACAGGCACAGAACAGCGAGTAAATCTATGTGCCAGCATGTTGCCACGCACTGACAATGACCTTCGCTCACGCTCTAGGTCCTTATCATCTTTGAGATCATCGTTCAATATATGACCCAAATATTTGAACTGTGATACCTGCTTTATTGGCACATTGTTTAAAAGAAGCGGTGGTATGTAATATGGCACTTTATTTTTACCTTTGAAGATCATGAACTCGCTCTTTTTTACATTGTACCTCAAGCCATGCGTCACCGCATATCTTACACATACATTCACTAATTTTTGCAACCCATAAAATGACGGACTGAGCAGCACCATATCGTCCGCATAGCTTATGTTGTTTACACTTACATTATCCACACGACAACCGACATGCATACCACTCAGTTCGCCGATCAGCTCATTCACATATAAGTTAAACAAACGTGGCGATGTTAACCCTCCCTGTCTCACACCGCATTTAAGTGAATACTCGTCAGAATAAACATTTGCCCATCTCACTTTATTTTTTTGGTTACTATACCAATATGAGAAAAGATTCACAACCTCGGGTGAAACACCCGTCTCCCTTAGCTTGTCCCAGAGTAGATCGTATGACTAAATTATATTACGCAAACGGTTAGAACTCACGTATAAATTGTCACTCCGGGCGACATGTTTCGAACTCTTCGGGAGTTCTTCCTCAGGACGAGTGCACCTGCGACGAGCGCGCCTCGCACACACGTATCCATACTCACGTATCGTATACGTGAGTTCTAACCGTTTGCGTAATATAATTTTGAAATGACTCACGAAAGTTTAAATTCAAGATCGTATGACACTAAGTCAAAAGCTTTGGACAAGTCTAAGAAGCACGCATACATAGGAGTTTTTATATATATATATAAACTGATTTAATTCTACACCTGCCAAATTGCATTTACTCCCCGTTTGATTGCAGCTTTAGCTTTCTAGCACAGACAGACAGACGGAAATGGTGAAACGATAAGGATTCCTAGTTTACTACGAAACCCTAAAAACTTGGTCCGAATCAAGTATACTTTATATTAACATTTTATTTTTCTTAACATGGTCCGGAATTCTCTAGTAAAATTGTTCGGATTCCTCCCGAGGCACCTTGTAAAGTCTGCAGGGTAATGAAAGTGGAGACTGGGATTTATTAAAAACTTTTCTGTAATATTTCCGTCTCAGTAGAGACTGTTTTATCCGTCATAGTTGGAAAGAAGACATAGCAAGTCGCATCATGATGTTTTAATTGAAGTCCGTTAATTTAAGGGTAGGTACCTCCCCTACACGTAAAGTGGGGATGAATTTTTTTTTGCTTCAACCATATGGTATGGGGTGTTGTTGGATAGGTATTTCGAAATGAATACAGGTATTCATGAAACATTTTTTGATATAGCAAATAATTTCTGAAATATTTACTACGAAATAAAATAAAAATGTGTCGTCCTCTAACTTTTGAACTAGGGGTCCAAAAAATATGAAAAAAAAAATATGGAAGTAAAGCTTAAAATGATTTTCAACAATAACTATAGCTCATATGGTCAATTAAGCCGTTTTTAAGTTAGGTATCGTAAAAGTTTTCCTTTTTTAGTAAAAGATGTATAAAACGCTGCGGAAGTATTCCCTATTGCTATTTATTGATTTTTTGAAGTAAGTACCTAGTCAATTGGGCAACTACGGAACCCTACACTGGACATGACCCGATATGCTCTTGGCCAATTTTTATATTCTTTTGGAGTGAATATTTCAAATTGGCATAAAGTTCTAATATCTTAAGTGGCCAGCTACATGAGCAAAGGTTCAGTGCATGTCTTATGACTCTTAAAATCTTACTTATTAATTACTAGCTGTCCCAGCGAACTTCGATCCGCTCCCTGACCCGTTCCGTACAAAATAAGTACGTCAAGGTGACAAATATGTGGCGCTACCGCGAACCGAACCGAACGAAGTCTCTTCCTCTCTGTCCGTCGAATACGCTAGTGCGACAGAAGGCAGATATTTTATTTTCGGTACCCGCGGGCTCCCTAAGGAACCACTAATAAATACTGAAATTAAACTGAATTTTGACGGATATAAGTTTCAAAAACCGCCGGCTCACCAGAGAGTCGGTACTCGAAAGGTTAAAATGCTGCTGGCAGTGCTGGCACTCATATACTTACACACAGTATTGCAACACGTAGATTTTTTCATTTGACACTTTTTCTTAGTCTCTACTTTCAATCGGACTACGACTACTACGAACTACGAGTAAGTATATACGTATACTTACATAATAGGTTCAGGTAGTAGGTTTATTTACTACGGGCATTATTTACCTGTTGATCAAAGAGAGACCAAAAAATAGGCACTGGCAGGTATAAATACAGTATGGAGAGGACGACCTTCATGTCAGCGACGAGCTTGCTACCATACTTGTTGATAGAATAGTCCAGCCAGTGGGCGGGCGCGTTTTCCTGCGAGGAGTGTTGCCACAGCCGCATCTTGGCTGCATACTAGAAAGTTATGCTCAATCTCATTTACAATGTTCATTGTGATATCTTAGAATGCATGTGAAAGACAAACAGAAACCGAACGGTCGCATTAGTGTTCCGTTAGACCTATTTTAGTATGGAATACTAAAAGTAATAACAATCACGTACATTTTCATACAGTAACGTACATAAAAATGAAATGTTCATGAAACTACTAGTACCTATATCTGTTAAGAAGAGGTTCTAATACGTATTATCTTTGAATTTGTATCGAACACTCCCTCCCCTCCCCTGTCAATTCTTTTACTGTCAAATATATTTTCATTACAAACAGACTAATGTATGATATATTCTGTTTTAATATGGTAGCAGAGCGTGAAAACAATATTTAACGTGCTAAACTGGATTTTGTGGCCGATTTAAAAAGTGCGCAACCTATCAAGAAGTTAGAAAAATGAATTCTAATATAAGATATGAGATTGGGCGCTTAGAAGGCAGTACCAATTGGCAGACGTGGAAGTATAAGATTTCCCTGCTCTTGCGGAGCACACCAGGTACGCTAGACATAATCCACGGAAAAGTAACAAAGCCAGAGCCACCGGCGGCAACGGCGTTACCAGCAGTTGTATTGGAATATAAGACGGAACTGGATAAATACCAAAGTCTTGACAGTCATGCCTTGCTTATTCTTACGACGAACATGACCGAAGAAACATTGCACAAGGTTATGCGGTGCAATACGTCAAGTGAAATGTGGACAGAGTTGCATCGTCTTTACGATGGACCAAAAGAAGATCGAAGCTATGAACTTTGCATGCGATTTTTCCGCTTTCAAAAGACTGAAGATCACGATATGGCTACTCACATTTCGACGCTAAAAACATCTGGTATGAGTTAAATAAGGAAATTGAAGGAAATGACCTCCCGGAAATGCTTTTAATTTGCAAAATCTTGGATACACTTCCAGATCAATATTTTAATTTCAAATCGAGCTGGCTGTTAATGAATAAGAGCGATCGAAACATCGAAAACTTGACGACACAGTTGTGCGCTCATGAAAGGGCTTTAACAAGTGGAAATAAAGAGGCCGTTGTTGAAGAAGCTCTAGTATTGAGATCGAAAGATAAAAGTAAGAATAAAGACAAGAATAGGAAATGTAATTACTATGGACAGCTTGGGCATAGAGTAAAAACCTGCCTGAAGTGGATAGCTGATGGGAGACCACCCAAACCCACGCCAAATAAGCAAAGTACATCTAACGTCAACATGAACCTAATGGCAATTGTAAATAATGTAGAAGACATCGATCATGACAGGTGGTATGTCGACAATGGTGCAACTAGCCATGTTACAAATCGAGGAGATTTATTTAAAACTTTTGAGTACTTCTCTACGTCGCACACAGTTACAACTGCAAACGGTACAGCAATTCAGGCGGTTGGAAAGGGAACCCTGGATATTGAAGCTGACGTTCATGATACAAAGGAGATTATTACCCTTAACGACGTGTGGTACGTACCATCTATTAAAAAGAACCTGTTTTCGGTGCTGTCAGCTCAGGACAAATTAACGAACATTTGTTTTTGAATCCCGAACACAAAAATGTATAATGAAGTATGAAGGCGGACGACATCTACTGATTGGAGTGCGAACTAAAAATGGAGGACTGTATAAGTTAAACGTCAAAAACATTAAAGGCTCTCATGAAATAAATCATATAGATATATCTGACCAAATGCAATTATATCATGAGAGGTTGGGAGACCAAAATAAGTCTCATGTTAAGAAGGTTGTCGAGAGAGAGCTTGGCATAAAGCTGAAATTAGACAGTGAACTCTGCGAAGGATGTGTATTTGGTAAACCCCATCGACTCAAATTTGGCACCAGGGAACGTGCGTCACAACCTGGTGAACTAATACACACTGACGTATGTGGCCCATTCAAGAATTCTTACTCCAAATTGAGATATTATGTCCTTTTTAAAGATGACTTCACAAAATATCGTCAGATCTATTTTCTTAAAGAGAAGGCAGAAGTCTATGAAAAACTTGAACAAATGTTGGCAGAGTCTAAAGCTACTGGACATGTTGTGAAAGAGATTTTAAGCGATAATGGCGGAGAATTCGACAATGCTAAATTTCGGGAAATATTGCATAAGAATGGAGTGCGCCAAAGACTAACTATGCCTTACACACCGGAACAAAATGGGTGCTGTGAGCGCGATAACAAGACAATTGTAGAGTCAGCAAGGGCTATGATGCATGAGGAAATGCCGCAAGGCTTATGGGCTGAACTTGTCAATACCGCTGCTTACATTTTGAACCGGACTGGGCCAACACAGCAAGGAAAGTCACCTTATGAACTCTGGTTTGGTAAAAAAACCCAACATAAAGCACTTGAGAATTATCGGGAGCACCTGCTGTTACGCCCATATCCCAAAATGCAATAGAAAGAAAATGGATAAGAAATCTGTGAAAGGTGTCTTAATCGGATATGACAATGATGATGGATATAGAATTTGGTGCAAAGAAAACAGTACACTCATACGATCTAGAGATGTAACGTTTCAGGAGAGAACTTTGCACCACGTAATGAAATCACTTTACAACCTCCTTACCTGGATCCAGTCGCATCGACGTCAGCTATAGAACGTCCTACTGATACTGAGAATGTAGATGCCGATGACAGTTCCAGTGTTGAAAATGATTTCGACAGATCTATTGAATCGGAACGAGAGATGGAGATGGAACCTGAAAGTGATGAGTATTTATCTGCACAGGAGATAGAAATTGAACGACTCAAAACACTCAGAAACAGAACAAAGCTCAAAACTCCTTCCAGATACAATAATTTTGTTATGACCGTGTATAAAGATGAAGAAGTTAATCCTGAGCCTAGAACATTTAAAGAAGCTATGAACAGTACTGACAAAGAGAAATGGATGAAAGCTATGAATGAAGAACTAAATTCACTTCAGGAGAATGACACGTGGGAAATGGTTGATCTACCACCTAACCGTAAAGCCATTCCATGTAAGTGGATTTACAAGATAAAGACGAACCCGGACGGCAGTATCGAAAGGTACAAGGCTAGACTTGTCGTAAAGGGATTTTCGCAGAAAAAGGGCCTTGATTACTACGAGACGTTCAGCCCGGTTGCTAAGACAAGCACCATTAGAGCTCTCTTGAGTACTGCAGGAAATGAAAATATGACACTAGGACAATTTGACGTGTCTACAGCATTTTTGTACGGAACTCTCACTGAAGAGATCTTTATGAAACCTCCTGAAGGATATGAGATGGGATCAAAGGTGTGCAAACTTAAGAAAAGCCTTTATGGGCTAAAACAGGCACCGAGATGTTGGAACACCTGTATAACGGATTATATTATCCAAATTGGCTTTGAGAAAAGTTCTGCGGATCCATGCTTATTCATCAGAAAGAGAGGGGATAAGAAAGCTATAATCGCCCTATATGTAGATGACGGATTGGTGGCTGCGACTGACGAAAATGAGTTGGACAGTATTTACACAGAACTGAGACAAAAATTTAAAGTCACAACCAAGCCCGCATCTTATTTTCTCGGAATAGAGATAAGAACCTGTAATGACGGATCTATCACAATAGACCAGAAGGCGTATGCAAGAAAGTTACTGCAACGCTTTGGAATGGTTAACTGCGAGCCAGCACCAACGCCGATTGTGAAGTATCCCCAAACAGAAAAAATAACGGACAGTGATGAACAATTTCCATATCGCGAGGCAGTTGGTGCTCTGTCCTATTTAATGGTTGGAACAAGACCAGACATAGCATTCGCTGTGGGGGTTGTGTCTAGAACATTACAAAGTCCGAGTCATGAAGACGTAGTAAGAGTCAAAAGAATATTTCGGTACATACAAGGGACTCTCAACTACGGCATCACATATAATGGTAAGTGTAAAGACATCATTATGTACACAGATGCAGATCACGGCGGTGACCCCACTACAGGATGATCGACATCTGGCATGGTTTGCCTGTACTCAGGTGGCGCCATCTCCTGGCGGAGCACACGACAGAAAACTGTGGCACTCTCGTCGACCGAAGCCGAGATTGTAGCGGCGAGTGAAGCTGCTCGTGAAGTCTTGTGGCTGAAGAAAATTATCAACGACATGGCTACAGACATCACAAAAGTGGAGTTGTTTGTTGATAACGAGTCAGCATTGAAGCTTAGCAAGAATCCAATTGAGAACCACCATCAGACTAAGCACATGCATGTCAAAAGGAGACACTTCTTTTTAAGAGAATGTATTCTGAATAACAATTTAGTGGCCACCAAAGTTGCTTCGACGGAAAACTTAGCTGACATGCTGACTAAGCCTCTATACAAACCAAGGCTAATCTATTTAACTGGCATGATGAGCCTCCAGTAAAAGAGGGGAGGGAATGTTAAGAAGAGGTTCTAATACGTATTATCTTTGAATTTGTATCGAATACTCATCCCTGTCAATTCTTTTACTGTCAAATATATTTTCATTACAAACAGACTAATGTATGATTTATTCTGTTTTAATAATATCAAGATATCCTTATCTCGTAGTCAAATATCTGGTTACCATATCAGCCCGAAGACGTCCACTGCTGGACATAGGCCTCCCCCAATTTCATGGAGGATAAATACCCATAATCGCCACGCTTGGCATTCGAGTTGGCGATCGCAGTATTTTCACCACACTCCAGGGATGCTGCTGCCCATCCGACGGTGGTCTTGGTCGTAGTTTTAGGACATACCCGGGTCCAATATATCTAGTTAATGTGAACATCTTTAAGTAAAAATCTATTCTAATTATACGGAACTCACCCACGCACATGTGACGAATTTTATTGTTACGTTTTCGCGCGGCTGCTTTATTCTATACCACGGTCTCCCCGAGTAAAAGATTACTGAAAATAAAGTGAGAGTTGAGAAGTTAAATTAATTAGCAATGATAGTGAAATAATAAAAACCTGTATACTTATTCCAAGCATACTCGTATTCCCCATTAAACTTGACACGCACATAGCGCGGCGCAGCGTCGTTGCGGTGGTGCGAAGGCGGTTTTTCGATAAAGCAAACACGGTCCGGGGCACATCCCACCAAAAAACCACGCGGTATTTGGTAGCGCGGTAAGAGCGGAGGCTGGGTGGATTCGCCTTTTTGATTATTTCATTTTTTTTTGGTCTTTTTTTAAAAATTGTTAGGAATGCGTGCTAAGTGTAAAGTAACGTACTTTTCGGATATCCCATTTTCTTTTAATTTCGTCTACATATCCAAACACTCCGCTAATGGAACATTGGTGATTAACGATTCCATATCGAAACTCACCACAATCTCGCCCGTTTCCACACGTATTTTTCGAACAATGTCAATGAAATGACGCGAGTCTTTCTCGTATGACGAAGTATTTCCCACCATTGTTTGCAACACACCTGCCACATGTTTTGCCAGATCACATGATGGCGAGCCAATCTGACTCACAATACTTTAGCCAGTCCATATAATTTAGGTGGTTGGACGGTTTTCGATCTGTATACGCCATTGAAATCATCATCCATAAATAGACCCTCCTGGTCTTTGATGATGTTTCTTAGACGGCGGGTTACCCTGGCGGTAGGATTATAGTTAACAGGCTTATATATAGTGTTTTCCGCTAAATCTTCCTTGAATCGTCCGGTTTATCACCCTACCCCTGCGTTCGAGGATAGTGAGAAAGCAGACTGCCTTGCAAGTAGCTTAAGAGTTCCAATGTTCGCCTAGTCTCCTGCACATCGAAAAAGCTAATAACATAATAGATGGGTCGATTCCGAGGTGGACACGAGATCGCATCTCCTCGTAACTTCACCCGTTTTCCCGCTATTGGTTAAGGAAGAAAACGCCTGACAAGGTCCAATGACCTTGTCAGGCGTTTTCTTCGGCTTCGGGTGCAGGTGGTACCTATATCTAATCGTATCCTGAGAATTTTCCCCGAAACTCACCTCATTTTGCTCGTATCTTAAATGACGCGCTGACCAATACCAATGCTCATTTTCCAGCCGCGTTGAAAGGTACATCGGTCATAGGGATAGCGAAGCTCGGTACACACCGGACTTCGCCTTTATAAGCTGATCGGCTACAGGCCGATCAGCTTATAAAGCTCCCTTGGAAAGCTATATGAGCGGATCCTTCTCACTAGAATTCTCAGATTTTCGGCTGAGAACAACATAATCATCGACGAGCAGTTCAGTTTCGGATCAGCGCACTCGTACGTTCAACAGGTGCACCGTCTCACGGAGCACATACTGGACGGTTTCTCTCGATTCCAGGGGTTCAAGAACAGTGCGATCTTTCTCAACGTGGCGAAAGCCTTTGACATGGTCTGGCATAACGAATTGATATACTCGTACAAGTTATATCTGATCGGCCTGCCGGACAGACTCGTACTCAATATACCGTTTTTTCTCAGGGACCGAAACTGTGTTTACAAATTAGAGGGAACGCACTCAGACCCAAACCACATCTGAACCGTAGCGCAAGGCTCCGTGCTTTCTCCCACTCTATATTTGTTATTCACGAACGACATCACGGAGGCGGGACTGTAAATCAACACCCGGAAAACCGAGGAAATGAGGTCCGGGGCGACAAGCTCATTGCCGTTACTCATTGGCACAGAGGCTGTGAAAAGGATCCACAAATTCACTTACCTCGGTAGTGTAGTGTCAGAAACTGGAGGGACATCGCTTCGAGAGTCACCAAAGTAAATGCAACTTTCGCACAGCTCCGTCCTGTGTGGCAATCGCGGAAACTGACTAGGAGAGTTAAGCTCAAGATATTCCGGTCCAACGTAAAAACCGTGTTGCTGTACCGATGGGAGACGTGGAAGGTTACTAAGGATATCTCGCGCCGGCTTCAAGTCGTCATCAATCGTTGTCTTCGCCGTATTCTTGGAGTTTACTGGCCCAACATAGAACTGTGCGAACGTTGCGGTGAGACTCAACTAGCAGATTAAACGCCTTAAGTGGAACTCGATCGGCCACACGCTCCGAAGGGTCCCTGATCACATACCGAGGCAAGCCCTAGACTGGAATCCCCAAGGAAAGCGTAAACGTGGCCGCCCTTAGCAAACCTGGCGGCGGACGATCATCGCAGAGGCGAAGAACATAGGGAAGACTTGGAGCGAATTGAAGCGCGAAGCTCAAGACCGAACGGGATGGCGGTGCACTGTGGAAGCCCTTTGCCCCATGTAGGGGACACAGGAACATAAGTCAAGTAAGACTAACGACATTCCCAGGCACCCTAAAGTGCATCTAGGGTTGTTGCCGGACAATACCGCGCTCTTTACGCCTCACTGTCAGTACGCTTTTTTTTAACTAATTCGTAGAGGACCTTATCTTTGGTTTTATCTTAAAACTTCGAAAAGAAAATACCAGTTCGTCATTACCAGTCATACAAAAACATTACCATATACACAAAGAAAATGGTAATGATGTCTACGGCGATGACGAAAACAGATAAATACCGACAAAACTCTAAATTATAGGTTGAAACCAAATAACTTGCCTGCCATTTTAATAACTTGCATAATAGAGCTATCACGCATCGTAGTTCAATTAATGTAATATTTTTATCTTACCTAGTTTAGTGAGCTAAGAGCAATGACGCTAAAATATGACAAACAATTTTTTATATTAAACTTAAGCCAAAAAAATAGCCTTCCACATGCAGGAAATTTGCATGCGTGCTGGTCCTCTTTGTAATGGCAATTGAGGAACAGGGAGGCGTTGGCGTCTCGGGTATCCAGCCACTTGTTATAATAATAAAAATACTTTGACGCGGCTGCAATGGCAATGATGAAATTCTATGACAAAAATTTATTATTTTTTTATTCTTAGAAATTATTCATGAAACGCTTTGAGATTTCTTTATAAATATTAACATAATATGCATTTACGACATACAATAAAAAACACGGATTCCGTGCGGTGGATTTTCTAGAAATATAGTACGAAGTTGTAAACCTCCAATTTTTATCTGATGGTAATGACATTTAGTGCGTGTTAATTAGATTTTTAAATTACCTGAAACAAATGAACAAATTTGAATTGCGGCGACTTGTGGCTAAACATGTCCTGTATTGTTCTACAAATGAATAAATAACGATATAGTCACTATTTATTTTAAAAACACCGGAACACATTTTTGGTTGATTTACGCGAATTGACCCAGGCTGCGTGTGTGTGCGTGTGACATAATGTGTGAGCAGTTAATCGACAGTCGACAGTTTCGGAAAGATCAAAAATGCAATACCGTCTCCGCCCCGCTCTGCGCCGCGCCCGCTCCGTGCGTTTCAAGCTTTATGGGCACGCGGCGGTGATTATCGCGTGGCAAACCACACAAAAATAAATTACCAACTGCCACGTGAGTCTATGTATGATATGAATAAAAAAAACGATATCTTATATAAGAGCCTTAGCGTTTCAAAAACGACCTGAAGTTACTACTCCTGTTAATCATTGAATAAATAAATCAGTCGGTCTAATTAATTTACCCTTTTATTTCTCCCCGTCAAACTTCTGTCACAGAATAAGTAATAGTACAAGTCTTCTGTAGCAAGAACTCAAATACTGTTCGAAGCTATTAGATATTTAATGAACACGTTTTTCTTGTATTTAAAAGACCCTGACTGCTTTTTAACTTTTTAGATAAATTCCATTTCAAATGATTGTTTCCTTCTTTTTTAGGGTTCCATAGTCAACTAGGAATCCTTATAGTTTCGCCATGTCCGCCTGTCTCTCTGTCTGTCCGTCTGCCCGAGGCTTTGCTCTGTGATTGTTAGTGCTAGAAAACTGCAATTTGGTATGGGTTTATAAACCATTAAAACTGAGAAAGTCGTAAGAAAATATATAAAAATTTGTAAGGGTACCCCCCTACACATAAAGTGGAGATGTTTTTTTTTTCTTCAAGCCTATGTTGTGGGGTGTTGTTGGATAGGTATTTCAATATAAATAGAGGTCTTTATCAAACATTTTTTGATTAAGTGAATATTTTCGGAAATATCATTAAAGGACATGATCAGTTAAGCCGTTTTTGAGTAATCGTAAAGTCTTCTCATTTTAGTAAAAGACTTACGAAATGCTGCGAAAGTATTCCCTTTCGCTAGTTATTGATTTTTTTAAAGTAAGTTCATAAGGCAACTACGGAACCTTACACTGAGCATGGCCTGAGATGCTCTTGGCCGATTTTTTATTTCTATACATTAGATATCGCGACACGGTCACGGCTCATTGGAGAAGCAACTGATTGATTACCGATAGACAGAAGCACTAGCATAGTGGGGAAGCCGAAACCAAGCGCGTAGCAGGTGTCGTCGCCGAAGCACATGACGCCGCGACGCAGCGCAGGGGTCAGCACCATGCCCATTAGCCCGCCGAGGTTCACGGTGCAGTAGAACGTCGAAAAGAACCGCTGCAGCTGTCTCTCTTCCTCTGGCAGTCGGAACTGTTCAAATTTTAAGGTAATAGACACTTAGCTCTATTCGCGGTTTTGCGAGCGTAAGTAAAGGCACACTAATAAGCCCATTTGTGTCAGTGAAATTACTTGAGAGCATTTTTTCGTTTGCTACTGATATTAACCACAAAATAATTAACAGTAAGTTCTTATTTCTGTCAAACAAAACTGATGTGTGATAGCTAGAAAGCACCGAATTTTGTTATGCTGCTTTACCGCATAGTACAGTATGTTGCTGTTATCTATGTATAGCTAAGGTAGTCTCGTTTACGTGTCAAGGCCGTCATCTAGTAACATATTTAGGTATACAGCCAAGCACAAGACAACGCGCGAGCTATATCGCACGCGAGATAGACTATCCGTCTCATTCCGTGTGTACCCACATTAGATAGAGACTGATAGTCAGTCCATTTGGCGCGCGATATAGCTCGCGCACCGACCGTCTTGTCCTACCCGTGTTTAAACATAGCTGTCACTGACCGGCGGTATCAGCAACGTTCGAGTGGATTAACGCCCCGGAGTGTGAGGGCCGAGTTTGTCCGAAGCGGAAAAATGAATAGGCCTGCATTAAAACGCACATCGAAATGAATTAAAGTATTTTCATTGTTAGATTCGATCCCCGATACGAGTGCGAGTCTTGCGAGTTTAGGTACTCGTAAGTACGTTTTTACATGCCTGTATGTCATGTAATGGATTAGGACAGAAAAATCTGGCCTAGGATAAAATTATGTATGGCATCTCGTTTCAGTTGACCGCATTTTGTAGAACCAGTTAGTAATATATGTACCTACAATTGAGACAGATGAAATATTGTAAGGCCCCTTTCTAAAAAGTTCCTTTTAAGTACCTATCTTAGACCAAGTAAAACATATTTTTACTTGGTCTGAGGTACCTACCTACAAAGGTAGGTAAAGCAACACTTATGCAGGTATGTAAGCACCTGTTCTCCACCGAAAGCAGCGACGCAGGGTTTGATGCCGCCCGTCCCCGCGGCGATGAGGGCGAGGCCTACCATGGACGTTATCCTGCCAATCAGAACACGATATAAAGAATACTTAAGAGGTAGAATTGAGGGCCAGCTGTAGGTTAGATCGGATGGATGCCTACTGAGAAGGAATCAAGAGAAAGAATACAATTTTGTAGGCGCCTTTTGAATCGCGTGGAATTCTCTCCACCAGGATGATCAGGGGCTACGTCCGGCGATGTAGAATCAGATGGCAAGTTTAATTTGGTTTTTAAATAACTATATATTTGGCTACTTTGCTAGCTATATACTAACCATACGATACGAATACTCTTTACTTATTATGTAGACAGTACAAGGGTACCTGCAGCACAATTAATGATGATAACTTTTCAGCCTTTATATTACAGGCTTTTACCTAATTCATGTTTTACAATGTGTGTACCTAAGTAATTTCGTTATGTTACGTTACTTACGTTGGCGGTAGCTTGAGTTGAGGTATAGCTGAACAACACGTTAATACGGTTCCGAAGAAATATATGATGGAAAAATACAGTATTACTCTGAAACAGGCAAAGAAATGCTAAAGACCGTCGATCTTTATGACTATAAATGTTTATTTTATAGGAATCACAATGCGAGCAAACAAACAGACCACGTAGCCTATGGACACTTGCGACTCCATAGGCACGAACACGTTGCCAAGCCTTTATTGATTTGAGGAATCGTTGTGGAAGGAGCTAGAGAGAGAAATACAGGATATCTCATTCTCGATATAGCCATCCAGGAACATATGTAGTTGTGACACCACATACTACAAAGCAAGCAGATGTTATTATGGCTGTCTTCTCGAAGGTGGAGGTAGTTCAAGTATGAGCGAGATGGTAGGTAGTATTAGGTACCACTAAGTTACAGGTTAGGACCTATTATATTTAACTGCGCATACTCTCTAAAAATACGTACGAGCAGTCGCAACCCAAGTGTTTCACTTTTAAACTCCTTCGAAAATGTTCATACTTAACAAGATATGCTGATGGTGATTTTGGTACCTATAGAGACCTAGAGTACATGACCAATCATGTACTCTAGGTCTCTATAGGTAACAAAATCAATCCAAATTGACAAGGTTATGGTGGTAAACGATCACCTAATTTAGTGTAGGTAGGTCAGGGAGTGAGGTAGGTACCATTTTGTGACCATTCAGACGAGTTGGTGAAAAAAATAGAAATTTTCGTAGAATCCGTTTTGTTTTTGTGTACGTGTGGAAGTCTTTGGAGGAGGCCTATGTCAAGTAGTGGGCGTCGTTCGGCTGACATAATGATGATGACAATTACGTATAAGTACTAACAATCGCTAACCACATATTGTTGTATTGTAAGGTTCGTTTAGGGTCTGCAGTAATTGTATTATCTTAACGAAAAAACCCTGATGGCTAAGTGGTCGCTTGATTAAGATTGTCGTAGTGAAACTTATATAATGACCCTGCATTTATAGGTACCTAACAGAGTAAGCATACTAATACCCACTTATATCGTCCTAAAACGTTATCCGCTAATATTGCACCGACTAGCGGCATAGTGTAACACAACATTATAAATATGTGGTACACTACAGTGGCGGCGTTTTCATGAAGGCACAGAACATTCCTCAGGTATAGGGAGAGAATAGCTGAAACAAAAATGAGATCACACAGGGGCCAGCTGTTCCTATGATAAATTGTCTCTAGATGCTTCTTAGTCTTGTATCTAGATGCCAGCAGACGTAGACAAGCAGAGGAGTCTCTAGCCCATGCTGTAGCGCCCGTGTGCAAGCAAACCCCTAGCGCCCCCTAGTAAGTGGGGCGCCGTCGCGAGCGCCGCTCGCCGCCCCCTAGGACCGCTGCGCCCGCGTGCAACGATCACGCTGCACCATAGGTAAATTAGTAAATAACCATAGTAAATAACCGTTTATTCGTGATTAAGGCTATAACTAGGACGCACTACAAGTAAAACATCTTCTGTTACTTCGTGTATTGAATCTAGAATATTACCCACATTAATTTCCCCTTTTGAATACCTACACTTCCGCATGTTACCTGAATAAATGAAGAAAACTGTATTCTGTGGGTACCTACACTTGTGTAATATAATGGGTGCATTAAAATATACTAAAGTTCACCTACTTCGCATGCCACAAAATGAAAACCTTTCACAAAATTCAGTTGCGATTATGCAAAAAATTGCTGTTGTGTGGCCTGGAAACATTTTGTTAGTTAAATCTGAAGCTACTTATATAACTTAATTAACCTAAAGATTGATCTCACAAAGTATAATATATATACTGATTGATCTTGTCAATGCTTGTCAAGTACCTTTGACAAGAATATTGGAATCAAAGACTACTATTGTATACTTGGAACAAATCCTCTGTGGAAAAATCTTTAAACCTCTTCCAGTTCCAATTCAGTTCCTGTGTTGTAGCCACAGTAGTGCCTGTATTTCAAAGATATACATACATATATCATGCATAGTCAAGACAGTGTGTATTGGCTTTCTTAGACATCTACTTTTTTAAATTTTGTAATGGGTCTTTTTTTCATTGGCGGCAACGACGGTAATGCTATGAGTAAGGCGATTCTGAAATGCATTCCCTAAAAGAGTAAATAAGGGTTGAAAGTCAAACTGAAGCTAGAGGAATCATCATTAATTTATGACGTGTGTGCGTGTAGATTTTATATCGTTATAGTTATACAAAAATATTCCATAATAGTACATTACGATACAAGTGCAGAGAACAGGAAATTCGCAACGAGTGGTATTAAATTAAAACACGACCGAAGGGAGTGTTTTAAATCGACACGAGTTGCGAATTACCTGTTCGCACGTGTATCGTACGTTTTACAATACATATGGCTCCTAAGTTTCGACATATGCACGTAATCTGCTGATTACCACACTCGTGCGGTAAAGTAACACCATATGTACTGTAATAGTACATTACGATACAAGTGCAGAGAACAGGAAATTCGCAACAAGTGGTGATAAATTGAAACACGACCGAAGGGAGTAGAAGACAATTAAATGTTCGCACGTGTATCGTACAGCGTTTTACAGTACATATGGCTCTTTTTCGACATATGCACGTAATTTGCTGATTACCGAGTGCGGTAAAGTAGCACCATATGTACTGTAAAAGCTTATTTCAAAATTAATCCTCTTAGGAACCTTAACCTTCCGTAATAATTACTCTACTTATGCAAATGTTTTTTTGAACAAGAAAGTTAAAACTTTGTCTATAGTAACAAACTTCACTGTTTTTGACATTTCGCCCTCTATAGGGGTGAAAAGAGGGTTGAAAGTTTAGGGTACAATTTTTTGAAACAAACAACTCGAACCTGCTTTTATAGACCTAGCTAATTTTTTTTTTTTTATTAAAGTTCCAAATATTTAAAAACAGAGTTAAGGTTATACTTCACAGTTTTTAAAAACTCGCCCTCTAAAGGGGTGAAAAGGGGGTGGAAAGTATATTTCAGGAGCAAGTATTTTTTAAACGAGAAACTATGTTTTTTTGAACAAGAAAGTTAAAACTTTGTCTATAGTAACAAACTTCACTGTTTTTGACATTTCGCCCTCTATAGGGGTGAAAAGAGGGTTGAAAGTTTAGGGTACAATTTTTTGAAACAAACAACTCGAACCTGCTTTTATAGACCTAGCTAATTTTAATTTTTTTATTAAAGTTCCAAATATTTAAAAAACAGAGTTAAGGTTATACTTCACAGTTTTTAAAAACTCGCCCTCTAAAGGGGTGAAAAGGGGGTGGAAAGTATATTTCAGGAGCAAGTATTTTTTAAACGAGAAACTTGATACTTTCTTCAGAGTCTAAACATTAAAATACGAGTAGGATATTTTTATTCCGAATACCACATCTTAAAAGGGTGAAATCGGGGATGAAAATTTGTATAGGAGAGCTCTAATTATACCTATTTAAGCCTAAAATAATTTAATAGCAATTATGTCATTTAGGCAAGAACGAGCTCCATACAAACGAAGTCGCTGGCAAAAACTAGTCCAATAATAAAAGAGCAAGTATTTATAGACATTTATTTTACTCATAAACAATCCACCATCAACATCAATTTACATAACAAGAAAATATGAGCAGTCAGCGAAGTAATTAGCTGGGTAACCCCTGCATGCTGAGGCGGCTCCTGGCGGTAGCAGACACCGTAGCCTACGGACGCGTGCGATTCCAGACTACGCTGCCGATTATTATTTGATTTATATGACTTTAAGTACCTTGTTGACTGTTACATAAATAATAATGGGTTTTTCCTTACGTTTGTTAAATACAATCAATCGGGCATGATTTCCAAGATATACACAATACATATATGTAGTTGATTTATGCATTCCACATATCACAAATCAAGTACGGTCGCATTTCATTTCATTTCGCCGAACTTAAGTTGATCCAAATCATATTTGACAGATCGTAACGTGACGTATGTTTTAAGCCGAATCCATATTGTTGTGTGTTTACGAGAAATGTATACGCGTGTGATAGTGATATTGGTTTCATACAATTGGCGGTTAGTTACAGTCATCTGATGCGCATCAGAACGTGACGGCTCAGACTGAGTCAGGGAACTTCGGAGAAAAACACGTCTGATTAGTACGAGTCCGGCTTTCTTCACGGCGATAAACTTAAACGCTACCATGAAGCTCGTGCAGGAATTTGGTAGGTATAAAGTTCATTAAGAGCAAAAAAATATCGACCACTTGATCTTGAGATAATTTCCTGTACAGGACGATTGAACTGTATAGTATACTTACATTAGTTACATATTATACAAAGAGAAAAAATAAATTAAACATCTCATCTCATATTCGTCCTGTGAATATTATTTGCGTTATTTTATTTTATTCTATAAATGGTGTGTAGATAATAATGATAATACATGCGAGCAAATAATTGTATTATGCCAATGATGAGCAAATGATTAATTGCGTGCGGCCTAGTTTTTACGGCCATTTCCTTATACATTCATAGAGTTAGATACTTACAAAAATTTTACTAGTATTATGAATTGTTAAGTCTCATTTAGGGCCACCGACTTAGGATTGCGATGTTTAGGGCGGCGTTCGTTACACGTCACGAAAATATCTGCCACCATTAGGTCACCTTTTGGGCAAATTTGAGTACAGTCAGGGTACGAAAACATTCATTAACTTCATGCTTTTATAAAGTCATAGAGTTACTTTACTCTGAATCGCTTCTTACTGACCTGGGAAGAAGTGATAGGTAAATCACGAGACGGACGCAAATGGCCAGTAGCTATGAGCATTACAATTGAGCAAAACAGAAAGGGCCTCTAAATGATCTGTTGCCAAAGGATTCTCTCCTATTTCGTTGCTTCGTGTGGCCGGAAAAATGGAGTGATAATCAGGGGTCGTACTTTTCGTGCCGGTGACGTCACGCTCCATATAGGTGATTTAAATTTGTCTTATTGTAATCCATCAATCGTCATTTATCCATACACTTTTTACAATTATGTCCCTATTACAAACGCAATTTGCCTGTCACATTATAACTTATAAAGTACAACATTAGGTAATACTGCAAGTTTTTGTGACTGGTTCATGTATAAAACCAGTTGTTACCAATAATTAAACAAACCTCGTCGTCGTAGAGTTTACGTTCATATTTAGATTCAACATTTCTATAACCTGTTATAAAACTTGAAAGACTATAAATTATAATTCTAAATATAAAAAGAAATCCTTAATAATCTTCGGATGCAATAAGTCGTATACGAAAATAGTACATTACTACAGAGGCCGGGACGAAAGGGGTGCGGGCCGAAGACATATAGCGAGGCCAGATAGGTCTAAGGCGGGCAACCCCATATTTCCCGCGGAGGTATGTATAGTGCTTTTCTCAAACATGCAATGAAATACACAACAAAAAAATAAAAGTTTTATTTTTTATACGCATAGTGGCAAAATGTCATGATGCCTGTGCCGCAAATTTATGTGGAATGCATTGACATAAGATATAGAAATAGACACACAATGCCGAACATAAATAACTAAAAATGTGGCGCAAGATGACACTGACAGTTACATTCTAATAGCTGATAATAACGCTTCTTTATAGTCAGAGTCAAGATAAAAACTTCATACAAAAAAGAACTTACAGACATTAGCGTGAAGTGTCAAATTTGCAAACATAAGCACCAACATGGTAAAAACTTTTTAGTAAAATACCACTGTCGTATACTGGCTACCAATGTTTACTTTATAAATGTCAAAAGTGAACAGTGAAAGTACTTAATGGAGTCGCTTTGGTTATTTAAATTATTTTTATATTAATAATATTTTTGAACAAAAAAACATATGAATAAAACATTCCATTTCAACATTCACACACATGCTGTGATTGTTCTTTTTCTGTGTTAGAGATTAAGATGTTTACCTTCATGAAACTCTTGAGCAAGACTATAGGTAGTTATTTCAAAAGTACTAACTTCTGCCATTGGAGCAGCATTTGTAGTTTTACAACTTTTGCTTTGCAAGTCATCGTCATCTATCTCTGACATCCATAAAACAAATATACCGACTGTGAACTTGAAAGATAAATTATTTAAATATATTAACGTTAAATTGATTTTTATTACATCAATTCATATAATTATATGAAAATGTTTTCCTCTGCATGATTTTTCACGCTAAAATTATATGTTCAAACTTCAAACAGAATTTGAATAATGTAGTTTGAGTCGGGAACGAACGGGCTTACGTTCAAGACAGGTTAAGCAGTTGCAGTTAGTCGATTTAAGCTGTATATGTCGGAAATAGGGAAATGGGCCGAACACACAGCACTCGTGTGGCTTGGTTTATAGAGTGAGTCACGTTTATTTTGCGCTAAAATAGCGGTCCATTCTGAACGTCGCTGAGGATGTTGGTGAAATCTTGAATTAAAACATAAATTTATTCCTTACTAATTTCATGTAAAAAAATATTGACCTAATAGCGACTCCTTACATTTTGTTTCTTGATAATCTTTCATTTGAACTAACAAAATTATTTACTCAAAACCATAAAATTACCAGGACTTTAGATAAATTTTGAAACGTTATCAAAACAACTTACTTAAAGAAGTATTTTCCGTCTTTTTCCTTGTTTTTTTGTAGCTATTAAAGCATTTTTCACAGCAGATTTCGTCATTGTTGGACAACTGTCACTGTCTGCGGTCCAAACACGACTAAACAGGAAAGTACCGCCCGAGTCGTCCGGGCGGTACTTTCACGGGGGCCATTTTTGTGGGCTGATTGTGAATCTAGTTCTATGATAGTACATCAATGGTGGAATGGACATTAAAAAAGAGGACTTTGCCGGCCTAGGCCTGCAAGATTTGTATGAATTTCATTCCATTAACGACCTCTTATTCCAGCCGCATCTGAAACGTCATACTTCGCAGCCTATTATAAGGAACATAACATTAATATTTCATTGCATGTTTGAGAAAAATACCTTTTCTTATACAAATCTTGCAGGCCTGCAAAGTCCTCTTTTTTAATTTTCATTCCACATAAATTTGTGGCACAGGCATCATGACATTCTGCCACTATGCGTATTACAAATAAAACTTTGTTTTTTTTTTTTTGTTGTTTATTTCATTGCATGTTTAAGAAAAGCACTATACATACCTTGGCGGGAAATATGGGGCTGCCGGCCTTAGACCTATCCGGCCTCGCTTCGCTCAGCCGTCTATATGTCTTCGGCCGGCAACCCCTTTTGTCCCGGCCTCTGTAGTAATGTACTATCATAAATGCATGATTAAATGATTGATAATTAATAATTACCTTAACACCGACTGGAATCACCTATATGCAGTGTGACGTAAATTTTACGTCACCGGCACTAAAAGTACGACCTCTGGTGATAATAAGCACGCGGACTGTTAATAAAGTAGGTAAATTCGTAGAGAACGAGACATTTCGTCAATATTCTCAACTTTCCAACAACTGCTTTTGTGATTGACTCAGTTACACAATAAACGGTCAAATGAATATTATTCATGTTTTTTTTATATATACTAGTATGGAAGGGGACAAGTAAAATCCGTCCTAATAAATTACGTCACCACGGCATGTGTTGTGCGGGCTGCATTGCAACTCACCCATTACAGTGCAGCCCGCACAAACATGCCATTAAACGAGGTCATATACTATTTTCACCGTTTCTGCTCAGTCCGTAACCTTAATCCGTAGCCATATATCGAAGATTCCGCGTCGAGCTCGATCGGAACCCAATAATTCGGGTTTCCCCACCTGTTATGACTGGGAACAGCATTTTTTTTTTCCAATATGTTACTAGTGGTAGTTGCGACCAACACTTTAGTGGTAACAACTGGGAATGTGCCCAACTGTTACCACTGGTAGGAAAAAAACACCTGTTACCAGTGGCACCCAACAAATTGGTGATAAGACATGATATAACCCAATAATTCTTGTCTAATCTACCACTCGTACTCGCCGTTCCACATTCCATCCTCGTTCACCCACTCCCACACGCGGCGCTCTTCTTCGTCGTCCGAATCAGACTCATGTCATTCCCACCTGCAACAATGGACACAATAAATAATGTGTATTTTCCCGGTATTGTGCGTATTTCGGTAACATATAATATATGAAACCGTTTATATATGAAATATAGTTTTGTTCCAAGATGAAAAGGATGACTTTGAAAAACGCTTACTAACGCGACTATCACGGGCCTGCCAGTACAGTCAAGAATTTTATTTAGTGACCCACTTAAGGGTGACAGACCTGTCATACTGTAAAGAAACTTAAGACAAATTTATCGAAATAGGTCTTAAAATTAACGAGCGCGACCGTACAATCTTCAACAGACTAGGGGTGTACACATTGAGCTCTTATAATACCTAGAGTCACAGTCCCGAACTAAATCTGTCACAATAATAGCTCATAACAATGTTGCATTCGAGTAGAAGCGAAGTCACTCAATTCATAACCGCGATTGTAAAACTAAAAAGTAAAGCATGCGAAAACTTACTTTATTACAAGCAATATAAGACTCAAATTAGTACAATGTGAAAAACCATCTTCATTAGCGACATTTGAAACAACTTCATGTCCTTCATACCCAATGTCAGCTGTCACAATGGGAACACAGTTCGAAATGGAGTCGCATTCATATTTTTTGAACAATGTTTTTATGTAAGGATTTATAATAGTTAGTCGTCGAATTATGTGACGTGGTCGAAATATGTAGATATCAATTCATAATAATGAAAAATCAAATTTTATTATTACTTTTCTAATTACACATGTTAAAAATGTTCTCAATTTAGCTGCACAAGAGCATTCCCGTCCCTCGTAGTCGCACGGGTATAGCGGGTCTACGTCATCCTTTAAGGTTCTTGGCGTGTCTTTTTTCTCTACATATACCTGTATAATTAAATCATAATCATCGTCCTATTCTTCTTTTAACAAAATATACAAAAGTAAATCGCGATCCCTTCTTTCAAATTTCAAAAACACGTCAGTCGTGTTGTCACGCGGTACACTCAGAACCAACTGGAAGACGGGGCTGCCATCTGCTGCTGCCGTCTGCAGTTGGGTTCGAAATCACGGCCGGAGCAACATGACGCCGCGACATGTCGACGTATAGGTATACGTATACGTATATACGTATACGTATAACTTTACTATCTTAACTTTAATTTAAGCATCCTTATTGGAATTATCAATAGGTACAGTCGCCGGCAAAAGTATCTTCCTACACGAAGGCCTCAAAAATATGTGACACGCTCTTATGACGATATTTAAGCGGCCTTCGTGTAGGTAGATACTATTGCCGGTGACTGTACTTTAGTCATAAATCATAATTTAAGTTTAAAACATTTTAAAATTCGCAAGACCTTATCACCAACAAACGTCCTCATCATCATTCTAGCTAGTGTTATCCCAGTACAGTTGCATGCTGAAGAAACATAATTTTACATAAATTATTCATTTATTAACTAACTTTTCGGAATTGCTATAATTAGCAAGGGGGTAGCTACTCCACAGATATTTTATTCTGGAGATTGTCAAATTACGCTATGATAACATAACGAGTACTGACCCTTTTAAATACAAATTTTAATTCAATAACGATTGGTACTTACTGAAAATAAGATAACCCACCATTTTTACTTTTTAGTTATGCTTGAATTTCTGCATTTAAGCACTAAACATTATGCAAGCAACCGGCAATGACAATTTGTCTTGTCAAACACTATGATATTCACAACCTGTTTAGACTTGCCTCACCATACGTTCTATTATATCTGGACCTTGAGATTCGTAACGACGATGCGTTCGGAGGTCAGGCTTATACTGGTTTTCTAAGATGAAGTTTTCGTACGTCAGTAGGCATTGTGAATATCAAGCACGTGCTCGGAAATGTTCGGCTCCGCTCGACAATCCCCGCTTAAATTGTGCACATGTACCGGCTTTTATAGAGCCATTTTTACGACGTGATTGTGATTCTATACATTATAGTATTTCTATGGATGTACAACGTACTCGTACACAATCAATATTTTATTTAGTCGTAACGAATTTACAAAGTCGTATTACTTAATTATTATTATTTATTTATTTATACCACCACCACCACCACCACCATATCAGCCCTAGGACGTCCACTGCTGGACATAGGCCTCCCCCAATTTCATGGGGGGTAAATGCCATAATCGCCACGCTTGGCATGCGGGTTGGCGATCGCAGTATCTCCACCGCACTCAAGGAATGCTGCTGCCCATTCCCCGGTGGTCTTGGTCGTAGTTTTAGGACATACCCGGGTCCATTTATTTATAATGATATCAAAATTCTTCACGCATAGGGTAGCGTCTGCATCAAGCGAATGCGATATTATATGATGAATGGACGCACAGTCGTCCGGCAGTCGCATGCTAGTGACCCACGCCGGCCACATCTATACTATGGTACTCCGCACAACGTCCATGTTCGGTGCTGACCCTGGTGTCACTGGTGATGGCTTTCCAAGCCTCCTTACACTAAAGTCATGCTGCTTTAAGCTCTCGGCGGTCTGATAGGATGCTATGGTGCATATTTCAATCGATGCTATGGTGGTTACAGAAATTAACGGATAGACGGGCATATTCGGTATGTTGTGAATTTTATTGGCCTACTTCAGTAGCGCCTGCTGCCGCCTAAGGTGATGCTGTCACACTCTTTGTTACACAGCAAACACTATCATTACAAAGTTAAACTCCACGTGTAGATTATAAAGTCGTTTATTCAGTAAATAATGAAGTGTGTACTAACCCCGGGTGCGGCGGTGCGAAGTCCGTGTAAGTGGGCAGCATCGAGGAGAACAACAGGCGCAGGTCGGACTGGGCGGAGGAGGCGGGAGAGCCAGTCGTGTACCCGTAGCGGTTCACGCCGGTAAGAGGCGGCGACGGATCCGCCGACACCAGGCACGTCACATGTGGCACTGCCTGCACAACAACTTATTTTATTAGACAGGGTTCCACTAACTTACGATTACAGATTAACGTTAAATATGGTGCTGGCAGCTATCATGCCATAGAAATGGTTTGGTAGCTGCCGTACAGATGGTTTGGTTAGGTTAGCTGGGTTGCCCATTCCATCATTTATATAGGAGTGGAACAGGTGCTCACAAACATCTGAACACGACCGACCAAGATATTTTTGAACAAACTGAGGTGAAATCTCATTTATTTCATTATAATCGTTAAATTAGTGCGTGTCACCAATATGATTTACCCCATCAACGAGGAGGTTGGCCATCGGCTTGATGACACAGAAATGGCGGATGACCTCATCCGGCCAGCTGCGGAACAAGTTCAGCTGCTCGTTGACCAGCACCCTCGATCGCTCCTGCCAACAAAACATCATCTTCACCCAATTAAATTCATTAATACCATAGTTCATTCCGGAGAACATTAGACCCTAAAGTGTCACAAAAGTCAGCTATCCGTGTGTAGCCGCGTTTTGGTGGAACTTCTCTGCGAGCGAGGTGGCGTTATCGTGAATACTGGAGGCAGTCAGTAAAATACGATATTTACTAGTATTTATTTATTTTCTTATTTTATTAAGGTTCGCCATCAGGTACAATACAATTATATTATATTATATTTCTAGATGGAGTATCAACCCATTTACAGGCAAACACAGGTAGGTAGCTACCACATGTCGCGGGGTGGAAATGTGTGGTAGTTAAAAGATTTAAATTAATATAATTAATATATTAGTATATCAATGAAAGAAATAATAACTAAGTTAATAAGTATGTCAGTTCCCTCAGGTCCTTAGCGACGCAGGAGGAAGGAAAACAGAGAGCAGGTCACGCATATACCAGTGTGGCCGGGTCTTCGCGATACTTCTCGGCGAGCTCTTTGGCGTTACGCTGCAGCCACTCGAACACGCTCGGCTGGCCATTTTAGACCACTTCAGCTTCGCTTACAGAAACATCAGCTCCTTCTGGTGCTTAAACATGCTAAAGGGGAGAAATCAGAGAGCAGGGTCACGCAGTATACCTGTGTGGCCGGGTCTGCGTCATACTTCTCCGCGAGCTCGTTGGCGTTACGCTGCAGCCACTCGAACACGCTCGGCTCGCGCCATTTAGACCACGTCAGCTTCGCGTACAGAAATATCAGCTCCTTCAGGTTCTTCGTGATTCTGGAACACAAAAAGCAATGGTCTTCTCACGTAAAACGTTTGGGTCTATCGACTTTTTTCCTGACATTGTTGCTATGGTTACTGGGATCACCCGAATACACACGGGCTTCTAATCTTGTTCGGATAAATCAGACATACATAAAGAGATATGGTTTGTGTTAAGACACAAGACATCTAATCTACCAGCCTTAAGGGCTGTTTGTCCGTATTTATTTTTCTGATTAAAATTACTCGAAACGCATGGTACAGTTCAAGAGCACATCACACATTTGGGAACAGGTTTGCTATGAAAGTCAATTATTTTTAAATATATACTCGTAGATGTTTATTTAATAAAAACGAGTCTGACCCGCCCACCCACGGTAACGTACCTACTATGGGTACATATTATAAATATAAACTTCTTCAAGTGGAATAAGGGATAAGCTCGCCTTTGTTATCCACTTTTTGTTTGTTTGTCATTTTGCCGCTTTTTGTGCACAACAAAGCAATACTATAAATACTATATTATTCATGATTTAATTTAAATGTATAGTTTTCAGATTTTGCCCTGTACTTGTAGTATAAGACGATATTACTTGCCAAATTTAATAGTTCTAGGGCAATGAAAAGTACCCGTTTTGCGACATAAAAGGCCGTATCATTTATTTATATTTTTCACAGCTTCAAGGGACTGTAGTATGTACACTGGCCTACAAAAGAAGGTATAACACTCATAAACGTAACGAGAACTTCTGTACTATTTAAATTAAACTTAAATAAAAAGCATTATGTAGAAAATTTAGTTTTGTTACATAAATTCCTTTTTGACAACCTTCTTTTAAAAAATGGCTGAAAAACAAAACAAAAAAAACGCTCCCTTTTCAAATGCTGTAATATTTTTCTTTTAGCTTTTTTGAACAAAAACTGTTATACCTACTTTTGCAGGCCAGTGTATATGGTTTTAATTTCAACTCGATACCTCCACGCGTTCCCGGGATAAAGGATCTTGGCAGACAGGCCGACAATAAAGTGATCTTATAATGGTCTCGTTTTTTTTTCCTCTTGAGGTACAAAACCCTAAGAGATAAACGATCTTGACAAACAGACAACAAAGTGATCCTATAACGGTTCCGTTTTTTCCTTCTGAGGTACGGAACCCTAAAAAGAGATGGATAGTCTGTCTTGCAGTGAAATGCTCGCGCGCTGTGTTGTGCTAGCTGTGCTAGCTGTGCTGATAGTCGTAAGAATAGATATTAGATAAATGCGAGATACGACGCCACTGTAATCGAGCGGTAACCAAGTGTGCTATGTAGCAAGAGCAACCTCCGAGATGCCATTTCTAGCTGTATAATATCGGCTTTGTTATACAGAAAGCTTCTGTACTACTAATTATTCTGTGGTCGTGGGTACGACGCAGTGGGTTTTTGCAAAGAAACTTATGTACGAAATGATATTTGTTACAGGTCCATTCACGAGAGCTCGCACGAATTAATTGAATGAGTGAATGATAATTTCTACGTGTGCATTCCAAAATGATTAAATACAGGTTGATGCAATTAGTGATTATGATAATTGAGTTTTTAGCCAATTTAGACGCATAACCCCCAAAATTATGGTTATATTTCGATTGGAAATTATAATTCCGTTAAGTGGACGTTTCCACTTGTAAAATATTTACATTTAGAATGAGATATTGGTGCCGTTTCAAAAAGTTGTAGTAACTTTGACGGTAGATGTCGCTACAAGTCTCCCTAAGGCTTAATTCAAGAGTGAACTGATTGAAAGATTCGTCGCCTCGGGATAACCCGCGGTAGCTCAGTTGTTAAGAGCGATGGACGGATTCCAGAGGTCGCGGGTTCAAATCCCGCCCGGGCTGAGCAATTTTTCAATTTTTTATTTTCGATAGGATATTATAATTCCGTTAAGTGGACGTTTTCACTTGTAAAATATTTACATTTAGAATGGGGTAGCACATTGTTACTAATGATTCTCAATGTAACTTGAGACATTGGTGCCGTTTCAAAAAGTTGTAGTACCCAACAAGCAAAATACGGTTTTATAATTATCCCAAGAGCATCGTTTTATCAGGACTATAAGGGATTTATAAGCTCTTACAAGTCCGGAAAAGGGCCCACTTTATAAGTCTATTTGCACTTATAAGATATTCATAAAGGCCCGTTGAAATGCCAATTACGTCAATAGTACTCCTATAATAGAATAACGTTAATCCAAACACTCCTGTATAACCTACTCTTAAGTATCTTACAGTAAAAAGTGAGATTAATACTCTCTCAGCAATGCTTTTATAAGTTCATTTCTGAACAGTCATACCGTGGAACGTATGCGAAGTGTTTTGTATAAGTGGATTAAAAATTTGTGGATAAATTGTAACAAATTTTAAGGTAAGTAATGAATGCGAATTCTTTTAATGTCTATCAGTGTAGCTGAATTATAAATTATTGCGTTGTTGAAATACTAGTTTTAGCGTACTATATACGTAGGACAACATGAATTTTCAGTGAAATCTATCACGTTTAAGGTTAATTTTTTGACGCGCCTCTTGAATTTCGAATATTTACATATTAATAATTATTATTTTATTTAGTAAATTATACAGCATGTAGTAGGCAGCTGCCATTTTCGCAGTTGGCATTTAGAATTGCGTTACAGGGCTGTAATAGGGACACTTGGTTTTATAACGGTATGTGTCAAGTCCAAGGAATCGCCATGTTCTTACCAAATGTAGGGTTCAGCAATGCAAAATAAAAATGTAAAAGCCCCCGTCACAAAAACCTACTAAAAGTAATAAATGAAATTTCTGGGCCTGGTCGTGTATCTTTAACATTTAAATTCTTAATCAGTAATATTTTTGATTAAAGTGTTTTTTATATTTATTTGTGTTGTTAATCAGGTAATTTTTAATTAAAAAAAATTAAACTTGGTTACAAAAGAAGTTAAATCAGATTTTAAGTCACACATATGTTTGAAAGTAAAGTACCCATTATGCGTCTAAGATCCCTACCGCAGCTAACAAAAGAGCTGATGACATTAAAACCGACCGATTTTGATAAAACATGTCTAAGAACCCCCACTAGAAAACCTGCTTTCAAATAAAAAAGAACTACTTTGACTACCCAAACTTCTTCTGCCTGCGCCTCTTCCCATTATCTGGGGTCGGCTCTCCTTGTCCGTTTTGTTTACTTTTCATATTGGGACAAGGATAAGAGATGGCTATGATTTTACGGCCGGCTGCCGCCTGACGCCAAAGCAGTATCTCTCGTGGATAGTTATGGGCGCCACCGTCGGACCATGTGGTCTCCTCCGCCGCCACCCCTACTACACTTTCCTGCCTAAAAATGTAGCTCTAGTATACTATAGCCTGGTACTCTAATACTCAGAGGCAGCCATATACTAGAGTGTTGCCTCTCCCGCCTGCTTCACCGTACCGACGATTTTCATCTCTGCCTTCGCAGCCGTTAAGGTCTTCACCCGTTACCCTGGGCACGGGTTCCGTGCTATACCCCATGGAGCTGGGTCCATATCCGAACTTAGCCACCCGCTCATTCCGGCCTACTGAAATGAGAGGTGCCTACCCCCGCGACATGGGACGTGTCGGACGGGAATTATCCCAGTGGGGGGCAGAGAAGGCGTCTCTGTCCTCCCTAGGGCCGGGTTAATGCTTACGTGTGATCCCGCAAGCAAGGGCTCTAAATTTGATTTCCCAAACACTTTCAAAAATATTATTCAAACACGATTGGTCCATTGTGCCAATAATGTCCTGGAGCTGAAACACTAACATGTAGATTTTCTTTATTTGAATCGAGTAACATTCGTGCATTTTTAGGCAGCTTGTAGTTTGTTCTCATATTCGAAATTTCAAGTAATGAATTTAATGCAACATGTCGGAAGTTGTGATCTAAAACCCATTGTTTAATAGAATAGCTAAATTCTAAATTTTTATCGTTATTTGAATGTTCTTCTTCATTATCGTTTTCAAACTCGCTCAATGATTTTTCACTAGCACAAGTTTCATAATCTGATTCTAATTTGGTCTAAAATACATCTACAATTTTACCCAGAAGGGCGAGGGACTGTCATAAAGGCTCGGTCTTTGACTCTTTGCCAGAACCCTCGCCCTTATTAATGTATCGATCTTTGCCAGCTGCATTTAAAAAACCAGTATCCTATTAAACCCATTTTTGTCTATACTGGTTATTTCAAGCAAAAGTGGCCTTATAAAAGTTTTGGCTGAGATCGTTTGGAGTTAGTTAGACTATGATACTACTACGGAAAGCCACTATAAATAAGTCTGAGCTTATAAAGGCATAAGACAAGTATATAAAAAGGAAAAGGTATCCTAATAAATGCAGTTAATAGACGTGATGTTCATTTTATCAAATTGCTTATTTTTTGCAGAATTACGATGTGAAACTTACTCACTTTTAGGCTAATGTAAAACTAAACAAGAACTGTAAATGAATCCAAGTAATTTAACTTTATATTTACTTATATCGGCTCCCATATGTTATCTTGTAAGCGCTTATAAGTCTATGGAACCGGAGTGATTACTCCTCAGCGTATATACTCCTGAAGTTCGCTCTTATAGGAGTTATAAGATTGTAACGGCCCGCAGATGTTCTCTTATAAGCGCTTATAAGTCTAAGTAACTAGAGTGATTACTCTTCAGTGTATATACTCCTGGCATTGGCTCTTATAGGAGTCATAAGATTATAGCGGCCCGCAGATGTTCTCTTATAAGCGCTTATAAGTCTAAGTAACTGGAGTGATTACTCCTCAGTGTATATACTCCTCGCATTGGCTCTTATAGGAGTCATAAGATTATAACGGCCCGCAGATGTTCTCTTATAAGCGCTTATAAGCCTAAGTAACCGGAGTGATTACTCCTAAGTGCAATCACTCTTGGGGTGTGCTTTTATAAGATGAAATATCCAGTTAGTAATGGCCAGCAAATATGTTCTTGTAAACGGTTATAAGGCGAAGTTATAGTAGTAAATGTTCTTAAGTTAAAACAGCATTTAATTATGCTGTTTAAAGCGCAGTAGCAAATATTGATGCTATAATCGGAGCTTTAAAAGTCAAAATAGCCTTATAAGGTACACGTTCCAGGATAATTTTGCTTGTTGGGTAACTTTGACGGTAGATGTCGATACAAGTCTCCCTAAGGCTTAATTCAAGAGTGAACTGATTAAAAGATTCGTCGCCTCGGGATAACCCGCGGTAGCTCAGTTGGTAAGAGCGATGGACGGATTCCAGAGGTCGCGGGTTCAAATCCCGCCCGGGGTGAGCAATTTTTCAATTTTTCATTTTTGATTAGAAATTGCCATACACTGCCGTGCCTACCACGCCAACGATACCTAAATATGTCTAAAAACTTTTAAACTGTTTTTTAGATTTTTTTCACAATTAAACAAGCAGTCACCTTTTGAATCTTGACTCTAAAAATAAGTCAGCCAAATAAATACACATTTTATTTACAAAGAACTTTAATAATAATATTATCTAACAGGATTAACAAAGTACAGAGTAATAATATTTTTTATTTTTTCTTGAATAACAGAAACGTATATGTATATGTTTACAAAATATTAGAAGGCCCCTGTATAAGAACGGCACTCTTACTTTCGTTCAATTCATTCGTGCCAGCTCTCTTGAATCGACCTGTACTTAGCTTTTCGGTAAAAGAAAACAGCGTAAATAAACCTGTCTAATCCCAACAAGGTCTAGTTTCCCCCTAATTGGAAGGTTAGCTTCGCTGGCAGTCGCTTTCGTAAAACTAGTGCCTACATCAAAGGTTACAACCGGGAAAAAACGCTTGGAGGATAATATAACAGACAGTTGCGATGCTCAACTATGCTGCCAGTTAAAGGATTCATATTATCTAATAGTGAAGATTGTGGCTGCGTTGCACCGACTTACGATCACAGACTGATCAACGTTAAATATGGCGCCGGCAGCTGTCATTCGATAGAAACTTGTCAAACTTTCCATACATTGAAATTTTTATGAACACAGCTTACGATCACAGACGGTTTGGTGCAACCCAGCCTAAGAGTATAAAGAGTATGTCGGTGGGTCTCACTTGATCTCGGCGACGGTGGTGAAGAGCGCGCAGGCCTTGAGGCGCGGCGCGGCCACCGACGCGCACTCCAACAGCCGCACCGTCACCGTCGGGAACCGGAGCATGGCCGCCTGCAGCAGTGAGTCCGCCTTGCTCAGATCCTCTGCACGAACAAATATACTAACTTTTAAATGCCATTCTTCGCGTAGTGACACCTAAACGCCACCTTGTGCTATGTAAGAATGTGAATACGAACCTTAGATTTTAATTTATTTATTTGTCAATTGAACCCAAACGTCTGCGAATAATATCCACCTTTGACACTCATTTTTGGCTTTTGTTGTGCTTTAATCGTAGTTAAAAATGTTATCCTTTTTAAAATCTGGTTCGAATACCATCGTTAATATTTTTGTAAACTAGCCTATTCCTACACGCGATGAAGAGGGGTTGAAGTTTGTATGGGAGAGAGAATTATTTATCTAAGGCGATAACGAGTTTACGACTGAATACTGTACTACTGTACCTCAACATCCTGTACTATTTTTTAAAGTATTCTAGCAAATAAAATAATTCTTCTTCTTCTTCTTCTTCTTCAAAAGCTAGTCATCTATATTATGCATACATTTGAAAATCTGTTCGCCTCCTTGCTTTTGCTTTACACTTCAACACCAATACTCTTACCTTTCTTTTTAATAGCGACATGGAATTGTGCCATAGCATACGAATACTGTATGCTGAAGAGGAAACCGGCATCTATCTCCTTGGACCAGTGGTCGACGGCGTCGATCAACCACTGGTGCTCTCGCGCACGTAACGCAAGGGTGTCCACGATTAGAAGGACAGCCAGCGGATCCGACGGGTCCAGATTCAACAACATCTTAGCCAACTCCAATGCGGTACGGTGGCATGCTCGATTCGTTAACAAGTGAATATATTTCAGGACTGCGACGTGGAATGTCCTGTTCTCTATGTATGCGTATCGGAGTCGCGTTCGGGGCTGAAAGATAATTAAGTTTAAGGGGCCTCTTTGAAAAAAGTTATGAACTGGTAATTAAAGTTTACTGAATTTGAACTCACATCGGCAAGCTGAAACAAGGGATGAGCCGCAAGTTGCATAAAGGCAATAGCCTGCTCGACCAGGTTGTTGGCAACGGAATATTCTTCGATGTGGAATAACGTATCTGCATTCTGTAAAAATGACATTTCACGTACTTAGCTACTAGTACTTATATGTAAGACCTATATACCTACACAAATTCATCGAAAAAATAATTTACGTCCTGCCGCAGCGGCCGGGAAATTGTACGACATTTTAGACGTTTTAATAATTTTGTTTATGAAACGTCACTGCAAATAGCCAAATGCTCGTCCGTTGAACCTTTAACAAAGCACCACCATTCCTATAAGGCATTATAAAAAACATAATTTTTAAGAAAACAAATAGGCTTTAATGGGAGAGGCCGGTGACAGATTATTATACTTGGATGGTGCACTCTTAGATTCCATACAATGAAATAAAAATGGCTATAAGCATGTTTATAATGGTAGAAAACTAAGTACCCCCAATTCCTCATGGAATCCTCCATCAGAACTCAAGCTTGACAAAAATGTGTCTTGAAAACCTAGCTTGCTTGACAAACATAACGAAGAGAACAAACGTGAACTATGCGTCGTTGAAGAGTTCCGTTCTGATCATCATCAGCAGTTCCACTTCATTAAATGTCACTTTTTTGAATGAAAATGATTGATTAGTTCATGAAAATACTAAAATCACTATATGTGTGCCTTTCATCAGTTGATCGGGCACAAAAGGTTAGCATTATGGAACTAGCTCCTCTGGCGCACTTCTGCAAATGGGAGTGCCCCAGGGCTCAATATTGGACCCATTGCTGTTTTTGATATACATAAACGACCTGCCTTACTTCACTACAGGGGCCTATACCCCAAAACTTTACAAGCTTACAGTTTGACAAAATTGTCAACTTTTTCTATGGAAAATAGTACAATTTTGTCGAATTGTACGCTTGTAAAGTTTTTTGGTATAGGCCCCTGGACTATGTGAGATAGTCTTGTTATTGTATCCGAAGTGGTAAATAATGCTCTTTCTACGCTACATTCAATGACACGTCACAAGTTTTATCAATAATTGATATCTAGCATCTAGTGGATAGCATCTGCCGTAGTATTAGCTCAGATGTCTAGCTCTCATAAATTGTGGTTCATTGTAATAGGAAATAACAAATGAATTAGTTAGATAAGTAGGTATAAAATTTATTATAAAACAAAAACATTTTTAAACGTATTTTAAAAAGTGTTCAAAGTGACCGCCCTCTTGCTGCTGGCATAACTCCGCACGACGTCTTGAATTGTCCCCGAGTTTTCGAAGTAGATACTCTTTGACTTTTACGGCATCAAACGCCTGCACTATTTTTTGACGAAGTTCTGCGACTGTATGAGATTCACGTTCGTAAACTAGCATTTTAATCTCACCCCATAAAAAGAAGTCCAAAGGAGTAAGATCTGGGATGCGAGGAGGCCAAGCGACTGGACCATTGCGTCCAATCCATGGCTCTGGGAATTCTTGGTTCAAGTATTCCCGATCCCGCAGTGAAAAATGTGCAGGAGCTCTATCTTGTTGAAAATGTAAGTTTTCTACATTTTCAACCGGAACTTCACGCAATAATCTTGGCAACACGTTCCTCAGCAAATCCTCATATTTAGGTCCATTCAATGTTCCTTCAATAAAATGCAGTCCTATTATGCATTTGTTGAGAATTCCAGCCCATACATTAAGGGAAAAGCGAGTGTGGAATGCGTGTTATTCCACAAGTGTTCATTGTGGATATTGTACAATCATATCCTGGTAAACGTTGCTTCGTCGGACCACAAGATGTTGACATGTAAGTGTTCTAGTACCCATTGACAACACTGCCTTCTTTTAGGGTAATCCGCGAGAACAATATCTTGTACACGTTGGAAGTGATAGGAATTTAACTTCGGCGTTTAACACCAACAATAATACGCTGCAACATTACAGAAGAATGCGTTTTTTACCCATAACGTCAGTCGAAATTAATAGTACATTACTACAGAGGCCGGGACGAAAGGGGTTGCCGGCCGAAGACATATATACGGCCGAGCGAAGCGAGGCCGGATAGGTCTAAGGCTGGCAACCCCAAATTTCCCGCCGAGGTATGTATAGTGCTTTTCTCAAACATGAAATGAAATAAACAACAAAAAAAAACAAAAATTTATTTTTAATACGCATAGTGGCAGAATGTCATGATGCCTGTGCCACAAATTTATGTGGAATGGAATTAAAAAAGAGGACTTTGCCGGCCTAGGCCTGCAAGATTTGTATGAAATTCCATTAACGACCTCTTGCCTTAGCCGCGCCTGAAACGTCATACTTCGCAGCCTATTATAAGGAACATAACATCAATATTTCATTGCATGTTTGAGAAAAAGATCATTTTCGTACACCAAGTAGATTTTCACAGATAGAAGACGTAGAATAACATGTAACAATTTAGAACAAATATTAATTGTATATCACGATTGTCATGTATTGATTGAAAATATTTTTTAAATTGATTTGCTTTGTTCGACTTGTATATACCTTACTCGTACTTACTTGTAAAAACACAGTTACATCACTAGTCTGTCAGAAACGTCACATGCTACCTAAATGCCACAAGCCGCCGATGTATAACGGGTACCGTAAAATGGTGTAAGTTCGGTCGATATCGACGTTCAAACCTGAATAAAAGTTTATATTTATATGTGGCACATTGAGTTATATACAAAAAAAGTGTTCCGGAGGTATGAATTTTAGTTTGTCAATGATAATTTGTGCTTTCATTGCATAGTTTCAACAAAAAATACATAATAGTAGGCAAACCCAGCTCACGCCGTAGTTGGGGTTCTAAGGGCTAGCAATTGGGTGAGATGGCATAAAATTGCTAGGGTTGACACTTTCGGATTAAGACAATAGCTTAGCTTGACTTGTCAAGAGAATTTTTTATTAATGTAGCAAACATTAAACCGGTGTAAGTAGGAGCATAATACTATGCTCCTACTTAAACCGGTTTAATGTTTTCTGTAAGTTGTGACCCTTATTTTTATACGTATAAATAGTTTTTTAGATCAATTTAAAAAAAACGACATGGATATTGTGGCGTAGCAGCGAACTAAAATATCGCGAGTGCGGTGTGGGAAGGTGGGCTTAAGTGTGAGAAGGATCGCGGGCAAGGGGCTTGCAATGGGTGGAGCGCGCCGCGTTAATAACCTAACGCTCGAAAACCCCGAAACTAGCTGTCAGTCGCGGGCCGTCGCCGTCCGAGCATGTACGTGCGCGTCGTTTTGTGATCCGCTGCCGCGCGCCGCCGACTTGATCGCGACGAACCGCGCATTACTACGTAATTTTTTGTGTGATTTAAAAAACCCACGATGCAACCGATAACCGGCCACACATGTTCTGTGTATATGGTTGCTGGAATACCCAAAGGAACGTTGGTGTATCTTTTTTTCAGTTGCCTACAAATTTTGAACGGTAAGTTTTTATTTTAGTTTGGTATATGTAATAATAAGTACTTATGTAGTGTTGGTTAGTGTTTAAAATTATTGGTTGGTGTTTAAAATTATCAACTTGTAAGTTACAATACAAATAAATACGATACGAACCACCTGGCCACTTGTTAGGTACTTATAGCTTAAACTCACCATTTCCGACGTGTTACTTATTAAGTAACTAACTGTAATTTTATTCAAAATGAAACACGCGTTATTAAATTTATTTTACTTGATTAGCTACATAATAGTTGTCCTATTTAGGTAGTTGTCCTTTATTGTGGCCATAGCATTTGAAACACGGACAAAGGTAGGTATAAGTAGCTGAAAAACATAAGAAGATGACCTGTCCTGCCCGGCTAGAATGATAGCTTATACCGTCACGTTTTATGTGACGTTTCAGTACATTTTGGCCATATAACGTGACGTATAATCTACCATACTAGCCAGGCATGCAGTTGTGACGTGTTTGTTGTTGATTTGTATGTCCGACAAAACCTGTTGGTTGATGATTTGAAATGTATTTTTTATTTATTTGAGACCCAGTAGTTTCGGAGATGAATGGTAATTTTTTGGCTATTTTCTTAAATAATTTCTAAAATAATTATTTTAAAATTACAAAAAAAAAATTGAGATGCACACAATGACCTCTTTCATTTATTAAATGTAACACTATACATATATGTAGTTTGAAGGTACTTCCCCTACACGTAAAATGGGGATGCATTTTTTCTTCTTGCAAAACCCACCGAGTAGGGTATCGTTAGATGGTTCGTTAAAAAAATATGAGATTTATTATTCTTGTGAAGTAACATGTACTTAATTAATATCGGTTCACTGTACTTAAGCGACATCTGGTGAGGTACAAAATTTTTTGCATCATTGAAGTATTTTTGGCGTGACAACCCTAGGGCTACACGTGCCGCGCGTGAATGAATACAAGTTATGCGATAGACAGAGATGCAGAGAGTAGGCACGTTTCTTATGCCTAAACGCCGTTTTTGTTAGGGAGTGAAATTTCTGTACTTGTACTATTCCTTATTCTGTGTCGCGGGTGTGTTTAAATGGCCAGCTTTTCAAATATTTATAATTAAATAAAAAAAACTCACGAGTTGAATAAATACTTCTCGAATTTGATAGACACGCATATGCCGTTTCGTTATTTTCTATAGGTAACCAAGCACTGGCTCACGGAAACCACAAACACTCAGTAGTTAATAGCCTGTATTACTGTATGAAATAAATAAAATGCACATTTTAATATAACATATTTATTTAATTTGTAATTTCTTTAATGCTTTCGCTACTTCAATATTAATAAAAATAATATTTACCATTTTATCATAATGTTAGGCACTTTTGATTACTTATGTAAATCGACAACCCTGAACTACGAACACCTAATCCCCCCTCTATCATCCCGGTACACCCCGTTCGTAATACCAACTCTCCCCATTCATGAACCAACTGTCCCCGTTGTCGACCCAACTCACCCTTCAGTACATCCCTGCTCTCCCCATAAAAATCCTCAAATGCGCTTGAATCGTTATCTATGTTAAGACATTATAAATAAAGAAAATATAACTTGTGTTTCTGTTTCCCATAAGCCATGTAAGTATATAAACGATATCCAAAAGGGGGATGAACATTTACTTTGTCGAACATCACATAAGAACAAAGTTAAATTCAACTAAAGATCCGCCGCTTTAGAGCATCAACTTTGACAGTGAATTTGTGTTTCATAATTGTATGATTTGGCAGCTTAGTGTTGCGAAAAGAAGAAAAAATATGTCTAAAAATTTAATCAAATTACTTCGAGAGCAACCTGAGCCCGAAAATAAAAGTAGCTACTGGAAAAAGAAATTCTGGATTCACAACCCAACTCCCCACGCGAACCCTACTCACCCCATTTTACGGTAGTGTGTTGGGGCCTCTGGGCCGAGCACCGCGTAATTGTGGCGCTTGGCGTGGTCCAACAACAGACGGCCTGTTCAGCAGGTCCTGGTCGAGTCCCATGCCGGGTGTTTGGCATTGTTAGAGAAAAGGACTATACAAAAGCGCCTCGGAGGAGGCACCCAGCAGCGCTCACAACCCTGTGGCTGCCGTATGCTGCAGCACATGTTTTTATGTCTCCTAAGAGTCTAATTTGGATTTACATAAGTTAAAATTGCAATGATTTTTCAGAATCAGAATCAGAAAAAATGTTTATTGTAGAACATAGGTAGGCTGTAAAATACAAAGTTGATATAAGTAGGTAGGTGTGATCATCTACGTCTTGCCAATGGGCGTACAAAACATTAGGTGCTGGTTTTTCTTATAATTTTTCAATTTCCCGCGTATCTTTTGAGAAAAACATTAGACATACATACTCATACCTCGGCCGGAACTGGGATTGCCTGCCTCGTGTTACTAGATTCATTTTAACTTCATCAGCTGACCTTTAGTCCTTACCTCGAGCATGGCCTCGACGTGCATGTGTCGCTGCGCCTCCACGATGGCGGGCATCGGCCAGCCGGGCCGGCGGTCCACGGAGGCCTGGCGCAGCAGCCGCTGGTGCCTCTGCCGATACTCCTCGCTGTGGTCGAACGTGAAGTACGCGCACCCGTCCGGCTGGCGCGTCATCGACATCGATAGCCCTGTTTTGCCAGATATTGATGAATTATGATTATAAGCTGGATCTATCTTCATTTTGTACGTATATGGGCTCTTGTTATCGTTAAACTTTACTACTACTTTCAACCGATGGACGTCCACTGCTGACCAATTTCATGGGGGAAGGGGGGTAAAATGCCCTAATCGCCACGCTTGGCATGCGGGTTGGCGATCGCAGTGTCTCCACCACACTCCAGGGATGCTGCTGGCCATCCCCCGGTGATCTTGGTCGTAGTTTTAGGACATACCCGGGTCCCCAGAGTTAAACAACGTGATATTTTTATTTACCTGCTAAAAATGCAACTTCAGAAAAAACCCCTTTATGTCAATTAAACTATAGCATACTTTTGTAATATGTGCACCATTTCATGATTTTTGAAATAACATAGAATCCAGCTAAATGTTGAGTAAAATTCAAGTTCAGATGTAGCTTACCATGTCTCTTGACATCAATCGTATAGTCGACCCCCGGCACAATAATTGATTTCATTTGAATACGGAGCTGAGCATGCCGGTTGACCCTGCTGATATTACAATTATTAGACAAATATGCATATGATATATCAATTCATTGATTAAGTTTTCTACCAATTAGGTACACACCTCCTACTTCGCTCATCATCAGGTTCGGCACCGAACTTTTTCTTCATTTCGTTAGCGGCAATTAAGTGTTTTTGTTGTACAATAAGTATGTCTGGTATGAGGAGCTGCTTGGTCGGCTGCGAGGTGCTCGGGGACGCGGGCGGCGGAGCACCCATCATCGCGTTAATTTCCTTAAGAGACTTGTCTATTTCGTCCTAAAAAAATAAACATTTATAAAATGCCCGCTATCTTTTTCTGATATTGAAATGATTTGCTATAACAGTACTTTTTTACAAAAATAAGGTCTCCAAACATAAGGAATCCCTCCTCAAGCTAGCACTATGAGCAGCTAAATTGCACAACTCACCAACACACCACAAATTAGAGGAGGGTGAGTTTTACGTATCGTGTCATTCTCGAATGACGCGACGCTTCAACATATATGAAGAATATATTATGAGTCGCGCGCGAGGCTCGGGGTGAGGAGTAATGTAACGGTTGTTATTCTTGCAATGCCGGGAAAAGTGCGAGATAATATCGAGCGACTCGTTGTGACAGGCAAAGAGGAAGCGGCCAAGAGAACGCAGCGCAGCCCAATCCGCTGGACCGATGAGATTCGCACCACCTTAGTCAGCTAGTTCTACGATGCCGTACACGCCGCCGAAAACAGATTGGGTTGGCGGATGTTAATTGAAAAAAAGTGATGAAGTGGTCATAAACTCATAACCCTCAGCATTAGATACCGACAATTGGAGGAAGAGGGAATACAGACCTCTCCATTATCTTCTTTTGTCGTTTCTTTGGCTTTCTTTTGTTTTTTCTTCTTTCGTTTATTCTTCTTGGTATTTTTTTCTGGCTGGGGTTCAACCTCTTCTACCGATTCTGATTCTGATGGCTCTTGTTCTTGCTCAGAGTGTGAGCTTAACTCAAGCTGCCAAAAACAAATAGAAATTATCAAACAAATTGATTGGCATTGCTCAGGTATTTAACTACTTGCGGCTAATAACAAATTAAAAGGGCACAAATTTTAAGCATCTGGTTTAATGGTTAAGTATACTGAGCAGACATTGTAAATCTTATAGAAATTTTATTGAAAATCAGTGGTGTCAATGGAACTAGTGTAGTTGGACTTATTTAATAATTAGTGACTGGATAGTTTGTGGCATTTACAACATAGGGAGGAGTGGAGTCGCTGTTTACTATTTAGGGTTCCGTACCTAAAGAGTAATACGGGACCCTATTACTAAGACTCCGCTGTCCGTCCATCTGTCTGGCTGTCTGTCTGTCACCAGGCATCTCATGAACCGAGATAGTTAGACGAGATTTATTTTGTTGACGCTATAACAACAAATACAAAAAACAATATAAAGGGAGCTGTGTTCATCAGTCGCTGGGTCTCAAAATATATGGGAAAACTAAAATCCGACTCGCACTTGACCAAAATTTCTACTTGATATTTAAATCCAATATAATTTATTGAACAGTCATTAATGTTTAAAATATATATATACACGAAACATAGAAATGTACAAATGGCAGATTTTGAAAATCAGCTTAGGTGAACTAATTTGATAAGAATTTTCAAGGTGTTGTAGTCAATAAGTAGTTGCAATAGATATTTGTTTAGTCGATGTAGGGTCCCTCCCTTCTTTAGTGGACTCCAGCTCCGTCTTCACAGCCAAATGATCTAATTTGCCTCCTTATGCCTCTTAGCCTTATGAAAACTTGATATTATTTAACGTTCATATTACTTATAAAAAAATTCAAAAATAAAAAAGGTTATAATAAAGTGTCTAACCGAACCCTTCGTGCGCGAGACCGACTCGCACTTGGCCGGTTTTTCATAAAATGAATAATAATTTATAGAATCAGGCGTTACATTGCGAAAATCCATGACAAGTTATATAAGTCAGGTACCTAAACTAACTTACTTTACTTACTTAAGCCCTTTGTCCCATAACTTTAGGGACTTTCTCAACAAAATGTAGATACCGTTATGCACTTGTATGAGTAGGTAGGTATTATTGTTCTAAAATTGTCTACATATAAAAAAAAATTACCTTTAAACCTTCAAGTTCAAGGGAGCTCCAAAATACACAATACTTGGATATGGAACCCCCAGAAATCCTTATGTCAGAAATAGAATATGCTATAAAAACCCAAAAAAATGGAAAGTCACCAGGAAGTGACAACATTACAAACGAAATGTTGAAATCCCTCTCGCCTTCACTACTGAGACCACTGCAAGTAATTTTCAACAATATTTTAAAATCAGAAAAAACACCAGAGCAATCGTCTGAATCTAAAATAATATTACTACATAAGAAAGGCCCAAAGAGCGAGTTGGGAAATTACAGACCAATTAGCCTCATGACAAATATATATAAGGTGTTCTCGAAAGTAATACTGAACAGGATTACAAATACGTTAGACGAATGCCAGCCGCGCGAACAAGCAGGATTCCGCAAAAAGTTCTCAACTGTAGACCATATACAAGCTATTACCCAACTAATAGAAAAGGCAAAAGAGTTTAGAATAACGTTGTATGTATGCTTTATAGACTACACGAAGGCCTTCGACTCACTACACTTCGAAGCAATATGGTCATCATTGGAGGAACAGGGAGTAAATAAAAAATATATAAACATTATATCCAATATATATACAAAAATGGCGGGAAAAGCTGGAGAACGTAGGATTAAAAATAAGCAGAACCAAAACAGAGCACTTGTTCTGCGACTTCGGCGGTTTATCCAGTTTTTCCCAAATTGCCTTGGATGGTGTATCCCTACCAGTCTGCTCCGACTTCCGGTACCTTGGATCATTAATCCAAAATGACGGCAATATAGACCGTGACGTGAAAAATAGAATAAATGCGAGATGGATGAAATGGCGACAGGTCTCTGGAACAGCTTGCGATCCACGAATGCCCCTTAAACTTAAAGGGAAAATTTATAAAACGATCATAAGACCTGTCGTAATGTATGGATCAGAATGTTGGGCAACGAAAGTGACGGATGAAAGAAAAGTGCACGCAGCTGAGATGAGAATGCTGAGATGGATGTGTGGAGTGACGAATTAGTGAAAGATCGAATTAGAAATGAGTATATAAGGGGAAGTTTGAAAGTGGCACCCGTGACAGAGAAAATGAGGAGCAGTAGGTTAGCATGGTATGGGCATGTAATGAGGAGGGATGAATGTCATATTGATAAAAGAATATTAGGGTTGGATGTAAAAGGACGAAGAGCGATTGGAAGGCCCAAAAAGCGATGGATGGATTGTGTGAGAGAGGATATGAGAAAGAAAGGAGTAAGCGCTGAAGTGACGAATAATAGAGAGGAATGGAAGAAGAAAACATGTTGCGCCGACCCTGCATAAGCGGGATAAGGGCAGGGAGATGATGATGATACAAAATGTAATGCGAAAGTACGTTTAGAGCGAGAAGGACCGACATTCCCTATACAAAAAGGAGTAAGACAGGGGGACCCGCTTAGCCCAAAAATATTCTCAGCGGTGTTGGAATCTGTTTTCAGATGTGTAGACTGGAATGCGAAAGGTATAAAAGTTGACGGAGAAATACTGAGCCACCTACGTTTTGCGGACGACATTGTCGTTTTTGCGGACAGTGCAGCCAACTTGGAAATCATGGTAAATGAGTTAGCATTGGCGAGCAAAAGAGTAGGGCTGTCAATGAACAAATCAAAGACAAAGATCCTGACTAACGGAGATCCTGTAGTTATTGTCATAGACATCGAAAAAATAGAGTACGTGGAAGAATATATATATCTTGGCCAAACAGTGTCGTTCGAGGACAATACGGAAAAAAAAATTCAAAGAAGAATATCCACATCTTGGAAGAAGTACTGGGGATTAAAGGAGATCATGAAGAACGGCTCTGTCCATATCAATATAAAGAAAAAACTACACGACACGACTATACTTCCATGCTTGACATATGGGTGCCAGACATGGTCTTTAAGGAAGAAAGATGAAGAAAGAATCGCTGTTTGTCAACGCAAGATGGAAAGGAGTATGCTCGGGTTGAAGCTAGCGGACAGGGAAAACAACTATAAAATAAGGAAAAACAACGAAAGTAATAGACGTTACAACCAAAATGAGAAAACTAAAATGGCAATGGGCAGGACACATATGTCGTATGGAGAACAGGTGGACGAAGCGTTTAGTGGAATGGTATCCGTACCAAGGGAAGAGAAAGCGAGGACATCCAAGGAAGAGATGGAAGGATGTCTTCACTGAAATAACGGGCATCGATTGGATGCGTAAGGCTCGCGACAGACAACTTTGGAAGAGCATGGGGGAGGCCTACGCCTCGCAGGCGACTACTATTAAGAATTAAATTTTGTTAAACATTATGTACTCGTAAGCAAATAGTAGAAATAAAGGCTATTTAAAAAAAAAAAAAATTTTTTTACACTAAAATGGAAAATATCACTCTCATTATTACAATTACAATTTTGCTCTAGATGACAAAGATTGTTTTATGGCACTAAATCTGCCTGTTTTGCCATAAATTTAAATTAAAACATGAAATGACCACACAAAATAAAGAATCATTAAATCATAAGAAGTAATTTTGTAACAATGACTCCACAACTCTCTGTGTTTAAATCAACTGTCGGTCCCTATTAATGATTAAAAGTGAATGACATAAGTAGACATGTTTTTTTCAGCTAATTTCTAGTTAAATTTCGTAATAATTAGGGTAAACTCGCATTGCGAAGGGTCTCCCCTCCTTTTTTTCTAGCGCTTTACAACACACCTACTGTTTCTTAACCTAAACGCACAGCAAATCAAATTTCAATATCAAATTTGTTACTTTCTATTGACATTTTCATCTTCATAGAGGCGCGCGACTGAGCAATTACCCATCCACAACACGCGTTATTTTTTCGCAGTGGTAGAAATATGCGTTCTATCTACACAATAATAAAAGGGTTGTGTGGTCAAACTCGAGTTGTATAAGAGGTTTTTTGAAAATGTGTGTCCGATGTTGAGCTCTTATGTCAATAATCAATTATCTTGATTTATCAGGTTTGACCATTCAGCCCTCAATATGTTCATGGACAGTCAGTGACCAAATAAAACAAAAACCAGATTGAACTCTGAACACCAGCATGTTAACTGAACCCTGACACTTACATTAAATTAGCAATGAAAGGAAAAAAAATACCTCACATTTCTTCTAGAATGGACAAAGAAGGCTTCAAATATGCAACATAATACTTTGTAATGAAAGGTTAAATATTATACTATGAAGTTTTCTATTATCACAGTTTTTAATTTCCTAGAAAATCCTTCTAGAAAAGTTAATTATAATAAAAAATGCTATTAACACATTTGGCACTAGCAGTACATCTATAGTGTCAGTTTTAAACGATTTCTAAGCAAGGAGGAGATTTTCAATTTCTTTTTGGTATCATGTTTGTCATCAGATTGATGCTTTGCAGTTGAATCAATGAAATCACATAATAGTTTAAATCGCAAAGGCAGTCACTTTTTTCAGTGCATAAACTTTATACTATTTAGGCAGCACCAATATCATCATCATCATCATGTTAGCCGAATGACGTCCATCGCTGGACATAGGCCTCCCCCAGACTTCCAAAATGACCGGTCCTGCGCCACCCTTATCCAGCAGACACAATATATTGAAAGGAGGGCTATGCTGGGAGTTTCTTTGCGTGATCGCATCAGGAATGAAGCCATCCCCAGCAGTACCAAAGTGAACGATATAGCCCTTCGAATCTAATCAGTGAGCACTAATATATATGGCAATAATAATTATGAGCCAGCATGCTTTGTAAATGAATGCTCTAGGAAAGCAAATAAACTTAATGTATATGTACCTACTCACCCCTTCATATGTGAACTTAGATGCTGCATTCTTAGCATAAAGAGGTTCATAGTCATCATCAGAATCATCACTGGGCTGTGGCAGGCGGTTATCGCCATATAATTTACGGATGTTTCTATTCGACATCTTTATGTGCGGCTATTATCCTGTAATTATAAGCATTTTGTTTAATGCGTGGGTACCTACAGAAAAAAAAAACTAAGAATATGAAATGTAACTGTGCTGATCATATAGAACAAGCATCTCATAATATATTTGGAATTAAAAATAATTGAGTAGTATAACTAGTAACAATAAATATGTAATAAATACACAACAAAATACATACCAGGCTGGTAAAAGTCAGTATAGTACAGGTGCTGGGTTTTTACATACTACGTACTTATGACATTACATTAATTGATTAAATCATATCAAACCAGTATTTGCATTTTCTTACCGTATGCACGAAAATTCAGCAAACAGCATGCATAATATGCAAATAGTGCAAAAATATCAAATGGCAATATTGGCAATGACAAAACTCACAACTTGTAAAATGAGCGAACGAATGAATCTATCTTGAATCGAAGATTGATAATTAACAATGTGGATATGACGTGTGTAAAGCCCGTGCCACTGTGCTTTAACGGGCAACATTTATATTGATATTGATACTTGCTTATGATAAGATTCAAATACAAAATAATATAGTACAATATATTCATCGTGTGTACAATATATTCATCATCACGGCTAGCACAAGACGGCGCGCGAGCTATATCGCGCGCGAGATAGACTATCCGTCTCTTTCCGTGTGTACCCATTAGAAAGAGACTGATAGTCTGTCTCGCGCGCGATATAGCTCGCGCGCTGTCTTGTGCTAGCCGTGCATGTCGCCTTTGTAAAAGAAGTGGGGCGACGAATCAGGGAGCAGCAGCAAGCAAGCAGCTGACAATAAAGAGTAGAAATTAAATAAAATGGAACTAACATAGAACGTTACATGGCAGCACCAGAGCGGCTAGTATGATAGCTTATACCGTCACGTTTTATGTGACGTTTCAGCACATTTTGGTCATATAACGTGACGGTATAAGCTATCATACTAGCCGGGCAGGTGTCATGTCAAAGTTGTCAAATAATGGTCAAAAAATAAACATTGAATTGCTGCTGCTAAGTATTATATTGAATTGCTGCTGCTAAGTATATATAAGATAATACTATAATATATGCTAAGTATATATTATAGTATTATCGTTGTTTACCCAGTTCTTGTTCAACGAAAATATCTAAAAAACAATAAAGTGAAAACGAATAAAACAATTCATAGTGAAGCACGGGAAGTAAAATATCAGGTGCTTTTGACGTGATTTTAAAAAGTTTACAGTAAAACTAATTTACTTCGGCTTAATGCATTTTGAGCCTTAACTTGGTAGTTCTATGTGCACGTCTGAAATGTCAAACGTCAAAGGTCCCGAGACAATGTCAAAGCTCAGAGATGTCAAATAATGACACATGAATATTTTATTTACTTTAGTAAACGAGAAAGACCCCGTATTCGAAATTTTACTGAAATAAATAAAAGAATATAAAATACATACAAACGAAACGAATCGTAGGAAACCGTTAAGAAACCAATAGAAAACGTGTAAGTAAATTTGACAGTGGTCCCCGGTAAGTAGACATTTCTGCCATGGTGTGCGCTACGATCGCCTAGCTTACCCCCACCACCTACTTCGCACATAGCCAATAATACGATAAAAGCTGTTGGATATTTAAGAAAACTGCCAAGTTAAAGCTCAAAATACATTAAGCCGCAGTAAATTAGTTTTACTGTAAACAATGTAGTGCCGGACTTTCACAGACTAGTAAGGGTTCAGACCGCCAACTCACGAACCAAAAATATAGACCGTAAGCAACCATATTTAACTGTACCCGCTGGTAGATTTTTGACGTTTATTTTTTTAATTATATAATTACACTGTGGCAATGGAACTTACTGTGAACATCCAACGATAAATATATATTGGCTATGTGCACGTCCGAAACGTCAAACGTCAAAGGTCCCGAGACAATGTCAAAACTCAGAGATGTAAAATAATGACACATGAATATTTTATTTACTTTAGTAAACGAGAAAGACCCCGTATTGGAAATTTTACAGAAATAAATAAGAGAATAAATAAATACATACAAACGAAACGAATCGTAGGAAACCGTTAAGAAACCAATAGAAAACGTGAAAGTAAATTTGACAGTGGTCCCCGGTAAGTACACATTTCTGCCATGGTGTGCGCTACGATCGCCTAGCTTACCCCCACCACCTACTTCGCACATAGCCAATAGCTCCACCACCACCACCATATCAGCCCTAGGACGTCCACTGCTGGACATAGGCCTCCCCCAATTTCATGGGGGGTAAATGCCATAATCGCCACGCTTGGCATGCGGGTTGGCGATCGCAGTATCTCCACCGCACTCTAGGAATGCTGCTGCCCATTCCCCGGTGCCAATAGCTCATTTAAATTAAACTTTGTGTAGAAGCTCACTGCATTTCCAATTAAACACCAACGTCCGATGTTAAATGAAACTGGTGTTCAATTGAAATACTGTGAACTATGTTGTGCCGTAGTAAGATATATTTATCTTCGTCCTTTCACAGAGTTTTACAACCCCAACACTCGTACATTTTGCAAAATGAGAACTTGCATGGCATGCCACATACGACGCACTTCACTATCTTCCATTTGTTGTCCAAACAATGGTTATTACGCGTTTCCAGATGAATTTTCGATTAGCTACACACTGTTCCGTTTGTTTATTGCATAGTAATCTATCAATACTACAAACAAAAAAACAATATTTGCAAAATGAAAATAATGTTCAGAGACGACTAGACGAAATTCCGAGGAGATGCCATTTTATTTTTATTTGTCAATTTATTTTGACGTTTGACGTCCATTGGCAGACAAGGCAGTAGCCAATGAGAGCTCGGTATGTCGTCAAAATCTTTTTGACACAATATGGCGGCTATCATATATATTTTATTAGGCTAGGCGGCTATTATATATTTATTTTATTTATTTATTTATCATACACGTTTCGTTCTACGTAGATAAACAGCCGTGTGGACTTTGCACCATTTCAGACAATCTACGAAACTTGGCACCCATTTAGATCTCAATTCTTTTGTCGGTGAAGACGACAACCAAGCATCGCATATTCTTAACATTGAACTTGGCTCCACGGCTGTTTATCTACGTAGAACGAAACGTGTATGATAGCGGCCCTATTGTGTCAAAAAGATTTTGACGACATACCAGCTCTCATTGGCTACTGGCTTGTCTGCCAATGGACGTCAAACGTCAAAATAAAGTGACAAATAAAAATAAAATGGCGTCTCCTCGGAATTTCGTCTAGTCGTCTCTGAACATTTTTTTCATTTTTGCAAAAGTTTTTATTTAATTTGTAGTATTGATAGATTACTATGCAATAAACAAACGGAGCAGTGTGTAGCTAGTTGAAAATTCATCTGGAAACGCGTAATAACCATTGTTTGGACAACAAATGGAAGATAGTGAAGTGCGTCGTATGTGGTATTCCATGCAAGTTCTCATTTTGCAAAATGTACGAGTGTTGTGGTTGTAAAACGTAGAACTCTGTGAAAGGACGAAGATATATCGTTTTCCCGGATATGAAATGAGATACATTAAAAAATAAATCTGTTGATAAGTAAATTGTTTGTTTAATTTCGTATAATACGGCACAACATAGTTCACGGTATTTCAATTGAACACCAGATTTATTTTACATCGGACATTTGTGTTCAATTGGAAATGCCGTGAGCTTCTACACAAAGTTAAATTTAAATTAGCTATATATATTTATCGTTAGATGTCCACAGTAAGTTCCATTGCCACAGTCTCATTAAATAATTAAAAAAAATAAACGTCAAAAATCTACCAGCGGGTACAGATTAAATATGGTTGCTTACGGTCTATATTTTTGGTTCGTGAGTTGGCGGTCTGTGCTTGGCTCCCAATTTCACATTTATGTTTTTGATGGGATTAGACTTACTACAATTTAAGTCTACTCAAATAAGCCCCCGCGAGTTGTACCTGGCGCAAAGGTACCCATCACACTTGCCGCGTTACCACGTTGAATGGCGATGGACCAGGTAAGAACCCGCGCGAGCATCGGACCCTCTCTCCCTGATTCGTCGCCCCACTTCTTTTACAAAGGCGACATAATGATATTATACACACGATGAATATATTGTACTATATTATTTTGTATTTAATTATTATCATAAGCAAGTATCAATATCAATCTAGTCCTAGTATAAATGTTGCCCGTTAAAGCACAGTGGCGACCTCAATTAAATTCTACTCTTTATTGTCAGACTATATATAAGTAAATAGTCATTTTTACGTACGACCGTTTTACGTAAATTTTCTGTATGAAGATAAATAGGGTCCGTATAATGCACGGACATGATAATGCTTGGACACGATAATGTACAGGCCGATAATTCTACACGTTGCAACATTAGCATGTTAGCTAATTGAGATAAATTTTCCGCCGCACGTATAATTTATGACGTGTTGGTCGGGACTACCGTGCTAGCCGGGCACGGGCAGACTGCGACAGTAATTTTAGAAAGTATTATAATTATAACATGTTACTAAATTTAAAAGTCGGAAATTTTGTAATTATGATCAAAACCTTTCAATAAGAAAAATGTGGCTTTATATTGTCAGTGTCAGTCAGTGATAGTTTGACGTAATCAAGTCAAAGTCAAACAGGCTCTTAATAAAAAAAGGACGAAACTAACTTGGCGAATTGATCGTCTAAAGTGATGAACATTTTCCTGCTCCTAACTCGAACCATGACGTATTAAATTTGCACAGATGAAGCCTATGAAATAGGACATTTGACTTACGAAGAGTTTAGTTGCTCGTCGGCTCTCTTCGGTAACTTTTGTTCAGCGATTATGACATGAATATTATTGACTTTGTGGTGGAAATATAGGAAGTCAAAATGAAGAACAGGCAATTGCTTGTCGTATGTTTCGCGGTTTTCGCAAATTTTGTGAGTGGTGCAGTTATAAGTGATGACGGCGACGTGGAAGAGCAGGGCCTGTATCGTAAGTCGGATAAAGTTGTCATACTAACTCAACGTAACTTCGAGAGGAAAGTTTACGCCCAAAGCCGACCTTTGGTTGTGCAATTCTATAATAGTTACTGCGGCCATTGTAGAGCTTTTTCACCAAAGTACAAAAGTTTGGCGGCTGAGATACAACCTTGGGAAAACATAATTAAATTAGCAGTTTTAGATTGTTCTGAAGAGGAAAACAATGAAATATGCAGGCAATTTGAAGTTATGGCGTATCCATCCCTTCGATATATTCATGAAAATTATATTAAAGGAAATGCTAATGTTGGTGAGCAGCTGAGTGCCATTGATACAGCTGAAAAACTTAAAGCTCAAATCATACACAAAATGCAACAAGAGCAAGCAAAGGGTTATTTAAGATTTGCTCCCCCTCTTAGTATAGCATCTTACTCCAGTTTTACTGCGGTTCTTGCTGATGTGCCAAATGCAATTATGTTCACTTTCCTTGTGTTTGAGTCTGAGAACAGTACTGTGGGGTCTGAACTAGCTTTGGATATAAATGACTATAGTAGCATCAGAGTGAAAAGAGTGTATGACACTAGTGAACTCATTAATTTAGCCGGAGTAACTCATTTCCCTGGTCTTGTTGCAGTAAGACCTACACTAGAGGCTACCTCTCTAACACCCAAAAATCCTACAAAAGCAAATTTATTGAAGGCTGTCAATACATTTTTACTGTCTAAAAATTATGTTTTCCCCATTCGTAACACACAAATTACAGAGAATGAGCCTGGGCAAAATGCTGACAAGCCTACACATTTCGGTTCAGATGCTGTATACTATAGTGACTTAGAGAAAACTATCAAATTATCTTTACACACAGAAGTAACAAGACACAAAGTTTTGACAGGAGAGCCCCTGCAAGCCCTGCTGAATTATTTAGATGTATTGCTCAGTTCATTCCCATTCAGGGGTAATCTTCAGGAATATATACAAGACTTGAGAAACAGACTTGCGACTAGAACTGAATGGAGTGGTGCAGACATATTTGACATGGTGAAGAAATTAGAGACAGTTCATGCACCTGTATATGTTACTAACATGGAATATGTTGGCTGTCAAGGAAGTCAACCAAAGTACCGTGGCTACACCTGTGGTCTGTGGACCTTGTTCCACACACTCACAGTCAACGCTGCCCTCAGACCTGGTAAGGAAGGTCCCAAAGTACTTCATGCCCTTCATGGTTATGTGAAAAATTTCTTTGGCTGCACCGAGTGTGCCCAGCATTTCCAGGCCATGGCAACTAGAAATAAATTGTTTGATGTGAAAGAAAATGACAAAGCCGTTTTGTGGTTGTGGATCTCTCATAATGAAGTGAACTTGAGACTGGCAGGTGATATAACTGAGGACCCTGAACATCCTAAGATACAGTTCCCGAGTGTAAGCATGTGTCGTGAGTGCCGGCTGGCGCGCGGAGCCTGGAACCTGCCGGCAGTGTACCAGTATCTGCAGATGGTGTACAGTTCTGCCAACATCAGGGATGTTGCGAGGAAGTCGGCCTTGGCTGCGCCGAGCCCCTTCTCCAACCTGGACCTTGGGATGCTGAGCCTCCTGTACATATTATCTTTTATTCTTCTTATACTGGTAGTTAAATTCTTTCTTACAAAGCATTTTTACAGAAAACGTGCATATAGGCATGGACGGGGTAAAGTTTATATTATAACACAATGACTAGGTACTTGTTTTTTTATAATGTTGTTAATTAGTTAGTGAATGACTTGCGATCGATCGGTTGTGTCTTGACATGCGCGTGATTTTTCACATGGATTTATTATTATTATTATTATTGGTTTCTTAACCATCAATTTGATACCGTCTACCATCTACCATCTCCCAAGGCATGTTACATGAAGCCGCATGTAATTTGATGAGCTACTTTGTTGCCACTAAAATACTTATTACTGTTTCAGCTATAATCACATTAAATAAATGCAGACCATTTACTGTCCTGAGTAATACTACAGTAAGTCACCATCACTAACTTCACTAAATCTTACATTTTATCGGGTTTGCATATTTTTCTTTAACATATTTCTTTAGCTCCTGAAGCTAACTAACCTGTTTTAATTAGTTAGGAAGAAGGCAAAATTTCAAGTTATACCTTTAAAAAAATGTATGGTACCAATATCATCCAAACTGTTGCTTAATTTTAAAGAGTGTTTCTGAAAAGTGACATCATGTAGTAGATTCACTGTTTAGAATTGTTCAAAAATATCAATTGGAGTAATATTAAATTAGGGAATGCTGTGACTGGTAATATTTCGTAATGGTAATATTTCGTAATGGTAATATTTCATCTTCTGGGTGAGCTCGCTTCATCGTCGGCCTCATCTTTGCCCCCTGGCTAGATGCTGGGCAAGAGCGATCCCATTTTTAATAATAAAAAAGAGAACAAAACGGGATATGATGCTAAAACAAGCGGTTATCACCACCAAGGCTGGCTTGATTGAATGTATGGTTTTGGAATATACTTACAGAGCTCTTTAATTTGATACCCCACTCGATAGGTTTCTGAAGTATTTTTTTTAGTTTCAAACTTAAAAATTATGTTATATCAGGAATATTTAGTAACGACTACTAAAATTTCCTGAAAAAGAAATCTCCATACGCGAATTCCTAACAGGACTCTAAGCAAGTCCTGGTACTACCCGAAATACTATTTACTTTGCTTTCATAAACTCACTACTGACAACCATTTAAATAATTTTATTAATATAGCTTTACGACGTCATTTTGTTTTTGTTCGCTATGATATCATAAAAAATATAAGCGCAAGTAATCGTAAAAGTTTCCTAGGTACAGTCAACCAATTTGATTTCAGAGCCACTCCGTATCTTGTCACAATGGTTGACAGACATTTTGTCCTGATATCGTTTTCGATTTAACACAAATGAAGATTAGGTATAACTCTGCCTGTCCTTTCTAATTATTTTTATAGGGTTAATACCATGTGCCGAATATGTTCGTCTTGAATGTAATTAATATTGGCAATATTGCAGTGCGAATTGGGACTTATTGCTGTGCTGAAAGGCTGACCTGTTGCCGTGTGTCGCTGAGCTGTTTAATGTTTTGCCATACAGCTGTTAATCAACTTTGTTATTTCCAATTCAATTAACATTCCATACTTTTTGTTTACTTAACTTTAAACGGCTTCTAACAATAATACCGCCGATTTATGAACTCGTATGTTAACTTACTATAAAAGCCCGAACTGCAGCAGCAGTCATAAAATTTATTGGTAAAATCTTTATTATTACCAACTAAAGTTGGTAAAAATAAAGATTTTATAATAATAATAATCTATATTATTACCAACTAAAGTTGGTAAAAATAAAGATTTTATGAAAAAAATATTAAAATTTTGAGACTGTTACCGCTTTTGCGTTTGGTACCTACACGTTAGGCTTTACTACTGACGGTTGCTGTATGATAGTTTTTCGCCTACTGCTAAGCCAGCGCCGTTACGTTGTTTACGTTCAGTTGATGCCGCAGGAACGGCAGGCGGGTGGGTGAATGTTTGCACGCGGTCGAATGCCGATGGCGATACATATTAGCGATACCGCGACGACCCTCTCGACAAAAAGGAACCGACACTACACTCGTTGGGGTTTTAGACGGTAGTCCAAGGCGTTTGCTTCGGTTTGTCCGTTCCGTCATAACCGTCCCAGTCCCCCAACCGCGCGGCTTACATAAAGGCATTATTCCAACGTTAAAAACGGCGCTCACAACCACCTGCAGGGCATTGCGTCACTCCAACCAAGGCCACCAGAAAGATCTCGGCCACCCCACGGCCAGTTGGTTGAAGTAGACATGATATAAAAGAAAAACCATCGAGAATAGACAATCTTCCAAGACAAACCAAACTACTGCTACTGGCCTTGGAAAATGACGACCGTAGTTGTATCGGTTATAATAGAATCGAATTGGGTTATGATCACAAACCATTTTCGACTTTTACCATTAGTAAATCTTAGGTTTTACCAGTAAATGCTAAGATTTACCGTAGTCGGGCTGATACACATTACACACTAAACAGTCTGAATCTGGTTATTGTGGACTCTTTGGGGGAGGCCTACGTCCAGCAGTGGACGTCCGTCGGCTGACATGATGATATAGTCTGATTGATATCAATTAATTAGAATATTATAAGTTAGTAAAGCTGCTGAAGTCTTCCCGTAACGTTTTGATTCATTCATAATGTCCGATCCATTTACAACTACCCATGTAACTCGCAGGTCATATATGACATTCAATGCGGGTGATTGAGTTGAGATACCTATATCGGTTTTTCTGAAATGGCATGCATTAGGCTTGTTTATAGTTGAAAATATAGGCCAAGAAATAGCTACGCAAGCAAAAATGCTCTTCCAATATATAGTTCCAATTTAGAGCAATTGACTGATTGTTATTCCATATTGACAAATTTAGATTCCGTATAGGCAATTATTGTACTTCTTAACTGAATTAGCATTTAATGAGATACCAGTGAAGGCAGTGAATTTGTCAGTGCTTTATAGTCATAGGTTAGAGGGCGTAGGTTGTGAATGAATTAATTTGTGAATACCTAACTATTTCTACCATTAGCTCTCGGTTACTGACACATTACCTAGTTCAAAAAGCAATAAAAGCTGCCAAGTGCGTGTCGTACATACATAGTTTTTTTAAATTCAAAAAAAAAAATATCTTTTTCATTTTCATGCTAAATAATTAATTATAACACCAAGGGTGAATGAAAACCGGCCTTAAGAGTTAACCTAGAGTTAAGTAAAAGTTAATGTCAAGTATGACAATTCGAAATTCGAATGACACGCACGTCAACATTGTTTAATTGTTAAGGATATTTTATACTACACTAGGGGTGTTAATTAACGAAAATTATTGATTGATTGATTGATTGATTTATTTATTGGTAAAATTATTTTACAAGTCAATATTACATTAAATATTTACATAATAAAAAATGATAACATCTATATAAAATATTCACATATACTAAGTTATTTATACTAAACATCACAGCAAAATCATGAATTCGTACAGCATTAATGAACTCCACGGAGAAACTCGTCTACGCTGTAGCATGTCTGTGCGATTAGCAGCGATTTAAGTTTCTTGGTAAACTCATTTTCACTTTCCGCTGACTTTATGTCATGCGGAACAGAGTTGTAGATCTTTGCCCCAATGACACTGAGTGCGTTCCTGAGCTTAGCGAGTCGTTTTACAGGGGCAACCAACATTGGCCGTCTGCGGTTGTTCTCTCTGCGACTGGAATTGGTTTTATATTTTTTTTATATACCACGTCGGTGGCAAACAAGCGTACGGCCCGCCTGATGGCAAGCGGTCACCGCAGCCTATGGACGCCTGCAACTCCTAAGGGTATCACATGCGCATCGCCGACCCTTTAAGAATTTATACACTCGATTCTAGAATATCTTCGAAATGGTACGAATTGGGGTACTAGTGTCTTAGAGAAGAATCTTACTTTATTTCTTCCCAGGATTTCTTTGTAACGAATACTATAGCGGATATGATCAGTTAAGCCGTTTTTTTGTTACGGTAAAAAGTCTGAAACGAAAAAAACTGCGAAAGTATTCCCTTTTTTCTTATTATTGACTTTTTTAGAGTAAGTTCATTGGGAAACTACGGAATCCTACACTGAGCATGGCCCGACATGCTTTTGGCCGATATTTGTAATAATGATTCCGCAAAGTCGCGTGCGCGTGTGACGTGCATCGTGCATTGCATATCGAGCTAACACTAGCGAGCGAACTAGACAAAATTTTGGCAACGACTCTTAATGTACATAGAAATGACTTTTCCGAAACCGCTGTCATTCGAGTATTTCTCTCAAAAAGTAAGTAATGTACATAATTCTTATGTTGTTTTTCTTGACCCTGCAGGCTGCAGGTGTTTATGTTCAAATAAATTACGCCGCCATTGTTCAACCGTGGGCGCCTATTCTGCTATCTCAAATGACGTCAACCGTGCTTTTATCTAAGATAAAATAAACTCTACTCATCGTTGTATTTGTCGACGAAAAATTAGCTTAGCTTAACTTTATAATACCGATCTTGAAATTTAATCATCCAAATAAATAAACAACAAATCGGTTCATAGATCACGAATTCACGAATATGTGCGATAAGTCAATCTTAGTTTTCAAAATTAGTTTCGGCGATTCAATCATGCAAATATACATACCTTCTTACCTACGAGTACATTCTAAACATTGTTTAAGTACAAAAAATATTAAGTTGACAGATGATTTTATACAAACTGGCCGACTGTCATATAATAATAATAAAGTATTTATTTCAGATTCCATAGATCCATATTAAGTTAGTAAGCCTTAAAAATAATGTTAGTAAAGAAAGACAAATATTAAAGTTTATTTTCTGAAGGTCAAGAAGCCCTTGACCTTCTTGATCCAATGGGACATAATTGGATTGTCGAACTTATATGCGCCCATAGAATATGTACCTACGAGTATTTAGTTCTCTATTGCTTGCACTTAAGTTTTTCCTTTGTGTCAAATGGCTATTTGTAAGTTAATATTTTGTCCTTTAAAGATTGTTACTAATGGTTGGATTTAAAAATAATGTTCACAGTGAAGACTTCAATTTCGTCAACCATATAATTGATCCAGGGGTGTTATTCACAAGTCGACTCGAACTCACCTCACACCCCGCCCGTTTTTATATGGAAACTGACAATATTTTACGAATCACATTTGACAGTTTCCAATTAAAAACGGGTGCGGTGTGAGTTGACAGGTGAGGACGAGTCGATTTCTGAATAAGAGGACTGTTGTGCAACGAAAATTAGTCTTACAATTTGTTGAATTTAAATTCATACGCGGGTAACTTTAATCATCTGCTCAATTTTTATTGTTAACGAAGTAAAAGTCCGTACCTAGTTAAGGCTTTTTTTACCATTTTAATATATACGAGTATTGTTATTAAATGAGACATATCAATTACAATTTTACCTAGACTAGCGCATAATTTAAGATATAAATTGTAATAATAACATATTCATACAGTAGGTATAATAATTAAAAAAACTGCTCTTAAAAGAAATTGCGTATCGTTTTGCTGGCCACGCTGTTAGGTACTGTCATGGTGCTCCAACGCTTATGCAGTTATAAAGTGTTGTATAACGTTAAATTTTAGTACGTGTGAACCTATACATTGCTATAGTGCTATATAACATTATTTAGTACCTTTTTATGACAACATGTTCTATGATCTTATATAACAAAATGTTACAAAGTGTTATCGTGTTAAAGTTAGTAACAGCACTGTGAGAGCACCGTAACCGTTAAAGTAGGTTTTTTTACGGCTGTAATAGGAGCAAAAAAAAACCGGCCAAGAGCGTGTCGGGCCACGCTCAGTGTAGGGTTCCGTAGTTTTCCGTCCGTCACATTAAGTTGACATATTAAGTACAGAAACACAAAACCTTTGGAAGCACGTCATTTCATTGTGATTTTGTAGAAATGACAGGTACAATAAACACCTGTTTATACGGTTAAATTACAAACTTAGTTCCGAAATTATTTTTGTATTTTTTTCAAAAACTATTCAACCTATCAAGTTCAAAATAATTTTCCTACAAAGTTTTTATAAAGTTATACTTTTGAGATTTTTTTCATATTTTTAAAACTTATGGTTCAAAAGTTAGAGGGGGGGGGGAGACACATTTTTTTTTACTTCTGGAGCGATTATTTCCGAAAATATTAACATAATCAAAAAATGATTTTAGTAAAAATTTATTTTTAAATACCTATCTAACAATATATCACACGTTAGGGTTAAAATGAAAAAAAAAATCACTCCCCACTTTACGTATAGGGGAGGTACCCTAATAAAATATTTTTTTCCACTTTTTATTTTACCACTTTGTCGGCGTAATTGATATACATATTAGTACCAAATTTCAGCTTTCTAGTGCTAACGGTCACTGAGATTATCCGCGGACGGACGGACAGACGGACGGACAGACATGGCGAAACTATAAGGGTTCCTAGTTGACTACGGAACCCTAAAAACGGTACACTATTTAGCTCTCTAGAATTATTTACAAGTGGTTACAAATCAAAGATTTTTTTGTGTTATTTTCTTTTATGGAAATTTAGCTTACGTGTAAGTACGACTTTTTTTTAAAAACTTTAAAAATTGATAATCAAAATTTTAAAAATTCGAGAAGTTTCCTTTAATCCGTAAAACCAAAAATGCAACAACTATTATGAGCCATAACTTAAATGCTACCTCGACATCAGCATTGATTGTCGTGGTGTCAGAGGTCATAAGTTTAGATCAAAAATTCTCCGAATCAGATTTTTTTTGTTAGACACATGGTCTAAGGAAGTGCCCTTTTATTTTTTTTTGCTCCTATTACAGCGAAGTGCTAGTTACCTAATAGGAATTAATTACCTTATGCTGCGATTAATCAACAAAATAACTACAAATATCAAGATAAAGCGTAACAGTAACATACCTCCTCCTAACTCGAAAATAATCCAAATTTATTGTTTAAAAAGCTAACAGTACAAAAGTATTAAAAAATAGTTAAAAGTAGATATATATATATATATTATATATATATAAAATGAAATGCGTTTGTTTCGTGTCACTACAATTTTTTTGAAATGGCTAACAGATACCAAGTCTAAAAACAGGTTCTTGATCCACGACCCCGAAATCACCCTGTATATATATATATATATATGTATGTATATATACTACTATTTAGTTAAATTGAAATGAGATCATTTTTTTATTATTCGTTATTAAACACCATGTCGACCGATATATAAACGTAATTATTAAATAGTAGTTCATTATTATACGTGGTTTCAATTGTTTCAAAATAAGTAATTGGATTTTTTGTATACAGCATGATTGTTCGAGTGTTGGTGGAAAGGGGACTGATAAGCTAGCGCAGAAGGTCAGTTGAATGATAAAAGTATTATGTGTAATGTGGTGGCGGTTGGTGGTGGTGATATTCGTTCTAGTCGCTCTTGATCACGATCATATTCATTACCTACGGGTATGTACGTAGTCCTAGTCCTATTTGATAGTACTTCATGCTGATACAAGATACAGGTGAGGTATGATGGTCATTACTCATTACACTACATTAAATACTGCGAGAGTGTAATGAGCAGCGTGACAAGCGTCACACGATGTTTTTAAAAACAATTGCGAGGAAAACAATTCTACAAGATAAAAATTGAAATAAAAAACCACGAAAAAATGATTTAACAAATTATAATAGGTATTTATGATGTACGTTTGCCTGAAATAAAGAATTTAACCGCGAGGCCCCATGTCTCCGCTGTTTAGAAAGAAAATTTTGGACCAGCTTACAAAATTTCACGTTAATCGGTTGAGAGAAATGCGACTTGTGTAGACTGTAGAGGAAAACAGCTGGAAATACAAAATCAATTTTACTCAAGCCGAAACAAACGCTTCGCGCTCGCTCGGTCAAATATAGGTAGTAGAGCACAATTAATTTCGCCAGTCAAAGCTGCTTATTTAAGTAGTTAACAATAATTGATTCGCGCGCCTTTCTACTGGTTATTACATTACTAAGGTTTTGCTATATAAGTATACACACAACTTTTAGTTTTCGTTCTACATATACATAACTTATATTGTGTTTTTACATTTGCCTTTCATAATGTTAATGGGTCCTAAATTAGGCTGGTATAAATAGATTTTTCCAAGGTAAAAAACCTTTTCCTCAACTATATATGTAGAAAACACTTCGGCCCCTCGCACCTGTGACTGTGATCCTAATATGTAAAGATATATGGATCCCAAAATTAAATGCAGTGCTAATGGCCTTTTTAATGTTGATGATAGGCAATTTGAGAAAAATTATACTACTTATCTAAGGTCAGAATTCAATGAAAATCAATGAAGGCGCGTACCTATACCTACTCCCATACTGCCGTCCAATTCTTAAAACAGAACTAAGCCACAAATTGTAGTTTTGAGATAAACGCAAAAAACTCCTAAAACGATATCTCTAGACAATAAGAAGGTTTATCCGGCAAATTTTGAATAGGAAAATTCAAACTAAATTCATACTTGACATAGTTGCGTAGCATTTCGTGTAATACTTCTTTGTTTTTTGTTTTATATTTAGGATTTTATATTTTAGATCTCCATATAAATCCCGAGCAATGCATAATTTAACACTAAAACATCGCTAAGTATACTGTAACGGTTTTCTTGCAAAGCATTTGTACAATAATATATAAACATTTAAAACCCAATAACATTTAACAATATATGCATAGCTAAATAACTACTAGAGTAATCTAACTGGTGTATAGTAGTGTACTGATCACAATAACGACCAAAAAACTTTGTAAGAAAAAGGTTTTTGACCTGTAGCCATCTTATAGCTAAGAAATTACGAGAAACTTTAATTGCACTTCGACTGTGCACTAATCTAAAAACACGTTAATTGACGAACCACCGTAGCTAACTTGTTTTAAGTCTTGTAATCCTTCACTACAGGAAGTTAGTTTGTATTGTCAAAACCACGCAATCCTGCATTTGTTGAATGACAAGTACAAAAGTTATTCAAAGAAACAAGAACAAATCAAACAATACACACATAATCAACAATACACACATTTATATAATGTTATTTGACGTTTTGTGTAAACGAAACAGTCATGTATGATATAGGGACGGCCATTGAGATTGAGACGGACACGTCACGTGAGGTATGTCGGCCTCACCCTCAAGTAATTTCGGGGCATACTTCGGTCAGCTGGCCCCTAGGTGCTGCAGCAGCCCTCGGGAGACTGCTTCCGAGACAAGGAGGTCCCTCTGACCTCTATTCTAGAGTTACCTAGAGCACTTTATGGGGCACCTGGGTGGATGGACACCCTCACGCCTAAAAGCAAGACCCTATTAAGGCAACCGCAAAGGGTATTTAGTGCGTGCAATCCTGGGCGGCAGCCAGACTACTGGCCTCTGACCCGCCCTGGGAATCGCAGACAGAGATTCTGGCCGAGTTACACCGATACCGCGGGGAATTGAGAGCCAGGGGAGAGCGTCCTAACCAATGGGAGGTAGCAATAACTGACTTGCTTTCGTGATGGAGAGCAGATTTGGAGTTAGCAGATTAAACATAGGGGTAGCGCTGCCTCACTTTGAGAAGTGAAAAAGCCCCCTCTGCCCCATGGCAGCGCTACATCCATATGTAGCGCAGCAGTATACGATGTGCGCCACTCAAGTCACTGGAGGTATGTATACAAGGCGGTATAACTTGGCTGTTAGATTAGGTAAAGACCTCTCGCTGCCAACCATTGTATCGAAATGTTCTATAACGAGAGATACTCAGAAGCAATGACCTCCTTTTATAAGTCCGTATTGGTTTCGAAGGAGGCTGCTGAATGAAAGCGAAGGAACGACCCAGACGAAAAACAAGGCGCGCATACCCCCTTTATGCGGGATCGCGGGACCCTAGCCGTTCAATGAGTTTACGGGATTGAAGCACTCCAACATTATCCGAGGCACATTATAAGCTCGTCAAGCGAAACTTTCGCTAGGTATGCTTGTAAGTGACGTAGGCGGAAATTTTTGGTGGTTTAGTGGGTAACTTAGATCATAGAAAGAAATAGATGTGAAACGGGGGCGTGGCGCATGTCGCCGCGACATGGTCAAAAAGCAGTGTTAATGATAACATATGAAAAAGCGTTATATTTTCTGCGAGTTGTACATTGAACGTTTTGTACAATAATCACACCGTACCGTGCTAAACCACGGCGCAATGTATCATAGCGCTTTAGCTTTGGTCGCTGCGTGAATTATTTAGTGGTGCGCAGGCGCTGGCCCGCTGTTTGGCTCCGCCTACTAGAGTGGTGCCGGTTAAAATTGCAGTTTATGCGTCATCGATAAAATAGGAATAGAATGTTGAACTAGTAATTTCATATCAACGGTAAATTCACAAATCAATATTTAATAAACACATCTTTGTTTCAAAAGACTGCAGACCAACATCTAACTTGATCTTATTAACCGACTTTGATAAAAGCAAGAAGGTTCTCACTGTTCTCAGTTCGTATTAATGTTTTTTTAATGTATGTATCGCTATATCGCCTTACTATGTTATACAACTTTGGTGATTATATGAACACCATGTAAACTGGCCATTTCAATAGTCATCAATATCTTAACATAATAATTTAAAGATCCATGTCCATAAAACATCATTTAACGTTTGTCTCCCTCTAGTGTTCATTGCCTGTTTTGAGGGGTGCGTAAAGCCAATCGCAGCGCTTGTTTGCATGATGTCGTAAACTCGGCGGTACCACCCGAGGTTTTGTTTTTACACGGTTCAATGTGTGTGTGTGGACTTGGTGGAAGAAAACTGGAGACATTGGTTTTCGTTGAAAGGAAGCAGTAGGGCACTTCTCCCTTTTTTTATGTTCTGAGGTGGGTAACCAGGGCCTTCGAACCGTTAGTTTCACGCACCCGTCCGGTCCCCTTCAACCGGGCCGACACGACAGCGCGTCAAAGCATTATTCCAACGAAAAAATTATAAAAGTTTAGATCCGCGACTCAGTTAGTTGTAACTTTTTTAATTACGACTAAGGTAAGATTAGTTTAGGACTACTTCCTATTTTAAATACCAATCTGTCAAAATCACCCACCGGTGTGATCTCCAGATATTTCTTGTTCATTTCATCTCTCACACAGGCCATCCACCTTTTCCTTGGCCTACCCTTTCTGTCACATTCCTCCACATAGTTACATACCTTATACCCTTTCTGACACACGACTAGATACAACTGTAGGTGATTAACAGCTCTTGATACTCATTCCTTATTCAATTCGTTCTCGTCACTCCACTCATCCATCGCAGCATTCTCGTTTCATCCGCCACCTTTGCGGCCTATTTTTTGGCACACCCTCATGCGTGTCTGTGGTCACCCAAGAATTGTGAGGGAAAGTGACAGTTAAAAGCATTTAGATATACTATAGTGTAGCAATGTCTGTTAGTCAGTTTTTAGTATTGTAAACCCCCGAAAAACATGGGCTTAACGATTTTGGGCGGTTCTGTATCTACAAAACTATAAATCATAAAAATATAAGCCCAAGATCAGTCGACGGAGAATAAAATTATCTCTTAGAATATGTCTAAAACTCAAAAATGGCCATTTGAGGGTTAGTTCGGTGTTAAGAATTGGACGGCAGCATACCAAGGCCTACCACCGATATCACGCCATTGGCCAAAACCATTATTGTTAATTTTAATCCAAGTGATATTTGATATAGTGGCACGCCAAATTTCATTCTTATCCGATCAGAAGATTTTGCATGATTGAATGACGCGTATTGAACCGTATGTAGTTGCAGTATCCTAGGGGCAGCCGGAAGGCTCGCGTTAGGTAATTGATCTCCCGAAGTGTTGCGGAACCTTTATGCTCTAAAACCTTCACTTTTTCATATGGGGGATACGTATGAATAAAATAGAGGTCAAGTTGGCTGAGTTGGCTCAGTTCGCGTTGCACAGGGCGGTTCCGCAACACTTCGAGAGCTTAAATACCTACCGCGAACCGCAAGCCCTCCTATTGCCTCTTGGATACTGCAACTATACGCGTCATTGCTTTAATTATCTATTAACATTCTTATCATACAAATTTTCACATTGTATAATATTAGTAAGATATAAATAACTAATATTCATGCTTTGAATTGAATGCAGTTTTAAAAGGAAAACGATGTGTGAATGCGATTATGTCATCTTATTGTTAACGAGGAGTAACCAAATGTATATATACATTTCTAATACGTAATGAACTGGATCATCCCTAATTATTCCGAATCTAACATTGCTTCACTTTGTTTGATATGATTTATGAACTCGACTACCTAACGTTTCAAACTTTGAAACGTTAGGTAGTCGAGTTCATAAATACATGAGCAAATCCAAGCCTTAAAAAATAAATTTACATAGTAACGTACAAATACATCTAAACAGATTTATCATTCGAAAATATATACACGTGTCATTCGTCATATTAATCTGAGCAAGCCTCTCAATAATATTTAAGCCACTGAAACATAATCTGTACTCAATCTGTACTACGATTTTTACGAAATTATTTAAACGAGTGGAAGCACATGACTATTGAGACAAGGGTTATATTCAAATATTTATAAACAGGTAGTGTTACATAAATATATGTAGTAACGTTTTCCAATTTGTTGTTAACAAGTAGGAGCTCATAAATATCTGCACCGATAAAACATTTCACTTAAGTACCTAAATATCAAACTCTGCAATAAAGTTTGCCAAAATCATGTGAACAAGTAGAAACTCGTAAACATCTGAACAAAACTGCTAGAAAAAAGAAAAATATTCAGAAGCTAGTAATAAATGTTGATATCAAACCTCTTTTAAACCGTGTATAAATAACAAAAAAGTAAAAGAAGCAGCACGCAGATTAATGACAGTTCTATGACGTGCCACCTTTGACTAAGGAAACTCTGGACGCGAACTGTCAACATTACGAGCGTGTCCATTTTGCGGCCACATTGGAACTAAACATGGCGGATATAGCGCTGTCCCGATAATCAACATTTTTATCGATATTATAGATAGAACGTATTGGTTTCCTAGGATATTATTAGATATATATGAATAATAGTGACCTCTTTTCTATGCAGTTTTCTTTAATGATTCTATGAAACAGGCATTTACTTTACGGGATTTCATGATTAAAGTTACTAGTAGGTAAAGAGTTTCTTTACTATTTCGCTAAATATCGTGTATTAATTACATGCAGTCAATAACGGCATGTAGCATAAATAGATCTGCCCGTCACCAATAATAAAAACCTACGAGACACCCTCAAGTATGCTGGAGGTATCCCATTAGTTTAGTTTTGGAATATGCTAATAATACTTTATACTTTGTATAGATGTTCTTTCGTCTTATCATTTCACCACCACCACAGATTAGGGGGAACTAACCAAGAGAGACCACAATTAGGTATATTAAAAGGTTACTATTGAAACATCGTGAGATCAGGATATTTTTATATTAATAATTTACACAGGTCTTTATTTTTCAATTCAAACAAATACCACTAGTTTCATTCTCAGTTCCAATAGCGCCTAACCATTTCTTCTTCTGAAATTCACTTCTTGGCAACCTATAAAAATATAAATCACCGAATCAATGAGTAGGTATAGTAAGTCATCACAATTCATTATCGATATATTCAGGAACAACCCTAGCTACTGCTTCAGGGTAACTTTTAGTACGAAAATATTGAAAATAAAGCTAAATCCCACTACAAAATATAAATTATCTTAATCTGTACACTAATTATGCTATGATACATGTGCCTTGTTCTCGACAATGTTCAAATCATCCAATATTTCAATAGAAAAACATAACAAAGCTATGCAACGACAAACTTTTCTGTTTCTGGCTCATCCTGTTATGCTACACTAAGGCATGATCGCAGCTTTTAACTTCACATTTCTTTAGTCTTGTGCGGATTTATTTTAATAACACTGTTTATTTTATAACTTCTCAATATTTTTTCCACTTACTGACAGGTGGCTCAGTTGACGTATGATTGACGTACCGGGGAACATAACATGGTGATTTTGAACCTCAGCAGCTTTGGTACAAATAGAACACTACGCCCGGTCCATTGAATTCCATAGTCAAAGCGTGCCACTCAAACTGAAAGAGACCTTCGAGACAAATGTATCATATGACAGTATGGTACTCTTTTCGGTAATTGTCATTTGGGAAAATTCAAAATGTTTTATATGTACAGATATTTATGAGCTCCTACTTGTTCACAACAAATTGGAAAACGTGAAGTACATATATTTATGTGCCACTACCTGTTTACAAATATTTGAAAATAACCCTTGTGTCAATAGTTATGTGCTTCCACTTGTTTAAATATTTTTTTAAAAATCATAGTACCTACAGATATTTATTATTTTTCAGTTGGTTAAATATTATTGAGAGGCTTGCTCAGATGAATATGACGAATGACATGTGTATATATTTTCAAATGATAAATCTGTTTAAATGTATTTGTACGTTACTATGTAGGTACATTTATTTTTAAAAGCTTGGATTTGCTCATATGTATATGAACTCGACTGTACGTATACCTAACGTTGAGATATACTTAAAACATTTGCTCAGATAAGCAGGTACCTATTTTAATTAAACGCGAGGCGGTAGTAGGTAGTTTAAACTGAAGCCTATTTCTGCAGAAGTGGAAAGAGTTGCTCTTAATTAGTAACTATGTATGTATGTGCGACCCAAATCTTGCAACTGAATTTTAGACCAGTTATCTTTTCTTCGACCGATTGAGCTAAAATTTGGCATACTTCGTGTTTGGACTCATTGGAAAGCTCTCAGCGAGTAGGTGATATACTTTAATGACTATGCAAAAACGTGTACAGTCGACGATAAATGCTTGCACCAACAATTATTTTTTTGACAGGAACTTGTAATCAGTTAGCAAACTGACAAAAAATATGAAGACTAAAGACTTAGATCACGGAAACGGATCACTGAATTCAAAAGTGGTTAAAGGAAACCCACATTGCTGTTAAACGAGCTATCTAACGAGGTATCAAAGCTACACGGTGAGTTTAGAAAAAAAAATGGCTTTGCCACCTTAGGTTTAGGGGAAGTATCCTAATAATGTGTTTTTTTTTTCTGCCGATGCTGTGTTGTCGGCGTGATTAATATGTACCTATACACCTCTGCCAAATTACAGTTTTGTAGTAGTAAAGGTTATTGAGCTATTCCGCGGATAGACGCGACGGACGCACACGACGAAACTATAAGGTTTCCTTGTTTACTACTGAATCTGAATTCAAGTCCATTTTAGGGTTCCGGGGATGAAACGGACATCTAATCTAATGTATGGACAAATCTTGGACACTAGTTAGGATAAATGGACACGGCTAATCAATACCTATTTAGATACCTACTTGTATACCTATATTTTCAGTAACTACCGAATCTGGTAATTTACGGTCAATTCATTGTAGTTTTGCCACTACCTTTTTACGCGCACGTAACGTTTTTGCTCACAAACTGGTCATAAAAGTCGAGCAAAAAGGGTTATCGGCCACACACTTGCCCTAACGACCCCAGAGAAGCGCGTGGAGCGTGGAGGGCTCCAGTGTGTTCAGTATGAGATCCTTGAGCCCTGTATGACATCGTGGAGTTTTGGTGGATATAAATACCACATAACCCATTCAACCCGAGGAGGTTTCGGCGGCTATTGACGACCTCTCAAATTGTCGATTTCTCAATATGACGACTGTTGAAATTGATATCTTCTTGAAATGAAGACTTTGTGAATAGATGACATCTCAAATTGTCGATTTCTCGAATCGACGACTTCTGAAATTAACGATTTCTCGAATTGACAACTTCTCGAACTGACGACTTCTTAAATTGACAACTTCTCAAATAGTTGATTTCTATAATAGAAGACTTCTCAAATTGTCAACTTCTTAAATAAACGACTCTGGCATAAAGTTATTTTAGGCATATACCGGGTCTTGATCATGAATCAGTTCTCCAGGCTTAGTATTTATTAGCCATTACAAAAAATAGTAGTAGTTTCACATGGGAAATAGTAGGTACGGAAACCTTCATTGCGCGTGGCCCGACATCCACTTGGCCGGTTTTTTTTAGAATTACTATAAGTTGCCAGCACTTTAGTAAAGGAGTCTGCAAGTAATATAAGTAATAAAAGATATAAAATTAAGCACTGAAAAATAAAATGGTTGCGAACTTATTTAATGAAAACGTCATATTTTTACAAGCTTTTATTCATCTTGCAGTGTAGTATGTAGGTACAGCGGCGGCCTTACTCATTGCGAGGCTCTGGGCGGCAGGTCTTTGCGAGGCCCTTTGTCCTACGGAAAAGTACCTATGTGATGCCAACGTAGGTCTGGTTGTTTGGTAGGTATTCGTTTTGTTTGACGAGAAATGCTAAAGTTATATAAATAAATAAAATTTGAGTTTTAAAATATTTTACTTACATTATAAAATTAACAAATACAGAGATGATAATGTTTTTAATTTGATTTTTGCGGCTTTTGCTAAGACTGTAATCTTTAATTTTGCACAATAATCTCATGAATGAGCTACGTCATTTTCGATAACTACTCTACGTCATGTTCGGTAACTCATACTGCAAGCAAAATAATTCCAAGGTGACAAAAGTTGACGAACGAAATGAAACAAGGGAATTCCTCTAGCGACGGGGATTCCCCGAGCGATAGATTAGCAGAACATTATGTCCCGACTCCCGAGTCCCAAACTATACAAGGTGGGCCCTGTAACAGGAGCAAATATTTAAAAGGACGCTTCCTTAGAGCATTTGCAGTAACACCTGGTGTACAATTTTTGTCCAAAAATTTTTGTTTAGGTGAAATTTTGATCTAAAGTTATGACCTCCGAGTAATGGATCTTGACACCTCGAGATTATAGCACATCAGTCAATGCATTGTTTAAGGTAGTATCAAGTTATGAGTCATAATTGTTATTGCATTTTTGGTTTTCAAGGATATTTTTGGTATTTAATTATGGTATTTATTGAGTTTTTAAAATAAATTGACATTAATGTCACTTTAGAAAAGTAATAAAAATAAAATAAGCCATATTTGAAGAAAAAAAAATTTTTTTTTAATTCAGAGTATTTGGAAATAATTGCTGGCCCGCTAAATAGTCCACCGTTTAATTTTTTGATCCTGTTACAAGGCCCATCCTGTATAATACTATACCAGTCCCGAGTGCTATGCGATCTTCAAGTGTTTCGAGGCGCGATATTCAAGTACTACATAATGAATTTGTCGATTATAATTTGAATGAATGAATTAGTTAACTAACTTTATTTTAATTTACCGTTATGTTATAACCTTAATAAATAATTAAGAATCAAAATCAAAAGTTTTTGTTACATAAATGTATAGTTTAAAAAGTCTATTTTTTTTAATTTGCTTGACGCGAGACCCTGGGCGTTTGCCCTGTTCGCGCACCCCCAAGGCCGCCGCTGTGTTGGTAGGTATGCATGTTTGTGTGGGTCAAATTGTGGAAGCTAAATTAGAACTACTTCCTGAGACGTTCGATTAGAACCTTTGATAATATTGACAATGCAATAAATACTATAGTGACATCGAGCTGATCTGGTGATGGAGACTGGTGGCCAACGGAACTCGTTGATAAATCAACGCAACCGAATTGAGTGTGGGTTTGTCAAGATCACCTTGATGACTGTTGAAAGAAAAGTACAGTCGGCGATAAAACCTTGTAACAGAAAAAATATTTGACGAAAAAACTTGCTTTAAGATGTTTATGTTTAGTTTTACAGTTCGTAAAAAGAAGTGGTTGTTTTAAGAATTTATTTTTTAGGCAGTCGTCGTTTGAAGAAGTCATCTTTTAAAGAACGTCGTATTTTTAAGAATAACGTCTTTTCAAAAAGACGTCGTTCTACACGAATTTCGTCTTTTCAAGAACTCGTCGTTTTAAGATTGTCGTCTTTTTAAGAAGTCTTCAATTCGAGAAGTCATCGTTTAATAAAGTCGTCGTTTTAAGAAGTCTTCAATTCGAGAAGTCGTCAATAGCCGCCGAGACCCCTAAAATGACCCTCAGAAAAGTACAAAGTATCGAAACTGATGAGATGATGTTACAAATCACACTTAAATTGGTACCCTGATCTAAACTAACCAAATTACTTCAATCTAGGATTCGATCAGGGTACCTATTAGATTAAATAGATGGTTTAGTTTCGAATAACAAAGGCCAGTTAAGAGAACGTTATTAAATTTATCATCTTTCGCAGACATTTATCTCAAATCGTTCGCTTCCACAAGGACACGCCCAGTCGCTCACATTTAATAAACTCACACTGATCAACGCCTGCGTCAAGTTTTCGCATTCGGTTCGTGATGAGGAGAGTGATACCCAACATGGCGCGCTCCATGGCTCTTTGTGCTACTTTTATTTGGTACATATTTGTCTTTGTCAGCGTCGGTCGATGTTTCCGATGCGACTGAAGTTTCGGACGTGGGGCCTTAAACCCACGGGTTGGGCACGGGGTGGGTTGGGCTTACATTAGCAAGGTTATCCCAACTTAAGTGGATATGGGCGGGACACTTGGCCAGAAGTGACGACGGCAGATGCTCCAAAGCGGTCACATCACAGAGGTGCAAAAAGGGTTTTTGCTAAGTTGTTTGACCCAATAAATCAAAGTCAGTTTTTTTAAGTATATGTGAAAATGTGTGTTTCGATGTCTTTGACATTGTCTAGACGAACTTTTTTATACTCCTACGGTGGCCAAGCTTGAAGGTAAAGGACGGTATGCCTATGGAGGGTTGTGACTCCATAACATTCACAAGCGCGTTATATTCACGTTATATAATATACAATTATACAAGCACTTAAAGGAGTTATTACATGTTCCTGAATTCAGCACCTTCAGACCGGCCGGGACGCACCAGAGCGAGATGTTTCAACTCCCTCTATTAAGAGTGTTGAATTCAGAAAGGTGTAGGTACTCCTAAAATACAAACAACTGGGCAACTAACTCACGCTTTCTTGTCATTAAAAAAAAATAAGTCCCGCTAACATTATATGTATATAGAGGCCGTTTAAAAGCGACGGCCTCTATATATACCCGTCTCATCCTAAAGGGTACCTACACACAAGAAGAGGCGGAAAGCCTATCTCGGACGCCGTATTGTGCTAGCCGTGCAGGCAGTGCCGGATTAAGACTGCTTGATGCCCTAAGCAATCCACCCTGTGGTTTCACCTTCCCGCATCCATAAGCAACCTAGTACCGGTCTCTTCTTTTTTGGTGCTGTTTATGGTGCCCCCCCCCCAAGACGTGATGCCCTAAGCAATAGCTTAATTTGCTCAACATTTATGTCTATAGTAATGCTACGAGCTACATACGATGTAGATATGCAATTTAGTATCAATACATTATCATATTTATCATATCTTATCTGAAGAGGTAACTGTAATTAAGTAGTTTCAAGTTCAACAATTGTCCATTCATTAGACTGCAACTGCTGCCTCGAAGCTACGATCTGTAAATAAACATAAGTTATTTTATTAAGTGACACTAACATAAATTGTGCTTTGCCATGTAAATATGTACCTATTACGTAGGTACCTATTCTAACTCCTGGCGATGATTTGCTAACTGCTTATGGATGGAAACACTATCTGGGTTCTACAGGGTGTTGGGTAATTTTATAGTACCTAAGTATAATAATAGTACATAGTTTTTTACCTACTTTTGTTTGAAAATAGTATACATTACGATACAAGTGCAGAGAACAGGAAATTCGCAACGGGTGGTGATAAATTGAAACACGACTGAAGGGAGTGTTTTAAATCGACACGAGTTGCGAATTACCTGTTCGCACGTGTATCGTAAGTACAACGTTTTACAGTACATATGGCTCTTTAAAGTTTCGACAAATGCACGTAATCTGCTGATACCCGCACTCGTGCGGTAAAGTAGCACTACAGTGTTTTACAGTACATATGGCTCTTTAAAGTTTCGACATATGCACGTAATCTGCTGATTACCGCACAAGTGCGGTAAAGTAGCACCATATGTACTGTAAAGTTTGTTACCTACTTTTTTCACCTAATATCCGTTATTCTTCTCTATAATTATAAGTAGTAGTAGCTCCCTTTAAGACTAAAACGGAGGATAATCGGATAAACGTTATTCAGTAGATAATTAACTTATCCTGATAGGTATTACTTATGCGACAGTTCAGTAAGTGTTAAAATAAGATTCGGTAACGACTAGGAGTAAACCTATAATATGATAGCAATTTTAAATATTTCACTTAGCTACATAAACCCTTGGGCCTAATGCCTATAGAAACTTGTTACAACGTAAAATCTTATTGTAAGTGCCTTCTAAATAAAGTCATGCATATTTGAAAGGATATTAACAAACAAATAATTGATTACCTATACGTAGTCATAATCACGATTTTTGGTGATTTTTTGCTCTTGTTGGTCCTAACTCCTAAGTCTACAAAGATGACACGATTAAAGGACACGGAAGAAGAAAGTTAATCATATTATAGGTAGTCATCAAAGTCATCATCACGGGTAACTTACGTTTAACTATGGAGTAAATTACATTGCAGGATGATCTAATTAGATCAAAGATTTTATCAAGTGTGGCTAAAGCGGCGTAAATTGTTAATATTGTACTGTTTCATTTGCAGGTACTTGCCATAGTAGCTGGGATCTCGAGGATGACTTAGAACTCTTAGAAGTATCGCTACGCCCAGATTTAATCTCATTCGAATCGAATAATAAAATTGATGTATAAATAAGCATACACTTACATAGCTAATCGTTACTCAATTTGAATCAAATTTTTGATATACCTAGTTTGGTCGTCTTTTAAGTACCTACCTACCTAACGTTACCTAATAAACGAGTTTTGCTGATAGGCAAAGTATCAGTTAAATTATAATTAGAACTAGGTCCATAGATTTAGTATAAGTACTCGAAGGCAAGCTGTGTATTATCTTAGCACGCCAAAGTGATTTATTTCTAAGTCTTTGTAATAGCGTAACCGTTGTGCATGTCGATTAATAAATGTATACTTTAATAGATTAAAATATTTTTTATTTCTCATTTAGGTATTTCTTAAGAATATTTTGTCACTGATGATTATCTTTCGACTGTACCAGCTACCTTACGGACTCCGATTTGATCTGAGCGGCGTAGGAAGGAAGCCAACAAACCAACACAACTCACATATTTGACCAAGCGAGCTCGAAGCGTCTCCGTTTCAGCTAGATTGATGATAACTGACAACTTAAAATAGTTAAAAAATCCCCAACATTTTTATTCCAAAACTAAATATTTTAAAACCGGCTAAACCAATTTTGGGAAAACATATTTATTTATTTATTATAGGAGTTTCAACAGCTTTTTAAACATGTTGACATTTTAAATAGAAATATGGAGCCAATTACAGAAACTCAACAATAGAAACAAGATATGAACTAAGGTCGGTAAGATAGTCGTTTAAAAGAACAAGATTGGACACTGTGGATCGACGCTGGAGGAAGCCATGCTGGTTGGGATTAAAGTAGTTCTTCAGAGCAGCATAAACTTGATTATAGACAACTTTTTTACATCCGATTAAGCGAGCAGGCTTGGACCCAAGCATCCTTACCGATAAGGTATGGTGGTTTGGGTACTCGTAAAATTTCAAGTATTGCTCTGCCGCCATTTTTGGCCTCAATACATAGCACCTCCGATCTCGCAGGTAAAATTCTCCAAGCCTCTCCGGCTACAAACTGCGAGATTGCGTGCATGGTTGAGGCCTCAAATGCCTGGCTAGCTGGACCGAATCAACATTTTCCGTCTCGACCGAAGATACAGAGGGCCTGGGATACCATAGCTTCAGCTTCAACCCTAAAGTCACTCATAGACTCTGCAACAGGCAGGGACCGAGCGAGGCTTCAGGCGTCAGCTAGACCGGAGTCCGGTCAATGGCTTCACGCATATCCGTCGCCTAACATCTGCACCTTAATCGACCCTGAGACGCTCCGCATAGCCGCCGGTCTCCGGCTTGGGGTTGATCTCTGTGCCGACCACAGCTGTGGTGGCTGTGGTTCCTGTGTAGACCGCCTCGGCCACCACGGGCTCGCCTGCTCTTCGGGTGCCGGCCGCCTGTCTCGTCATGCTGCCATTAACGACATTCTGAGAAGGGCGCTCGTCAGTGCCGGCGTTCCCGCTGCCTTGGAACCCCAAATAGTGCGGAACGATGGCAAGCGCCCCGACGGGATGTCGTTAATTCCCTGGAAGATGGGGCGTGCATTGGTGTGGGACGCCACTTGTGCTGACACGCTAGCGGCGTCCTACCTCCCATTGACCAGCAGGCATGCGGGCGCGTCGGCGGACACTCGGGAGCGCCAAAAAATAGTTAAATACAGTTGTCTCGGCGCCCAATATGAGTTCGTAGCGTTTGGCGTCGAGACACTTGGCTCGTGGGGCAGGGGCGCACAGATGCTCCACAAGGTGCTTGGCAAGCGGCTGAGGGACGCAACGGGCGAACCTCGCGCGGGCAGCTTTCTCGCGCAGAGAATTGCAATCGCAATCCAGCGCGGGAACGCTGCGTGATGGGCACCCTACCCAGGGCATTAAATTTTGATAGGTATTTTTAATTTATAGCTTTAATTATTTTAATTGTATTAGTTTTAGTTTTGTGTTCTCGTAATAGTTGTTGCATTTTTGGTTTGAAAGAATATTTACGAAATTTAATTTTTCAAGAAAGAAAGAAGAATATCTATGAACCATCACTGGACAAACCTGCTTTCAAATAAAAAACCGCGTTCAAATCGGTTCACCCGCTTACGAGCATCAGCTTCGATGTGAGGCTGTTCTCCTCAGCGGGTCACATTTCTCAACCGATTCTCGTAAAATTTTGTGAGCAGTTTCGATATCTAATTACCTTTTGTAGGTAAAGTATAGGCAATGGGTAGTGGTCCAAAAAAAATTTTTTTCGCTTTCCGGTTTGAAATCTCATTCAATCTGTTGCTTATTCTTAGTGATTTAACGTCCTCAACTATGGTCTCACTAGTCGTAGAAATTGGTGATAATAGGTTGTTAAATACAAGAACTGTGTGATTTGGTGTCTCTGTTACTCACAAACAATTAGTCTTTTAGTGATAATAGTGTCATAGATAAAATTGGTGAGGTGTCTTTTTGGGTGCAGTTGATGGAAAGTCGTTTAGTTGACCGAAAAATGCTCTATCAGTCCTTTGAAAAGAGGTCTTTGATGCGGAAAAGTCCTGCTTTCTCCCTGTTGGATTTCAGAACCTAGAGCTTTTTGAAAATTTGTACAAGTAATGGCATGTATATGAACAATAAAATGAGGGGGTAGGGCGACGATTTCCTAAAAAAAAGATTTTCTTACATCACAACTGCAAGGAGTATTATATTCTCTTTGGTAATGTAAATAATTGTAATCAATGAAGTTAACAATCCACCCAGTCACGAACACGCACGCGCGAAATTCGCATTTGACTAACATCTGTTGATAACTTCACGTCGACAGCCGGGCTTCTAGTCACGAACTATTTGCTAGATCTAGCTATTAGCTATGTGCGAAGTAGGTGGTGGGGGTAAGCTAGGCGATCGTAGCGCACACCATGGCAGAAATGTGTACTTACCGGGGACCACTGTCAAATTTACTTTCACGTTTTCTATTGGTTTCTTAACGGTTTCCTACGATTCGTTTCGTTTGTATGTATTTATAAGTATTTATTCTCTTATTTATTTCAGTAAAATTTCCAATACGGGGTCTTTCTAGTTTACTAAAGTAAATAAAATATTCATGTGTCATTATCTCTGAGTTTTGACATGGTCTCGGGACCTTTGACGTTTTACGTTTCAGACGTGCATATAGCCAATAGATACGTATCTCTCGTTTTGTAGCAGTTTTCATAGATAAGAAAGAGAAAAATGATATCAGCATTAAAGCCCGCTTGCAAGCCCGCGCGTGCGAGCGAGATGACTAGCCCGTGTCTCAACTCTATCGTAAACCACTCATTTCGCAAGGCATAAGCGCCACTTACTTGCTACGGTCTAATTTTGTACTACTACCCCGACCAAGATGAATATAATCAGGAGCCACCGCGCGGATTTTATGTTAGTTTGAAATGGAAAAATAATTTAGTCGTACATACTTATATATTTGGTTTTTGCAAATTTTAGTAACGCAAGCCAGGCTTTTAAGACCGTACCGCCACTGGTTATTCCCAATTAACTGTTAGTACTTTGATCAAATTCTTATTTTATTCTTGGTAAACTTCGGAGAAAAAGGGGAAACGGTATTATTTTACATTTTCCTGCATAAATCTAAATGTATCTACCAAATACCGATACTGAGGGCATACCGCGAACTTCGAAAATCGAACTTCGTATCGTACCGTCCTTTTCCGTCATACAGTGTATAACACGAGAGTGAAAGGGACGGCACGACACGAAGTTCGATTTTCGAAGATCGCGGTAGCACCTCTGTTTCTGAATGTGCTATTTCATATGACACCCCACTTGACAGCAGTTTTGGGCATACAAGAATAAACTCATTATTTGAATAAGAATTCGGAAGAATAAAATCATGCCGATTATATTCCCGCCAAAATTATTCAAATAATTTTGCTCGGGAATAATTCTTACGTGAGAAAATTGAATGAGAATAATTTATTCTTAGTCAAATAATAATGAAGAAGTCTTCATGATTTTTAATTTTAAATAATATTGCACAAATAAGAATGTAGTCTGGTCCGGGTATGGGGCAAATATGGATTACATGTTAGGAAGTAGATAGAGGTACTAATGGAGTCAGGCCAGTCCGTCAGGTCAGTCCAACTGGATAGTGGAACTCGTCAACGGCCATTTAAATACCCTTCGAGTGTGGGCTCATTTGGTTTGTTTTTATGAGTCCTATACATTACACCTGGTGGAGATGATCTGATGATGGAGTCAGAAGTTGGATAGTGGAACTCCTCAACTACTATTTTTATACCCCTCGAGTGTGGGCTCATTTGGTTTGTATTTATGATTCTTTTACATTACACTTGGTGGAGATGGTCTGATCATGGAGTCAGGAGTTGGATAGTGGAATTCCTCAATGGCTACTTGTATACCCCTCGAGTGTAGGCTCAATTGGTTTGTTTTTATGAATCCTATACATTGCCCTTGGTGAGAATGGTCTGATAATGATGGAGTCAGGAGTTGGATAGTGGAACTCCTCAATGGCTACTCGTATTTGTATACCCCTCGAGTGGGGGCTCAATTGATTTTTATTTATGAGTCCTATACATTACACCTGGTGGAGATGATCTAATTATGGAGTCAGGAGTTGGATAGTGGAAATCCTCAACTACTTTTTGTATACCCCTCGAGTGGTGGCTCATTTGATTTGTATTTATGAGTCCTATACATTACACCTGGTGGAGATGATCTAATTATGGAGTCAGGAGTTGGATAGTGGAAATCCTCAACTACTTTTTGTATACCCCTCGAGTGGGGGCTCATTTGATTTGTATTTATGAGTCCTATACATTACACCTGGTGGAGATGATCTAATTATGGAGTCAGGAGTTGGATAGTGGAAATCCTCAACTACTTTTTGTATACCCCTCGAGTGTGGGCTCATTTGGTTTGTATTTATGAGTCCTATACATTACACCTGGTGGAGATGATCTGATGATGATGATTCGACACTACTGCTCATTGTCGCTAATTTTCATGCAATCGAAACAGATTACGTGGGTAGAGACAGGGATTTTTATAGTTTGTGGTGTATAAAATTTAGTTTAGTTGTGGTGACGTATTAATCTAAATTGGCCCGCAACACAAAATTGGTATTGTGACCCGTTCATCGCATATTAGATAGTGTTGTTGACACGTCGTACTTAAAACACAATTAAAAAACCCAAGCGACTTTCATCAACAGTTTCACCCCAACACATATGTATCGAAATTACCCGCATAATGGTATCATTAAAACATATATGGCATGAATAGAGTGAGAGCAGCTAAAAACTTTCGGAACAGCCCTCGTATTTAGCTATAATATTACAGACAGACAGAACGGTACCACAAGGGCTCCTTTGTTTACATCAACTGTGATTCTACAATAATTGTTCTACACGAATGTAATGAAGGGCTTAAGCTGTTAAATAAAACAAACACGTGATCTGCAATTTTAATGAATATACACGAATAAAAACCACTTTACACATACTTAGTAGGTACTTGAATTTAAGACCCACACCAAACATAATTCAAGTTTTATTGTGCCTTTGTCACTCAAAGTGCCTTCAAGTCATAATATAAGAAATATTAAAATATTGTTAAGTAACTTTTAATCATACAATATCACACTGGCTAAGTAAATAATATCATTTATATAATTTAGTAAATGCACAAAAATACGATGGTAGAGAAAACTCCTTTTTCATGTAATCTACTTCCTAGATTTTACTTGAAATATAATAATACAATTAGGCGCAATCGTGAACCCATACATTTAAATTAGAACACATTATAATTCATACATCGTACATGACAGCCGCCAGTGTGATGCGTAGGTATGTAATTACATTCAATGTTTAAAACTAAAATGTTACAACATAATATTTACTAAAGTAAAAAACATTAATAAAAAATATTTGTGCCTTAGTATAGTTTTCAAACGCTTTGAATAATTTATAATGCAACATCAAAGTCCCATATATCAATTATTAATATTTAGAATTATGTCACGCTTAATACCTACTCTAAATAAGACTTAAAACATTTATAATATTAAAAACAATACAAAAAATATGGCACCGGTATCAAAAAAGTTCGAAAACCGGCTTCGAGGTAAACAAAACATTCTTAAAGAACTTATTGTACAACTATAAAGTTAACATGTGCACTACGTATATTACTTAAATCTGATACAAAATGTATAAGTAGCGACATCTCTTTAGGATCGATGCGAAAGGTCGGTCAGTGACTTGCTAATATAGTGTGCCGGTTTGCGACCACTTGGACGAATTAATAAACTAAAAGGATATTTTCTTGATTTTTTTAATGAATTCCTATTCAAAATCTACCAAAAAATGCATACGTCTGTAAAAATGTAAATATCTTTAGTTCTTCATGTAAGTAGTCGCAAACTGACGCTGGTCGCTACCTTGAAAACATTACAAAAGGAGGATTTTGATTATTTCTCAGATCTTTTGCAGAGTTAGAGGTATAGATGGGAAGTACGCACCGAGAGTGTTTACAAGACTATTGTGTATCCAATCACATGGGTTAGTAGTCAGTGCTGATCAGGGCTTACTGCTGCGGACACCGCCATGGGTAGTTTGGACAAAAGTTTTTTTTATTTTGGTTATTTACACGTTTGTTTCATGTGGTTCGATTTACACGATCACAATCTTGTTCCTGGCCACAGTGAGCACTGATTCAAATTTCGGTGTCGGATGACACCACAATTTGCATATGGACAGTTAAAAAAGTAGTTGACAGTAGACAGTAATTAAACTAATTAATGAAGCATACTTATAGAGCGTTTGTATATACATTTATTTATTATAAATTACTAGGTGAGGCCGCATCAGGTATATTGCGCTGAGGCAAATTAATAAAACAATAAATAATAATGAATTCAAGCAGAACATAGGCTGCATTTTGGATTAATGTATATAAAATATTGATTAGGTATATTTAAAAAAGTAGACCAATATCTACGAATGTACTAAATTACATCTAGGACTTCCAAACTCCACTTTGTTGAACACCAAATAGTTTATTTTCCTTAAAGACAGTTTTAGCTAAATAAAAAAATATAGGTTTTGTTTTTTTTTTTGTATAACAATAATTATTATGTAATTTTCTACTTTGGGAAAAATTTAGGCGATTGGTCAAAAATTGTAGTTACGCTAGGACAAACAGTTCGTAGCTTCCTCTAGAAGCAAACCTGTTCGCTATCTACCTAGAGCCGCAGGGCGCCGGCCCGCGCCGCGCCGGAGCCCGCCGCGCTACGAGCGCCACGGCTAATTTCACATCGACCATTTATCTATACTGACAATATAAACATACATTTTAACTACATCTCTCAGTTTATTTCAAAGATCTCGAGATTTCCAATTCATTTTATATTTCATGCGACCGACAGTCATTATAGCTAACAATGGAACATTGTATACCAGAATAGATGAATACATACTCATTATTTAAAAGCACGTTAATTTAGTGCAAATGCATATAGCTTCATCTTTTAAATAAAAAAACGGTAACATGAGTTACCTGAATATAAAGAAAACAGTGGCACTTAGGTTTCATAAATTCTTTTACTCTTGAGTAGTACTAAAATACAAAGTAATGATAAACAAATAGATTACACCGAACATGTATACAGACAGCATGTATGATCGCCAAAACTATTGTCGTCTGCTGTTGCTTTGCGGCGACGCCTGCGCCTTTACATAGCGCGCACACCCTGCGAACAATAATTACACTTTCAATTGATCTGTTAACATTCGAGTACATAAGTTGTTAAAATTTACTCGACAAGCAATGCGTTCCCAACACACCAAACTACACAGCTGCCGGGCTAGCAAGAATCAGGTCAAAATTATTATCGTTTATAAAACGTGTCAAAGGGTAGCTCGCAAATGTGATGGGTACGAGCTTTACAATATGATCAATCGTTTAATGAGCCTCACCTTAAATTTCACTCTGATTGAACACTTCGTAATCTAATAGATAAAAAAAAACTGTCAGAGTTTTCAATTTGGGTACAAGGTTTTACTGCCGACTGGACCTTTTTTCCACCTTTGACATTAATGTCACTTCAGAAAAGTAATAAAAATAAACGTAAGCCACCTTTGAAGAAAAAAAAAATTTTTTTTTTACTGAGACTACTTGGAAATAATTGCTGGCCTGCTAAATAGTCCACCGTTAATTTTTTTGCTCTATACATATATAACACATACTTCAATAATTAAAATTTACGAATATTTAGTCGTCTCGAGACTTATGAAAACACGATGTACAAAATGGCTTTCACACGCACGTAATCGCATTACGTAGTTGATTACTGCACGTTATCAACTTTTATCAAAACGACCATGACATGAAAGCCAATGGATGACGTGCTACCCTAGTACCTAATTATAAGTAATGAACGAATAAAACCTGAAAAGCAATAAGTTGTTTGTGTTCGTTTCAGTGTAACATTATACTATACGGACTTATGCAATTATTTTAGAGAAACCTGCATTTTTTGTAAGTACATTTTGGCCACCTATTCCCGAAACTCGCTGGTTTTCTGCCAGGTTAAATTTTATTATTCATTTTTATATTAACCGAGTATCGCATTAGGTCAAAGTTCGCAGACTTAAGGATACAATGATATAATCGTCGAAACGGAATCGAATGGAAATATTTCAGACCGTCAATTATTAGCACTAATAACTTAAAATAGAAATAGCCTTTATTCATGCTTAATTAGGTACATTTTTATTAAATTTCTAAACATATATTAATTAATATTTGTTTTTCAAAATATATTTATACTTATACACATACAAATTTATCTGTTAACATTATTATATTTTCCATTATTTCAGATTTGTTACTATTAAAATTTATATAATTATGTAAATAAATAAAATAAAAAATACCAAATAATTAAATTGATATGTTATCTATTTAATTATGCAAGGCGCGTTCAGCGCAAAAGGCCTCCCCCAACCTTTCCCATCTTGAGCCGATCTCCACCAATATTTATCATGCTTTTTTAGTTCATCTCTCCTTCCGACTCTCGGTCTGCCTCTCCTTCTCGTTTTTTCTCTCGGTGTCCATTCTGTTAACAGTTTTGTCCATCTATCATTTTGCATCCTGCACACATGACCTGCCCAAAAACTGTAAAAAGTTAGGGTTGGTAAAACAGCGGAGTTGAACGTATTGGTTTTAATTTTTATAGATAGGTCTGATTTCATTATAAATTTTAGTGTCCAATATTTTTTCCATGCTTTATTTATTCTGTGTTTTACCTCTTTGTCCAAGTTATCGCTGAAGGAGGTCAGGCGCCCTAGGTAGACAAACTCCTCAACATATTCAATCGGACAACCTTCAAGTTTGATAGATACTTGTTCTCCATTTGTCATAATTATGCACTTGTCCCTGTTCATTCTCAATCCGGCCTCACTACAGACCATGTTAAATTCCGTTATCATGTTTTCAAGGGCTTTAGGATCTTCAGCAAAGAATATTACATCGCCTGCGAATCTGAGGTTGCTTAGGAACTTCCCATTGATGTTTAGGCCTTTTTGTTCCCAGGACAGTTTTCTAAATAAAGATTTCAAGCTGGCATTGAAAAGTATGGGGGATATTGGGTCACAGTTTGACTCCCTTCTGTAGTGGAAAAGGTTCTCCTTGTTTGTCTGTCTTTATTTTTGCCTTGCTGGTATTGTATATGTACTTTATAATGTTAATGTATTTCAATTCGACATTCTGTTCTTCAAGCGCAGTAAATAAGTAGCTACTTGTGGTCTATTGAGTCGATAAATGCGATGTATATTTTGTTGTTGTATTCTAAGCATTTCTCAATGATCTGGTTTAAGGCGTGGATGTGGTCAGTCGAACTGTCGTACTAAATGTAGGTCGAAATCTAGCCTGTTCAACCGGCTGTTGATTCTCCAGAGTTCTTAAAAACCTTTTCCTCAGAACTGTCATAAATAATTTATACACACAGGATGATATGCTGATGGGTCTGTAGTTATCCAGATTATTTTTATTTCCCTTTTTATGTAGTATGGTAATATTCGATGTACTCCACTGCTCTCGCGTAATGTCGCCTTCCAATATTTTATTGAATACAGAAGTTACAGTTCTTTGCATTGCGTAACTTGAATATTTAAGAATTTCGTTACTAATACCATCGGGCCCTATTGCTTTTTCGGTTTTTGTTTTTTTATTGCTGCGGATATTTAATCTATTAGGAATGGTTGTATTGGTTGGCTCTCTTTATTGTTAGGTATATATGTGGTTAGGTCGTGGCTCTTATCAGAGTATAGTTGCTGGAAGAAGTTAGTTGCTTTTTTTATAATATCCTTTTTTTCTATTTTTTGCCTTTTATGTACTAATTTTGGTATTAATTCTTTCCCAATGTCTATGTATGTCTCTGTTTTTTTTACTGCACAAGAGCCGGCAAGTATTTGTGTTAATTGGGCTATCTTATGGTTATCCATGTCTCTTTTAACTAGTTTTCTTATTTTTTTATTTACTGCTTTGAGTCTGTTTTTCTCCGATCTTGTTTTGGTACATTTTCCTTGGAGTTCCAGTTTTAGTTCTAGGAATATTTTTGTGTCTTCGGCGTGTATTAAATTATCTTTCGTTTCGGGAGGTATAATTGACAGCTCTCTTGTTGTATTGTGTATGTAATTTTCTAAAATGTTGTATACATTCTGGACAGTGTCTGTATTTGGTCCTTCTAATTTTATGTTTGTAAATAGTTTATCTGAGATCTCATTTACTAACACTGCTGATTCTTTTGGGATGATATTTGTCCTTTTGTAAGGATGTGTTCTTCTTCTACCTAGTCTCCAGTATCATTTCAACAGGTCGATGATCTGATGTGAAATTAAGTTGCCTGATTACTGATGTTTTCCGGATATTGGTTTTGTTTGGGATCAGGAAAAAGTCCATCTGGGCTTTGTTTATTCCATTGGAGTGTTCCCATGTCCATCTTCTGTTTACTCGGCTTTTATATAGAGTATTTCCAACTTTCAGATTAAGAGTTCTTGCTAGGTTGATTAGGGTATCTCCTCTCCCACTTGTCGCTGTCCGATGTGACTATTAAAGTCGCCCATGATATACTTGATTCTAGCTTTGCTGTTCCAATATGCCGATTCTACATCCAATATAAAGGATTCAACCTCTGTATCCAATGCTTCACTAGTAGGCGCATATACCTGGATAAATGTATAGGAGTAGTTGTTAATTGTTATGTCCAAGCTAATGACTCTTTCAGATGTGAATTTGAAAGAGTCATCAGACACTTTTGTAACATGAGTTCGAATTGTTTTGTTTATTAGGGATCCAACTCCATGTCTACCCTTTTGATGTCCATAGTAGTAGAGCAGGTGTCCAGATTTGAGCTCAGTTAGGTTTTCTCCTTCCCTCCTTACTTCACTCAGTCTTATTATTTGCCAATTTTTATTTATTAATTTTTATTTATTTCCAACTCTTGAAGTCTGATTATCCATAAGAGTCCGTACATTAAATGTCCATATATGTAGTTTAGATTTTGTTTCTAGTTGTGTTGTTGGGGGGTAATGGTCTTTATCAGTCCCCAGACTGACCAGGATACCTGTGGACTGTTGTTGTGTATTATTTTTGCGTTGCACTATCACTGTTGCCGTTTCGAACGCCTACCCGCCAAGTTAATAATTATCTTATGTATAATGTCAATGTCTACCAGAAATCTTTTATAATTTTTAATTCTCATGCTTCAAGTGTGTCATATAGACTTATTACCACCGCCACCACCATATCAGCCTAAGAACGTCCACTGCTGGACATGGGCCTCCCCCAAATTCACAGGGGGTATATCGCAGTATCTCCACCGCACTCCGGGGATGCTGCTGCCCATCCCCCGGTGGTCTTGGTCGTAGTTTTAGGACATACCCGGATAGAGTTATTAAGCGGGTCTAAAGTAGTACATTTAACCCCTTTGGAAAATATGTCTACATATTTATGATTGATAAAACATTTTAAAACAATAAAAACATCACAATACTAATTAGACTATATAAAAAACTTGGTATATCAACCAACCAGAAAACACTAAAAACGACCAATCAAGAAGCAGGTCAGAGGCGTTTATTTGCGGTGTCTTTATCTAATCAAACCGGTGTCTATATTTTGTACGTGTCAAAGCAGTTAAAAAAAACATGCTGCCATTGCTGCTGGAATTTTTTTGGGCGAATAATCTTTGTTTATATTTTGTTCGCAATCGAACTGAAAAGCCATATTACCCCTCGACCTATTTTTCGTACTAATGTGGCATATTTTAGATCCTTGTCATACAATCTACTATTGATGGTGCCGTTCAACATTATCAAATTACAAGCAAAGAAAACTTGTATGATGTTTTTTCTTACTTCCAATTCAATTATTTAACGATACGATTCCTGCCTTTGATTTATAGCGTTTAGCATAACACAGGGGTGAAGGGGAAGAGGGGCAATTCTTAGAAACAACCGACCAATTATCTACATAATTATTTAAAAATACTGTGTACGTTCTGGAAAACACATCATTAACTTGTTTCTGCAGATAAGAACAATACCCCGATAAATTAAGTTCAACTACAGGTTAAGAAGCATGCAAGAGCGCAATAGGTATGAGTTACAATCCAATTCAAATTTGATTGTACATTATAACTACAAACCATGCACGGTAAGCTGCTTAATGATAACAATGCAAACGACGTGCAATGAATACAAGCGGCAGAGTGTTCACACAAGTCGCAGCAGATCCTGCTTTTAAATTAAAAGAACCATAATCGGAGCCTTTTACCACGACCCTAACAAACAAGTACTCTAAATTGTATACAAAATATCGTGCAATGTAGTGAAATATGCAATTTGTAGTTAAATTGATGATGGAAGCGTGGTAAAGGGCCCTTGATGCGTTCTAGCTAAAAATATATAACGACTCCTCGATACCAAGTGTATGGAACTGCCACGGTGTTACGTGCCTTACCTCGATGAGCATACAAAGGTTGCGTGGTGAGTGCCAGTTATCGTGCCTTCCGAGCGGAGTCTCCGCGCTGCGAGGGAGTCGGCGTGGGCGCCGTCGGCGGCTCCGCGACCGCCTACCGCCACCCAACAGCCGGGTTAGTGACAGAAGCGACAGTTACTACACTCAAGTGCTCGCGGCTTTGCTTATACGTTTACGACTTCATTTCATTTTGCCCAACACTTTAAGATCTCAAAAAGATATAGTGTGAAAAAAGCCCCTTATTCATAAAACTTAACAAACCTCTGTGAACTAAAATTAGTTTTGTCCCTTTCTCACAAACATAAATATCAAAGTGACAGATAAGTACAAACCAACTTTAGTGGCTAGTTAACTAATATAGGCTTGATGGACGTTTATGAATAAGGGGGTAAATGCCTAAATCCCAGAATGCAAATAATTTTCTCTGTGGAATTGGGTAAAATGAAATTAACTAAGTCGTCATGAAACCTGAGCTATTTTTCGTATAGCACGAATATCTTTCAGCTCATTCAGAGCACGTAGAGTGGTAAATTTGTATCTATGGGTACAGCAAGCACTTAAGTGAATTAAAAAGGTATGGAAACAAAGCAAGTCAAAAATTCTTAATACACAGCTAGTTGACGACGCATTAGCGGACTCCTTGGTTTTGAACGTAGGTATTTTACTTTCTTATGTCACATTATATTTTTATTGCCTTAGCAACGTGATTATAAATATATGTGACATATATATATAAATATATATATATATATGTCAAGAAAGGCACGTATTTTATTGATCGAATTCTGGAAAATAATTAAATATTGTGTTACCTGGGTGCAAATGTAAGCAACGGTAACAGCTAGAGATATTTACATGATTGATATAGCAATTTTTAGAATGTATTTAATAATTTTGTCCTGCATCAGGTAGAAAACGAAGGTACAGCCACGAACTTTAATTTATTCGGGACCTCCTTAGGGTTGACAGTCCTGTCAAAATGTATCGGAATTCAAAGAAAAAATTGCGAAGTGGGTCTCAAATTAAAGAGCGCGACCGTACCTAGCAGATGTATATTGAAAACGTTATATCCTGGAACAAATTTAAAACAAATCTATTCGTCAGTAGTAATTTGCACGTCGTCCATAAGCGCGTGTATTAAGCACGTGTAATGTTACAACGTCATATTATTGTGGCAATTGAATCTGGCCTTCGCATGAAGTAAATACTTAAACGTTATAAATGTTAACATCTCAAGTGACTTAGCCATCACTAGAGACTTCGACTAATATTGTTTCCATACCTTTACACAAATAGAGAAGCAACAAGGGATACGGAACCATGAGATGAACCATTTCCTATGATTCTCAATATGAAAGTGTCGGCGGTGAGTTCAGCGGCCACCTAAGTTAGTACTTATTATTAGTAGCGGCGGCAGTGCACACAAACTACCAGAGCCTAATTAGGTGTTAAATAGTGAAAAATAATTTATCTGTTAATACTTTGTCCAAATAGAATATTATATAACTAGATCTATATGCATGTCAGCTGCAGGACTTCCACTAGTGGGCATAGGCCTCCCCCAAAGGAAGCCATAACGACTTTCGGCATTGGGAGTAAAATGCCATAATTGTAGTTTTAGGGCTTACCCGGGTGCTACATATATCTGTATAAAAGGTCACTAATATATATATTTTTCTAGGCTATCAAACGTTATATGATAGTAACAACGGAAAATGCTGTAATATCTATCTAAATTCTAAAACAAAAATACTATTAGGTCCTGTAAAGAATGAGAGTAAGTATTAACACCTAAACTGTGAGAAAAACAACAGAGATAAGTGGTATAAAAATAACGCCAAATGATAAGCAACATGATGTAATGAAGTGAAAACATGTAAAATGCGCAAATGATTTGAATATTAAGGTCAATACACTGATCCGTAAGTCTATCCTGCTACAGTCGACATCAACAATCAGATTGTAGCCAAAACAGCCAATTATTCCACTACACAAACACGTCCTGCCTACAGTATCAAAAACATGTTGTGATATATTTGGCTACTTTGGCCGCTACTAACAGTACTAACTATATGTTGCCGACTGTATATTAAGTTTTCACAGATATGTTTACGTGGTGGAAGAATCAATTTGGTGTATCATTATAAATTTAGTTGGAATTCTAATCGTATATTTTGATGGTTTTATATTGATTAATTGGCATAGAACATTAACTTAGCACAGTTTACATGGAACGCGTTGAATGCGTTTGTTGCCGTATGACACAGTAATGCGATAATGAGTAGCAGCGGCTTGCACGGTCGTTAAGTGCGATTCAGCCACACCGATAAGAGAAAATGAAGACTGATGGGCTTTACTCGTAATAAGTTTAATGTAATATTGGTCGGATATTATAGTACACAAGAAGCAGGCTAAAGTTGGATATGCTTTGAGCGACGTGGACGTCACTCATAAATTTGATTCTAAATTGGCGCATTATATGCCGCAGTATACAAGCCGACTGTAATCTCCTAGTTTTCCGCAATATTAGCTTTATAAAACAGAATAATACATCGTCTAATATCTAAAGTATAAACGGTGTGAGTAAGAGTCTGCTCAGAGTACCAGAGTAGACGTCAAATAATAATACCGCTACGACCGAGATGGTCAAATACTAAATTAAATGAGACCGACAGCGAGGGATATAATATTTGTTGTCCTTGTCACAGTTCCGCTTTTCTTTATTTGCCTCAATGTCATCTTTTTTAGGGTTCCGTACCCAAAGGGTACAAAAAGGGACCCTATTACTAAGACTTCGCTGTCCGTCCGTCCGTCCGTCCGTCTGTCACCAGGCTGTATCTCAAGAACCGTAATAGCTAGACAGTTGAAATTTTCACAGATTGTGTATTTCAGTTGCAGCAATAACAACAAATACTAAAAAAAATCAAGAGAGGCTCCCATACAAAAAACGTGATATTTTAGGCCTTTTTCATGGCTACCACTCGCCGAGCTAGATCTCAAGAACCGTAGACAGTTGAAATTTGCACAGATTATGCATTTATATTGTGGCTACAACAACAAATACTAAAATCAAAATAATAATAATTATTAAGGGGGGCTTCCCATACAACAGAGTAGTTGTTGGCGTTTTTTTTTTAACTTCCCGTGGATCTATGAATTTGAAATAAGCTGATAATGTTTATTATGACATATATTTTACCACAATATTGTTAAGTCACATTTGTGTTTTAGTTGTACGGAACCCTCGGTGCGCGAGTCCGACTCGCACTTGGCTGTTTTTTTAATACCACGTTGGTGGCTAACAAGCGTACGGCCCGCCTGATGATAAGCGGTCACCGTAGTCTATGGACGCCTGCAACTCCCAGCTATGTCATTTGCGCGTTGTTAAGAATTTATACACTCCTTTCTAGAAGAACCCCATACTGTACCTAGTCCATATCTAAACATCATGTAAAATAGTTTGAGGCAAATAAATGATTACCCGCCCAAATTAGAGGTTTAAGATAAGCAGCCAGACGTTTCAGACAATTTTTCAATTTAGCTGCATAAGAGCTTTTCTGTCCCCCTTGGTGGAACTCGTATAAGAGTTCTAAAGAAATCCTTGCTCTTAGAAGAGTATGTGTTTAAAGATAGAACCTCCGAAATTAAAGAAAGCCCTACTTTTCAGATGGACTTGTTTAAATTATCTTTGTGTAATGAAATATACTAAGTCACACGCACAATCTACAATTTAATTTATCAAAACTTGCAGGTAAACAAAAATATGTATTTATTATTTATCTGACTGCTCTGTTATAAGCTGTGATATTCTGTAGAACAAATTTGACACTTAAATTTAGGTATTAATATGGCCAGTATTTTTCAATCAAAACACCCGATAGAAACATTTTCTAGGTAAAAAAAAGTATAACGCATTTAAAAGAGGTTGTAATCGTTTTACCTAGAATATGGGTGCTACATGTCAGAATACGGGTCGCGGAAGGACATGGGGGGGGGGGGACGGCTGCGAGCGCTTACGTCACGAGCGATAAAGACAGCAATATCCCAATCGAATACCTAACACGGCTGTCAGGGAAACTTCTCTTAATCAGCAAGTCGTTAAAATGGACTTGACGGATCCAGTAGCGTTATGAGGCGTTTATAAATCGTACTTTTTCTGACTACTCAACTTTCTATGAATACTTACTTGAGTGGTTTTAACTTTTTATGAATAGGACGGTTGGTAGCGGTGTATTCCGTCGGCTCGCGGGTACGCGTATGGTCGGTGAGTTTTAGTTTTGACCAATCCGAATAAAGGTCTTAAAGGAAGAATAACTTTCGTTTACTAAAACCGCAAAACACCCGAAATGACTATGTGGTAAAAAGTCGTTACAGCCACCCCACCTAGAAAGTTTAATTGATTATCGACTCTATCTCCATGAGCAATAGTTTACAAGTGCACTAATAGAAAAATGGCAGTCCGTATGTCTTTCTAATTGTACCATTCTCAGATGTTCGAGGTAAATGGCGGCCATAAAACCGAATGCGTCTAACGTCACATTTCTATTAAAATAATTTAATCTTTTTGCAAAGGCCCTCGAGTTGATAATCCGGTATAATGTTATTTCATACAGTATTTATATATGAAGTATGCTTATCTTTTAAGACAGACTACAATGAGGTGGCAAAACCGCACAATAGGACAATGGATTGGGCACAACCAGAACCGAACAACTATACGTTGCACGGAGCCATCTGTGAGTGTACTGACCTTGGAGATGTCGACGCCGGTGACCTTGTGCACGAGCTCGGGGATGCACTGCACGATGCTGAGCACCTCGCCGGTGAGCTTGGCGGCGCCCACTTCCCCGCCGCCGCACGACACCATCGTCACCTTGCGCGCCTGAGACAGGGGCGCGGCCACTTCCGCCGCCACCTGCACAACACAACACACTATGTACAGATAGGGTTGTAACGAATAGTTGCCTCATGTTTTTTTGCAGTTTTTAAAACGACTCCTCGAGGTAAGTTCGTTTAATCGTCAATTATACGAAGCGCATCGTCCTCTTAGATATTAATGAACTCATGTATGTTGTATATATAATAGTACGGGACCCTTCGTGTGCGAGTCCGGCTCGCACTTGGCCGGTTTTTTCCTTCACTTTTGAGAAAACTCATATAGTAACACATTAAGTGGCACCACCTCCAAATAAAGGGGCCCTTCGCCGGGGGAGAGTGATTCATGTTAAAATTTACAACAAAATGTCACTAAATATTAATCAATATTATAATACAGTTATTGACTGCAGAGTACGAGTCGACGAAAAGACAATGGCTACAGACAGCAAAAACATGGCTCGTACTACAGTTAGCACGACTGCTCGTGCTAACTGTAGTACGAGCCATGTTTTTGCTGTATGTAGCCATTGTCTTTTCGTCGATTTGTGATCAAAAACACTGGTTCGAATAAGACACACACTTTTTTAGTATTCTACATAAAAAAGGACAGTAGCCAATCGCCAATTCAAGTGCGCTAACTCACTCTCTTTACCTTTTTGTACGCCTTACCTTGGGCAACGTTTCTAGCATCATGTCAACCATGGCCGCTGACCCGTACTCCTTCCATGCCTCCGCCTTCTTGGCCATCTGCTCCGCATCCGCCGCAGCTTTCGCTTTGATTGCGTATGCCTCGGCCTACAATTACATCAAGTTAAATCTTTGGACATCTCTGCTAAAGATATCAATTTTATTAAAAAAGCGGTTAAGAGGGTCCGTTAAGTTTTATGAACAAGGTAAATATTTCCAATCTGCAGACTTTTTTATGATAGACTGACCTTAGTGTCACCTGATGGAAAGCGTTGACAAGGTCTAAGATGATGCTCATTGATTCATTTATGTGCTAAGATGCTCCTTTGGCGGTTAAGTATGCAGATTCGCGGAATTTTCGCCGAACATATATTTTATTTTAACTCTACAATGGGGCCGCGGGGCTTTAGTACAGTTGAAATTATTTTAAACGTCCAATTAAAAAAAAACTGTATAATATTTACAACCTTCTTGCTTAGACAATACAGTCTCTTTTAGAACGGACTAATCTGATAAAATTCGGTTTATACAAATTGTTTTAAGTATAAGGGTAATGTTTGACGGTAGCACGGACCTCTCCCCGCACTTTAACAGCCTCAGCGGCCGCCTCGGCCTCAAGCACGGTCTTCAGCTTGTGAGCTTCAGCCAATTTTTCCAATCTGAACTTCTCTGCTTCGGCGGGCCTAGAACAAACAAACTCGTTGAGTTCCCTTTACTGCAGTAGCCACCTCATACATATTTTAATATGCTTATTCCTTCACATGACACTTTCAGAGGCCTGTTTTTGGAAGGGAAAAACCGTCTGAATAGGATTTTTAACGTTGTATTCTAAGAAACAGAAAAGTTATTCTACATTATATTTAGATATTTTCGTTAAGAACTAGAATGAGTATTTTTGTGACATCGATCCATTTATGCATTCCTTTGATGTTTTAAAAGAACGCACGTGATCAAAAATTATTATCGATAAAAATACTTAGCGTTCTACTTACTTATTTTCCTACTCGCTAAGACGCTTTCGTATATTTTACTCAATGTTTGCATTTATGAATCTCCAGGTCTTTTTTGATATATATTTGAAACTCAGCTCTATTTTTTATGTATGCCTGTGTGTGTTCTGAACAGTAAATAAATAAATAAGTAATAAGTTACGAGTAGTTCCTTATTTCATTTTGTGACTGCTGGTCACAAAATATGATGGTATATGAAAGCAGAGTTTTTTATACATTTTCTAAACAATTCAGTAAAAAAATTAAAATTTTCGAAAAAACATTCATCGTTTGTTATCCTGAAAAGGGGGGATATTTAAGCCTGGGTGAGGGCAGTGTCAACATTCTATCAAATTCCAGCGTTTCGCAATAGGAACCTTAAGATCACATGCATGCTTTATATCAAATATGATATGATACATAGATAGGGGACGCATATACTCGTAGAAAATGATCAAGCTGCTAAAAAGTGCAAAGAAATTAGTATACGACTGGATGTTTTATTTATTTATTTAAAATTGTAATGAAATTTGTTTAGAAGGAATTAAAACCACTTATTTCATTTACAATGACACGTATAATTTATTCACTTAAATTATGCCCAAACACTTTTTATATTATTCATAACACCGCCCATAATAGAAATAACCGAGTACAGATTTTACAGTCAAAGGTAGCAAAATACAGACATATTACGAAAAGTTATAGTTCAAAAAGAACGCATAAGCCGAAATTAGAATAATACCACGTGAATGTATCTACTGACGGGATTTCAGTACCAGGAATATTAGGTAAAATCTTAACCACTTAAGCGGTCTAGTAGTAGCGTTAGTTCAATGCACAATTTAAAGGCTAAAAACAATAAATTTGTCATATTATAGGTTTACTATATATCGAGGGTAAGTTAATATGGCAGGTAGATGTTTTGCGAATGAAATGAGATGAAAGTGAGTTTAATGAATGGTTTCGTTGACGGCCAAAATAAGAAATCGAAATATACAGAATGCACGATGGCGAAACTAAAGCCTTTTGGAATTTAGAGAAATGAAATAACGTAGAAAATCAGGTGATAGAACCACTGTAAATCACCCAGCGATCGTGAGCAAACTTTTATATGCTAAAAAATGGCTACAGTAATATCGTCAGAAACAATACGGGTATTAATCAAAAAATCCGAATATAAATTTCCCTAGTCCGCACAATACACCACACTTAGCTGTAATAGTCCGTTGTTCGAGTTTCTGGGAATAGTTTCTGGATCGAATATCCGTATTAAAGCGGTATACAGATGTACGCACGCTGCACAGTCAAAAAATTTAGACCCGCTCCGCCTCTCAAGCCGCGGTCGTACCAATCCTCACGGCACCTTGGAGAGGATGGTTTCCTTCCTTAACGCCCGCACCTGACAGCTATTGAATAAGTAATATGGAATTACACACTGAAAACCAACCCGATAAAGTTATCACCAAATTAGACGAAATGACGCACAAAACTCACCCAGTTTAACTGGCCCTTGTAAAAAACACTGCTCCACATTGGCAGAATAGTGGAAATTCCTTATTAACGGAAACATTCTTGAGAATGGTAGTAGTAGTCTACGATTTAATCCGTATTACGGTTCACACGAATTTCCTCAGGGAAAATGCACAATAGAATTCCAGTTAATTTGGCACAGAAAAAAAGGACGTTTGCTGGGCCGTGTCTCAAATTAAAATGAAAAATCAATAATCCAATGTCATGATGGCTTAGAAAATCTGACAACTTAGTTCATACTTCAAACAATAGATGGCCCAAAAACAATGCCATATATGTCTCTTCAACGTAATGTTTATGCAGAGTATTTTTTTACGCTGCAGATATCCCCTTACCAAAAGAAAAAAAAATTAATAAAAAGAGGGGAACCGATACCTAAAACTTGTTAATCCTAGAACGAATCACCTTAACAAACTAGAAAGGAACAAAGTGTTGAGAGACAAGTTCGACGATAAAACATGAATAGGGGAGTCACTTTACTAACCTATCTAACATCTGACACTAACACATCATATAAGTCAACTATCAACTAGTAGTTCCACGTAGAACTACTAGCCGGAAGCAGCCCAAAATCAACTAACCCTAATCTATAACTAATTGTAGGATAAACCTATTTATAGTCCACAATAATAAGGACTGTGGCACACAGAGCACACGATGGTTCTATGCCCATCTAACATCTATAAAAATATGTTACCAAATACAAGGTACAGAATGGGCAATACGAACAAGAACGTCCGGGTGAAAAGGAATAACTCCTCATCGCTGTAAGACACAACGGAGACCATCCACCTATGGGTGGACATCAGCGAGTGACTGGCACAACCCCACCAGACTTCCAAGCACACGCGACGGTATCGACAAAAATCCGAGAAGCTCACCAATGTGACTGGCACCACACCACCAGACTACCACGCACAATGGGATTAAAAGGTAACATTCGCTTGTCCGGCACCATGGCTGCAGACAAGGAAGTTAGGTAGAAACCTGGGGAAAGGTTCGCGGAATAATCACGCTTTGACATGTCCCGTGGGATCAATAACCCGTTTTTTTATTGACAAAAAAACATCTTAATCTACACAAGCTAAACTAAAGATAAACACACGAAGTTAACTAAAAAATCCTCATGAGTCCACTGAAGATGGCGACGTACTCTGTCCGACTGGGTTCCATTTTTGGGCCCCCAATCTGACCCTAGGCACGCCACGACCTCAACATTCCTCAGAGATCGTTCAAAGAATTAGCCTATTTAATTAAAACTAACCAAAAAAACCAAGCGTTACAATAACGCTACCCCATTTTATCGACGACTTGCTCAAACTACACACGCCTTATAGTTAAGGGAGGGTAGGGTTGGTATAGTTAAAGTAGGCCTAAATAGAGATCGAAAGGTAAGTAACGGTGACTTGTGGAATATGTCTTTTTGAATTTTGAGGAATGACTAAAGGATAAATAGTTATAGTAATTAGTCGTATACTAATTTCTTTGCACTTTTTAGCAGCTTGATCATATCAATAAATACATGTTCAATAACGACCGAAACGATACCCATCGAAATAGGGCATGCAATTTTACTATGAATATTAAAAACGTTGGTAGGTCATTTATCTTTGACATGAAAGAAATTTATAACCTACCAATCATTTATAATGGTCACACCTGACGAACGTTATTATAGCCACCACACCATAAAATATAATACGTATATATTTTTTGTAAAAAAATAACAATATTATTCATATTAGGCAAATACTATTAAGAAGATACATAAATCTATATTAATAATTTCGTGCAGGGGTACGGTAGACCCGAACGAGACCTGTCTCAAATTGAAGAACGTATAAAAATAACGATTTTTGAGTTGAACATATGTATCCGCAAAATTCGGATTGTCGCGTATTTTGCATTAAAAAGTGTTAATTTTATGACGAAAGGTCGGCCATATTAAATTCGTTGGTTGACAGCGTCGGGTTGGGTACGTTCGGAAATTGTAAACTATGTTTGCGTCCGGTCTGTTGGCCAGGTTGCTGGGCTGCGTTCTGGGTGAGGGGCCATCATCGCCCATTGTGTGGATTCGGCTAGCCGCGTCTGCATCGTTTTGTTTTTGTAGTTTTCAAGCGTTCTACACACCTATCAGCCTAGCTAGCACGATAACTTATACCGTCACGTTATATGGGCGAAATGTATTAAAACGTCACATAAAACGTAACGGTATAATCTATCGTGCTAGCTAGGCTGATTGTCACAACAACCGCCTTCAAAGCGAATGTATGGGGCCTGTTACATGGTTATTATTATCACGTGATACATTCATATCACAATAAGTATCACGTGAATATTGAAGCAGAATCCATAAAAATTTGAAAACTGCGATAATATTGACACCCCAGTATTGTGATAATATTAATCGTGTAAAGGACACCACTTGAATGTTTGCTGAGTCTGTCCGCCATCTTAAAGCTGCGTCTCTATTTTGTTGTGACAAACTACTAGGTGACTTATGGCCTTTAAACGTCTAGCAAAATTCTATCCCTATCTCGCTCTATCTTATAACTTAGTGGTACTTTTTGGTAAAATATACTTCATAATAAACATTATCACCTAATTTCAAGTTCATAGGTCGATGGGAAGTTAAAAAATTATATGTGTGACAGACAACACACGGAATGTTCTTTGACTTTCTTCGACCGTCCGCCGCGCTCGGACTAAAGTGCTACCAACCGAAAACTAAATATATATGCCTCTCTGTCGCACTTTCATATTCGAGCGCGGAGAGGGAAATACTTCGTTTTCAGATCGCGGTAGGCCCTCTGGTCTGACGGCTCCTATTCCTGGATGGTGCGCGTATCGGAATGTGAAATACCTTTGGCAAAACGGAACAAGTTGTTAAATAGCTTCCATTAATTGGAGAAAATATTACCAACTGTTATTATTATCACGCGAAACACTGAATATTGAAGCAACATCCATAGGGGCCTGTTACATGGTTATTATTATCACGCGATATAATCATATTACGATCCGTATCACGTGCAATGAATATTGAAGAAAAATCCATACGATTTTGAAAACCACGATAATATTGACACACCAGTATTGTGATAATCTTAAGCGTTTAAGAGACCCTATATAATTTTAAAAATCGCGATAATATTGACACATAATATTGAGTGTAAAGGGCCCCAATTAATAGAATTTGGCGGAGAATAGAGAGCTGCTACCGCGAAACGAAAACGAACGAACATCGTGTATTTCCCTCTGTGTCGCTCGATTTTGCAAGTTCGACAGAGAGGGAGATACACGAACTTCATTTGTTTTCGTTCGCGTTAGCAGCACTGACTTCGCACCAAAAATACTGACTGGCACATCAATATTTAAAAATTGCACATCTGAACTGAATTTTAATGAACGATTAGTATTTTAGCTATACAAATCAGTACTGATTCGGTGTCAAATTTTTTATGTGCCTTTAAATACTACCCTTATAAAAATGCATAGGATTAACTTGCAAAGATACTACCTTTGCCCGTGACGTCGTTAGCCTAATTTTTTACTCCCTATTCCATACGTTAATCCAGACTACACACTATATTTCTATACGAAGTTTCATCATAATCCGTTGTTGTAATGTTTTTATTTTATACATTTTTGTACACTATTTCTTTCGTCGTTTGCATAACTGTCACGAATAAATGTTTACTTTATTTCTTTCTTATTTATTTCACCCGAGCGAAGCCGGGCTTTCATCTAGTATTTAGAATAAAATGGGTGAGCTACAATTAGTAACAGCTAATCCAATAAAAAAAAATCAACAACACAAATGATGGGCATAGGACAACGTTTTATTCCCCGGCTCCGTCCGCTATTCGCGAACAGCTGATAATCAATAAACCCGTGTTGAGACTTGCGGAAACCGCACGGTACGACTCCCGAGTGGTCCCTTATTTATATGAAAAAAAACCGGACACTTATGTCTGAACTCTTCGGAACATTTCCATGTAAATAACGCGGTAATCGCACCCGCGCGATTTCTGCAAGTCTAAACACGGGCAAAATAAATGGGTTGAACCTGCGGACAGTGGCCTCTAGTTCCTTCTCGCGCCTCTGCACCTCCCACTTCTGCACGGCGATCTCTTGAGTACGCTCCACAACAGCGATTTGCATTTGTTCTTCTTTGATGCGCTGCTTCGTTTTAGCCGCTTGTAGCTCGTAGGCCATTTCCGCTTCGGCCTGAAACAAATTATTAACTTAGCACTAGTTTTAGCCCTATAATTAGCATAATATCGCAATGCCGTACGAGCGGATTTAAATACACCTTAGTGCGTTCGAAGATATTGATGATATGAAACAGATTTTATCCAGAGGGACACTAAAAAGAGAAATCTTTTGTTTGTGAGTACTATGGCTGATCACTGAAATACTAAAGAGGGGCTTTCAAGGATCACGTTGCCTTAGTCGGTAGTGAGCATACGAAGCCGGAAGGCCTAGGGTCGAAACCCGGTCAGGGCATTTAATTGTGCGACGAACACGACTGTATGTTCCTGAGTTTTGAATGTTTTCTATGTATTTACCTCGTATGATCATAAGTTTTGAGACGAATATTGTTTTAAATAAATCAATTACAGAAAATATTCCTGTCAAGGTTATTATTTTCTTTGAATCACTGCACTGTAGCTGATAAAAGTAAATAGAGTTTATTTAAATTGGCTTTTAATATTTTTCATTTAAGCCTTTAAATGCGGTGGTCTCTCTTAGGTGCCGGCACGAAACTAAAAACGCCTTTTTCACTGACAAGTTAATGTCTATGGTAGAAAGAAAGTTAACGCAGCGGAACGACAAATTGTACACCAAAATGTCGATAGATGTTCCAACTGTACGTACTGCAACCTTATCACCCTGCGAGGTTCACGATACGGTCGATTATTACGTACGAGGTAGCCTTTTCCTTCAATTTTTAATACTAGATGCTCAAACTATGCCTTAAAACTATCCATTTACCAGATAGACTATTGGAATCACTTTTTAAAGTTTATTTGATACGTTTATTTGTCAAAATAATTGGTTTTTTGACAAAGTTTTGGAGAACACCGTAACATAATTAAATTTCATACGAAAACTGCTGCTGCTGCTGCTGTATGTCTTTTACCAGTCAATAGAAGTAACTTTCTTCGAGCCCGGCTCTAAATACTCCTAATTAGTCTTTTTGGGCAAAATTACCTTTTATGAACACACAATTTAGAGCTAAAAACCTGTCATAAATACTACTCAAAAATAGTTACTCACAAATGAGCCACTGGAAGAGAAGCAAGAGATTCCCTGATGAAATTTTTCGTGTCTCGCGGGGTCATTATCTAGGTGTAGCCGGCGCAATAAATGGCATCTAACATACAATATTGGAATGCAGGTTAAATAATATCTATGTATGTTTATTAATGAAACTATTTTCAAGTAAATTTAACAGGTATATATAAAAAAAAACGAGTATTTAGCCGTCTCAAAACTTATGATCGACACGAGGTAATGCAAAAATTACTGACTGTCGAGTTTGTGTGGGCGTTTCTTCTCGGCAGTGGACTTCTTTTTCAGAAACGCTAGTAGTGCCATTGCGGCCTACTTGCAGAATAAAGTTCATTTATTATTATTATGTCGTCGTTTAGTACTCATAACGACGGCCTATAATCTTGAAAAAAAAAATGAAAGAAAGAATCCTGGCGTTATTATCTGTGGTACGCTGTTAATGACCAAAGTAAGAACCTCGCTCCCCTCACTCCTTCCCTTCCGTCATCAATCTATCATTGGTAATGCCACCAGTTTTTGAATTAGTATTTAACCGACTTCACAGGAGGAGACTCTCAATCCGGTTGTATGTTATTTTTTTATGTTTGTTACCTCAGAACTCTGTCGTTTATGACAGTTATGTAGTCTACCACTCTAGGCCGCCCGCCATAACTGTTTTATACTTGATCGAGTGAAGAATCCTTGATTTTCAATCAGAGCTATCCTCTCAGGTAAAACCGTAATATTTTGGTCTATGGTTATGTTTTAAGTATAGCCAAAATGTACTGCAAGTGTTGTGTCAATAACTTTGCAGGTAAACGCCAGGACGGTAAAATGTACCAGTTCCCCTCTTCGGAGATAAAACTCCACAATAGGGTGGTACAAAACATTTTATTTTCTATTTCCGGGTTGAAAACCCGTTCAATCTGTTGCTTATGCCTAGTGATTTAACGTCCTCAAATATTGTCTCACTAATCGTAGTAGAACTTGGTGATAGTAGGTTGTTAAATAAGAACTGTGTGATTTGGTGTCTCTGTTACTCACAAACAACTAGTCTTTTAGTGATAATTATCTCATGGAAATTAAATTAGTGAGTTGTCTTTTTGGGTGCAGTTGATGGAAAGTTGTTTAGTTGACCGAAAAATGGTCATTTGAAAAGAGGTCTTTGAGGCGGAAAAGTCCTGCTTTCTTCCTGTTGGATTTCAGAATCTGGAGCTTTTTCAGTTATCAACTGTCAATATACGTCTAGAGTTGACAAAAAGTACAACATCATCGTCAGCACCTAAAAGTAGCAAAAAATGCGTCCTATTAATCGTCCCACTTTAAGACGTAGCGCAGAAAATCGAAAAAATCGTGTTAGTGAAGCTGTTGAGCATACCCTTCCTACAGAGCTAAGTCAACCAAATTTTGTACAAATAATGGCATGTACATGAAGAAAAAAATGAGGGGTTAAGGCGAAGATTTCCTAAAAAAATTTTTTTCTTCCATGCAAAATGTATGGAGCAAATCTTTTTTCTCCCTATTTTCTTGACGCACCCCTTCATTTTTTTGTTCATCTGTGTGCCATTATTTGTACAAAGTTTGGTTGACCTAGCTCTGTAGGAAGGGGATTTTCTGCTCTACGTCTTAAAGTGGGACGATTAATAGGACGAATTTTTTGCTACTTTTAGGTGCTGATGATAATGTTGTAGGTTTTGTCTAGACGTATATTGAAAGTTGATAACCGAAAAAGCTCCTGGTTCGGAAATCCAACAGGAAGAAAGCAGGACTTTTCCGCCTCAAAGACTTCTTTTGGAAGGACTGATAGAGCATTTTTCGGTCAACTAAACGACTTTCCATCAACTGCAAACGAAAAGACACCTCACCAATTTTATTTCTATGAGACAATTATCACTAAAAGACTAGTTGTTTGTGAGTAACAGAGACACCAAAACACACTGTTCTTGTATTTAACAACCTATTATCACCAAGTTCTACTACGGTTAGTGAGACAATATTTGAGGACGTTAAATCACTAGGCATAAGCAACAGATTGCATGAGTTTACAAACCGGAAATCGTTTTTTTTTTTTATATTAATAACATTGTATAAAGTAGGACTATTTAGGTTATTGCTTCGTATTGTTATCTTGCCAAATTAAATAGAAAATAGGGGGGAAAAGAATGAAAAAGCATATCGGTATTTTGTATGAAGAAGAAACCGGTTTCCGAGCCCTCTAGCTGATGTCGCTTACGTCCTTTTCTGATTACATTTCGGTAAGTTGTGAAAACCTAAATAGTTGATTGCCCAACTTCACTCGAAATTCTGATCCGGATTAACAAACTTGAAGTGACAACCCTAGACACAAGCAATCCGGATAAAACTTATATCACTTGTAACTTCTAAGTTCCACGGAATTAGCAGCAGATTTTTTTTCTGTTGATAAAGCTAAGCGTAAACTATCGTTTAGTATTGGTTTCGTTAGCTACTATAGCGGAACTCCAGAGTAAAAAAATAAAAAGAGAAAAAACAAAATTTCTCGTTATCTAATGGCAGAAAATATACAAAAACGTTATTTAAAGTCTATTCAATTGCTATAATTGATATTTCAATTTACTACAAATTCATTTTTGGATTTCATTAATTTCATGACCCGATTACAAGCAAACTTTGATATTTTTTTACAAAAAAACTACAAGCCGTATCTACGTGGGAGTTTTAGTCTGCTGTTTAGAGTCCTGTAAACTATAGGATTCTGGAAAAAAGTGGATGAGACAAAAAAGGCGTTTATAACACACTGTGCATTTGAAATTTATGTATTATGAGCCCATGGTAATTTGAAAATTAGAAGTATTAGTGAATAAGGTATTTTGAAATTTAGTAGTTTTAAGCCCAAAGCATCTTGAAAGGCACAGGTATATGTCGTTTAAGGACATAGAAATACTATAATGTATAGAATCACAATCACGTCGTAAAAATAGCTCTGTAAAAGTAGGTACATGTGCATAGTTTACGCGGGGATCATCGAGCGGAGCCGAACACTTCCGAGCGTGGTTGATATTCACAATGTCAACTGACGTACGAAAACTTCATCTCAGAAAACCAGTATAAGCCTGACCTCCGATTATGCATCATCATCATCATGTCAGCCGAAAGACGTCCACTGCTGGACATAGGCCTCCCCTAAAGACTTCCACAATGACCGATCCTGCGCCACCCGCATCCAGCGGACACCCGCGACCTTCACCAGGTCATCAGTCCACCGTGTGGGGGGCCTGCCCACGCTACGCCTTCCGGTACGTGGCCGCCACTCGAGAACCTTTCCGCCCCAACTGCCATCGGTTCTACGTGCTATGTGCCCCGCCCACTGCCACTTAAGTTTAGCGATTCGGAGGGCTACATCGGTCACTTTGGTTCTGCTGCGGATGGCCTCATTCCTGATGCGATCACGCAGAGAAACTCCCAACATAGCTCTCTCCATTGCCCTTTGGGTGACTTTGAGCCTTCTTATGAGGCCCATAGTAAGCGACCACGTTTCAGTGCCATGTCATCACTGGCAACACACACTGGTCAAAAACTTTTGTCTTGAGACACTGCGGAATATTGGACGAAAAGATGTGCCGTAGCTTCCCGAACGCTGCCCAGCCGAGTCGGATTCGACGATTAACCTCTTTCTCGAAGTTGGACCTACCTAACTGGACAGTCTGTCCTAGGTATATGTAATCGTCTACAACTTCGAGTGTAAAGTGTCCGATTGTTAAGGGAGTTGGTGCGACATGGACATTTGACATGATCTTCGTCTTGTCCATGTTCATCCTTAAACCAACTCGCTCGGAGGCTTTACTGAGGTCATTGAGCATTGTACTTTTGATTATGCATAGTTGTTACGAATCTCAAGGTTCAGATATAATGAGAACATATGGTGCGGCGAGTCTTAACGTCCAATACAATAACGCATTCAGGATGATGATGGGGTTGCCTCGCCGCTGCAGTGCATCGGGCATGTTCGCGGAGGCGCGCACCGCATGCTTCTTCACCACTCTGCGCAAGCGGTGCGCGTCCTTGCTCTGCAGAGTGCGTGCCAGCCCCAACATCATCTTGAATATGATCTCCAATAGGCTCGACTGTCTTTACATGAATCACTGCATGCAGATTCATGTACATCTGAATGTTAAGTGATGTATATTTAGTTACAGTCTTGTTTTAAATGACGCTGCTTATTTTATTTTATTATTATTTATTGTAATTCTCTTTCTAATTTATTCTAATTTGCTGTATATTATTATTATTAACTTGAAATTTGTATTTGTATGTGTGGACCATTTGTTGTCTAAAATAAATGAATATTATTATTATTATTAACAAGTTGTGAATATCATAGTATTTCACAAGACAACTTGTCATTGCCGGTTGCTTGCATAATGTTTAGTGCTTAAATGCAGAAATTCAAGCAGAACTAAAAATAAAAAATGGTGGGTTATCTTATTTTCAGTAAGTACCAATCGTTATTGAATTAAAATTTGTATTTAAAAGGGTCAGTACTCGTTATGTTATCATAGCGTAATTTGACAATCTCCAGAATAAAATATCTGTGGAGTAGCTACCCCCTTACTAATTATAGTAATTCCGAAAAGTTAGTTAATAAATGAAAAAATTATGTGAAATTATGTTTCTTCAGCATGCAACTGTACTGGGATAACACTAGGATGATGATGAGGACGTTTGTTGGTGATAAGGTCTTGCAAATTTTTAAATGTTTTAAACTTAATTTATGACTAAAGTACATATTGATAATTAGGATTCGTGCTTTATTTTGTATCTTTTGTTAAAAGAGGAAGAAGACGATGATGATGATTTAATTATTCAAGTATATGTAGAGAAACAAGTTCTTTTTTTCCAAAAAGACACTGACTCCAAACTTTGCCAGACCCCATCCTCTTGGTATATAATTTGAGGAGTTCCTTATTTTTGCAATTTTTGAAATCGGTCCACTCATCATCATCATTGGCCACAGCATCTTGACAGATGATTGTTGCAGCGACCGTTCCTTAAGAAGAAGAGGTCTGCGCGCCGTCGGAGATCGGGGGTGCGGCGCATTTCTTCCTGTGGCTGTAAAGACCTATCGCAGCACGGCACTTTCTGCCACAAAGATCGCAGGTGAAGCGAGAATCTGTTGATGGTTCCTGTGCAGTCCGAACTCTTTTCTGCTTTAAATCATCGAGCCAGGCTAGGTCATGCTTCGCTACGCCGTCTTGCAAAAGGTTACGCCATTTCGATACGAACCTCCTCCTTTTTTTGAAGTCGGTTAAAAAGACACGCCGAGAACCTTAAAGCCGATATATATACGTGCGACTACGAGGGACGGAAAAGCTCGTGTGCAGCTAAATTGAGAACATTTTTAACATGTGTAATTTAAAAAGTAATAATAAATCTTGATATTTATTATTATGAATTTATATCAACATATTTTTTACCTGGTGAAGGTCGCGGGTGTCCGCTGGATGCGGGTGGCGCAGGACCGGTCATTGTGGAAGTCTTTAGGGGAGGCCTATGTCCAGCAGTAGACGTCTTTCGGCTGACATGATGATGATGATCAACATATTTCGACCACGTCACATAGTTCGACGACTAACTATAATAAATCCTTACATAAAAACATTGTTCATAAAAATATGAATGCGACTCCATTTCGAACTGTGTTCCCATTGTGACAGCTGACATTGGGTATGAAGGACATGAATTTGTTGAAAATGTCGCTTATGAAGATGATTTTTCACATTGTACTAAATTGAGTCATATCTTGGTTGTAATAAAGTAAGTTTAAGCATGGTTTACTTTTTAGTTTTACGATCGTGGTTATGAATTGAGTGACTTCGCTTCTACTAGAATGCAACATTGTGATGAGCTATTATTGTGACAGATTTAGTTCGGGACTGTGACTCTAGGTATTATAAGAGCTCAATGTTTAAGGAAGAACTTGCCGGTAGAGCAACAGACGGCCTATAATAAATATAATAAGAAATTAAGAATTAAATGAAAATAGTTCCAATATATTGTATGATTTCGCATTCCACTTAAATAACATAAACTAAACAACCAGGACCCCAGTACCTACCTAAAGGCTCATTACATTTAACGCCATTGCCTACAAATATCCATCGAATAAAAAAAAGATAACCGAGTCATTTTCAGCGTTTCGTTATTGGCTAATATGGCATTATGACAGTTGTGCGTTTGATGCGTAGTATCTCTTATTGGTCTGTGCTCATACATGGCTCATACCCTTAGTACAAGCTTTACTTAGCCTGGGACCATATCGATTTGTGTAAGGTTGTCCCCAATATTTATTAATTATTTATTCACATCCATCACTCATCAGTACTTGTTACCTTTTTGGTGTGAACTTCGACGTCGTAAGCGGCCTTTTTGAGCTCGAAGTCGCGCTGCGCCTTGGCGATCTCGGTGTCGTTGAGGAAGCGCGCGGCCATGCGCTGCTCCTCCGCCATTGCCTCCTTGATCTTTGCCTCGGCTTGCGCCTCCGCTTCGCCGATGCGCGCGTCTCGCTTCACCTCCGCCGTGCGCGCCATACCCAGCGCTTTCAAGTATCCCTGATAACACACACCTTCTATACCCACCGTTGTACATCGTGTCATTTAAACCAGGGTTTCTCGGAATAATAATAACACTGCCCTAACAAAAAAGGTTCGACGACGTGCAAGCTCTTTGTAGTAGTTGTATACTGTAGTTATGTTTCGGTAGGGACTATCTTATTACAAACCCTTTACAATCACTAGCGGGTTTCTCCTATCCTTTGAGAAACCCCGAATTAAACTTTCTTTTTGGTTAACCTTCACATTTATTTTAAAGATTGATACAATTTAATGAAGCGCAGTTGCATTTAGATACATTACTATCATGGCTTTTCCATTTTCAAAATATTGCTTTATTCTTGATTGTCAAGTAAATGTAACCAATATACAGTACAAACGGTGTAGGCAGGCTGGGTTTTGGTCGGTGCAGAACACTACTATCAAAACCTATTAAATTAAAGCTTGTCTCAGCAAAACATGTTCACTGCTTGCGGACATTACTTCAGAGACAGGTTAAAAAAAGCTAATTGTAACGCACATAAATGTGGATAAATAGCAGCGGTTTTTCTATTAGGACACGGGCACAAGAGTTACTTTCATAGGAACATAAATGTTCCTATACAACTATGCTTTCTGAAACAAGCTTTAAACAAGCTAGCTGTACATATATTTAAATATGTTACACCACACCTTGCCAAAAAGCGCGTTTTTCCGCACGCTGCGCGTCCGGATAAACCCACTCTTGGCCAAGTGGTGACGTAAAATTGTGCACAAAACACGGGTCGTAAAACAGAAAGCCCTCTCTCGCATATTTATGACCCTCGCCTGCGGCTCGGGCCACAAACATCTGCGATATCGGCCTTTCTTTGTTTTACAACCCTTGTATCGTAATGTAATATTATCTACTCCAGCATTATAATCTGTCAATTAAATGACTGATATCAGTATTAAAACAATGTTTTTAATACAGTTGCTCAAAAAGTGCTACTTTACGTAGCTGTTTAGCGTGCGGTTTTAGTTTTAGTAGTGAAAGTTGGTTTTCTCGCACTAGTGCTTTTCACTTTTCCAATTTTTTTTAAATTTATGCTTGTTGCATGACTCCTTATTGCTGGGTGTTAAATATTAGTTTCCTTTAAACGTCGTAATCAACATAAAAACCTACTGTTAATATCAGAATACGAAAAATATACACATTTCATATTTTATTACTTACCTCTTCATCATTATAACACGTTTATTTTTTAATATTAAATATTGAAAAACCGTTCTTAATAAGTTGTCTGAGTGGAACGGAATAGCTGCCCAAACGCCTGTCAAGAAGAGGCGTTTTTACTTACTGCAAGCATGTTTTAAGTTTCTAAAGGCAACATTCGATATTGTTTTTATAAATGTACCATACATAAATAATCGTAAATAACGATACTTAGGTAATAATAGTACAATGTTTTATATTTACAATTGATAATGTCTTATAGAACATGCATTTGAAAAAAAAAATGATGTTACAGAATTAATAATATAAAAGTTTCAAATTCCTTACTTGTTGTTTTTCTTATTTTTTCGCAACTGTATTAAAAAACGTCGTTCAATACACGTGCGGAAATGTCATTCTTCGCAAATGACATACTTTCCGCACTAGCATCGAAATGTACTATTTTTATTCAAGTCTGTACCGGGAGAATCAAATCGGAATTCCATACATTATTAATAATAATTTATTATACGATAGGTTTTTTTTTTCAATTTTAATAGAGGCACACGTCAATGCCCCTATTTTGCCACCATATCGATTTTTAATATAATTCAAATTATATTACGCAAACGGTTAGAACTCACGTATAAATTGTCACTCCGGGCGACATTTTTCGAACTCTTCTGTTTCTGTTTCTTTCTTGGGTGTGCGAGGCGCGCTCGTCGCAGGTGCACTCGTCCTGAGGAAGAACTCCCGAAGAGTTCGAAGCATGTCGCCCGGAGTGACAATTTATACGTGAGTTCTAACCGTTTGCGTAATATAATCTTGAAATGACTCACGAAAGTTTAAATTCAAATAATTCAAATTATTTTGCTGTTGTAGAAAATTTTTTGTTTGCAACGTTACATAATTAGGTCTTAAAATTCTCGAGTCTATAATAACAAAACGAGCGTACTCGTTTTGTTACAGCAACTCTCTTATTTTAAGAGCCCTTATTATGTAACTGTTGCATTAAATACTATAACACAGCCATGCTTTAGTCTAACAGATCCCCCGTCAGTTTTTTCACTCGGATAAGGCATTTATAAATATATACACAAAAAATACATATCTTATTTTATTATGTTACACCATCTAGAAGCATATTTGCAAATTATTTGTCAATATTAAGGCTATTAGGCTAAATAAAGATGAAGGGATATATCCCTCCTTTACTATCTGGTTAGACTAGGGACATTGTCCGTATTTTTTATGTTTAATTAATGAGTTTATAGTCAGTACATATGTGTGTAAGTACATTGACAACGCAAATATAATACCATGTTTCCACCAGACTGGTCTGAAACTCTGAACAGAACGATTTTTTCTCTAATCCTCAGTTTAAATTATTCATATTTTATTGGATTATGGTTCATTTGTAAGTTTCAGGAAATATAGCTATATTTCTCAAAGTAATAAACTATAACTGCTGTTTGGCTTTTTAATAAAATCACTCTTTGAATGTAGCATTTGCATTTGAAAACCATCATGCTCGGTTCGGATTATATCGTAAAATATCAATTGCAACAAGTGCTTGTATAAAATACTTTCACCTAGTTTTAGTGCAATAGTGAACCACATTTGGTTGTAGTTTATATTAATATAATTAACGCCATCGATAGCCGATACTTATCTAAACTCTCAGTAAAAAAATAATTGCTTTTGGCCAGCGTCTAGCCGGGGGGCAAAGATGAGGCCGACGATGAAGCGAGCTCATTCAGAAGATGCCTATTCACTCGTGCCTTAAAAAGTTACAAGTAAGTTAGTTAACTTAAGTTATTTCGTATGTACTACGTAGCATGTTTCTATTAATATAATTAACGCCATCCGGATAGCCGGTACTTTTCTAGACTCTCAGTAAAAATAATAATGTAATAGTTATTTCGTATCTACTACGTAGCATGTTATATTTAATTATATTATCAATGTTAGCTGCTGCTGTTATATTATCATCATGGCTTTCATCTTTACAATTTGGTCTCAGCACTAGCGCCTTCCTCATGGAGGCATTCAACTAGTGCAGATCAATATAAATGTTTACTTTACAAAGGCATCTGCGGCTTATCAGATCCCAAACGGATGAACCGATTAGAGTGCGGTTTGTTTTATCGAACGTCTTGTTTGTCGAGATTGTTTATTAATTTATTTAAACTTTATTGCACAAAATGTATTTGTACACATTGCGGGCTTAATGCCAAATGGCATTCTCCATCAGCCGACTGGCTGAACAGAGATTTATGAAAGGTGCAAAAAAAAGTTATTGTTCTTATTTTTGTCCAAAGTTGTATGGTTGGTTGGAGATTTTAAATAAACTATTGTTTCGAGTTTTACATAGGAACGCCGTAAGTCTTAAGACTCATTAAAATGCCTGTATTCAATTTACAATTTATCTTTAGTGTTTGTACACTAAATGCATACGTATGACAGGTTATATAATGTAATGTGTCAGACTTAAAGCACAAGAATACTTACTTTCTTTTGTATGCCTAGCTTTTATAATGTTTTTTTTTCTTTTGATTTTAAAAACACTACACTTATTGCATATAGATTATCCATTGCATTAAAAATACGTATGCGATAGATATTTATAGAAGCTGCATAACATACATGTATAATTAATAGGCAATTGATTATATCATAGATATCCAAAACAATACGTCAACATCACTCGCAAGTCGACATACCTTAGCTTCCTTTAGCCACGATGAAATAAAAAAACATGCTACTCAATTGTGTTCAAGTGTTATTAATTTTAAAAGGCCACGGTGCTGAGCGGGGCATGAAACCAATACGATATCGCAAATTTAAACTCCGTTTGTATATTGTGCATGGAGCTGTCGATTCGACCAGCGACAAGCGCAACCTTCACTGGCCGATACTGAATAGTTTTAGATGTTAAATGTGCTATCTTCACGGCACTTTGTACGAAGGTTCCTCTTTTAATAACAATCTTGCTGTGAGCAATTAAATTTTGTTTATCATTAAATCAAGAGTTAATTGGAATACGTAAAATCTTAAATACCTTAAGGTACAAGAAGTTTTTTTTTTCATTATGAATTCTGCATATAATCCTATAATATAACATACCTCTTCGTCGCGTATGTCTTTGAGCGTGTAGGAAACGACTGTGATGCCCATGTTGATCAAATCACTGGAAGCTACCTCGAATACCTGGAATTAATTTTAGCAGTACTTGAACGAGATTGTATTTAATTTATAAAAACATCACTGAATGAGAACAAAGCGAAATGATTAAATAAAATACAATTGAAAGGCGCAAACATGTTTAAGGTGATTATTAAAGATGGGGTCAGTATTTTACATATTTTTTCCACAAAATACAGTATCATTTTGAGCTTAAGCAGGATAAAGTCGCAATAACCTTTTTGGAGAACATTTTCCTGTCCTTATAGATCTCCTCAACTGTCATGGAGCCCATAATAGCACGCTGATGACCTTCCAGGGTCACGAGGGCTATATGTTGAATTTCTTGCTCCGACTTGCCCAGAAACTGTTCGCATGCTGACAACAGCATCTCGGCGTTCTGGCCTTGTATTTTCACCTAGAATTATTATTAGTTTCACAATTAAAGATTAAACAGCACTTATAAGAAAGAAAGAGAAGTAAAACACAATTCACATTCTTAATAAGCACATTATTAACTAATGTTAAAAATAGTGATTGCTATGTATTTGTTGGTGTTGAATAGAGAGTCGATTTTATCTCAAATATGCATAAATCATAAAGTGAATCATTGTAATATCGTAATGTTGGCTGATATCAATATATCTAATATATATAAACGAGCAATTTTTGTATGTATCATATTTCGGGGATCTCGGAATCACTACTTAGGATATCGATCAAATTTACATTACGAGGCAAAATATCGATTTAGCCAGGTTTCATTTACGGGAAAACACCAAAGATGCCGAGCAAAGCCGAACAAAAGCATCAAGTACTAAAATATTACGAATGCTATGCATAAAACCTCAACTAGCCTTGCCTCTTTAGTACCTTATTGTACAATCACCCTGAATATAATAAGAAGCAATTCGAAAGCAATGAGGCCTAAACCTGCGCAATTCCGGTGACAGATATCGGCACGCCCTGGCTTGTGTAGACTGTAGGCGACTCCACCTGGAGAGTCATCGTGTTGAGTGATATCCGTTGCACGCGTTGGATAGAGGGCCACACGAAGGCTCGGCCTCCCGGCACGAGGAGGGGCTTCGAGTAGCAGCATCCTGGAGACAACAATCAATTCGTGTACAATCCGCCATCAAATATATCTGGACCCCCAGGGTACTCAATAATGCACACCAACGCCCTGACAAAACAGTCGTGTTCAGGTTTCCATGAGCATCTTATCCGCTCCAATGTTTGAAAACTAATTAACGAATGTACTCAACGTGATGTTTTGTGCCAAGTGCTTATTCAAAACCATCGACGATATTTTTATAATTATAAGTATTATAGAGTGCTCCACCACGCTTGAAATGTGTAAATCAAAGTCAAATTATTAAATGGGCGGCTTTCAAATTTATTCGACTGTAGTTAAGGTTTAACCGTGGTAAAAAAAGTTACCTCAAGGCAAATATAGGTCAAAATTAAAACTGGTTTAATGTTCTCCAATTCCATTCATCATCAGCCACAGTCCGTGCATACTAAATGCAGGCCTCCATCAGAATTGCGCCATAATCTTCGACTCTAAATTTTATTAAGACTTGGAATTCAAAGCAAATTACGTTCAATAAAATCTCGGTATTGATATCTTTTAAACCTCTTTTGTAAACTTTTTACTACTGCCCGGTAAAAGTCATTCATTAATATTAAAAAGAAGTGAAATTCAAACGGCGATGAGCTTATGTTTTTCTGGAACTACCGAACAAACGTGATAATTATGAGCGATTTGTCAATGTTAATTAAATGAGAGCACCGAGCGGTAGTAAAATTCTTGACCAAACTGGTAAAAAATGAAATGGCTATAAAAAAGAAATGGATTATGTTTACCGTGAGTCTGCTCCTTCCTTATCAACAATTCAGAAGTGGTCAAGTCAATTTAAGCATGGGGGAGAGAGTATCGAAGACATAGAGCTGGTCAGCCCGTCGATGCTTCTTCATCAGAAAATTAAAAAAAGTGAAGAAAATTATATTTGAAGAGGGTTGAGTGAAGGTGAAAGCAATAGCTCAAAGAACCAACCTTTTTATTGGTATCAGACACGATATAATTCATGACCATCTTAATATGTCAAAAGTCAGTTCGAGATGGGAACCGCGAATCCTGACACCGCTTCAGAAAAATACGCGTGTTGCTTGTTGATCCGAATTTCTTGAGGTGTGCGGTGAAATTCCTGATAAGATACTGCAAAATTTTGTTAGTAGAGATGAAACGTGGGTTCATCATTATGACCCTGAGAGCAATCAAGAGTCCATGCAGTGGCACATTAATGGAAGTCCTCATCCCAAGAAGTTCAAGGTCTTCAGCTGGCAAGGTCATGTTCACAATATTCTGGGATTGTGATGGAATATTGCTGATCGATTATAAAGAAAAGGTTGTAAGTATTAAATGAGAGTACTACGCTAATATTCTACGCCAAATAAAGGTAGCAATCAAACATAACAAAAGGGGAAAATTAGCCAAAGGTGTTCTGCTTCTGCAGGACAACGCCCCTGTGCATAATGCTCATATTGCCAAGGCTGCTGCTCTTGAATCTGGGTTCGAAACTTTTACATACCCACCGTATAGTCCAGACTTGACACCGAATGACTTCTTTTTGTTTCCCAATCTCAAAAAGGATCTATGTGGAAATTGATTTTCTAACGATGAAGCATTGAAGACAGTAGTGTAGGAGCATTTTGACACCAAAGACAAAAATATTTTTATGAGGGGTTGAAAAAACTAATTGACCCGTCTTATAAGTGCATACACATAGGGGAGGAGTATATTGAAAAAAAAAAACAAAAATAAAACACCTATCGTATTTATTTTGTTTTCATTCTACCGAGAATTTATTGAACACCCCTCGTATGTTAACATTATGAAATCGAACAGTGAAATAAAAGTGAAGTTACTTGTGAGAGATAGTTACCCCTCTCTCTCAAGTATTGCCTTTATCAGGTGTTTCTGAAAGTATAAGAACGAGTTCTATATAAAATTAAATGAAGTTATAACATTCGTTATGCCTATTTTTTTAATGATAAATTTAAAATTATACATTGAACTTATTATCTAATCAATTACTGTACAATTTCTTCCGACGTCATTAATTGTATGCCAATGACCGGACCTCGGTGTTAGTGTTTTTCCGAAGATATGCCTTGGTTAGTGCCCAAAGTCTCAATAGGTCTGGCTTCTGAGCAGTTTGGAGGATTCATGTGCTCAGGCACGTATCCGAAGCTAACGTGGTCTTGGAGTAGTGCAGGGATGCCAATTCCGGGCAAAATAGAACAGGTCTATCATGCTCGCGGATCATAGGCAGTAGACGACGATTTAAGCACTCGGTGATGTACGTATCGGACTTCATCATTTGCGTAATGACAAATGGCTTGGATAATTTGCCGCACTCACAAAATTAGCGACAATGAGCAGGTGTGTCGAATATTAGTCTAGGTCGTGAGACTAGGGACTGGTCATCATCACAAAAAAACTTAAATTAGATAAAATCATTTACTGATTTTACATTAAAATCAGCAAAACTAAATTAGGAAGTCATCCCGGGCAGTTTCCACTACAGCTGTTAGGGATTTTGTTGCCAAAACTATTTTTAGGTATCAAAAATAGTACTATTTTCGCAATTTTTTAAAAGCCCATACAAAAGGACTTTTAAAAGAAATGTTGTGAAAAAAATACTTGCTACTTACCAACGATTTTATCTCAGCTCATAACTATTGAAATTACCCACATAATGGTGTAAATAAAAATATACCGCATGAATAGAGTGAGAGCAGCTAAAAACTTTCGGAACAGCCCACGTAGCTTGCCAAACCATTGCTTTTATACTGAATTTTTCAGTGATATCACTGATATCATGCCCCCCGTATAAAATTGGGCACCCGCCGGGAGCATTTTTTATCAAATTTTATGTACGTTTCGTCTTCCATAATAATGCATGCTGATTTTCGGCACAAGAGAGTATCATAAAACTTTCGAGCTCTTGGCTTCACACTTGCGGCCTGCTTGTCTCTTCATTTTGCTTTTTTTCTGTTTTAAGTTAATTTTATTCCTTGCTTTGGCTCGATGTACATTGCTTGACGATTTCCGTAGTTTTTTGGGCACATCCCTAACAGATAGACCGGGTTTTCTACTGAACGCTTGAGCGATTTTCCGGTCCAGATTTCGGTCTGCAGGTCCCGGTTTTCGGCCGCTTTTCGGTGCATCGCAAAAGGAGTATTCTTCGCCGTACTTTCGTATTGCTGTACGTATGGCTCCGATGCTGGCTCCCACCGTTATTGCCAACTCTTTAACATTATGTTAGGGATTGTACACTATTTGTGCACGATTATTTTACGCTTTTCGGGAGAAATGCCTCGCATTTTGTGTATTTTACAGAAATTCACTTCAAATAATGAGCGTCAGGGGCCTTTCAGCTCGAAGTACGATTTTTTCTATGGAAATTTTAGTTTAACTTGTTTGCACCAGATGTCACTGGGTGCTATCCTTATCGCACTTGCATATTGTAGTGACAGGGATGCAGCGTTCGTGCGGTTAGTTCTTACTAAATACACAACGGCGCTACGATCTATGTAGAGTATTTCACTGGTATCTCTATCTCAGTATATATATTGTACTTTGTGATGAGCGTATTTGTTGGTAACCATGGAAACAGAAAACCTATATTCAAACTTTTTTCTTATCATTATTAGTAAAGACATGGGAGCACTCCAAAAACGTGCTTATACTTTCTGGAACACCCGATATTACAGTGTTATAGCGATCATACTTATCCGTCTTTTTATTCAGCTGATATCATGGTATTAGGGACTACGTGCAACAGGCTTTGTTAATTAGTACGAAGCACGATGGACAGACGTTCGAGGTCAGCACTCAATAAACGGCCGCGCTAAATTGACGTAATTGACCTAAATGCCGAATAGCGAACTACATCTGCTGAATGAACTTGGAAATCTTCATTCGGTGACTCAATGCTATGCCATAATCCATAATATAATAAACTGAAAAATACACTAGGAATACTACAATACCTTGGAAGCTCGAGGGAGTGTTTACCGTGTTGCGTAGCTTGCTATTAATAATAACGACGCGTAACAGCCCTATTTAGCTTAAAGGTATACTTTGGTAGAAACAATCGCCATGGCCAAAAGTATTAACCACTCCCGCGTTTTTCGTATTTAAAGAACTTTGAATCAAGCATTTCATTGAGGTTAAAGATAGTTGCGCGTAAAAAAAATTGCTTTCGGTCTTTCATTTTATTGCAAACCCGATTATTTTAGCCTTCAGTTTTCTAGGATAAGCTACTTTGAAATGATATCTACTGAAGTTTTCTAGATGTTTGTATGCTTTTTTATATTTTACGTCAATGTAAAATATAAATTGACGTAATTGACCTAAATGCCGAATAGCGAACTACATCTGCTGAATGAACTTGGAAATCTTCATTCGGTGACTCAATGCTATGCCATAATCCATAATATAATAAACTGAAAAATACACTAGGAATACTACAATACCTTGGAAGCTCGAGGGAGTGTTTACCGTGTTGCGTAGCTTGCTATTAATAATAACGACGCGTAACAGCCCTATTTAGCTTAAAGGTATACTTTGGTAGAAACAATCGCCATGGCCAAAAGTACGAGGCTTGCACTGAAAGTGGCGGGAATCGAATACTTATTAATTTATTTTTAACATGTATTATACCTTTTTATAATCTCTGAAGTTTCCTTATCTCAACACACTGGCCACTTAGAAAAAAAAAAGTATGGTTCGGTTTCAATTGTTTATTGAAGTCGTCGAGTCACTGCTTAAAATGGAATTGTGCCGTGAAAATTTCAGAGCTATGATTTATTATGACTTTAAAAGTGGACTAACACAAAAACAATGTGAAGAGCGGATGGTTGCTGCTTTTAATATTGAAGCTCCTTCAAAGACTACAATATACAGGTGGTATTCAGAATTTCAACGTGGCCGTGTATCCCTCACCGACGAAGTGCGTGAAGGTCGACCAAAATCGGCAGTCACGCAAGAAAACGTCGATGTTGTGCGTCGTCTGATAAATGAAGACCGACATGTGACATATCGGGAAATTCAAGAGCACCTGGGTATTGGAATGAGTCAAATACAAATTATTTTAAAAGAAGAATTAGGCGTGAAAAAGTTATTTTCCCGTTGGATACCTCACCTATTGTCTGACGAGCAGAAAATAGTCCGTGTCAATTGGTGCCGCAAAACTTTGAAAAGATTTAACAAGGGACGCTCAAATGCTGTTTTTAGCATAGTATCAGGTGACGAGTCGTGGATATACGCTTATGAGCCTGAAACTAAAAACCAATCCCGAGTATGGGTCTTCGAAGACGAGCTCAAACCCACAAAAGTTGTTCGTTCTCGCAGTACGGCTAAGAAGATGGTGGCTACGTTTATCTCTAAATCTGGTCACGTAGCTACTGTGGCTCTTGAGGATCGTAGAACAGTCAATGCTGATTGGTACACCACTATTTGTTTGCCGAACGACTTTGCTGAACTCCGAAAAACAAACCCTAGTCGTCGCATCATCCTTCACCACGACAACGCCAGCCCACACACCGCTCGGACAACAACTGAGTACCTGGACGGTGAAAAAGTCGAAATATTGGACCACCCTCCATATAGCCCTGACTTAAGTCCCAACGACTTTTTTACATTCCCCAGAATCAAGGACAAACTGCGTGGTCAGCGGTTTCAGACGCCAGAAGAAGCAGTGGAGGCCTATAAAATAGCCATTTTGTCGACCCCTACTTCAGAGTTCAAAAAGTGCTTTATGGACTGGTTTGAACGCATGCATAAGTGCATGAAATACAAAGGAGAATATTTTGAAAAACAATAAAAATAAATAAACTCACTTATACTGCATATTTTCTTCTATTCCCGAAACTTTCAGTTTTACCCTCGTATTAACCACTCCCGCGTTTTTCTAATTTAAAGAACTTTGAATCAAGCATTTCATTGAGGTTAAAGATAGTTGCGCGTAAAAAAAATTGCTTTCGGTCTTTCCTTTTATTGCAAACCCGATTATTTTAGCCTTCAGTTTTCTAGGATAAGCTACTTTGAAATGATATCTACTGAAGTTTTCTAGATGTTTGTATGCTTTTTTATATTTTACGTGAATGTGTATTTTTGTAATTATAAAATAATAGTTTATTCACCTAACCGCGCCCGCTAGCAGTAAGCGAGGGAAAGCAACGTCAGCCGGAGTCAGTCCCTGGATGGGTGACCGCTTGGAGTGGTTACTAACTGAGCGCTCCCGTGCTTTGGAAGACACGCAAAGCCGTTGATCCCGGGTGCTGTCTATGACGGCAGTCGTTAAGTGCTAAGTCAAATTCAAAGCCTTTGTGTGGCTTGCTAACTTCTAACAGTAAAGTTGACCACGCACTTGACAAGCCCAAATCCCAATAGGGCCTAGTTTCACCCTTGTGTTGGAAGGTCAGATGGCAGTCGCATCCGTAAAAACTACTGCCTACGTCAATTTTTGGGATTAGGTAGCGGACCCAAGGCCTCCTTCAGGATGCATCTGTACTGGGATAAAGCTATGATGATGATGATGGGTTGATTAAAGTTACAAAGGAAAATTGGGGGTGGTTAATACTTTGGGTTTTGGCCATGGCTGTATAGTTAGCATGTCAGGCGTCTATGATAATAAGTAGTTAGGGGATCCATAGCAATGTTCGGCCGCCTTCCTTGACATACAACAGGCGTTTGATGAAGTGTGGCACAAAGGGTTGTTAGACAAAATCAAGACTCATCCCTCACACTTACTACGGTCTACGCACTATTAGAATCTTATCTATGAGAAATAATATTCCAAGTTATAGAGGGAGACTGTGCCTCAACCTTCTTTGATATAAAAGCAGTGTTACCGCAGAGATCCATTTTAGGCCCAGTGCTGTATGTATTCTCACATCCAACTTGCCACAGGTCCTTGGAGTGATCACGGCAACTTTTGCTGATGATACTGCCATCCTTGCTACTAGACAGATGATGCGATGACATTGACAAATGGCTAAAGCAATGGCGCATAAAAGTCAATGCAACGAAATCTGCACATGTGACACTTACGACAAAGCAACTGGCCACCTGTCAAACTAGGCAATAGTATATTTCGACACATGAATGAAGTGAAATACCTTGGCACGCACTTAAGACTGTAGACAGGTGTTCCTAAAAATTTTTTTCTCATAGACCACTTTCAAAAGTTAACTGGTTCTGGTAGACCCCCTACACCACACCATATTCCCAAAAACCCCATTTTTTGTCATGCCAACATAGACCCCGTCGAGTCTCCTGTGGACTGCTGCAAGTTCACCTGGACCACATTGGGAACCCCTGCGTGTTCATGGAGATGGATGTGTTACATGGAGGGAGTACTTACAAGCAAAACAGAATGAGGCCAACATTCATTATTAAGGAATGTACTGGTTGCTCAACAGAAATTCGAAACTGTCAACAAACTACTGGTCTATAGTAGTTTATAGTGCAATAATGGTTACTCATCAAAATCAAGCAATATGAATGGATTGATCTTCCCAATGTTTCAGACCTTCATCATCACATCCACTGACAAGAGTTTGTAACATCAGGAAGTATGCGGTAAATGGTGGTGATAAAATGCAGTGTGAACTGTCAAATGCGGCCGTGAAAAATCTGAACCTTAATAATATCCATTTTCCTTTTTCTTGATTGTATTTAAACAAACAGGAAGGATGACTAAGACTCAGGGTGGGTAGCACATATCCTCTACTCACTATCTTTCTCACCTCCTGTTGTCACAACAGGTCCTTCAGCCAACTTAAGATTAAAGACGGATCATTATTAAATACTGCACTGCCACCTGTCATCAAATAGAAACTTGTCAAACTATCCATAACATATGAATATACCAAACACCGCTTTTTATAAAGCTGAGGGTGAACTTTAAAATTGTATGGAATCATCTTCAATTTAAACACTTTCACACAACAATGGTCAATGTTTTCAATTCAGGACCACATAGACAAACCTGCCAGGAAAATATTTTTAAAAATCTTTGGAATTAATTACCCTATTAAAACCAGTCAATGTAATAAAATTGTGCAGGTTAATTAAAACTCATAGTCCAAATTTTATGTCAGTACAGTGCTGTCCAAAACAAGATCTGTGACCTATCTTAGCACAGCATAGCATGGTAAATAGGGCTTGCATCTGAATGATATGGTATGTAATGTGTACTTGGCTGAAGGACCTGTTGTGCCAACAGGAGGTGAGAAAGATAGTGAGTAGAGGATATGTGTGTATGTTTGTTGAGATAATTACATCATAGTACAGTCACCGGCAATAGTATCTTCCTACACGAAGGCCGCAAAAATATATGACACGCTCTTATTTGTAGGGTCATAAGTGCGTGTCACATATTTAAGCGGCCTTCGCGTAGGAAGATATTATTGCCGGTGACTGTACTATTATTTGATATAAGCCTATCACTCCTATCAGTGTCATATCAACAGATTGTTTGGAATTTCTCAATAATATACTATGTAGTATAAAACCCATCTAAATATAAATAAATAATCAAAAATGAATAGAAAATACGTTCGCAATGCCGATTGATTATTCTCGAAATAAAGATTGTTAAATTTAAGCTTAGTAGATGTAGGTATTTCATGAGCAGGGCAAAAGAATGGAATCTTAAATAGGCACCTAAAATACAGCAGAATATGGTGATTCACGCATCATTTATAAGAAAATATCACACAGGAAAACTATAGCGTGTGTAGATAAGTAGGTACTTACCAGACACCACTAGAGCCTCGTTAGGGCCACAAGTGACGAACCCCCAGGTCATTTTTACTTTCCTTTAGGTGAATACAGTCCAACAAAAACGTAGGAACTATGGCTATTTTACAAATGAGTTGTTATAAATTTCACAACACAAAAATAGCTTGCTAAAGCCAGAGACGGCCGCTAATCCGAAACGACATTTATGTTGGTGTTGCCAGTTGCCAGTCTCCCAGTCAAAGTTTTCCAAGTATTGCCAGAAGCATTTTGCGTTTCGATTCGCGCACCAAGGCCAAGGGTTCCGTACAACGATCGTGCACCGATCCCGACCTAATTAATTCAGTAAAATAACGCTATGGGTACAATGCCATCTATCGGACAATTATATCAACTTAGTTAAGTTTTTTTTTTGTTTCTATTTATATGTTTGTTTTTTCAATTTGGTAACACGATACCATTGGCGAGATTGGCGGTAACCTAAGCCTAAAGCCGGGTCCACAGCGCCATGTTTTTCGTGTTTGCAAACATCAAACATGTTTTTCGAACACAAAATAGGCGTGGCCTCAATGTTAAGGCCGGTCCACTGCACCAAAAATCCAACAAAACATGTTAGACCTTACATGACGTCTATGACGAAAACGTATTTTATAACGTACGTTTTACGTGGTTTTACATAGACGTAAACACTAGTTTTAACGAATTGACTGCCATCTAACGGACCACAACTGTACCTTAGCAAACCGCAGAATAACACATACGCCAACAGATGCCAATAAAGTGACCTCAACTTGCAATAGGTACATTATACTGGAAGGAAGATGGCGTTATGTTAGCGTAAAAGTATACCAATCCGCTATATTATTAAGATAGAGTCTGACGAGCATAAGTCTGCACCAGCAATTTTAATTTATTGTCTGTAAATCGGTATATGATAACACTGATGATAGGGCACTAATTAGTCTTGATACTTGTGTATGATCTTTAATATTTAAACAAGTGAAAATAATAGTACTAGTAGTGAGTATTAGTATGTATGTATATGTATGTATAAATAAATAAATAATATATGTCAGCACTCAGCCTATATACCTACGCCCCACTGTTTCGTACAAGCCTCCTGTCATTCTCGAACCCTGTTGGCCAGATCGCCATTAAAAAAGATAAGAAGAAGATTCTCGAAAATTGCATGTTCGTGTGCTGGAATCGTAGTACGTTTTTTCTCATGCATCATTGAACGGATATATATATTTTTTTAATGGCAGTTTTACTGATTAGGCCACGTAATTTTGATAACGACCGAAGGGAGTGTTTTAATTCAACACGAGTTACCTATTCGCACGTGTATCGTACAACATTTTACAGTGCATATGGCTCTCTAAAGTTTCGACATATGCACGTAATCTGCTGATTACCGCACTTGTGCGGTAAAGTAGCACCATATGTACCGTAACAATAATTTTCATTTTATTGTGCGTTTTGTTTGCCCTTTGTCAAAACTACCACAATTATACTCAACTTACTTAGCTTAGCTAAAGTAGCGCCATATGTTGTAAAAATCGTCAATTTTAGTAACTTTTACAAAAAAGGGATTACACCCTGTATAACTGTTAGCTTAGCTGCAACATAATTCCCGTTGCGGGTTCTGGTAGACGAGAGGTTTTTAATGGAATTTTATACAAACATTGAAAAACTACCAATATTGTTTGATAAACTCACCGGTCAAAGACATGATGAGATGTAAACATTGCCGCTTTTCTGCGATAATCACCTCTCGTTGTTCTCTCTCGGTGTCATAATTCTCGCTCGCCACTTTTATACGGTTTGCCCATAATTAGTGCTAAGAATCGAAAACAAATTAATTCAATTTAATTCGTATGACACATTCACATTTGACTTGACATCTGCGTCAAATATAAAACATTCCCATACGTAATTTTTAAATGGTTGACAGTTCATTTGCTTGGAAGAGATATACTGGTCTGACTCTAATCTACGGAACTTGGCGCCCATTTAGATCTCAATTCTTTTGTCAGTGAACTTGGCTGCCATTTTCACATTTATGTTTTTGATGGGATATGATCTTCTCGCTCTTAGCGGTATTATTATTTGACGTCCACTCTGGATACTCTGAGCTCCGAGGTTGTTACCTTTGTTTTTAACTTTTTACAGCCACTGTAATGACGTCATAATTTACTTACGACCTTCTGGAATTCACAACTTTTAGATTAGATATATTTTAGAAAGAAAATGAGGATATCGGGATAAATAAAATAAAAAGTGAACCTTAAAATTTCATTTTCTATCGATCTAGATCAATATCATTGTCTAGATCATCATAAAATGGCCTCCTTGAAAATATAGTTGTCAATTATAAAGTATACCAAGGAGGCTAGAGAAGAGAGGGCTAAAGAAATGTCATTTAACCTATTCTGCTCCTCTAAGCTTTGACAGACAGGTATATTAAATTAATATATATAAAGTATGTTTATTTTCACACATAGTAATTACATAATATAGTCATAACATATACAATATGTATGGTGTAAGATAAATTAAGTAATATTAAAAAAAAACAAAGCTAAGGCTAGATAAATGAAAATAAAAAAAGCAATACTATAAATAAAAAACTTGAGCCAAATCGGCGCCAGGCGGTAAGGTGCCCAGGAAGCTGGCCGCGTTGCCACGTTGTATAGCAATGCTAATACGTTGGGCTAGGTATGAGCCAGCCCTCTGGTCACCAGAAGCGTCGACAAGGCGTTTTGAAAGAACTTTATTAATTAATTAAATATTAGATGTCAGATATAAATGGTGGTAGATGTCAGAGAGATTATGTTTACATTTGACCACACGTAAAAGACCCACTGATAATACCTATTTCGGATATAAATTGATAATATGGTACTCATTAATAAATGATTAATTGTTTACAAAACACCTACGGTATGGCAAACTTAGAATAAGAACGCTAATTTGCTATGTAGTGTATGACAAGTGAGAGGAAGATTATGATTCCTGTGAAGAATACAGATCGAATCCAGCGATGGTGTAGAGCTGGGTGTGAGTTGTAGATATATATAATTTTATCCCGGGACCCGGGTATGTCCTAAAACTACGACCAAGACCACCAGGGGACCCCCCAGGCGGCAGCATCCCTAGAGTGCGGTGGAGATACTGCGATCGCCAACCCGCATGCCAAGCGTGGCGGTTATGGCATATACCTCCCGTGAATTTGGGGGAGGCCTATGTTCAACAGTGGACGTAAGTATGTAAGTTGTCATCAATATTTGCAATCCCTTCTGCCACTTGCCGAAATCTGATTCAGCTCTGTAATTTGGCATACTTTACTACTTTAAGTTCGGTGACAATACATTATAGGTACACTAAAAAAGCCTATACCTAACGCCAATCAGTACAATAATGCGTTCGGTTCGGGATGCTGTTGGGACTGGCTAGGTGGTGTAGCGCTGCGTGTTTGTTTGCGGAGGCCCGCACGGACAGTTTTCAGGCACTAATGCGCTAGAAGATCGCCTCAATGCTGAACAGGCTCAGAGGAAGTTCCAACAGAATCCTGGGTGTCATTGCTGACAAGTACGACTGCCCTATATACTGGGTCAGCCAAATAAAAGCGGTTGCGCAATTAGGTAGGTGTTATTTGCAGATACTAACTTAGAATAAGATTCACTAACATTATATGGATGTTTAACGTCTAAAATAAAGATTTACTTAATCTAATTTAATTTTAATTATTATGGTACCACCTGGAGACAGAGTGCCCATTGCAACTCCTAAATTACCTACCTACACAAGATAAACACGTAGTTATTGAGCTCTTTCGAACCAGTTCGAACCGTCTCAACAAGTATTTCATGATTGTGGAAAAAAGTACAGTCGGCAATAGAAGCTTGTACCAAAAATGATTTTTTAGACAGAGATTTGCTGATAATTATAAATACTACGTCAATGATATAGCTTGGTCATACACAACCGACGGCTTAAGTGTAGGAATACTACACTATACGTAGTAACTAGTAGTGAGGTTGATCAATGATAGCCAAACTACAGGCAAATTACTAGAGCGGGCCGAGAATGTATTTAACTAAGTTTCGTAGGTATTTTAACTGGCTACAGAATGGGAATCCATAATTCCCTGTTTGTAACTGGTTATGCATTGGTCCTGCGTTATGCTGTCGTGTTTGGTAACTAACTGACTTTCGTAAACTGGCTACGGAATTGGGAATACAAAATTCTCTATTTTTAGATTTTGCAGCTGTTTCCGTATTGGGCCAGATTTATGCAGAGATCCTATACGTTCATCAAGGGGGATGGAAAAGCTCTTATACAGCTAAATTGAGAACTTGTGTTAAACGGCTGGCGGATTGCCGTAAAAATCGCTTTAATTTGGGTGGGTACCTATTTGTTCATATAAATAGTTTGAAGCATATGTCTGGGGCAGCGCCGCCAAAAGTCATTTGCTTCTGGGAGAACGGGCCCAGCGTGCTGTGATCCTGGTTATGTTAGAAAACCTTTCCGTTCCACTTCTGACGCTCTCTATATATCGTGAAACAAGCCTTTTGAGAGTCAAACAACTGACTGTACGGAAGTCGACAACAGGGGTGCTACCGCGAACTTCGAAAATCGAACTTCGTATCGTACCGTCCCTTTCCGTCATATAGAGTATAACACGAGAGTGAAAGGGACGGCACGACACGGAGTTCGATTTTCGAAGTTCGCGGTACCTTATTGTCGGTGGTAAAATATTTAGTGATATCATCTGATATCAACTATACATTGATGTTTAATTTTGATAGTCTTAATTTTAAGACACTTTAGTATTAAACTCTTACCAAAAACCTATAGTTTTGGTTCGGCGAACACTAATTGATGATTTACCTTTTTCTAATGACACGCATTTTATGATAATTCCCGTTGTCGTTTTTTTACAAAAGTATTTCCATTTATGACCTCTCGACAAGTACCAACACGTCTCTCAAACCGATACCGAGCGCACAGAAAGCATACAAGAGGGGCACCGACAGTAAAGTCCCTTTTTCACTAAACTTTAAGGGCTGCTCTATATCTTAAAAAATCGATTTAAAAACTTGTGTCTTTGCCAGATAAAATTTTAGAGCCTGCTTATTAATAAAGAGTAAAAAAAGAGAAATCATGTTATTTTTTCGACATTTTACATTAAACTCGATTATCTCGGAAACTAGATACCCTTTTCCCAGATAACGCCACATATGTCTTTGTATAGTTCAAAATAAATCTATTCTTATTGTAAATTAAAAAGTGGAACTATGATAAGGTCAACAAATAATACTTATATGATCTCTTTGTTGCTTTTATTATATTTATTATACGACCATGTCGCTCGGTAGTTGCGTTATTATTTGATGGGGTACTGTGAGGGCCGGAGTCACCTATCGGAGTTTATGCCATAGAGAATATAATGAATCCTAAACAAAACTGTCGCAAGTCACAACATGGTCACAACTGTCACGCCAATATAAAGAAAAATCGAAAACGTGCATATCGGGCCACGCTCAGTGTAGGGTTCCGTAGTTGATCAATAACAAGCAAATGAGAATACCTTCGCAGCGTTTCGTACGTCTTTTATTAGGAAGGGAAGACTTTTTACGATAACTCAATAACAAAAAAAACGCCACAAAATAACACGAAAAAATTAAAAAAAAAATACTAAAATTCACGAAAAATTCGAAAGAAACAACAAAAAACACGAATATTCCTGCAAAACTACAACACGACTTAAAAAAACACGAAAGAACTAAAAACATACCAAATAACACGTAAAACTTATAAAAAAGACAAAAAACAAAAGAAAACTGACGAAAAGTACAAAAAATTAAAAAAAAAAACTTTTATACAGTCCAAAAACATCAAAAAACACAAAATAACGCTACAAAATAACAAGTAAAAACATTTAAAAAAAATACCAAAATTCACAAAAAAATCGAAAAAAAACAACTAATAACTCGAAAAATGTTACAAAATACAAGCACGATTTAAAAAATCATGAAAGAACTAAAAAAATACCAAAAACACATAAAAACTAAGATAAATACCAAAAAAACATGAAAAAACTAAAAACCTGTCGAAAAGTACAATAAGTCGAAAAATACGAAGACTTATAGAAAAGAAAAAAAAACTGACGAAAAGTACAAAAAATTCTAAAAAACTATTATACAGTCCAAAAACATCAAAAAACACGAAAAACCCTACAAAATAACAAGTAAAAACTAAAAACAATACCAAAATTCACAAAAAACTAAAAATAAACAACTAAAAACACAAAAAATTATACAAAATACATGCACCAGTTAAAAAAAATCACGAAAATACAAAAAAATACCAAAAACACGTAAAAACTAAAAGAAATACCAAAAAAATGACAAAACTAAAAACCTGTCGAAAAGTACAAAATAAATACGAAAAAACTTATAAAAAAGCCGAAAAACAAAAATAAACTGACGAAAAGTACAAAAAATACGAAAAAACTTTTAATAGTCCAAAAACATCAAAAAACCACGAAAAACCCTACAAAATAAGTAGTAAAAAATAAATACCAAACGTAACAAAAAAATTTAAAAAAAAACAGCTAAAAACACGAAAAATGCTACAAAATAAATACATGCACCATTTAAAAAAACACGAAAATACTAAAAAATACCAAAAAAACGTAAAAACTAAATTAAAATATACCAAAACCCATAGAAAAACAAAAAAAAATACAAAAATACGAAAAGTCCAAAAAAGAATATACGAAAAAGTATTAAAAAGTCCAAAAATATCAAAACGCACTACAAAATAACACGAAAATACTAAAAAAAATACATAAATACTCGAAAAAAACACAACAAAATACAAAAAATGCTACAAAAATACAAGAACGAATAAAAAAACACTGGAAAAACCTAAAAACTACCAATTTACATAACAAATTAAAATATATATACAAAATCGTGGCGGTTGGCTCTATGTAATATTTCCTTTATCAGTTGATTTTAGTAAGCAAGCTTGGTTGTCGTGTTCACCTACAAAAGAATTAAATAAATATAAATGGGTGTCAAGTTCCGTAGATTCTCTGAAATGGTGCCAAGTCCGGCACTACATTGTTTACACTAAAATTAATTTACTGCGGCTTAATGCATTTTTAGCTTAAAGCTAGGCATTTTTTTGCAATTGCTAACAGCTTTTATGGTATTACTAGCTTTTGCCCGCGACTTCGTCTGCGTAGAACTCATTCTCGCTTTAGTGTTATTTGTTTTCCCATACATCATTCACACTGCTTTACACCCCCTTAAGAAATAATTACATTCAATATGAAATGCTCTTTACCGCGCACGGCAAATTGTAATAGAAATCCTTTTTCCAAAACGAATCATCATCATCATCATATCAGCCGAAAGACGTCCACTGCTGGACATAAGCCTCCCCCAAAGAGTGACAAAATGACCGTTCCTTTGCCATCCCCATCCAGCGGACACCTACGACCTTTACCAGGTCATCAGTCCACCTTGTGGGGGACCTACCCATGCTGCGCCTTCTGGTACGTAGTCGCCACTCGAAAACCTTTCCTCCCCAACGGCCAACGGTTCTACGTGCAATATGCCCCGCCCACTGCCACTTCAAATTAGCGGTTCGGAGGGCTATGTCGGTAACTTTGGTTCTACTGCGGATGGCCTCACTTCTGATGCGATCACGCAGAGATACTCCCAGCATAGGCATCTCCATTGCTCTTTGGGTGACTTTGAGCCTTCTTATGAGGCCCATAGTAAGCGAAGGTTTGAAGCGGTTTCAGTGCCATATATCATCACTGGCAACACACACTGGTCAAAGAGCCTCGTCTTGAGACACTGCGGAATATTGGACGAAAAGATGTGCCGTAGCTTCCCGAACCCTTCCCTGCCCAGCCGAGTCGGATTCGACGATTGACCCCTTTCTCGAAGTTGGACCTACCTAATTGGACAGTCTGTCCTAGGTATATATAATCGTCTACAACTTCAAGTAAAAGTGTCCGAGTGTAATGGGAGTTGGTGCTACGTGCTAGTGCTTTCAAAACGAATGATTAAGCTTATTTCAGAATATCAAATGTATCGATTCTAGATGAATGAAGCTCGTAAAATATTACATGTACAATGATAAAAGTACTTCATGTAATGTATGATGGCCGAAGGCCGGAAGCAGAGTGGCAAAACATGCAAGGCGGAAGGCCGAGTATTCACACAGAGCGGGCTTCTTATGTAAGGTTGAGGGCTGAAGGCCTGAAGCTGGGAGGTGAGACACGCGAGGCCGAAGGCCGAGCTTCCCAACCGAGAAGATTATTTATGTAAAGTTGATGACTAACGGGCCGAAACGGAGTGGCAAGGCATGCGAGGCCGAAGACCAAGCATTCAAATAGAGCGGGAACCTTTTATAAGGCTGAGGGCTCAAGCCCCGGAGCCGTGTGGCACGCACGCGAGGCTGAAGGCCGAACGTCCCAACAGCCGAAGGCCTGAAGCAGAGTGGCAGTTCACGCGAGGCCGAAGGCCGAGAGTCCCAACAGAGCGGGCTCCTTATGTAGGGCCGAAGGCCTGGTGCAGAGGGGCAAGGCATGCGAGTCCAAAGGCAGATCATTCACACAGAGCGAGCTCCTCATGCCGATCATTCACACAGAGTGAAGTGTAAGGCTGAGGGCCGAAGGCCCGAAGCAGAGTGACAATGCACGTGAGGCTGAAGGCCGAGAGTCACAATGCCTAGACATACTCGTATAAACCGATAGACAAACAGACACGAATTCTTAAAACTGTTGAAATGTGTTCTGTTTCGATGCCAAGGGCCCTCAATCGCTCCATTGATTTATCCAATGTCTTCAATGTACAGATTTTCGACCATCTACAGCGGTATTATATGTAAACGGATAAGCATAGATCCAGTATATATATTGTACTTTGTGCATAGATCTAAGATGCTTCAACCGTCAATGTTGACGATTGGGCTGCCCAGTCCAAGTGATCTCTTATATCAAACATGTTGTTATAGTGTAAAGGGTCACCAATTACATAAACAATAATACACGATAAAATTAAATTGTACACCGATGATACAAAGACTGCATTGAAGCAGCTGTTTTTGTATTTAAGCATATGAAGACAAACAATTCCAAAGTATCGCAAATTTATTTTGATTTACACGCTATAATGCTATAATAGACCTAATTGCTAAAAGGTTTTGCTCAAAAATAGCGTCATCAATCAAAGGGATTATGATACGCTGATTATGATATGTCGGTTTTGACATATCGAAACGTCAGCTTGTTTACAATACGTCAAATTCTACTATGGCTTACGTTAAATTTATTGACACGCCGTTATACTCCCAATTGGCTGAAACTTAAAGCGTAGAATGGCTTATGAGGATTTATATCACCCCGTTTCATAGACCATATTTGCACCCCCGATTTCATCCCTTTGAGGGTGATTATCGGGACAAAAAGTATACTATAAGTGAATCCAGATTACATATATACTATTAGTATACAAAAAATCATCTTGATCTGTTCAGCCGTTTTTGCGTGATTGAGTAACAAACATCCAAACATCTAAACTTTCGCATTTATAATATTAGTGGGATAACATACTGCATAGAAAACTGCCAAGTTAAGGCTCAAAATATATTAAGCCGCAGTAAATTAATTTCACTGTAAACAATGTAGTGCACCATTTCAGAGAATCTACGGAACATGGCACCTATTTAGATCTCAATTCTTTTATCGGTGAAGACGACAACCAAGCATCGCATATTCTTAATATTGAACTTGGCTCCCATTTTCACATTTATGTTTTTGATGGGATTTTATTTATAATTCCGATAAGTCTTGCGTGTTTACGTTCTTTGGGTGTTGTGATGTGTCAAATGGTTGAAGTAACAGATTACAAGTAGTGTCCGACCGAAACATGTTTTTTGGCCGAAACCGAAACCGAAGGTTCGGTTTTGGTTCTAGTTTCGGCCGAAACCGAAACCGAAACTTTTACAGACGTGTTAAAATTGATGAATAAAATGTCAGTAGGCCATTCTTTTTAGACATATGAATCATATGATCAATGAAACACCTATAATCGGTGAAGGTCCGTTGTTTAAACAAGTTTTTTTTAATACCTCGTCGGTGGCAAACTAGCGTACGACCCGCCTGATGGTAAACGGTCACCACAGCGTCCATAGGCTGCAACTTTAGGGGTGACACATGCGCTTAAAAATTGTATACACTCCTTTCTTGAAGAGCCCCATACTGTAGTCCCTCGGGAAAACCTCGACAGGGAGCTCATTCCACAACCGGAGCGTCCGAGGGAGGAATTCCTTTGGAATCGTACCGAACGTGACCATTTAGGTGTGAGGGTGAATGCCTTGCGGACGGCGAGCTGTGCGATGCTAGAAAGCGACCGTAGGTGTCCTATTGAACAGTTCTTAGGAGCACAACCCATTAAACAAGCCATAGGACACGCACAAGTAGGCAAATTTTCTCCTTAAACTTAACGGTTCAATATCGTTCGTCAGTTTCGGATCGTCCACGATTCGTACAGCTCGTCTCTGAAGCAATTCAAAAGGCCCAAGCTGGTATCCAGGTGCTCCCGCCCAGAGGTGACAGCCAACTCAGTGGGGACGGACTTGTGACTTATATAATAGAAGTCTATGTCCAGGGGTGATGTATCGCTTCGCTCTATTGAGCACAGCTTTTTGGATGCCAGCCTGGCTTTGTCTTCTAAGTGGCTCCGAAACTAGACGTCGCTGGAAATGTCGACACCAAGGATCCCAATAACTCTCTAAGATGGAGAGGGCTGTGACTTGGATTGGGCAACAGTGAATGTTTTTTTTTTCGTAGTGCACGCGTATACTTCTGTCTTGGTGGGGTTGAACTGGACCAGATTATCCTGGCTCTTATTTACGCCTTTTTTGAAGAATCCCATGCTGTAGCCCTTTTGTAATACCTTGGCAGGTATTAGCTACTAAAGTGTTCTGGGTATAAAGTACCAATTGAAACGTACTGTATGAGAACGCAATGGCTCTAAGGTGTGGGGATGATAAGTAACCGCGGGCATCATGTCATACATAGGCCTACCCCAGAGAATGCCAAAACAATCAATTAGGAGCTACCCGCATCCAGCGGACCCACGCGACCTTTATCAGGTCATCAGCCTATATCAAGCCTCAGCAACCTTGTGGGGGCAGCTCAGCAACATTCCTTGTTCCTACATTACGTCATCTGGTACGTGGTCGCCACTCGAGAACTCGTTTGCCCCACCGACCATCGGTTCTTCGGGCAATATGGCCCGCACCTGCTAATTTAAAGTTTGGCAAACCTTTAGGCTATGTCAGTTACTTTGATTCTTCTGCGGGTATCGTCATTTTTTAGATCTCGCAGAGTAAGTTCGAGCATAGGCCATAGCCCTCTCCATCGCTCTTTGAGTGACTTTGACCCTCCTTTTTCGGAGCCATAGGTCATCAATGGCAACACGCACTGGTCAAAGACTTTAACTATTGACGAGAGGATAATCGGTACATGACGAAAAGATATTGCTTCTCCAGAACGCCACACAGCCAAGTCATTTTTGAAAATTGATCTCCTTCTCGAATTTGCTCCTGCCCAACTGAACTGTTTGTCCTAGGCTCAGGGACAGTACACAAATTTGTGGACAACTTTGAGCGTAGAGTCTCTGATCTTAACTGGAGTACGTACTACATAGGTACATGGACGTTAGTTATGATCTTCGTTTGGTCTATGTTCATCTTAAGCCCAACTTCTTTATAAGCCCATTAGATCATCGAGCATATTACTTAAGTTCTCCATAGTCTCAGTTTTGAAGAAGGACAACCAAACTCCTGTCCCATGCTTTTGAGAATGACTAAATCGAACCGCTTCTAAACTAGATATAAAATTAACTAAAATAATATTTTGATATTAATGTTAACAGATCACAATCAGCCAGCCTCGAAAGACTAATTAGAATTCACGATCCGAAAGTAGGTACAATGTAAATTTCGGCACGGCCGAAAGGTTCGGCAATTTTTTGGCCGAAACCGGACTTTCGGCCGAAACATGATTTTTAGGCCGAAACTGGCTGAAACCGAAACCGCAACTTCGGTCGGACACTAATTACAAGGTTATAGGATATGAAAACGTCACTCATTTAATACAATCATTGATTGACAGTTCGTGTAGCATCGTATTTCGATTGAGATCCGAGTTTTCCCGAAAGAAAATCATTTTGCAATACATCTGTATACGAGCTAAGTCCCTCTTGAGTATTCCATATTGGTAAGTACCTAATACTCAAGAGGAACTTTCTAACATTTAGATTTTTTTATACCACGTCGGTGGCAAAGTTAGCGGTCACCGCAGCCTATGGACGCCTGCAACTCCAGAGGGTGTCACATGCTCGTTGCCGACTTTGTTTTGTTTTTTAATTTATTTACACATACACTTCTTTGTTGAATTTATTTATACACTTCTTTCTTGACGAATCCCATACCGGAGCGTCCGAGGGAGGAAGTACCTCTGAAACCGTACTATACGCGACCATTTAGGTTCTAAGGAGTGAGGATGAATGCCCAGCCGACGGCGAGCAGTGCGATGATAGAAAGCAGCCGTGGGCATCATGTCGAACAGTTCTGTGAAAATGGACTCGTAAAACCGATGGCCGTTGGGACGGAAAGGTTCTCGAGTGGCGACCACGTACCGGAAGGCGTAGCGTGGGCAGGTCCCCCACACGATGGACTGATGACCTGGCAAGGGTCGCGGGTATTCGCTGGATGCGGGTGGCGCAGGCCAGTCATTGGGCGAGGCCTATGTCCAGCAGTGGTCGTCCTTCGGCTGATGATGAATGCGAGTATACTGGGAATATTCGGTACCCCATTTCGCGTTTCCCCCACTTACACGATACACGTAGTAGAGGCCGCTCCATATATGAGCGTATATACAGAGCGTATGTATATAAGTGCTGACAAATATGGTTTTATTAACCATATTTTTATACCAGACGGCAAACTGGCGTACGCCTTACCTGATGGTAAGCGGTCACCGTTGCCTATTGGCCGCATGTATTTGCTATACAGTTTTAATTAGGGGTAGTACTACTTACGATTTAAGAATATACACGGGTGAGATCCGGGCATAAGCTAGGTTATTATAAATTATGAACGTGCCTAGACCAGGGGTGCTACCGCGTACTTCGAAAATCGAACTTCGTATCATACCGTCCCTTTCCGTCATATACAGTATAACACGAGAGTGAAAAGGACGGCACGACACGAAGTTCGATTTTCGAAGTTCGCGGTAGCACAGCAGCTAATACTCGTACCTAGCCAGAGCGATCAAGAAAATTGTTAAATTAAAAACTTTTGGAACGAAATGGTATGTATCATAAATCTAAGTTCGCAATGGCTCGTTAACACAACTAGCTAGGTCTATTCATAATTATATATTTTTTTCCTGCGTCTTCGCCCGCTATATACCGCGTAAGCCATATCCGAAGGCAAGTAGCTATACGGCATGACGGGGAACTCGGAGACCTTACCTCAGCGATCACTTGGGGATTGGTAACAATTATTCAGTGAAAAACATTCACACAAATTGGGCTCCTCATGTAATGCTGAGGGCCGAAGGCCTGAAGCAGAGTGGCAAGGTAGCCAACAGAGAGGGCCCCTCATGTAAGGCTGAGGGCCGAAGGCCCGTAGCAGAGCGGCAAAGTACGCGAGGTTGAAGGCCGAGAGTCACAATGCCTAGACATATAAACAGATACGAAGGCAATTTAATCAGTAAAAAACACAATCAATAAAGTTTTCTCCAGACCTGAAGTGATGTGTACTTATATTCGACCACACCGAGCACGAAAATATCAAATGACATTTTATATCTACATACTCGTAGTTGTAATATAAAACCCCAATGGTACCATATGTATGTAAGCAGGTACGAGCGGGGATTCCCACGACCTCTTGAATGAAAGTTGCGTGCCTACATGTCAATTTGATTATACATAAGAATTTTAACTGAAATAGGTGAAATAATACAATACAAACAAAGTTTCAGTAACTTGGAAAGCCGCGATCACCAAGGCTTTAGCGCGTAAACAAAAAAAACCGGCCAAGTGCGAGTCTGACTCGCGCACGAAGGGTTCCGTACCAGAAATAATAATAATATGGGCGCCTCGTTACCCGCGCTAATTTTAACTATTTATTTTTAAAGTAAACAGGGCTCGGAACCGGTTAATCTCAAAATCCTGAAATAGCCAAATATTTTTAATTAGTTTATGCTCTTTATGTAGGACTCAATAATGTATTTGGGTTATTACTTCATATTGTTAGATTGCCTTGTACAGGCACAAGCTGGATAACGCACCCCTGGGCGGGGTGGCAAGTAATTGGTATAAGGTACCCAGGACGGGTCGGTAAATTACCCCAGGATGGGGAGAATGGAAGTAATTAGAAGTATCCCTAGGTTCGGGATTTAACTTATCCAGCGTGCGGCTGCACAGACTGCGTAGAATTGAGGGGTGGGTTTCAGCAAGGGAGCCTAACGCCCTAAATCCCTAAGTCCCTAACCTATCCTCAACTTACGACCTTGAAGTACACAGGGATACCTGTTACCATGAGACCTAAGGCAACAGGTGGATTCCTACGGGGAGGAAATTGGGTAGCGGAGGGTGATTTTCTCACAGCCGATCAAGCAGGCTCTTTTGATCGATTGAGGGCTTGAAGGTGTCTTCGCCACTGTGAGAGGATTACACGTAAAAGGAAGGAAGACCCTACACTCCCAGAGAGAGCGTAGGGTTTAGGTAATAAAACACATTTGTTCATGAGACTTGGACGTTTTCTATGTATTTAATTATATATCTATTAAATATATCGTCGTCTAGTACCCATAACACAATCAAGCCTTATTGAGCTTACTGTGGGACTAGTTCGATTTGTGTAAAAAATGTCCCCTAATATTTATTTATTATTTATTTATTATTATTTTTAAAACACCAACGGACAATTGGTAACTGAACTCTAATACATATTTCTTATTCTATTTATACAATGTTTACCTACAGCACACTGCTACGCAAATTTCTTTGTATGCTGTAGGTGTAAAGTGCAAGATGTGACATTAGGAAAAATGAAGAGTTAACTATATATTGCTCTTTAGACTTATTTATGCTAATTATGCGGAATCTTAAGATCGAGGGCGCCTTGGGAGGCGCGTGTTTCTGTTCTCTGAACAGCCTGATTAAACATGAAATAGTAGACGAATGAACGATAAGAACTAAAAATATACCGGTATTTTTGTATGGACAGAATACCGGTTTCCGAGCCCTGAAAGTAAATATATATAACCTGAATAATTTGTAATTATTTCTTAGCGTCTACGTGTAGCTATTATTAATATCGAGCAAAAAACGGTAAAAAAGTACTTTTGTTGTATGGAAGCCCCCCTTAAATATATTTTTTATTTTATTTTTAGTATTATTGTGGCAAAAAAAATACAACATATGTGAAAATTTTAACCTCCTTGCTATTACGGTTCATGCGATACAGCAAAAAACGACAGCAACTACTCTGTTGTATGGGAGCCCCCCTTAATTATTATTATTATTATTTTGTTTTTAGTATCTGTTGTTATATCGGCAACAGTAATACACAATCTGTGAAAATTTCAACTGAATAGCTTCTTGAGATATTCTTGGTTCTTGAGATACAGCCTGGTGACAGACGGACGGACGGACGGACGGACAGCGAAGTCTTAGTAATAGGGTCCCGTTTTTACCCTTTGGGTACGGAACCCTAAAAACTAAAGGATTTTGCCTGAATTAGGTAAAATAATATAATAGGGCATTTCACAACCCTGTTCTTTTGTTACTTTAGCAACAAACTAATCATACGATAATACTCGGAGTAAATCTAATGTTAGTTTATGTATATATATTTTTAAATATACATAAAACATAAATAAAATCGGCCAAGAGCATGTTGGGCCATGCTCAGTGTAGGGTTCCGTAGTTGCTCAATGAACTTACTCTAAAAAAACAATAACAAGCAAAAGGGGATATACTTTCGCAGCGTTTCATACGTCTTTTTCTAAGAAGGGAAGACTTTTAGGATAACTCTAAAACGGCTTAACTGATCATATCCGCTATAGTTTTCGTTGAAAGTCTTTATTAAGCTTTACTTTCATGTTTTTTTTTTTCATATTTTTTGGACCCATAGTTTTAAAGTTAGAGGGGTGACACATTTTTTTTTCTCTTTATTTTTTATTATATTTTCGGAAATATTCACTTTAATTATTTTTTTTGATGAATACCTCTTTTCGTTTTCAATCAATCAATCAATCTTTTATTTGCCATAGAACACATAAATGCATGCAAATATAGTAATAACGTAACATTACAGAATTTAAAAAAAAAACAATACATTATTTAAAACACAAAAAAAGTCAGATGCAGATTACAGGTCCAAATAAAATAAAATAATAAGAATAATATACTTGCAAGGTCATGTACATATTTTGTCAATAGATCTCGTATAATATTAATTAATTGAATAGAATGGACGGGTCAGAAAATATTCCTTCACTTTTTTATAAAATAATTTTAAGTCCTAATATTTTTCATATCATCAGGAAGTAAATAAATAAATAAATATAATAAATAAATATTGGGGGACAATCTTACACAAATCGACCTAGTCCCAAACTAAGCAAAGCTTGTACTATGGGTACTAGACGACGATATAAATACTTATATAGATAAATACATACTTAAATACATAGAAAACATCCAAGACCCAAGAACAAATATCCGTGAAGAATGCACAAATAAATGCCCTGGCCGGGATTCGAACCCGGGACCTCTAGCTTCGGAGGCAGGGTCACTACCAACTAGGCTAAACAGGTCGTCGGTTCGTAGTAGGCTGTACACTTTAATAGCAGTATTAAGATTTAAACTTTTGTCAAAATGGACATAATGTGCATCATTTAATTAAAATCTATTTCTTTGTCTAAGATTATGATTCTTAGTCATGCCTTGCTGTTGATACTGATTTTTGTTTTTAAAAATATAAATACATAAACGATATAAATACATAAACGATATAAATACATTGAGATTATAGTCAAGATTTTATTATCAAACACGAGCGCATTTTTCAATTAATCTCAGAGCCTTTTTTGTTTCAAATTCACTGAGTTAATGTTAGTTCCGTTTCCCCAAACCTCAATATAGTACCTAATTATGCTTTCGAAATATGAAAAGTACATAGTTAATAATACTTCTTTCTTCTTTTTTTGAAAGACCTATGCGCGACCTATGGACACCATAGAGTTGAACAAAAAAAAAAAACAACCACACTGTACGTGTAGGTACCCTTAATTTTTTTTTTTAGATTTTATTGCCAGGGTTTTTGATTTAAATGTACATCCATACCAAATTACAGCTTTCTAGCACTAGTAATCACAGAGCAAAGCCTCGGACAGACAGACAGTCGGACATGGCGAAACTATAAGGGTTCCTAGATGACTATTTATAATAACCCTAAAAAGGACACAGTTTGATTATAGAAAATTTTAATGTCATTTAGGCACATTTCCCTACACATTTTATACTAAGTAACTGAGTATTTTTGACGTTTCGTAAAAAAATGTTGATGACTCTCTGTGAAAAACACGCGACCACGCGAGTGTGTATAGACACATGGCAGCGTGTCCAGCCAAGTTCACCCCAGGAATTGGCGGACAGCAGCCGCGTGTTATTTTACACGAACCGTTTGGAGCCACTTTTGACCCCCCAATAACTCCAAATCTATCTAATATAAATAATAATTTGGTACATGTATTAAGATTCTTTAGAATAACTAGAACCCCAAATTTCATAAATAAAGTCAAAGTCAAAGTCAAGTCAAAATATTCTTTATTCAAATAGGCCTAGCAACAAGCACTTTCGAATCGTCAGTTATAACATGTATTAACATATATATTAATTAATTATTTAGAGCAATTTATTGATGCTATTATTATACTTTAAAATAAATATTGTATTGTTGTAGACATGTCAAAGTAAGAAGAATATAGGTTTAATAGTTATAAATTGAGATATTAAATTACAAAAAACGGCATTTTTACCACTGACTGACTGACTAGTAATCGAAAACCTAAGTCACATCCAGGTGACCTAAAAAGCTAAAGTTTAGCATGCAGATTGTTAATTGTGTGTGTATACCAAAAATTAAAAAAAAAACAAGGATTTTCAATTAGTTTTTTTATTATTATTATTTATGCTAGTTACTACAGAACTCCGTCATTTATTAACCGATTTGGGAAATTCTTTTTTTGTTTGAAACGGTATACTTCAGGGGTAGTCCCATAGTTATCAAATAAGAATCAGATCATAGGGTTCTAGAGAAATCGAGGGAACTCTTCAAATATTTGAGATGCACTTATAGCGATTTGGGTATTTTGTAAAGTAACTCGTGCATTCGCTCTTTAAAAGAACCATTACGCGAAGATTGTCAAAAAGTTAGGATATCCCATCAAAAACATAAATGTGAAATTGAGAGCCAAGTTCAATATTAAGAATATGCGATGCTTGGTTGTCGTCTTTACCGACAAAATAATTGAGATCTAAATGTGTGCCAAGTTCCGTAGATTCTCTGAAATGATGCAAAGTCCGGCACTACATTGTTTACAATAAAACTACTCAATTTACTCCGGCTTAATGCATTTTGAGCCTTAAATAAAAGCTGTTGGATATTTAAGAAAACTGCTAAGTTAAAGCTCAAAATGCATTAAGCCACAGTAAATTATTTTTACTGTGAACAATGTAGTGCCGGACTAGGCACCATTTCAAAAATCTACGGAACTTGGCACCCATTTAGATCTCAATTCTTTTGTCGGTGAAGATGACAACCAAGCATCGCATATTCTAAATATTGAACTTGGCGCCCATTATCACATTTATGTTTTTGATGCAACCTTTACAATAAATATGTTGTGTAAACACATGTTTCCGCTTTACCCCTGATGTTTTTGACCTTGACTGTTCGTAAACAACAAATATAGATATTTTAGGTAAGTATAATCACATTAATCACACTTGAAGTGGGTATATTCGTTACTCTCCGTGTTGGGTAGAGTCCTATAAAATGACGTGAAGCAAACCCAAAAGACTTTTTAGGACGGCTTATGTGAAAAGAATTCTCATGAGAGTCATGAGTGTAATGAAATGATAAAGTTTAGCGAATAGGGCCTAGCTTAATCAAGAGCACGAATCGATGTGAGTTGTCGCGGGGGGTTCGAAGACGGGTAGGGGCCAGGCGCGGGGGGGACACGCCGCAAGCACGGCGCAAGTCGCAGCCCGTATCGACCGCCCCGGATGTGCATTGCAATACCGAAGGAGAGATCAGACTCGACAAGCGCGCGTCATGCCGCGGATTGAGATCGACCGTTTAGATCGAATGCAATCCTGAACTGTTTAGTCTAATATGTCAATTTTTAGGCACGTTTCCTCCACGTCGTCTTTTTTTGATATAATCACGCGAGTGCCTACCTATTCTTGTCTCTATAACGAATTTTCTATTTATATAGTACACTCCGTGGCTGACGTAGACGCTGAGAGTACTTTCCTGCTATTAAGTACATTAACAGCATGCTGACAGGGGTTATTATATTCGTAAAAAAATTAAGAATGAATGTTGGCAAAATAAAAGAAAACTTAAAATGTATCTTCTACGAATATTTTCTTCGCAACTTTAGCAGAAAATAATCGGGTTAAATGTTGGCTAACTATGACTAATGGACTCCAACCACCAGACGAGCAGATGACCACTATCAGAATGTTGATATATCTGTACTTAAAAAAATCGCGAAACAACTTTAGTAAAGAATTTTTTACAATGGCATTCAGATGAATCGTAGCGAATAATATGAACACAAATATCAGATTCCCAAACGATTTTACTGTCATTTTTGCGATAGAGCGGTTATGTGATGTTTTTGAAAACTTTTTACAAAAGCAACCATATACCTATACTTGTTAGTGACTGGGCAGAACAGTGTAATAAAAGATAGTAAACGTTTATGTTGCTGCTGTCCTTACATTTGCAAACTAATTAATTCTCGAATTCTAAATTACTTACATATTATAATGCCTTTAGTCCAATTTATTGTCATATAAGTATGTAAAATAATATAAGTATAGTGCTCTGTTTATCTTTGTAAGAGGTTTAGCCGTGGAGCCGTAGAGGAAACATCTAAGTAAGTATACAAATTTAAGTAGTTTAAGCATAATACGTGCACGCACTCAGTTTCACTACAACAAACACTGTAAAGCCGGATTCATATTAAAAGATAATCATTTATTTATGTACAACGAAAATATATACAAGAATACTTAACCAAAATAATATAAAGAAAATTAAAACTAACTTAAATCTAAAACGGGCCCTTGAGGCATTGTACCGAGGATGCTGGCGGCATTTCCTCGCTGTATCGCAATGCTGATACGTTGAGCGAGGAAACCGCCAGCTCTTCGGTCACCAGTTACGTCAACCAGACGCTTCGCAATTTCTGCAAATAACTTATGCGCGCTGGGACCCCATGGACCTAGAGTTTCGACGCCAAAAGGTACAAACATGTACTCTCTGCCGAGGCCCTTGTATTTATTACGCTTTAGAATTTCGGCGTTTTCCGCTGCTGCACCCGCTTTTACTGTAGTCCGTTGGAGGTGAGACGGTGCCAGTGTGTCTACACAGGTAGCATCCCACACCAACATCCGTCCCACGCTCCAAGGAACTAAAGACACCCCATCAGGTCTCTTACCATCGTCCCTGACCATGCCAGTCGGCTCAAGAAGAGCAGGCATATTGACGGTGGCAAGAGACCGGCGGATTATATCATTAAGCGTCGCATGTCTCGAAAAACGGCCTGCACTTTTTTGACAACACAATTCATATTTGTTATCTGACGAAACAAAGCGTTGTCCATCAGACAAGTATGAATCCGGCTTAAGACATTATTGTTCCAGTATATTGAAGTAACTACTTGTGATTCAAAATCACACTACCACCGCACCGTTCATTAAGGAACAATAATTCGAATTTCCACGTAGTATGAAACCTTAACTAATGAATAAAATTTACTGTTTGAGTCATCGTAAAAAGACTTTTTCCCCTCACTAGCTCGGAAAGCCGTCTTTTATCCTTTGAAACAAGCGGGTAAAAACGCATTTTATCCACAAGTGGGGAAAGTAATTTGACCTTGGAGCGTGTTTGAGTAGCTTTTGACAGATAACAAAACGTAAAACGCTCATAATAATGGTTCGTTTGATATCAATTATCATTAAATAAATGGTTTGAGAATTTTATAAATAATACCAAATTTTATGATTTAAGTCGTAAACCTTAAAATTCTATAAGTAACAATGATATTGAGTATAATTGTTAACGCATCGTCATCGTCAGAAATGTCATCATTGTCAATGTCAACTAAAATATAAACAACTTGTCACCGACTCCGACTCACGTAAATATTATACAAAACTTTAAGAGTTTTCTGTTATAATATCGTAAAAAATTCAGTGATTCCAGTGAAAATCATGCCTGTGAAACTGTGTTTTATTGCATGTTGCACTTTCCTCGCAATAGTGAGGAGAAAAGTTTTGTGTTACACACGGGTGCAAAGCTGTATTTTACTTCTCGTGTGTTGAAACACTGGCTACGCTCAGGATTCTATTTTAGAACCACTCGCTTCGCTCGTGGTTCAACTATACAATCCTTTCGCTGGCTCGTGTTTCAATTCCACACTCGCGGGTAAAATACAACTTTGCACCCTTGTATAACAAATAACTATTTCCCCTACTAGCTCGGAAAGCCGTCTTTTATCCTTTGAAACAAGCGGGTAAAAACGCATTTTATCCACAAGTGGGGAAAGTAATTTGACCTTGGAGCGTGTTTGAGTAGCTTTTGACAAATAACAAAACGTAAAACGCTCTTAATAATGGTTAGTTTGATATCAATTATCATTAAATAAATGGTTTGAGAATTTAATACAAAATACCAAATTTAGCTTTATTTAATGATTTAAGTCGTAAACCTTCAAATTCTATAAATAACATTTGTTTTATAATGATATTGAGTATAATTGTAAACGCACAAGTTGAGTCGCTTTAACAGGGCAGTTTTCTTAAATATCCAACAGCTTTTATGGTATTATAACATACTGCATAGAAAACTGCCAAGTTAAGGCTCAAAATGCATTAAGCCGCAGTAAATTAGTTTTATTGTAAACAATCTAGTGCCAAACTTGGCAACTTCAGATAATCTACGGAACTTGGCGCCCATTTAGATCTCAATTCTTTTGTCGGCGAGCTTGGCTGTCATTTTCACATTTATGTTTTTGATGGGATACGATATACGGTGGCCCGCGCTTCCTCACCACTCTACTCACGGGTGTCAGAACTACTACCGCGAAACCAAAACGAACCAAGTTCGTGAATATCCTTCTTTGTCGCAATTGCATATTCGAGAGACAGAGAGGGATAGCGATCGATCTGTCATCACACAGGCATGACAGGCAGAATTATCGTAGCTAATAAGTCTGACATCTCGCTGAGGGTCGATCAAAGCGCCAGGCTCGTTGACATCACATCCCAGTGACGATCTGCAGGGCTATGGACAAAACGGCAAGTACAGCATGGGTTGTTGATTCGACGGTAATTGCCGGCGGTAAATCTCGGCGAAGTCAGGTATAGTCATAGATTTTCCAAAACTATGATATTGATGAGTGCTCAACATTATTACTATATAAATGATGGTAACAAATACATGGTAATAAGTGCATTTGACGACCAGTTTGGCCTGGTTTTAAGTGACCCAGCTGAAGGTACTGAGTTCGAATCCCGATCAGGGCAGATATTTATGTAATGAGCACGAATATTTGTTTCTGAACTGAGTCTTGTATGTTTCCAATGTAATTTATAATTACATATTAGATATATCGTCGACATCGTCGTATCTATCTCTGTACCAAATTTCATCTAAATCGGTTTAGCGGTTTAAGTGTGAATAGTAACAGACAGACATAAGGGTGACTTTCGCATTTATAATATTTGTTATTTTACTGTTACTATGGGGCTATTTATTTTAATATTACATTTTAAGAAACTTTGCCTAACTTTAAACGGCTGTTTTCCGTTAATACCGGGCCCGTTAATATGGTTCACAAACGAACGAAAATTTAATGCTCTTTTACTTTTCCATACATTGTGGTACCGTATAATGTTCTTAGTTTCGGAGATATAACCGAGATAAGGGATATAGTAACTCCTTGTGCCCTCTAGGACCCTGTGCAGAAGCCCCCCCTTCTGTCACAAAATTACAATATTTCCTACTGTATCGCCGAATAGCCTGCTAAAGTTCCATTCATTTACGAAAGCTTGTTACGTTACGACGTGTCCGAAAACAATATTATAAAAAAATTTTAGTAAATTAAAAAAAACTCGATAAATGGTGAGTAGTTACGCACTTTACCCATTAAGTAAAAGTGTCCGGTTTTTCCCCGGACACTTTGGGTAAACTCCCTGGACGGCCCCCGGACGCCCTCCAAGCTAGGACAAATCCGGGGAAATCCGGACGGATGGCAGCCCTAGTACCAACTAACTACTTATGGTCTCGATTTGAAACTTGGAATAAATAAAGAAAGTTGACCCAGATGAATGGATTTTTTTTTCTGTAAATTATTATCGGTACAACCGAGGTTGGGGAGGGATTGAGGTCAAAAATTTCAATGTCTATTGACTATGCTATGTCAAGTGGGCAATCACATGAAATTGCTTGAATTGCACATTCTAAAATAGTTTATTTTTATAAATTGCGATTTGGGAAGAAAAATGTAGAAACAGATGCCGTTCCCCAACGTATAACGATATCTCTATCTAGATTTTATATATTTTTTATAATTAAAAACATTTCTGAATTAAAATTTTGGGGATTTAATTGTCCATAATTGTTGTACGGAACCCTCGGTGCGCGAGTTGGACTCACACTTGACTCACTAAAGCTATTCACAACCTGTTTCAACGCACATTATCTCGCATCCCTTAGCTTGGTAGAGTTGGTAGGTACTACAAGTACAATACAATTATTCTTTATTGCTCACAAAAAACAAAACAATTAAACAGTATTTAAATAATTAAATAACGGTAGACAATTGGAGGTCTTATTGCTAAAGAGCAATCTCTCCCAGACAACCTTTGGGAAGTGGAATTGATGCAAAAAATATTGAGTAGGCAAACAAATAATAATAATCATCATAATATGTTATAAGTCTTTAGGTATATATAAAGATAAAAGAGTCATACACATACATATAAACACAGATATGTAAACATACATAAACATACGCAAAAATAAATAGATGCTAACAACACAGTCAAACCAGAAGAAATCTAAAATTGTTCAAACAACACACATTAAGAGGGAGAAATGCGAAACTACCGCAGTGACAAGTAGTATAGTTTTAACTTATTTTTGAAGATTAAAAGGGATTTAGCACATCTTATATCTACAGGCAGAGAATTTCACAGACGAGCCGCCTGAAATGTAAAGGAATTATTGTAAAATTTGGAGCTGGAGGATGCAACAGATAGAAGAAAATTTTTAGCGCACCTTATAGAAGAAAGATAGTTGAAACGCTCCTTTAGATAGCGGGGAGTTGCAGGATTAAAAGGTATGCCATAAAGAAGACATAGTATATATGAAAGTTACGTTTTAGTCGAACTGGAAGCCACTTGAGTTCAGAACGAAAATGGGATACGTGGTCATATTTACGTAACCCGAATATGAACCTGATGCAAACGTTTTTGATTCTCTCAAGCTTGTTCAGTTGCTCCTGTGAAAGATCGATATAAGATTGGGAGCAGTAACGTTTGAGCGAGCGCAGTTTTAGTGGCGATGGGAAGAAAATTACGAAGCCTTCTTAAAAAGCCTAGGGCAGCAAACATTTTCCGGCTAACTTCATTCAACTGTGGAACCCAAGAGAGAGTGCGATCCAGGATAATCCAATATAATTCCAGAATATGGAATAAGTACGCCATTAAATTGAATAGGTGGAAGACTACTGAAGTCGACTCTAGAGACCATCTTAGTACTACCAATAATGATAGCCTGAGTCTTATCAGGGTTAACAGTCAGCCCATAATTTTCACTCCAGTTTGAGATGCGCACTAGGTCACTATTCGTAGAGGAGATAACTGAAGGGAGACCACTAAGTATACCTTGAGAGTAAATTAAAAAGGTCGTCGGCATAAAGGTGATAAGATGAAAACATGAAATGATGAAGTACCACAGTTGACTGACCATTTGTAAACCTTAATACAACGAGATAAGGTCTACCAATAAACAGTTAGCTGTGACGCTGATAGTACATAGTACAGTCGCCATTAGATATTGTACAGTGTTAGGTGTCAGGTTAGTGTTAGGTTAGTGTGTCAGGGTGTTAAACGACATCTGAACACGCAGTCTGGTAATAGCCCTACTCAGATGTTGATGATGATGAACAACGTGTTCGCTCCGATGTATTTTAATGGTGTCTGGGGAAGAACCTAAATACTATTATTCGCTTTTAAATAAATCATCATCATCATGTCAGCCGAAGGACGTCCACTGCTGGACATAGGCCTCCCCCAAAGACTTCCACAATGACCGGTCCTGCGCCACCCGCATCCAGCGGACAACCGCAACCTTTACCAGGTCATCGGTCTACCGTGTGGGGGGCCTGCCCACGCTACGCCTTCCGGTACGTGGTCGCCACTCTAGAACTTTTCCGCCCCACGGCCATCGGTTCTACGTGCTATGTGCATTGCCACTTAAGTTTAGAGATTCGAAGGGCTATACCGGTCACTTTGGTTCTGCTGCGGATGGCCTCATTCCTGATGCGATCACGCAGAGAAACTCCTAACATAGCTCTCTCCATTGCTCTTTCATTCTTTAAATAAATAAATAAATATCTAGACACGCGGCAGCGTGTCCAGCCAAGTTCACCCCAGGAACTGGCGGACAGCAGCCGTGTGTTATTTTACACGAACCGTTTGGAGCCACTTTTGACCCCCCAATAACTCCAAATCTATCAAACATAAAAAAATGAAATTTGGCACATGTATTAATATCCGTTAGAACAACTAGAACCCTAAATGTCATAAATATAGGTTTAATAGTTATTGAAATATTAAATTCCAAAAAACGGCATTTTAACCACTGACTGACTGACTGACTAGTAATCAAAAACCTAACCCACTTCCAGGTGACCTAGAAAGCTGAAATTTGGCATGCAACTTGGTAATTGTGTTTGTACACCAGAAAAAATCAGAAAACAGTGTTTTTTATTACTTTTATTATTATTATTTATGCTAGTTACCTCAGAACTCCGTCATTTATTAACCGTTTTAAAAATTCTTTTTTGTTTGAAATGGTATACTTCAGGGGTGGTCCCATAGTTATCAGGTAAGAATCTGATCACAGGGTCCTGGAGAAATCGAGGGAACTCTTCAAATATTTGAGGTCCACCTATAGCGATTTGGGTATTTTGTATAGTAACTCGTGCATTCGCTCTTTAAAAGCACCATTTGGCGAAGATTGACAAAAAAGTAATGATATCCCATCAAAAACATAAATGTAAAAAAGGGAGCCAAGTTCAATATTCACCGACAAGTCCGGTACTACATTGTTTACAGTAAATCTAATTTACTGCGGCTTAATGCATTTTGAGCCTTAACTTGGCAGTTTTCTATGCAGTATATTATAATACCATAACAGCTGTTGGTTATTTAAGAAAACTGCCAAGTTAAAGCTCAAAATGCATTAAGCCGCAGTAAATTAGTTTTACTGTAAACAATGTAGTATGTACCGGACTTGGCACCATTTCAGAGAATCTACGGAACTTGGCACCCATTCAGATCTCAATTCTTTTGTCGGTGAATATTGAACTTGGCTCCCTTTTTTACATTTATGTTTTTGATGGGATTACTTATACTTAGGTGACTTCCTCAATTGGCGGGGCGGGAGCGATATGTGGTAAGGTAAGTATTATGTTATTTGACGTGAGCTTACTGATGTCGGATTTCCTCACTTGACGAAATACTGTCAGTATTACGTTTGCGCAGTAGTATTACCATGCGCACAAGTGGGGCTGTACTGCATTCGTATTGGTACAGACAGCTGACATCTTCTCATATCGTACTGCCTCCGCATCGACAAATCAGGAATCTACCTTATGGTACAAATTTACACAAATGGAAATAGTCCCATAGTAAGCTCAATAAGGCTTGTGTTATGGGTATTAGACGACGATATATTTAATAGATACATATTGTATATACTTAAGTTATGACGACCTGTTTAGCCTAGTTGGTAGTGACTCTGCCTCCGAAGCTAGAGGTCCCGGGTTCGAATCCCGGCCAGGGCATTTATTTGTGCATTTTTCACGGATATTTGTTCTTGGGTCTTGGATGTATGTATATCGTCGTCTAGTACCCATAGTACAAGCTTTGCTTAGTTTGGGACTAGGTCGATTTGTGTAAGATTGTCCCCCAATATTTATAAAAAAAAGTACTTTAAAAATATCCATAGCTTAGGGTCAATTTTTTTACTCGTCATATATACCTATAATAAACAAATGGCCTTACTGGGATTCGAACACGGGGCTTACTTATAATAATATTAATATAATACTCGTAAAGACTTTTGAACTTTTCAAATGCGTTGATGCTAGCTGTTACAGGGCTGTAAGTACATTCTATACGGATGTTGCTTATTTCTGCAGATTCCCAAAACGCACATATCTACAGATTTTGATGATATTTACCAGTATTAATTATGGTTCATTCATCGGAATCGAATTAAGCTTCATATTTCGTCAATAGATACCTAATTGCCCATAGAAATTAAGAATTTATGCAGTGATGAGTTCCGTCGGACGGAACTGTAGGAGGGAGTGTTTATTTCCGGCTAAGTACGGTCAATGACACTGTCCGGAACCATAGCTGAGCGATTAGGTGGGGTGAGGTGTAGCGTTTTACAATATTGGCAATATCTTCTCGTAGTCGCTGGAATACGGAGATGGGCCGCGGGTCGTAGACCTTACCTACATACTACATGATGTTGTACGGGGATTACCTTTTACGGTTAGGCATAAGTATGTGGTATGTTTTTACGTTTAAGCTAAAGTAGGTATGTAACTAGGTATGTATTGCATAGTTTGTACATTTTTAATAAAGTCAACTCGGCTGGAACAGACTTTACAACAGAACAAATACTTAAAAGATATTTTAAAAATAGACGGAAAAGGTTAACGACTTCTGAAAACGGCAAAGATCGGCATATGACGATGTTAGCCTCCAAAATTTAAACGGTCTTCGCCACTACTACATTTTAGGATTAGTTGGTTTTCACCAGAAATATCTTCTATGAGTATGAGTATTACATTATTATATTACTAGCTTTTGCCCGCGACTTCGTCTGCGTAGAACTCATTCTCGACTTGTTTTCCCTTACATCTTTCACCCTTTCCACCCCGTTAAGAAATTATTTCATTCAATATGACATGCTCTGTACCGCGCATGGACAAAATTTTAATAAAAATCCTATTTTCAAAACGATCCATCATCATCATATCAGCCGAAAGTCGTCTACTGCTGGACATAGTCCTCCCCAAAGAGTAACACAATGACCGATCCTTCACCATCCGCATTCAGCGGACCCCTGCGACCTTTACTAGGTCATCAGTCCACCTTGTGGGGGGCCTACCTACCCTGCGTCTTCCGGTACGTGGTCGCCACTCAAGAACCTTTCCTACCTAACCAACGGTACTACGTGCAATGTGCCCCGCCCACTGCCACTTAAGTTTAGCGATTCGGAGGGCTATGTCGGTTACTTTGGTTTTACTGCGGATGGCCCCATTTCTGATGCAATCACGCAGAGATACTCCTATATAGCCCTCTCCATTGCTCTTTGGGTGACTTTGAGCATTCTTATGAGGCCACGTAAGCGACCACGTTTCAGTGCCATAAGTCATCACTGGCAACACACTGTAGAAAGATTCTCGTCTTGAGACACTGCGTTTATAACTTCGAGTGTAAAGTGTCCGATTGTAACGGGAGTTGGTGCAATGTGCTCGTGCTTTCAAAACGAATGATTAAGCTTATTTCAGATTAACAAATGTACTGATTCTAGACGAATGAAGCCAGTCAAAAATATTACATGTATAATGATAAAAGTCTCGCTACGCAGGCCACGCAGTTCTTCCGTAAAACGTTGTCCCAACAGAGTGGGTTCTTCACGTAAGTATGATGGCCGAAGGTCGGAAGCAGAGCGGCAAAGCATGCGAGGCGGAAGGCCGAGTATTCACACAGCGCGGGCTTCTTATGTAAGGCGTGGTAAGGCTGAGGGCCGAAGGCCTGTTGCAGAGAGGCGAGACACGCGAGGCCGAAGGCCGAGCTTCCCAACAGTATGATGGCCGAAGGTCGGAAGCAGAGCGGCAAAGCATGCGAGGCGGAAGGCCGAGTATTCACACAGCGCGGGCTTCTTATGTAAGGCGTGGTAAGGCTGAGGGCCGAAGGCCTGTTGCAGAGAGGCGAGACACGCGAGGCCGAAGGCCGAGCTTCCCAAGAGAGTGAATTCTTCATGTGAGGTTGATGACCCTTTGGGCGAAACAGAGTGGCAAGGCATGCGAGGCCGAAGGCCAAGCATTCACATAGAGCGGGATCCTTATATAAGGCTGAGCGCCGAAGGCCCTGAGCCGTGTGGCAAGGCACGCGAGGCCGAAGGCTGAGCGTCCCAACAGAGCGGACATCTAATGTAAGGCTGAGGGCCGAAGGCCCGAAGCAGAGTGGCAATGCACGAGAGGCCGAAGCCCGAGAGTCCTAACAGAGCGGGCTCCTTATGTAGGGCCGAAGGCCTCAAGCAGAGCCTGGCATTCACATAGAGAGAGGCAAGGTAACCAACAGAGCGGGCCCCTCAGGTAGGGCTGAGGGCCGAAGGCCCGAAGCACAGTGGCAATGCACGCGAGGCTAAAGGCAGAGGGTCACAATGCCTGGACATATAAACAGAACAGAGACGAATTCTTAAAATTGTTGAAATGTGATCTGTTTCGAATTCGATGTCAAGGGCCCTCCAATCCCTCCATTGATTTATCCAATATCTTCAATGTACAGATTTTCGACTCTCTACAGCTTTATTATATGTACGGAGTAGAGTATTGACGATTTGGCTGCCCAGCTCAAGCTCAGAGATCCCAAGAGATCTCTTATATCTACAAAATTAAATAATACATCGACGATACAAAGTGTGCATTGAAACAGTTGTTTTTGTATTTAAGCATATTAATAAAAAAACCAAAGTATCGTATATATATAGATATACTACAATACTACAATAGACGTTATTGCTAAAAGGTTATGCTCAAAAATAGCGTCAACAATTAGAAACAATTATGATACTTCGGCTTTGACGTCAAATTCTATGCTTTAAGTTAAACTTCTTGACACGCCATTATACCGTTGACCTGAGCAAATCCGGGCCGCTGGCACGGAATCTTGTTTTACTCGTAGACTTAGAGCCCATTGCACAGGAAAAGCCTATTTATTACTCAGTGAAAGATTTCCTGGACGAATAACGATTGCTGAACGAATGTATCGAAACACTATAATAAATAAATAAATATTAAATAATGAATAACTTATTTATTAATTACTATTATTTGTCATTAACCTGCGTAATTTGTAAAATGTTAATTCTATAATGATACAATAATTAATTTCTATGATAGTTTTGCTCTAAGTTATTAATGTTATTATAAATAGATATGATCTTGACTAGGGATGTCACGAATATTCGTATTCACATTCGCATATGCGAATGATTCGTATCATTTTAAACATTCGCGTTCGCATCAAACGATGCGAATATTTTGCAAATGCGAATGTGTGCAAGTCGTGCGGTGTTTTGAAGAAGAAGCCGACTCGCGCATTCCCAGAGCGTGCCTACCAGTGTCACGTGATTTATTTTGGCCAATAGAAAGTACTTTTTAACAGACTTCAAAAAAGGAGGAATGTCTCAATTCGGTTTTATGTTCTTTTTTGATTTTAAATGTGTGTTACCTCAGAACTCTATCATTTGTGGACCGCCTTGGAAAATTATTTCTTTTTTAAAACATCTGGAATTGAGGGAACTGCTCAAAAATTCAAGCAAAACATATAGCGATTTTAGTATTTTCATTCAAAAAGTAGCATTTGGTGAACTGGAATTGATGAAGAAGATCATGGATGGTCATCCAAAACTCCCAAGTGTTTAATGCGTGGCGCTAAGATATTTAGATGAAGATGAATGAATGATCTTTATTCGAAGAATAATAAATATATGACCGACTATTAGCGACTATGACCAAGTAAATTACAATGGTCCTGATATAATGTTACCAGAAAACTGACCCAAAAGGTGATAAAAATGTAAGAAATTGTTGACGAAGGTGTCCCTTTCAGCTTCGACAAAAATACTTTCTCCTTTCGTATGTCCGGATTTTCGGCTGTTCCCGATGGTCTACAAGTTGCATTTCCTTAACCAATTCTTGTAAAATGTTGTGAGCAGATTTGATAATTACATAGATTTTTTTGTCAAGTAAAATTTTGGATATTTTGTTATTTGATAATGAAATCGTCAGGTCCACAGCACACAGTAACCGAAGCTACTAGTTAAATCCGTGTTTTATTAAAATTGGAGTATGTATAGTAGATTTCACGTCATGAAATCGTAGGTTTAAATTTTATCTAAAGATTGGGTTGGAACTTGGAAATCTCTCGTTTATTTTTTGCTTTTTAGTTTTTTAAGGCGGTATTTTTTGAAAATCAGTTTTTATACTAATTACGTATGTTGCCTTAACATTCGTATTCGCATTCGCGTTCGAACATTCGCATCCTAAATATTCGCATTCGCATTCGTATTCGCGAATGGGATCGAAATGACATTCGTGACATCCCTAATCTTGACAATGTATGATCAATACAATAAATATTATAAAGCCGTTGATCCCGGCTGCTGTCTACGACAGCAGTCGTTAAGCCAAGTTAGAGGTCTTCGGGCGGCTTGAGAACTTCTAACAGTCAAGTTGCCCACTCACTTGACAAAGGGGGGTCGAAGTTGCACCACGTCCGTAGGGAGTACCCACCATTACCCTACACGTGACCCCTGGGTGGTGCTAAAAGTGCAACAAAAACTGGCAACCGTACTTGTCTTCTCGAAGATCTCACGGTTCGTAAATAAATGCCATACGATTAATTAAATAAATAATATATAAATAAGTAGCTATGCGAATTTGCTATAATCCTTGCTATAGGGCCTTCGCCAACAGACGGTTTTCGCCGAGTTGACCTTGCATCAATAAAATAAGTAGACGGTCTTCGCCGAGTTGACCTTCGCGTACCTACTCGTACATTTCCAGTTAACATTTGATCAAATGAATAAAAAATACGACGATATAAAAACAGAGAAAAGAAAACTAGATATTAAAATAAAATAAATTGCCAATTTTTTTGTAGGTACACCATTCGTACCTTGAGAAAATAGTATCTCGGCGACATCTCGTATAAAAAAATGCGTCCGTATCCATCCCTAAATAATTTTTAAGAAAAAAAAACCGACTTCAATGGGGGAGGCAAGTGAAAGATTATTATACTTAGATGGTGCACTCTTAGATTCCATACAATAAAATAAAAATGGCTATAAGTATGTTTATAATGGTAGAAGACTAAGTACCCTCAATTCCTCATGGAATCATGGAAAAACCTTGCTTGCTTGACAAACAAAACGAAGAGAACAAATCGCCAAACGTGAACTACGCGTCGTTGAAGAGTTCCGTTCTGATCATCATCAGCAGTTCCACTTCATCAAATGTCACTTTTATGAATGAAAATGCTTGATTAGGTCATGAAAATACTAAAATCACTATTTGTGCCTTTGCCTTTCACATTTGAGGAGTTCCATCGATTCCTAATGGATCCGATCATCAGAACTCGAGCATGACAAAAATCAATCGTGAAAATAGAACTTGCTTTACAAACACAGCTAGAAGGACAAATTGCCAAATGTGAACTTTTCGTCGTTGAAGAGTTCCGTTATGATCATCATCAGCAGTCCCACTTCATCAAATGTCCCATTTTTGTATGATAATGCTCGATTTGTTGATAAAAACACAAACATCACTATATGTTTGCCTTTAAAATTTGAGGAGTTCCCTAAATTTCTCATGGATCCCATCATCAGAAATCAAGTATGACAAAAATTAATCGTGAAAATAGAACTTGCTTAACAAACACAGATAGGAGGACAAAATACGCCAAACGTGAACTTTTCGTCGTTGAAGAGTTCTGTTCTGATCATCATCAGCAGTTCCACTTTATCCAATGTCGCATTTTTGGATGCAAATGCTTGACTTGTTGATAAAAACATAAAAATCTTTACGATATTATTCGAAGTCGTGTGGATTGTCCTGAGCTTCTTTCCGGTCTGCAGTTGAGAGTCCCAAAACGTCGTACCAGACACACCACTCTGTTCCAAGTACCTCTTCACTCCACTAATTATGGTTCTAATGGTGTTCTCTCACGTATTCCCTATTTGTATAACCAGGAATTTTATACAACTGATCCATTCATTGGATCTAAAAAACAACTCAAAAGCGAAGTTTTCACAGTGTTGCTAAATAAGAATAAATCAACCTAAAATTTAAAACGGTGGATTGTGGGTTATCATTACCAGTAATGGTGATATTAGGTATTTCTCGCTAGTTGTACAAACACTCAGGTTGTGCCAGAGTGAGCCGTGTCTTAGGATTGTAAGTTGTATTGTAGAATCTATGCATTCATCTTGTGTGTGTGTGTGTGTGTGTGTGTGTCGCACTACTGGTAATTACTCGTAATTAACCATATTCATTGCGTAACTATGGGTGAGCACTCGTAACACTCCGAGTACCGATAGTTCAAGTGAAATTGTAGGGCATGCTGCTTAGTGGTACATAATGAGTTACAAGTGATTGCTGTCTGTTCTGGATTATGTCTACGTATGTCTCATTTCGTATATACTTTGTGTAGCTTGCAATTTACTACTATTCACTTTCACTTATTATAAACAAGGATGTAATTTTGTAATACAATGGATAACTGTTATTGGCCTTCTGCTATGTAACCATTCTGATGTAAAATGTATATTTACGGCTGTTGTTGTCCTGAATAAATAAATAAATAAATAAATCACTATATGTTTGCCTTAAAGATTTGAAGAGTTCCCTCAATTCCTCGTGGGTCCCATCATCAGAACTGCGTTTTGACATAAACGGGACCAACTTGGATATATATACTTACAATCAAAAAAAGAATTTTCCAAATCGGTTAAGAAATGACGGTGTTATGGAGTAACAAACATTAACAAAAAAAAAAAAACAATTAACCGAATTGATAACCACCTCTTTTGAAATTTTGAAGTCGGTTAAAAATTCATTCATATTTATTAATATTTGCTGAACTACTTTTAAAAAATCTCGTAGCTGATATTTTCCTTTTTTTTCGATTATTTTCGCATTAAACTAATAAAAATACACCTCGTATGATGTACAAACTCCAACGACGATAAATTGTCATTATAGTAAGTATTCGTTAGTTAAAAAAAATCGTATCTAAACAAATTATAGTCACTACTTTGAAAAAAACTTTTATCTGATTTATTTTTCCTTTTTCCTTTCTTTGCCGCAAAAAACTATGCCGTACTTAAGCACTACACATCTACGAGTATAAGACCTGGAAAGAGAGCAGGTGACCCATGTGTGGTAAATTTGAGAGCTTTAAAATATACACCTCACAGTCCTATTGAGTTTAAACTTCGCTTTGATGACATCTGGACTGTTCTACCTCAAAGATTCCATGATATTTCCGAAGATCAAGCGATTCCTCAGCTATATTCTGGACCCGTCCCCATTAAAAAATGAAAGTATGATGTTTTGCAATCTCTAAAGCCGATTTTGCCAAAATACTTTCATGCATTTTACGATAGTTTATTGCATGTATAGTAGAGAAAAAATAATTTGACCCGATCTTTTTTTACGTAGGCACGTTGTTATTTCATCATCATCATCATCATCATGTCAGCCGAAAGACGCCCACTACTGGACATAGGCCTCCCCCAAAGACTTCCACAATGACCGGTCCTGCGCCACCCGCATCCAGCGGACACCCGCGACCTTCACCAGGTCATCAGTCCACCGTGTGGGGGGCCTGCCCACGCTACGCCTTCCGGTACGTGGCCGCCACTCGAGAACCTTTCCGCCCCAACGGCCATCGGTTCTACGTGCTATGTGCCCCGCCCACTGCCACTTAAGTTTAGCGATCCGGAGGGCTATATCGGTAACTTTGGTTCTGCTGCGGATGGCCTCATTCCTGATGCGATCACGCAGAGAAACTCCCAACATAGCTCTCTCCATTGCCCTGTGGGTGACTTTGAGCCTTCTTATGAGGCCCATTGTAAGCGACCACGTTTCAGTGCCTTATGTCATCACTGGCAAAACACACTGGGCAAAGACTTTTGTCTTGAGACACTGCGGAATATTGGACGCAAAGATGTGCCGTAGCTTCCCGAACGCTGCCCAGCCGAGTCGGATTCGACGATTAACCTCTTTCTCGAAGTTGGACCTACCTAACTGGACAGTCTGTCCTAGGTATATGTAATCGTCTACAACTTCGAGCGTAAAGTGTCCGATTGTTAAGGGAGTTGGTGCGACATGGACATTTGACATGATCTTCGTCTTGTCCATGTTCATCCTTAGACCAACTCGCTCGGAGGCTTTACTGAGGTCATTGAGCATTGTACTCAAATCCTCCATGGTCTCAGCCAAGACTACTATATCATCAGCAAACCGAAGGTGAGTGAGGTAGTCGCCGTTTATGTTGATGCCTAGCCTTCAAACACTTCAGCACTTCGATATAGCGGTAGTCCACTTGGCACCGTTGGAGAGATTGTAGTACAGCCCACGTTTCAATCGAATCGAAGGCTTTCTCGTAGTCCACGAACGCTAAACAGAGGGGCAGGTTATACTCCTCAGTCTTCTGTATAACCTGACGGAGCGTATGGATGTGGTCTACGGTGCTAAAGCCTCTTCGGAAACCGGCTTGTTCGGGAGGCTAGAAGTCATCTAGCCTGCGTGCGAGACGGTTTGTAATGACTCTTGAAAACAGCTTATAGACATGGCTCAGAAGTCAGATGGGTCGGTAGTTCTTCAGTAAGGAGTTGTCACCCTTTTTGAAGAACAGCACCACCACACCTCTGTTCCATGCCTTTGGAGTTTTCTCTTCCAGTAAGACGGAGTCGAACAACTTCTGAAGGGCCCTAAGGACCGGTTTTCCACACGCCTTCAGGAGTTCAGCTGTAATTCCGTCTTCACCGGGTGCCCTGTTGTTCCTCAGCTGCTTAAGAGCCATTCTAATCTCGTACAGGCTGATGTCCGGGATAGCTTCGGTATAGTGCCGGGTTAATCTACCTCTAGGGCCTTCCGCCAGACCAACTTCGGGTCTGCTAGTTGACGTGTATAGCTGTCCATAAAAGCACTCTATCTCACTCAGAAGCTCAGGTTTGGACGAAACGATTCTACCATCTTCAGTTTTTAATCTGGCGAGCTGGCTCTGCCCAATAGACAGTTGTTATTTAAGTTTGTCTATTGTTACTCGATGAGAGTTTACTTAGTTCATTAAATAAACATAAAAACATACATTTCGTATCATTTTGTAGCATAAAATTCAAAGCAAAATTATCGTAACTTAACAACTTTCAGTCAATACTAAAACAAAAATCTTGTATCTTACGAATAACTGTAAATTTTATAAAAAATGTTTGAGTGAGTTATTCGAATATTTGTGAAATTAATGACTGTCTATCAAAGTATCTCATGAAACTAACAAGAACATTTTTGATCAATCGCAATAATTTACAGAATGTTTATTGTTCCTCCTAGAAACTTGATGATTTTCAGATACGAGTTTTTTTAAAAGTAGTGACGATAGGTACTCGTATTGTGTAATTAAATGTTCAAGATTGTAGCTAATAAGCGATAGGTAATTTTGGATTATCCACCACGATAATTATTATTCCAATTTAATTTTCTGATTGTTTCATTTGGGATGCCTTATACAGTCCTATATGTAGATTCAAATTCCTCGACTGTACGTAAGTACTTAAACTTATGAGTGTACCCCGCGCGTCTCGCAAGAGTTAAAATACATTCGCGGTCAAAAATTTCGGGTCATCCTGAATTTAATAACCGTAATAAGGTTTTTTTTTACAGTTACATAATATACTATAACTGCTATATTTGCAGTTTAAATGTAAAATAAATTAATATTATGATAGAATCAAAAAAACTGTACAGCCTTGTTACATTAGGAATACATATGACTGCATTTTACCGACCCGTATTCTTTGTCCGCGAGAGTAGCATGTATATCAAAAAAAACCGGCCAAGAGCGTGTCGGGCCACGCTCAGTGTAGGGTTCCGTAGTTTTCCGTCCGTCACATTAAGTTGACATATTAAGTACAGAAACACAAAACCCTAAAAAGCACGTCATTTCATTGTGATTTTGTAGAAATGACAGGTACAATAAACACCTGTTTATACGGTTAAATTACAAACTTAGTTCAGAAATTATTTTTGTAATTTTTTCAAAAACTATTCAACCTATCAAGTTCAAAATAATTTTCCTACAAAGTTTATATAAAGTTCTACTTTTGAGATTTTTTTCATATTTTTAAAACTTATGGTTCAAAAGTTAGAGGGGGGGGGGACACATTTTTTTTTACTTCTGGAGCGATTATTTCCGAAAATATTAACATTATCAAAAAATGATTTTAGTAAACCCCTATTTATTTTTAAATACCTATCTAACAATATATCACACGTTAGGGTTAAAATGAAAAAAAAAATCGCACCCCACTTTACGTATAGGGGAGGTACCCTAATAAAATATTTTTTTGCACTTTTTATTTTACCACTTTGTCGGCGTAATTGATATACATATTAGTACCAAATTTCAGCTTTCTAGTGCTTACGGTCACTGAGATTATCCGCGGACGGACGGACAGACGGACGGACAGACATGGCGAAACTATAAGGGTTCCTAGTTGACTACGGAACCCTAAAAAGACAATACTTAATAAAGTACACCGAAATGTATATTGCATTGGATTGTGTATTGGACCCGGATATGTCCTAAAACCACGACCAAGACCACCGGGGGATGGGCAGCAGCATGCCTGGAGTGCAGTGGAGATACTGCGATCCCCAAACGGCATGCCAAGCGTGGCGATTATGGCATTTATTCCCCATTTTGGGGGAGGCCTATCTTCGGCAGTGAACGTCTTTCGGCTATCATCGAGATATGAAGACCAAATCTACTACCGCCATCCCCCATATCAGCCGAAAGACGTCCACTGCTGGACATAGGCCTCCCCCAATTCAGAGTGCTAGTGTTATAATACTCTTTATTTTCGACGCAGAGGAAATGCGTTTATGCTTCCCCCGGCACTGGGGAAAGCCCATTTGGGGGGTATGTGGGACTCATCCTATTCGAGGAACATCCACTATTACCTCTGCGGCGGTAGCCCTTTCTGCCCTACACCGGGGGCACCATGGGATCGCTAGCATTCTACCACGATGCCCCCCCCCTTCTAGTGTTAATGACCAGAGTGCTAGTTATTAAAAAAAGATCAAAGCACAAAGTGTGCGAGTAGTCTCAATCTCCCGACTATAGTTATTTGGGTACAATACAATGTTACAAAAGTTACGCGTACCTACGTTTTGGGGTACCTTACCAAAGGTGAGTGAACCAACGCACGGCGCGGGCGCCGCCTCGCCACGGGAATGCGCGATGGCATCCGCACTTTATTGAAATAAGAATTTGGCGCGTAAAAAGTCCTCACGCTTCTCAGAAAACGGTCAGCTTCACACGATTTCGTAGAAAGGGCGATGGGCGCCATGTATGTAGTTTTTAGGGATCCGTTGCAAAAAGGTAAAAAACTGTTCGACTGTTCATCGTCACAAATAGTAACCCTTAATACAAATACATTTATTTTAATATTTATTCCCAGTACATTTGCATTCTGAAGGATGCCTGGAGTCCGCTACCTAATCCCAAGAATTGGCGTAGGCACTAGTTTTTACGGAAGCGACTGCCATGTGACCTTCCAACCCGACGGGGAAACCAGACCTTATTGGGATTAGGCTTGTCAAGTGAGTGGGCAACTTGACTGTTAGAAGTTCTCAAGCCGCCCGGAGGCCTCTAACTTGGCTTAACGACTGCTATCATAGACAGCAACCGGGATCAACGGCTTAATGTGCCTTCCTAAGCACGGGAGCGCTCAGTTATTAACCGCTCAAAGCGGTCACCTACCAAGGACTGACCTCGCCCGACATTGCTTAACTTCGTATACCGCACGCGGTACGCGGGCGCCGCTGGGCCAAATTTTATTTTCTACGTATTATGACCCAGATGAGTACATATATAGGGACCCGGGTATGTCCTTAAACTACGACCAAGATCACCGGGGAATGGGCAGCAGCATTCCTAGAGTACGGTGGAGATACTGCGATCGCCAACCCGCATGCCAAGCGTGGCGATTATGGCATTTTTCCCCCCATGAAATTGGGGGAGGCCTATGTCCAGCAGTGGACGTCCTAGGCCTGATATGGTGGAGTACATATTCAGTTCAGTATCGATTTATGAAAAAAGGGTTATTAAAAAAACCATTCGCCTTATCACCGATGTTGACCAAACGAAAAATACCACCACCACCACCACCATATCAGCCAAAGGACAACCACTGCTGGACATGGGCCTCCCCCAAATTCACGAGGGGTATATGCCGTAATCGCCACGCTTGGCATGCGGGTTGGCGATCGCAGTATCTCCACCGCACTCCAGGGATGCTGCTGCCCATCCCCCGGTCCCACACGAAAAATACAGATTATTATTATTATTAACATTGAAATAAATATTATAGAACAAATTTAAACTATATCTATTTTTTTACAAAAATATTTCATAGATAGTTATATAGAGCGTATTCCTGTTCTGTTCTAAACTCCTGCGGAACTCGGCGCGTCAGTCAGACTCGCAGTTAGCCGCTTTTTCTTTCTTGCCACTTAAGTACTTTAATGACCTGCAGTTCCATGTTCTGCATTCGATTTGTTTAATGAAATAGTCCACAAATTCGATTGTTAATTTATAACTTATAACATTGTTATCTACACACACACACACACATACTGTATTTGCTGGTATTTATATTAGGTACGGATCTATTGATTTATTAACGGCATATTTATTCTACAAATAATATAAACTAAGTAAAGGTGCCTTTTAACAGTAATATCCTAATTTGGGTTGCCTTCTTTTTCAATCGCAGTAGACCCAGTAACGTACACGGCGTGTGCGTACACATGAGTAGGTACATGTTAAAAAGACATAGCAAAAGTCATTGAGATGCTACTGTGAGAATGTGTATACGGACACCTCAGATCATAGAAAGAAGGAGATATGGCACGGGGGCGTGGCGCGTGTCGCCTCGATAAGGTCAGTAAACCATATTGGCGCGCACCGCTCTTAGCGCTGACTCATTTGAGCGGCGATCATTGTTCACGCTATGGCTCCAGATTTATACTAGCTGTACCCGCGACTTCGTTAGCGTGAAAAAAATCGTCACATGGACATTAAGTATATTGCTCTGTACGCGATTACTTATTGACTACCTATGTGATTTTGTGTTCCTGATAGGGAGTATAGCGCCAGAGCTCCCGATGCACTGTGTTAACATAGGCACAACAAATGCTCAAATAAATAAAGGGTCGACAATGCGCTTGTTATTCTTATGGGGTCTTAAGTACATGCTACTACCGTCGTAGTGTTTAAATAAATGGTCTTGTATGGCATTAAGTACCTAATTTCAACTTTGCTCATTTATTGTATTACCTTCTGTGGGACTTTAGACGCAGATTTTACCTATTATACTTCACAGTTAGGTAGCTATGTGATTATTAGGGATGCAGTGCTTTACTATTTTGCAAGTAGTTTCTTTATGTTGGTACTTGACAGTTTTAACCTAAAATATATCGACCTACTAATAGGTACTATACCATTTGCCCGCGACTTAGTTCGGGTGAAGTTCGAACTTCCGCATAGCATAGGAACACTTACATGCTCATCTTCAACCCTCTGAGGGACGTTTTTAGGGATAAAAATACCTTCCTTCCTTCCTTGGTTCATAGCCATAGCGTTAACGTTATAAATCACACAAAATTAGGTGGTAATAGATAACCAGGTAACTACAATTACTATTTCAGAGCGACGCATCTTACTCTCTACTTTGCATGTAGCATGCATTTACGAGTAGGTATTTTGCGATTACGTGTTTCTGATTATGGAGTGACCGAACGGGGTCTAAGGAACTTCATGCACGGCATGAGCACCCGCTCGACCTCGAGTTTCGCGTGCATCGGGACGGGGCTTGCGGCGTCCATCTCAATCTCTCAACACATGCGAAACGCTGCCGCCCCGCTGCACTCTTCGCTTCGAGCGGGCACGGATCCCACTATCCAACATAGAGGACGGCTTGACCAGGCATGACGGTACGATGCTATAAGATAGAACCAGCATGATAGCTCTTATCGTCACGTTTTATGCCCGAAATGTAATGAATAAAACATCACATAAAAAGCGGCGATATATTAAAGGGTTCCGTACCCGAATTTAGAATCACCATATTATACTGTGAGTTAAAAATGGTAACTCACGGCACTCACCTTTTGTTTAGGCGAAATTAGAGGTTGCAGTTTATCAGCGATAACTTAATAACCTTAGCCCAACCTTAACCTATTGGATCTATAATTCTTCGGTGTAAGTATTCAATAGTCACTATGTTTATGATGACACGATCGAAATTTTTGAAGATCGAGAGGGGTGGGTACAATTATTGTGACTTTCAGGGCGATTATCTACGAATATATTCATTTACATTTGTTTCCAATGACCTGATTGATGTGCCACATGTTGAATTACGTAATTCAACGTGTTACACAACAATAAAAAAATTGTTCTAGAGATTTGAATACATAACTAACGAGTACGTAGCGGCATTTATAATATAATACATCTATATTTCAAATTTTATTTTAATGCACCCTATAATTTTTGAGTAAAATGACATACGGACGGACATGACAAAACTATAAGGGTTCCTTTTTTGCCATTTGGCTACGGAAAATGACGGTATAATGTATCGTGCTATTTGTGCTACTCGTAGCTAGGCAGATAGATAGTAATATAAAACCAAGGTTTCGTCGATTAGGTACCTATCTCGTTCTATTTTATGGCATCTTACCGCTCAAACCGTCCGCCTTGCTGGGGCTGCGCTTTTACATTGAACCATGTAATCCAAATGTGTGTTAGACTATACAACTCTGGCTACCAGGCTTGTCAGTAGCAGAGAAGCTCAAAATGTACAGTCAGCTGCACAGAATCGTAACCCCTCCTGTATACAAACTTCTATGCAGGAGAGGTCACATTTCTCTACAGCTGACTGTACAAACCAACCTAATGAATATTAAGTACTACAGATAAATTAATAGATATGCCTGGTACAGTTAGATCAAATGATACAGAAACCAGTTTGTATATAAAGTACTTGTGTTGGATATGCTTGTTCTTGTAAGAAAGTATGGTAACTCCAGAAAACAATAGCCGATGTTCCTGAATTCTGAAATGTAGGAGCTGCACACTGTTTCAGAAGGTTCTCAATTGTTAGTTAATGCTGTGTATTGCTGTAAAATACCTAATATATAAGAAATAAATATTGTTTCTCTATTTTAATTTATTAATTAACTCATAAACAGTCTAGTATAAAATATAAAATCAATCCTTGGTTCTTCACAATACATAACAATTAAATTAAATTCAAAAAGCTGACTAATTGTGTGCATTATTAGCATACTTGTGATAAATCTAAATCGGGGCACATTCTAGGGATTTGATATTAATAAAAAACCACCACCACCATATCAGCCCTAGGACGTCCACTGCTGGACATAGCCTCCCCCAATTTCATGGGGGGTAAATGCTATAATCGCCACGCTTGGCATGCGGGTTGGCAATCGCAGTATCTCCACCGCACTCTAGGAATGCTGCTGCCCATTCCCCAGTGGTCTTGGTCGTAGTTTAAGGACATACCCGGGTCCAATAAAAAATATGTTGATATATACATGTGCTCATTGAAAATTATCAATTACTATAAAAAGGTTCGATATCACACCTCATATCAAGCCTCTTAAGATAATAAATGTGTCCGGATGTCATTTCAAACAAAATTACAATTTACTGGTGGTGCCATTTATATGCTAGTGTAAGAATAATATATATTAGTTAATATTCCGCTATGATTGTTACAAAGTCCAAAATAATTGTAATTTTTGTAATCTCACATCAGCACTGTTATATTTCTGATCATTAAAATCACTTCAAACATCAAGTGTTGGTCTAACTTATAGAATTAGCTAAGTGGTAAAAGTAATTGAAAAAAACTATAAATTATTCAATTTTTATTACTATGTGAGATTAAAAACAACAGGAAACACAGCACTTTGCCTTTTTCATATATCACACTATATGTATTTCACTTCGCCTCTATATTATCGCACTATTATTTAACTTTATCTGGTTGGGATAGTATAGTTCATAGCGTTTTCGTCATTCGTTTGTATTTCTAACTTAACTGAGTTACCCAAATAATTTCCTCACCTTTCACACTATATGTGTCAATTTATCTCTTCATAGGAATTGAATGGCTTCACAATTAACATCTCTTCATAGCAGAATTTCTTAATTTTCTTGGCACTTTGAAACATCAGTTAGAAACTAAGTAAGTTTTGTCGCCGGTTAGGTATTTATAATTTACAATTTTTACCCTATTTGGTGCAAGCTGAATCTGTCAAGCCTGCGAAAATAGCAACCAAACCTATTTCTCGTTAGCATTCTGTCCTTTATAGTTTATTTATAGCAATAAAAATAACAAACTAACTCGTTTTACTTTAAAACTTTAAAGATATTCAGAAACTTTGACGTCAAGTGAAATGTCAATTGAGTTGACAAAATGTCAGAGCAGTAAAGTAACGTTTTGTGTTCCGATACGCCCGTTTAGAAATACTAATATTTTTTTTACTTCACTTCATTGGTTTTGCTTATTTGTTAACTTATTAAAAACAACATGTTTGCAGATAAATGTACTAAATAGGTACCTGCAAAATGGCGCATTTTGACAAATTAGAATGAGGTTTATTTTGACCTTAGCTCACACTGACAGGACACAAGTGACAGTAATGACGGCGGCAGGCTTAAAGAAAAATAAAAGTAAAATCCAAAGAGGCCACATATTTCGGAAAATTAATTAAATGTCGCAGTCAGATAAAAAATACCCTGTGACAAGGCCAGCATAATAATCTACCTATACACCAAAAATTGTTTAACACGTTCATGTGCGCTACGTGATAATACGTAAAACACTGGTATATACAGTACTTCAGAACGTCCACAGCAGTCCAATTTAAAAAATTTAAATCCAGTACAACGTGAATGAACGCCAAACGCCTGTATTAGATTCTAGCAGTTACGTCATTGTGCTACAACATGTCAAAAGTTGGAATTATTAGTGCCACGCTATATCGAATTTTACCCTCACTAAAGATGGCTGATACACACTTAAACAAAGATCTGTACGCACACTTACAACGTTATGTGACGTCTGCGCTAGTTCCGCGAGAGTATACATTAAGCAAGCTGGTGCGCTCCCCGGTGGAAACGCGTGCGCAGGTTCCGATTGCTTTCGCCGACTACTGCTATATATCAACACCGTGAGTATTATTTTGTCATTTGCGTGTATCATTTAATTGATTTACCTTACAAGTATTTTGGTTTGTGTACAAAGTGTTCTTATTCATTATAATTGCAATATTTTATATGAATAAAAAACGATCAACTTTCAAAAAGAAAACAGTGAATGTATTCGAAAAACCGGGGTCATCGCTGGACCTCACACCTAATCCTTATGGTTATGACGGCGAATACGGTTTTGATATCAATTGCAGCCCGGGGGATGACAATATCTTCAGTAGCAGCTCGTTGAGTGATTTTGTTGTTCGCCCTAAACGAAAGCGAAAACGTGATGAATCTAGTACCAGAAATACTTTTTCTGAAGCTGATTCAATTGATAAATGCTCTGGCTCTAATACAGAGAACGTCACACAAGATACAGAAGATGGTACGACTATATATTCTAGCTCTGAAAGCATTTTTGTCCTTCGTGTGACACATAAGCCCAAAAAGGATATTCTTATCACATCATCAGGATATAAGTATCAAAGTGTGCTACCTATAACCAAAAAGGCTAAATATAATCTTAGCGGTTCCACTACAAGTTGGCAACCGATTTCTAGGGGCAGTATCAAATCAACAAATGACGCAGACGCTAATAGTCTTTCTATTTCGTCTGAAGTTCTAAAGAATGTTTTAGATGTTGACTTTACGAGTACTATGGTAAATGTGTCACTATCACTCGACCCTGCAAAAACAGGAACTTCATGCGCATGCCAAGCGTGGCGATTATGGCAATTACCCCTCATGACATACACAAACAGGCTACGGCCCCGAGGTTCCGGCGACCCCCGGTACCCTGGTTCTGGTAGCGGCCAGGGTACTAGCGGGGTCAGGGGTGCGAAGAATCTCCGGTTAAGATCCGGCTACCACCACCGACGACTTCTGGCCCTGGCAACATACAACACACGAACACTGCGGACCGACGAAAAGATAGCGGAACTGGAGGAAGGATTGAGCAAGTTGCGTTGGGATATCGTAGGGTTATCTGAGGTCCGAAGAGAGGGGGAGGACACGATAACCCTGAAGTCCGGCAACTTGCTCTATTTCCGGGAGGGCGACAAACAGTCCCAGGGAGGTGTCGGGTTTATCGTCCACGAATCCCTCGTGAACAACGTGGTGAAGATCGAGAGTGTGTCGGCTAGGGTGGCGTACCTTATACTCAGAGTATCCGAGAGGTACTCGTTGACGGTCATACAGGTGTACGCGCCGACCTCGGCACACTCCGACGACGAGGTGGAGGCTATGTATGAGGATATATCAAAGGTCATGCATAGTTCCAAAACCTACTTCACCGTTGTTATGGGGGATTTCAACGCAAAACTGGGCAAGAGAGACGGCGAAGAGCCGAGAGTGGGGCAATTTGGAGTTGGAAGTCGGAACCACCGGGGCCAACTACTGGCTGGTTTCTTGGAGAAGGAGGGACTCTACATGATGAACTCCTTCTTCAAGAAACGCGAGCACAGGAAGTGGACCTGGATGAGTCCCGACGGTGCAACAAAAAATGAGATTGACTTCATCATGTCGACGAAGAGGCATATATTCAATGATGTCTCTGTGATCAATGCTGTTAAAACCGGAAGTGATCATCGTTTGGTAAGAGGCACATTAAATATGTGCGTCAAGCTAGAGCGCTCTCGACTGATGAAGTCCACGCTCCGTCCAGCAGCAGTCCAAATCCAAAACCCCGAGAGCTTTCAGCTGGAACTCCAAAACCGTTTCGATTGTCTAGGCGGCGATGTGGACGAATTCAACGACGGGTTTGTGGAAGCTGTCCATAGCATTGGGTCTAAGTTCTTTAAGGCCCAACGAACTCAAAGAGCCAAAAGGCTCTCTATCTCCACTCAGAGGCTCATCGAGGAAAGGAATGAGATGATTCTGCAGTCTTCAGCCGATGCGAAATTATACAGGCAGCTCAATAAACAGATCTCTAAGTCCCTTACCCGCGATCTGCGCCAATTCAATACAAATCGGATTGAAGAGGCCATCGAGCAGAATAAGGGCTCTAAAGTTTTCTCAAGAGATCTGTCTATTGGGCAGAGCCAGCTCGCCAGATTAAAAACTGAGGATGGTAGAATCGTTTCGTCCAAACCTGAGCTTCTGAGTGAGATAGAGTGCTTTTATGGACAGCTATACACGTCAACTAGCAGACCCGAAGTTGGTCTGGCGGAAGACCCTAGAGCTAGATTAACCCGGCACTATACGAAGATATCCCGGACATCAGCCTGTACGAGATTAGAATGGCTCTTAAGCAGCTGAAGAACAACAGGGCACCCGGTGAAGACGGAATTACAGCTGAACTCCTGAAGGCGGGTGGAAAACCGGTCCTTAGGGCCCTTCAGAAGTTGTTCGACTCCGTCTTACTGGAACGGAAAACTCCAAAGGCATGGAACAGAGGTGTGGTGGTGCTGTTCTTCAAAAAGGGTGACAACTCCTTACTGAAGAACTACCGACCCATCTCACTTCTGAGCCATGTCTATAAGCTGTTTTCAAGAGTCATTACGAACCGTCTCGCACGCAGGCTAGATGACTTCCAGCCTCCCGAACAAGCCGGTTTCCGAAGAGGCTTTAGCACCGTAGACCACATCCATACGCTCCGTCAGGCTATACAGAAGACTGAGGAGTATAACCTGCCCCTCTGTTTAGCGCTCGTGGACTACGAGAAAGCCTTCGATTCGATCGAAACCTGGGCTGTACTACAATCTCTCCAGCGGTGCCAAGTGGACTACCGGTATATCGAAGTGCTGAAAAGTTTGTACAAGAACGCCACTATGTCAGTCCGACTCCAGGACCAGAACTCAAAGCCTATTCCGTTGCAGCGGGGAGTCAGGCAAGGAGATGTTATTTCTCCTAAACTGTTCTCCGCTGCACTGGAGGATGTTTTCAAGACTCTGGACTGGAGAAGGCTAGGCATCAACATAAACGGCGACTACCTCACTCACCTTCGGTTTGCTGACGATATAGTAGTCTTGGCTGAGACCATGGAGGATTTAAGTACAATGCTCAATGACCTCAGTAAAGCCTCCGAGCGAGTTGGTCTAAGGATGAACATGGACAAGACGAAGATCATGTCAAATGTCCATGTCGCACCAACTCCCTCAACAATCGGACACTTTACGCTCGAAGTTGTAGACGATTACGTATACCTAGGACAGACTGTCCAGTTAGGTAGGTCCAACTTCGAGAAAGAGGTTAATCGTCGAATCCGACTCGGCTGGGCAGCGTTCGGGAAGCTACGGCACATCTTTGCGTCCAATATTCCGCAGTGTCTCAAGACAAAAGTCTTTGACCAGTGTGTGTTGCCAGTGATGACATATGGCACTGAAACGTGGTCGCTTACTATGGGCCTCATAAGAAGGCTCAAAGTCACCCAAAGGGCAATGGAGAGAGCTATGTTGGGAGTTTCTCTGCGTGATCGCATCAGGAATGAGGCCATCCGCAGCAGAACCAAAGTGACCGATATAGCCCTCCGAATCGCTAAACTTAAGTGGCAGTGGGCGGGGCACATAGCACGTAGAACCGATGGCCGTTGGGGCGGAAAGGTTCTCGAGTGGCGACCACGTACCGGAAGGCGTAGCGTGGGCAGGCCCCCCACACGGTGGACTGATGACCTGGTGAAGGTCGCGGGTGTCCGCTGGATGCGGGTGGCGCAGGACCGGTCATTGTGGAAGTCTTTGGGGGAGGCCTATGTTCAGCAGTGGACGTCTTTCGGCTGACATGATGATGATGATGATTTGCATAACTGAATAACACATTATAATTGAAAAAGTCAACAGATCTAATATGAATGATGTTGCCATGTAATATTTAAAATAAATTGATTAACGGTCACTGAACTATTATTTAGGATGTTTCTTTGTTACACATAGGTACTTTAAATATCATAGGTTTGTATAATATCAAAATAGACTAACCCCCAATACAATAAATACGAATCATAGATTCGTTGGACTCGTAATTTTTATTAAAATTAATAATTTGTATTTCTGTAATAAACAGTATTTTGATTCACTCATAAACAAAGTTTATCGTTTGAAAGGTAAAATTCTCATGATTTTATCGATAAATGCAAAAATGGATGCATGTGTCCATCCCTAAGGAGTTCACCGACGCTGTTGTTTACGTGTACGAGTGTATTCCTATTGTTGCTTTTCGTAGTGAGAGTACCAATTAGAGGATTAGAATGCTAGTAGACAACTGGACGGATGTGTGCGGGAACCCAATATTTACAATATTGTGCAAGTAGTGGAAACGCACACATCTTCAAAAGTGGCGACAGCAGTACCGGACTAATTTCGCGGTTAGGGCATATCTCTTTCTTTCTATGATCTGAGACGGACACGGATACTCTTGTCGGGCAGCGGAGGTTGCATGATAGAGACCTGTCCTGGTAGTCGCACGCATACGCACAACTCGTCACAGAAGAACCAGTATAATTTGGACCTCTGATTCCGCTTAGTTATTACGAATCTCGGGGTCAAGTTATAAGAGAGAATGTTGATATGCAAGTCGAGACAGGTTGTAAATTGCATGCTGCTGAGTAGAGCACAGGGTCTGGTCAGAGAGCGGGCGGATTCGCAGATGGTCCGACGTACTTAAACCGTTGTTAGTAGTCGAAGAGCGCGCGCGACGGCTCGGGCGCGCTTCTTTTTTGTCCCCCGCGGATTCCATTGCCCCATGTCCAACCTGTAAGGCCGGCAGTTTGCCGAGCGTTGACCGCGCTTTGCCGCGAAGCGCGAAGCCGTTGGACAACTTCGCTGCGGCCCTTTCGATTACTTTGTACGTAACATTTTCATGTCCTTCATGATAAATTTAACTCCTTTCTGGGTTGTTGACCGGTATGAGCCTAGCTACCGAAGTATTCAAAAGAAACATTGTTTATATACGAGTAGGTTTTATTTCATTTATAAGAATATACATATATTATATACGATAATTAATATTTGAATGAATATCTTTCACGATGACTGAATAACAACCGCTGCTGCCATCTCATATCTATCGACACTCACTGCACCTTCATTATATACCTACTCACCTACTAGCTCTGTCCTATATACATATTTGTGAGGATACCTCTAGACTGATTTGACAGCTACAAAATTCAAAACAGTTGCACGTACGAGTAAGATATCACACAAATGGGTACTTACTTCTTAGTAAATTTTCCAGCAGGTTCAGCAGTAGGCTGAAAAAACTTTAAACACTATAAGAATTTAGCCAGTTACGTTACGAACAAGTTTTCTTGTTTTTAAACGTACCCGTATATTACCAAATCGTATCCGTAAATCCTTTAATTACCAAACCAAACCGTATTTTTTCGTTAACAAACACTTATATCTGATTAGTTACATTATGTCATCAATCACTGATGACCTAAATACATATAATATGCACAATAAAACAGGAATACAAAAATTAGACTTAAAAGAAAGTCTAAGCCAAGTCAAACGAGCCCCCGCGAGTTGTACCGGGCGCAAAGGTACACTTTGGCGCGTTATTACTACGTTGAATGGCGATAGACAACCTTTACACTAGGCACAGAATAAGGCATAGTACAAGTACAGAAATTTCACTTCCAAACAAAAACGGCGTTTAGGCATAAGAAACGTGCCTACGCTCTGCATCTCTGTCTATCCCATAACTTGTATTCATTCACGCGCGGCACGTGTAGACCTAGGGTTGTCACGCCAAAAATACTTCAATGAGGCAAAACATGTTCTACCTCACGATGTCGCTTAAGTACAGTGAACCGAAATTAATGAAGTACATGTTACTTCACATGAATAGAGCGTTCATGGCCCAGTGATAGTTTTTAGTTTTCATTGTATACCTATACTACTACCATGTTTTTTCCACATATTCTCTTGCTTGTGGAGAAGATATGGAGGGTTGGGGGGGGGGGGGGGGGGGTTTGGTGGACACCTAACTCTAACAAAAATTGACATTTTATAAATTACTACCGCGTCTCCTATTAGTCGCAGCGTGATGTTATATAGCCTAAAGCCTTCCTCGATAAATGGGCTATCCAACACAACAACAATTCAGCTTTATAATATTATAGTATAGATATCACGCAAACGAATAGGGTAATCTATACTATTATAAAGCTGAAGAGTTTGTTTGTTTGTTTGAACGCGCTAATCTTAGAAACTACTGGTTAGAATTGTAAATTATTTTTCTGTTGGATAGTCCATTTATTGAGGAAGGCTTTAGGCTATATAACATCACCCTGCGACCAATAGGAGCGAAGACGCGGACGAAGTCGCGGGCAACAGCTAGTCATTTAATAAATCTCATATTTTTTAACGAACCATCTAACGTTATAATATATACAAAACACGGTGGGTTTTGCAAGAAATAAAATGCATCCCCATTTTACGTGTAGGGGAAGTACCTTTATTGGGGGACAATCATCAAAATACATAATATCGTGTTACATATGGAAGAGCTCATTATGTGCATCTCAAATATTTTTTTTTGTCATTTTAATATAATTATTTAAGAAAAGAACCAAAAAATTACCATTCCCCCTTCATCTCTCAAAAAAAAAATACATTTCAAATCATTAACCAACAGGTTTTGTCGGACATACAAATCAACACAGCACATACAACAGGACAGGTCATCTTCTTAAGTTTCTCAGGTATAGGTACCTACACTTTGTCCGTGTTTCAAATGCTATGGCCACAACACAATAATGGACAACTATCTAAATAGGACAACTATTATGTAGCTAAGTAATCAAGTAAAATAAATTGAATAACGCGTGTTTCATTTTGAATAAAATTACAGTTAGGTACTTAATAAGTAAATCGGCGGAAATGTACCTAACAAAGTAACCAGGCTTAGGTGGTACAGGAGGAACGATTGTTTACCTGTGTCCAGACAATGATATGAGGACATGCATCTATGTCAGAAACGGCATCAATGCTATGCCTTTGTATGCTTTCTGTTCCAGGGATCTCACCACGGTGATGATCCAGAATAAGGGGGAGGGTAGAGAGCTCATCTTCTCATCAGCCTACCTTCCCTATGAGGCAGCGGATCCCATCACAGAACAGCTGCGGGATCTGGTTGCATATGGCAGCCGGGCGAACAACAACCTGGTCATCGGCTGCGACGCAAACGCGCACCACGTCGTCTGGGGCAGCTCGGACGTCAACAGGAGAGGAGAGAAAGTACTGGATTTCCTGGTGAGCTCTTCTTTACAATTATTGAATAAAGGCAATGAACCCACTTTCGTCAATTCTAGACGAGGAGAGCAATTACCTCTCCTCGTCTAGAATATAACGTTGGCTACTAACAACACTAGCAATAGTATCAACTCATGGCTTGTATCTGATGATATTTCCCTTTCGGACCACAGATACATTTGCTTTAGGTACCAAACTAAAATACGAATAGCTACGGTACGTAAACGGAATCCCAGGAACACCGACTGGTCGGCTTTTAGAAGTGACCTGAAGTTGGACCTAGGTGACCCAAAAGGTAAGCTAAACTCTATTATTGACATAGAATTGAAGCGGACAAGATAGTAGAAGCTGTATATACGGCCTATACTAACAACTGCCCGGAGAAAAGAACTCTGGCCAAAAAGGTACCCTGGTGGAACCCAGAGATAGCAAAGCTCAGGAGGGAAACTAGGGCAGTATTTAATGACGCAAAGTCAGCTAATGACTTTGGGTTTTATGCACAAAAGCTCACAGAATATAGTAAAGCTGTGAGAAAGGCTAAGAGGAAAGCATGGATAAACCACTGCGATCAAATTGAGTCCATACCAGAAGGAATGAGACTGACAAAGGCACTAGCTACTACGAAGTCGGCCCCGCTAACAACCATTAGAGGTTGTGACGGAAACATGACAAAAACGGGGTTAGAAACCCTTAAGGTGATGTGTAACACACACTTTCCGGGCTCGGAAATACACCAGAGCATAACGGACGGGGAGACAATTAGTGCGTTGGAACAAACCACAAAACAACAAGGCACAATTGGGACACGTCCAAAAAAGTAGTGGATCATAAAAGATAAAGTGGGCACTCTCCACATTCCAACCGTATAAAGCCCCGGGACCGGATGGAGTCTACCCCATTCTACTACAAGAAGGCGCTAATGTATTAATCCCGCATCTAAGTAGATTGTACAGGGCGTGTTTAGCCTTCGCACATGTACCGCGTGTGTGGAGGATGGTACAAGTAACCTACCTACCCAAACCAGGCAAGGCGGATTACAGCGAAGCCAAATCATATAGGCCAATTAGTCTATCATCATTCTTCCTAAAAACTTTAGAGAAACTGGTAGATAGACACATAAGGGATGGCCCTTTAAAAAGGCATCCACTGCACGAATTACAATGTGCATATCAGCCAGGGAAGTCAACAGAAACGGCACTGCACCTGGTAACAACCAGAGCTGAACAGGCTATAGAGAACAAAGAACTATGCCTGGCGGCTTTCCTAGACGTGGAGGGAGCGTTCGATCGCACCACGTATAAAGCTATTAGCGAAGCGGCTGCTGGACACGGCATAGAGCCAACCATATGTAAATGGATAGGCAATATGCTAAACGGCAGACTAATAAAGTCATCTCTTCTAGGAGATGAGATAATAGCCACGGCCACAAAGGGGTGTCCCCAGGGTGGGGTACTGTCGCCGACTCTATGGAGTCTGGTGGTGAACTCACTCCTGGAAGAACTCAATAGTGGTCCTATTCGCACGGTAGGATATGCGGATGATTTAGTGATACTAGTTAATGGAAAATTTCCAAGCACAGTATCAGGAATCATGAATGAAGCACTGAAGAAGGTGGAGAAATGGTGCAACTGTCACCAATTGTCCATCAATCCAGGCAAAACTGTAGTAATACCATTTACTAGGAAAAGGACCCTTCGAGGCATACAGTCGTTAAAACTGTACGGGAGGGTGCTAGAACTGTCCAATGACGTGAAATATCTAGGCATCACACTGGATAAAGAACTGAATGGAAAAAGCATACTGATCTCACCATAATGAAGGCACTGAGAGTGTTTGGGATGTGTAGATCGGCGTATGGCAAAACATGGGGTTTGAACCCAAAGGTACTAAAATGGATTTACACCATCATGGTGAGGCCCATTCTACTGTACGGAAGCCTGGTATGGTGGCCAAGGACTTTAAAGAGCACATGCAGAAATGACCTAATAAAGGTGCAACGAACAGTATGCATGGCTATAACAGGGGCGTTTCGAACCACGCCAACGGCGGCGCTAGAAGTACTACTGGACCTACCGCCGCTTCATATAGTGATTAAGTCGGAAGCGCGCAAATCCCTCTACAGACTGAGGCTTCTTGGGCTGTGGAGCGATAGCAAGCCGAAGACGAAACACACAAACATGGAAACGGACAGTTTCTTAGACAGAATAACAAACATGGGGTGCGACAAAATGCAACCCAAGTTTGTGTTCCACAGGAACTTCAATATAAAAGTTCCCTCGAGGGCAGAGTGGGCTGAAGGTCTGGAATCACTAGATACTGGTGGTGAAGACAATATCTGGTACACGGATGGATCAAAAATGGGATCCGGTACGGGAGCAGGCATCTATGCAAAAGACTATAAAAGTAGTGTAAGCATGGGGCAATTCGCGACTGTCTTCCAGGCGGAGACATATGCCATAGTTGCCTGTGCACAGGAGAATATAGACAGACGAACCAAAGGAGAGACTATCTATATACTCAGTGACAGTCAAGCAGCCCTCAAGGCGCTTACAGCGCCGAGAGTGGACTCTAGACTAGTTTACAATGGCGTACAAGCTTTGAATAAGCTTGGAAGGCATAACAAAGTGCAACTAGTATGGATACCAGGGCACGAGGGGTTCATCGGCAACGAAAAAGCAGATGAACTGGCAAGAATGGGATCTACAGGCCATTTTGTAGGTCCAGAACCGTTTGTGGGACTCTCGCAGAGAACCATAACATCGGCCTTAAAGGATTACGCCAAAGCCAAACACCAACAGGAGTGGAGGATTGAGGCGGGTTTAAGGCACTCAAAGCTCTTCATCGAAGGAGTGGACCCAAGCTGGACCAAGAAGCTTTGGAAATTCAGCAGAAAGCAACTTAGAATTATAACTGGGGTGTTTACAGGTCACTTCGGGGTCAAGGATCTCTTGACCAAGATGGGACTATCAGACAACATAGACTGTAGAATGTGTGGCGAGGATGACGAGACAATGGAACACTTATTGTGTGAATGTCACGCCCTTGCCAGACAAAGAATGAATGACTTTGGTAATGGCTATCCAGAACCAAAGGAATTCAGAGTACTCCCGCTGAGCTCCATCATCCGGTTTGTGGAAATGTTGGAGAGCAGCTTGGAGTAACTATAAAGGAGGGGGCAATTGCACAAAAGATCCCATTGGGTCGAAGTGCATCCGCAAGGGCCCTCATATAATTAAGATAAGATAAGATAAGATAACCAGGTGGTTCGTATCGTATTCATTTGTATTGTTGTTGTACATTGTTACTTACAACTTGATAATTTTAAACACCAAGGTTATACTAAATAAGTACTTATTATTACATATACCAAACTAAAAGAAAAACGTACCGTTCACAATTTGTAGGTAATTGAAAAAACAACCATATACAGAACATGTGGTGCCGGTTATAGGTTTCATCATGTTTTTTTTCAAATTACACAAAAATATACGTTAGCGCGGTTCGTCGCGATCAAGTCGGCGGCGCGCGGCAGCGGATCACGACGGGCACGTAAACGCTCGGGCCGGACGGCGACGGCCCGCGACTGACAGCTAGTTTCGGGGATTTCGAGCGTTAGGTTATTAACGTGGCGCGCTCTACCCATTGCAAGCCCCTTGCACTAGGTAAGCACCCGAGCCAACTAGCATAACAGTCACAAAATACGCACATTATAAGAGTGGTATGCTCATAAGGCTCTTATAATTGTTTTGGAAGATGTCGTCGCGCTTATAATAGTATTAGACAAGCTAATATGGACTAAAGAACGCTCTGTCTTATTACTTGTCTCATATATATATATAATATATATATATATATATATATATATATATATATATATATACAAGAGCAATTTATAATCTATACATATAATAAAGCTGAAGAGGGTCGAAAGTCTGTACATGGAAGATATTCGAAAAAAGTTGGCTGGGGATACTTAGAATCGATAACAGAACACGTTCCAAGTTTTTAGATTTTTTGTCTGTTTATCTGTTTGTCTGTTTATATGAACGCGCATCACGTGAAAACGGCTGAACGGATTTTGATGAAAACTTTACTAATCGGTCGAGTAAACACCCGGTCAGGTTTTAGGCTATAAAAATTGTGCAAATTGGGGTTAAAGGGGGTAAAAAGAGGGGTTGAATTTTGTATGGGAACTCCTATAATCCATGAGTTACAGGTATGAAAATTGGTAATCATATACTTGACGACAAAGGAAAAACATCCTCATTCAAAATTTGTGCAATGTCAAGATAGAAACTGAAAAAAAAGTAAACGCAAGCGCTGCACCGCGGCGCTGCCCAGTGAGCGCACCAGCCACCACGGTCTCTTCAAATTTTGAACACTATTATGATTTATTCCATTAAGTAAATGTGACTCTAAACCCAAATTTCAGTCCCGTTTGCTAGATTCAAAAACTACGTATATAACTTTGTAATCCTATATAAAAACATGCAAATACAATGTTACTTTTGCCGTTCACTTCGTGTGTACTTACTTTATACCATAATCCCACTACTTAATATTATAAATGAGAAAGTTTAGATGTTTGTCACTAAATCACGCAAAAAGGGCTGAACTGATTAAGATGATTTGTATGCTAATAGCATATAATCTGGATTCATATATCATAAGTGTACTTTTTGTCCCGATGATATTTTGTCTTCCATCAAAGGGATATTAAATCGGGGATGCAAGTAACGTCAACGAAACGGGGTGGTTTAATCCTCATACGCCATTCTACGATTAAATTTTCAGCCAATTGGGAGTATAACAAAACCTAAGTATCATAATTCCTTCTTATTGTTATCGCTATTTTTGAGCACATCTTTTTCGCAATTAGTTCTACTTTGCGTGTACATCAAAATGCATTTGTGATACTTTGGCATTGTTTTTATTCATATGCTTAAATACAAAAACAGCTGTTTCAATGCACACTTTGTATCGTCGGTGTACCATTTAATTTTGTCGTGAATTATTTTTTACGTAATTGTTGACCCTTCACACCATATAAACTGTTTGATATAAGAGATCACTTGAGCCAGGCAGCCCAATCGTCAGCATAGACAGTTGGAGCATCTTAGATGTACACTTAGAAGAGGGTCAAAACTCTGTACATGGAAGGTATTCAAAAGAAAGTTGGCTGGGAATACTTAGAATCGATAACAGAAATCGTTTCAACAGTTTAAAGAATTTGTGTCTGTTTGTCTGTCTGTTTATATGTCTAGGCATCACGTGAAAACGAACGAATGGAGTATAATTTACCCTCATTAATATGGAAACTGGATCTTCGGTGACGACATAGCTCGGCCTTCGGCCTCGCATGCCTTGCCACTCTCCTTCGGCTTTTCAGTCACCAACCAGAGAGTATTTACTACTCTATAAGTCACTTGTAAGACCGCTCCTCGAGTATGCTTCAGTGATATGGAATCCTAAGTATATTAAATATACTATTAAATAATATTAAATATATATTAAATATAGGCCCTAGAAATGATACAGAAAAGGTTCCTGAGGTCAATGCACCGTAGATTAACGGGCAAAAAAATTTCCTACATTGATCTTCTCAAGAAATACAATATTCCCTCGCTTGAAGCCAGACGTAAAATGACCGATGCAACCGCCTTATTTAATATTTGTAGTGGCAATTATACAAGCTCCGAACTTCTTGGGCAACCCCGCTTTAGAGTCCCCGCGCGCAGCGCGCGCTCCCTGCAGTCCCGCGCCTCCTTCGCCGTGCCGCTCTCCTCGACCCACGCCGGGGCTCGCGCACCTTTGCACCGTATTTGCGACGCATATAATAAGTCCTGGGTTTCAGTCGACATATTTAATGTTGGTAAACAGCAATTTAAGAAAAAAATTTTGGATTTGACAATGGATAGTGTATAATTTAATGTATTGGCGATAGGCAATACCAACTATAGCTGTTGTTTAGTATGTTATGTTGTCTCCACTTTTACTTCTTATAAAAGTATTATGTCACTCTATCATCATTCATCATACATCAGGCAGATGTATTTACTCAACACTCTATTGTTGTAAACTTTAGTAAATTAGTTAAGTGTAGTATTACAACTCTCTTATATGTTTTAGTGAGAGCTGGAAAGGCAATGAGTGAATGTTCAATGATGTGTTACAGAAAACTTATTTCCTTCTCACGTATTCCTGTTTGCTTTCCAAATAAATAAATAAAAACCTTACATGAAGAATCTACTCTGTTGGGAGGCTCGGCCTTCAGCCTCCCGTGTCTCGCCTCTCTGCTTCAGGCCTTCGGCCTTCAGCCTTATATGAGAAGCCCGCTCTGTGTGATTATTCTCGCATGCCGTGCTGCTCTGCTTCCTACCTTCGGTCATCATACTTACATGAAGAACTCGCTCTGTTGGGATAACGTTTTACGGCAGAACTGCGTAGTGAGACTTTTATCATTGTACAATGTACATGTACATTGTACAATGATAAAAGTGTTTTTGACGAGATTCATTCGTCTAAAATCGGTACATTTGATATTCCGAAATAAGCACTTAATCATTCGTTTTGACAACAGGATTTGTAGGGAATGTCATATTGATTGTAATCATTTATTAAGGGGGTGTAAAGAAGGGTGAAAGATTGTATCATCATCATCATCATCATCTGAGGCGTTATAGCCGCGGGTGGGCCCTAGGCTAGCCTGGTCAAGCAAATATCTCCAGTCCGATCTATTCGTGGCTTTCCTTCTCCAACATGTCACCCCTAAGTTCCTGGTGTCCACCTGAGCTTGAGAAAGATTGTATGGGAAAACAAATCATTCTAAGGCGAGAACGAATTATACGCGGAAGAAGTCGCGGGCAAAAGCTTGTACTATTATAAGCCTCTTACTCCTACAGTAACATTTACGAAGACTCATTGCACTTCAGATAGCCTGCTCTTATAACAGTCGCAGAATGCGCACTTTATAAGAGTCGTAGGCTTATAGCGCTCTTATAATTGTTTAGGAAGATGTCACCGCTCTTATACAAGCTAGCCGTAGTCAAGAACGCTCAGTTTTATTACCTAGTCTCATATATGTATATAAGAGCATTTTATAATACTATTATAAGCCTCTCGCTCCTACAATAACATTTACGAAGCCGCATTGCACTTGAGAAAACCTGTTATTATATCCCCATTCTTTAAGCTCAGTTGATTTTATAATATATTATTTAAATAATTAAAATATAACATGAAATAGCATATTTGATTAGGCGCATGAAGTTTGAAGTGTAAAACAGGGTCTACTCCACAGAAAATAATATATTCCCCGGCAAAGACTTGCCGTAAAACATAAACACGAAACCGAAATACACACCAGATAATAACCAATTCGAACCTATTCGTCTCAATTGCGAGTGGTACTATAGAGGTATAATAATTATTCAGTAGGGCTGAAAATTTGTTTCGCTTTCTGACCACCGCGAATTTTGCTGCGGCACCCGATGTTTGCATCGTTCGGCTGAGGCGCGAGGCGGCAAAAGTTCTGACGCACGTGGCGTCCCAGATAAGACACTTCCACTTCTGCCATAGCACTAACGTAGGCTCATCTGATCTCTTGCCATCGGTGCGATAAAGGCGATGATCTCTTTCTCCTCTCACACTCAAACAACAGAATGATTGTGACTTAATGATTGAAATTTCATTATTACCCACTAATTTAGCGTACACAAACGCCTGCTTAGTGAATTTGAGGCCAAAGGTTGGCATAGTTGCAAATCGAATATTTTTATTTAGCCTATTTGTCACAAAGGTGACAAATTAATGAAGTTTGTGAATGTTTTTTTTTGGCATTATTGCACACTAGCTTTTGCCAGCGGCTTCGCACGCGCAGAACAATAAATTGTAGCCTATGTTGCCATACCACGTAAACAACTAAACACAACTCACACACATCCATTCTGGTAATGCGAAAGAAATCGTAGTAATGCGAAAAAACTAACTACAAAATAATAAATAAAAAAAAAAAAAAAAAACTACATTATTATGTAGAAATTTACAACTATAGGTAGTTTTTTTTATTGTAGCACTTACTTATACGATTTGTTAGCGGTTATGATTTCGGGTGCATTTCAAAGAAAGCCAGTAACGTAGTCTAAGGTGGACTGTTTAATGTTTATATCTTTTCTGAGATGTTTGTTGGAGGTTAAGTATATACGCTGACCATTTTCAAGTTGAATAGTGAGGTGTACGACAATAGGAAACATTTGATGAATGACAAACTTCAAGACTGTCTTCGGAGCTAACTTATGTATTGGCCGCTTCCATAATTTTTTATCTCATCATTCTCATTTTCGAGAGTCAGGGCCGGCCGATCACCCTAGTTCACATACGTGGTGTATTTGATACTCAGATCATAGAAAGAAGGATATATGGCACAGGGGCGTGGCGCGTGTCGCCTCGATAAGGTCAGTAAACCATATTGGCGCGCACCGCTCTTAGCGCTGACTCATTTGAGCGGCGATCGTTGTTCACGCTATGGCTCCAGATTTTATTTGTAAAAATCAGTAAACTAAACAAAAATATAAAATACGTGGAATAACATACCACTGTACAGTGCTATTTTAGATTAGTATTTCTATTATAAATATATTTTTAAAGTTCCTTAATTCACTTCGTAAAATTCACCCTAAAAGCTTCGACCTGCCAGCGCAAACACCTTACGCAGCTACGAGTGCGCGGGATAAGGCAGTGGCAGTATCTGTATGCATGCAATATTATCGATAATTGATCGACGTTATTACGAATGGTTTTCATTACATTTTCTTTTTAAATATAGTTATTTGCATAACTGAATAACACATTAAAATTTAAAAAAGTCTACAGATCGAATATGAATGATGTTGCCATGAAATATTTAAAATAAATTGATTAACGGTCACTGAACTATTATTTAGGATGTTTCTTTGTTACACATAGGTACTTTAAATATCATAGGTTTGTATAATATCAAAATAGACTAACCCCCAATACAATAAATACGAACCATAGATTCGTTGGACTCGTAATTTTTATTAAAATTAATAATTTGTATTTCTGTAATAAACAGTATTTTGATTCACTCATAAACAAAGTTTATCGTTTGAAAGGTAAAATTCTCATGATTTTATCGATAAATGCAAAAATGGATGCATGTGTCCATCCCTAATGAGTTCACCGACGCTGTTGTTTACGTGTACGAGTGTATTCATAATGTTGCTTTTCGTAGTGAGAGTACCAATCAGAGGATTAGAATGCTAGTAGACAACTGGACGGATGTGTGCGGGAACCCTTATTTACAATATTGTGCAAGTAGTGGAAACGCACACATCTTCAAAAGTGGCGACAGCAGTACCGGATTAATTTCGCGGTTAGGGCATATCTCTTTCTTTCTATGATCTGAGATTTGATACCTTGAACAGAGTTGCATAACTACATTAATATGAGGAATGAAAGTACGTGACAGCACATGATTGTAAGACTGTACTCAGCGATTGTCCAACTCTAATGCATTCATCTTTATTGTGTGATCACCCTCAGTTCGATATCTCCTCCTTTGTTGAGGATATTCATCGTCTCTCGTCTGAGTGTCTTAGCGAAGTGGTCGAGGGTACTCTTATATAATTTTTGACTGTACAGAGTTATAATAAATATCTTAATTGGAAATAAAAAACGTTCTAACAAAACTATTAATACGGAAACATATTCTGTGACCTAAGTATAAATGTAACCTGTTATGTATAAAATGAAAAGAACTGACAAACCTGTACATGATCTTGCCACATGTTATCTATCCATCAATCCTTCTCATGGGGTGAATTTCGAAATCCCGCGAAAGTACTTTTTATAATATTTCTTCAGATAGAGGGTACGAAGACCCGATGTTTTTACTTTAAAAATCTCACGACCTCCATACGAAATTCCAACCCCTATTTAACTCCCTTAGAGGATGAATTTATAAAAGAGCTGAAATTAGTTTTCTAGCTTCTTCATGAGGAATGTGTATAATGAATATTAATTAGACTTCTTATTCAGAGAATTACATGTTTTTGATGCAAAGTTCCAGCCCCAATTTTCCGCATTTAGGGGGTAAATTACGAAATTCCGCGAAAGTTTTATCCATATCTAAAGATATCCGTATCTAAAGATGAAGCGTCTTTGTACAAAATCTTACACTTTTACTTCATAAATCACTCGATCTCCATACAAACTTTCAATCCCAAATTTACCCCTTTAGGAGTTGAGTTTCTGAAAATCCCTTCTTAGTGATTACTTACTTACGTCACATAAACAGCCTACCGTGAAAAATTCAGCTTTCCAGGTCAAACGGTTAGGGCTGGGCGCTGATTAAGTCAGTCAGTCAGCAATTTGCGCCCCTATTTAACCCGCTTAAGGGTAGGCAAAACCCTAAAGTTACTTTTCTTGTATTGTAATAAGGAGTCTATACACAAAGTTTCAAGTCTCTCACCTACAATTGTACTCCATCCACATACAAACTTTACACCCCGATTTAACCCGCTTAGGGGTGGATTTTTCCAAAACACTAAAATTACTTTTCTTGTATTGTAATAAGGAGTCCATCCACAAATTTTCAAGTCTCACATCTAAAATTTTACTCCATCCCCATACAAACTTTCAAGCCCCATTTCATCCCCTTAGGAGTGGAAATTTCGAAAACCCCTTCTTTTTGGTTGTCTACGCCATTACCCTGAATTACAGCGAAAATTTCAACTCTCTAGCCCCAGTAGTTTCGGCTGTGCGTTGATGAGTGAGTGAATGAGTCAGTCAGGACATAGGCATTTATATGTATAGATAATAAGAAAGAAAATAAACCACAGGAGAACATTTTAAAAGAATTTTAAGTACATGGTCTTTCTTCGTTTTTATTAATAGCAATTCGAAGTTGACCTGCGACTTAATTTACCTCTTCAAAAATTTTTGAGGGCCAAAAAAAAACTAGACGTTACTTGCAAGTAATTTTGATTTTAATAGAGTTGTACATGTACAACGTTGCACGTTGTCATAAAATAAAATTTGTAGTCTCGGCTATTTACTTTTTTTTAAAATTTCAGGTTGAACTAGTCAGCCTTTAAGATTCTTCAAAAAACTTTTAATATCATCACACTCAAAATTGCGTGAGCTCAGACCAAGTAAAAAATATAGACGGAGTGTCACGAACAACCTAGTGAAGCCATCAAAACCAAGCCCACTAAGTAAATACACGTTCACTCACCCATACACAAACCAAAACCAAGCCCAAAACTTATTCAGTACATGTCGACATGCTGTCACATACTGTCAAAAACCAACACTGAAAATATGGTCTCCTGCGTGATTAAGGGGTGCAAAAATAACACCAGGACGTGCAATAAATCCAAAAAATATAACTTCTCATTTGTAAGTTTTGAACTAATACTTTAAAACACTATTTAGAGAATAAATTTTACTTCGCTTGGAACACAAAACCTCGACATTCAGTTGACGTTCATTGACGTAACATAAAGCACGAGTGATACCAGAGTATGATTTTTAGTTACCCCAACCGTAGGTATAGGTTCGATAGGTCGGTTAGCGACCAGCTAATTTGATGTGCCGGTTTGCGACCACTTAGCTTAGATGAAGTGACCATTGACTTAAGATATAGAAATAGACACACAATGCCAAATATAAATAACTAAAAATGTGGCGCAAGATGACACTGACAGTTACATTCCAATAGCTGATAATAACGCTTCTTTATAGTCCGAGTCAAGATATAAACTGCGTACAAAAAAGAACTTACAGGCATTGGCGTCAAGTGTCAAATTTGCAAATATAAGAACCAACATGGTTAAAACTTTTTAGTAAAATGGCACTATCGTATACTGGCTACTAATGTTTTCTTTATAAACGTCAAAAGTGAACAGTGAAAGTAATGGAGTTGCTTTGGTTATTTAAATTATTTTTATATTAATAATATTTCTAAATAAAAAAATATATAAATCAAAAAATAAAACATTCCACTTCAATATTAACACACATTCGCGTACAATTCTGTGATATTTACTGTTCTTTTTCTGTGTTAGAGATAAAGATGTTTACTTTCTTGAAACTCTTGAGCAAGACTATAGGTAGTTATTTCAAAAGTACTTACTTCGGCTATTGGAGCAGCGTATGTACTTTTACAACTATTGCTTTGCAAGTCATCGTCATCTATCTCTGACATCTATAAAACAAAGATACCGACTATGAACTTGAAAGATAAATTAATTAAACATTTACCTTAAATTGATTTTTATTACATCAGTTCATATAAGTATATGAATATGTTTTCCTCTGCATAATTTTTCACGATAAAATTATATCTTAAAACAGAATTTGAATAATTTTGTTTGAATCTGGAACGAACGGACTTACGTAAAAGACAGGTTTAGCAGTTGCAGTTAGTCGATTTAAGTTTTTATTGGTCCTGTATATATGTCAGAATTAGGGAAATGGGCGGATCACACAACACTCGTGTGGCTTGGTTTATAAAAGTGCGTCACGTCTATTTTGTGCTATAATAGCGGTCCATTCTAACGTCGCTGAGGATGTTGTGGAAATCTTGAATTAAAACGTAAATTTATTTCCTACAAATTTCATGTAAAAAAAAATTGAACTAATAGCGACTCCTTACATTTTGTTTCTTGATAACCTTTAATTTGAACTAATAAAATTATTTATTCAAAACCATGAAATTACTAGGACTTTACATACATTTTGTAACGTTATCAAATTAACTAACCTAAAGAAATATATTCCATCCTTTTACACGTTTTTTTGTATCTATTAAACCAGTTTTTCACAGCACATTTCGTCATTCTTGGACAACTGTCACTGTCTGCGGTCCAAACACGACTAAACAGGAATGTACCGCCCGAGTCGTGCGGGCGGTACTTTCACGGGGGCCATTTTTGTGGGCTGATTGTGAATCTAGTTCTATAATAGTACATCAATGGAAGTGACGAACCGAACTAAAAGATAGTTATTCGTTTTTTTTATAGATTCTCATTCAATAACTCCCAAATAAAATGCATACGACTCACTGTTTCTTAAGGGTCTGTTAAAATGTAACAAACTTTGGTTGAAAAAACTTTGTTCTTCAATAAAATGTTTACTAAAATTTCTACATTTATTTCCTCTAGCATTTTTATTTCCTGTAATTAGAAACACCGTCATTATAAATTCTGTTCTTTTTATTAATCTCAAAAAATAAGTATACAATTAAATTCGCACGTAGTACAGTCAAAGACTTTAATTTGGGATCCGCTTAAGTTTGCCAGTCATGTCATATTGAATAGAAATTTAAAGATTGTTTTTTGCGAAATGCAAAAATGCATACAGCATGCATGCAGTTTCAATAGGTAAATAGTTCAATTTTGTTACCAAAACGGAACGTTTAATTTTGCAATTTTTAGAATTTCGTACAAAATAGGTCAGGGGTTCAAAATAGGATGCTGAGTATCCCATTACGTTTAGTAACTACGTTTAGTGACGTTTAGTGTTATTATTATTAGTGACTAACGGTTACTAGTAGTCATCATCTTTATTATTAGCCTATCCTGGTTTATTGTACCCTCTACGAATAGGGAACTTAAACGAATTACCCCATTTATAGGGACTTTTTCCTTCCAGTAGCAACATTGATACGCACACATCTTTAGAAAAGTGGCTTCATTTTGTTGTTCGTGACGCTCCGTCTATATTTTTTACTTGGTCTGAGTTTGGATATAACAAATGACCCCACCCATCCGCCATTTGAATATGGCGAACGATGGACCAAACACCTACATAGTACCTAGTTACTACCTACATACTTACTTTTACACAACTACCTACTTACTTTTTGTAGCAATATATTAACTGATCAACATCATCATTTATTTCAATAACAAGAATACATTTGTGTTTGAAAACTTAAAACTAGATATGTAAATAAAAAGCATTCCATCAAATTCAATTAAAAACTTAGGTACAAATAAAAACAAACTAGATCCCACTAATAATAAATGCGAAAGTTTAGATGTTTGGATGTTTGGACTTTTGTTACTCATGCATGCAAAAACGACTGAACAGATCAAGATGATTTTTTGTTTGTATACAATCAGAATTCACTTATAGGAATACTTTTTGTCCCGATAATCACCCTCAAAGGGATGAAATCGGGAGTGAAACAATGTTCTATGAAACGGGGTGATTTAAATCCTCATAAGTACGCCATTCTAGGCTTTAAGTATCAGCCAATTGGGAGTATAACGGCGTGTCAAGAAATTTAACTTAAAGCATAGCAGAATTTGACGTATTGTAAACAAGCTGACATTGCGATATGTCAATGCCGAAGTATCATAATTCCTTCTAATTGTTGACGCTATTTTTGAGCATAACCATTTAGCAATAAGGTCTATTATTAGTGTAAATCTAAATAAATTTGCGATACTTTGGAATTGTTTTTATCCACATGCTTAAATACAAAAACAGCTGTTTCAATGCACACTTTGTATCGTCGGTGTACCATTTAATTTTGAGGTGTATTATTTTTTATGTAGGTAATTGTTGACCCTTCAGACCATAATAACTGTTTGATATAAGAGATCACTTAGACTGGACAGCCCAATCGTCAACATTGACAGTTGAGGCACCTTAGTCCTTAGATCTATCCTTATCCGTACATATAATAAAGCTGTAGAGGGTCGAAAATCTGTGCATTGAAGATATTGGATAAATCAATGGAGGGATCCCGCTCTATGTGAATGCTCGGCCTTATGTTTCGCATGCCTTGCCACTTTGTTTCGGCAGTCATCAACCTTACATGAATCCACTCTGTTGGGAAGCTCGGCCTTCGGCCCCGCGGTCTCGCCTCTCTGCTCTCTGAAGCCCGCTCTGTGTGAATCACGTGTGAATACTCGGCCTTTCGCCTTGCATGCTTTGCCGCTCTGCTTCCGGCCTACAGCTATCATACTTACAAGAAGAACCCGCTCACTTTAGGCTCGTTTTACGGAAGAACTGCGTAGCGAGACTTTTATCATTGTACATGTAATATTTTTGATGGGCTTCATTCGTCTAGAATCAGTACATTTGATGTTATGAAATAAGTTTAATCATTTGTTTTGAAAGCACGTAGCACCAACTCCCGTTACAATCGGACACTTTATACTCGAAATTGTACTTAGAGGATTATATTATACCTATAGGCGCATAAAATTAGCAAAACCTGGACATAATTCGATAACTGTAATTTTCTTTTTCTATGATTTAAAGTATAGTTAGTTATAAATAAAATAATAAAAATTAAACATTTTAGGGCTCCGCGTCAATGTCAAAAAAACAAAAAACTAATTTTTAACACATTTTGATTTCGTTAGTACGCCATAATACATAACTTTGTAGAAGTACCTTGTATTATGATGTGACGCTTGCATTCCTGTTAAAGAAATCAAAATAAACTAATTAATCAATGGGAACTATCATTAATAAAGAAGGTTCAGTAAATTGCACGTTTTATAGCTTATCTTACCAGCCATTATAGATAACTGTAATTCGACATTTTAATGTGAATAGTATATTATGTCCGGCGATACATTTTTAAAAATTAAATTTTTCTGTTTGCTGATCTCTAAAGTCACAAATATGGGTTATTTTTGGACAAGCATAATACATAACTACGTCAAAAGTGTCTAATTGATGTCGTCAACATTTTACTAGTACTATAAGAAACATATTATACAAAAATTATCCACGCTATTTGATTAAATGATATATTTTCTTACATTTTTAATATGTACGCTATTTCTTACAGAATAAGGTCGTCATTTATTTGTGAGTCAAATCCCGATCGTGCTGTCGCGAGTCGTGAGTGATTTTCATGTAGTAGCCACGGTTCGGCTAGATCCAAGATTTCTTAAAATATTGTGTTCATTACATCGATAGTAAATAAATTGTTCAGGGTCAGATATATGATATATGACTGTCGTGGAATCACGTTTACCTATTTATAACCTCTTAGTTTTTTGTACAGAATTATTTAAATAATAGATTAGATGGGTGACATCAAGTATATTATGATAAGCAGACAACATGATAAAAGATTATATGTAGGTATATAAGGTTTCTATAGTTCTTAAAAGCAAGGTGATTTGTGCGAGATGGACGTCGCTGTCAGGGTAAACGAGTAAGGAAACTCCATACAATACAAAAGTGTCGGCCGGTCTCCGCTGTTCTCAGCCGGGGACGCCTCGCCATCGCGGCAACACGTTTAAAGTGGAGTAAGGCCTGCAATTACTTCGCGCGACAAATTATGTCAACTTATGCCCGTCATTGTTGTGTTTAAGGATTTTTCAAATCATATAATTTACCGAACATTTTATTTTGTTATATATAATACGCGCAATATTAGCTATGAATCACATAGGAAAAGATCAAGTAAGAGTATATTGTACCTAAAAAGTTGATTCGAATAATAACTTTCATCGCATTTGTCATACGTCAACAAAAATATTTTTTACTTAACTATTTTAATGTATGTATCAGACTACTATGTAAGCCTAAGGATATGCCTAAGGATATGTGTAGGGTTGCGTAGTCGAAGTAAGTAAGTCGTAGCTTCTTCATGTCCGTCCGTTTATCCGCAGCTAACTCAGACTTTTAAAAACACAAACTTGCAATTTTATCAATAGCCTGCTCAGACAAACGGACATAAGGGCCGCGACCTTTTTACGAAGATCTATCTTTATTTTATCACTCTTTTTTGGCAACATGGCAAAAAATACGTTTTTATACAAAAAAAACTGTCATTTAATTTTGAATCTCCATGCTTGGACAGTAAACTTGCTTTATTAAAGGACCAATTTCATACAACTCGGCCAATTCAAATAATTATAAGCTTACATGGTGCTTAGGGTTCCGTATCCGAAGGGCCCGAATGGAGCCCTATTGCTGTCACTCGCGTGTCGTCTGTTACACTTTATGTTCCGAAAGGATTTTTTTAAATTTCCCATTGACCTCTGAACTTAAAATATCAAACTCAAACTCAAATTATTTATCTGTCAAACATAGGTATACTCGTAATGTAGGTCTTATTTGTATCTTACAAAGGAGTCTCTATGTTTCGCCACATGGCACACAAATAGCTACAAATTAGCATGCAGCATGCATTACAAAAAGCTATGTTACCTACTTGCACTCATAGAAAGGGTCTAGCAGGCTAAGCTAACAAGAGTGGCCCCCGCAAGGGATTTGGTTGTAATTTGAGGTGCAGTAGTGGCAGGACCTAAGAACACTGTATGCGTAATATAAGCCTTCGATCTTCTTTTGTTTCAGACTTATTCGCGAAAATATCAAAAAATCAATGTAATTTTTAAACTGTTAGCTAAACCAAGCAAGCGAGAGTAACCAAATAAATTTAGAATTAAGAAGCATGAAATGGGGTTCATAATGCATATTTTTACAGACAGTCATATCCTTGAACTAGGATGAAAAAAAAATGATTTTTTTTTTCGCTTCATTTTTTTGCCACTTTACGCGGACACACAACTATCAAAAAAATTACTCAATAAGCCACAATTGTCAACTACGTACACATTTAAAAACATTTTGAAAAATCATGGTGCGTCATGTCAAAAAAAAATGTTCAAGGATATGAATGTCTGTAAAAATATGCAAAATGAACCCCATTTTATGCTCCTTAATTCTAAATTTATTTGGTTTAGCTAAAATAACAGTTTAAAAATTACCTTGATTTTTTGACATTTTCGCAAATAAATCTGTAACAAAAGAAGATCGAAGGCTTATATTACGCATACAGTGTTCTTAGCTCCTGCCACTACTGCACCTCAAATTACAACCAAATCCCTTGCGGGGGACACTCTTGTTGGCTTAGCCTGCTAGACCCTTTACATTAACAATAAAATAAAACTTAAAATGAATAAATGAAAATCCAAAATAAATGAAATTAAACATTCCTAACGATTAAAAGACATTATAATTCAAATAAATTAAAACTGAAATACGTAGATCAAAATTATTTTAAAATAGATTAAAAACGAAAATAACTTAACATCGTCAATATTATAAAAATAAAAAACTTATTAGATTTAAAGTTTCAATGTTGAAAGTATTGCGAAAAAAAATTCATTTACAGAATAATACGCTCTGGATTTAAACTGACTCAAATCGTTTAATCTAATATATTACGAGGTAATTTATCATAAATTTTGGATGACATTCCAAAAACCGCCCGAGTGGGTGCCGGACCACGCACAAAGAAGGGTTCCGTATCGACACCTCCTAATCTACATTTAAAACCACATTACAATACATTGAATCGAAAAAGGTCGTATCTTCATAGTACACTTACGCCTTTTTGTTTGGGCAAGACAATTTTTCAGCAATAACTCAAAAACCGTTAGACCTATCTTATTCAAATCAAAAATTGTTTAAAGGATTTATTGATGTACATATTGATTTTATCAAAATTTACTCATACTCATACATATTTATTGCAAAACCATGGTTACATAAGGTGGTAAAATTCTTATATGCTAGGTAAATGGTAACCCATTTTAAACTTCATAGTTTGGAAATTAGAGGGCGGGGGACACTCTTTTTACAACTTTGACAGCTAATATCTCGCCAACGGTTGACTTAAATGGAAAAGTTTATTTTATTTTTTATTTTATTTATTTGGTCTGCCAACAGCGGTTACAATAATACATGGTAAGTAAGTACAATATCAATAGGGTTCACAGTTAATTGCACAGCTAATTATAGGCAAACACCACATGCATACAAGATAAACTTATATCTAAGGAACAGAAGAAGTAGGAACGGTAATCTTAAATGAGGTAATTTTGTAATTAAATTAATGCACAATTGCATACAATACTTAGAAAACTATAACTAAGTGGCACAAATAACAGCTATTCAAGCCTGGGTGTTCTTCACTATCCTGACCGTTGTGTCATGGTGGATATCGCATGTGTCCGAGTATTCATTTAGCAGTCTACTTAGACGAGGGATAGGTGAGTTTTTACCTAATACAGTTTTACGGAATGGTGGCTGTAATGGCTTAATTTTGCCGCGCGGATACCTATTGGGAGCTTTGAATTTGATTTTTTCAAGTAACTGTGGACAGTCTATTTTATTCTTGACTATTTTGTGTAAAAAAGATAGATCCAAGTTTACTCTACGTTGGGATAAAGTGGCTAGCTTGAAATGTTTTAGCCTTTTCTTGTATGATTGTATTTTATTAGCTACCCCATAGGCTCGGGCCAAATGCCATGTAAAACGTTTTTGCACCCTTTCAATTCTTAAGTTATGTGTTGCAAAATGTGGACGCCAAACTACGCTACAATATTCCAAAGTACTACGGACTAAGCTAAAGTACAGTTTTTTTTTTAGTTTTGAGTTTGCGGAAGGGTTTGCTATTCCTTATAACGAATCCTAGCATTTTGGAAGCTTTTTTGATTATAGAGTCAATGTGTGGAACAAATGTGAGTTTTTTATCAAAAATAACTCCTAAGTCTTTGATGTGGTCAACCTCCTTAATTTTGCTACCTGCTATAAAGTATGTTGACGGAATGATATTATGGTTTCGAGTAAATTTTACATGATAGCATTTGGTTGAGTTCAGGTTCATTTCGTTGTTATTACACCACCTAACCAGGCTGTTAATGTCTTCTTGAAGTTGATGACTATCATCCAATGATTGAACAACTTTAGAAATTTTGAGATCGTCTGCAAATAAATATGGAATTGAGTAGCGTAGGATCTTCGGAATATCGTTAACAAAAATATTGAAAAGGATTGGAGTCAAATGAGAACCTTGAGGGACCCCCGATGTTATTATTTTGTTACTTGATCTAAACCCATTGACTACCACAAAAAAAGCTCTATTCGTCAAGTAACAACGTAGCCATTGCAACAGAGTTCCCGCGAAACCATAGTCGGTAAGTTTCCGTATCAATACATTATGAGATACGCGATCGAACGCCTTGCTAAAATCAGTATATACAACATCGATTTGTTTGCTGGCATCTTTAGATTCAGACAAGGCTTCAACGAATGTCACAAGATTGGTGTTGGTTGATCGTGCCGGAACAAATCCATGTTGGGAACTTTTGGATTATGGGACATACAAGTGATTCGAATATTTTCCCCAGTGTGCTCAAAATAGATATAGGTCTGTAGTTAGTTATTAAGTGATCATCATCAGACGTGAAAATCGGCACAACTTTAGCAAGTTTCCACTCGTGTGGGAAAGTACAGATGCCGTCAAACTTCTTGAACACTAGGCGCGGTGGTGGGGGAGAGTTTGCGCATCGTACACATACGTGCAAAAAAAGTACCTAATTTTTATTTCAAATCTCGGTATAATTATTGAGCCCACAACACAAGTCTTAGTGAGCTTATTGTGGGACTAGGTCGATCCGTGTATAATCACGCCTTTTTCCCGCAGGGATAGGCATAGATTACGGATTTCCATAATCAAAATCAAAATCAAAATCAAATATTTATTCTGCAAATAGGCCACAAGGGCACTTTTACAAGTCAAAGCGTGAATTTATACAATTAAAAAAAACTGACAATCTTACTTAATAATAATGATTGAAAAAATATACTGATTCACAATTAAATAAAAATAAATTTACAAATATTAAGGACGTATTGAATACGATCTGTCCGAATAAACAACATAAAATTAATTTAATATCTCAGAGATGTATATGGTCTCTGAGCGTCCAAATACGATTAAATACAATTATTTCAAAGTCCTTAGAGATGTAAATGATCTCTAAGCGGTAAAATTAAAATAAGTAAACTTAATATTGTTAGAGATGTATAAGGTCTCTAAGCGTCAATAACAATAAAACTAATCCAGAACAGGATTATGTCTCTCGTCAATCTACATACAATAAAATAACACTAGTATTAAGGTATTTACTTTGCCCTTGCAAGCATGAACAGACCGGACTCCACAAACAGCACCCGATCACGAGTATGACGCGTATCTCAGCCATCGCCTCCCTCGACCATCTGTTAGGGAAGGTGGCGACCCGATCAACGACGCCGCCGTAAGCAAAGCCCTTTAAGCGAGCATGACATATTCAGGCTGCCGGACATTAATAATGTGAAAGATTAAAATGACTCTTCGGCGAGAAACAGCATCATGTTTCATAAAATAAAACGACAGAGCTATTTATACAAGGAAATATGCTAAGTGAAGCATATGTATATTAAAACTAACAGGATTTAACTATCACTGGCTTAAAAGCATTTTTGTCATTTAAGAAATCGTTGACAGTATAATAGGCCTGGCTTAACAAATAACGTTTAATATGAGATTTAAATTTACTGAATGGAAAATTAACTATATCGATGGGTATTTTATTATAAAATCGTATACAGTTCCCCACAAACGACGTGCTAATCTTCCGGAGACGACTGGCCTTCACTGCAATCTTGTGTTTACTTCTAGTGTTGTAGTCGTGGATATCACTGTTGAGTTTGAATTCTTGAATATTTTTTCGAACATACATAATATTTTCAAGAATGTATTGACATGCCACAGTAAGAATATTTGCCTCCTTAAATTTTTCCCTGAGAGATTCTCTGGCCTTAAGTTTATAGATGGAGCGTACAGCTCGTTTCTGTAGCACGAAGACGGTCTGGATGTCAGCCGCTTTTCCCCACAACAGGATTCCATAGGACATAACACTATGAAAGTAACTGTAATATACCAGCCTGGCCGTCTCAACGTCAGTTAACTGTCTAATACGTCTTACTGCATAGGCCGCAGAACTAAGTTTGCCGGCCAGAGTGGCAATATGCGCATGCCATTGCAGTTTTGAATCTAAGGTGACACCTAAAAACACTGTTCTATCTACAAATTCAATTTCATCAGACTTTAATTTGATCTTAGAATTGTTTGCCTGCTTGACATTAGGCATAGTGAATTTGATACACTTTGTTTTCTTGGAATTTAAAAGCAAATTATTTGCTGTAAACCAGTTCACAACAGTACCTAGTGCCTCATTAATACCGTCAAAGTTTTTGTCTTTGCGGCCTACCTTGAAGATAAGCGACGTATCATCTGCGAATAGCACTATATCATGTTTATCTTTTACAAGGTTTGGTAAATCATTAATATAAACTAGAAACAGAAATGGGCCCAGAATTGATCCTTGAGGAACTCCAAGAGCAACCGTTGTCCCTGCAGATTGAGTCCCGTTGATGACTACCCGTTGAGTTCTCTCCGACAGATACGATGTAACAAGGTCAAGGGAACCGTTTCTTATCCCATAATGGCTTAACTTTCTAATTAAATTCTCGTGATTAACGCAATCGAATGCCTTTGATAGATCACAGAACACTCCAATAGCATCTTGAGCCTCTTCCCAGGCATCAAAAATATGTTTAATTAGTACCACACCGGCATCAGTGGTGGAGCGACCTCTAGTGAACCCGAACTGATTGCTATTGAGTAGTTTATTGCGATTAAAATGGGACATCAGCTGATTAAGAATAAGTTTCTCAAAAACTTTGCTTAATGCCGGTAGTATTGAGATTGGTCTGAAGTTGGTAGGGTCAGTTTTTGATCCTGATTTAAACAACGGGATGATTTTACTGTGTTTCATCAGGTTAGGAAAAACTCCAGTTTCAATACATTTATTGAAAATATCAGCTAAGAAAGGTGCGATTGATTCTACAATGGAATGTAATACTTTTACAGAAAGGCCCCAAAGATCTTCAGTCTTTTTTAAGTTTAATGATTTAAATGCTTTAATTATAATGTGGGGGGTCACGTCAGTGAAGCTAAAGATTTCTGTACATTCTGTTACATTTTCTTTCAATAACGATTCAGCGACATCTGGTGATGAATTCAAAGATTTCGTGGTCTCGACGGGTACATTAGTAAAGAACCGCTCAAAATGATCTGCTACTTCGTGGTCAGAACTCACTAGAGTATCATCGACTCGCAGGCTGAAGTGCGCATCTTTTAACTTACTTTTCCCAGTTTCATTGTTGATAACTTGCCATACAGTTTTAATCTTATCACTAGAGTTCTGGATCTTTTTTGACAAGTAATCGGCTTTAGCAGCGACACACATTAACTTAAAAGATTTTGAGTAGTTCTTAACATACTCTAGAAATTCCGGCCTTTTATCAGTAGTTCTTGAATCATACAAGTCATAGAGTCGGCGCCTCTTCTCGTGAATGTCTGGCGTAGCCCAGTCGCTAAATTTAGTCTTGAACTTGCTTTGAATCTTCTTCAAATTAAAACAGACACATATACTACGATCCTGACATACTTCCTTCGCTTCACATACTCTCATAACCCTCTTCATACATCCTGATCAGTTATTTTATAGTTTTATATTTATTTATTTATTTAATTATATTGATAGTTGTATGGAACACAAGTTGAGAAATAAAACATAAGATATATATGTTTCAAATGGCTGTTATTGAAAAGTCTAAAAATGTCATGTTTGCGGTATTCAGTCTTCTTCTAAAAAGGAAATTCCTTCCATTAAGTTAGTTCCAGCGCTGGTACTAGGTCTTGATTCAAGGGAGTTGGAGCTAGTTTGTGTATCTTGACTATCATTATCTTCATCATCGGAATCACTATCGGACCCTTCGTCGGAGTCACTTTCGTCATCGGCATAAATTACAAATTCGTCAGTGACCAAATCTATCACGTGGTCATTTTTTATGTACTCTTGTTCGATGTCTTTAACCTTGTGGCACAATTTTTCCCATTCGATGGGACCCATTGACGCAACTTTTTCTTTCACGAGGTCGATTACCTTGGTTATGTTCCAGTTAACATTTTTGCTGCCAACATAACCCTTAATTGCTGCCCAAGCCATCTCGATCGGGTTTAGGTCAGGGTGGTAAGGTGGTAAGCGAACCACTGAGTGGTTGTGTTCGGCTAAAATTCTGTCAATGCTGTAATTCTTGTATTGTTGTTTGTGCGCTAGTACGAGTTTGTATAGCTGTGGCTTGTACATTTTTTCATCATACTGTACTCCTTTATCTTTCAACCATTGACGCATTACAGCTTTGTTTGAGTTTGAGGTTGGGGCAGTTTCGAATTGCTTGTTATGGTACGACGCATTATCGACCACGATTACTGAATTTGGAGGCAGGTTTGGTATCAACTGATTGCGCAGCCATTTTTCATAATTAATGAAATTCATGTTGTCATGATAATCTCCACTTTTTGTGCCCGCTTTAAACACGAGTAGTGCATTTGGCACAAATCCGTTTTCGGAGCCAGCGTGAACTATTACCACGCGCTGTCCTTTCGAAATAGGTTTTTTTAAACCTTGCGTAGACTCGTCGGTCCACGCCTTGCTGCTTGCATGTGACGAGTCGACATATGACTCGTCAGTGTATATTATAGGTCTTCCTTCTTGCCTATATTTACAAATTTTCTGTAGATACTCAATTCGTAACAATCGTATGTTACTTTTTTCTATTAAAAGTTTTCTGTTGTTTTCAGTTTTTTTCCACCTGAAGCGTAACTGTTTTAAAATTCGACGCAAACTTGCTTGCGAGCCATCAAAACTTATATCGTCTTTTAAGTTTTTCTACGGTGGGGAATTCGTTATTTGTTTTATGGTAATTGTGAATGCACCTCCGAATAACCGCTTGATCAAAACTATCAATGCCCATTACTTTCTTTTTGCCAGATCTTTTTTTTCCTGGGGTTCGAAAGCCAGTGAGCAAGTCAGAGCCCTTCGCTTCATTAATAATTCGGCGGACTGTGCTCACAGACGTTTTTGTGGCGTTGGCAGTGTTTTTTACAGTTTCAATAAAACCCTTTTCGTCCTTCTTAAAAAAACAGTACACATCGTACACCATCTTCCGCGCTTGTCTTTTTAAAACTGTATTATTTTGACGTGGCATTATAACGTCAAAGTCAAGCAATAACTATAACAATAAATAAACTCAACAAAAAAATTAACAAGAAACTCAACAATAATGTTCAATACCTATAACAATACTTTAACAAAAACTCAACAATTTTTTTTAATAAGAAACCCAACAATAACAATTGCCTTTATCACTGCACGCAAGTGTACGCGGGAGGCAAAGGAACGTGAACGTGGCGCAGAGCGCAAACGTCAACTGATTGACCAATCGTGCGGACGCGACGAGACACCCCTGCCGCCCGCCACGCCGCCACCGCCCGCCCACTCCCAACGACACCTAAAAATCGCATCTGCGCATGCAAGGTCAAATGTTCAAGAAGTTTGACGGCATCTGTACCTGAACTTAAGGACTTGTTGTATATTAAGCACAACGGTTCAGCAAGGTTTCATGCACATTCGTAGATGAAGAACGGGGGTATATCATCGGGCCCGGCACCTTTATTAACGTCTCAGTTTAAGAGCCTTTTGACTATCGTTTCTTTGTCAAATTTTATACTTGAGAGTATTTTGTCCAAAGGATTTTTATATTTATTATATCTAATTCTATATCTGTTTTTTTCTTTAAGTAGTCTAATTAAGTTTTTATTAAACCAAGGCGGGTACTTGCACTTATTGTATTTATGTTTCAGCGGTACATATCTTTCCATAGCTGTTTGTAAAGTGTCGTAAAAAATAAACAACATATTATTGACGTCATAATTATAAAATATACTTTTCCAGTCGATTTTTCCCAAAAAAATATTTATAGCTTTATAGTTTGCTTTCCTAAAGTTTCGACTCAATACTACATTATTATTATATCTTAAACTGTTGCCTATGCTGTACGATATAAATACTTCTAGAGGTGGATGGTAGGTGTCTACTTTACTCAGTACATCAACGGCTGGTCCAACTTTACAGTCTGGAAGGTCGGTGAGAATTAAGTCTAGTGTTTTATTTTGGCTGTTAGCTATACTATTTCTTTGAGTTAGATTATTTAAGTTACAGAAATCAACGAGCATTTGTGCTGGTGGTGAAAGTCGGCGATCATTTAGAGATGTTTTATCAATCAGGTTCCAATCGTTGCCCCCAAGATTGAAGTCGCCAATAATACAGACAGGTGAATTGACATTTTCTAAAATGTTATTACAATTTGAAAGAAAATAATTTAAACTTGTTTTTGGATTGGCGGCGGATGATAAAAGAAAGAATGAAAAAAAAAGTTCTTTAGAAATCTCGATGTTATTTTTGAAGGCCTATTCATAAATACCACAGCTGTGTGCATTTAAAAAAAATACTTTCCTGTTACATGTATAGGGATGAGTGTTTAATTTTTATTTCGTAATTTCACATCATTACATTTGCTATCGGTACATAGCATGCATCTTCCTACCAAATTTCATAATTGTAGTGCTCATATTCTCCGAGTAAATCGGCTGTGACATACGGACTGCCATTTTCACTATTTTGGCTACGGAACCCTAAAAATGCTTTTCGACAGTAACGCTGTTTTAAGTGATGTGTAGTTTATATTTTTGGCGATAGCTATTAAATTCAGAAAATTTCCCTATATTTTGCTTTACATACAACGTGACCTCGTATTTATAGAGACATGGTAAGGTTAAAATCTGCAATTTGATAAATTGAGGCTTACATGAATGCAAATTTTGCGTACCGCACACTGATCGCAAGCATTTCTTTTGAGCTCTAAATATTAATTCTCTTTCAGTAATATTACCCCAGAATATAACCCCGTATCTGAGCATGGATGTTACATAAGCATGATAGGTAGTCAGAACAGCTGATTGACTTACAATTTTTCGTAAGTTATATACCTATTGCATATAAATATGTATTTACATTTATGCACACTGCATCTTAGTGATTGTGCCACGTTAATTTATTATCTAGGTTCAGTCCTAGAAAAATCGTTCCCTCAGTTTCATAAAAAATTTGACCTTTATAAATTACTTTTTAATTAGATACCAGGTCTTTTCTTTATTTGTAATTCATTATTTTCGTTTTGCTTAAATTTATCGATAAATTATTTTTATTTAGCCATTCAATGATTAACTCTATGGTTTTGTTAATATGTGTCTCATATAATATGTATTATTACGTATATTTTACCAATCACATTTGTTTTTTAGCTGTACGAAACCCTTGGTGCACGAGCCAGTTTTTTTCATTAAATTATTTAGTCACGCATTTTTATATCTCTTCTATAACCGAATAATGTTGGAATTACGACAATCTTATGTAAAAACAAAGAAAGACGTTTTGTACAACCCTGCGTACTTATTACCGATGATGTCACACTGCTCCTAACGGCCGCACGTTCCCTACTCGTTTACCCTGTCGCTATCGTGGGCGCAAATCCACAGGAATAGAAAAAAGCTGAGGAAAGTTTTAAATATCGATTAGGATCGATAGGCTGTTGTATATTATATATAACGAATGTTTTTTGAGATATTGACAGTTGGCAACATTGTCATGAACAAATGAAAACTATCTCTTAATTTTTCAACGATTTAGGCATCACCCACCACATCAAAGCCCAACGCACATTTACATATCCTAACAATGAGGATATTCCATATTTATATATATTTTTATCAGTTTCAGTGCGAAAGACGTACATAAACATAATTGAAATAAACTCGTTATGACAGGTTACCGCACGCTCGCCGCTGGCACCCCGCTCTCTCCCAGTCCCCGCTCCATTCACCGCATACATCCCACTCCACGACAAATTAGCGCATTATTTACAATTAAATTTTGGATTTCTGAAGCGTGACATTGACATGTATAATTTTGATGAAAACATGATTATAGTACACAAAAAGCTTATTTAAAACAAAAAAATCACGGTTATAATTTTTAATTTCTGAGAAATACATTATTATGAAAGCGTTAGCAATAAATGTTTAAGTTTTTTCTTTAATGTCTAAAAAGACACAACATAGCTTAAACAAAATCATATATCATAGTTACCATTTTGAGTTATTTAGATATTGATATCGGAAGAAAACTGTAAAAAAAAAACGTACATGCGAATTTGGTTTCAGTTTAATTTCACTATCAAGTGATCGCATTTGAATGTACCCCAAAATTATACTAACAAGGTATTTGGTTATCTATTTTGCTTTCAGGAAAAAGTTAGGTAGTGTACATTATCTTATGATTTTTACAAGATACGGTGACGACCCCGGGTTTTTTACCGAATATATCTAATTAATATTTGATACTTAATATTAATATCCGATAAAATAATAAAAACAACGAGTTTTCGTATTATGTCCAGGTTTTGCTAATTTTATGCGCCTACTAGGAAGGACTGTACAGTTAGGTAGGACCTGCTCAGGAGGCCACAAAGGGTGATGGCCATCAGCATATGCAGGGCCTACACGACGGTGGCCAGCAGCGCGTGCACTTGCGAGCACTCCCCCGTGGGAGTTGGATGCGGAGATGCTCGCGGAGGCCACAAGGAGCGGGTTCGGTGGAAGGCTTTGGGGGGCTTTCCCGCTCCCGAAGAAGTGAGAGCGAAGAGAAGGCGGGCAGAGCAAAGACTCAAGAAGAAGTGAAGGTGCGACCTAGAGGACTCCCCCTATGGAGTACGCACTATAGAGGCACTCCTCGGGTCGCTCGACGCATGGATGGAGAGGGCCCACGGAAGGGTAGGATATAGGCTGACGCAGATAATTACCGGACGTGGGTGTTTCGGTCATTACCTGTATAAAATCAAGAGAGAGGGGTGCACATTGATAACGGTGCTACAGACGAATGATCGCTCGCTATCAAACGTCGTCGCAGCCATGCTGCGCAGCGAGAGAACCTGGGAGGCGGTGGCCTCCTTCTGCGAAATAGTCATCTCACAGAAGGAGGCCGCGGAGAGGAAGCGCGAGGATAGTGCGGACGCGCACCCGCTCCGGCGCAGACGTAGGGGAAGAAGACGTGCGCGATTTGCTACCGCTGACCGCGTCTTCCCCCAGTAGGATCAGTGGGCTGGGGACCTACATTGCACGACCCTAGAAGTCTGGGGGGAAGTTGACCTTCCCCATTCCACGCGGGTGTCCTGGGACATAGTAGCCAGGGCCGCCGGGGAACGTCGTGGTGAAATGTTCGCGATCCCATGGCGCCTCCTTAACGCCAGTGCGGGTGACGCCGATGTGTTTTTAGTGGGTATGCTCCTCCCCTCGCGGGAGGAAAGAGTCCCACATAACCCCCTAAAAGGCCTTCCCTGGGTCGGGGGTACCTATGCTTAACTGCATTTTCACACCGTGAAAAATAAATAAAAAGGTAGGTTCAACTTCGAGAAAGAGGTTAATCGTCGAATCGAGTGTGTGTTGCTAGTGATGACTTATGGCATTGAAACGTAGTCACTTACTATGGGCCTCATAAGAGGGCTCAATGTCACCCAAAGAGCAATGGAGAGGGCTATGCTGGGAGTATATCCGCGTGATCGCATCAGAAATGAGTCCGTCGGCAGTAGAACCAAAGTAACCGACATAGCCCTCCGAATCGCTAAACTTAAGTGGCAGTGGGCGGGGCACATTGCACGTAGTACCGTTGGTCGTTGGGGAGGAAAGGTTCTCGAGTGGCGACCACGTACCAGAAGACGCAGCGTGGGTAGGCACCCACAAGGTGGACTGATGACCTGGTAAAGGTCGCAGGAGTCCGGTGAATGCGGATGGCGAAGGATCGGTCATTGTGTTACTCTTTGGGGGAGGCATATGTCCAGCAGTGGACGTTTTTCGGCTGATATGATGATGATGATTATATTGATGATGATGATGATGATGATGATTCGTTTTGAAAATAGGATTTCTATAAAAATAATGTCCGTGCGCGGTAAATAGCATGTCATATTGAGTGCGCGGTAAAGAGCATTTCTTAAGGGGGTGGAAAAGGTTAAAGATGTATGGGAAAACAAATAATTCTAAAGCGAGAATGAGTTCTACGCAGACGAAGTCGCGGGCAAAAGCTAGTGTATAATAAAAGATCATGCCATCAATTAAAATTAAAAATATTAGGTACAGGTACCTACGTCATCAAATCAATGTTAAAATATCAGTCTACTCGATAAATAGATTTACATTTATAAGTACATTACGACAGGAAATTTAAATAAGTTGTTATTTCATTGCATTGAAATGTAATAATATGCCAATAATGAAACTAAGCCCAAGAAAAATTGCATTATTTTTAATTAGATTATACAATTTGAAATAAATCTTCAATTGAATATAAACATTTAGATATTAAAAATTGTCTTAATTTAGTAATAAAAAATAGGACTCTGTCGGGAGTTTATTGTACACCTTTACAGCCTGATGACCTCGTATGACTTCGTGCAGGGTCAGCTCGGATTGCTACCACCATCTTACCCGCTAACCTACCGCAAAGCAACAGTGTTCGCTACAGTGTGCACTATTGTGTTCCAGTGTGGTGGTAAGACAACCGGTGAAATCGCTAGCATAGAGGAATCGCATCTTAGTCCTCTGGGTTGGCAACGCATTCGCAGTCTTAGGATTGCGAATGTTTATGGGCTGTATAATCCACTTACCACCAGGTGGCCTCATTTTTTCGTTTGATAAACCAACATTCGTGTTTTAATGACCCTAATTATGCAACAGCCACATAAATAACTATTGTAAAAACTGTAATCTCAAGAGAGAGATCAATGGATCTAACGAGAAAAAATTCTCACCAGGTCCATAATGGATCGGAGCAAATGGATCTAACGAGATAATGTTCTCAATGATCTACTGTTGAGAGCATCAATGGATCTAACGAGAAAAAAGTCTCACCAGGTCTATATAATGGATCAGAGCAAATGGATCTAACGAGATAATGTTCTCAATAGATCTCCTATTGAGAGCATCAATGGATCTAACGAAAAAAAAGTCTCACCAGGTTCATAATGGATCTTTTAAAATGTATCTAGCGAGAAAAATAATCTCTTTAGATACATGGACAAATTAATAAATGGATCTATTGAGAAAGTACTTTCCCTAAATTTATTCAAGAGCTGGGCAATGTATCTATAGAGATCAATATTCTCCGTAGATCCATTTCTTGCAACTGGGTACAAAGATGTATCAGGTGAGAAATAATAATTCATTAGATCTATACTTAAGAGTAATGGATCTAGTTAGAAAAAAAAACATTAGATACATCGTGGATCTAATTAATGGATCTTAAGAGATAGATCGGATAACGTGCGCTATGTTCTGCCAACTTAAGCTTTGGAGCAAAGGGCCAATTACTATTTTTTTTGTTCTCGTTGCTAACCTTAATTATCTGGCATCCTCCATTTCATTAATTGCTAGAGATTTTACTAGATCAGTGGTTAGAATTAAAATGTAGAGACTCGGTACGGTTAGAATATCAAATTTCGTAAAATACTCTTTACACGAAACCCACTGCGGAATACGCACCATTATTCTGATTGCCCGCTTTTGGATTGTAAATGCTTTTTTGATGTTGTAATCAAAAGTCGCTCCCCGCAATTTTATGCTATATATCGAAGTTTAAATAAATAAATAAATTATAAATAAATAAATAAATATTAGGGGACATTTTTACACAAATCGAACTAGTCCCACAGTAAGCTCAACAAGGCTTGTGTTATGGGTACTAGACGACGATATATTTAATAGATATATACTTAAATACATAGAAAACATCCAAGTCTCAGGAACAAATGTCTCTGCTCACCACAGAAACAAATGCCCTAACCGGCAGCCTGATTGCGTAACTTATTGTTCTAACGTTAGGCATATTTTAATGTCACTTTTGAAGTAAAAATCTATTAGCTTATGTCATATTTTTTCTACCTAACGTTAGGTAATATTTGAGCGGAACTGAATGAACGACTGAATGGAAATCCCATACTAAAATCAGAAAATGATGAAATTATTGGAAACGCGTAACTTTTTGACGGTTAGATGGGACGGTACAAAACATGCTATGGCAACTTAAAACTAAGCAAAAATCCGGATTTTTATTGAAAACAGTGCCATCTCTCCCGCAGATATAGCACTAAAATATCAGTGTTGTTACATTAAAATATTTTTGATGGTATAGGGAAATTTATGCGTGTTATTTAAGTGAAATTGAGGAGATTTTGATTTTCCATAATGGTAACACAATTATTTTGTCTGCATGACGTCCGTGGCTTAAAGGTCTCAGTAACCAGGCCATTATAATAAAATAAAAAAATAAAAAAGCATGACAGGCGCGAAAAATTTGAAAGTTCACAAGGAAATTTTTCATTAATATTTATTGATAAAACGGTATTTGGTAATAGTCATAGGGTCATAAATATTATATCTGCAGAGGCTATCTGAAACCTACCATCATTGGCGGCACTCGGCCGTCTTCCGCCATTTGCCTGGGCTGCTTGGGTTACTTCTTTCCATTTTAGCCCTCGAGTTCCTTACCCCACGGAACTCCGCCGAGTTGTTCTGGGACGCTAATCATGTCCCAGACATCTTGTTGTGTTCCTGGATGTCCAGTGACCTCAGGAGATGGTAAGTAAATCATTTACATGTAGCCGTAGTTTAAACTTGTGTATTTTCTTGACACAAGTTTGTACCTGTGTTGGTACAGTTTGTGTGTTTGTTTGCAGGACCGGTCATTGTGGAAATATTTGGGGGAGGCCTATGTCCAGCAGTGGACGTCCTTCGGGTGACATGATGATGAAGTTTGTTCCTGCGTAGCTAGCACGAAAGTTTATATACTTTATATGGCCGAAATATACTAAAACGTGACAGTGGAAGCTATCGTGCTAATGTGACTTATACCAGATGAAACAAAATATTAATTAAGATTTTATATCAATGGGGTTCTTTTAAACTATCAAAAAAACCTCCCTGACTGATTTGGCCTCCCCTGAAGGAACCCTAGATCCGCGCCTGAGGATTATTGTGTTGATATTTTTTTTTTTTTCAAAATCAAAAATCAAAATCAAAATAGTTTATTTATACAGTGATACAAAAATCTTCTTTTCTATAATTAATTGGTTCACTATAATGTATCACTGCTATAATGTAACATAATAAATAAATAGATTGCCCGTGTCACCTGCACTAGGCGATGCCTGTCTCGCAGGATGGCACTTTGCGTTTGATTACCCGTTATACGATTATAGCGCTAAAGAATTTACATGTTTAGGTAAGAGAACAATGATCAATTTACTATAACTAAAGACTAAAGATTACGTTTTCTAGTAGTTATATCGTTACAAATAGTTTGTGGCGTTTGGAGATCCATATGTTTGTGTGAGAATGAAGTGTGAATGTGTGTGTGTGTGTGTGTGTGTATTGGTGTCTATTGTTGTGATACTATTTTTTCTGTTTATATTATTGAAATGTGCGTTTTTATTTCCTTTTTAGGTGTGCCTCTTCACCGTTTTCCAGACCCAGAAGATATTAGGAATGAAGAAAAGTTCAAATCTTGGACTTCCAACATTGGCGGAGAGATTTCGACACTGGACCCCGTGTTCGTCTACATTAACAGGCGTGTCTGCCATAGACATTTTGAAGACTGCTATAAATATCCCAAAAATAGACTGTGCAAACTAGCAATGCCTGTTCTGCACATTCCAGGTATTTCATACATATATCAACCATTACGAGACGTGTTTTTATAACTAGCAGTTGGCCCCGTACGAAATCTCGTGATAATACGAATAGTATGTCATCGCAATCCTCGCCTCAATCCATATTTCATTCATTGACGTCTTTTCTTGCAAGTGAATGAGCCGCGAGAGTTGTAATATAGATACTTATTCGTTTGAAGGTCTAGTGATGGAATACAGTAGAAATCGAACAAAAGAATTCCTCAAATAAAATTGATACTAGATACATATAAGGCGATTTCGGTATATTTTATTAACAAAGAAGATTACACAGAAACATACATAAGAAGTAAACAATCAAATTTAGGTAACAATTTTGAATACAGTTGCTTCCATAAACGAATCTCACTGAGAACACAATTTACTTACCAATAGAAATTGCAATGTAACAATAGCAAGTCGAGTAGTTACATTGCTTACTATTATTAAGTTTTTCCAATAAGTTTGAAAATATGAATTTAAACGAAGTATCTTAAACTAACAAGTGCATGCTTATTGCTAGTGCAGATTTATGTGTTAGATTTATATATTTTAAAGATACCTGCCTTAAACTGGGCGCGAGATTTAGAAAATAGGTTAATTTCACTGAGAGATTTGTTTTGGTGGTTACAAAGTCTGTATAGGCACACGTTTTCCAACTAGGTATACATATGTATACAATTTTCTATAAAACCAAGTATTTTTTCTCGGAATACCCTAATTTGGTGATGTGTAAGTTGTGATGATGACCCATATATATAATTGATACATACATAAACTCACGCCTATATTCCCAAAAGGGGTAGGCAGAGCACACGAACATTAATTTTCATAATTAATGTCCAGAAATAACTTAAGGGATCCTTAATGACGCAAGTGCTTAACAGATGCCGATGAAATTACGCTAACAAAGCAAATTATGCTCATCAAAATAAGTACATACATTTAGGTATAACTGGTGATGTAGTGGTACCGAAGTTAGGTACTTCAATAAAAATATGAACTTATCCCTCGAGGAATCGACGAAACTCTTCTTCTCTTTGAAAATATCATCGGCACATATACAGAGTGCACTATGGCTTGGCTGATTTCTGTAATATTTGACCATCGCATTTGTTATCTAGGTTATTCTAGGTTTGTTTGTGTCTAGGTGGAGAGGCTGTGTGAAATTGACAAAATATAAATATGCATGCGTGTGGCCTGGTGAAACACATAAGTTTCTGTCAAACTTGTTATGTTTGCTACAGTCAACAGCAAATGTACATGATCATTTTAGTATTGTGTCACATTAGCGAAAACAATACTGCGACAGTTGGGATGCGTTAAATTAGTGAAAGTGACAAGGTACTAAAATAATCACCTACTTTTGCTGTTGTCTGTACAACCTTTTACTTTTGACTGTTCTTTTTTATACTTTGCCTAAGTACTTTTTTATACAATGTCGCTGGCAAACAAGCTTACGACCTGCCTGCAGACACCGTTGCCTATGGACCTTTGTGACTCCAGTAGAATCACAAGAGTGTTGCCGAACCGGAAATAGACATACATGGACCTCCCTCACTCTTCACACACCGCATCATCGAGAGCTTTGGCGACTTAACTCACCACCAGGAACACAAAATCACATAACCAAAGAGCAAGTATAGTGGCGTGGTGGCTGCTCCAAATATGAGCGAGATGATGTTCTGCCGTGTTCAGTGGCGCCCTACCTGTCTTATAAAAAAGTTGCCTTTATCGCCTCTCCTGAACATCAGAGCAGCTCGGTGGTACTATAATTGTCACCGAACTTACATAATACCTAGTATGCCAAGTTTCTGCTCAATTGTTTGAGGATATTGACACTAAATGGGACTAGTCTAAAACCTAGTTACAAGGTTTATGCCACACATACATACTTAATTTACTTAATTATAATTACTCTCTAACTAACTAAAATAGTAAGGTTAATACCGGCTTGTAAAAACGGGAGTTGTTGTTTTTCTTGAGTATAAACCCTGAAATTCTTGTTTATATTTTCAGGTGTGCTAGAACAACGAAAGGCTATTAAAGACAAAGTAACTGATTATATTCATCCTTCACCAGCAGCAGAGGCTCAATCAGATATTGATGTATCAGGTTAGTCCTTGAATTTCAGTTACGCATTGTATAGCTACTGAACCCCAGCACATACTTATATCTAAAACCGCTTCGTCCGCCGGTGGTATCCTAATGAAGACCCACGGTCTCCTTTGCTTTGCCACGTAATCCCAAGATTCGGCGTAGGCACTAGTTTCACGAAACCGACTGCCAACTGACCTCACAACGCAGAGGCAAAACTAGGTATTTTTGGGATAACACCGATGTTTTCTTTCACCGAAAACTAAGTGTTAAATTTATATGAAATAATATTACGTATTGTTATAAGCTTACCGGCACGGTACGAGACTGTGTTCGAACCCACGACCTCCAGATTGTAAGTCACGTGGCTGCTGTATTTAGCTTCTTAATGTGGGTACCTACTAAAAATTAAGTACTAACTGTTCGAATATAATACAAAAGAGCGTTCGTTAGTGGCCCAGCGGCGCCCGTGTACCGGGTGCGGTATGCGAGGTTAATCAATGTCGGGCAGGGTCAGTCCTTGGATGGGTGACCGCTTCGAGTGGCTACTAACTGAGCGCTCCCGTGCTTTGGAAGGCACGTTAAGCTATTGATCCCGGTTGCTGTCTATGATAGCAGTCCTTAAGCTAGAGACCTCCGGGCGGCTTGAGAACTTATAACAGTCAAGTTGCCCACTCACTTTACAAGCCTAATCCCAATAAGGTCTAGTTTTCCCCTCTGGTTGGAAGGTCAAATGGCAGTCGCTTCCGTAAAAACTAGCGCCTACGCCAATTCTTGGGATTAGGGAGGGGACCCCAGGCATCCATCAGGATGATACTGTACTGGGAATAACGCTAGGAGGATGATGATGACATACACTTTCTACAATTATGGCCCTGTTACAACCACAGTGTGGCTGTCACATCACAACTTATAAAGTACAATATTTGGTATTAAGCTGCAAGTTTTTGTGACTGGTTAATTCATGTGTAATACCAGTTATTACCAACAATTAAATAAACATTGTCGTCATAGAGATTTTACGTTCATATTAAGATGCAACATTCATATAACTTGTTCCGTAGTAAACAAGTAACGATTATAGTTTCACCATGTCCGTTTAGGCATGAGGTTTATGAGGAGTTATATCGAGTAAGTATATCATATCAGCAACTGTCCGTCTGTCCTTCCGTAGTTATATGGTTTAGCTCAGTACCCGTTTAATTGTAGGTTGCACAGACAATCAACTGTATATTATTTATAGTTCATATATTATAAGGTAGTACTTAAAAAAATATTTTTGACAGTAGATTATTCAACTGCTCCGGCGCTACGGGAAGTGCAGCCCCTTCGGACTTACGTAAGAAAGCGTATGCTCGCGTGTTCACCTCCGCACAATTTCGGAAAACGTACGTCCCAGTTGGATGGTAACTCTTTATACTTATTTAACAACGTATTTTTTGGAATATATCTTTTCAATAGGTTTTTTGTGCAACCAATGATATTTTACAAGTATTATTGTGTGAAACACGTTTTTAGGTATGTAAGTACAGTCAACAGCAAGATTAGATGATAATTTTAGTACCTTGGCACTTTCACTACTTTTGACGCATTCCATATGTTACTGCCCGCAATTCTATCAGCGTATCTAGTTGGAGTACGGCGACGCAAAACCTCAAACCATTCCGTACAGTAACTCGCAACTCCGTCGGCATTTCATTCACGAACATAGGCACCAGTAATGGTGGTGGGATCCGGCATATCTAGGTTGGAAATTAGTTTCTGTTGCTTGAAATTATAATGGAGAAAAAATACAGCGATTATCAAGGTTTTTATACAAGACATAAAAAAGTCAAAAACTCGCTGTATATTTTTTCTATTACAATTTCTAGCAACTAAAACTAATTTCCGACCTAGATATGGCGGCTCCCATTGTGTATACAACGTATCATGTTATTTCAGCGCGGCGTTTTAAATTAAGAGCTAAACTACGTTTGTATAGAGAACTGGGCGTCCTGCGGACTCTTAAGTTACTGCAATTAAATACGTTTTATTCATATTTTTAGGTATGCGAAAACAAGTGATGGTTGAAGATAATGTAGCAGACCACTTTCTACCTTCAACGACAGGTGCTCAAGAGGTTCAATATGATATTCCTATATCAGGTTAGTAGGTATCAGCTGAGTATGCTATTGCTAAGCACGTATTTGCCTTAGGTATACGATGTATAATAATTATATATATATATATATATATATATCAGGTAACAATCCGATCCTAGGGTCCTGGAGAAGTCGAGGAAAATCTTCAAAGATTTGAAATGACTATTAATCAAAGAAAGTATTATATACGTTTCAGTTATTTCAATTTTATGTTTTTGTTACAGAATCTGGTGCAATTGAAAACAATAGTACAGACACAGCGGACTTACTTATGTTTTTTGATGACCTGTTTGACAGTGTCAATGGAAGCTATAGCCAAGTGCGGGGAGGAAAAATATATAGGGCTGCAGTAACTCCAACATCACCACACCACAAATTGTGGGCTAAGAGTCTGCCAATATTAAAATCTATGCGTTTTTTAAATGCAAATAACCAAGGACTGGTACCATCATTGACAAGCTGGGTAAAAACTATAGAGGGTTTTAGATCGATTGTAAAATATCTAACCATGAAAGGTATGAACTCCCTATTGCTTTGCAACTTTAACCAAGATGCTTTGGAAAACTTTTTTGGAGCGATCCGAGCTCATGGATACAGCAATATTATGCCCACGTCTTCCGCATTCGAAAGTGCGTTCAAAACGTTATTGGTCAATAATATTTCCTCTTCACATTCAGTTGGATCAAACTGTGAAAAAGACGACAGTGTCTGCCTGCAGTCACTGAAACATTTTTTAACGAAACCTGTAATCGACGAGACGACAACTGAAAGTGAAGAAATTGAAAGTACGCATTTATGTATAGAGCTGTTAGATACAGATAAGTTATTGCAAAACAAGGCCCCCGAGGGTGTTGAAAGGAGTGCAGCAATTGGATATTGCAGTGGGTGGTTAGCACAACTAGCGAAAAAACTTATTTACAGAAATTGTGTAACCTGTACCAATAACATGGAGGAAAGGGAAGAACAGTGTTTTCATAAATTCATAAAAATGAAGGAATACGAGGGTAAAAGGTGGTTGTGCTATCCTACAAGACAATTATTTGATTTTTTTGCCCAGGTAGAGCACATCTGTATTGAAATATTAAAAGAACACTGCCAAAAAAAAATATTTGTCACATTATATTAAATTGATAGTAAATATCAATATTAATGTGAGTTTTATATCTTGCACAGAACATAAAGAATTGCTGTGTAAGTATTTGATAAATAAGAGCACTATGTTTTTCATTCATAATTGGTGCAAAGACGTGAACAACATTCTCAGTGGCAAAATTACTTTTTGGGATATCAATGACCCAATGAAAGAAAAGGCGAATAAACACTATTTAAAAATAAAGGCAGAAAGAGGAAAACACAAAATGATAGAATGGTCAATGTATAGGTATGTAGGCAAGTAGAGCACAATTAGCAACACAAAGTATTATTTATCTACTTCAATAGAAGGAAGGAGGTACTCAGTTCGTCTGCAAACGCTTGTTTTTTTTATGTATGTATGTTCCCCGATAACTCTAGACCACTTTAGCCGATTTTGATAATTCTTTTTTTGTTTGAAAGCATGTACCCCGACAATGGTTCCATATAAATTTGGTGAAGGTCTGATGATGGGATCTAGGAGGAATCGTGAGGGACCTCCTCAAATTTGATAGGCACGCGTATGCCGATTTCGGTATTTTCTGTAGGTAAGCAAGCATTGGCCCACAGAAACCACAAATTGTGGCATAGAGAAGTACAAAATTGGAGTCGGTTTTTTTTGTATACATTATATGATGTAGTTTCACCTCTGCCCCACGTCCGAGCCACTACAGCCCAGTATCCGATTGAGCTGAAATTTGGCATGCTTATTGTAAGTTCGATAACAATATTATGGCACCACCGAGCTAATCGGATGATGGGGACAGAAGGTGGCCATAGCAACTCTGACACTACGCCAGAAAAGCCCTTCGTATTTGGACACGGTCGCGATGACGATGTTTATGCAGAAAGTACAGTCGGCAATAAAAGCCTGTACAGTCAAGAGAAAAGTAAGTTAACATTTTTCAATCTTATTCGATTGTGATATAAGGTAAAAAAGTGTTAACTTACATTTGCTCGTGATTGTAGCAAAAATGAATTTTATGACAGAAATCTGTTTCAATCAATATCTAACGTCGTATTCTTAATTTTTATAAATTTGTGATAGCACAGAGGTTCCCTTTCCTCCATATTGTTGATACAGGCCTCAAAAATACATATAAATCATTTTTTAACCGACTTCAAGATTTCAAAAGAGGAGGTTATCAATTCGGTTGTATGTTTTTTTTTTTTTTTTAATGTTTGTTACTCCATAATTCCGTAATTTCTTAACCGATTTGAAAAATTCTTTTTTTGATTGTATGTATATATATCCAAGTTGGTCCCGTTTTTGTCAAAAGGCAGTTCTGATGATGGGATCCATGAGGAATTGAAGGAACTCCTCAAATCTTTAAGGCAAACATATAGTGATTTTTGTGTTTTTATCAACAAGTCAAGCATTTGCATCCAAAAATGTGACATTGGATGAAGTGGAACTGCTGATGATGATCAGAACAGAACTCTTCAACGACGAAAAGTTCACGTTTGGCGATTTGTCCTCCTAGCTGTGTTTATTAAGCAAGTTCTATTTTCACGATTGATTTTTGTCATGCTCGAGTTCTGATGATGGGACCCATGAGGAATTGAGGGAACTCCTCAAATCTTAAAGGCAAACATATAGTGATTTTTATGTTTTTATCAACAAATCGAGCATTATCATACAAAAATGTGACATTTGATGAAGTGGAACTGCTGATGATGATCAGAACAGAACTCTTTAACGACGAAAAGTTCACGTTTGGCGATTTGTCCTTCTAGCTGTGTTTGTTAAGCAAGTTCTATTTTCACGATTGATTTTTGTCATGCTCGAGTTCTGATGATGGGATCCATTAGGAATCGAGGAAACTCCTCAAATGTGAAAGGCACACAAATAGTGATTTTAGTATTTTCATGAACTAATCAAGCATTTTCATTCATAAAAGTGACATTTGATGAAGTGGAACTGCTGATGATGATCAGAACGGAACTCTTCAACGACGCGTAGTTCACGTTTGGCGATTTGTTCTCTTCGTTTTGTTTGTCAAGCAAGCAAGGTTTTTCCATGATTTCATGAGGAATTGAGGGTACTTAGTCTTCTACCATTATAAACATACTTAGCCATTTTTGTATTTTATTGTATGGAATCTAAGAGTGCACCATCTAAGATTAATAATCTTTCACCGGACTCCCCGTTTTTTTTTTTTTTAAATTATTTTGCTAGTTATGCTCTTTAGTCTTGTTTTGCAATAATTTGTCTTTATAAAACGTCACATTAATGTTGATAACTATCAAATTAATATGATTTGTAAATATTTACCAAGTCTGTGTTCTTTTGATATTTCAAACATATGATTGCCAAAATGTGTATATATGTAGGTACGAGTAGTATCGTTATGTTATGTGTGTAAAAAAATCCGACCACCGAGTTCAATTCTCGGTCTGCTACGCTCGTATGCGCGTTTAATTTTTTCTTTTTGCTTCGATCTTTGTATCACTTGTACAATAAATTGCCTAAAGCTTGTTTGTAATGTGAAATGTAAGAAGAAGCTGACATCTAAAAAGCTAGGTGTGCTCAACAGAGCGAAGCGATACTTCTCCCCGGGACTGAGACTTCTATTATATAAGTCACAAGTCTGTCCCCACATGGAGTATTGCTGTCACATCTGGGCGGGAGCACCTGGATACCAGCTTAGGCCTTCTGACTCGCTTCAGAGATCCCAAACTCTCGAGCAATATAGAATCGTTAAGTTTAATGAGAAACTTTGCCTCCATGTGCGTGTTCTATCGCTTGTATAATGGGTTGTGCTCCGAAGAACTGTTCGATATGATGCCCACGCGTACGGTACGGTTTCAGAGGAATTTCCTCCCTCGGACGGTCCGACTGTGGAATAGGGAGCGCATCAGCGCCGAGGTTTTCCCGCGGGACTACAGTATGTGAGTTCTTCAAGAGAGGAGTGTATACATTTTTAAAGCGTCGTTAACGTGCATGTGACGCGCCTGGAGTTGCAGGTGTCCATAGGCTGCGGTGACCGCTTACCATCGGGCGGGCCGTACGCTTGTTTGCCACCGACGTGGTATAAAAAAGATATCGCATTAAAGTGATAAGACCGCCTCGTCTGTTGTTACAATTTTCTTTTTTATAAGCTTTTGTCTAACCACCTGTGCCTTGTGCTTTTGTGGGTTTGTTTTGTTTGTGTAAGGATGCAAAAAAGAATATTATTATTTTTGTTATTAAATTGCAGTGTATTTTCCACAAAACATAACAATGATTCATTAATCCTATGTAAATAGAGTCCACGATGAAATAAATGTTATATATTTAAATAATACTGGTTTTCGTTTATTTTGAGTCTTCTTCTCTTCTAAGACCTAATTGGGATCATACCGGTTTCCACGCGATGATTTCCGTCACCGAAAAGCGGGAAGTCTTAAATGCTACTGATTGCAAGTCACGTTCCAGGCACGTCGTGCTTTATCACTCTGCTACGGAAGCAAATCACGTCAAATAAAGAATATATTTCACTAATAGGTTCATAAATGACTAAGTTCTGTGGTGACAAATGTTGAAAATAATTATTTAAAAAGTAATCGAAAACACATCCTCCTTTTTTTGAAGTTGGTTAAAAAGTTTCGATAGCTGCAATATAGATGGCGCCCCTAACCAAGCCTTTAATATGATTGACTTGCCAGTCTATCTCAGTATATATAATTGTAGTCTTTGGTACAAAATGTCAATTACTGTGTGACAAAGTCATAATGTCTGTCATGTCAAAACATGAATTGAACAAAGATTATAGTTGTTGTTTATTCATTAAAATGGAAAAATTTCCCAACTATTTCATTGTCAAGTCGCTAGAACACACGATAGAGTACAAAATATCAATATCACTTTGTAAAAAATCGAAAAGTAAGTAGGTAACAATAAATGTTATGTTATGTCATGTGGTATTTACTTATTTATTCACATTCGTCATTGATAATTCATTTAATAATTTTTAGTATTGTGTGCTTCGTTTCAGGATGTAAACCGGAATATCCATCTCTGTGATGATGATGCCATGCTCTATTAAGATGATGAGATTGAGTACCTAGCAAAATGAAATGAAGGAATGTAAAAAACATGTACCCAGCAAAAGAGATCTCTTCTGTGGTATACGTGCCATATTATTAAACAATATATGATGAAATATAGAAGTGTTCACCTATAAGCATGTATTTTTTCATACACGCGACCCACACGTTGATGCCAAGGGCGTTGTTCCTACATGCTTGTCGATTTATGGTAGGTACTAAGAATTGATGAAATGACGTGATGAATAAATATCATAATCACAGCATATTATTCTGAATGATTGACACTATAGTGTCTACATTCATTTTCAGTAACCGTGAATTTATTGATTCTACTTACTGGTGGGTCTGAATCCTTTCTTTTTACTAGTCTCTTAAAAGAAACCGGTGGTATTGATAATGGACATGAGCTATATTTTATCTCGCGTTTTTACCTTTATTACTAAGTAATAATACTTGGGCAGAGTCGCGCAGACAGCTAGTAAATACATAAAACTGCATACAACAGTTATATACTAATATAAAATGTTATAGGTGATACAAAGGAGATTGCGGAGACGTGGGTGGTGCCGCATGGATTTTCTGGCAAGAAAGGAGTCATCTTTGTACGGCGCCGAGATCACACACTACGGGCAATGGTCGCCTTGTTGATCTACATTATCTACAACAATCATTAAAGCTTGAAACGCACAGAGCGCGGCGCAGCGTCGTTGCGGGGCGGAGGCGGTTTTGCGGTAAAGCGAACGCAATCCGGGGTATGTCGCACCACAAAAACCGCGCGGAGGCAGCGTGTGTGATAAATGAAGCAGTAATTGACACTACCAAGTCTACCAACAGCCGACAGTTTCGAAACGACCATGTAAAACAGCCTCCGCCCCGCACCGCGTCGTGCCCGCTCTGTGCGTGATGAGGCTCTTGTCAAGATTTTATGCAGTATCGACCGGTTTAAGTCGTAAAATTACAAAAAATCAAATTATTAATTATACTATACTTTTATTTTATCTCTTTGAATATAATAAAACATTAGCAAAGTACGGACAGATCTATGAACCATGAATCTATATACGAAGACTGTCAAAGCGCATATATATCGCGCCCAAAGCGGACTCTACGCTACAAGCATAACTTTACTATATTATACCTACGTTTAAGCTTTGAAAAATCTTAGTAAGAACAAAAAGGTGCAACCATGCTGCTCGTTAATAACGATCATATAGTTGAGTTTAATGAATCATACATAAATCAAGATTTTATACCTAGAATTATATTGGTGGGGTGTAGTAATGTAATCCATTTATGATGAAAACTATAGTTAACTTTTCATAGGTACATTATATAGAATGTGTCGACTCAGGTTGGTCTAAATACAACAAATGGCAGCTGAGGGAAGAAGGACAGCATTCTGGTCTTATGCTTTCAAGGGTACACATATCTACCGATTTCCTCATGTGTGGTTTAGCGTGTTGTGATACGAAAATATTATTATTGAACGTTTTAAAGTATCCCACTGGGTTGATGCGAATCCAATAAGGGGTTTCTAACAAGATAAATAATTCTCTTTACCTACATGTAAAGTAAGTACATTTTGATTTTACTTATTTACCATATTTCTTTGTCTCCTGCCAAATGTGCCGATATAAAATAAAAGGACTAAAGTCAACAGCAAACGTAGATGATCATTTTAGTACTTTATCGCACTAACGTAACAATACTGCGACAGTTGGGATGCATCAATGTAGTGAAAGTGACAAGGTACTTGTAATAATACGTTAATTGTAATAACTTATTCTACTTGACACTAGATGTCTATTGCTGTAAACAACTGTGTACATTATCACTCTTGATTCCAATTTATTAACAACAGTCAGCTAAAATCCGGCAGTCTTCCTCTAGCACAAAGAGGCTGATGACTTAAAACCTCCTTGAAACAAAATTCTGACACGTCATAACAATCAAAATGTAGGCCACATGTAGGTGTCATTTTGAAATTAATGTCGTGTTGTTAAAAGTAATTGTTATTGGGAAATTATAATCGCGAGAATATGAGACGAGTAAAACATGAACAAGGAAGGTATTTTGGTATGTTATAAAGGATTTATATACACAAATATGCAAACAAGGTGTGTAATGTTTTTATAATTTCAAGTTGTACTCATATTGGCTTTCATGTTGTGCTTCTGATCTTTCACGCCGTGATCGGCGACGGCCATCCTAGTTAGTTGCAGACGTGCACAGCTAAACTTACTCGGAATACTCAGTCGCATGAGCATGAAGCACAGTCAAGCTGATGGAGCTTAACAGTATTAGTTGTATGAAGGCTTAGGGCGATTTCGTATATACCTAACGTCGCATATCAAACTAGATGAGACGAGCATCTTTGAAAGCTTGAAGCTCATTTTAATACCACAACGCCATTTTGAGCCCAATTAGGCCCTCCCACTTATGCGTTGGTACCATTTTGCAGGCAGTTAGGTGACGCACGCGGTAAAACACACCCTTGTAACGAAAGAAGATAGTGCTCACCTCGAATCCGTTTGCTGGCTGATGAACGGGTTTCCGTAGTCTAAAGTCATTCCGACGGCCTTAGCTAATCTTCCAATATCAAACCTTCCATGTCTGATGATATTTTACACCAACGCAGGTAGCAGAGCTACTGTGTACGGGGCGCAATCATAATCATGCCACTATAGTGGTGAGCTATAAGGATTTCTACATAAAATTATTTTCTGCCCCACAGCTTTGGCTACATTGTTTAAGTACTATGTGTTACTACAATATTTTTGACGGAGGCACGTTCTACGAGTAGACTATCTTTTGACGGAGTTTCAATTGAAAATGGCGCACTTAGTTAAGTACCCTTATATTTATTGAATTGCTTAAGATTTTTATTTAAGTAGTTTCTTTTTTTCGTGCTGAAACGATAACTTATACATTCCGTTTTTAGGGTTCCGTAGTCAACTAGGAACCCTTATAGTTTCGCCATGTCTGTCTGTCTGTCTGTCCCAGGCTTTGCTCTGAGACTGTTAGTGCTAGAAAGCTGCAATTTGGTATGGATATATAAATCAATAATTTTTGCTGTAACCCTTGCATTGTGTGGAGTGCTGTTGGTAAGGTTTTCAAAATGAATAGAAGTCTTTATCAAACAATTTTGATAAATTTAATATTTTCGGAAATATTCACTCAAAAATACAAAAAAAAATGTGTCCCTATAACTTTTGAACTATGGGTCTTAAAAATATTAAAAAGAAAACACGAAAGTAAAGCTTAATAAAGAACTTCAACGAAAACTGTAGCGGCCATGATCAGTGAAGCCGTTTTTGAGTTATTGTAAAAAGTCTTCCCTTCGTAGTAAAAGACGTATGAAATGCTACGAAAGTATTCTCTTTTACTTATGGATTTTTTTAGAGTAAGTTCATTGAGCAACTACGGAACATTTACACCTACCTGATGGTAAGCAGACACCGTAGCTGGCAGGCAAACGGGCAATACGTCCCACTGCTGGGCACGGGCTTTCTCACTTATGAGAGGGATAGAGCAATAATCCCCACGCTGGCCCATTGCGGGTTGGAGACTTCACATACTCCTTGGAATTTATTGGCAGATGTATGTAGTTTTCCCCAAGATGTTTTCCTTCACTAAAAAGCTAACGGTATCAAATGATATCCCGCTGGTACGAGTCGGGATTGGAACCCACGACCACTTTTTACCCGACTACGGCAAAGCCCAAAAGGAGTAGGGTTATGTGTTTGGTCTGTATGTATGTCTGTTCCTATGTCCACTCGTAACTACTTAACAGCTTAACCGATTTTGATGTCATTAGATTCCTCTCAATGGCGCGAAATGGTGGATTTGAGAATCCTCTTTTCACTAACACGCGGTTTTCTTCGCCATTTAGCAGGAGGGTGGAGCTTTATATTAATAACGCTGACTGGACTAATAATAGTTATTAGTTTTATTACTAACCACGTTAACTTTGCCAATGGTACCTGTAGGTGTCTCTCAAGTCATCGCAGCGCGCATACTCGGGAGCTCTGGTGTCTTTATGCTTTGTGGGTATCTTCAGGAATATAACACCACGTACTTACAGAGTTGAATAAGTTCTGCTACTCGTATCCTCAGTTGTATTGCTCCAAATATGAGTAAGACTACAATTTGCTGTGTTCTATCTCTCCAAGAAGTAAAAAAAATATATACATTTTAATGATTGAGATACCTATCGTTTCACCAGACACTGCATTAAAGAATGTTTTGTTCCTATAATTATATAGAATACGAGCAGATCAAACTCACAGAGATGCCAAAACTAATGTTGACACTCGCTCGAATGCTGATTTACCGACCGAACGACACATACGGTGATGCCATGAACGAATTGGTTGTTTCATACCTAGCGTGAAACGGTGAAACAGATTACTAAGTTCAATATTTAATTGCATTTTGTTTTTCAGGTACCTAATCAACCCATACCTTTTTTCAAGTACTTATATCGACGATCCTGAGTAACAAGAAAAAAATTACCGGCCAAGTGCAGCACTACAATTATGAAATTTGTTAGTAAGGTGTAGGCTACAAACCGCTATAAAACCGCAACCGTGTACAAAAGTACACCTTCACTCCGATGATAAAAATCGTGAAAAAAATCAATTATGAATTTTTTGATTTGTTTTTTAACCGACTTCAAGATTTCAGAAGAGGAGGTATCTTAGGAGGTCCTCATATCTTAAAGGTAAACATATTGTGATTTTTGTGTTTTTTATCAGCAAATCGAGAATTTTCATACAAAAATGTGACATTTGATGAAGTGGAACTGCTTGTGATGATCAGAACAGAACTCTTCAACGACGAAAAGTTCACGTTTGGCGATTTGTCCTCCTAGCTGTGTTTGTTAAGCAAGTTCTAGTTTCACGATTATTTTTGTCACGCTCGATTTCTGATGATGGGACCATGAGGAAATCAGGGAACTCCTCAAATCTTAAAGCCAAACATAAAGTGATTTTAGTGTTTTTATCCACAAATCGAGCATTATCATACAAAAATGTGAAATTTGATGAAGTGGAACTGCTGATGATGATCAGAACAGAACTCTTCAACGACGAAAAGTTCACGTTTGGCGATTTGTCCTCCTAGCTGTGTTTGTTAAGCAAGTTCTAGTTTCACGATTATTTTTGTCACGCTCGATTTCTGATGATGGGACCATGAGGAAATCAGGGAACTCCTCAAATCTTAAAGCCAAACATAAAGTGATTTTAGTGTTTTTATCCACAAATCGAGCATTATCATACAAAAATGTGAAATTTGATGAAGTGGAACTGCTGATGATGATCAGAACAGAACTCTTCAACGACGAAAAGTTCACGTTTGGCGATTTGTCCTCCTAGCTGTGTTTGTTAAGCAAGTTCTAGTTTCACGATTATTTTTGTCACGCTCGATTTCTGATGATGGGACCATGAGGAAATCAGGGAACTCCTCAAATCTTAAAGCCAAACATAAAGTGATTTTAGTGTTTTTATCCACAAATCGAGCATTATCATACAAAAATGTGAAATTTGATGAAGTGGAACTGCTGATGATGATCAGAACAGAACTCTTCAACGACGAAAAGTTCACGTTTGGCGATTTGTTCGTCTAGCTGTGTTTGTTAAGCAAGTTCTATTTTCACGATTAATTTTTGTCATGCTCGAGTTCTGATGATGGGATCCATTAGGAATTGAGAGAACTCGTCAAACGTGAAAGGCAGAAAATAATGATTTTAGTATTTTCATGAACTAATCAAGCATTTTCATTCATAAAAGTGACATTTGATGAAGTGGAACTGCTGATGATGATCAGAACGGAGCTCTCCAATGACGCGTAGTTCACGTTTGGCGATTTGTTCTCTTCGTTTTGCTTGTCTAGCAAGCTAGGTTTTCAAGACACATTTTCGTCAAGCTTGAGTTCTGATGGAGGATTCCATGAGGAATTGAGGGTACTTAGTCTTCTACCATTATAAACATACTTATAGCCATTTTTAGGGTTCCGTAGTCAACTAGGAACCCTTATAGTTTCGCCATGTCTGTCCGTCCGTCCGTCCGCGGATAATCTCAGTGACCGTTAGCACTAGAAAGCTGAAATTTGGTACTAATATGTATATCAATTACGCCGACAAAGTGGTAAAATAAAAAGTGGAAAAAAATATTTTATTAGGGTACCTCCCCTATACGTAAAGTGGGGATTGATTTTTTTTTTCATTTTAACCCTAACGTGTGATATATTGTTAGATAGGTATTTAATAATAAATAGGGGTTTACTGAAATCATTTTTTGATAATGTTAATATTTTCGGAAATAATCGCTCCAGAAGTAAAAAAAAATGTGTCCCCCCCCTCTAAGTTTTGAACCATAAGTTTTAAAAATATGAAAAAATCTCAAAAGTAGAACTTTATAAAAACTTTGTAGGAAAAATATTTTGAACTTGATAGGTTGAATAGTTTTTGAAAAATTACAAAAATAATTTCTGAACTAAGTTTGTAATTTAACCGTATAAACAGGTGTTTATTGTACCTGTCATTTCTACAAAATCACAATGAAATGACGTGCTTTTTAGGGTTTTGTGTTTCTGTACTTAATATGTCAACTTAATGTGACGGACGGAAAACTACGGAACCCTACACTGAGCGTGGCCCGACACGCTCTTGGCCGGTTTTTATTTTATTGTATGGAGTCTAAGAGTGCACCATCTAAGTATAATAATCTCTCACCGGCCTCCCCCATTGAAATCGGTTTTTTTTTCTTAAAAATTATATTGGTTTAAACGTTACATCAATTTTTGATACCTTGGCGTCTGAGTGATCAGTGATCACTTCATTCAAATATGATGGCGTTCAAAGGGTTAAACTTTATATCAATTTTTGATACCTTGGCGTCTGAGTGATCACTTAATTCAAATATGCAAGGGTTAACCACGTACGTGATAAGCAGCCAGTGGTCACCTACTCAGCCATCCTGCATTTGTAGTAAGTAGTGGAATTTTGAAAAGAATGAAAGATTGTCTATATGTCATCTCCATCTAGACACGCGGCAGCGTGTCCAGCCAAGTTCATCCCAGGAACTGGCGGACAGCAACCGTGTATTCACCCCAGGAACTGGCGGATAGCAGCCGTGTGTTATTTTACACGAACCGTTTGGAGCCACTTTTGACCCCCCAATAACTCCAAATCTATCTAACATAAAAGAATGAAATTTGGTACATGTATTAAGATCTTTTAAAACAACTAGAACCTCAAATTTCATAAATATAGGTCTAATGGTTATTGAGATATTAAATTCAAAAAACGGCATTTTTACCACTGACTGACTGACTGACTGACTGACTAGTAATCAAAAACCTAACCCACTTCCAGGTAACCTAGGAAGCTGAAATTTGGCACACAGCTTGGTAAGTGTGTTTGTACACCAGAAAAAATCATAAAACAGTAACTTTTTTATTAGTTTTATTATTATTATTATTTATGCTAGTTACCTCAGAACTCCGTCATTTATTAACCGATTTAGAAAAATATTTTTTTGTTTAAAACGGTATACTTTAGGAGTGGTCCCGTAGTTATCAGGTAAGATCTGATAATAGGGTCCTGGAGAAATCGAGGGAACTCTTCAAATATTTGAGGTGCACCTATAGCGATTTGGGTATTTTGTATAGTAACTCGTGCATTTGCTCTTAAAAAGCACCATTTGGCGAAGATTGACAAAAAGTAACCATATCCCATCAAAAACATAAATGTGAAAATGGGAGCCAAATTCAATATTAAGAATATGCGATCTTAATATTGAAGTTGGCTCCCATTCTTTGGTTGCCGTCTTCGCCGACAAAATAATTGAGATCTAAATGGGTTCCAAGTTCCGTAGATTCTCTGAAATGGTGCCAAGTCCGGCACTACATTGTTTACAGTAAAACTAATTTAATGCGGCTTAATGCATTTTGAGCCTTAACTTGGCACTGTAAACAATGTAGTGCCGTACTTGGCACCATTTCAGAGAATCTACGGAACTTGGCACCCATTTAGATCTCAATTATTTTGTCGGTGAAGACGACAACCAAGCATCGCATATTTTTAATATTGAATATGGCTCCCATTTTCACATTTATGTTTTTGATGGGATCTGCTTTAAGTACTCCAAACGTACGACATACATAATGCTACGAATATAAATAACGCCTTCTCCACGCCAATTCACCACCCAATATTAAGGTGCAGTCAGTGCGTGCTGTCTGTGGGTAAGTTTTACCCGTCTATCCCACTAGTCCCATTGAGTTATTCCATCATGGGACAAGTGAGACCATTCCGCCCCAGTAATCCCATGGGACAAGTGGAACTAATATTTTTATTTCATAAGTCCTATTTCCGAAATCACACAGTGTTGTTCAAAAAGTTGATAGCCGTTATCCGTAGTAACAGAAACATTACGACATTAAAATCCTTTTGGCGACTTAGGTCTATCTAAAAAAATGACTAGGTATAAAAATGTGTAAATACGCTTTGATATGGAAAAATGACAAAGTATTATAGGGTCGAGGAATAATAATAATAATAATCCCCTTGTTCTTCGTACATTACTGAGTTACATTACTAGCTATGTATAAAGAAAAAATATTCTTCGTACAAAACCGGGTAATGTACCTACCAAGAAACCTTCATTCCTTGCACATTACCACTCACATTGACAGTTATGTACAAAGAAGTAATAGTACATTACTACAGAGGCCGGGACGAAAGGGGTTGCCGGCCGAAGACATATAGACGGCCGAGCGAAGCGAGGTCGGATAGGTCTCAGGCGGGCAACCCCATATTTCCCGCCGAGGTATGTATAGTGCTTTTCTCAAACAAGCAATGAAATAAACAACAAAAAAATCAAAGTTTTATTTTTAATACGCATAGTGGCAGAATGTCATGATGCCTGTGCCACAAATTTATGTGGAATGGAAATTAAAAAAAGGACTTTGCCGGCCTAGGCCTGCAACATTTGTATGAAATTGCATTAACGACCTCTTGTCCTAGCCGCGCCTGAAACGTCATACTTCGCAGCCTATTATAAGGAACATAACATCAATATTTGATTTGCATGTTTGAGAAAATATTCTTCCTACATGACCCGATTTTGTACAAAGAAATTGCTGTTCCTACTACAAAACCAAGGAGGTTCTCCGAGCAGTGTGTCTAACTTATTAATGTGGGATCATATTTTACTTGTGTACAACATGTATACAAACAACGCAGACATCCGGCATTTTGCTGTTTTTTTTTATTCTCTTGGTCTGTAGTGATCGAGCAGTTCCAAATTAATTTCATTTATCGCAATGACAGTTTGACAGTCATTTTATTTTTAGGGTTCCGTAGCCAAATGGCAAAAAACGGAACCCTTATGGATTCGTCATGTCTGTCTGTCTGTCCGTCCGTATGTCACAGCCGATTTAGTCGGAGAATATGGCCACTACAATAATGAAATTTGGTGTGAAGGTGTATGTTATAAACCGATAAAGAAATAAATTGTGAAATTACAAAAAAAAAATATTAAACTGGGGGGGCACACATGTAATAGGCGGTCAATTTTTTTTTCAATGTACTTAGGCGTGTTCGGTATCAATGGATAGGCCTTTAAAAATGACATAGAGGTTTCTTCTTTTTTTCATTTAAGTCAACGGTTGGTGAGATAATTAGCTGTCGAAGGCGTAAAAAGTGTGTCCCCCCCCCTCTAATTTCCAAACTATGAAGTTCAAAATTCTGAAAAAAATCATGTTGATGTATATTAATAAATCCTTTTGATAATTTTTGGTTTGAACAAGATAGGTGTAACAGTTTTTGAGTTATTACTGAAAAAACTGTCTTGCCAAAACAAAAGAGCGTAAGTGTCGTAAGTTTCCTATAAAGATACGACCTTTTGTGATTAAATGTATTGTATAGTGGTTTTAAATGTAGATAAGGAGGTGTCGGTACGGAACCCTTCGTGCGCGAGTCCGACTCGCACTTGGCCGGTTTTTTAAATACTTGACACAAAATGTAAGTATACTACCTATACTACATAGTTTATTAGTCTACGAGCTTAGTCAATGTACGTACGTTCATAGTCTCATATTGAAAGCTGAACGTTTAGTTAAGAGAGTAGATGCTCCTCTCCTGACCCGCAGCTGTGGCTCAGCAGGTTTTTATTTATTGCTAACTCGGAGAACCTCCTTGGTTTTGTAGTAGGAACAGCAATTTCTTTGTACAAAACCGGGTCATGTAGGAAGAATATTTACTTCTTTGTACATAACTGTCAATGTGAGTGGTAATGTGCAACGAACGAAGGTTTCTTGGTACATTACCCGGCTTTGTACGAAGAATATTTTTTCTTTATACATACCTAGCTAGAGTAATGTAACTCAGTTATGTACGAAGAACAAGGGTAATAATCGTATGGCATTTATTTTTGAACCGTGAGATCTTCGAGAAGATAAGTACGGTTGCCAGTTTTTGTTGCACTTTTAGCACCACCCAGGGGTCACGTGTAGGGTAACGGTGGGTACTCCCTACGGACGTGGCGCAACTTCGACCCCCCTTTGTCAAGTGAGTGGGCAACTTGACTGTTAGAAGTTCTCAAGCCGCCCAAAGGCCTCTAACTTGGCTTAACGACTGCTGTCATAGACAACAGTCTGGATCAATGGCTCAGCATGCCTTCCAAATCACGGGAGCGCTCAGTTAGTAAGCACTCAAAGCGGTCACCCATCCAAGAACTGACCTGCGCCCACATTGCTTAACCTCGCATACCGCACGCGGTTCGCGGGCGCCGCTGGGCCACGAGCGCTCGGAGGAATAAAAATGTCGAAATAGAATTTAGTCGAAGTATTGAAATGACTAACTTCACTCTGCCTTAAAACTGACGCAGCCCCGCGGAGCTCCTATTTCTGCGCAGTTTGCCCTTCGGGCATCTGATAATACCTAATGAACCTAACCTACCTATCTGATGACGGTAATGGGTATTTTGGGACAACAATATGATAAAAATATTAGTTCCACTTGTCCCGTGGGACTGCTGGGATGTAATCGTCTCAGTTGTCCCATGATGGGACAACTTAATGGAACTAGTGGGGTACCTAGACGTAGTTTTACACACAAGGCTTATCATACAATTTTGTGTCCAGTATAATAGCACTATGAGGATGCTTTTGAGGATGCCGAAGCACTGTAGCGCGTCGGATATGGTCGCGGAGGCGCAAAAAAACGACTTCTATGCGATAGGGAGGAAGAGAATAGCCTCATTATTAAGGAGAGTACGATGTAGCAGCAAAAGCCTCTATAAGGGAGTTGGCAGAGCGACTTGACTGTCCATTCGCTAAATACTGGATAGAGGTTACAATAGGGAGAGCAATATAATTGTTAGTGTCGATAGACTTATGTTGCTGTCCATTATAATTAAAATTTAAATATAAATTAACATAGTAAATAAGATAATATTGTTAACTAACCGCTTGAAATAAACGCTTTATCTTTTTAATTATTTTAAGGTAGCTTGTGGTTCTACTCCGAGTGTACGCGTGGCACGCAACATATCTGTAGAGCGCTAACTACGCGTTTGCGACTACTACACGCGCTGAAGCGGCGGCAGTTTTATATGCTGTATATTATAATACCATGAAAGCTGTTGGATATTTAAGAAAACTGGCAAGTTAAAGCTCAAAATGCATTACGCTGCAGTAAATTAGCTCTATGGTAAACAATTTAGTGCCAGACTTGGCACCTTTTCAGATAATCCACGGAACTTGGCACCCATTTATGTTTTGTATTGTTTTGTGTTTGTATTTTCGTGTGAATGGGTACACTAAAAATCCGTGTCGTAACACTTTGTGCTGCGTGTTATCCTATTCTGAAACACTTGCAGCATTGTAACCTTTGTTGCCATATTTTGTAGTATATGTTAATGTTGTTGTGTTTCTGTTTCGAATAAATGCCTCATTCATTTATTCTATCATTCATTTAGATATCAATGTTTTTACCAGTGAAGACGACAACCACGCATCAATATGCGATCTTAATATTGAAGTTGGCTCCCATTCTTTGGTTGCCGTCTTCGCCGACAAAATAATTGAGATCTAAATGGGTTCCAAGTTCCGTAGATTCTCTGAAATGGTGCCAAGTCCGGCACTACATTGTTTACAGTAAAACTAATTTAATGCGGCTTAATGCATTTTGAGCCTTAACTTGGCACTGTAAACAATGTAGTGCCGTACTTGGCACCATTTCAGAGAATCTACGGAACTTGGCACCCATTTAGATCTCAATTATTTTGTCGGTGAAGACGACAACCAAGCATCGCATATTTTTAATATTGAATATGGCTCCCATTTTCACATTTATGTTTTTGATGGGATCTGCTTTAAGTACTCCAAACGTACGACATACATAATGCTACGAATATAAATAACGCCTTCTCCACGCCAATTCACCACCCAATATTAAGGTGCAGTCAGTGCGTGCTGTCTGTGGGTAAGTTTTACCCGTCTATCCCACTAGTCCCATTGAGTTATTCCATCATGGGACAAGTGAGACCATTCCGCCCCAGTAATCCCATGGGACAAGTGGAACTAATATTTTTATTTCATAAGTCCTATTTCCGAAATCACACAGTGTTGTTCAAAAAGTTGATAGCCGTTATCCGTAGTAACAGAAACATTACGACATTAAAATCCTTTTGGCGACTTAGGTCTATCTAAAAAAATGACTAGGTATAAAAATGTGTAAATACGCTTTGATATGGAAAAATGACAAAGTATTATAGGGTCGAGGAATAATAATAATAATAATCCCCTTGTTCTTCGTACATTACTGAGTTACATTACTAGCTATGTATAAAGAAAAAATATTCTTCGTACAAAACCGGGTAATGTACCTACCAAGAAACCTTCATTCCTTGCACATTACCACTCACATTGACAGTTATGTACAAAGAAGTAATAGTACATTACTACAGAGGCCGGGACGAAAGGGGTTGCCGGCCGAAGACATATAGACGGCCGAGCGAAGCGAGGTCGGATAGGTCTCAGGCGGGCAACCCCATATTTCCCGCCGAGGTATGTATAGTGCTTTTCTCAAACAAGCAATGAAATAAACAACAAAAAAATCAAAGTTTTATTTTTAATACGCATAGTGGCAGAATGTCATGATGCCTGTGCCACAAATTTATGTGGAATGGAAATTAAAAAAAGGACTTTGCCGGCCTAGGCCTGCAACATTTGTATGAAATTGCATTAACGACCTCTTGTCCTAGCCGCGCCTGAAACGTCATACTTCGCAGCCTATTATAAGGAACATAACATCAATATTTGATTTGCATGTTTGAGAAAATATTCTTCCTACATGACCCGATTTTGTACAAAGAAATTGCTGTTCCTACTACAAAACCAAGGAGGTTCTCCGAGCAGTGTGTCTAACTTATTAATGTGGGATCATATTTTACTTGTGTACAACATGTATACAAACAACGCAGACATCCGGCATTTTGCTGTTTTTTTTTATTCTCTTGGTCTGTAGTGATCGAGCAGTTCCAAATTAATTTCATTTATCGCAATGACAGTTTGACAGTCATTTTATTTTTAGGGTTCCGTAGCCAAATGGCAAAAAACGGAACCCTTATGGATTCGTCATGTCTGTCTGTCTGTCCGTCCGTATGTCACAGCCGATTTAGTCGGAGAATATGGCCACTACAATAATGAAATTTGGTGTGAAGGTGTATGTTATAAACCGATAAAGAAATAAATTGTGAAATTACAAAAAAAAAAAATTAAACTGGGGGGGCACACATGTAATAGGCGGTCAATTTTTTTTTCAATGTACTTAGGCGTGTTCGGTATCAATGGATAGGCCTTTAAAAATGACATAGAGGTTTCTTCTTTTTTTCATTTAAGTCAACGGTTGGTGAGATAATTAGCTGTCGAAGGCGTAAAAAGTGTGTCCCCCCCCCTCTAATTTCCAAACTATGAAGTTCAAAATTCTGAAAAAAATCATGTTGATGTATATTAATAAATCCTTTTGATAATTTTTGGTTTGAACAAGATAGGTGTAACAGTTTTTGAGTTATTACTGAAAAAACTGTCTTGCCAAAACAAAAGAGCGTAAGTGTCGTAAGTTTCCTATAAAGATACGACCTTTTGTGATTAAATGTATTGTATAGTGGTTTTAAATGTAGATAAGGAGGTGTCGGTACGGAACCCTTCGTGCGCGAGTCCGACTCGCACTTGGCCGGTTTTTTAAATACTTGACACAAAATGTAAGTATACTACCTATACTACATAGTTTATTAGTCTACGAGCTTAGTCAATGTACGTACGTTCATAGTCTCATATTGAAAGCTGAACGTTTAGTTAAGAGAGTAGATGCTCCTCTCCTGACCCGCAGCTGTGGCTCAGCAGGTTTTTATTTATTGCTAACTCGGAGAACCTCCTTGGTTTTGTAGTAGGAACAGCAATTTCTTTGTACAAAACCGGGTCATGTAGGAAGAATATTTACTTCTTTGTACATAACTGTCAATGTGAGTGGTAATGTGCAACGAACGAAGGTTTCTTGGTACATTACCCGGCTTTGTACGAAGAATATTTTTTCTTTATACATACCTAGCTAGAGTAATGTAACTCAGTTATGTACGAAGAACAAGGGTAATAATCGTATGGCATTTATTTTTGAACCGTGAGATCTTCGAGAAGATAAGTACGGTTGCCAGTTTTTGTTGCACTTTTAGCACCACCCAGGGGTCACGTGTAGGGTAACGGTGGGTACTCCCTACGGACGTGGCGCAACTTCGACCCCCCTTTGTCAAGTGAGTGGGCAACTTGACTGTTAGAAGTTCTCAAGCCGCCCAAAGGCCTCTAACTTGGCTTAACGACTGCTGTCATAGACAACAGTCTGGATCAATGGCTCAGCATGCCTTCCAAATCACGGGAGCGCTCAGTTAGTAAGCACTCAAAGCGGTCACCCATCCAAGAACTGACCTGCGCCCACATTGCTTAACCTCGCATACCGCACGCGGTTCGCGGGCGCCGCTGGGCCACGAGCGCTCGGAGGAATAAAAATGTCGAAATAGAATTTAGTCGAAGTATTGAAATGACTAACTTCACTCTGCCTTAAAACTGACGCAGCCCCGCGGAGCTCCTATTTCTGCGCAGTTTGCCCTTCGGGCATCTGATAATACCTAATGAACCTAACCTACCTATCTGATGACGGTAATGGGTATTTTGGGACAACAATATGATAAAAATATTAGTTCCACTTGTCCCGTGGGACTGCTGGGATGTAATCGTCTCAGTTGTCCCATGATGGGACAACTTAATGGAACTAGTGGGGTACCTAGACGTAGTTTTACACACAAGGCTTATCATACAATTTTGTGTCCAGTATAATAGCACTATGAGGATGCTTTTGAGGATGCCGAAGCACTGTAGCGCGTCGGATATGGTCGCGGAGGCGCAAAAAAACGACTTCTATGCGATAGGGAGGAAGAGAATAGCCTCATTATTAAGGAGAGTACGATGTAGCAGCAAAAGCCTCTATAAGGGAGTTGGCAGAGCGACTTGACTGTCCATTCGCTAAATACTGGATAGAGGTTACAATAGGGAGAGCAATATAATTGTTAGTGTCGATAGACTTATGTTGCTGTCCATTATAATTAAAATTTAAATATAAATTAACATAGTAAATAAGATAATATTGTTAACTAACCGCTTGAAATAAACGCTTTATCTTTTTAATTATTTTAAGGTAGCTTGTGGTTCTACTCCGAGTGTACGCGTGGCACGCAACATATCTGTAGAGCGCTAACTACGCGTTTGCGACTACTACACGCGCTGAAGCGGCGGCAGTTTTATATGCTGTATATTATAATACCATGAAAGCTGTTGGATATTTAAGAAAACTGGCAAGTTAAAGCTCAAAATGCATTACGCTGCAGTAAATTAGCTCTATGGTAAACAATTTAGTGCCAGACTTGGCACCTTTTCAGATAATCCACGGAACTTGGCACCCATTTATGTTTTGTATTGTTTTGTGTTTGTATTTTCGTGTGAATGGGTACACTAAAAATCCGTGTCGTAACACTTTGTGCTGCGTGTTATCCTATTCTGAAACACTTGCAGCATTGTAACCTTTGTTGCCATATTTTGTAGTATATGTTAATGTTGTTGTGTTTCTGTTTCGAATAAATGCCTCATTCATTTATTCTATCATTCATTTAGATATCAATGTTTTTACCAGTGAAGACGACAACCACGCATCAATATGCGATCTTAATATTGAAGTTGGCTCCCATTCTTTGGTTGCCGTCTTCGCCGACAAAATAATTGAGATCTAAATGGGTTCCAAGTTCCGTAGATTCTCTGAAATGGTGCCAAGTCCGGCACTACATTGTTTACAGTAAAACTAATTTAATGCGGCTTAATGCATTTTGAGCCTTAACTTGGCACTGTAAACAATGTAGTGCCGTACTTGGCACCATTTCAGAGAATCTACGGAACTTGGCACCCATTTAGATCTCAATTATTTTGTCGGTGAAGACGACAACCAAGCATCGCATATTTTTAATATTGAATATGGCTCCCATTTTCACATTTATGTTTTTGATGGGATCTGCTTTAAGTACTCCAAACGTACGACATACATAATGCTACGAATATAAATAACGCCTTCTCCACGCCAATTCACCACCCAATATTAAGGTGCAGTCAGTGCGTGCTGTCTGTGGGTAAGTTTTACCCGTCTATCCCACTAGTCCCATTGAGTTATTCCATCATGGGACAAGTGAGACCATTCCGCCCCAGTAATCCCATGGGACAAGTGGAACTAATATTTTTATTTCATAAGTCCTATTTCCGAAATCACACAGTGTTGTTCAAAAAGTTGATAGCCGTTATCCGTAGTAACAGAAACATTACGACATTAAAATCCTTTTGGCGACTTAGGTCTATCTAAAAAAATGACTAGGTATAAAAATGTGTAAATACGCTTTGATATGGAAAAATGACAAAGTATTATAGGGTCGAGGAATAATAATAATAATAATCCCCTTGTTCTTCGTACATTACTGAGTTACATTACTAGCTATGTATAAAGAAAAAATATTCTTCGTACAAAACCGGGTAATGTACCTACCAAGAAACCTTCATTCCTTGCACATTACCACTCACATTGACAGTTATGTACAAAGAAGTAATAGTACATTACTACAGAGGCCGGGACGAAAGGGGTTGCCGGCCGAAGACATATAGACGGCCGAGCGAAGCGAGGTCGGATAGGTCTCAGGCGGGCAACCCCATATTTCCCGCCGAGGTATGTATAGTGCTTTTCTCAAACAAGCAATGAAATAAACAACAAAAAAATCAAAGTTTTATTTTTAATACGCATAGTGGCAGAATGTCATGATGCCTGTGCCACAAATTTATGTGGAATGGAAATTAAAAAAAGGACTTTGCCGGCCTAGGCCTGCAACATTTGTATGAAATTGCATTAACGACCTCTTGTCCTAGCCGCGCCTGAAACGTCATACTTCGCAGCCTATTATAAGGAACATAACATCAATATTTGATTTGCATGTTTGAGAAAATATTCTTCCTACATGACCCGATTTTGTACAAAGAAATTGCTGTTCCTACTACAAAACCAAGGAGGTTCTCCGAGCAGTGTGTCTAACTTATTAATGTGGGATCATATTTTACTTGTGTACAACATGTATACAAACAACGCAGACATCCGGCATTTTGCTGTTTTTTTTTATTCTCTTGGTCTGTAGTGATCGAGCAGTTCCAAATTAATTTCATTTATCGCAATGACAGTTTGACAGTCATTTTATTTTTAGGGTTCCGTAGCCAAATGGCAAAAAACGGAACCCTTATGGATTCGTCATGTCTGTCTGTCTGTCCGTCCGTATGTCACAGCCGATTTAGTCGGAGAATATGGCCACTACAATAATGAAATTTGGTGTGAAGGTGTATGTTATAAACCGATAAAGAAATAAATTGTGAAATTACAAAAAAAAAAAATTAAACTGGGGGGGCACACATGTAATAGGCGGTCAATTTTTTTTTCAATGTACTTAGGCGTGTTCGGTATCAATGGATAGGCCTTTAAAAATGACATAGAGGTTTCTTCTTTTTTTCATTTAAGTCAACGGTTGGTGAGATAATTAGCTGTCGAAGGCGTAAAAAGTGTGTCCCCCCCCCTCTAATTTCCAAACTATGAAGTTCAAAATTCTGAAAAAAATCATGTTGATGTATATTAATAAATCCTTTTGATAATTTTTGGTTTGAACAAGATAGGTGTAACAGTTTTTGAGTTATTACTGAAAAAACTGTCTTGCCAAAACAAAAGAGCGTAAGTGTCGTAAGTTTCCTATAAAGATACGACCTTTTGTGATTAAATGTATTGTATAGTGGTTTTAAATGTAGATAAGGAGGTGTCGGTACGGAACCCTTCGTGCGCGAGTCCGACTCGCACTTGGCCGGTTTTTTAAATACTTGACACAAAATGTAAGTATACTACCTATACTACATAGTTTATTAGTCTACGAGCTTAGTCAATGTACGTACGTTCATAGTCTCATATTGAAAGCTGAACGTTTAGTTAAGAGAGTAGATGCTCCTCTCCTGACCCGCAGCTGTGGCTCAGCAGGTTTTTATTTATTGCTAACTCGGAGAACCTCCTTGGTTTTGTAGTAGGAACAGCAATTTCTTTGTACAAAACCGGGTCATGTAGGAAGAATATTTACTTCTTTGTACATAACTGTCAATGTGAGTGGTAATGTGCAACGAACGAAGGTTTCTTGGTACATTACCCGGCTTTGTACGAAGAATATTTTTTCTTTATACATACCTAGCTAGAGTAATGTAACTCAGTTATGTACGAAGAACAAGGGTAATAATCGTATGGCATTTATTTTTGAACCGTGAGATCTTCGAGAAGATAAGTACGGTTGCCAGTTTTTGTTGCACTTTTAGCACCACCCAGGGGTCACGTGTAGGGTAACGGTGGGTACTCCCTACGGACGTGGCGCAACTTCGACCCCCCTTTGTCAAGTGAGTGGGCAACTTGACTGTTAGAAGTTCTCAAGCCGCCCAAAGGCCTCTAACTTGGCTTAACGACTGCTGTCATAGACAACAGTCTGGATCAATGGCTCAGCATGCCTTCCAAATCACGGGAGCGCTCAGTTAGTAAGCACTCAAAGCGGTCACCCATCCAAGAACTGACCTGCGCCCACATTGCTTAACCTCGCATACCGCACGCGGTTCGCGGGCGCCGCTGGGCCACGAGCGCTCGGAGGAATAAAAATGTCGAAATAGAATTTAGTCGAAGTATTGAAATGACTAACTTCACTCTGCCTTAAAACTGACGCAGCCCCGCGGAGCTCCTATTTCTGCGCAGTTTGCCCTTCGGGCATCTGATAATACCTAATGAACCTAACCTACCTATCTGATGACGGTAATGGGTATTTTGGGACAACAATATGATAAAAATATTAGTTCCACTTGTCCCGTGGGACTGCTGGGATGTAATCGTCTCAGTTGTCCCATGATGGGACAACTTAATGGAACTAGTGGGGTACCTAGACGTAGTTTTACACACAAGGCTTATCATACAATTTTGTGTCCAGTATAATAGCACTATGAGGATGCTTTTGAGGATGCCGAAGCACTGTAGCGCGTCGGATATGGTCGCGGAGGCGCAAAAAAACGACTTCTATGCGATAGGGAGGAAGAGAATAGCCTCATTATTAAGGAGAGTACGATGTAGCAGCAAAAGCCTCTATAAGGGAGTTGGCAGAGCGACTTGACTGTCCATTCGCTAAATACTGGATAGAGGTTACAATAGGGAGAGCAATATAATTGTTAGTGTCGATAGACTTATGTTGCTGTCCATTATAATTAAAATTTAAATATAAATTAACATAGTAAATAAGATAATATTGTTAACTAACCGCTTGAAATAAACGCTTTATCTTTTTAATTATTTTAAGGTAGCTTGTGGTTCTACTCCGAGTGTACGCGTGGCACGCAACATATCTGTAGAGCGCTAACTACGCGTTTGCGACTACTACACGCGCTGAAGCGGCGGCAGTTTTATATGCTGTATATTATAATACCATGAAAGCTGTTGGATATTTAAGAAAACTGGCAAGTTAAAGCTCAAAATGCATTACGCTGCAGTAAATTAGCTCTATGGTAAACAATTTAGTGCCAGACTTGGCACCTTTTCAGATAATCCACGGAACTTGGCACCCATTTATGTTTTGTATTGTTTTGTGTTTGTATTTTCGTGTGAATGGGTACACTAAAAATCCGTGTCGTAACACTTTGTGCTGCGTGTTATCCTATTCTGAAACACTTGCAGCATTGTAACCTTTGTTGCCATATTTTGTAGTATATGTTAATGTTGTTGTGTTTCTGTTTCGAATAAATGCCTCATTCATTTATTCTATCATTCATTTAGATATCAATGTTTTTACCAGTGAAGACGACAACCACGCATCGCATATTAAACTTGGCTGCCATTTTCACATTTATGTTTTTGATGGGATTTATTTTAAGGTAGCATGTTTTTCTACTCCGAGCTTACGCGTGGCACGCAACATATCTGTATTTAGACTAACTTTGCTACAACTACATGCGTTTGAGCGGCGCCGTTTTATATGAATACATTGCAATATGCATAGCAAATATTCGAAATCCATTTACGCACAACGCCGCGGTGAGCAGCACCAAAATAGTTCATATCTACTGCGCTACAAAGCGGCAGCAGCTATCACTTCTACATCCATTTTCAGATGATGAAAATGTATAGGAACGCAAACCATGATCGCGCCGAAAATGATTTTACAGACCAATGAAGAAGAGCCAGCAAACAATAACTGGGCACGGTTACACACAATTTGAACTTCGATTCTTCGGAAGTTTGTCAGATCCTTGCCAATAATATAGATACAGTTGTACGTATAATAATATCTGATCTGCCTGAACTATAGAGAACATTTAAAACTGTGTGGATATTTTTTGATTAAATTTTTTCAAAAATAAGATGCTTGTTTTATTTTTTTGAGGGAAAGTTTAGGACATTTTTATATTATTTTCCCCGAAACGAAGAGAAATTGGATCGACAAATATTTGTCAATCCAATTTGTTTTCCAAGCCGAGATAATAGTGGTAATTCCTATAAGCCGCTGTAAGAATAATAGTTCGGACAACTATCCACTTCACAGTGTTCATATACAAGGTGTGGCCTGTAATAGGAACAAAAAATTAAACGGTACACTATTGAGCTCCCCAGCAATTATTTTCACCACCACCACCCACCACCATATCAGCCGAAGGATGTCCACTGCTGGACATAGGCCTCCCCCAATTCCATTGGGGGTAAATGCCATAATCGCCACGCTTGGCATGCGGGTTGGCGATCGCAGTAGGACCCGGGGTGGACCCGGGTATGACCTAAAACTACGACCAAGACCACCGGGGGATGGGCAGCAGCATCTCTGGAGTGCGGTGGAGATACCTACTGCAATTATTGCCAAATGGTTTTAATTGAAAAAAAAAGTTTTTTTTTCGCAAATGTATCCTTTGATTCTGATTCTGATTCTGATTCTGAAAAAAATGCCAAAAATATCGTTTTAAACCAAAAATACAACAACGAGTATGAGTTATAACTAGATGCTACCTCAATATCAGCAGTGACTGCCGCGCTATAATCTCATGGTGCCAAGATCCATTACTTGGAGGTCATAACTTTAGCTCAACGTTTCTACCAAGTGAAAAAAATTTTTTTTTTTGCACAAGAGGTTACTGCAGATGCTCTACATTTTTTGCTCCTATTAAAGGCCACACCCTTTATACTTATAGTTTGGCAAAAAAGTTTTGATATTAAAAGTGGGAACACTGTAGTATCGTCCCTTTTTTCTTAGATTGATCTAAAACGGAAGACACTACAGTGTTGCCACTTTTTAATTTCAAGACTTGCCAGACTGCTAAACTTATATCTAATCCTTTTACTTTGGCTTTGCCGTCATCAAAGATTTTCTCAGTTTGTAGTGCAGAGTGGTGAGCTATACTAACTCCCGTCGAAGAAGTTCCGTGGTGAGACTTATTTTCCCAATAGTTCCATCAACGATACAAAGGGGTAGCTAGTACGACATCAAGCGAATCTAGGAGGAATGTTAGTGGAACTGCGACCATATAGCGTCAGAACCAAACATTCGGAACAGAACTGTTTGCAATAAGTCTCACTAGTTCCACCACGGTACTTCTTCCACGAGACTTCTGGAATAAACGGAAACAAGAACGGTAAAACAAGGATTACCATACCTACAATTAATTAATTTCTCCCCTTTTTGGGCTGACATGAAAGACTTGCCAGGTTATACGCTGGTATAAGAACAGTTCAATCATAATATATTGATGAATGTACAATTTCAGCAAAATTTACAATATGGAATTATACGCTGTATTTTAAAATTACAGTTCTCAAATTGTAATTCTGCGTGGGTTTAGCCTTCAGTGTAGAGCCAACATTATTTTTTGTCAAACAGTTTTCCTACTGCATACTAGATGTCGATATTATGAGATTCAAGCGCATTAATTTTCATAAAGGTCTGCTATTCCATACTAGATGGCATTTAATCATTAAATCATATATTATTATTGATGCAATATAACTGGTAAATTTATTTTTATATTATTTATATACTATCACTAAATGAATATAATTTAAAATTATAAGTACTATATAAATTACTTTCACCAAAATTTACAATTGTCTTTGATTCATATGCTGCTTTTAATAGTGCGTTTTGTGATTTTTGGTTGCATGGTTAATTTATTTCTTTAAACATACTAGCGTGTGTTTATTTATCAACATCATTTTTCCCAGAAATAAAAACAAAATGCTTTGATTTGATGTATTACTATAGCAAATTTGTGCAACACATTGTAAGAATAAACCATTCGTTCATTTTATCACCTTTGCAATAACGAAACGGCGAGTCTCATTCACCTTGTGAACGGTACTCATCTCAAACCGTACGGACGGAGTTACGCGGTGCGAATTTTTGACAAGCTGCCGTCGGGTCAAAATATGACATTAAAATATGCCTAACGTTAGAACAATAAGTTACGCAATCAGGCTGCGGGAATCGAACCCGGGACCTCTATATAGCTTCGGAGGCAATGGCACTACCAACTAGGCTAAACAGGCCGACAAAGTTAAGTTTAGATTCTACTAGGGCATAATACACAGATTTTAATTGGTTTATGCCAATAACATCTCGCAAGATCCTCAGCGCGTAGCAGGCACAGCTGATTGATTTCTCAATTTCCTCTAAGTCGTGCTTCCAATTGAGAAAAGAATCAATGTGTCTAGATTAGCCATAAATTTCACTACTTCAACCGAGCGTAAGACATCAGTTATTAAAAACAACTTCAAGACCGCCCTTGCTTTTGCGATCACTTTTTAACAATGCTTGTTTTATCGGTGTTTAATGTGAGGTTATTTGTAGTGAACCATGCACTGAAAGGTCTATAACAAATGAAACTTAGTAGAGGTAGGTCAGGCTTCATAGCAGAATAATAATTGTATTTCATTTAGTTTAGTTTCTACCTAATCGATTTCATTAATCTTCCGTCTCACAGGTATGTACATACTTACGTAAACAGCCTTTACAGTCCGTACACAGCAATCAGTCAATCACACAGGATCACACCTAACATTTTTATGTGTCCATGGGAATGTTTTTATTACTTTGTCAACACGGACGTATGTCAACTATGTAAATCAAGGGTGAAATAAAATTAGAATGGTTTTTGACACTCAGGCTGTATATCCATATAATAGTTAATTCCATTTAAGTGTAACCAGTATAGTAGAGAACACAATTAATATGGCGCGTCTCAAAACTCCGTAGTCCACAGTAGACCGAGAGCAGCCGAGAGGCTATTTTTGCAAGATTCTAGTACTTAATAAGGTTTCTTATTTTTATCAAGGTACCTAAGAGAGGTATCCATAATACCTACGAAGTATAGTAATTATTACGGATTATAGTTTTTACTCATAACTACATCGATGCAATTTCTCCAGATACGTGTATACAGCCGGAAGGCGAAGGGAATAAAGCGCATCCTCTGGTGCCGAAAGGAGATAGCGCGATTGGACGTGGCAGTTGCTCGCGCGCAGTTCATTGATGCGCAGTCGCGTTCGCGGGACGGGGGGAGGGGGAAGAATGCGGCCGATGCGAGCAATGACCGCGCCAGGGTCGCTTCCTTTACGAGAAGCGCGGGCGTCGTACTACAGCCAATATCCCCTCCCCCCGCTCGACCTTACTACATGACCAACATGCCCTCTCGACTTAGGCGCGCTTTTCGACCCGCAGTCCGTTACGAAAATGAAATGCGCCGCATTCCGCGACCGTTTCGTCGTTTCTGTCGCACCCGCGCGCGCGCCGCGCTGCACGTGCTCGTTCTCCGTCTTGCGGCGCAGTGTACTCGATTCCTCGGCTTCTCCTATAAGGACGCAAGACGCAAACAAAACACACGCCCTGCGCTTGAGGAACCGTTTTCTGCGTCGTTAGTTGGGGTGCTAATGACAATGTTGTTTCTTTTGTTTACTCTAAGCTATGTGAAAATGCTACTTAGGTAGTATTTCGTGTTAATTATGATGTCCTGGAGAGTCGTTTTTGAATTTTCATTTAGGTCTTAAAGTAATACCTGGCAATGAATTCTGGCCTTCAAAAATTGTCAGAACAATCACAACCTCATTAATAAAGTCATAGTTTTTAGGAGACTCCTTGGCTCTATTTTGATCCATAGTTTCCGATGCCATTTATATTTCAATAGGATGTTTGTGACGCTCAAAATACTTCTCACACCCGGGGCAATTCAACATCACATCATGTCAACCCGAGCGCGTTTGCGATTGTGGTGTGAAATGGATGCAACGAATTGAGGCTCCAGAGCCCAGCTCCGCTCCGGGGCGGAGTAAGCCCGGGCTTACTACATAGCTAGCTCACTGAGTACTGTGTTTTTACTGTATTTGGGGTTCCGTACCCGAAGTGTTTAAACGGAGCCTATTGCTTACACTTGCGTGTCCGTCTGGTCAGTCACACATTTTGATCCGAAGAATTATTTAAATTCCTATTGACCTATGAACTTGAAATTTAGTTTTACGGAACACTCGGTGCACGAGTCCAACTCGCACTTGGCCGATTTTTAAAAACCACAAAGATGGGTAAGCAGGGCTTAGCGGCTCTCGGGGATTAGCGGCATCGAAAGTACCGCGATTTGACTTCTTCGGGTATTACCACTACATACCTACCTACACAGTCGTACCGAGGTTCATCATCTAAATCTAGACCTCCAGCTAAGTTCACCCCAGGAACTGGCGAGCAGCAGCCGTGTGTTATTTTATAGGAACCGAACTTTTGATCTCTCAATAAAATAAATGAAATTTGGTATATGTATTAAGATCCTTTAGAACAACTAGAACCCCAAATTTAATTAATATAGGTGAAATAGTTATTGACATATTAAAGTTTTAATTTTTTTTACCACAGTGATTGACTGACTAGTAATTCAAAACCTAACCCACTTCTAGGTGACCTAGAAACGAAAATTGGCATCCACCGTGGTAATTGTGTGTACACATAAAAAAATCATACAATAGTGTTTTTTTTGTTTTATTATTATTATCTCTGTATTTTTTTTACTTCAGCTAGGTTTTTTTACAATAACTTTATAAAATAAAAAAATACATACAAAATATAAAAGCATTAAGTATAAAAAACCTTACCTAGGTGCCGCCGGCAGCGAGGCAGGGCCTGAGCTACCGGTGGTTAGGGCGACAGAGAGGAATATCAGGACTATCCGCGCCGCGTCCAGGAGTACCGCCTTCTGTATCTGACCCTTGACCCAGCCATCTAACGAGTCTCTTGAGATGGTGGTCGAGACACTTCGCTATAAGACCGTTCGCAGAGACGACATTCGGGATGATCATTGAATCAACAGCCCACATGGCGGTTACCTCCTGTGCCCGGTCTAGGTACTTGCTGGATTTGTCCTTCTTAGCTTTCACGAGGTTCTCGTCATGGGGCATGGTGATGTCAACGAATATTGCCTGGCGCTTCAATCGATCTGTCAGCACGATATCAGGCTTGTTGGCTACAATAGTCCTCTCCGTGATGACAGATCGATCCCAATAGAGCATGGCACGCAATTTTCCAGAACTGGCGCTGGTGTGTACCTACTTATAGTACGGCACTTCGAAGTCCACAAGACCGTATAAAAGAGCAAGCTGCTGGTGAATAATCCTGGCCACCAAGTTATGTCTATTCAAGTACTTGCCATTAGCAAGATGACTACAACCGGAAATATGTAATATGCCTGAGTGATTCTCCGGGACGGCGGCATGCCCGACAAATGTCGACCGTACCTTCCTTCAGGATATATTTCCGGTAGTTCGTTATGATAACCTCGTTGGCAATTGCACAGACAAAACCTTCAGTTTCCGCAAAAAGATCCCCAAAACGTAGCCAGTTCACCGTTGCGAGCAGGCATCCTACACTCGCTGTTTAGGAAATAATCCCTGAGACTGCACACCTCGCGGTTGTGGAGGTCTTTGGCATTTAAGAAGCCGCGAATTCCAAGTTTCCGCGGGATGTACAGTCTCATAACAGACGAGCGCAGGTGTAGCATACGGTTCGTAGTGAGCAGTACACGCACCCTTCGATCCAGGAAATCGAACTCAGTCTGAGTCCACCTTAATATGCCAAAGGAGTATGTGAGAGCAAGGGGCATCACCCAGGCGTTGAAGGCGCGCACCTTATAGCTGCCCGACAAAAACTATTGAGTACTTTTATCAGGCAACAGAAAAAGTGTTCCTTAACCGCCCACTTGACGCCCTCATCCTCGATGCCCAAAGACTGTGACATACCAGGATATTTATAGGTATCTGCTTTGGAGAGAGATTATTATGCCTTTAACTTATCTCGGGACCATGCTGGGGTCCCGGACCTTTGGAAGGCGTGAGTGGGGCCGAAGCCAACAGCGCATAGGCCCTTTTAGACAATTTAATCTAAAAGCAAAGGAATACACATGGCGGATACCATCCCCGAACGCACAATATGATACATCCAGAGATGATCCCCGCCAGGAGCAAAGACTATTGCAATGCATCACAGTGCTGCGATGGAAACTAAGGTCATGGGCTATTATGTTGAATGTTGGATGGGCTGGATAATGGGCTATTGGAAGAGACTAGCCGACACCTGCCGTGACAATCAGTCTCAATATTGTAAAAGGCAGGCGGTGATTCGCCAGCTCGCTGAGTGGGTCCCACATAACAGTCGCACGCACAGTGCGACAGTGGGGCAACATCCCTTTGAGCGGCTGTAAGGTTGTCGAGAGGCGAGTCTGCGGTAGCCAGATCCCGGTAATCCGATCAGCAGGCCGCCGGCGTTATGACATTTTACACTTCCAACCTGGAGCATAGGTCTCGCTCTTGCGACTCCACTCTGGCCGGCCTATTAAGGCAAGCACAGAGGCAAGGGCCAGATGGAAAGGGCCCTCTGGGGATTAGGGGTCCGCGGTGTCGCCACTCACCGTCAGCTCGCCACAAGCTGCCCCCCCCGCGGGCAGATTATTATTACTATTATTAATATTATTATTTATGCCTCAGAACTCCGTCATTTATTAACCGACATGTAATAATATTTTTGACGTGATAACGTCTTTAAAATCGTTTTAGTCGGGTGACATGTTCAGAAACTTGTGTCACACCAAAACCTCACGAGCGCGATCGCAGGTATAAGTGAAGTGCAAGTGAAGTAAGACGTTATCACGTAAACATCTCGATCGTAAACCTACTTTACAAACAACCAATTTTTTTCTTAGAAAAACCCTATCATACGGGTTGATCTCATTGTCATCAGATCAGAATCTGATCATCATAGGGCCCTGGAGAAATCGAGAGAACTCTTCAAATATTTTAGGTGCACCTATAGCAATTTGGGTATTTCGTATAGTAACTCGTGCATTCGCTCTTGAAAAGCACCATTTGATGAATTTTGACAAAAAGTAAATCATTACATTTAACCACAAAAGGTCGTATCTTCACAGGAAACTTACGACACTTACGCCCTTTTGTTTTGGCAAGACAGTTTATCAGCAATAATTCAAAAACTGTTAAACCTATCTTGTTCAAAGTTCTCGTTGAAAGGATTTATTAATGTACATCAAATCAACATTATTTTTTCTGAATTTTAAACTTCATACTTTTTACGACTTTGACAGCTAATATCTCACCAACGGTTGACTTAAATGAAAAAAAAAATTAGATACCTCTATGTCATTTTGAAGGCCTATCCATAGATATCCCAAACGCCTATGAACATTGAAAAAATAATTGGCATTTAATTTTTTTTTCGTAATTCACATCGTATTTCTATAGCGGTTCATAACATACACCTTCTCACCAATTTTCATAATTGTAGTGGTCATATTCTCCGAGAAATCGGCTGTGACATACGGACAGACAGACAGACAGACATGGCGAATCCATAAGGGTTCCGTTTTTTGCCATTTGGCTACGGAACCCTAAAAATCAATAAAAGCAAAAGGTATTCCCTTTTGCAGCGTTTCATACGTCTTTTACTAAGAACGGAAGACTTTTTACTATAACTCAAAAACAGCTTAACTGATCATGCCCGCTACAGTTTTCGTTGAAAGTCTTTATTAAGCTTTACTTTCATGATTTTTCTCATTTTTCGGAAATATTCCCTCCAAAAGAAAGAAAAAAATGGTGTCCTCTAACTTTTGAACTAGGTATGGTTCCAAAAAATATAAAAAGAGCTTCATAAAGCCTTTCAACGAAAACTATAGTTAATATGATAAGTTAAGCGGTTTTTGAGTGATCGTAAAAAGTATCTAGTAAGTATAGTGTAGTAGTAAGTAGTAAGTAAGTATAGTAAAAGACGTATGAAACGCTGCGTAAGTATTCCCTTTTGCTTGTTATTGATTTTTTAAAGTAAATTCATTAGGCAACTACGGAACTCTACACTGAGCCTGGCCTGACATGCTCTTGGTCAATTTTTATTTTCTTTTGGAGGTAATATTCAAAAAAACCGCCCACATCCCGCGCGTTTTCAAGGGTGTGCGAACTTTTATCATTTTTATTTGAGCTCTTCATTGTTTAGCTTCTAAGAAAAATAAACTAAAAAATAACGCAAAACGTAAGTTACTATTTCATTGATTTGAAAAACAAACATGGTAAATGTATTATTAGGTACTTTAAAAATCGAGTTCTAGTGTAAAATATAGTGCGAAAACTTAATAGCGCCTTTGAATGAAGTCATTTAAAAAGTGCTTGTGGCTAAATCTAAGTCAAAATATCACCGCGTTATTAGGTACCTACGTCACCGTATTTTTTTGTAATATCTTTGCGGTATTTCCTCTAATACTTTGAGAAGAGCACTATAATTAATTAACTTGGCGGAAACCGGGAGTGCCTTTCTTTCCGAACCTCAGCAATAATGTACTTTCTCAGACATGCATGTAAATAGCCTCTGAGCTATCGGTTCCCATTATTATAATTGATTATAATAGTATTTATTTTCTAATTTTCTAAGAGACGTAACGATGTGACAGACAGTTGAGCAGAATCCCACCACGAGGGTCCCGTTTGTACCTTATCGGTAAATCTAAAATATAAACTAAAGAATTATTATCAGAGTTTGGAAAGGGTGTACTGTTCTTATGTCATTATCATTAATGTTATATGAATATGATACACCCTGAATATTAAAAAAGTAAACAAAACGAAACTTTATTAATGCTGAATCATTATTTATGATGAGCAACCCTTTGATGTGTATCGGCAAATTATGTATATGCCATTATTAATGAATCTGAACTAATATTATAAATAGGAAAGATTTGATTGTTTGTTTGTTTGCATTGAATAGGCTCCGAAACTACTGAACCGATTTGAAAAATTATTTCACCTTTGGGAAGCTGCACCCCGGGTGACATAGGCTATATTATATTTAAAAAAAAAGGGACTGCCAAGTTAATGCTCAAGATGCATTAAGCCGCAATAAATTGGTTTTACTGTGAACAATCTAGTGCAAGACTTGGCAAATTCAGATAATCTATACGGAACTTGGCACCTATTTAGATCGTTGTGAAGACGACAACCAGGCATTGCATAGGTATAGAACTTGGCTGCCATTTTCACAAATATGTTTATGATGGGATATCATTACTTTTTGTCACACTTCACCAAATGGTGCTTTTCAAGAGCGAATGTACACTTACTCGTACTATACAAAATACCCACATACATACTGATTACTAGCACGAAAGCTATATTATTTTCGCATTCCTGTTAGTAATTGGAGTACCTATTTGCTTCAAGGTCTTGTCTTCTAGCCAACTAATCAAGGACTCAAATCTTCTATTTCCTTTTTTTTCTTCTTTCTAGCTGACTTTTCGTCACTTCTTGACTTCGACTTTGTGACACTTTTCTACCTTAACGGCACTAATATAGAGTTCCTTTAGATTAGGTTAGGTTAGGTTGACGGTGTTGACGAAGCCTGTTGCGGATTTTGTAACAATCTATATATCTATATATATAATAAATCTCTAAAATTCCAGCCAGTATGTTAGGAGACGATTTTGTGTCCCGAAGGATCTCAGGATCCGCTGCATCGATTTCTAAAATTTTTGTTTTACAGGTGGATTATTATCGTGGCCTTGTCATAGGGTACTTTTTATTCGACTGCGAAATTTATTGAATTTTTCGAAATATCTGACCTCATTGGATATTCATTTTCTTTTTCCTGAAGTTAATCGCCGTCATATCTGTCACTGTCAGTGTGGTCAGTAGGTAACATAAAAAAGTTGTCAAAATGGGGCCCTTTACACGATTAATATTATTACAATGGGGTGCAGGTGCCAACATTATCGTGGTTTCCAAAAAGGTTAGGATTTTTCGTCAATATCCACGTGATGCGGATCGTGATATGACTTTATTGCGTGATAATAGTAGTATACACAGATACAGTTTAAAAGACCCCAAATAAGATTGTCAGAGAGAGACCTCATTTGTTGTCCTTGTCAAACTGTTTAATATGATGACTTTGCGGTAGACATACAATTACCAGCCCAAGTTAAGGAGGTTATTTATATGGTACCCCGTCTACCATCTTAAACAAGTTTTTAATTTATCTGTATAAAAGGTTTTCCGTCCTCCTTGGTGGCACGCATATACTCATAGGGTCTCTATAGAATCTGTGATTTTGTCAACAAAAGTGGATTTTCGTGGGATTTTCCCAATAATTTATAGTTCTTATAAATTAACGGAAAATTGTATATTAAAATCTAGAAAGATATTGTAATATACTAAAGAAAATATTCTACATATTGTCTGTGATTTGTTTTGAAAAGCCGGCTAAATGCGTGTCGGCCTCGAACATTTAGGCTTCCGCGCCAACCGCAAAGTTAAGTTGGCTTTCATGGGGAATATAAGGAAATATTGAAGAATCTGATTGATATCTTCGTATTTGGTGGTAAAATATACGTAATAAATAATATACATTATGCAAATAAAAAGCACTTCGAAAAAAACAAAAAGCGCTTTTGGTGGCACATCATTCCTTTGTTTTACAACATGTTCTGAAACATAAAATACATCAACGAGCTAAACAACGATACTCCACTTATTAGTACATTACTGCAGAGGCCGTGAAGTAACTCGTTTTATCCGGCCTCGTCTACGACTCGGCCGTTTATCCCAAACTCGTCCAGCAATCCCTGTTCCGGCCGAGGATTGTATAGTACTTTTCTCAAACATGTTAGAAGAAAAAAACAAAAAAAAACTACAATGTAAAAAAAACTAAAAAATACAATACGTCCAAAAATAGCAAAGCATCACGACAAATAACGGAAATTAAATAAAAACACGAAAAATGCTACAAAATACAAGCACCATTAAAAAAAACACGAAGGACTAAAAAATACCAAAAAACACGTAAAAACTAAAAAAAAAATCAAAAAAACATGGAAAAACAAAAAAAAATTTGAGAAGTACAAAAAAATACGAAAAAACTTTTAAAAAGTCCAAAAATATCAAAAAACACGAAAACCGCTACAAAATAACACTAAAAAAACTAAAAAACACATAAATACCTGAAAAAGTCGAAAAAAAAACAACAAAATACAAAAATAGAAAGAAGTAATGTAGGGAGCCATAAACAGGTAACTTCAAGTCCTCTTTTCGTGAAATTAATGCATACATTTAGGCGCATGTTTGAGAAAACACAATTTGTATAGCTTTGAATTTATTAATTCATGGTGCGTACAAGTGAATTTTTTAAAATTAATATCAGTGCTGCCATTTTAAAGCAACTTTGCCATTATTTTTGTGTAATAAAATAATAAATAGGTACATCTTATATTATTTACTAACATAAAGAAATACATTTATCATCTTCTTTTGTGTTATTTAACACTAACCTTAAATAAAGATTTATTCATGTTCTACTAATACTTATGGGTGCATTGTAGTTGGGTTCGGAGGTGGTTCGGATATTTTTGATTTCCCGCCAAATTTCTTTATTGAAAACGATAATATTTAATCGGGTAAATGATAATAATATAAATTACATAAGAAGACTTTATTTGTGTTCGTAAAGAAATAGTTATTTGTTCAACAAGAGAGCAAAGTAAATTTTTGCTGCGAGTGTTGATGTTGAGTCCCGAGCAAGCGAACGATTATATAATTAACAAGCAAGGGACTCAAAGACACGACATGCAAATATCTTTGCTCTCGTGTGATACATCTAACGCAAAGGAATAGTGATAGAGTGAATGAAGTTACTTAAACTAACCTACGATATGAAAAATTAATAAGTTATTCTTTTTCACGCTCGCAGCAAAATTGCATTTTGGTCACTGGTTTCACGCAACAAAACCGTCATTTTCGAGCCGCTGAGGTGAAAAGGTCTTTACACGTCGATTTTTTTGAAAATCTACAAAGAAAGTTACAGCACTTCTGAAGAAATCGCGTAGGTAAGTTTCGCAATTACTTGGGGAAACTATAGCACATGGAAAGTAAAAATAAAACCTGTTTATTGGAAATGAGTCGTAGAACAGTATTTATTGTACGCAACGGTGTATAATTGGTACTTGCGATGCGGTGCACGGTATCCTTACTTCCGATGATCGCTAAGGCTCAAATCGCAACCCACACCAGTAGGGCGAGCCCTACCCTTCGTGTTGCCTACCCTATACACTGAGGGCCCGAATAATCCGAAAGATTTTAACCACGTATTTTTGAAGACACTACGTAATGTTATATCAAGACCGGTCGAATTATTTGTTTTAATCAAATTACTATTTCAGTACAAAATAAATCAAATTAATTAACCGCTCTTTTGTGAACAAATCTTTACGTGACTTGCAAATGTGTTCAAGACAAGAAGTGTCAAGGTGATATCGAGTCAAAAAAGTAGTAGGTGGCTACGTCACGACTTTAGGGTGTGTTAGACTTGAGATTTTTCAATTTGTGATTTGTTTTAAATAAATATTATCTTTTAAATTATGGACTATATGTTATACAACATACTCTATTTAGGCTCTAGAATCGTTGGTTTACATCTTTCTGGTTATAAGGGCCCACGTGTATATACACAACAATGCACATTAATACAACAGTGGCATAAAATACAATTTTGTGGATTTTATTACGTTAATGAATACTATGTTTAGATAAACGTTTAGTTAGGCGTTACGAAGTTCGCCGGGTCAGCTAGTTAGTAAATAAACATTAAATTAAAAAAATATAGGGTTGAAAAGTGACTAACCTTATCATTCCACAAGTGTACATTTAGCTCTGTTGTAAATAAATAATCTTCTTACCAAATTTCATCTTGGTTTAGCGCAGCGGTTTAAGCGTGATGAAAACGTAACATTCAGACAGAAAGAGACTTTCGTTTGTAGGGTTCCGTGGAAACCAAAGAACCCTTTATAGGTTCGCCAGTCATGCCTTCAAAATGGCTAAAGAAACATGAAATAAATTTGTTAACGTTTAAAAACACGTAATGTAACGAGAGGATGAATACGGAACTTTACACTGCGCGTGGCCCGACGCGCATTAATATACAGTGCGTTGCCCGCATGCGGGCTTTTCTTTAAGTAGGGTATGGAAACTTAGTTAATTAACTTAATCATGAGCTTAATTTCATTAAACAACTATAATTTCGACTTCAATAATTTTCTATTATAAAATTTGAATTGCCAGCAGTGTACAACAAAGTAAATTGTCAAGACTAGCAGTTCCCAAAGTTGTTTGGGCTACGACCCATCTAATACATGTTTACAAACTCGTAGGATGCCTGGGGTCCGCTACCTAATCCCAAGAATTGGCGTAGGCACTAGTTTTTACGGAAGCGAGTGCCATCTGACCTTCCAACCCGAGGGGGAAACCAGACCTTATTGGGATTAGGCTTGTCAAGTGAGTGGGCAACTTGCCTGTTAGAAGTTCTCAAGCCGCCCGGAGGCGTCTAACTTGGCTTAACGACTGCTATCATTATAGACAGCAACCGTGATCAACGGCTTAACGTGCCTTCCAAAGCACGGGAGCGCTCAGTTAGTAACCACTCAAAGCGGTCACCCATCCAAGGACTGACCTCGCCCGACATTGCTTAACCTCGCATACCGCACGCGGTACGCGGGCGCCGCTGGGCGACGAGTTTCTCGTAATCTATATCTATATATATAATTAATCTTTAAGGCTAGGTCGTCAAGCGAGTTAGCGTTTTCGAGTTTTCTAAAAACAATCTGAAACGTAGAATAAGGGATTTAAAAATTAGAAAAAATTATATGTTTTACTTAAGGATCTAGTCTAGTCAAAGTTGCACTCAGTTACACGATCTAATGAACTTCGCTCGATAGAAAGAGACCCCAAAGTTACTCCTTTTTGTAAAGCATTTACAATCTGACGACTAAACTATTGATGTTTTAAATAAAGTTTTTGAACTAAACTAAAGCCATTCAGTATTTCTAGACATTTTTGCAGAATTTAAAAAGATAAAATGATTGTATTAATTAATATGTTTAAATACCTACAAAATGCCGAGCGCGGAGGCTCGGCAGGCCCGATCAGTCGCGCGCTGGCGCTTACGGACGACGGACCTGTGTCAGTTTTATCCGCGACAGTTTCGTGCACCAAACAAGCAGTTTTTGACGAATTTATATAATTGTTGCAAGTTATTTAAGAAAGGCAATAAAAACCCAAACGAAAAACGTCGTATTTATTAACAAATAAATTATGGTCATAGTGCCACAGTATAGAAATGACAGTATAACAACTAAACTGAACCCCTGCAGAAATGGGACCAAAGATGGTAAAATTATAAATGATTTTTTTATTATCAGAAATTATAGATATAGTAAGAGATCTACTGCCTTGCACATGAATATTTTTATTAAGCTATGAGCTTCACCACATTAATTCCGCCCGTCTTTTTTTTAATACCATGTCAGTGGCAAACTAACGGCCCGCCTGATGGTAAGCGGTCACCGCAGCCTATGGACACCTGCAACTCCAGAGGTGTCAAATTCGCGTTGCCGATCCTTTTAAAATTTATACACTATCTATCTTTCTAGCTAATCTTCTTTTAATAAATCTACCCATTTCCAGGTAGCTACCGTGGCAAGTTTGGTATCATTTCATATACCATATTGATTCTTTTATCATCTTTATGTAAAAATCATTTCTGGTATTTATTTTAAAAAAATACAGTAATCTTTCGCGGAAATAGTAAAACAGTATAAACTTCTCAATGTTTTTATGCTTTGAGAGCTAATAACTTTAGACGAATAAATTAAACCACCAAAAAATATCTGTATTTTATTAAATTAAATTAACTTTTTTCCAAGCTCGTGGCTCCTAAAGTGTTAGCTGTTACAATAAAGCTTAAAACTAGTGGCTCTGTGAGCTATAGACCACGCAAAAATTTTTTTTTCAAATTTCAAAACTTACAAAAACCGTCTCGACAAAAATATAATTCAACCTATATAATTATCGAACCTGCTCACAAAATGTCACGAGAATCGGTTGAGAAATACGACCTGTAGAGGAGAACATTCGAACAGACAGACATACGAAAGATTTTTTGTCGAGAGCTGAAAAAGAGACGCTTCGCTCTCTCGGTCAAAAAACTATGTTAGTATAATTTTATGACAGTCGTGGTTCACTACTACTGGGCCTGTGTATATGAAGAGTCGAACATTATCAACTTATATCCATACGCTTCGTCCGGTTTTACAGTAGACTGAGGAGTATACCCTGTTGCCTGTGCCCTCTGTTTGCCGTTTGTGGACTACGAGAAGGCCTTCGATTCGGTTGAAACCTAGGCTGTACTACAATCTCTCCAGCGGTGCCAAGTAGACTACCGCTATTATTACTATGTGAGTCCGACTCCACGACCAGAACTCGATACCTATTCCGTTGTAGCCGCGAGTCAGGCAGGGAGATGCTATTTCTCCCAAACTGTTCTCCGCTGCACTGGAGGATGTGTTCAAGACTTTGGACTGGAGAAGCTTAGGCAATAGGCATCAACATAAACGGAGAGTACATCACTCACCTTTGGTTTGCTGACGATACAGTAGTCTTGGCTGAGACCATACAGGATTTAAACCTCCGTGAGAGTTGGTCTTAAGCTGAATATGTACAAGATGAAGGTCATGTCAAATGCCCATGTAGCACCAACTGTCGTTACTATCGGACACTTTATACTCGAACTTGAATTTGATTATGGTATACTAGCGACCCGCCCCGGCTTCGTACGGGTGCAATGCTGATACTAATTATAATTATATACTACAGAATGTATTTATATACAACCCGGCCGATACCGCCGCAACCGCTATGTTCCTTCATTTTAAATCAGTAATATCTTCAAAAATATTTATTTAAATTACATGCTGTCAAGTGCCATATTGATCTATATAAAATGCAAAATGTATTTAAGGTATTTTATTGGAGAAGGATTAATGCTGTATTGCTTAGAATCGCTTCGTAAATAAGCCATTATTTTTCGTAAAAAGTAAAGGATAAAAAATGTTTATTGTGGGTTATCCCTAAGAGATAGACATATACCATCATCGACTTTTTTGTAGACCTTTTTAAGTTTTACAATACTGTAGTACATTATTTTGATTTATCTCGTAGGGTTCAGCCAGCGTTTGCAATGTAAGCGCAATAAAATATGTTTATTTACGACATCACAATAGAAACCTATTAAATTATCTGTGTTTCTCTACTATGCACCTGTAACCAAGAGGAAAGAGCAATGGAGAGGGCTACGCTGGAAGTATATCTGCGCGATCGTATCAGAAATGAGGCCATCCGCAGAAAAACCAAAGTAACCGATATAGCCCTCCGAATCGCTTAAATGGCACTGGGCAGGGCACATTGCACGTAAAACCGATGGCCATTGGGGCGAAGACGAAGGTTCTCGAGTGGTGACTATGTACAGGAAGGTGCAGCGTAGATAGGCCCCCACAAAGTGAACTGATGACCGGGTAAAGGTCGCGAGAGTCCGCTGGATGCGGGTGGCGCAGGACCGGTCATTGTGGCACTCTTTAGGGGCGGCTTATGTCCAGCAGTGGACGTCCATCAGCTGATATGATGATGATGATGATATATTTACATGAATAGTTGTTATAGTGTATACAAGCTTATTAGTTTTACGTGTATTCATAATCTGTCATTGCTTTCTTAAATATCCGTGTTTGTGCAAAATTAGTTTGTTGCCTTGTGTACTATATTTATTTTTCTCATTTTCTCGAAGGTTAGCTGGAAGAGATCCCTTATAGGGATAAGTTCGCCTTTGTACTTTTACATTTTGTTATTTTGTTTCGATTGTTATTATTTTTTTGCAATAAAGTGTTATACATACATACATATACATGATGTTGATAACACGCACACGACAAATAAATATAACACCCTGTATAATATAACACAATTAGATAAAAAATTGCATGACCTATTAAACATATCGAGTAGAAGGGTATAAGACATATTTCTTAGGTTCTTAGGTTTCATAGATTAAAATAACGAATTTCAGGGTTGTAGGTATGTACTACGAATTCTGTTTTTTTTTTCATTATAATGGATCTTACCGTAAGTTCGACTTTCAATTATTTATTTACTACCTTATTAAAAATATATATCAATTACATACTAAAGTTTAATCATAATCAATGCATTTCTTAAGTCAAAATACAGTTATATTTCTATACTGTGACCAGTATGAAGCTAGCGGGGTCATCCGAGTTCACAGTCGCTTCGTCCGCGCGGGCTTGTTCACGCACCGCCAGGACAGCGCTAAATACCTACTCTCGCAGAACTAGAGGGCCTTAAAATTCCAGCCAGTATTCAAAGAGAGGGTTTTGTGTCTCGAAGGATCTCAGAATCCGCTGAATCGATTTAAACAATTTTTGGTGTATAGGTACTATAGGTAGATTATTATGCTGGCCTTGTTAAAGGGTAGTTTTTATTTGACTGCGACATTTAATTAATTTTCCGAAATACGTGGCCTCTTTGTATTTTACTTTTATTTTTCTTTAAGCCTGTCGCCTTCACTGCTGTTACTTCTGTCCTGTCAGTGGGAGCTGATGTCAAAATAAAACTCATTCTAATTTGTCAAAATGGCACCATTTTGCAGGTATTTATTATAATTATTTTTATTTTGCAGGTATATTTATCTGCAAACATGTTGTTAATAAGTAAACAAATAAGCAAAACCAATGAATAAAATAAGAAAATATTTTTTATTTTTAAACGGAAGTATCGGAACACAAACAAAACGTTACTCTGGCTGACATTTGTCAATTGACATTACGCTTGACGTCAAAGTTTCTGAATATCTTTAAAGTTTTAATTAAAGTAAAACGAATTAGTTTGTTATTGCTATACCCAAGCTATACCTAAATAAGCTATAAAGGACGGAATGCTGCATGCTAACGAGAAATGGGTTTGGTTGCTTTTCTCACAGGCTTGACAGATGCAGCTTGTGCCCACTAAATAGGGTAAAAATGGTAAATTATAAATACCTAACCGGCGGCAAAACTTACTTAGTTTCAATATTCAATATTTCAAAGTGCCGAGAAAATAAAGAAATTCTGCTATGAAGAGATGTTAATTGTGAAGCCATTCAATTGCTATGAAGAGATAAATTGACATATATAGAGCATTTTGAAAGGTGAGGAAATTAATTGGGTAACTCAGTTAAGTTAGAAATAAGTACAAACGAATGACGAAAACGATATCAACTACTTTTAACATCCCAACCATGCAAAGTGAAATAATAGTGCGATAATAAATATACATAAATAGAGCCGAAGTGAAATATAGTGTGATATAAAAAAGGCAAAGTGCTTTGTTGACTTGTTTGTAATTTCACATAGGTACGTAGTATTAAATGGTCTATGATTATAAAAGTTGAATAATTTGAAGTTTTTTTAAATTACTTTACCATTTAGCTCATTCTAGATAAAGTGAAAAACGTTTTTTATATCAGTCTTTGTAACACTGATATAAGTTTGAATTGTACATGGCCAGTCCCAGTGGAATAGGTTTTTTCACTATACCATTGTTGTTGTTGTTGCACAATACCAGTAGACTAGAAATCTAATCCAGAGAGTTACATTTTAGCCACAGGAAAGTGCCCAGAACACCATTATCACTTAATAATATTTTTAATGTAATTTTTTTACACCAGGCAATTTTTAGTTTTTTAGAAAAACTCCCTTAAGTAGTTGATTTATTCTTATGAGTGAAATGTGAGGCAGATTGGTCATAGACGTCATAGTAGTAACTGTTACATAATAAATCTCTGAAACTTAAAAATGGTAGTGCACCTAATAATGCACACAATTAGTCAGCATTTTGAATTGAATTGAATTGTTATGTATTGTGCAGACATAGGCCTCCCCCAATTTCATGGGGGGCAAATGCCATAAACACCACAATTCGCATGAAATTGGGGGCGGACTATGTCCAGCAGTGAACATCCTTCGGTCGATATGGTGGTGGTGGTGGTGGTATTGTGCAGAACCGAGGCTTGGTCCACATTTTTTTATTCTAAAATATACGACTATTTAAGAGTTTATTAATAAATTGAAATAGAGCAACAATATTTATTTCTTATATATAAGATATAAGGTATTTTTCAGCAATACACAGCATTAATTAACAACTGAGAACCTTCTGAAACAGTGTCCAGTATGTATACTTTCATTTCAGAATTCAGGAATATCAGCTATTGTCTAATGTCTTCTGGAGTCACAATACTTTCTTACAAGAACAAGCATATCCAACCCAATTACTTTAGATAAAAACTAGGTTCTGTATAATTTGACCTAAGTGTACCAGGCATATCTATTAATCTAATTGTAGTAATATTAATTAGGTTGGATTGTACAGTCAGCTAAGACTACTATATCGTCAGCAAACCGAAGGTGAGTGAGGTAGTCGCCGTTTATGTTGATGCCTAGCCTTCTCCAGTCCAGAGTCTTGAAAACATCCTCCAGTGCAGCGGAGAACAGTTTAGGAGAAATAACATCTCCTTGCCTGACTCCCCGCTGCAACGGAATAGGCTTTGAGTTCTGGTCCTGGAGTCGGACTGACATAGTGGCGTTCTTGTACAAACTTTTCAGCACTTCGATATACCGGTAGTCCACTTGGCACCGTTGGAGAGATTGTAGTACAGCCCACGTTTCAATCGAATCGAAGGCTTTCTCGTAGTCCACGAACGCTAAACAGAGGGGCAGGTTATACTCCTCAGTCTTCTGTATAACCTGACGGAGCGTATGGATGTGGTCTACGGTGCTAAAGCCTCTTCGGAAACCGGCTTGTTCGGGAGGCTGGAAGTCATCTAGCCTGCGTGCGAGACGGTTCGTAATGACTCTTGAAAACAGCTTATAGACATGGCTCAGAAGTGAGATGGGTCGGTAGTTCTTCAGTAAGGAGTTGTCACCCTTTTTGAAGAACAGCACCACCACACCTCTATTCCATGCCTTTGGAGTTTTCCCTTCCAGTAAGACGGAGTCGAACAACTTCTGAAGGGCCCTAAGGACCGGTTTTCCACCCGCCTTCAGGAGTTCAGCTGTAATTCCGTCTTCACCGGGTGCCCTGTTGTTCTTCAGCTGCTTAAAAGCCATTCTAATCTCGTACAGGCTGATGTCCGGGATATCTTCGGTATAGGTAGTAGTCTTGGCTGAGACCATGGAGGATTTAAGTACAATGCTCAATGACCTCAGTAAAGCCTCCGAGCGAGTTGGTCTAAGGATGAACATGGACAAGACGAAGATCATGTCAAATGTCCATGTCGCACCAACTCCCTTAACAATCGGACACTTTACACTCGAAGTTGTAGACGATTACATATACCTAGGACAGACTGTCCAGTTAGGTAGGTCCAACTTCGAGAAAGAGGTTAATCGTCGAATCCGACTCGGCTGGGCAGCGTTCGGGAAGCTACGGCACATCTTTTCGTCCAATATTCCGCAGTGTCTCAAGACAAAAGTTTTTGACCAGTGTGTGTTGCCAGTGATGACATATGGCACTGAAACGTGGTCGCTTACTATGGGCCTCTTAAGAAGGCTCAAAGTCACCCAAAGGGCAATGGAGAGAGCTATGTTGGGAGTTTCTCTGCGTGATCGCATCATGAATGAGGCCATCCGCAGCAGAACCAAAGTGACCGATATAGTTCTCCGAATCGCTAAACTTAAGTGGCAGTGGGCGGGGCACATAGCACGTAGAACCGATGGCCGTTGGGGCGGAAAGGTTCTCGAGTGGCGACCACGTACCGGAAGGCGTAGCGTGGGCAGGCCCCCCACACGGTGGACTGATGACCTGGTGAAGTTCGCGGGTGTCCGCTGGATGCGGGTGGCGCAGGACCGGTCATTGTGGAAGTCTTTGGGGGAGGCCTATGTCCAGCAGTGGACGTCTTTCGGCTGACATGATGATGATGATGATGTACAGTCAGCTGTAGAGAAATGTGACCTCCCCTGCATAGAAGTTTGTATGCAGGAGGGGTTACGATTCTTTGCAGCTGACTGTATATTTTGAACTTCTCTGCTACTGACAAACCTGGTAGCCAGAGTTGTATAGTCTAACACACATTTGGAATAGATGGTTTAGTGTAAAGGTGCAGCCCCAGCGTGGCGGACGGTTTGAGCGGTGCGATGCCCTAAATTGGAACGAGATGGGTACCTAATCGACAAAACCTTGGTTTTATATTACCATCTATCTGCCTAGCTACGAGTAGCACAAATAGCACGAAACATTCTACCGTCATGTTTTTTAGTGTTCCGTAGCCAAATGGCAAAAACGGAACCCTTATAGTTTTGTCATGCCTGTCCGTATGTCACAGGGATTTTACTCAAAAACTATAAGGAGTAATAAAATAAAAATTGAAAAATAGGTGTATTATTTATAAACGCCGCCACGTACTCGGTGGTTATGTATTAAAATCTCTAAAACGGTTATTTTTATTTTTGTGTTACAATTCAACATGAACAACAGGACCTGATTGATGTCCTTGGAAACAAATGTAAGTGAATATATTCGGAGATAATCGCCCTGAAAGTCACATTATATAACAAATGTCCTCTCCCCTCTGGATCTTCAAAACTTTCGATCGTGCAGTCAAAAACATAGGGACTATTGATTACGTACACCGAAGAATTATATAGATCCAATAAGTTTTTACATACATACTGCCTCCTCTCACTTCGCCTAAACCACAGACCATAATATAGACGCCGCAAACGCGCTCAATAGTATGGAAACCGAGCGTGTCAATTTTTACGTGCCTACTATGACGTCACGTAAGCAATTTAGTGATGTCCAATACTACCGCCGCGTTAAACCGATTCAAAGGCGCCGCCGTTGGTTTAGTACTCAGTAGGCCTTTGCGGTGAGAGGACGTATGCAGCCCGCCCGCTTTAGTTTACGTTCTGCATTTTACTTCAAAATTCAAGTAATTAACCTATGAATTTACGTTAATATGTCTGTTTTAAGCATACAAAATGTTCCGTAATAATAAATCTATATTTTCATGATTGATATTCTATCGATTATTTTAATCGATCATACTTCGAGTTTATAGACGGACAATGAGAAAGTGATTCAAAGATTACTAGTGGCTCTGTGAGTTTTAGACATTGCATTTTTTTTAATTACAAAATTTCCAATAACTGACTCGACAAAGAAATTCTATAAAATTATCGAACCTGCTCATAAAATATCACGAGAATCGGTTGAGAAATGCGAACTGTAGAGGAGAATATCCGGACAGACAGACATACGACAGAATTTTTGTCAAAAGCTGAAACGAAGACGCTTCGCTTGCTCGGCCAACAAGTCAGAGTTTTTTTTTTACATAATTGCCCAAAGGAAGGTTTGCAATGTTTTTATAACAACAACCTTTCATCGATGCAAAACTATAGTGAAAATAGATATTTTATAGTGCATTTTTTGGATGGCATTCAATACGTGAAATAGTGTAATATATAAGTGTGTGGTGGTTATTAAATAAATGCAATTTAGTAAATGATTGCATATACTTCTTCGCTTAATGCCCTGATACCTACGTATAGTCAACAATCAAATAAATATTCTACTAAGTACCTTGTGAAAGAAGATCCCTGCTTCTGTGACGCTTAAGAATCTATTGCTAAAAAGTATTATAAAATTAAAATTATTAAATATTTTTAATGTAAAAGAATAACATTATTGTATAGTAACTAGCCTTAATTATCATTTTCCGTCACAAAAATCGATTATAAATCGAATTGCACAGTGACATTGCATCAACATCGCAGTGTACACGTAGATATGAGCGCCGATGGCCAATTCCGCGGCGGCGGCGTGATAGGCAAAATTCCGCGGCGGCGGCGGCGTCACGGCGGCGTGACCTTGAGCTTTCGATTTTTATTAGGGAGCAATTTGTAAAAAAAAAGCCTCGTTATTGTGGCTATAAAGAAAGTTTTATTTATTTGAATAAAGTAACCGCGTATGTAAATCATCATATTTATTAATTTCACACTAACTTAAGAGTCCCCAGTACGCTCGGCTGAACTCGATCCTCCACACAAACGTAGTTTCGTTCTCATTTTAAAACGCTTTGCTGAAATAACATGAAACTTTGTATACACAATGGGATCCGCTATATCCAGGTCGGAAATTAGTATCTGTTGCTAGAAATTGGAATGAAAAAAAAATCTAAGAGTTTTTAATTTTTTTAGGTCTTGAATGAAAACCTTAATAATCGGTTTATTTTTCCTCCATTATAATTTCCGACCTAGATATACCGGATCCCCTTGTGTAAACAAAGTTTCAAATGATTCCAACATGCCATTTTAAAATGAGTGCGAAACTACGTTTGTATGGAGAACCGAGCTTACTGCGGACTCTTCAGGATGCAAAACCTCGGAAATAAAAAAATCGGAAAACAAAAACATCGAACTTTTGTATGAAGGGTAATTATACGGTGTACCCAACTCATGTTATATTTTTACATTCGCGCGTCGACCAAAATTTAACGTCATTTCATGTCTATTAGAAGCGAATAACTGTAGCTTAGAGCATGAAATTAAAAAAATTAACATGCGGACACGTGTTCACTCGGTAAAATACGTAGAAAGAGGATAACTATTTATCCTTACATCATGGCAAAATACTTGAATTGACTGAAGCCAACGTGGGAACGAACGCGGGTGTGATACGTAACAAGTGCGAGCGAGAAAGCAAATCGCAACTTGTCGCGCCGGCGCGCCGCGTATATCACTCGGCGGCGGCGCGCCGACTTGAATTGGCGGCGACGGCGGCGCGCCGGCGCGGCGCTCATATCTAGCTGTATAGCCAGTGGCGTGCCTAGGGTTGCAGAGAAGGGCAAGCCGAGGGATACATTTTTGTATTCTTTTCACACACAATATCAATAATCTTTTACCTTGCCATATTACCTTAAATCTTCACTCTTCATTATCACTAACTGGTGTGGCGTAGACAGGACAGACCAACAAAACGCACTGACTGAAGGCATGCTATTACTAGATAAAATTGTACAGACATCAGCAATCGCACCGATCTTTGAAATTGTCGTTTATGTGACTTGCTTATCTGAGAAATACTCAAGTCAGGCGTAGGTTTCGGTGAAAAAATAAGTTGCTTTTTTTGTGAAAAGTTTAGCGTGCCTACCTTTTCTGGGCTGATAACTTGTGCACATTTTAAATCGTCACACGGAACAACTTCATTCATCGTCATATTCCACTTTAATAAACTTTTTAATACAAAACACTATCCCCTCAAACAAATTGTTCAGTTTCAAGTAATGTACAATATGTACATAATTGTAATCAATGAAGTTAGCTTCACAATCCATCCAGTCAAGAACACGCACGCGCGAAAATTCGCATTTGACTAACATCTGTTGATAACTTCACGTCGAAAGCCGGGCTTCTAGTCACAAACTATTTGCTAGATCTAGGTATAGATACGTATCTCTCGTTATGTAGCAGTTTTCATAGATAAGAAAGAGAAAAAAGATATCAGCATTAAAGCCCGCGCGTGCGAGCGAGATGACTAGCCCGTGTCTCAACTCTATCGTAGACCGCTCATTTTGCGCGGCAGTAGCGCAACTTACTTGCTACGGTCGAATTTTGTACTACTACCCGACCAAGATGAATAAAATATACAGATCAGGCGCCGCCGCGCGGATTTTAAGTTAAATTGAAATGGAAAAAAAAAATATTGTCGTACATATATTTGGTTTTTGCTAATTTTAGTAACGCAAGCCAGGCTTTTGGGCTTTTAAGACCGTACCGCCACTGTGTACAGCACTACTCACTTTAAATCAACAGACAATGAGAAAATCCCTACTACCCTACAACGTGAAGATTTACGAAATAATCGTTTGCTTCACTGTCCATTGCGGCCTACAAATAACAGTCCTTAAGTAGAGTTTAAAGTAGAAGCCGCAATGGATGGCGTACTTCGAAAATATACTATGTGTGTAAATATTTTGGTAGAAACGACACGACATCACTCCAAGTTAAAAATAATTAAATTTAAATTAAATAAGGCGAAATTTATTAGAAAAAATACTTACTTATGAAAGGAAACGTCACCGTTTACTCGACTAACCACTCTTGTTGAATTTGAACAGTTAATTACGGCGCATTGTGGCATTTTCTAGTGCAGCAACAAACGTCGGACAGTTAAAACGACAGGAGCGCGACTGAGCGGCAAGTGGTGCACCGCACCATTTAGATACACGCGAAGTACATACGTGTACATTGGGGGCATCTAGGTCTGTGGCCTAAACAAAAGGTACTGCGCCAGTAGGAGGGTCATGTTTTTCGAGAGTATGTATGTATGTATATTGTCTGGCACGCTCTGCAGCCTGAACGACTCGATGTTAACTTGAGAGGTGTCGTTAGATTCGTATTTACTGTGAGAGTGACACTGGGTATATCAAAATAAAAAATGACGGATTTTTGGCGCCAAATTCCAAAATACACAGAAACGCAATCAGGTTTTTTAGTTTTTTAATTAATTAGTCTTTCAATTCACAGTTACTACCCTTTGTTTTGCCGCTTTTTAAGTCATGTTTCATTTATTACATTTCGGGCAAAAACGTGACGGTAAAAGCTATCGTGCTGGTTCTATCTTATAGCATCGTACCGTCATGCCTGGCCATGCCGGCCTCTTCGTTGGAAAGTGGGATCCGTGGCCGCTCGAAGCCGAGTGTGCAGCGGAACGGCAGCGTTTCGCAGTTGAGGGGTTGAGATGGCCGCCGCAAGCCTAGTCCCGCTGTACGCGAAACTCTAACTCGAGTGGGTGCTCAGGCTGTGTATGAAGTTCCATAGACCCCTTTCGGTCAAGCCATAATCAGAGACACATGGCGTAATCGTAAAATACCTACACGTAAATGCATGCTACATACCAAGTAGAGAGTAAGATGCGTCGCTCTGATGTAGGTAGTCATTGAACTGGTTAGCTGCCACCTAATTTTGTGTGATTTATTACGTTAACGCTGTAGCTATGCACCAAGGAAGGAAGGAAGGAACTTATTTTTATACCTAAAAACGTCCCTCAGAGGGTTGAAGTCGAGCATGGAAGTGTACCTATGCGGAAGTTCGAACTTCACGCGAACTACTTAAGTCGCAGGCAAATGAATACCTATTAGCAGGTCGATATATTTTAGGTTCAAACTGTCAAGTAGCAACATAAAGAAACTGCTACTTGCAAAATAGGAAAGCTCTGCATCCCTAATAATCACATAGTGAAGTATGATAGGTAAAATCTGCGTTTAAAGTCCCACAGTAGGTAATACAATAAATGAGCAAAGTTGAAACTAGGTACTTAATGCCATACAAGACCATTTTTTAAACACTGCGATGGTGGCCTGCTTGATGCCAAGCAGGTACCGTAGCATTTACTTAAGACTCCATAAGAATAACAAGCGCATTGCCGACCTTTTATTTATTTGAGCATTTGTTGTGCCTATGTTAACACAGTGCATCCTCGGGAGCTCCGGCGCTTTACTCCCCATCAGGAACACAAGTCACATAGGTACTTACATATCAATATACTATAATATATATCACAGCTAGTCTTATAATATTTCGGGAGTCCCATCGATTCCTAGAGGAACGTATATCTATTATCGGTCCCACACCATACTCGTATGTTCTAGGATGTCCCTTATTTACCGATTATTTTTTAGTAACACTTTGATAATAAAATGCCATTACTTAATTCCTGTAGGTAACTAGAACCCGTGCTAACTTGTATCTCTTGATCTTGCTTGGCTTCCTTGAGGATTTCTCCGTACCAAAGTCTAAGTTGCTTCTGTTTTAGTTATTTTGTGTCCTCAATGAGACTTTTTTTGAAATAATGTTCACACAGCATTTTTTCCGCCTTTTTCTGTAAGCAATTGATGTAGAGAAATAACTAATATTGTTTCATACATTATACGTATGGGAAATGGTAGATGTAAGTCGGCATGGATTACATACAGTTGCAGAGATTACATAAAAAATATTTTCATAGTTATTTGGGGTAGTGCAAGTTGTATATTTAGGGATAAATATATGTATATATCTATTTATAAATATTAACATGTTTATGAAACGACATAAACTGTCGGTTGGTATAAATTTGTTAGGTCAAACTGCGTCCTTTTTTCATGTTTATGTATTTAAAAATCTTTATAATTGCATAAATAAGCTGAAGTTTGATTTTTTCCGAGTATGTTCGTATGATTTGTTTTTTGGGTAACATAATTTTTTTTAATGAAATATTGCGAAATTTAAATTACTAAGGCTGAACAGTTCCCTGTTTGCATAAAAGTCCCTCGTTCTGTTCTAACCGGTATACGTAGGCATGTACATATATTTGTATACGTGACGGGATAGTTCCTGAAGGTAATTATGTAGTACGAGTATATGCAATTATTATGCAATCCACCCCGCCGCGCCGTGTATAGACTTGAAATCGTTCGACATAATTTTCAGTTTGATTTCAAAATCAAGATTTAATGAATAAGTTATCGGTACGTCACTCTAGCGAACATCAGCAGAAAACCTTGGGATTTAGTCACTCGATTATCGAATATCAAAGACCTATTCTGGGGACTCCTTGAGCTCTCGGGTCGTCCAGCAGTAAATGTAAACGTAACAACATACCTATATATTCTTAGCGTCGTCCAGCAGTAAACGTAAATGTAAACGTAACTACATACCTACATAATCTTAGCGTCATCCAGCAGTAAACGTAAATGTAAACGTAACAACATACCTGTATAATCTTAGCGTCGTCCAGCAGTAAACGTAAATGTAAACGTAACTACATACCTACATAATCTTAGCGTCGTCCAGCAGTAAACGTAAATGTAAACGTAACAACATACCTGTATAATCTTAGTGTCGTCCAGCAGTAAACGTAAATGTAAACGTAACTACATACCTACATAATCTTAGCGTCATCCAGCAGTAAACGTAAATGTAAACGTAACAACATACCTGTATAATCTTAGCGTCGTCCAGCAGTAAACGTAAATGTAAACGTAACTACATACCTACATAATCTTAGCGTCGTCCAGCAGTAAACGTAAATGTAAACGTAACTACATACCTGTATAATCTTAGCGTCGTCCAGCAGTAAACGTAAATGTAAACGTAACTACATACCTACATAATCTTAGCGTCGTCCAGCAGTAAACGTGAATGTAAACGTAACAACATACCTGTATAATCTTAGCGTCGTCCAGCAGTAAACGTAAATGTAAACGTAACTACATACCTACATAATCTTAGCGTTGTCCAGCAGTAAACGTAAATGTAAACGTAACAACATACCTGTATAATTTTAGCGTCGTCCAGCAGTAAACGTAAATGTAAACGTAACAACATACCTGTATAATCTTAGCGTTGTCCAGCAGTAAACGTACATGTAAACGTAACAACATACCTGTATAATCTTAGCGTCGTCCAGCAGTAAACGTAAATGTAAACGTAACAACATACCTGTATAATCTTACCGTCGTCCAGCAGTAAACGTAAATGTAAACGTAACAACATACCTGTATAATCTTAGCGTTGTCCAGCAGTAAACGTAAATGTAAACGTAACAACATACCTGTATAATCTTAGCGTCGTCCAGCAGTAAACGTAAATGTAAACGTAACAACATACCTGTATAATCTTCGCGTTGTCCAGCAGTAAACGTAAATGTAAACGTAACAACATACCTGTATAATCTTAGCGTTGTCCAGCAGTAAACGTAACAACATACTTATATAATCTTAACGTTGTCCCAGTTGTATCCCAAAAGAGTCCGCATAGCCTACCAGCAACCAAGTAGGGTACCGTCATCTATACTCGTATAATAATATTATAAGGAGGAAAGATTCGATTATTTGTTTGTTTGTTTGCATAGAATAGGCTCCGAAACTACTGAACCCATTTTTTTTGATTGGAAGCTTTACTATCCCCGGGTGACATATATTATATTTTCAAAAAAATTAGGGATCCTTACTAAAACTCCGATAATATAACCCAAGGTGTAAAAAAAACCTATAATATTCTTTTCCCCTCACTAGCTCGGAAAGCCGTCTTTTATCCTTTGAAACAAGCGGGTAAAAACGCATTTTATCCACAAGTGGGGAAAGTAATTTGACCTTGGAGCGTGTTTGAGTAGCTTTTGACAGATAACAAAACGTAAAACGCTCATAATAATGGTTCGTTTGATATCAATTATCATTAAATAAATGGTTTGAGAATATAATAAAAGATACCAAATTTAGCTTTATTTAATGAGTTAAGTCATAAACCTTAAAATTCTATAAGTAACATTTTTTTTATAATGATATTGAGTATAATTGTAAACGCACAAGTTAAGTCGATGCAATTTCAAAACGCATCGTCAGAAATGTCATCGTTGTCAATGTCAACTAAAATATACACAACTTGTCACCGACTCCGACTCACGTAAATATTATACACAACTTCCAGAGTTTGCTGTTATAATATCGTAAAAAAATCAGTGATTCCAGTGATGAAAATCATGCCTGTGGAACATTGTTTTTTTGCACGTTGCACTTTCCTCGCTATAGTGAGGAGAAAAGTTTTGTGTTACACACGGGTGCAAAGCTGTATTTTACTTCTCGTGTGTTGAAACACTCGCTGCGCTCAGGATTCTATTTTAGAACCACTCGCTTCGCTCGTGGTTCAACTATAGAATCCTTTCGCAGGCTCGTGTTTCAATTCCACACTCGCGGGTAAAATACAACTTTGCACCCTTGTATAACAAATAACTATTAACCCCTCATAAAAATATTTTTTGTCTTTGGTGTCAAAATGCTCCTAAACTACTGTCTTCGATGCTTTATCGTTAGAAAATTAATTTCCACATAGATCCTTTTTGAGATTGGTAAACAAATAGAAGTCACTCGGGGTCAAGTCTCGACTATACGGTGGGTATGTAATAGTTTCGAGTCCAGATTCAAGAGCAGCAGCCTTGGCAATATGAGCAGTATGCACAGGGGCGTGGTCGTGAAGAAGCAAAACAACTTTGGCTAATTTTCCCCTTCTGTTTTGATTGATTGCTTCCCTTATTTGGCATAGAAAATTAGCGTAGTGCTCTCCTTTAATACTTACATCTTTTTCTTTATAATCGATCAGCAATATTCCATCACAATCTCAGAATATTGTGACCATGACCTTGCCAGCTGAAGGCAACACCTTGAACTTCTTGGGATGAGGAGTTCCTTTAATGTGCCACTGCACGGACTCTTGTTTGCTCTCAGGGTGATGAACCCACGTTTCATCTCTACTAACAAAATTTTGCAGTATCTCTACTAACAAGCAACACGCGTATTCTTCTGAAGCGGTGTCAGCATTCGCGGTACCCATCTCGCACTGACTTTTGACATATTAAGATGGTCATCAATTATATCGTGTCTAGTACCAATAGAAAGGTTGGTTCTTTGAGCTATTGCTTTCACCTTTACTCAACCATCTTCAGACATAATTTTCTCCACTTTTTTAAATTTTCTGATGAAGTAGCTTCGACTGGCCGATCAGCTCTATGGTCGTCTTCGATACTCTCTCCCCCATACTTAAATTGACTTGACCACTTCTGAATTGTTGATAAAGAAGGAGCAGACTCACGGTAAACATAATCCATTTCTTTTTTATAGCTTATTGATTTTTTACCTGTTTGGTCAAGAATTTTATTACCGCTCGGTGCTCTAATTTAACCAACATTGAAAAATCGCTCATAGTGATCACGTTTGTTCGGTACTTGCAAAAAAACAAAAAAACATCGCTGTTTGAATTTTACTTTTTTTTAATATTAATGAATGACTTTTACCGGCCAGTATTAAAAAGTTTACCAAATAGGTTTAAAAGACGTCAATACCGAGAATTTATTGAACACCCCTCGTACGACACCAGCGCCTACTTAGCGGGTTCCTGGCATTATCGTTGAGAATGGCCTCACCTAAACAAAAGGTCGTAATGCCCATTCTTTAAAGATACGACCTTTCTTAATTCACAGTGTAGGATAGTTGTTTAAAATTTTAGGACTAGCAGTAGTAGATACGGAATCCTTTATTGTACGTGGTCCGACACGCACTTGGCAGCGTTTATCTAGGTTTCTGAAATCCTCTTTAGGTTTTCATTTCCACGGTGTTCTTTTGTTTGTGACCTCGAAAATATATCGTTTCTGGACCGATTTTTTCCATGAATACTTTTCTTTTAGAGCCCCAGGACCCAGGACTCCATGTCGAGGACGGGGGCAGATACAAAAGTTCCCAATATTGATGTAGAGACTGCATGCTTAATTTTGCTTGTTTTTGTAAGTTTAAATCGCCCGATTGGTCTTGTTTTTGTCACAAATATTATCACAATCCAGGAGAAAAGGACGGAACTCTTAAACAGTAAGCCCACGCATTGCAATGTAAGTTGCCTCTAAGAGTTCCGATCGGAAGGATGAAAGTTAAAAAATGTATAAATACGTCTATTTAGTACTCATTTATAACTCTAATTATTTTAGAATGAAATAAAAGTAGGTACAAATAGATTTCAATATTATAATAATTATTAAAATGTGCATGAACGTGGCTTGTCCGAATAAGTCGTCGTTGTCTCACAATGGCGACAGGCCGCAGTTCAATGGCATCGATGTCGGTTGTTCGGCTCGCGACGCGCCTTAACCGGACACGGCAGGGCCGGAGCGGGCGTCCTGCATACTCGAGCCGTCCCAGTCCCACTATAAGTAGATGCGTTTACGTATGGGTATGTAGGTTGTTTGTGTCCCGGCTCGGTGCAACGCGCGGCCGTGACGTGCCCGCGACCGACGCGCGACGTAAACACCAAGCAAGGTCAACCGCCTCGCGACCATGTTATCCTAGTACATCGTTGCATTTTATGTGACACTGAGAGCCTCTGCCCGTGGTGGCCAGCGCCGGTATTAACAACTAAAAATAGATAAAATAAGGCAATGGATAAAAGCAAGGTTGTATATTGTTGACCACACTTTATCAAATATACTTGCTATTATAGTAGGTACAATACTTAAATTGGATGACATGGCAAAAAAGCTATAACGAACGCCTATTGGCTATGTGCGAAGTAGGTGGTGGGGGTAAGCTAGGCGATCGTAGCGCACACCATGGCAGAAATGTGTACTTACCGGGGACCACTGTCAAATTTACTTTCACGTTTTCTATTGGTTTCTTAACGGTTTCCTACGATTCGTTTCGTTTGTATGTATTTATAAGTATTTATTCTCTTATTTATTTCAGTAAAATTTCCAATACGGGGTCTTTCTCGTTTACTAAAGTAAATAAAATATTCATGTGTCATTATTTAACATCTCTAAATTTTGACATTGTCTCGGGACCTTTGATGTTTCAGACGTGCACATAGCCAATAAGCCCAATACAACGCCAATATCTTAGGATTCGCATTTGAACATGATTTTTGCAATTTGACGTTATGCGCAAAATCTTTCTTCATCACATTTATCTCCGGTTGCAAATATTTGTCACACCATTAACCACAGTAAAAACAAGGGCTATAAATATAATAAATTCTATGTGCGATCTGAGGCTTTCTTTATTGCCAACCATGGCCCGGAAATGGGATTTTCGAAAACATAGCAAGAGGTAATTGCCACTTTACGGCTCAGGTTATAATCCTTAGCCTGAGATTAAATGTCGAGTTTGCATATGCTAATCTAGGAAACAAAAATGTTCTTGTGACGTCGAATTGACTCCAAAAGCAGATACCTTTCGTACTTCATCATAATTTCGGTAATAACCGAGAACCATATGTTATCTGTGGTCATCATCATCAGTTTCCACTTCACTAAATTAGTGGTTTCTGAGAGAAATGCATGTTTTACTATAGACAGTACTTAAGAGGGCGCAGTACGTTTGGTTCTCCATACAAACGTATTTATGCTCTCATTTTAAAACGCCATGCTAGAATAACATGAAACTTTGTATACACAATAGGATCCAGCTTGTCTAGGGCGGAAATTTGTTTCTGGAGCTTGAAATTATAATGGCGAAAAAATACAGCGATTATTAGGGTTTTCATACAAGCCGTACAAAACTGAAAAAACCGCTGTATTTTTTTTCTTTTTCAATTTCTAGCAACAGAAACTAATTTCCGACCTAGGTATGCCGGATCCCATTGTGTATACAAAGTTTCAAGTTATTCTAGCATGGCGTTTTAAAATGAGAGTCTAAATACGTTTGTATGGAAAACCGATCCACACCGATCGTACTGCGCCGTCTTAAATATCCATAACATATATGCGTGCCGTGCCTATCACATAATTTGAGGAGTACCCGCCATTCCCCCGGATTCACCAGGTTTATTATGGATCCACCCTATGAGTAATTGCTTTCGAACACAAAAATAATTATCAAAAGCGAACAACGTATGAAACAAGCGAACTGAGAACCTCCTACCTACAATTGAGTCAGGCTCGCGCACGAAAGGTTCTTTTCTTTAACATTATCTATAAAAACGTCAAAAAAATCACGTTTTTGTATGAGGGCCCCCTAAATATTTATTTTATTCTGTTGTTTAGTATTTGTTGTTATAATGGCAACAGAAATACATCATCTGTGAAAATTTCAACTGTTTAACTATCACTGTTCATGAAATACAGTCTGGTGACAGACGGACAGACTGTCGGACAGGCAGCGGAGTCTTAGGGTCCCATTTTAGTCATTGGGTACGGAACCGTAAAAACCTTCTTTACCTTTGGTTCTTATAAGTATGTATATATCGCAATATACTAGTAATTGAAACATGTACTCGTATGATGTTTTTCTACAATTCCAATTATTGACAAATTGTGTAATTTTAAACAATAGGGTATTACACAACACTATTTTTTTATTTACATAACCAATAAACAAATAATACGAAAATACTCGGAATAAATCAAACTTCAGCGTATTTATGCAATTTTGAAGATTTTTAAATACATAAACACGAAAAAAGGGACAGTTCGACCATAGAAAATTGTAACGTCATTAGGCACGTTTCCCTACAAATTTCATGCTAAACGGGCGTTTTTGACGTTTCGTAAAAAGTTGTTGATTTGACTATCAGTGAAATACCGTATTGTCGAAGCGTACAGGAGCTCTCGTCGCGACGTCTGTGTGCGTGTCTCAATCACACACAGGACAGGACAGCTCACTCGCGCGCGGTCCCACCTCCGTCAGAAGTATGTCAAAAATGACATTCATAGGGATCCGTAGCCAATAGGATCACTAATAGTTTCGCTATGTCCGTCTGTCCACGGCTTAGCTCAGTAACCTTTAATAGCTATTTTAATATGGTTTTAAATAAAACTATTTACTAGTGGCTCTGTGAGCTGTAGAGAGTAGACCTCGCGAGCCCCATGGCTCCGACTTTTAGAATAATTCTATGAACTGAATTGACAATTACTGACAACTTAAAAAAAGTTCCCCGGAAATTTTCATTTCAAAGTTCAATATTTCAAAAACGGCAATACTGATTTTGATAAAATACGTCTAAAAACTATCACCGCAAACGTGCTCTCAAATAAAAAAACCCCATCCAAATCAGTTCACCCGTTTAAGAGCTATGATGCACACACACAGTTACACATCTTAAACTTATAGCACCCCTCTTTTGTGAAACGCGTCGGGGGTAAAAAAAAAACACGACCACAATATGAGGTATATTTTAGTCTCAATATCGACTCTATGAATGACTAACATTTTAAGTACCTACCATGCGCCGAAATGTCTAGATGACCATTAGTTTTACATTACATTCAAACAAATCAAATAGCGAACTAATTGGATTTGAATATAGCCGCAAGGTATATCGACACAACAATTGCGATTCTCAAAGGCCTGTCAAGCTTGACAAGTCAAGAGCCTATTCTAATGGAATTGAAATCTTATTGAAGTTTCCTAGGAAAAATGAGAATTTGCAGCAATAACATCCATTTTCCATCTCGTTAGAATTGCAGTCGTATTAAACTTCAAGTGAGGTTTAGTAGAGAGACACTAATTCTACTATTATATAAAGAGAAAATGATTATTTTTACCTACGAAAAATGAAAACATTTTGAGGTATATTACTTATAGTATAAGTAATATACCTCAAAATGTTTTCATTTTTCGTAGGTAAAAATAATGATTTTCTCTTTATATAATAGTAGAATTAGTGTCTTATATGAGTATTGACTTCGATAAAAGCGGTTAGATTAACTATGCTCTCCAATGATTTTACAGTACATATGGTGCTACTTTACCGCACGAGTGCGGTAATTAGCAGATTACGTGCATATGTCGAAACTTTAAAGAGCCATATGTACTGTAAAACGTTGTATGATACACGTGCGAACAAGTAATTCGCAACTCGTGTCGATTTAAAACACTCCCTTCGGTCGTGTTTCAGTTTATCACCACTCGTTGCCAATTTCCTGTTCTCTGCACTTGTATCGTAATGTAGTATTAAATGCGGCTAAAATATAGGTACCTACAATGGTAGATTGGCAGTAGTAATTATAATATAATCAGGCATCTAGTTAGTTGTGTGTATTTTAATGACCGTGTCGTAATGAATGATGCGTCGATGTACTATTTGTGATTCACCGCCATCCGCTATGCGGTAACGGTTAGTTCTGCGTGCCCACGAGCAGGCTGAATACTTGCCTAAGTACTTCAGACGCAGCCACTTATGCTGATCTACCTAACGTTTGAGTATGATGGTATTGTCAAATATTATTTATTAATTAATGACCAAGGCAAACGTTCTTAGTAAATTGATAGTGCCATTTTCTATTGGCAAATAATAATAAGTTCAGCCTTTACGTAAGGACTTCTTTGAATGTGTACCTAGAGTACATTTTTAAGTAATCTTAATTTTACAGAAATCTTCTGTGTGAATATCATCAAGTAATAAATCAAATAACCTGGTAATTTAATAATTAATACCTAATAAATGAAAATATTTATAATCCGGGAGGTTACTGACAATGTCATCGATCGCCTCATACATAAACGATTGAATTAGAGAGGGCCTCTCCGTTACTTACTTTATGCCAAAATGATGCATCTGCAGCCTCCAGCCTCCAAGGCAATGGCCGGGTGATATTTTCAAGCTCAGAACTCTTTAATAAAACATTACGAGTAATTCCTGTTTTTACTGGCGATTGGCTTGCCGACGCATCGTACTGCCGCGGTCCCTGATACTGCGTAAATAAAATAACGTATTTTCTTACTTGCTTTGTAACTTTGTAGTACCTGTGTTTTTATCCACCTTAGTATTTTACGAATAAGAGTGCCATTTGCGTTCATATCCCGTCCCGTCGTCCATAATTGTTCAGCATTGTTTCAGTAAAAAATAAACACCGTTTAATATATAATAGTGCTATACTGGCGGGTAGTCGTATTTAGTTGGCAAGCAGTTAACATAATATGCACTTAATTTATAGCGACATAATGTTTAGTAAGTGTTCTTTAGCTCAACCTTTAACCAAAGATACCCGATCAACCGCGCCTTCAGTCATGAAATTTGAGTGGGTACAGTCAGCGTCATATAGTACGTAGCAGCCAAAGTGGCCAAATAGTTCGGTACACCATACAAAATGTATGGTGTACCGAACTATTTGGTTACTTTGGCTGCTGCGTACTATATGACACTGACTGTACCCACTCAAATTTCTCTCTCATTATGTGTATCTATAGTATAGTGGTTAGGAGTAGTAGTAGCAGGTACGGAAGTTTTCTTTGTGCGCGGCACGCATTTGGCCGCTTTTATACTCGTTCAAGCTTTTATTTAACTTGCACTATTCGCATGTAAGTAAGTAATTACTATGTAACTTATCATAAGTGATCGTTATCAACGTGCACTTTTAGTATGGTTGCCAGAAAAAAACAAACACATTTGAATACTATTCACTTTTGTTCTTAACTTAAAAATAAATACTTAGGATTACACCTCTAGCTAGACCCTTTACGGTTCAAAACCTTTTCCGACCCAATATATTTTTAAAACAATATACGACGTTAATTTATTTCATAAAAATACAACTATAGTTGAAAATCAAAAGACATTACGAGAAGTGTATATTTTAATCTAAGTAGGTAATCGAATGCACATCGTATCTCGTGTTGATATTCAAGTATTTTACAAGATGTACTATTTACAATGTCAATATTAACAGGAAAAGAAACAATATAAATAAGCACCTAAAGTCATAATCTCATACCGTGGTCAAAACTAGACAACCCAAGATTTCGAATTTTTTTGGGAAACCTTTGGGAAACAGTAAATACGGAAATAGCGACAATTTACCCAGTGAATCCAATATACGGCTGAAAAATCTTCCAAAAATTACGAGGAAAAAAGTACAAATCAGGCAGAAACTACAAAATAAGACGATATATGCCTTAGCATTGATGAAACAACCGATTCATGTGGAAAAAGTGTCGAACGTTTTGATTCAGTCATTGGATGGAACAAGCTCCAAGATGCAATTGTTTACATCAAAAGTTCTGGAGGATAACAATTATTTTACTACAACCAGACTCGTAAACAAAACGGAAAGATCTTTGGGGCCATTAATATAATGAGAACTTAGACAAATTACTGTTTTTCGAAACTGATGCTGGATCATAAGCTCAAGGCGGGTAAATGTCTCACACAGGAATATCCAAATTCAACACATGTAACATGCTTCGCACACGGACTGAACTGAATCACGTTGCAGGAAAAGTGAGAAGTCTTTATTCTACAATAAACAAGTTAAGAGACTGAGTAAAAAAAGTTTTCCGTAAAGCACTTTCTAGAACGAAAAAAATCTGAATGACTTATTTGAACATTTCTCTTCTTCCGCGACCAGTGATAACCAGATGGGGAACATGGTTGAAAGCTGCTTCATATTACATTAAATATTATAATGAAATCAAGGCTGTGAGTGTGATCAATGCTTTCGATTCAAGAAGCAATTGTCGAAGCCGAGAAATTTTTTTCGTGATCCTATTTTAGTCAATAAAAATTGCGTACAATATTTTAATGACTTAAATCACCTTTCTGTCACTTTTGTTCACGCAGAAGGGTCATTTAGTTACTTAAAATGTTTTTTTTTTTCTAATCGACGTGAACGACTGACAGCCAAATCTGTTAAACAAATTTTAGCCGTTTATTCAGTTCTAGCTATTGCTCGCGACATCGTCCGCGTCTTCGCTCCTATTGGTCACAGCGTGATGATATGTCGCAATCTCGTCATATGGTCGCAGCCTAAAGCCTTCCTCGTTAAATGGACTATCCAACACAAAAAGAATTTTTCAATTCGAACCAGTAGTTCCTGAGATTAGCGCGTTCAAACAAACAAACTCTTCAGCTTTATAATATTATATATAGGAGTAGTATAGATAATTTGGATACGTGATTATAAAAATGTCATAATTTTTGAAATATATAATGTTTAAAATACGTGTGTATTTGTTTTTTTGTCAACCATACTTTGCTACCAATACAGCACGTTGATAACGATCACTAGTTATCATCAAAATTTGCAATCACTAGTTATCGTCAAAATTTGCAATCACTAGTTATCGTCAAAATTTGCAATCACTAGTTACCGTCAAAATTTGCAATCACTAGTTATCGTCAAAATTTGCAATCACTAGTTATCGTCAAAACTTGCCGGTATCCGATTGAGCATACTTAAGTAACTCCTAAACTACACAAGATAAAAACCGTCGTGATGACATATGTTACTGAAACCTGGTCGCTTACTATGGGCCTCATAAGAAGGCTCAAAGTCACCCAAAGAGCAATGGAGAGACCTATGTTAGGAGTTTCTCTGCGTGATCGCATCAGGAATGAGGCCATCCGAAGTAGAACCAAAGTGACCGATATAGCCCTCCGAATCGCTAAACTTAAGTGGCAGTGGGCGGGGCACATAGCACGTAGAATCGATGGCCGTTGGGGCGGAAAAGTTCCCGAGTGGCGACCACGTACCGGAAGGCGTAGCGTGGGCAGGCCCCCCACACGGTGGACCGATGACCTGGTGAAGGTCGAGGGTGTCCGCTGGATGCGGGTGGCGCAAGACCGGTCATTGTGGAGGTCTTTGGGGAAGGCCTATGTCCAGCAGTGGACGTCTTTCAGCTGACATGAGGACGATGATGATGATGATAGATAATTTGGATAAGTGATTATAAAAATGTCATAATTTCTGAAATATATAATGTTTAAAATACTTGTGTATTTGTTTTTCTGTCAACCATACTTTGCTACCAATACAGCACGTTGATAACATGATAACGATCACTAGTTATCATCAAAATTTGCAGTCACTGGTTATCGTCAAAATTTGCAATCACTAGTTATCGTCAAAATTTGCAATTCTTTTTTCAGCGACTTGCCGGTATCCGATTGAGCTGTTAGTCGGTCTCATTCTAACAGGCTCAACAAGCAGTTGATGACTGTGGAAACAAAAGTATAGTCCGCAATAAAATCTAGTACCATAAATGATTTTTATGTAAGAAACTTGTTTAAAAATACTTTTCTACCTTGGGCGACGTGCCCCACTTTTAACCCGCTTTCTAATAAACAAATAAGTAATATGACCTACTTTCAAACTATGAGGAATGAAAAATATCTGCCGTTTATGCTGCCCATTTTGATCAGATACCTATGTATTGTGAATCAATTAAAATACACAGTTTTCGAAAGTCCATTACCTATATGATATGTATTCTGTTGTTTTTTGTCAAATTTTATGATTTTTAGTCACCGGAAACTACTCTAGTTCGTCGGCGTCTGTTTGTATTATAATTGACCTTCATTTCCCTCCATTTTCCAATGGAAATAAAGAAAAATAAACCGTTTACTTTTCATTTCCTCTTTCACGCCGCATGCAAATTAAGATGCGACGCGTACTTACTTCAGGACAATTCTTATTGGCGTGTGGCGTGTGTATATTTTCATCTGACTTCTTTCATCCACGGCCATCAATGATGGCCCACGATAGCAAAAAAATTTGGGCGTTAAATCGATGGATAAACATAGTTACTGATACATTACTATTTACTTATGTACATACCTAATTACAGACAATATTTACATTACTGTACCTAATGTACCTAATTCCAGACAATATTTACATTACTGTACCTAATGTACCTAATTACAGACAATATTTACATTACTGTACCTAATGTACCTAATTCCAGACAATATTTACATTACTGTAAATACTCGTATTCTCTGTAATTAGAAGAGTGAACTGATTCAAAGAATCGTTGCCACGAGCAATACCCGCGGTAGCTCAGTTCGAAAGAGCGACGACAGATTCTAGAGATCGTGGGTTCCAATCCCGCCCGGGGTGATTATTTTTCACTCCGGTTGGAAATTTCTTACATATAAACCTCTGATGATGCGGACAAATTTATTTTATATTTACGCTGGCGGTAACCGGGATAGCCTAACTCGGTTTTTCGACAAGCCTCGACCAAAAAACTGCCGGATTTACGAGCCTAAAAGCGAAGTGATAAGAGCCAAAAGCAAATGTTTTAAAAATAATTTGAAACTTTTTTATTTTCAACACTAATAATAAGTTATCGTTAAACTCACAAATACTGGTACCTACCTTAAAAACCAAACGTAACTTATGTATAAATTACTGAATCCGAGGGGTTAATCCAGCCCACATCTCTCGAATCATCCCATTTTATTCTTATATCATAGAATGGATTTTTTTCTGGCAAATGAGTGGGAAAAGGTCATATGAACCTCATCGCAGAGTAATAACCGCCTCTAGTGTAATGACCAAGGTACCTCACTTGTATGGCAATCCACCTAATATTACCGCCCGCCCTATGCCACATGAGTATAATATATGCCTATGCCGCAATGGCAAAAAAACGGCAAAATGACGACCACTGAAAAACGAAATTTGCACAGTTAAGTTAATATGGACGAATAATCATAAAATTTATAACAAAAAAAAACAATAAATATTGGGGGACGATCTTACACAAATCGATCTAGTCCGAAACTAAGCAAAGCTTGTACTATGAGTACTAGGCGACGATATGCATACTTATAAATACATACTTAAATAGATAGAAAACATCCGAGACTCAGGAACAAAATATATCCGTGCTAAATGCACATATAATACCCTGGCCGGGATTCAAACCCGGGACCTCTAGCTTCGGAGGCAGTGCTCTACCAACTATGCTAAACAAGCCGTCGCATAAATATCGTCGGTCATCTTTTCGTGAAATTGTTTCGTTGATCAACCTTTCATCAAGGAACCCAAAGATACGGAACGAGCGTTATTTTAGCGAGCCCTTTAAAAGTCATGACAGCGTAAATGAAGGAACTGCTTTTTACACGCGACTTGTCTGGACCGCCTCGGGCTCGCATGCACCGGGGCGGCGGCATGTTCCCACGCTGGCAGGAGGCAGGCTCGCCGCTGCAACCCGCGCGCTCACATCGCTCACTCGCCAACAACACCACATGCCACATGTACCTACATATACCTATAGGTAACGTTACAATGTCGGAATTGGAGAAACTCTTCCACTGCAAATACTAGGGGATCTCGGAGAGCTGTTATTAGATAATTTACTAAAAACGCATAGTTTCTATTAACACGTTGATGAACACTACTACCTTGTGTTTTGTTCGTGCTGTGTCACTACTTTATTTCATACATTGCCTGGAGGTGTAGTGTCAAATCGCATCGTAAAAAATGTTTAATATGCAACACTACGCGTATAGTAGATGGTATGACAAGGGTCTAAAATGAGTCATACCACCACGACATGATTATTTTCTTTTCGGAGGGAAATAGTTCGAAAGGCAATAGGTACGCCTTTTAGACGACTCTTCTCTTACTTTTCACTTCGATTGTACGAGAAAAAAAAAGATAATCCTCTCAAAAAGAACAATTAATTCCAAAACGAACATCTTGTATAATTTGGCGGCATGTTTTAAGGGGTCCGTAGCCAAAATGGCGAATACGGAACCCTTATAGTTTCACCATGCCCGTCCGTCCGCCCGCATGTCACAGCCGATTTACTCGGAGACTATAAGCACTACAATTATTATGTATAGCATGGTGGTGTATATTCTATAAACATCCGAAAAGTGATGTGAAATTAAAAAATATATATTAACCGGTGGGGGAGGGCACATACATGTAACCGGGGAGTGAGAAAAAAAACTGAAAGCACATAGGCGTATAGGGTATGTATGAATAAGTAGGCCTTTAAAAATGATATACAGATTTCTACTTTTTTACCACTTAAGTCAACCGTTGGTGAGATATTAGCTTAAATAGTATGAGCTTTCTTTTACAATTTTTTTGATTTAGCTATTGGTTTGCGTGATATTAATTTTTAAAGAGGTTATATTTTTGCAGTCCAGTATTCTCCCCACTTTTTCTACCAGCTAAACGGTTGCTACTAGGAATGTAAAAACAATCACGGTAGTATAGTACATATAAATATAATGAATTTAAAAGGTAAACTATCACAACTAAGTAGACATTGCTAGTTAATGAGTAATAACCCATCTTAAGAATTAATGTACTTGGGAAAGCAAATCTACGTACAATTTCCATCGATTACTTGGATATGTTGTTAGTTATGTGTTTTAAAGGATAAATATGGTTGCTTATTTTTCCTAGGGGGTCAATGTTCTACCTTAGCCCCGCTTGATAAGTCTAATAGTTCACTCTTTTCGGGCATGAGAAGTGAAAATAGTACATTACATTGTTTGACTCGCAAACAAGAAAATGGCGAACGAGAGCTTATCACGAGTTTGCAATTTTCTTACACCGAGTTAATCACAATGTTTTTCGTCACATTTGCGAGGAAATAACAAACTCCAGCACCAATCCAAACTGGCGAAATTGATAACTTCTGCACCTCCAGTGTCAGTGCATGATCGCTGGGACGTTCTTACGAGAGGAGCGCGCCGCTTCCAATATCATTGGCCGCTTCTATATCTCACCCAATCACAAATCAATGTTCGTTAGGAGCACAGCCATCTAGATTTTTCAGCTCCATTATTTCAACCAATCACAGAGTAGTATTAAACTATTAAATATATAATGAAACGGGTCACTCGCGTCTTTAAAGTCTAATATCGCTCGACATGTTTCAGACCGGTTCGCGGTCCTTAATCATGAGTACCTATCGCGGCCGTGGTTTTTTAGCACTCAAATTAAACTATTTTATACGCCTGCACGCAATGAGAGTCTTTACGAGCAAGTATGATGTAAAATATTTAGTTATCTACTTTAGCTGCGCATTGTTCACCGCCCCTCTTGTACTCATATTGTTGTCGCGTGTTGTTGTGTGGTGTTATGGCGTGTTCGAATAAAGATTGATGCCCTAATACCCTAATTCATAAACCTTTTTAGCTAAAATACCGTTAATATTCGTTCGTCTTTTTATCTGTCACTTGCAAATTTGTATTTGTGATAAATTGATAAAAAATATTTCAGCTATCAGAGGCTTGTTAAGTTTTATGAATAAAGGGGTTAGTATTTGAAATGTTTACCCAAACCACAGATGAAATACAAGTTACTTCGTAACAGATACTGCACTTACTTAGAAAGGGGGCGTGTCGGCGCGGTGATTATGCCTGTATCGCTCTTACGTTAAGAAGGCCGGCGTGACGTCATTCGACGCTGCGCTAGGGATACCTGCGCCTTCGCAGCGATGTAAACACTAAACAATAGTGTATCTCGCGGCTTTGCTCACGTGTTCGTATTTTAGTTATTAAAAAAATAAACAACAGTGTGTAAGTTATTGTTTGTTCAAATAACCGGTCTAGCGTAACCGCAATAAGGTTCCGTTTTATATGATAAAAGTCTTATAATACTTATTTACTTTGAATTGGCAATTTTAAAAACATACAGTTTCTAGGCAAAAGAGTATTGATTAAGTGACGTGCACTTTTGGAATAAGCTTCGAAACTCACGTTCAGGTAATATCTCTATACCTATATCTACACAGATATCAATTCAATTCTGTTCAAGAGAATTCATAACTTTCTTATCAATATTTAAACTGGGAGCCTACTGTTAACAATAAATAAGACTTAATTAATAAGTTACGTCTTTCTCAGTAATTAGTTATTTATTGCGACAAAAAAAACCTAGATAATTGTTTATGCTAAAACATTAAATTGTTGGTACCCTGCTAATCAATACCTACATACCAATGAAATAAAGGGATAATTGTATCTGTTTATATTCCTCTACAACCCGTATATGAGCAGAAAACAATTTTCATTTCATTTAGTTTCAGAAATATTATCTAAGTTGATTTTAACATTTTTATAATTTGAATTTAAGAATAATAGTAAAATAACTTACGTTCTACCTCTTTAGGTAAATGAAAAAAAAAACACATAGTGGTATTGCGCTGATTAATTGTACAACCATACACGTCGTAATATTTCCTTTGAGCAGTCATGGTGCCGACCGCATGCCCGTATTTGCGCGGAAATAATTATTAACCTCGCGGCCGCTCGCAGCAACGTGCGCCAGCCCACTGACTTGGTGCGCCGACTACACACTTGCGTGGTACTTACGCGAGCTCGGCGGGCGAACGACCGCGGGCTATGTGCGGCGTGCGGGTAGCCTGTCCAAACAAAAAAAAGCCTATTCGAACAGTCCACTACTACAATGCTAACGTGCCTTTAGATACTTGTTTCTTTCACCTATTTCATCATCATCATCATGTCAGCCGAAGGACGTCAACTGCTGGACATAGGCCCAAAGACTTCCACATTGACCGGTCCTGCGCCACCCGCACCCAGCGGACACCCGCGACCCTTACCAGGTCATCAGTCCACCGTGTGGGGGACCAACCCACGCTGCGCCTTCCGGTACGTGGTCGCCACTCGAGAACCTTTCCGCCACATCGGCCATCAGTTCTACGTGCTATGTGCCCCGCCCACTGCCACTTAAGTTTAGCAATTCGAAGGGCTATATTGGTCACTTTTGTTCTGCTGCGGATGGCCTCATTCCTGATGCGATCACGGAGAGAAACTCCCAGCATAGCTATATTGCTCTTTGGGTGACTTTGAGCCTTCTTATGAAGCACATAGTAAGCGACCACGTTTCAGTACCATATGTCATCAGCATCACTGGCAACACACAGTCACACACTGGTCAAAGACTTACCTATTTATCTTCTAAAATATATGTACTTATTTGTTGCTAGATTACCTGAGTGATCCTCAGCTAAGGAAGAGATTTCAGCAGATTTTAGCAGTTAGTTTAGCTTGTTTGCTAAGGAATACTAACCTGCTAACTTTGAAATGGTCACCGCAGGCCTCTCAATATTCTTTCAATGTATTGCGCCTATATCCTGTCTTGGATAAATATACCCCGTTTTTTTAAGATTAAAATTGTAATGGTCATTTCGCCCACGTTTTTTAAGAAAAAAAAACCGACTTCAATGTGGGAGGCCGGTGAAAGATTATTTATTATACTTAGATGGTGCACTCTTAGATACAATAAAATAAAAATGGCTATAAGTATGTTTATAATGGTAGAAGACCAAGTACCCTCAATTCCTCATGGAATCATGGAAAAACCTTGCTTGCTTGACAAACAAAACGAAGAGAACAAATCGCCATACTTGAACTACGTGTCGTTGAAGAGTTCCGTTCTGATCATCATCAGCACTTCCACTTCAGTAAATGTCACTTTTATGAATGAAAATGCTTGATTGGTTCATGAAAATACTAAAATTACTATTTGTGTGCCTTTCACATTTGAGGAGTTTCCTCGATTCCTAATGGATCCCATCATCAGAACTCGAGCATGACAAAAATCAATCGTGAAAATAGATCTTGCTTAACAAACACACCTAGAAGGACAAATCGCCAGACGTGAACTTTTCGTCGTTGAAGAGTTCTGTTCTGATCATCATCAGCAGTTCCACTTCATCAAATGTCACATTTTTGGATGAAAATGCTCGATTTGTTGGTAAAAACACAAAAATCACTAAGTCTTTAAGATTTGAGGAGTTCCCTCAATTTCTCATAGATCCCATCATCAGAACTGCGTTTTGACAAAAACGGGACCAACTTGGATATATATACGTACAATAAAAAAAAAGAATTTTCCAAATCGGTTAAGAAATGACGGAATTATGGAGTAACAAACATTAAAAAAAAAAAAAACATACAACCGAATTGATAACCTCCTCTTTTGGAATCTTGAAGTCGGTTAAAAAAATGAAGGGAGGGATAGCAGGTACGCGGAAATACAAGCGACTTTCCATTTAAGATGGGTTTCACTCTCCCCGCATTAAAAGTTAGTATGTTGTGTTATGAATTTTATAATGGGTGGCTTGTAAATTTCTAAAGTCTAAGTTTCCTTTCAATTTCATATTAGATACAGAAAGTAGGTAGACTTAATACTAAAAACTTTATTATACGTATGAACCGAGGCAAAGTTGTACAGCTATTGACATAATAATCGTTATTTTGATTTTATTTCGCTATCGTAAATATTTTGTTGTTAGTTAAAGGATGTTCAATGTTGACAAGTCAGGTAGCGTAAAATGCCACTTCTTGGTATTTTACTACTAGACCAAACAAAGGAAGCAAATGTGACGAAGTAAATAATCTGCACATTATTTGGTTAGGTTGCAAACATATCAGTGTGAAACGATTCAGTACATATAGCTTGTTTAGATTAACTATTTTTAAATTAATTTACTATGACCTAAAATACCAAACAGTTACGCTTTTACATAGGCACATAATAAACTTGTAGTAGGATACCCAATTAACTCCGAATAATACTTATTCATATGATCGTAAATATGTACGTATAAAACTTTATACATTGTTTCAGGGAAATCAGATAGTTCGGTAAAAAGAATAGTGAATCAAGGAAGAACGAATAACGTCAAATTTGGAATACTTACAAATAATGGAAAAGGGTGTCCTCAAAAACAATAAGATGACTTTGATATATTGTCAGTTACACAATGTCAGCCAATTTCTAAGCTGGACGTGTATCACCCACCGCTTATCATTGATATCCTTGATTTGTTTATAAAACCGTTGAAATCTAATAAAATCCAACGCTTCAATTTTTTTAAGTGCGATTATTCAAAAATTAATGCACATTTAGAGAGTATTGATTGGAATACGATTTTAATAACCGATGACATTAACAAAGCAGTTGAAATCTTTTATAAAAAGCTTAATGAATGCTTCTCCTTATTTGTACCGATATCATATCCGAATAATGAATGCTACCCCATATGGTACAGCCACGCCCTTATAAAAATATTGCGTGAGAAATCGAAACTACATCGCCGATGGAAACGTTTTTCAAACCCACGCGATTACGATGAATTTTCATTACTTAGAGCCAGACAGAAACGTGTTCAGGATCAATGCTTTCAAAGTTTTACTCGAAATGCGGAGTCCTACATACGTAAGTCCCCAAAATACTTTTGGAAGTATGTTAAAAGTAAACGTGGAGGCTCTAATTACCCAAATAACTTCCAGCTAGGTAATCATAATTATTGCAATGGCAAAGAAATATGCAATGCTTTTAATGTGTTTTTTGAAAGTGTCTTTATCCCTGCAACTTCCACTTCCACTCCCAATCAAAACACTGAATCTCAGGTTAGTAACCAATCGGATGTACTGTCTTGTATTAACATAACGTGCGATACTGTTCGGAGGTTCTTGACAGGGTTGGACAAGTCTAAAGGACCAGGTTGTGATGGCGTTCCATCAATTTTTCTATCCTCCTGTGCTAATAGTCTCGCATTGCCTTTGATCATTCTTTTCCAATATTCTCTCAAAAAATGTATCTTTCCTTCAATTTGGAAACAAGCCCATATTATCCCTGTACACAAAAAGGGATCAAAATCCAACATTGATAATTACCGACCTATTTCTATCCTTAACACCATTGGGAAACTTTTTGAGTCAATTGTTTTTAACCATATCTATCCTTTGGTGAGTCGCGGTATCTCAGATAAGCAACACGGTTTTCTTAAAGGGCGCTCCACTGTTACTAACTTGGCTTGCTTCACGAATTTTGTCCTCACTGAAATGGAGGGCGGCGGGCAGGTTGACGTGATATACACGGACTTCGAGAAAGCATTTGATCGAGTTGATCACGCCATCCTGCTCAAGAAGTTGGAGCTGCTGGGAATCCATGGAGATTTGCTGCGGTGGATCAAATCATACCTCACCAATCGCTCCCAAGCCGTTGTTATTGGTGGTTTCAGATCTGACTATGTAGATGTTTCTTCGGGCGTGCCGCAAGGCTCTCACCTTGGCCCTCTTTTCTATAACGCATACATTTTCGACATAAACTCATGTTTTGTAAATGCTAGACATCTGTTGTATGCAGACGACAAAAAGGTCTTTATGCGAGTGAAATCTGCTACTGATTGTGAGCTGTTGCAAAATGATCTTAACAATCTATTCGAATATTATTTACAAAACAGGATCACATTAAGTATCAGTAAATGTCAATGTATTAGTTTCACCCGCAAGACTAACCCACTTAAATATGCGTATAACTTTAATAGTGCTATTGTACAGAGGGTGGACGTTGTGCGTGATTTGGGAGTAGTGTTGGACGCCAAAATGACTATGCGAAACCACGTTGACCTTATAGTGAATAAATCGTTTCGCAATCTTGGTTTTGTAATGAGGACCTGTAAACCGTTTCAAAGCTTATTATGTATGAAAATAGTTTATTTTGCGTATGTGAGATGCGTTTTGGAATACGCTTCTCCGGTGTGGTCAGTCAGCTATGCCATTCACAAAGAGCGAATTGAGCGAGTTCAAAGAAAGTTCTTGAAGCATCTGAATTATAAATTTAATCAAAACTTTTCTAGTTATGCTGAAAACTGCCGCAAGTACAACCTTCTATCACTTGAGGATACACGAAAATTAGCCGACATGAACTTGCTTTACGATATTATTCGAAGTCGTGTGGATTGTCCTGAGCTTCTTTCCGGTCTGCAGTTGAGAGTCCCAAAACGTCGTACCAGACACACCACTCTGTTCCAAGTACCTCTTCACTCCACTAATTATGGTTCTAATGGTGTCCTCTCACGTATTCCCTATTTGTATAACCAGGAATTTTATACAACTGATCCATTCATTGGATCTAAAAAACAATTCAAAAGCGAAGTTTTCACAGTGTTGCTAAATAAGAATAAATCAACCTAAAATTTAAAACGGTGGGTTATCATTACCAGTAATGGTGATATTAGGTATTTCTCGCTAGTTGTACAAACACTCAGGTTGTGCCAGAGTGAGCCGTGTCTTAGGATTGTAAGTTGTATTGTGCAATCTATGCATTCATCTTGTGTGTGTGTGTGTGTGTGTGTGTGTGTCGCACTACTGGTAATTACTCGTAATTAACCATATTCATTGCGTAACTATGGGTGAGCACTCGTAACACTCCGAGTACCGATAGTTCAAGTGAAATTGTATGGCATGCTGCTTAGTGGTACATAATAAGTTACAAGTGATTGCTGTCTGTTCTGGATTATGTCTACGTATGTCTCATTTCGTATATACTTTGTGTAGCTTGCAATTTACTACTATTCACTTTCACTTATTATAAACAAGGATGTAATTTTGTAATACAATGGATAACTGTTATTGGCCTTCTGCTATGTAACCATTCTGATGTAAAATGTATATTTACGGCTGTTGTTGTCCTGAATAAATAAATAAATAAATATAGAGTCCCCAGTACGCTCGGCTGAACTCCATTCTCCATGCAAACGTAGTTTCGCTCTAATTTTAAAACGCCTTGCTAAAATAACATGAAACTAATGAAGATATGGCAGCTCCCATTGTGTATAAAAATACACAATGGGAGCCACCATATCTAGGTCGGAAATTAGTCTCTGTTGCTAGAAATTGTAATTAAAAAAACAGCAAATTTTTGTGTTTTTTACGTATTGTATGAAAACCTTAATAATCGCTGTATTTTTTGTCCACTATAATCTCAAAAAACAGATACTAACTTCCGACCTAGATATGTCAGATCCCAATGTGTATAAAAACAGAAACTAATTTCCGACCTAGATATGCCAGATCCCAATGTGTATAAAAACAGAAACTAATTTCCGACCTAGATATGCCAGATCCCAATGTGTATAAAAACAGAAACTAATTTCCGACCTAGATATGCCAGATCCCAATGTGTATAAAAACAGAAACTAATTTCCGACCTAGATATGCCAGATCCCAATGTGTATAAAACAGAAACTAATTTCCGACCTAGATATGCCAGATCCCAATGTGTATAAAACAGAAACTAATTTCCGACCTAGATATGCCAGATCCCAATGTGTATAAAAACAGAAACTAATTTCCGACCTAGATATGCCAGATCCAAATGTGTATAAAAACAGAAACTAATTTCCGACCTAGATATGCCAGATCCAAATGTGTATAAAACAGAAACTAATTTCCGACCTAGATATGCCAGATCCCAATGTGTATAAAACAGAAACTAATTTCCGACCTAGATATGCCAGATCCCAATGTGTATAAAAACAGAAACTAATTTCCGACCTAGATATGCCAGATCCCAATGTGTATAAAAACAGAAACTAATTTCCGACCTAGATATGCCAGATCCCAATGTGTATAAAACAGAAACTAATTTCCGACCTAGATATGCCAGGTCCCAATGTGTATAAAAACAGAAACTAATTTCCGACCTAGATATGCCAGATCCCAATGTGTATAAAAACAGAAACTAATTTCCGACCTAGATATGCCAGATCCCAATGTGTATAAAACAGAAACTAATTTCCGACCTAGATATGCCAGATCCCAATGTGTATAAAAACAGAAACTAATTTCCGACCTAGATATGCCAGATCCCAATGTGTATAAAAACAGAAACTAATTTCCGACCTAGATATGCCAGATCCCAATGTGTATAAAAAGATTCATGTTATACTAGCATGGCGTTTTAAAATGAGAGCGTAAGTACGTTTGTATGCGAAAACAGCAAAAGATTCTTTATTTTAATTTTTGTATTTATTTTTATAATTTGTGTATCTATATAACTATAAAATATTAAAGTATTGTACTGGATTATTTTGTATTTAATTATTATCATCAGAAAGTATCATCGATCGAGTTATAGTATAAATGTTGCCTGTTAAAGCACAGTGACACCCTCAATTAATTTCTACTCTTTATTGTAAGACTATACCAAGGCTCTCGGTGGTAGTATAATATTGCATTATTAGCGAACTTACATAAGTATGCCCAGCTCAATCGGCGGCAAGTGGCTGAAAAAAGGATTGCATATTTTAAGGCCAACTTACTTATTTACATACTTACATAAATACGAACAGTGCACGATAAGAAAAGCTTGCTAAGTCCGTGCAATTTAATCAGCCAGGAAAATTCAGATAGGTAAACTTTATATGGGTACTTATTAACAATAGCATCATGTCCTAACGAACCCGGACGAATGGGCGGGCGTAACACTAAGCTGTCACATCGCCCTCTGAAACGCGCAAGTGCCTCACAAACTACCTCGGTTAAACGGTAAGTCTGTGTTGGGTTGTTATGAGAGTTGTTGATAATGGAGCGAGTCGTTCGGTGGGCCGCCGGGAATGTCGTGGGACCAGTCGCCGCGCGGTGCAAATATTCACAGGCCGTACCCTCAGCTGCTTGCCTGCATTCGTGGCGTTCCCACCTACCTACTCATTGGCTACTTAGTATTTGTAATACATGACATTATATTCAATATCATTATGTTTCATTTAAAGTCGGCATTCACGTATTCTACTAAAATCAAAATAATAATAATAATTAACGGGGGCTCCCATACAACAGAGTAGTTGTTGGCGTTTTTTTCAGGTACGGAACCCTTCGTGGGCGAGTCCGACTCGCACTTGGCCGGTTTTTTAATAAATACTACCTTAAAATCTTCATATTATAAGATTAGTTAGAGTGAAGAATGTAGACATACAAAAAGATTTGATCACATGAAATGATAATTTCAGAAAATTCTTATGATTTTCAAACCTAAAGCGAATTTCAAACTCGCAACCTATATATAAAATTTATTCTTGTGCCTACCGTCTACCTATTAATGTTTTACATAAAATAAGACCAGCCTTTAAGCACGGCGCTCCGTTACTCGTACATATAGGTTTCTTTTATTCGCAGTCCCAGACCGTTACCAATCGGTGGAGTTCGAGGAGTGATCGCCGCGAAGTGGACGCACAATTAATATGTGTCCGCCGTAGTTATTAGCATAACATTAGTATGTACTGAGTGTACCTCGGGGTATGTTTGCCGAGCACTAGCGTCGAGAAATATTTAACTAACGGAATCGCGGCGAGTGGAATGGACCTGGACACGTCGTCGTTCTTGGCCGTAACAAGCCTCATAAATAGGTGTATTCAATATTGTCGAGAGTTCACCAAAAATAATACGATCCTACCCACCCAATCTTTATCTTATACAATGTATACGTTTATTATATACTTAAGTATGTAGAAGATTAGACAAATAAAATGTCAAATCAGTGCTAAAAGGACCGCGAACCGGTCTGAAACATGTTGAGCGATATTCGACTTTAAAGACGTGAGTGACCCGTTTCAGTATATTTAATACATATACAATGTGCATATATCTAATCTATACTAATATTATAAAGGTGAAGAGTTTGTTTGTTTGTTTGAACGCGCTAATATCAGGAACTACTTGTTCGATTCGATTTGTGTTTGTTAGTCCACTTATCGAGGAAGGCTTTAGGCTATACAACATCACGCTGCGACCAATAAGAGCGAAGACGCGGACGAACTCGCGGGCAACAGCTAGTAGTGTATAATCTGGATTCACTTATAAATAAGTATATTGTAAATTAAGTGTACTTTTTGTCCCGACGATCATCCATCAGAGGGATTAAATCGGGAATGCAAGTAAGGTCTATGAAACGGGGTGGCTTAAATCCTCATACGCCATTCTATAAGTTTCAGCCAATTGGGAGTAAACAAGATGACGATTCAGTACGAGTATGACAAAATCGAAGTATCATTATTCCTTCTGATTGTTGGCGCTATTTTTGAGCATAACCTTTTCGCAAATTGTTCTATTTTGCGTGTACATCAAAATGCATATGCGATACTTTGGCATTGTTTTTATTCATATGCTTAAATACAAAAACAGCTGTTTCCCGCGACCTCTGGGACCGCATCCGTCCAGAGGTCGCCTCAAATCCCGCCCGGGGTGATCAATTTTTCATTTTCGATTGGAAATTATAATTCCGCTAAGTTTCCGCTTGTAAAAATATTTACATTTAGAATGGGGTTGCACATTGTTACTAATGATTCTCAATGTAACTTGAGACGTTGGTGCCGTTTCAAAAAGTTGTAGCAACTTTGACGGTAGATGTCGCTACTAGTCTCTCTAAGGCTTAATTAAAAAGAGTGAACTGATTGAAAGATTCGTCGCCTCGGGATGATAACCCGCGGTAGCTCAATTGGAAAGAGCGATGGACGGATTCCAGAGGTCGCGGATTAAAATCCCGCCCGGGTATTCAATTTTTCAATTTCGATCGGAAATTAAAAATTCCGCTTAATGGACGTTTCCGCTTTTAAAAATATTTACCATAAAAACTGTTTGATATAAGATATCACTTGAGCTGGGCAGCCCAATCGTTAGCATTTACAGTTGGAGCACCTTAGTCCTATACTTATGTATCTCTCTATACATATAATAAAGCTGAAGAGGGTCGAAAGTCTGTCTGTACCTACATGAAAGATATTCGAAAAAAATGTGGCTGGGGATACTTAGAATCGATAACAGAAATCGTTTCAACAGTTTTAAGAATTTTTGTGTGTTTTTCTATGTGTTTAATCGTCTACGCATCACGTGAAAACGAACGAATGGAGTATAATAATTTACCCTCATTAATATGGCAACTGGATCTTCGGCGAGGACATAGCTCGGCCTTCGGCCTCGCTTGTCTTGCCACTCTCCTTCGGCTCTTCAGTCAACAACCTTACGTGAAGAATCTACTCTGTTGGGAGGCTCGGCCTTCGGCCTCGCGTGTCTCGCCTCTCTGCTTCGGGCCTTCGGCCCTCAGCCTTACATGAGAAGCCCGCTCTGTGTGATTATTTTCGCATGCCTTGCCGCTCTGCTTCCGGCCTTCGGTCATCATACTTGCATGAAGAACTCGCTCTGTTGGGATGTTCTACGGCAGAACTGCGTAGCGAGACTTTTATCATTGTACATACATGTAATGTTTTTGACGAGATTCATTCGTCTAGGTCGGGAATATTCCAAAATAAGCACTTAATCATTCGTTTTGACAATAGGATTTCTAGAGAATGTCATATTGACTGTAATCATTTCTTAAGGGGATGTAAAGAGGGGTGAAAGATGTATCCTCGATATCGATGTATCATCATCCTGGTCCTAGCCTGGTCAAGCAAATGTCTATCCGTGACTTCGATCCGTCCGATCTATTCGTGACTTTCGTCACGTGACTTTCCTTCTCTAACATTGACATGGTCTCCTGGTGTCCTTTTCGACGTCGTATAACCATCGGAGCTTGAGAAAGATTGTATGGGAAAATAAATCATTCTAAGGCGAGAACGAGTTATACGCGAACGATGTCGCGGGCAAAAGCTAGTATATACATGAAATTTCGAATATAGGTAGGTATATTTTGTAAGCTTCTACATAATTGGCTAGGGGCACTCCGTACGTGTGTTATTAAAAACCTCTGAAAAGCAATACGAATAAATAAAACAATAAGAAGCGACGATAACTATGAGTATTTACCGAGTAGACAAATGCCGAACTGATTTGTGCTTACTCTACCACGTAGAGCTAACAAATTTCGAGTCGAGCGCTCTTAAGATTTCCATATAAATGTGTTGCATGAGCCGAGTGAGACCGGTCTTTGTTTATTGAATTTTTATTCAAAATTATACGCCGCCGCCGGTCCGGGGACAGCAGTATAATGTGTGCGAAATACTACGGATCTTGCCTCAGATAGAGGCGGGAAAATTGGACAAGCCTTCATGAGTTCAATAGTATTTAATTAAAACATGTTTGCTGCTCGTTTGAACCCCATAAAACCAGTAATTGAGAGAAAATCGTATTTTAATTGATAATTGTGTTTAATTCATGTCTACGATTTTTTACTAACTTTATTCCGCCCACGTAGGGTTTGCAGGCCCGGTCCCGATTTGTATGAAATTTCTCGGGAATTCCCGGGAAATTTACATACCCTACGCCCACGTTTCAACGGGCGTTCCGGACCTTTGGAAAGCGAACTCGAAGCCAAGTATAGGTACCAAAAAACTAAGACTGACAACACATGGAGTCCCTTTTGATAATTTAATGAATAGCAAGGGGTACACCGATCGGATGCTGTCCCTGTCCGTGGTATGGAACGCACACGGAAATAGCATCCGCTACGTTGTATGGGAACTATTGGGGGTTCATGGTATTTAAATGAAACGGTTTGTTGGGTGAAGATGTTGGACTGATGGCTGGGCTATGGGGTAAAATAATGGACGCTTGTCTAATAAAACAGTCCCTTTCCTCCACTAGATGGGCCCCAATATAACGACATTAAAATATCAGTCATAGAGCTCAGGGCGTAGAGAGATCGAAATTGCACTGGACTTTAAACATCTGCGTAGCTGACTTGCCAGCAACAGCTCTTGCGACTCCATTCTTCACGGCCGGTTAAAGCAAGCCTGAAGCGGGCGAGGGTCCCATACACGGCCCGATCATAGGATACCCCCAGGACCTCAAGGTGCGTATTGGCTCTCGCTACTGCAATAAACAGCTCTGCGTTGATTGATTGCAAAGGAGAACTGCGGGCGATGCGGTTGTCACATCCTTACGCCATGTTAATTATTATGGTATTGGTTTTCAAGGAGGTGTGATTGACAATACTCGTATTAAATAAAAACATTTTAGCTCTGCTAACAAGTAATGTAATAAACGGTGACCATTCCTAATCCCTATTCTTAGGGCACAGTCAACGTGACCTGCTACAGCACTGTTGCCTCTCGGTAAATATTCAAAACCCCTCGACCACGATCCATCCACAGCTGCTAAAGCTATAATCGTTCGATTTGGCGATGCAATATTCGGGACGATAATTTGATATTCGCGAAAGCTGTCGCAGGCGGGGATACCGAGTCCATTGTCTGTGCTGAGTCACAGGACAGACGGCGCGCGTAGCTATTTCTGTTTGTCATGCGTAGGCGTCGCATGCCGTCCCTATCGTCTCGACCGGCTCAGAAACACTGACTGGGTATACCGTCTCAGTGAAATCGCATACTCAGACTGCACATCATAAGTAAACAATTCCAGCGAGGTTTTTGACTGACGTTGGTTCAAACCCCAGCATGAAGACGTATATCGAAGTTTCAAAGTACTTCTTCGTTATAGGTTTCGTCGAAAGTCTTTATTAAGCTTAACTTTCTTTGTTTTTCATATTTTTTGGAACCATTTTTTTTCTTTTGGAACGACTATTTCCGAAAATATTCCACCATATCAGTCGACGAAAGTACACTGCTGGACGTAGGCCTCCCCTAATTTCATGGGGGGTAAATGCCATAAACGCCACGCTTGGCATGCGCGTTGGCGATAGCAGTATCTCCACCGCACTCCAAGGATGCTGCTGCGCATCCCCCGGTGGTTTTTTTTGGTTGTAGTTTTAGGACATACCCGGGTCAAAAAAAATATATATTTTATTTTACCCCTTTCTGTCAAAGTAGTAAAAAGTGGGACTCCCCCTAATTTCCAAACTATGAAGTTTAAAATTAATAAAAAAGATCGAGATGATAAACATTAATAAATACTTTCAACGATTTTTGGTTTGAACAAGCTAGGTATAACGGTTTTTGAGTTACTGCTGAAAAACTGTCTTGCCCAACCAAAAGGGCTTAATTGCCGTGAGTTCCCTATGAAGATACGACCTTTTTTGATTTCATATATTGTATAGTTGGTTTTAAATGTGTGTGGGTTCAGTCCTTGGATGGGTGACCGCTTTGAGTGGTTACTAACTGAGCGCACCAGTGCTTTGGAAGGCACGCGAAGCCGTTGATCCCGGCTGCTGTCTATGATAGCAGTCGTTAAGCCAGGTTAGAGGCCTTCGGGTGGCTTGAGAACTCTTAACAGTCAAGTTGCCCACTCACTTGACAAGCCTAATCCCAATAAGGTCTAGGTACCCCCTTGGGTTGAAAGGTCAGATCGCAGTCGCTTTCGTAAAAAAACTAGTGCCTACGCCAATTCTTGGGATGAGGTAGCGGACCCCGGGCATCCTTCAGGATGCAACTGTACTGGGAATAACACTAGGATGATGAGTAGGAAGTGTAGGTACGGAACCCTTCTTTGTGCGTGATCCGACACGTACACACACTTGGCCGGTTTTTGTTTCAATGCATAACGACATTCTTTTTTATTCTAATGACAGGACGACTCCGCCCAAAAAATCCGCGGTAAAGGCCACACACAAGCTGAAATTAAGAACCTGAATCTCTTTTGCTAGATAAGTTACATAAATCAGAGGATTATACCTATGTATAACTTGGGGCCGCGTGACTCATTAAGAGAAATTTTCACAGCAAAAGACATTCTAACCCTGATGTCAGGGAGAATTTGTGCAATTTCTCAACGAACGCTGATAAATCAATAGCCACCAGAAACACTGGGAAACACAAATTAACCTTCTATAGACTAGTAAAGGCAAAAAAGTCGTTCTTCGGAAATTGTATTAAATTCTTAAACACATTAGTCACATTACTGAACTTATCAATTCTAAATTCAAATCTGTAGTAAAACAAACACTTATTTCAAGAGCATATTATAAGTTTAGTTAAACGATTACACCATGGATAGGGATGTTTGGCAGTGATAGTGTCCTGCACGGCTAATCCATCGCGAAAATAGGTTTTCTACTGTAGCATTTTTATTTTGTAGTAGCTGACACTGTAATTTTATATTTAACTCTACAGTGTATATTGTTTCGAAAAAATTACTACTCGCCAAGTTTCTTACGCCGGTTCTTCTTGTGATAGAGGTTTATTTTTCCGAACCGGTGGTAGGTTATTGACGTACATAGGTGCATGCAGTATGCCTAATTTGAAGAATAAATTACTTTTATTTTTTTGTTAAGCAACGTGTTCCACCGCTCAGGAGCGCTCGTGGCCCAGTGGCACCCGCGTACTGCGTGCGGTATGCGAGGTTAAGCAATGTCGGGCGAGGTCAGTCCTTGGATAGGTGACCGCTTTGAGTGGTTACTAACTGAGCGCTCCCGTGCTTTGGAAGGCACGTTAAGCCGTTGATCCCGGTTGCTGTCTATGATAGCAATCGTTAAGCCAAGTTAGAGGCATCAGGGCGGCTTGAGATCTTCTAACAGTCAAGTTGCTCACTCACTTGACAAGCCTATTCCTAATAAGGTCGGTTTCCCCCTCGGGTTGGAAGGTCAGATGTCAGTCGCTTCCGTAAAAACTAGTGCCTACGCCAATTCTTGGGATCAGGTAGCGGACCCCAGGCATTCTTCAGGATGAAACTGTACTGGGAATAACGCTAGGAGGATGATGAACGTGTTCCACCGCAGTCCACATTTTAGTAATAATTTCTCATTGAAATCTGTCAACTAAGGAAATGTTGGCTCAGCGACCCAAAATGAATCTCAGCCTCCGACACGACAGAGATGTGTCACTTTTCTGGGTTCTGCGCTATTCTGATTTGGAGTTCACGCAGATCCGCCTGGATCATGGTGCGACAGAATATCGACCTCCCGCACACCTACGGTATGCTCTTTTCACTTTGCGATGGCCACCAAGTCAGCGGAGTCTGCGAGCTTTTATATCTTCGATGACATGATGTTGAGATACCAGGTCATCTATTTCTACATTTTTCAGGACTCTACGGCTTCCGTCCGATCGTAATTTCAGGACAAAAACCTTTGATTTTATTTTTAAATTTAAAAGCTGTGCGACGGTACAGCTCAAGTATTTTTTAACAATTCAACAATGTTGACGTGCGTGTAATTCGAATTTCGAATATTGTCGTACTTGACATTAGCTGTTGCGTAAAGCCTGTCACAAACTGGCGCGGCCTAGGCCGCGCGGTCAATAGTAAACTTGTCGTTAGCTGTCAAATTTACTATTTACGCTTAACTCCACGTTAAAGCGTGTCACACACTGGAGCGGCCTGCGGCCGCGGTCAATAGTGACAGCTAATGACAAGTTTACTATTGACCGCGCGGCCTAGGCCGCGCCAGTTTGTGACACGCTTAACTTCTAAGGCCGTTTTGCATTCACCCTTGATGAATATGAAAAATATTAATATTCTTTTTGTGATTTTTGAAATACTAAATATACTACGGCGCTTCTATAGCTATACGCGGCTATATGCTGCTTGAAGGAACGGAAATCAATAAAATACCCTGTATATATCCCACTAATATATATATATAGGTATTATAAACGCGAAAGTTTAGATGTTTGGATGTTTGTATGTTTGGATGTTTGTTGCTCATTCACGCTAAAACGGCTGTACAGATCAAAAAGATTTTTTGTATACTAATAGTATATAATCTGCATTCACTTATAAGATACTTTTTGTCCCGATAATCACCTTGTAGTAATAAGGTCTATTATTGCGTGTAAATCAATATAATTTTGCGATACTTAGGTGTCTTTTTTATTCATATGCTTAAATACATAAACAGCTGTTTCAATCTTCAGCACACTTTGTATCGTCGATATACCATTTAATTATGTCGTGTATTATTTTTTACGTAATTGTTGACCCTTCAGACCATATAAACTGTTTGATATAAGAGATCCGCCAGGGGGCGGAATTTTCGTAGCACTTTTGAGCTGTCATAGGGACTTCTCATTTGTCGACTTACGATCTACGCATTATATCGATACATTATAGAACACAACATTTTGATGAAGATTAACAGTAGAGGTAAACAACAGGCAGTCTTATCGCTAAAGAGCGATGTCTTTCAGATAACTTGAGTAGTTGAAAATGTGAAATAGAGATATGCTATGAAAACAATGACAAGTTAATAGTTAACAATTTCACATTTAAGTAGTTCAGTTCTGTGTTTGTGTTTTTTTGTTTGCATATGTCTATAAAACTACTAATCAAAGGTCATCAGATTGATGGCCAGTACCTACTTAACATGATATCATTAGGTACGATGGCAATTTTTGTTCTGAAAAACGTCTAAAATTAAAGCCTCGTAATAAGAAATCCACAAATTATTTATAAGGAACAATAGAATATTATTATAATAATTTCTATTAAAAATTTCCAAAAAGTTGGCATCCAAAGGTTACCTGGAAGATATCGCTCATTCGCGATAAGACTGCCTGTTGTTTACTTTACACTTTTAATATTCGGTATTTATCGACATATATTTATATATCGGAAGTCGATAAATGAGAAGTCCCTATGACAGCTCAAAAGTGCTACCTACGAGAATTCCGGCCCCTGGAGATCACTTGGGCTGGGCAGCCCAATCGTCAACATTGACAGTTGAAACACCTTATATCTATGTTTATCCCTACATATATAATAAAGCTGTAGAGGGTCGAAAATCTGTACATTGAAGATATTGGATAAATCAATGGAGGGATTGGAGGGCCCTTGGCATCGAAACAGAACACATTTCAACAGTTTTAAGAATTCATGTCTGTTTGTCTCTGTTCTGTTTATATGTCCATTGTGGCCCTCGGCCTTTAGCCTCGCGTGCATTGCCACTCTGCTTCGGGCCTTCGGCCCTCAGCCTTACATGAGGGGCCCGCTCTGTTGGCTACCTTGTCCCTGACCCTGTTAGGTAGGTCCAACTTCGAGAAAGAGGTTAATCGTCGAATCCAACTCGGCAGCGAGCGTTCGGGAAGCCGCGGCACATATTTTCGTCCAGTATTCCGCTTTGTCTCAAGACGAGAATCTTTGAACAGTGTGTGTTGCCAGTGATGACTTATGGCACTGAAACGTGGTCGCTTACTATAGGCCTCATAAGAATGCTAAAAGTCACCCAAAGAGCAATGGAGAGGGCTATGCTGGGAGTATCTCTGCGTGATTGCGTCAGAAATGAGCCCATCCGCAGTAGAACCAAAGTAACCGACATAGCCCTCCGAATTGCTAAACTTAAGTGGCAGAGGCCTTCGGGCGGCTTGAAAAACTTCTAACAGTCAAGATGCCCACTCACTTGACAAAGGGGGGTCGAAGTTGCACGACGTCCGTAGGGAGTACCCACCGTTACCCTACACTACACGTGACCCCTGGGTGGTGCTAAAAGTGCAACAAAAACTGGCAACCGTACTTGTCTTCTCGAAGATCTCACGGTTCGTAAATAAATGCCATACGATTTAAAAAAAGTGGGCGGGGCACATTGCACGTAGTACTGTTGGTCGCTGGGGAGGAAAGGTTCTCGAGTGGCGACCATGTACCGGAAGACGCAGCGTGGGTAGGCACCCACAAGGTGGACTGATGACCTGGTAAAGGTCGCAGGAGGCCGCTGAATGCGGATGGCAAAGGATCGGTCATTGTGTTACTCTTTGGGGAGGCCTATGTCCAGCAGTGGACGTCTTTCGGCTGATATAATGAAGATGATGGTTTGTTTTGAAAATAGGATTTCTATTAAAATTTGTCCGTGCGCTGCTTTTTACCAAAAGCATGTCATATTGAATGTAATCATTTCTTAAGGGGTGAAAGATATATGGAAAAACAAATAATTCTAAAGCGAGAATGAGTTCTACGCAGACGAAGTCGCGGGCAAAAGCTAGTACATATATATATTAAATACACGTTGTTTTGTTCACTTTCGGCACAACGAATTTGATGAGGTGGAACTAATGACGATTAACACACAATTAACATCTTGCATAATTTGACGTAATTTGTATCGGCTTGTACCTATATATCTTAGGGTAGAGTTAATTGCTTTTTAAGCTTCACATCAGATAATATCGAAGCATATTGCACCCCAATTTCCTTCATATTTTGACCAGCTGGGTAATCGGAATCACGTAACTTTTTCAAACGTACAGGTACATCTGTCTTTTTTTACTATGGAAAATGACATTTAGATCTACCAAACGTTGCGTAATATGGAGTCTCCATTTCAGGACTCGCCGATTTTTGTCCAGACCAGATGTTTGTTCCGGGCTTAGAGAACGCATTTTTGGGCTAATCCTCACGAAACTCGGTAAACCCATTCCTCGATTTAATGGATTTTTTTTCGATTGGGGGATATTGGGGGCAAAAAAGGGAAGCTATGCTGTAGCGTTGCTTAGAAACGAATTTCAATCAAATGCTGAGGAAATATCAAGTACCTGATATATATTAAGAAGTTGCTACGTTCAAGTTTCACGCCTGTGGTACAAGATATCAAACCAAGTTTTGTCATGCTCCACTATTCCATTGCAATTTGATGAAAACGAGGGAGTTACGCTCTTGAACTCCAAGGCTCCTTGAGGAAGGCAGAAAATCAGAGTGTTTAGATAGCACTGCTGAAAAAAGCAACTTACGAGTATGGTGGTCACGACCCTCAGTTTTCGACGAGAAAAGAAAGAAAATGTTTTCTCCAATATGGCATATTTTAGTTTCCTTGTACTGAAAATGTAGAGTTTTGAACTCCGGTGAAACCACCCATTTCAACTCGAACAATTGGCGCTCTCACTTCATTCTACCACCAAAATATCTCATCTGAAATGGGTGGTTTAATGGTTTTCTACCCTCAAATCTACTATTTTAACCCTAGGGCCAGCATGCCTCACTTTTTTAATTTCAACCCGCTTTTAGGTCAAATGGAATTCCCGGTTTTGCAATAGATGAATGAAATAAATGCACTCGTAAACACACCATATGGCTCATTTTTAGGGTTCCGTAGTCAACTATATTCGCCATGTACATCTGTCTGTCCGTCTACATGTCCGAGGCTTTGGTCTGTGAATGTTAGTGCTAGAAAGCTACAATTTGGCATGGATATATATAAACCATTAATTTAAAAAAGTGGTAAATTAAAATTAAAAAAAAAATAATGGTACCTTCCCTACCCGTAAAGTGGGGTTGGAATTTTTTGTATGAAACGCTGCGAAGGTTAGTATTCCCTTTTGCTCGTTATTGTTTTTTATTTTAATTATATAAGTTCATTGGACAACTACGGAACCCCACACTGAGCATGGCCCGACCTGCTCTTAGCCCATTTTATTTTCTTATTTCTGCACGTCACGTCAGGTCAAATCAAAATATTGGCCAGTACGCGCTATGGTATATTTAAAAATTTCCTTAACTATTCTAGGTGATACATATGTAGGTAAGTGCGCGGGACACGTGACCGAAAAACTCCGATATTCCCGATATACGATAAACATTGTTCATTTTGCGTGAGTATGTGGGCTCAATGACTTTGTATGGATTCATTTTACTGCTATAAGATATATTTCTACTGTGATTGCGGGCACACGCTAGTACCTACTGATATATCCAAACCATACAATGATTGAATTCTTATTACGCTGACTCCTGGGAAACTTGTGTTCGTATTAACGCTGGGTCAAATGTAGAGTAAAGGATAATTCACACCTCACACGCTCCAATTACATCGTGCCGGATCCGGTACGAGACCAAGTTCCCCATATATTCATCCGTGCCATATCTCCGCCGGCCGGTAAAGGGTAATATTTACCCAGACTGCTTATATTTTTGAGTAAAATCTAATACTTACTTAAAAACATAGTCACTGGACCCCTGATACGTCTGCTATCCGTCTGCTCCAGTTTTGCACCAATTTATTAGTAGGGTAAAGTTGGAGTTCATACTCCAAAAAGGGGGTTTTTAGGTGGTAACAGAAAAACTACCTGCCCGTTAAGTGTACTAATTCTTGACTTTTTGTTTTTCAATGTTTTCCGTGGTCCAGTGTCCACTTGCTTTTGGCGACCAGAGTTGCCAACTTTGCACCGCCCCAAATCGATTTGGCAAATGTAGGTTGTTGTCAAGCGGTTAAATGGCGGTTTTTCGCAGGATAACGCGAGGGTCAATACGGGGCGGGGCGTATTTATTTGAATTATTGAAATCACAATATTAGTATTATTTAACAGACTTCAATAGAAGGAAGGAGGTTCAGGTTCTCAGTGCGTCTGCTTGTTTGCTTTTTTTTATTTTTATGCACGTATTTTTTCCGATAACTCTTGACTTCGTTAGACGATTTTGATAATCATTTTTTGTTTCAAAGTGCAGGTTTGATGATGGGATCTAGGAGAAATCGAGGGAACACCTCGAGTTTGATAGGCACGCATACGCATATTTCGGTATTTTTTGTAGTTACCCAGGAATGGGCTCTAGGAAACAACAAATTTGGTGAAGCGGAACTGGTGATGATGACCACAGCATTCCGATGAAATTTCGTTGACGTAGCAACTAATGCTCGTCAAAATACGCATTTTGAGGTGGGACTTATGTTGATGAACTGAAGGTCAGTATGTTTTCCCTGAGGAATCGACGGAACTCCTCAAATATCATCGGCCCATATAAAGTTTAGTGACTTGGCTGGGATGGGTGAAGTGGGAAAGATGTGTAAAAATCTCATGTGTGTGGCTTGACGAAGTACAAAATTAGAGTCGTTTTTTTGGGTAGGTACATAAGTTGACATTGGTACAACACAAACATTTATTTAGTGCCAAGCGGGACTACCTTATTCCGTGAGAGTGGTTTTACCCCAAACTATTACAACTCTCGTTTTAAAAAATTCAAAACATTATTTTTATATTTATTTTATCATTTATTAGGAGAACAATCAGAGTTAAATATACAAAATACTTAAGATTAATAAACCACATATCATATGCATTTAGATACGGTGTTATATTACATATAGAGACAATGAGCTGACCTGTGTAATTTCTCACCAGAGAGCCCGGGAGAGTCCTTACAACAACAAACAGATCAACTTAACGACAACCTTAGCTAAAACTTTATCGAAGTTATTTTCAATGGAAATTGTACGAATTGTAATTGTTGTTTTTCTTAAGTATTCATGATACAGATGAAAATCTTTAAGCTAATTCCCTCTAGGATGTTGTCGTGGATTATTCGAATAGGCATTGGTTTTGTGTTACAAATTTTAAAAAAGTTTTGCCCTGTTTTGCCTAACACACAACTACATACAAAAGGGACTTGTTTTACCTATATTTAGCTGTGATTGTTCTAAAATTATGTATGTATTTGTACCTTACTTTTCACCCATAAACGACTAAACCGGTTTAGATTAAATGTGTTATGGAGGTAAGGGGCCTGTACCTAACAAAAATTAGCACTCTTTGATGCTTAATATGCATTAGGCAAATGGATCCATGAATCGAAAGAATGTTATTTTTATCCACAATGTAATTAATGTATTACTCTAATTTTCACACAATATTACGAAAATGCTAAACCTATGCGATATATTTTGAACCACGTGTTTTTGCAGCCGCGCCAAAGTTACCTAAAAATGTTTGTATGGAAAGTCCTCAAATCACCAACTAATGGTCCCCAAATCCCCAATCTTCATGAGGCACATGCAGGTGCGAGTCATATTTATGCAAAAAAGCGCAAACTAAGTGCTCGACACGATGCGTGGAATCGCAATTGGAGCTTATAGGATGAGGTCTATCTAAACTGTATTTGAAAAGAGGTTCCGGTCGAAGATAAAAAAGGTAGTCATGGGAGCACTTTTGATTTCAACCGGGTCTAGTGCACCAGCAATCTGCTCCAAACGTCTGTCTGTAGATGGGTCACAATCGCGCGTTTCGGTTTTATTCGTGGGCGTACTTACTCAAGCGTCGACCGGTAAAAAACAAGTTCATTGAATAATGTACAAAAAGCGACGCTACAACTTATTTAGTTCTAATTCGTTGGATGCGGCATCATGTGGAATACAGTTCACACTAAGTTCAGTAAGTCGCGACCTCGAAGATATAAGTTGACATTGATTTATTCATGAGAGTGACAAATAATAAACCTGATATTGTACCACTGGATATTATATATAACTCAAAACGAGCCCAACTTCATTATTAAACAGATAATTAGTTTCTACCGGAGTTTGACTGAAACTGCGTTTTCATGCTTTGCTCAGCATATACTTCAGCTCGGCTTCGAATGAATGTATCTGATGAGTGCAGTCATGGTGAGGTCCAAGATTAGTTTGAAGCGTGCTGATATGCCTCATCCGCCAAACGTAGCCTCGCGGGCGCCCCGTCCGCGTGGCGTGTTCGCCACGCCGGTCCGAGCGTAAGCTCTTTCCGACCACTGCCCGCTCGCTCTACTATTTATCTACTACTTCACTCCTACGTTTTTGACACCTCGTGAATCGTCTTAGTACTTAGATTTTACAGCAATTTCAGTTGTAACTAGGAATTTACCATTGCTGTCTCAATCTAGAGACTAAAACGTAGCTGTTCTGTATGATTGTTTATTACATTACAGCTATTACAGTGCGCCTCGCACCGCGTGTATTTCAGTGCGAAATATTTCCGTTAGTAGGAGAGTCACCTGTCGAAGCTTTGCATCGGCGTTGGATGTGTATGGTCGGAGAAATGGGATATGTATGATACGGGCGCGGAAGCGGGTGGCGGGCGGTGCCCCAATGGGCGCGGGCGGCCACCACGGCGGGAACGCGTCGTTTTGCGGTACAGTGAGAGTGGTGTGGAAGCAGAGGCATGGTGCGGCGAGGGCGAGTGCGGTCGATGAGCCCGACGCAGAGGGCAGCACGGAGCCGCCGCGGGGGGCTCCGCCGGCTCCCCCGCGCCCGTTCCATCGCCCCGTCTGCCTGCGCACTCGGCTCGGCCGCGCCGCGCGCTCACTAATGCGTCATACCGCCATCGAGACTGACGCGGTCATACCGCCGCATCGACGCGACAGTTCGCGCCATGTGAACTTCAGTGTTGATTTATATGTAGAGCTTCAGGACTCTCCGACCGTATTGAGTACTCGTACTAGGTCGTTTCTTTAACGCCAAAGATTATGGACAGTGACTATGGTGCCTGTGGGCAGAGACAGAGTGGTGCATCGAACCAGCGCACGTGCTCGGGACTCGCAGACATATCTGAGTAAGTTGAGAGTTTATTTTAAAGTGTGACTACATGATCGGCAACAGCTAGGGATGCCGGCTGCGAGGCGCGTTATTTTCGCAGCATGCGGCGGCGTGCCGCGGCGCCGGCCGCCCGGAATGCGGCCTCCGCCCCGCCGCGGGCGAGCGTTGCCGGCGCCGAGCGCGCCGCGCGTAGCGTAATAAATAAAGGCGGGGCGCGGCTGCGTGCGCGCGCACCCTCCCGCGCCCTCCTCGCCCTCGGGTCATTGACTCTGGCCCGACCGCCCGCCGCCGCTGCCAACGCTGCCGAAGACAACAATATTCTTAGAAACGGCATCGCGCTCTTGGCCCCCAGCGTTCAGGCGGTCCGCGCGCTACATCAATGTCAATGCCGATAGCAGGCGGAAGCGTGCGTGTGACACTGAACCGAGACACTGCCGCGGCATACCTATATTTGCTTTGCTGCTGCGGATGTTGACCCCAGTTTCCGCACCTGGCCTCGTACGCTACCATCCAACCCTCGCTAATTTGTTACAATACACAGTGGGCTCGGGAAACCCGTTCTTTTGTCAGTGCAGCCCACGTTTTAAAAATGGAGGCACATCAATGTTTTCTTTCCTGTAAATGCGCCTGTCGCCAAAAAGTCGCATTAAATTCGTTCCCTGATCTCTTTTAGTAATTTTAACATGAAATGTTATAATAATATGTGCGGCTGTTATCTTATCGCATGCCGGCAAACTATACACAAAACTTGCGTGGAGAGCATTTGGCCATAGTTGTTTGCTGGAGGTGTGTAGTGATACGATATTGATAACACACCAGCGAATAAGACCTTGTCGCAAATACAGTCTAAATTCATCGACTAGATAGTTCATTTTGTACGCGAATACGACGTATTTAAATGTAACCGACTTTGGAATTGAATAAAGTGTAAGGCTACAGAGGCGCCACCTGTATTTTTTATCTGTGATTAAATGTTTGGCTTCAGAGGCGCCACATGTAAGTTTTCACCTTTTGTCTGTAAGAATTGAGCTTTGCATGATACTTGGTAAGCTAAAAATAAAAGGTGAACTTCCCGGTTGAATGGCGTCGAGCGCGCAGTGCGGGGAACGGTAGGCAGGGCAGCCATTGCCCTCGGCCGGTTTGTTTACAAGTCGGGTGCGCAGCGGCACTCGGATGTGCGCCCTGCGCGCTGCGCCCATGGCGCACAGTCGCACCCCCGGCCGCGCGTACGACCCCTGCGCTCGCGCCATCTGCGCGCGTACGATAAAAATAAACCGCCGCCGCCGTATACCCACCTCGCTAATACAAAAACTAGCGTCGGTCGGCGCGGCCTGTCGCCGGGCCAGGTGCAATGCGACCCTTAGTTCGGAGATGCGTCTAGTGCTAGGTCAGTTATCGTCGCGAGATGACACGGCCGAAGACCCCGCGCTCGTGCCAATGACCAACCGCCTCGACGGGCCTCTCGAATAGCGAAAACAGCTGATTCACGTGCTACCTTATCGATCCAATCTGTTTTTCATTATAATTGGCTATATGATACGTTTGTACCTATCTCCTTCTTACATTAACACCGTTGCCTAAAACAGTAAGAGCATATTTTTTTCAGCATCAGTGCTATATAGATAAGATAGGTGGCCAAATTGTGGCTATGTTGGTTATTGCCTGTATTGTTATTTTATTACGTTGCTGTATGATCTTGACATATACATTGAAGAGGAAAAAAACATGATCTTTACCAAGTGCTTCTGCTGTACAAGCTTATTAACAAAAATGTAAATGTCAGTACTTACCTGTAGATCAAGTCAAAAGTCAATGGCATCACACGCATCTCATACTATTTATATTTTCGTTCATTAAAAGACTCGCTTAGTTGTTACGTTTACTATTGAAGAAGCATACCTAACATTATTAACCGACATTTAATGGCTGAAATGGCCTAATGTAGAATATTAGTATGATTATTTTTGGTGCAAAACCAGCCTGTGGCCCACCGTGATTTCACTCGACGGTCCCGTCGGAAGACCAGCGCTGGCAGCAATGCCCGCATTTTGCTGAGATGGGACCGTTTCGTAACAATACAATATACATACATAGGTATGTAAGTTATACTGTGATGTTGTGTTGTTTTGGTCACGAATAAACGGTAATTATTATTAATTTATATTGGAACAGTCAACTTATAATTTATTCTGTGTAGGTATTATTATGCACCGCCATCAACAATGGCCAACCACGAGACGTAACAGCTCACTCACTATCTACAATTATTTCAATTATAACACAGTATTGTGTATGTAGTATGTACCTACTCAAAATTATACGCATACACAAATAAAATCACTTCAATATGGTCACATACTTAAACAATACCTGCGTTTTTCGATAATAACCGGAATTGCTGGTGGTCATCGACGCTGCTCTACTCGTATCGTTCGTCGTAACGTTCTGCCCGACCGCTCGTCACACACACTTTCTAAGAAAAACGATGGGCTCAGCGTCGAATATATTTTTTATAGTTCTAACGGTGGTGTCAAACAAGAGCTGGATATATGCCCTTTGGTGGCGTTTTAACAATTTTAATACATTACTTAGTGGGCAACATGGCGCTTCGAAATCTTTTGCGACCTTATTGCGTAAGTAGTTGTATATTATTAGGTTGTAATTACCTAATCTATACTTATATTATAAAGCTGAAGAGTTTGTTTGTTTTGAACGCGCTAATCTCAGGAACTACTGGTTTGATTTTAAAAAATATTTATATAACATCACGCTGCGACCGATAGGAGCGAAGACGCGGACGAAGTCGCGGGCAACAGCTAGTTAGTAATGATTCTCAAATACTTGTACAAAATAGACCAAAAACAGAATTTCCGAATTCAATGCGCAATGTAGAGCGAGCGTCGGCAAAAGTTGTGTCATTCATTTCTACGTACAAACCGTAAAACATTAAGTCCGACATGAAATGGTCATATACATAGTAGCAATACCCGATTTAAACTTACTCGTACTTGTACGTACTACAAGGAGTATTCCTTGTAGTAAGTTTAAGGCTCGACCGTTGCCAAATTTTGTCTTGCTCGTTTGTTAGTGTTAGACGTTCGTTCGATGATCGCGCGCCAAAATTTGCAAAAATCGACATATTGTTTTTTTTTTATCGTAACGGCTCACTATTTAAAATAAAAACCAAGTGCGAGTCAGACTCGCACCGAGGGTTACGTAAAAATATTTTTATTATATAATGTAACTAAAAATGTACGGTCTTCGCAATTGTTCCTTTATCTGACTTGAGTATTTGATATACATAAATTCCAACTTGATACATCCACGCGTTTCTGAGAAAAAGGGTCTTGTCAGACAGACAGACGGACGGACGGGCAACAAAGTGATCCTACAAGGGTTCCGTTTTATTCTTTCGAGGCATAGAACCCTAAAAAGTAAGAAAACCAAGTTTTTGTAGATTAATCTGGAATGAAGATTACAAAAATTCACATTTTCCAATGAAAAATGCAGTAGTAATGTTGTTGTTACAAATGTAAAAATAAGGGGGATTCGGTGAAAAACTACATTTTTTTATTATGGATTATGAGCTAAACCACATAACCTACTCTTTATGAAAATAAATAGTTAATGAATAAAATGGTTACAAAACTACTCATTCTTCCTATACCAAAGATAAGCCTTAACATGAATGTAACCCGAGTATCGTACAGGGATAGATGCTTTGTTTAATGTAAGTGGTGACATTTATACCTCACTACGGGCTGCACATAATAGAGCATCAACAAGTGCCGGTAAGTCCGCCGCAAACGGGGGTTGCGCGCGCAGCCCCCTCCGACAAATACATGTCTCTCATATTGGGCACCGAAGGCGCGATACAGCCCCGTTCCTTCATCTAAGGAAGCTGCGCGTCTCGTCTCGTCGACTTCTCGGAAATCGTAGTGTAGTTCCGTCACGTGGCCCGCGGCACATCGATCTCGGCCAACTGGGCCCTTTCAGCCGTCTTCCAACGCACCTGATGTTTGATCAATAATCGCGACGCCACCGTAGTCTACGCTCCTGCTGAAATGAATCGTTCTTTATACATTGTAAAGAAGCTGTTCATGCATTCATTCTTTCGTCGTCAATATGCATAAATTTTTTGCGTTGAATTTGTAGTCTCATTAGGTGTGCGATCGCAGGCCTCGCGAGAAGTGGGGTGTAACGGAGCCTACTCCGACGCGTACGTCCACACGCAATTTACGGTATGCGAAGAAAGCCCGGCTCTATCTAGCTCTACAGCATCTCGTCTGCGTGTCACGTCCGGATTCGTGTCTACAAATTTTGCTGCTTCCTACTACAATGAATTACAAATGGCGAAATATTTATCAGCAACTTATAAAGTCACATGACTAATCCGAATATTATGTAAAGTTTACATACATACCGTTCATTTTTCGCATTTCTATAACATGACTTATGGTGAATAGGTAGCGAGCTACTAAATTGCACAAACAATTAGGTTAACGCGCGGGATATTCGATTACCCTGGTCGCTCCGGTCAACAAAAGAGGGAGGCGAACAATATTTTAGAGGCAAAGCATTAGCGGATATGATATCATTGCTTCATTTATTTTATCTGTGTATGTCCTTTCAACTTGTTAGGATAGTACTAGAACTACGCGACGTAACTGGGTATTTTCAGAACGAAGTGAAACTTTCATAGAATGGTTATATACTAGGTATTGGTATCTAGATTGGTGTATCATTAGGATTGCTGGCCTGCGCGCAGGTAACGAAGTGTCGAGGACGTGACTTGGGTGTACATGACAGAATCTGAATGAGAAACTTTGCATTCGTGCTCGGTCTTCCGGTGGATCATTGTCGCTTCTAATTTGCAACTTTACAGTGCGCACTTATGACTTCTTTGATATTCTAACTAAATTGTTCCCAGTAGGTACCTACTAGGTACGACTTAGCATTAATATATCGTCGTCGTCCTCCTAGCGTTATTCCCAGTACAGTGCATCCTGAAGAATGCCTGGGGTCCGCTACCTAATCCCAAGAATTGCCCCAGCATATACATTATACACCTACCTTATGATGGAATTTAAAGGCCCCTGGAATGTGCCTCATCTGACTTTACTTATTCACTTTTCTACATGTATTCTAGCGGACACGATAAGTTCGGGTAATGTTAATTAACATCTATCTGGTGCGTGTAGAGAGTACAATACTCACACGCACCAAGCCAAGAGTTATCGATCAACATGTTTGAGTGATTAGTTTAAAATGTGAAAAAACCTTACTTCATAGATTTATGCGTACATCCTGTCGCAATCGATAACTTACGAGGAGATTGATGAATTATTTGCGACGCGCTTTGCAAGGTTTTACATGGTTTAATATTTCTTGTTAAACCACGTTTAACTATGAAATACCATTAACTACGAGTACCTACAAAATTGTTAGGTATCATTGGTGGGAATTCTAATCGCAGGTCAGTCTTAGTTCCTACACTGGTTCACCAACCTGGCGAGTTATCGAGAAACGTTATAAATACCGCTGATACACAGCGTCTTCTGCCAACCGAGTATCATTGTTGTCTGACCTCCGATCACATATAGTTGTTGCGAGTCTCGGGGTTAAAACATACTAGGGGTGGGTGGTGATGTGAGTCAGGTTGTGAATCGCATAGCGGTAGAGCGTACGCCGTATTGGCCACGCCGCGTTCCGTTACGGCAAGTAGAGCGGCGCCGCACGCCACCCGCCATTAGCATTAGCATCGCCAACTTGGCCGCGTAGCCGCGAATCTACCGTGCAACGGAACGGTAATACTCTGTTCTCAATGAATATCTAAGCAATTAATGGTGCTAAGTGGGGGCAGCAGGCAGCAGCTTTTTGAAATCGACGGGCCCGTAGCATCGTAGGAGATTTAGGCTTACACGCTATGAGGTTTACTACTTGTTTCGATTTACTTCGTCACTCGCCCCTAGTATAACTGGATCCTGAGTTCGTTTATATTACAAGTATGCGTAATCGAAAGTTTATAATTGGTTCAGCAGAATTGAGTTGTCAGTATGAGTTGTGTATAACCAGCAAAGACCGCACGAACGTTTCAAGTCCCAGTTGTCGCAATAAAACAACACGTGGAACGCTCGAGTCGGGTTATAATAATAAAATATTTATCTTATGCCTACCTATAGATAAGTATAGCTCCCCTCATTCCTGCGGGAAAAGACTTTTTCTTCGGTTGATGTCAAATTACTCGGTTGGTTACGAACTTCTGATTTTACTGCTTTTAGCCCTGTTGTTTTACAGATGGACAAGATAAATTTGTCACAACACCTACCTTGAAAGTGAATCAATTATAGAGATAGGACATGACGATGTTTTTATTAGAGTACCATCTAAGCCGAAAGATACTCATTTTGTCTTAGTAATTCCGTTTCTCATATGGGTAAGAACTATATCTTTATATACGTACATACATATTTCTATTTTTTATATATACGGTAACGTGCGATCTTTTACTTACTTATTGCTCTACTATTTTTTCCCATGGGAGAAGTGAAAATAAGAGTATTACACATTCGGAAAAAATCGAATAATTATTTCTAACTCGGACATGATGCTTTGAACCCCTCACTATGCTCAGGACTCCATGTTAGACTCCAGAGGAATACTCCGAGATTCCATTCAGGAGTGCTTCGTTTCGTTCATGATTCAACACGCCGACCCTCGATGAAATATTGCATTTTCATCATCATCATGTCAGCCGAAAGACGTCCACTGCTGGACATAGGCCTCCCCCAAAGACTTCCACAATGACCGGTCCTGCGCCACCCGCATCCAGCGGACACCCGCGACCTTCACCAGGTCATCGGATATTATATTGCATTTTACTCCCTTGCAATTCAATCTACTATTCGTGTTTTCTGGCTAACCCTTTAATCAAGAGTGGGATGATATTTATTTATTTAATTTAGGTCTTTCGCTAGACCGAATGTTACAAGTTTTAATTTAATCGTATGGCATTTATAAGTATTTACGAACCGTGAGATCTTCGAGAAGACAAGTACGGTTGCCAGTTTTTACATGTTACAAGTGCGATATAGATACGAGAATTGATTTCCAAAAAGAACGCTGCTGATTTCACTGTATTTAGCACAGTTCTTTTACATATGCGTTTTGGATGCGTGAATGTCAAATTCCTTATTCGCGTACTGTAACTCGTCTGCTTAAGTGCACAGGTCCTAGGTAATAATTCATAATTAGAGTGAGTAATTAAATCAATTAAATAATTGTTTCTATTGCGTCAACGGCTTCGTGGACTGCGGCATCCGGTCTAGTCACCGATTCTAGCTGTCAGCTTAAACGTAACAGCTTTAAATAATTTGTGAATAGCTTCATTGTAATTTTTGTTGGTGTTGGTGAAAAAAGCAATACGAATTTTCGTATTTTTAAAATGCATTAAGGCAAGGGAATGAGCGGTAATTGTACCAGTAATAAAACACTTCGAAATCTATTTTTGTTTGCGCAATGAGCATCAAAATAGAATATTTTATTATCTACATAAACAAACCACAGTGAGATAAAAATTATATCATGTTATTCTTCCTTATTTCAGGCGTAGATACATTATGCCTTGCCTGCATGTACGTACATATGTATATGATATGCCCGTGAAAATACGTAGAAGGTTCGGTTCATGTCATCAAGAATGAGTACTTATTTATTTGAGTTTATACTTTAGAAGTCACGTTATTTCACGTTTAAAAGGTTTTTGTTGGCAGTAACGGCAGGTAAAAGTGACTCAGGTAGTCGCGAGAAAAAAGTGCTCGCAGAAAAAACAGCCGGTATTGTGCAAGCGACACCCTTCGGAACACGGAACGCACAGAAAAAAATTGTCGATGCCAAAGTTTCTGGATTATTAGGGAGCTAAATATCGCATGTTCATTTCATTATTTTAATTCATTTGAATGTATTTGAGGTAAATTTTTTGACATGTTTTGGACGGCAAAATGTCCTCGGAATGAAGTCTGGAAACCATCTGGAAACTCAGGACGCCTGGCAAATGACATGTGTCCCGGATCGCGTTGTTTTTATTATTATTAACGCATACTCCTTAAATGTATTACTCCAAAATACTCTGAAAATAAATTTCATAGAATTCCTATAACTATAACCCTAATAACTATAACTTGGCTAGATACCTATGCTATGACACTTTCACCTACACCACACCAATAACTGCATTCGATCGCTGTGATGTAGGTTAGCTTTAACATTCCTAAAGGAATATAATACTAATCACTTATTTACTACTATACTTCTAATTTAACCGGAGCGTGGACATAATAACTATTATACCTGTAACTAGTCTGACAAATTAGCGGTTGACAGTTCCCTATCAGTTCATTTCATATCAAAGCCACGTCATGCGTCAATTCAAGGGTTAGATAAAAACTCCGTACAAACATGTAAACTTATACGCAGTTACTTAATTAGGCAATTACTTACCCAGTAAAAGTAGAAAATCATATAATAAGTTTATTATAGCTTTTAAAAGTGAGGCAGCAGCTGCAGTGCACAAATGATCTCATTCAAGTCCACTTAAGCCGCGCGCTCCAGACTATATCGTTAATTCAATCATTCCTGCCTACTCCACGCTGTGCGCGATGCGAGGTTACGTCGGCTCCGCCACGCCTTTGTCCTGCCTGACACAACGACGTCGAAACCGGAAACCAGTCACCATTGATAAAACAATCCAATGTGATTGGTACAAGTGTACAATTTACAAGGAAAATATGAATATTTCAATAATTCATGAAGTAACTTCTGGTAGATACGTTACTACTTAATTGAACAACTCACCGTAGCTTCTGGCTTTGCTAATACATATTACATACTACCTGGCCATAGTACGGGCCGTGCACCTCCCTGCGACGCCGTGTAAGAACAACACAATACTAGCGCAAACTGCAACGACGCCATGCCATCCCGCTAAGAAAACTTACTTATTTAAAATCCGTGTTTTTTTTTGTTGTTTTAAAGGTTTCATTGACATCTGTGTATATCTTATAGCATATAACATCTCATGCTGCGTGATACTAGTATATAAGAAGATAAGAAGATATTATGCATAGCCTGAGGTACCTATATCAAACATATTATTTTGTCGTTATGTTTTCAAGCTATCGTCTGTAACTGCAAATGGACAAGACCTAAATAATGATATTTAAGTATAGCATAATATCTATGGTTGATGAATATATTTTCACTAGCCTGTGCCTGCTGGAAAGACTCTAATTACAATATTTTGTCTTGTACACAGAACTGGCTACACTTAGACAAGCAAAATGGAAGGAAAGCATCATCAAGGAACTCCGGCCACCGGTGAGTACCTACTCATAATAAATACTTGTAAAGGATTGGTCCGTCTTTAACGAGAGCTGTCGTTCTGCTCCTTTCCTAGACAGGGCGAGTGAGGTGTACGTACACGGGAGGAAATTTGCAAATCAGAATCTACATACATATGTATGTGGTTATCACGAACTCCTTTACTAATTTTGAATGATTAACTATACTTACTACCTGGTATTTATTGTTTTGCCTAGCGTTTTAACACGACCGCTTGACCACGTATATGTCGAACATATATGTATACCTATATTATGTATGTAGCAGGCTGGAGTCGTTATGTAAAGTTTTCATTTCATGTTAACGCCCCTCCTTTCCATTAGTACGAGTATATTGACAGGGGTTACTAGCTTTTGGCAACCAGAGTTGCCAACTTTGCACATCCCCAAATGTATTTGTCAAGTAGAGATGAGACAACATTTTATTTGTAAAGCGGTTAGGCTACTTTTTAAAGTTGAAATTTGAAGTATGAAATCTAGTGAGTCTGAAATATATCCGAGGATTCAGTGTGCGTCCGTTAGCGCCTGGTTATTGAGATTGTAAATAATGGAAGGCTGACGGAAACACTTATGTTTCATAACTCAGCATCGGTCCAGTTCGATTACTTGAGTTCAGGTCGGGTTTCCTGGACTCATGACGAAACATATTAGGAATTACCCTAATAGCTACTATAATAAGCATTCCAAGCTAAATATACGTAATTTTATTAGTAACATAATGAGAATGACACATTGGGTATTTTTATACCACGTCGGTGGCAAACAAGCGTACGGCCCGCCTGATGGAATGGGTGACCACCACCACCACCACCACCATATCAGCCCATATCAGCCCTAGGACGTCCACTGCTGGACATAGGCCTCCCCCAATTTCATGGGGGGTAAATGCCATAATCGCCACGCTTGGCATGCGGGTTGGCGATCGCAGTATCTCCACCGCACTCTAGGAATGCTGCTGCCCATTCCCCGGTGGGTGACACTTGAAGGTTACCTACTTAGGAGCTATATCATCATCCTATCGATTTTCCAATACAGTGGCATCTTGAAGGATAATCCCTCTTTAAATAAACGAGTTTTTTCGTTCTTTTGTTTACTAATCTAATAATATGTACTAAGTAATAAATAACGTACTTAAATAGATTATTGAGTCCTACATAAAGAGCATAAACTAATTATTATTTTTTTAGTTTTTCGGTTCCAAGCCCTGGCCCGGGTCTTCAGCACTACCTAATTCCAAGAATTGGCGCAGGGACTAGTTTTACTTAGGAGCTACATATATAGTGCAATTAAAATACTCATTTTCGATGTTAAGAATAATAAAATTGCATGTTATCGCCGTTCTTTACGATAAGTAATTGTCATCAAGGTACCTATGTAAATCTTGCGCCAAAGTAAACATTAAGGACCTGAATATCTCTTAAGTCTAGAATTAAACATATACCAAGAGTTCATATGACATATAAATGATGATAGTTCAAAACCTAAAAATAGTTGGTCTTAATGCAGGTTGTTTTTATTCATGCAGAATGAAACGCAACGGTCATGCAAACGTCTACAAGACAGAGGTCAAAACACATTGATAATACATTGATGACTCATAGCTGACTGGCACAAATAACGAGTGTACAGTCACGTAGACTTATGTTTCGACTAGACAATGTTTCTCAAACCCACATGCATTTTCAAGACGATAAAGAACCTGCTTACTATAAAATGCTGCCCGAAATCAATTAAAGGCACCTTTTTTCACTTTTCACTCGTCACCTGATGTATAAAATATGGTTGCGGACCCTTTTCTTTTTTAGATAAATGCATACTTCATACGTGTTACATGATATGAGTTTACATAGTTCTTTGAATGGAAAAATAGGTAAGTATATGTTAGGAAATTCTTTTGGACATCGTCGCAGGAGATATGAGTGTTCTGATCTTCACTCTGTGTCGCCCTCGCCAACTCGTTCGATTCATTTCTTATTTGTGCTTGCGTGATATTGATATGTCAATTTCCCAACGAACGCTGATAAACCAATAGCCACCAGAAACACTGGGAAACTCAAAATAACCTTCTATAGACTCGTAAAGGCGAAAAAGTCGTTCTTGGAAATTCTACGATAAAATTTCTAACGCATTACTGAACTTAGCAATTCCAAATTCATATCTGTAGTAAAACAAACACTTATTTCAAAAGCATATTATAAGATAAATGATTACATCATGGATAGGGATGTTTGGCAGTGATAGCGTCCTGCACTGGTAATCTATCGCGAAAATATGTTTTCTACTGTAGCATTGTTATTTAAGTTATTTTGTAGTAGCTGACACTGTAATTTTATATTTAACTATACAATGTATATTGTTTTGAAAAAATGACTCCTCGCCGAGTTTCTTACGCCGGTTCTTCTCGTGGCAGAGGCAAGGCAGAGGTTTATTTTTCCGAACCGGTGGTAGATTATTGACGTTCATAGGTGCATGTAATATGCCTAATTTGAAGAATAAACTACTTTTACTTTTAATATCACTTCTGGGCCATACATAGTGAGATTACAAATATAGCTTATTAAAACTCAAAATGAGGGTTGCTTAAGTTTTTTTTAAACATATTTCGAAAGAAAAAAGCTATTTATTATATTATGCAATGCACACGAAACAGGAATTAAAAATATATAAAAGAAAAGCCTTAACGTGTAAGACACACAGAGGTAGGCACAATGGGTCCCGCAATGTGTGCGATAAAGAAAACGATGAGACTCAGCATGTACACATGTACCTCTATTCGCAGGTCATGCAAACTACGACGCTGTTATCCTTCGAGGCAAATTCGAAGTAGAGTCCGTTCATAGCTAGTACATGCAAATAATGTTGTTGAAAATACCAATGTATACCACTTCGAAAGTGTCCAAGAGGATTGAAATAATGTCAGTCGAAAACCAACATATAAAAAATACATGGATGTAAAACCCGAAAGTAATCAAATCACGCACCATGGTCCGACTTTTACGGATAAAGCGCGGAAAAATAAGTCTATAACCATAAATGGTAATAAATAAGTAATCCAGTAATTGTATATTTTTGGGTGCTTTTTATTCAGAATCGTAGATAAATAAATAAATATTAGGTAACATTTTCTTACACAAATCGAACTAGTACCATAGTAAGCTCATTATGGCTTGTGTTATGGTTACTAGACGACGATATATGTAATAGATATATATGGATATACATTGAATACATAGAAAATGTCCAAGTCCCAGGAACAAAACAACACCACAAACAACAAGTAGATAGATACTATCAATCTGATAAAAGAAAAAATGTTCCCGGATATTGCTATGTATTTTTTTTCTTCCAGCGCGTCATTCCCGTTCTATAATACAAAAGACGTAGTTGTGTATCATGTGTTTTTTCTTTAGTTGTGTCGGATTGGCTGATTTGTATACTCATGCCAAATGCCAGCTTTCTAATAGTAAGGATCACTGAGCTAAGCCGCGGACGGACAGACGGGCATGGCGAAACTATAAGGATTCCTGGTTTACTACGGAACCCTAAAAAATACATCTTACATAAATGTGACCACATTTTGAACACTTTTCTGGAATTCTGTAGAAAAGTTCATACGTACAGTTTTTTTGAAAACGCTCAAATAACGTAGAATGCAAGTCGGTGCGCGTCGAGGAGAACAATAGCCGCACCAGAGTCGAATATCTCACCAGCTTACTTAGTTGGCCGTTAAAAAACAAACCCGCCATTGTTGTCACACACATTCCGATAATGTACGTAGTATACACGTCCTACCACACTTTACTCAAGCGGGCACAGCTTGTACGCGTCAGCTAATCAGCTCCAACTCTGTCTAACATATTTACTCTTCTAATGTGATGCTTATCTTCCTTGTTTTTTCCTGCCAGAGGCGTACAGAGTAGACACAAGCAAGAATTCACAATGTCTCTTTTAACCTTCATGTCGTAGTGTGAGAAGGGATGGTCTATTGTAGGTACTCTTATTCATAGATTGTAATTGCTAACGCGCCTTACATAAATATAAACAGAAAAATTGCGTCTTGATATCCACGGTAGGTACATTCCGTGAACTGTCGTTCGTAATCTACAAAGGCTAAGGCCTTAGGTTAGCCTCTCTGTGTTTATACTGATATCTATCATTCACAAAAGGAGTGTCATTTAAAAATAATTAGGAACATTGTTTGCTGAAGTTGTGAGTTTCTTACAATCGCCTGTGGTAGCCATGTTGATATTTAAAAATTTACTTAAAATTCAAGCAATTTTTCTATAAAATTTGTAACAGTGGATCGATAGTCGATTTTACCACGGTTAAAAATATCGTTTTCGGGCAAGTTCTGTTCGAGGCTGGTAGTGGGAACTATATTGGCGTCACTCTCCACGATGTTGGAAGCCTGCCAAACGAGTCCATGCAATAACAGTCAGACATATATGTGTGCTCTGGACCTTGTAGTTGAAAATGATTGTACGCAATACTCGGTGCGGAGTCAAATACCAGCGGAAACTTTTAGTTCTCAATTCTGATTAACCTTTCATAAGATGGGTCTCAAATGTCAACAATATTCGCAAAGTATGAATAAATAACAAAAAAAAATAGATTCCATTCAGGACGGGATATACATATATGTATTAAAACGAGAACTTTTATAAGCGAACGAAGCACTGTGAAAATGTCTCGTCTTTTCAATACACATACAAATTGTACAGGAATGTCAAGTAATTTTTGGATATTTAGTAAGAAGTTCGAACGACGGAATTGTTCAGAACTTTTGTGCATTGTTATAGTATAAGTACTTCGGACATTATATGCATTCATCATAAATGAAATTCCATTGAAAATGACTATGAACCGACACAACACTCTCATGGGCCGACTATACCTAATAGACCGTAAATGTGAATATGAAGGAATAGACTGTGAATGTGAATATGAAAGGAGTCCAGTGTACATACCATTGATGGATACATCCGAGCCAACACGGTGTGCATAAACACCTGAACGACAATACAATACAATCATCATCCTCCTAGCGTTATTCCCAGTACAGTTGCATCCTGAAGGATGCGTGGGGTCCGCTACCTAATCCCAAGAGTTGGCGTAGGCATTAGTTTTTACGGAAGCGACTGCCCTCTGACCTTCCAACCCGAGGGGGAAACTAGACCTTATTGGGATTAGGCTTGTCAAGTGAGTGGACAACTTGACTGTTAGAAGTTCTCAAGCCGCCCGGAGGCCTCTAACTTGGCTTAACGACTGCTATCATAGACAGCAACCGGGATCAACGGCTTAACGTGCCTTCCAAAGCACGGGAGCGCTCAGTTAGTAACCACTCAAAGCTGAACGACAATACAATGAGAGACAAAAATTTACGTGTCTTAGTTTGCTTAACCGTACAAGGCATTTAACGATATAGGTACCTACAGTCGAGTTAAGTTAATTTTTGGATTGTATTTGTTCTATAGTCCCAAAGAGACACATCCAATTTACTCGACTGTACCCATTAAATATAACAACAGCGAGTGCGTCAGTAGATGAAGTGACGTCTCCCTCCAGTGCGTTTGATACGGCGCAGTTTCATCAATCACAACAAGCCGGTTATCGGCCGTGCACTCATCCTTTACTTGCATTGTATAGTTACCTGCCTCTCGTATGTTTTATTTAACTACTTATGCTCCAACTATTTCGCGCAATGAAACAAACAGTGAGCTTTTTGAAATATTCTTATTTCAAAATTCTTGTTTTCTGACCGATTTCCTTAAATATAACAGGTTTTTAGAAATAAAAAAAAGCTCTCAAAAGCTGCTCTCTAAGCAAAATAGAGAAGAGACTAGTGAATAACACCCATAGTCAAGTCAATTATCAAACAAAAACTACTAATTTTTATCGATCTAGGTACTAGGTTAGGTAAATAAATAACACACATTTAATAAAAAGCTAAATATTTTTTTTATTTTAATTTCATTTTAAAATTCCTTAGGAATCGTACCCTGCGCGACCATTTATGCTCCAAGGTGTGAGGATGAACGCCCTGCTGTTGGCAATTGGTGCGATAGTATGGCAGTGGGCATCATACATGTCAAAGGGCCCTAGCTCAGTGAAGTAATATCACAAAGTGTGCGCGCAGCGATTGATGCTCGTATATAATGCGAAATCTATAATAAATGCAGTAATGTGGTCAACTGGCCATTAAGTCATCCAGTTCACGCCATTACTCGGGAACTCTTTACTGGAATAACTGCAGGGTGCAGTGTAAACAACCTTATCTCATAAAAGCTGAAGATAACAAATGCAGTGAATGGACGCGCCCCTCCCCATTGCCTTGATAAGGCCAAAGTCAAGCTACATATCATAAGTACGAGTGTACTGAAAATATGCAAGTTTTATCTTACTAAACTTGAATACAAATATTTTTTTGTAATAATAGTAATAGCGGACATTGGAAGACTCTAATATTAAATTATGTTGTATTATATTAATAAACCATTATATCTCCTTCTAATTTTTTTTTAAACAAAAATATATTATCTTTTTCTACTTTGTTTTGTTAGTGATACATCTTAGTTACTATTTATCTATAAGCACGGAAATATTTTATACCTACCTACAGGTAAATTACTTTCGAGACGTTTTTGCATGTGTAGTACCTAGTATTTGCATATTTACAGGGACACACGTACACGTTGACGTAAGTACACAGGCACACGTCAACGTGTGTGTGACGCTGGCTACAGAGGTCACAACTACAAATGCAAAAACGTCTCGAAAGTAATTTACCTGTAGTTGCACATTATTTAAATTTGACATTTTGTAATCACAATTTGTCATTTTTAATTTTTGTATTTAATTGTATAAGTTTGATCGTTTATATATGCTAATTCTAATTTTTAGTGTAATAATAATTACATGTTATATTTTTATGTGTATACACAATTTCACATTTATTCATTAATTTATAATTGAATTGACATTTTAGTTACCTAATTGTATCATTTTGAAGATGAAATTTTAAAGAACTTTGCATGTCTTATGGCATGGCAAAACACAGATGGACCTTATAAATGTATAATATTAACACCTTTATACCTGTGTTTGTCAAATAAATTATTTTGCTTAAATTTTGGTTTTTTTGATTTTGATATCTTTGTAAGTATAAAATAGTTAAAAACATTTTTTTTTATTATGTATATATACATAAAGTATGTGTATTTAGATCATAAGTACGTACGATAACAGTACCTGATTTAATGAAATTTAGTATTTTACACCTTCGGTTGAAAATAAAACACAATTTAATAATTTTGTGTAACCTCCTGCATTAATTGTTTACCATCGAGAACGATGCTTGGGGCGACCCTCAGGACGCCGTCCTGTCGGTCGGCCCAAGTATGCTCTCTTCACCAGTCGATTTTCTCCCATCGTCTCGAGGTGGCCAAGCCAGCGAAGACGATGCGCTTTGGTTTCACCAATGATATTTTGGCTAATTTAGGAATTTATTTGTTTATTTATTTAGATAAGGTTAAAAACAAACCGAGCCTTAACCCCATACCCCATCTCGACGTTAGTCATCTTAAAGCTTTGCTTCAGGATCAGATACGAACTGTATAAAATGCCTACTACGTAGTAGCACTTGCGTAGAGCCGAAAGATTCGTAGCCAAAGCGCTGTAGAAGCACTCAATAGTCATAAAAAATTGCAAACCAGTGGGAACTGAGCTCTATGTCTGCATCGCTACTACTATTGTACATACATATATAGTAGCTGCATTCCTAATCAGAAAAAGGTGCTCACAAACATCAGAAAACAGCAAATCATTTTAGTAATCAGCTCTGGAAAGAAAGAATAATACACATTTTCACAAACACAAAATTAAATGTCGAAGTAACAGATAAAGTAAAACGACCTTATTCAAACATGCTCGGAAAAGTAGGACTTTCTTTCGTGATAATAGACTGTGATCTCGTATCGTCGTCGTCTATTTACAGGATGGTAAAGGGATTTCTTAATTCCAATATGAGGGAAAATTTTAAAAACAGTTCACCCTGGCGGGATTAGAGGCCGTGACCGCTGGAAGCCGTCCATCGCTTTTACCAACTGAGCTACCGCGGGTATCGCTCGTGGCAACGAATCCTTTAATCAGTTCAGCCTCCTAATTAAGCCTTACGGAGGAGTGTAGCGACATCTACCACAAAGTTGCTACAACTTTGAAAACGGCACCGACGTCTCAAAATTCCACTGAGATCCTTAGTAATAATCTGCTACCCCATTCGAAACTTGAACCCACGACGGTCTGGAGCTGTAGCAAGTGACAAGAATATCTCTATAAGCTTTCATATTGATTTTCACTGTGACAAGGTATGAAGTGGCCCAGAAATCAACTTCCTTACTACTACTAACGCCATTTTGGAGCTGTGATAAACGTTTATGAATAAGGACGCAGAGTAAATACAGGTACCTACGTACTATTTTTACACACATTTCATGTGTTCTACATGTAGAACTTTTTCCTAGAGGCGCGTCAATGGTAAATTTGCGCCGCGCCGTCATTGGTGTTCGGCTGACGCGACGTTCACAAAAAGGTCAGCGTATACGCTGCATACAGCCGTGAGCCGACAGATGGGCTTGAATGACGGCAGTTGTAAAAGTTAGCGAAAAAGCGAGTGGCATTGAACCCGGCACGGCGAATGCACCGGGCTTCGGTCCGTTAGCTTTACCCGAGGTCAGGGTATCGTAGTGATCCAAAGGATGTGCGATTAGATTTTGCGCGAAATTATAAGACTACCGTTCGGATTAAGTAATCGAGAATTATTACCTAGATTATATTAAATGTTACAATTAACACGGAGGGCGTTCTCAGACGCGCCTAACTGTGAATACATATGTAGGTGTACCAGATACGAGACGGGTTTTATCGTAAACGATAAGAAATGCGCAGCAGCATGTAATTTGGAGTGTTAAGTTATATTATAAATCAATGAGACTACAAGACAAGAGAGAACTTGTCGATCGGAATAGTATTATGGAATAGTACCTTCATTGTTTAACGAGGGGCGTAAGCGGAAAATTGCGAACGAGAGTCGATCATAATCTTTTGATGATCGAGTTTGAAATTTTCTTACGCCCGAGTTAATCACAATGTTTTTCATTACATTTGCTAGGAAAAAAAACTCCAGCATCTATCTAAATTGATGATATCTACAACTCTAGTATCAGTGCATGATCGCTGGGAGCAAAGCAGTATTCTTGCGGCGCACGGCCAATTAGATTTTTCTGCTTAAAATATTTTAACCAATCACAGAGCAGTACTCTTGTAGACCGCGGCTAATTAGACTTTTTTAAACAAATCAGATTACACACTAACTTATAACTCCCTCGGGAGTTATGATAATCCATAATTTCCACGTGAGGTTAATCAGCTTTAACTGCTTTATACGCCTGCATACAATGATACCCTTTACGAGCAAGTACGATATGAGTATGACATAGATCTACCTTAACCTTACGCTCGCCCGATGTATCCTTGCGGTTTATCCTAGTGGTTAGTAGTTACTTGGTTAGTGTCTACAAAACTGACGGTCCTGGGTTCGAATTATTTAGGGTAAATATCATTTATGAATGTCTGTTTCTAAGTCTTGGCTTTTTCTACGTATTAAATAATATCATTATCTAGTACCCGGAAAGCCTTACTGAGCTTACTATGAGCCCTAGTGTGATTTGTGTATTATTGGTATATTTATTGTCCCAAATTAAAGGGAAAAATTTAAAAATTTAATGCTCCGAGCAGGATTTGAACCTGCGACATCTGGCATACGCGTCCAATCGCTCTAGCCTCTGAGCTATCGGAACAACCAAGATCATCCACGAAATCCTTCAATAGTTCCCTCTTACAACGCCTTAGGGAGGCGTACAGCGACATCTACCGTAGAAGACTTAGGCTTCTATGAACGGCACCAACGTCTCAAATTACATTGAGAAATTGTCAGTAACAATGCGCCATCCCATACTAAATTAATTTTGTACTAAAGCAGTAACGCTAATAATAGTAATTATTTATTGTCCCATTAATATTCTGCATCTCTGATATTCAAGACGTATCCGTAATATTTCGCTATAAAATTTATTCAGCAGTAATATTTCGAGTAAAACAAAACGTTGCTTCAGATTCATTTGCAAATTCGTTCCATGAAAACACGATACAATTTTAACCCTTTGCTGCACAGAGTCTACAGAATACTGTGCTACAGATATCGAACGTGCTTATACGTAGGGCTTAACCACATATCCTTTACTTCACATATCGCACGGGAACGGGCAAGCATGTATCTTCAAACAGAACTCAACTTTAATTGCCATTTAAACTCCAATTTGATTGTTTATTGAATAAATACTTGACACGTTTTGACGATAATTATTCATTTTATAGTTTTGAAACAAATTGGATTCGCATTTTATTGAAGAAGGGTCCTTTTATCCTTCCCGCGTAGAAAAAGTGGTATGATACATGATATCTACGAGTATGTGTCTTATTTAGGGCCTTATCACACTGACAATTTGCGAGTATTCGCAAATCGCCGACGTGATAAGGATACATTATAATAAACCACATATAGTATGTACCGTACCCACTGTAACACTAATTCTAATATGTGAGTTTCACGCATATTTCTGAAGTATCCAGTACCCACATTTGAAATTAAGTCGATGCGATATTAAATACACAACCCAAATGAATCGAATCGTCACATCAAACTATTTCTACAAAGCTTTAATTTAGAATACACGTGGGCGGAAGGATCCGGTTCTCCAAAAGCCAAATAGATTTTTTGGATATAGTGAATTTAATTAAATACCTCTTGAACTTATTAGGATTATCGATACTGGGCATGTCTATTACTCGTGTACCCAGTATATGTAATAATAATATATAGCGCAATGATAACGCAATAAAATCTCCCGGGCGAAGTGCGGTAAGTTACATAATTGTTTACTTTTGAATTAACTTGATTAGGCCTCTGAATCGAATGTTCATAGTGTGAAAAGGTCGACATTATGTAATGCTCGTCTTTGTCCGTCGTGACTTAGAGTCCCCAGTACGCTCGGCTGAACTCGATTCTCCATACAAACGTAGTTTCGTTCTCATTTTAAAACGCCTTGCTGAAATAACATGAAACTTTGTATACACAATGGGAGTATACAGAAATTGTAATAAAAAAAATACAGTGAGTATGAAAACATTAATAATCGCTGTATTTTTTCTCCATTATAATTTCAAGCAAGAGAAACTAATTTAGATATGCCGGACCCGATTGTGTATATAAAGTTTCATGTTATTCTAGCATGGCGTTTTAAAATGAGAGCGAAACTACTTTTGTATGGAGAACCGAGCTTACTGCGGACTCTTAAATTTTTTCTCAGACTATTACGTATTTATCGCGCAGTCAACGTCAAATGTAAGTCCACATTTTTGCACCTTATTGCGCTGTGATAAGGTTACGGTTAACTTTTTTGGTGATTACTGATTTCTGCTGTTGACTATACCTTGGTTCCGTCCCGCAGCGGTACGATAATCCCCGTTCCCTTCGGTCTCTCACGCTGAGTTCTTTGATCGGGCAAACCCAATTACCTACGGTTCTTGTAATTGATTCAAAGGCAAATACTCTTAAGAATGCGTCGTAAAAGTTCAATACACTTCATGATAAACATCATGTAAACAACTTCGTCGATGAAGGGACTAAGTAAACACAAGAAGAGATCTTTGCAATTTAGAACTGATAAAATGAGAAAACTTAAATAGATGCCTATGTGCGTTGACATTAAGATGATATATTTTTAAATTCTCATAAAACGTGAATAAGTGCATATATGCATAAAAACAATACCTAATGTTAAAATTGATTAAAACTACGTTACGACAACATAATTGACGAGATAAAGATTACATGCATATGTCGCAGGCGGATTGTATAATCCGCCGTTTTACATTACGGCTAGCCGTTATAAGAAACAGGAGGCCAATTCTCGGGCTGCTAGAGACGATGTCTATTAGACATCTCGATAAAAAAATGATGGCGGATGTCGATCGAAAACCCATTTGCGTATTCTCCAAATGTCACACTCGATATATGTCTACTTCCAGCGTTCGAGATGCAACGAGTGGTCAGTAGCGATCGAGATGGTTTTATCACAATTTTTTTGACATTTGATCTGCCAGTGGCGGTAAATATCGACAACTTAAGTAGTCGGTCGACAGTTCACAGCAGCACAAAATGAACAATTTGCGTAAAATATGTCGATTCATTTAAATTATTTAATGGCTAAAGACTTTTAAATATTTTTGATACGTTCAGTTGTTGAAATTCGGTTGGCGTAAAATATTGACAGCTCTCAAATATTTCAAGTAGTCTTTGACTCAAAACTGTCAAGTCAAAACAGTTTTTATGCGTTCCATTTCACGTAAGTAAATATTATTATATAAAATGATTTATTATCATATTTTTTATTTTTATTTTTATTTATAGCCTCTTGTTCAGAATATAAGATAAATTACAATATAATGCTTAAAACTACAGTAACCGTTGTATTATAATTCTGTGTGCCTTCTGGCATAGGCCTCCCCCAGTCTTTTCCACTCCTCCCTGTCTGTGACCACTCGAGTCCATGTCTTGCCGGCGATATCTACAATTTCATCCTCCCATCGTTTACACTGTCTACCTCTCTTTCGTTTGCAGCCTCTTGGGTACCATGTTATCAGTGTTTTGCTCCATTTCTCAGGTCCTCTTATTGTATGTCCTGCCCACTTCCATTTAAGTTTTTTAATTTTGTATGAAACATCCTCAAGTTTTGTTCTGTCCCTCAGTTCTGAATTCTTTATTTTGTCAATTCTTCTCTTCTTGAGTATGCTTCTTTCCATGGCTCTCTGCCTTACTTTCAGTTTCTGCATTGAGCTTTTGTCAGTGCCCAGGTTTGGCAGCCATAAGTAAATATTGGCAAAATGCATGTGTTGAATAACTTCCTTTTTATCATATACTCGATAGTAAACTTTTATTATCATATACTCGATAGTAAACTAAGACACTCGAAAAAAACGGAACGCGTATTACAATAGACATTGAGATCGTCGTTCGACATACATAATCTCGATCGTGCCCTCTAGTATAGAGTAGTCTAGTATTCTATTAATAGGAAATTTCGCTGTGTTCGACATCTAGGTGAGATTTTCAATAAACATTGCGTCAATCGAGATCATTTTGGATAGACATCATCACGAACGGCCCGAGAATTGCCCCCCTGAGCTGATTTGTATTACAGTGTGTCAACGATTAGCCGATTGTCATAGCGATACGTTCTACAATATGGCGACTCAGGCTCACGTTTAGCCATTTCTTTTCTGGCGCTTCGCCAGCCGCTGCCGAGGCACGCTCGGCTCGTACGAGTAGGATCGCAGTTCCTCCTAACTGATGATGAATTGTGTTTCTTTAACTCGGTTAGCCGTAATGTAATACGGCGAAAAAGAGGCGGCTACTGAACCGCTGTTTTAGAATGAATCGAAGAACGTAAGGCAGCTGTATTAAATCCGGCTAATCGTTGACACGCCGTAATACAAAACGGCTAACCGTAATATAAAACGGTGGATTATACAGTCCGTGGCTACGACACATATACTTATATATAACTAATCAGTAAGTTTGTATTTGTATTAGTGTACTGGTTGAACTTAAAGGAATGGCAATGGTAATATCTAACTAATCAGTAAGTAAACTTATTTGTTCATTTCGACAGCATAGCTAGGGAAATAACTGGAAACCGAATCATGATTTTAAATTGATAACAAAATCAGAATAGTAATAACCTAAAAAAGTTACCATCTGTTACCTACGTTTCCCTCTTTTCACACAGTCCCTTAGTAGTTCTTTTACTATATTTTATCATCAGCAAAGTGTGGGTGTGGATGTTCATTCATTTCGGATCTCGTTGCGGTATGTGTGGTATAGACAGGTGACATTAGCAATAGGCTTGGTGTCGCAGCAGGCTACCGTCGGCAATATGGCAAGCGCTTTACTAACCTCATTGCGGGGGATGAACGCCGCCACCGCTCCGCCTTCGCTAGGAGCGCGCGTGCGCGATGCGATCGATCTCCAAAAACCGCAAGCTTTTCCAATACTCCCCAACTTAGATAGAAAACCTTTATTACTTATAAATGTAAGGGCATATTTTATCTCATAATAACACATACTTATAAAAAAACTGTCTACATAAAAAACATACAAAAAACGTCACGGGTGTGTTTTACGGACCTGATAATAAAAAAACTAAGGAGTTCTCTCGATTTCTCCGGGAACCCGTCATCAGACACTTAATGACAGTCGGACCAACTAGAAAGCATACCCTTTCAAGCAATAAAATATTTTTCGATATCTGTCTTATTTATAGTATCCGAGTAATTGGCGGAAATATTTCGACGAATTGAGGAAATCCGTCACGCCATACCTACATGTAACCAGAAGATGAAAAAAATTAGTTTGTGTATATTGACAAATACTATCAACGGTTTGTGGTTTGAACGAGACAATTTGAATATTTTTAAGTTATTTCTGAAAACCTGCCTCACCCTAGGAAAAGGCGTAAGCGCTGTGAGATTCGACCTTTTTTAATTCACAGTACATGTAAGTGTTATTTTATTAAATTAGGACTGTTAGTAGTAAGTACAGAACCCTTAATTGCGTGGTCCGACACGCGCTGGTCCGCTATTTTGAAGTCGGTTAAAAAAACCTTTTATCCATACTCATCTACAAAAGTTACAATATATAAAATACAGTATTTACATGCATATTTGGTGGTGGTGGTGGTGGTGGTTATATGGTGTATGGGCTTCCAGCACAGTCTCACTCTTCAAAAAAGGCGTGAAAATGTTTCTTACGGGTTGGCAACGCTCGTGTCGCCTCTGGTGTTGCAAGCGTCCATATGCGACGATCTTATCTTATTTATATGAGGGCCCTTGCGGATGCACTTCGACCCAATGGGATCTGGGATCTTTGTGCAATTGCCCCATATGCGACGATAACCACTTACCATCAAGTGGACCGTACCGTCAGCTTGTTTGCCACCAACGTCGTATTAATAAAAAGTTAATTAGAACTAATAGTATTAATATAACCTACATAGTGACCGATATAGCCCTCCGAATCGCTAAACTTAAATGGCAGTGGGCGGGGCACATAGCACGTAGAACCGATGGCCGTTAGGGCGGAAAGGTTCTCGAGTGGCGACCACGTACCGGATGGCGTAGCGTGGGCAGGCCCCCCACACGGTGGACCGATGACCTGGTGAAGGTCGCGAGTGTCCGCTGGATGCGGGTGGCGCAGGACCGGTCATTGTGGAAGTCTTTGGGGGAGGCCTATGTCCAGCAGTGGACGTCTTTCGGCTGACATGATGATCATGATGATGAACCTACAAAATATTTATAACAGTTTAGTAACTAAAAACTATGTGTCAATAGGCGTAATGGTATGAATCACATGTTTTGTCATTCGCTACGAACTAAAATTTATATTTTCACTAAACGATTCGACTGCCTTTTTTCTCACGATTCATCGAACAAGCACTTAGAATATCATGAAATCCAGAAGATTTCTGATTTTCGTACACTGTGCCAACTAAACGTCAACTTGTTTTTCTGAGTATCAATTAAGTTTAGCAAAATAATTTACAAATTATGCTTTGGACGCGCGTAAATGTCTCTTTTGTAAATGTTTATCTTGTGTGCAAAAAATTGTATGCCATGAAATTCAAATTCTCGGCTCATTTTTAAAGTCCGTATATACCTACATGTATTATTAAACACGTACCTTTTTATTAAACCTTGACGTTTGCGAAATCATAAATACCGATGGGGCCATAAAACACAAAGATGGAGTGAAGGTAGATCTAAATAACAGTTCCCATAGTAAAAATTATAGTTTTATTTGTCTACTATCGTACAGGTCAGCTGTCGGTTCCCATAGAAAAGAGTTGACAGACGTTTTTACAGTGTATCCTACTTTACTAGTACAAAACATAAACAAAAGCGTGTTTCTATATTATAATTCAGTTATTATAGCAATTTACGGGGGTAGGCAGACAAATGCTAATAACATTACAAGTTTAATCAGTGTAGCGACAGTAGCAGGGGCGCCTCGCTCGCGAACGGTTTCCTTTCGCCGTCCCTTACCATCTCCTCACGTTGCTCACCTGTCTCGCCCAATCGTCTGGGAGCAGTAAATCTAATCACGTGCCCAAGTGCCCACTTGTTGAAACAGAGCGGTCGGTAGCGGCCATACATTTTTACCCTATAAAATCTCATGCTATCAAAGTATCTTCAAATAATTACGCATTTTTCTTTCGATTTGAATTTGTTGCTTAACTTTTTTTTGTCTGCCAACAGGTATGGATCTGCCGATAGCAAAAATTGACTATTGCTACATATTCTTAGCACAATTCGAGATTGTCGGTAAGTTTGACTACATTAATAGAACATTAGTACATTCATTTGTTGTTTTGTCATTTAGCAATAAGTTGTGCATTATTATTAATACTTTTGCCCAATGCGAATTGTCACTAGTTGTTATTTTGTGTTTTCGCCTATGCCCAGCCTCTGCATTTGCAATGCGTTCTATGTACAAATAATGTTAAATGTAAAGTGCGTTGTGTGAAAAATAGTCAGGTGTGTAAAGGTTCTATTTTCGCTTGTTCCAGATTTAATCGCGATCGTTCTAGAAAGGATCTATTCCGATACCGAAGAGGAGCCGATACTGATATAGGCGGCTGCAGCCGGCTGCATCAGAATGCCCGTCCTTCAACTGTGCAGGTAATAATCACTCATTGTTGCCGTTTTTGATTACTAATATACCATCATTTAGACAAATAATTTACTAGACATTAAGACATTGATTTTTGTTTTATTGAGCGAATTGTTAATTTGTTTTTGCTATTGCGATTGTGAATATTGTGATTGCGATATTTAGTTACGATAAACAACGTGCACGACACCACATCATCAATAACCTCAAAAAAGGAACGTCACTATTTGTAATAACGAACTCTCATGACCATTATATACGATTGTACAAACTGAAAATTAACTGTTATCTTTCTAACTTTTGATAAATAAACTGAAAGCTAATTATATAAACTCTTTTTCGCATGGTAGCAGTTATCAAGTGATGCCAAGATCCACGTGTCAGAGATGCGCCATTTTGTTCCCTGAAAGTTGTCTTATTGTGTAATAATAGGGCAGACATGGTTCATCTTGTCCTTTGTCACACGATCAGTCCATCATATAGGCCCGCTGCAGCGACCGAATTGTATCTAGATATATAGCAGACGTAAACCAGACCGAAACAATTCATTTGAATGGGTTTTGTAATGAATTTCGACAGCAGGCGACGCGGGGAGCCACGGGTGCCGTGCGGCGGCGCGCCGGCCGGCGGCTTGCTCAGGTAGGTCCCTCCTCGCCACCCGTAACTATCAATGGCTCGCGATCCGCAACCTCGATGAATAACAATAACACCATTCGCAGGTATGATGACGACACAGTCACAATTGACATCAATGTCATGGTAACCTCGTCATGTCCAATGCGTAACTACTTATAAGTAGTTATTTAATCAGTGGACACTTTATATTAATTTTAAATGGCCTTAACGGCCATCCCTTTGAAAGACAATGGACAAGACGAGGGTAGATTTTTTAAACATTACTGATTAATTTTCTTTTATACACGATCATTAAGGAGTAATTCTTGTTTACACACTACTGTTCTGAAAGTCAATCTGACTCAATTTATCGCATATGAAAATAATATCTAGATACTGTGTTGAGCGCGCTCGCTTCCACGCGCCCCTAACTTGGCGAACGGGTGCTCAGTGTTCAACATATTTTTTTTGTTTAAAGATCATTTATTCTCATTAAGAGTTTACAATTCACTTATTATGAGAACTTAAAATTAGACACAAGTACATGTTTGTAATGAGCGAGAACATAAAAATATTCATATATATATTCGATATGTTAAGTGAGATTGATTCGCCGTTATTTTTAAATATTGTGTCAATTTCATTTATTACTTAAACAATTTGTTTATGATTGACTATCGTTTTTTTAACAGGTTGTGTTCTTATTTTTATTTCGACATATATATGCTGTTAAGCGATTTCCTATTGTTCTTAGATTGTGTTAAATTTTTAATTTTGTTAACACACACTTCATTAAACAGTTCTTACATTAAATTGTTTAGTTACGCAGTAAACATTTTTACATTGTATATTGGTCGTGCAGTTTTACTTGAATCTCTGTGTGACTTGAATCACTACATAGAATACATTATATTTATGGTACTTAATATATATATATATATATATATATATATATATATATCTAAGTATCTTACATTTACTGTAGTATGACTACGTACTACAATTATGCACTGGTATACTAGCACTGTCCTGTACTATCTACATATAATAAATAGTATTTCCATTTTGTATATTTACAGTGTATCTCTGAATGTTTTACGAGTTAAATCATTACATTTCTCAATACAACTCTAAATCAACACGTATTACCATATACCGAAAATTATACTTACCTAAATCCTACAAAGGGAATTATTTCATAATTTTGATATTAATGAAGTTACCAAATGTTACCAATCAATTAAGAATAAAGACAATATCGCCAGAATAAACATTACAAATATTCGACAAATCTTAATCCGGAATGCACTCGAAAATTAAGCGTCTGATGGTGACTTGGTGAGACCCGCTCAGTTTCTAGAACAAAAGAAACAACCTATATTATTATTAAAATACTCAATTCCTAATGGATTTATTCATACTATTTCATCAAACCTATTTTATCCAAAATGCCGCAATCTTATTTGTATCTGACAGAGGTTTGTCAAGTTTGATGGACATGGGAGTTAGTTCTAAATACCAACTCGTACTAAGCAGGATACAATATCGATCAGTAAAGGAAGTATACTCAGTGTATTAAGTTATAATTCTTAGCCATAGGTTGGACAAGTCTTTGTTTTATGTAACATTTCTTGTATTATATGTATTAGTAAAAAATACACAATTTATACTCATCGCTATAATGATGCCCTAAATCAGTCAAATAGTTACTCATATTCTTCATTACACTTTCGCTTAACTTTCTTACTAAGAACTTAATCCGTCTTATCCGTAATTGTTTAATTTCCCTTAATGTAGGTCAAAAATCATCCATAAACAATGAGGCCATAACTGATGAGAGTAAACTACCCGTAATGTGTTTTTATTTACTGTTCTGTTTAGATGGTAGAACTTTGCTAACACAGACTTCAACATATTACAAACATTGTTTGCAAGTGGTAATACAGCGCTGATTGATTCATAATCATAATCATGTCTTTGCATAAAACATGGTTGCTACAATAGATGGCATGGTGTACAATTAAATAACAGTCTCACATGTTTTGCCAGTTGATGACATGCAAATACTTGTAAATAAGGTCATTTTATTCTAATTACTTGGTGTCAACGTTCTGTTTTATAAGTAAAAATAAATAAATAATCTAATAATGGACCCTGTGAAAAGAAGGTCTCAGTTTCAGCTTCGGTAAAAATGCTTTCGTAAGTATGCGTGGATTTCCGGATTTTTAACTGTTCTCTACAGTTCGCATTTCTCAACTCATTTTCGTAAAAAAAATCTGCTTATTACGTACTCCTAGAAGAGCTAGGCAGGGCACATGAGAAAATTAACGGAGTCATTTCAAGGAACTCAGGTAAAGAGATTGCTAAATCTAAACTTCATGAAGGCAAAGAATCTGAGAAAAATAACATTTGCATTACAATTATAGATTGTTTGTTTGACAGAATACCCACTTTTTAATTTTTGGTTTTTAATAATCTACCTCAATGCAACGATTGTTTTGCTCATTTGTACTGAGAGAGATTTAATGTAAACTATGTATTAAATAAGAAAGAAAATGGAGAACAAAAGGAGCACATTTTTTCAATTTTCGAATATTTTTTCAATAAATAACAATAAATGACGGGGACTAAATTCAGATATATAAATTTGCGAATTAAATTGCTAATAATGTTTATCTTGCTTATTTTTTTAGCTAACTAAATAAAACGTTATTTCATGAAAATCAAAATACAAAATTATATTTTAGAGAAATGTAATACTTATATACATTTTACTACTAAATTTTACCAAAATCTTCGCTTAAAGTTTCCCTTGAACTCGCAATAAATTTTTCGACGCAAATTACATAAATGGCGTGTTATTTCCAATAGCTTGACTCAAACAATTTGTACGGTTCTCGTAAGCCAGCTCTCTACAACCAATATTTCGAAATTTTGATTACAGGAATACAGATTCTAACTAAACCTTATATGGACTCTTTGAGCCCTTAGACGAAACCACAAAATAGTAAATAGTAATACAAAACAAAACACTTTATTGTCAAAGAATTGCCACCTTTATGCCAATTATTAAAAAAAAAGGTCAAGTGCGAATCCGACTCGCGCACCGAGGGTTCCGTACAACTATTGTGTACCAATCCCAATCCCATTAATTCAGGAAAGACCTTGTAATAATCGAATGCCATGGGTACAGCGCCATCTATAGGCGCATTTTGTTACTAATTTGCGCGACTGAATAACGTAGTACGAATGTTGGTCGTCCAAGGATTTCAACCGATTGTAATATTTTTTTTCTTTGGAACAAGGTATTTTCAGCATATTTACATGACAAAAATACACGCAAAGGTGATTAATTACAAACTTAGTTTAGAGATGTTGTTTGATGAAAAAATACATACATATATTATATAATCTACATAGAGATATCCTTATATTTTTCCTAGAAAATTGTACATTGATGTTAACGTTATATGTATAATAATTTCAGATCTTTTTCTTATAGAACTTCGGAGGAAATTTAACTAAGATAGAATCCTTAATTTTCATATATCTCAAAAATCTATTTAAAAAGTAATTATTTACTGTGTGGGCGGAATCAGATCGTAGCATAGGGCAAGAATGTCCTGGAGTCGGTACTAAACAGGATTTGCAACTAATATAACATACACCACCACCACCATATCAGCCAAAGGACGCGTCCACTGCTGGACATAGGCCTCCCCAAAATTAACGGGGGTTATTATGCCATAATCGCCACGTTGGCATGCGGGTTGGCGATCGCAGTATCTCCACCGTACTACAGGGATGCTGCTGCCCATCCCCCGGTGGTCTTAGGACGTACAGTCGTAGTTTTAGGACAAGCCCGGGTCCGGGGATCATCACTAGCTCCAATAACGAACGCGTTCATTTCATAAAACTAGTTCACAAATTTAATTTATTAGTATGATTAAGTATAGCTATTGTTTAATTATTATATTTTTCCATTTCATAAGACTAGTTAATTAATTATTAATACAATTCGATGTCCCTTTATTATATGATTCAATAAATTAAATATTGCTTGTATGTAAAACATATAAACATTTTTTTTATTATTTACTAGTTATATAGAAATTTTATTGAATTAATTTAATATACAATTCTATGTTTCATTACAATAAATTTAATCGTGCGTGTCTAATGTTTAAAAATTAATTTACTTAGTATGTATACCTATCAATATCTATTTCATAATTTTCTAATATATAAAACTAAATACAATTTAAATGACGTCTAGTTTGGATGCCCGGGCAAAGGCCTCCTCCATGCTGTGCCATCTGTGCCGGTCCATAGCAGTTCTTTGCCAGTTTTTTCCTGCAACTTGCACTATGTCGGCCTCCAGCGTCTTTTCTGTCTGCCTCTTGTTCTAGTCCCGTCTCTTGGGTACCACTGTATTACGCGCTCACTCCATCGTCCATCTTTTGTCCTCGCGATGTGCCCGGCCATTTCCACTTAAGTCGGCATATTGTTTTAACGATGTCGGCTATATTTGATATGTTGCACAATTCCGTTCTTCTTACGCGATCCCTTAATTTTGGACCCAGCATAGACCTCTCAGTCGCTCTTTGAAATCTGTTTATGTATTATTGTCGTAGTTTAAAGGCCAGCATTGACATCCGTAAGTTACTGTGGGCAGGATCCATCAGTTTATATTTTAGTTGCACTGGGCGATTACTTTTAAACACTTCCTTTTGTGCCCAGTATTTCTTCCATCCCATCGCTATCCTTCTATCAATTTCGTTTTTTGTTGAATTTGTAAAAGTAATTAGTCGACCCTGGTAAATGTATTCACCTACATATGTGATTTTTCCACTCTGTATTTTTATTTTATTCTTTTCACCGTTAGTCATTATTTTAGTTTTTGATATGGGCATGTGTAGACCCGCTATTTGACTCTCCCTGTCTAGGATTTCGAACATGATTTGTAGAGTTTCGTGGCTTTCAGTCAAGACCACAATATCGTCTGCGAATCTGAGATGTGTAGAGATTTCTCCATTTACATTAAGGCCATACTTTTGCCAGTCTAATCGTCGGAATATTCGTCCAAGTAGGGCGGTAAATAACTTAGGTGACATTGGGTCTCCTATACTACATTACAATACAAGTGCAGAGAACAGGAAATTCGCAACGAGTGGTGATAAATTGAAACACGACCGAAGGGAGTGTTTTAAATCGACACGAGTTGCGAATTACCTGTTCGCACGTGTATCGTACAACGTTTTACAGTACATATGGCTCTTAAAGTTTCGACATACACACGTAATATGCTGATTATAGTAGCACCATATGTACTGTAATAGTACATTACGATACAAGGGTTGTAAAACAAAGAAAGGCCGATATCGCAGATGTTTGAGGCCCGAGCCGCAGGCGAGGGTCATACATATGCGAGAGAGGGCTTTCTGTTTTACGACCCGTGTTTTGTACACAATTTTACGTCACCACTTGGCCAAAAAGTGGGTTTTTCCGGACGCGCAGCGTGGGGAAATACGCGCTTTTTGGCAAGGTGTGGTGTAAAGTTATTTACCGCCAAAGGGCAACAAATAGTTACCACCAAAGGGCAGCAGAGGCGCTGTTCGCGTGGCTGTCCAAATAGAGACTAAACGCAAACGCGTTCGTTTGTGTTAATGTTCGTAAAAATATATACTAGAGGTACAGACGAGACGGTAACTTGTGCGTACCTACTAGAGTGATAGCCACTCGCACTAGCCTAGCACACTACGCAGATGTGACTCATTAGGTAAACATTTGACGTATAAATAAGCATAAATGAAGTTCATGCTCTAAGCTACAGTTATTCGCTTCGAATAGACATGAAATGACGTTAAATTTTGGTCGACGCGCGAATGTAAAAATATAACATGAGTTGGGTACACCGTATAATTACCCTTCATACAAAAGTTCGATGTTTTTGTTTTCCGACTTTTTTATTTCCGTGGTTTTGCATCCTTAAGAGTCCGCAGTATGCTCGGTTCTCCATACAAACGTAGTTTCGCACTCATTTTAAAATGGCATGTTGGTATCATTTGAAACTTTGTTTACACAAAGGGATCCGGTATATCTAGGTCGGAAATTATAATGGAGGAAAAATACACCGATTATTAAGGTTTTCATTCAAGACCTAAAAAAATTAAAACTCTTTGAATTTTTTTTCATTCCAATTTCTAGCAACAGAAACTAATTTCCGACCTGGATATAGCGGATCCCATTGTGTATACAAAGTATTATGTTATTTCAGCATGGCGTTTTAAAATGAGAACGAAACTACGTTTGTATGGAGAATCGAGTTCGGTCGAGCGTACGGGGGACTCTTAACATGTTCTGTTTCACTGTGACAAGGTACTCGTACGAAGTGGCCCAGCAGAAGTCAAATTCCTAGACTGAACATTTTCTAATAATAACATTCACAATAAGTATAGCAACTATAGCAAGACCCAAGTAGACGCGCGCCTTGAACAATTAACAGCCCCTTGGTCAACAACTAACTTTGAGGCGCGCCATTAATTCAATAATTGTGTTATCTTATAAGTACATATCTAAGTAATGATTAATTACTTAAATACTTACTGTAATGATGGCGGTTTGCTAATGATTGTTATAGAATTGTACATCATGGACATTAATCAAACATTGAGTAATATAGTGACTTAAACCTGCTCATATTCCAGTTTTCTTGTCAAAATAGACATTTTATTAATCATTAGTCTAAATTTAATTATATTTTTTTTACGTTGAGATGGGTTAGGGTTAGTTTCTTATTGTTTATTACTACTCCGTTTTCTATTGGGATACAGTATGACATTTGGAGTACAGCAATGCCATTTAGTCCACCTAAGCCCAAAACACCCGGTAGCCAGTTGACCCCCCCTTCACCCCACCTGTCGCGGAGTTCAAACTGGCTACCTCTCCATTCAAGCATGCCCAATAGAAAACGGACTATACGTACAGTCAGTGATAGTGAGTAAGAGCTCCCGGGGATACGTTGTGCACATGTCTAGTTGTCAGCACAACGAATCCTCAAGTCAATAAAGGATCGGTAATGCGCTTGTGATTCTTATGGAGTCGCAAGCGTCCATAGGCTATGGTATCTGCTTACCATCAGGTAAGTGTAGGTGCAGGTGCTGTAAACTTGTTTGCCACCGTTATTTTAAGGAACAAATAGGTACGACGCGTTTTGCCGTTTTTGAGCTTTTTTGATTATCCATGCAAATAGTTAAAAAACGTCAAAAAGGCACAATATGATCCAAAAATGAATACATCTCTTCATCAACAACTGTATAGACCTTTTTCAATTACTTTCTCATTTCTCGATCAATCGATATTCTGGGGACAAAATTCAACGATCGAACTTATATGATAAGCAATTTGTAACGTGATGCTCTGATGCGTTCTTACTTCCCACACAGTATGGGCCAGGAAGCCAATTCTCGGGCCGTTCGAGATGATGTCTATTCGAGATGATCTCGATTGACGCAATGTCTATTGAAAAAATCTCACCAAAATGTCGAATACAGCAAAATTTCTTATTCTAGAGCACGAACCAGATTATGTCGAACAAGGATCCCAATGTGTATTGTAAAAAGCGTTCCGTTTTCTTTGATTGTGAGAGTTTATAATCGAGAGTAATATAAGGAAAAAATTTATAAGTCTTTCCACATAATTAAATGTCTCTTATATCAAAAACACGAGCGTTATTAATTTACAATAATCTAATAGATAAATATGGTGATTTAATACGTCAAACATATTTAAGAGATAGTGTCTATTAGACATATCTGAATAAAAATTGAGAATTGGCCTCCTATGCCGTCAGCTTAGAGAGCCTCAGATGATTGTGAAAGTAACCGTACTAAATGTATGACACCGGTGTCGTACTTTTGCGTCACGACACGTCACGTCAGACAAATATATGAATCCGGCTTAATGGGTTAACGCGGCGATATCTTTTGCCCATGCGGTTTATTTTGAGATTGGCCTGTTTGGTTCTCATACGTTTAATCGTATTTGTTATATCTACTTCAATCATCATCAAATCATCATCTTAGTGTTATTCCAGTACAGTTGTCTCCTGAAGGATACCCGGGGTCCGATACCTAATCCCGAGAATTGGCGCAGGTAGTAGTTTCATCTACTTCAGTGTAAATAGGTCTGAATTTTCATCATATCACAATGGAATGAGGTGTTGAAACTGTTGACTGTGTAAACAAGCATCACAAAAGTATGCCGGTGAAGTCGCGCGTGCGCGGTTAAGAGGTTAGCCCACAAGCGGCCGCAGCGGGAGAGCATTCACGCCGCGTACTCCCGTCTGACCGGCGTCACAGACAGCCGGACGTTAAGAGGACTCGTAACGCCTAATATTTTTTTCGCGAAAAAATTAGTGATCCTGAAAAAATTACAATTTAAAGTAATACCTTGTTAATAATCGGAACGTTTGATTATCTTGAAATTATAATAAAAAGTCACAAAAAAAACTTGATATAAGGTCAACATTTTAACTTAAATATGTCTACTACTTCTTAAGCATAATAATATATACAGAATGTGGCCTGTAATAGGAGCAAAAATATAACACTATGGAGCTCTTCAGCAATTATTAACAAGTGCGTTGAGAGAAAAAACAAGTTTTTTTAATTTTTTTTAATGCAAATATAGTTCAAGTGTATTTTTACTCTACTGGAGTGATAATAATAATCTTTATATTAAAAAAAAACGTATAAAATTTTGTTTAAAAAATCCCTTAAATATCCTTTAAAACAAAAAATGCAACAATTATTATGAGTCATAACTTGACGCTACAACAAAATCAGCATTGACTGGCACGCTATAATTTCGTGGTGTCAAGATCCATTTCATAGAAGTCTTAACTTTAGGTCATAATCTTTCCGAAATGAAAAAATAAATATTTTTGGACACAAAAGGGTACTGCCGGAGCTCTGGGGAAGCGTCCTTTATTTTTTTTACTTCCATTAGAGGCCGTAGCCTGTATGTATAAGTGATTTGATCATGGTTCTATCAAAAAAAGATTGGTAATTTATTTATTTAAAATCTGCACGATCCGAAATAATCATTGGTTTTGAGTGTTTTGACAATATGAATTACTATTAAAATTTCGCAAGTTGGATCGTGCGTTCGTTCTGGTGCGTTTACACGAATTTCTACCACGCGCTGGTCTGCACCGCATGTCGGTCTTTGGTGCGTTCACGTGAGTTCCCACCGTGCGTCGGTTAGCACCGCATGTCGATCTCTGGTGCATTCATGTGAGTTCCCACCACGCTCTGACCCGCACCGTATGTCGACCTCTGGTGCTATAACGTGAGTTTTCATCTTGCGCGGCGCTTTACCTCGTATCAACACACGACGTCGTTCGTCATTGCGTCGTTCACGTAAGTTCCCACAGCGCGCCACGACGCACCACATGCCGGCTGCTGTACCGTATGTTGTGAAATCCTTATGACCAACCTCAGTGTCTGTGATTTTAGTCCTCTCATTTGATACAGAATTAAGATTGATTGATTGTGTGTCTGATATTAACTAGGTACACATTTATTTCTCAACAAATAACAATTTTCAGGTCTTAAAATTTAAAAAATATATTTTCTAATGGTAAATTGTGAGTTGAACACCTGTGCAAAATAACGAAAATTAGAGGCCGCAAAATTGCAGTCATTTTCATATAACACCTTAGTTTTAAGGACACAAACTTATGACTACGCGCGCTCTTCATTATGTCCACAGTGCAACAACGTTTTCCAAATTTGAGACAACTACGCAAAAAAATGGAAATTCACTAAGCAAAAAACAATCAAAATTTACATAAAGTAGCACCAAAAATGAGAAAAGGCCCTTTACGCTAATTGATCAGCTCAGCAGAAAATGACACGATTTCGATTTGTTACTATGAACAAAACAATATTTTAAGATAACGCTCTTGAAATGTTTTATTGCTATCCTGTTTAATTGAACGTACCCATACTATAAAAAAATAGTGAGCAGTTGGAGGCCTCTCAGACCATATACGTAAAGCGAGGAAAGTGACGATAAAAAATTATCATGCTGTACATTAAATATAATAAAAACTAAAATGTATAGCAACTGTTACACTAGATGTTAATAATGTGTGCACTAGATATTGAGACGTTGCGACCTGTCTTTATACGTAACCAAGACGACTGGAAAATATTCGATTTTATTGCTAGTCTGCATAATTCGTTATTGCTACAACAGTGGCGCCGTAAATTAAGAAATAATTTTTAAGAAAAAAAAACCGACTTCAATGGGGGAGGCCGGTGAAAGATTATTATACTTAGATGGTGCACTCTTAGATTCCATACAATAAAATAAAAATGGCTATAAGTATGTTTATAATGGTAGAAGACTAAGTACCCTCAATTCCTCATGGAATCATGGAAAAACCTTGCTTGCTTGACAAACAAAACGAAGAGAACAAATCGCCAAACGTGAACTACGCGTCGTTGAAGAGTTCCGTTCTGATCATCATCAGCAGTTCCACTTTATCAAATGTCACTTTTATGAATGAAAATGCTTGATTAGTTCATGAAAATACTAAAATCACTATCTGTGTGCCTTTCACATTTGAGGAGTTCCCTCGATTCCTAATGGATCCCATCATCAGAACTCGAGCATGACAAAAATCAATCGTGAAAATAGAACTTGCTTAACAAACACAGCTAGAAGGACATATCGCCAAACGTGAACTTTTCGTCGTTGAAGAGTTCTGTTCTGATCATCATCAGCAGTTCCACTTCATCAAATGTCACATTTTTGTATGATAATGCTCGATTTGATGATAAAAACACAATTATCACTATATGTTTGCCTTTAAGATTTGAGGAGTTCCCTCAATTCCTCATGGATCTCATCATCAGAAATCAAGCATGACAAAAATTAATCGTGAAAATAGAACTTGCTTAACAAACACAGCTAGGAGGACAAATCGCCAAACGTGAACTTTTCGTCGTTGAAGAGTTCTGTTCTGATCATCATCAGCAGTTCCACTTCATCCAATGTCACATTTTTGGATGCAAATGCTGGACTTGTTGATAAAAACACAAAAATCACTATATGTTTGCCTTAAAGATTTGAGGAGTTCCCTCAATTCCTCGTGGATCCCATCATCAGAACTGCGTTTTGACAAAAACGGGACCAACTTGGATATATATACTTACAATCAAAAAAAGAATTTTCCAAATCGGTTAAGAAATGACGGAGTTATGGAGTAACAAACATTAAAAAAAAAAAAAAAAAAAAACATACTACCGAATTGATAACCTCCTCTTTTGAAATCTTGAAGTCGGTTAAAAAGTGAGTATGCACGGAGTTTATACTCTGGGGCACAATTAATAACAAAAACTAAGTGTCATCCCTGTGCTTGTGAGTGTAACAGAGGTTACTGCAAACGCACGAAAAACGGTAAATCTTATAGCACCTAAATACAATAAATTGCTGTTTAGGTACATATAATTCACGTATACTTGTGTAGGGTTATTATATAAAAGTCATAAAATACCTTAAAACCTTAATGATGAACTCACATTAAAAATGTTTTAACCCACATGTTGCCATGTCCCGAATTTTACCGAACTCGTGAAAGTCAGCGCTGCGAGGGACTTGCACTATCTCGTCGCTGACATAAGAAATACTGCTATTATATACTCGATATACACACGCGCCTGTTATCATTTCATAGCCGAGCTAACATAAGTGTAATACATATAATAATGTACGTCTTCTTATAAAACTGATTTTCAACCCCTATTCTTCTCCCCTTTCCAAAAAATATTCTTAAAAACTGAAACGACAAAAAGTTGCTAAGAGACCTTATTAGTAATTAATTATGGGACCTGCTTTAAATAAATTCACGGGAATAATAGGCAGAGAAATGCGATATGTGCTGTATAGGAGAACCTAACAGCAACAAGAAGCAACTTGCTAAGTGCGATCATTATTCATAATGACCAGAATGATACATAATATTCGCATCAAATGGGCAATGTCATTAACAGTGCTATCTTGGGCAAAATAATTATCTGCCAAATTGGTGAAAATTGACAGCCTATCGGCAGCGGGTCAACGGCACCGGGTGCCTATTTCCCCTCTGAAGGACGCAAGTTGACCCTAACCCAACCCACCTGTGAAATTTCATTATCACATTGCCCTGTTAGAAGTAGGGAATTATTCATACTGACCGGTCCAAGAGGTACATCAAAGCTATTTCAAAACTTAATTATGGAGTATGGACCAAGGGCCGTCGGTCATTATTAATAAGGTCCAGCCAAAGTAATAAATTTATCACTTTTATTATTCATACTGACCGGTCATTATTCATACTGCCACGTCAATCAAGTTGCCCATGACAAATGTAAATAAAAAAAAACCAGATGATTATAGTAAGAAAACACACTACACTTATATATAGTATAAATCAGTAAACTTCCTAGTATGATCGTGATGTAATTTTGTTATTAATCAGATGAAGATTGATTAGGTGAACTGATCACCTAAATTAAAAAATAAATAAAGACAACTTACACAAAACTTGTTTAAAGAGCATTTTCAGACGCGGCTTGACTTTTTTTATCGAATTATTCAAATTATGTTTTAGAAACAGCAAACTTTGTGATGGGTGAGGATACTTACATAGGTGATGAGTGAGGAGGGATAATAGGTGGTGAGTGATGAGTGGGGAGGGTGAGGATACTTACATAGGTGATGAGTGACGAATTATTCAAATCATGTTTTAGAGACAGCAAACTTTGTGATGAGTGAGGATACTTACATAGGTGATGAGTGATGACAAATATTGTTTGTAGTGATCTCGCCTTAAGACTATCCTGTCTTACATTGACATAAGATATAGAAATAGACACACAATGCCGAACATAAATAACTAAAAATGTGGCGCAAGATGACACTGACAGTTACATTCCAATAGCTGATAATAACGCTTCTTTATAGTCCGAGTCAAGATAAAAACTTCATACAAAAAAGAATTTACAGACATTAGTATCAAGTGTCAAATTTGCAAACATAAGAACCAACATGATAAAAACTTTTTAGTAAAGTGTTTACTTTATAAATTTCAAAAGTGAACAGTGAAAGTACCTAATGGAGTCGCTTTGGTTATTTAAATTATTTATATATTAATAATATTTTTGAACAAAAAAAAAATATGAATAAAACATTCTGTGTTTGTTCTTTTTCTGTGTTAGAGATTAAGATGTTTACCTTCATGAAACTCTTGAGCAAGACTATAGGTAGTTATTTCAAAAGTACTGACTTCTGCCATTGGAGCAGCATTTATAGTTTTAAAACTTTTTCTTTGCAAGTCATCGTCATCTATCTCTGACATCTATAAAACAAAGATACCGACTATGAACTTGAAAGATAAATTATTTAAATATATTAACGTTAAATTGATTTTTATGACATCAATTCATGTAACTACTCGTATATGAAAATGTTTTCCTCTGCATGATTTTTCACGCAAAAATTATATATTAAAACGGAATTTGAATAATGTAGTTTGAGTCGGGAACGAACGGACTTACGTTCAAGACAGGTTTAGCAGTTGCAGTTAGTCGATTTAAGCCTTTACTGGTCCTGTATATGTCGGTAATAGGGAAATAGGCCGAACACACAACACTCGTGTGACTTGGTTTATAGAGTGCGTCACGTTTATTTTGCGCTAAAATAGCGGTCCATTCTGAACGTCGCTGAGGATGTTGTGTAAATCTTGAATTAAAACATAAAAAACACAAATTTATATTCCTTATAAATTTAATTTAAAAAAGTATTGACCTAATAGCGACTCCTTACATTTTGTTTCTTGATAACCTTTCATTTGAACTAACAAAATTATTTACTGAAAACCATGAAATTACCAGGACTTTACATACATTTTGTAACGTTATCAAAATAACTAACCTAAAGAAGTATATTCCGTCTTTTTCCTTGTTTTTTTTGTACCTTATAAAGCAGTTTTTCACAACAGATTTCGTCATTGTTGGACAACTGTCACTGTCTGCGGTCCAAACACGACTAAACAGGAAAGTACCGCCCGAGTCGTGCGGGCGGTACTTTCACGGGGGCGGGATTGTCGAGCGGAGCCGAACACTTCCGAGCACGTGCTTGATATTCACAATGCCTACTGACGTACGAAAACTTCATCTTAGAAAACCAGTATAAGCCTGACTTCCGATTATGCATAGTCGTTACGAATCTCAAGGTCCAGATATAATAGAACGTATGGTGAGGCAAGTCTAGACAGGTTGTGAATATCATAGTGTTTGACAAGTCAACTTGTCATTGCCGGTTGCTTGCATAATGTTCAGAACTTAAATGCAGAAATTCAAGCAGAACTAAAAGAAAAAAATGCTGGGTTATCTTATTTTCAGTAAGTACCACTCGTTATTGAATTACAATTTGTATTTAAAAGGATCAGTACTCGTTATGTTATCATAGCGTAATTTGACAACCTCCAGGAATAAAATATCTGTGGAGTAGCTACCCCCTTACTAATTATAGTAATTCCGAAAAGTTAGTTAATAAATGAATAACTTATGTTAAATTATGTTTCTTCAGCATGCAACTGTACTGGGATAACACTAGCTAGAATGATGATAAGGACGTTTGTTGGTGATAAGGTCTTGCAAATTTTAAAATGTTTTAAACTTAAATTATGATTTATGACTAAAGTACATTTGATGATAATTCCAATAAAATGATTGAAGGATGCTTAAATTAAAGTTAAGATAGTAAAGTTATACGTATACGTATATACGTATACCTATACGTCGACATGTCGCGGCGTCATGTTGCTCCGGCCGTGATTTCGAACCCAACTGCAGATGGCAGCCCCGTCTTCCAGTTGGTTCTGAGTGTACCGCGTGACAACACGACTGACGTGTTTTTGAAATTTGAAAGAAGGGATCGCAATTCACTTTTGTATCTTTTGTTAAAAGAAGAAGAAGACGATGATTATGATTTAATTATACAGGTATATGTAGAGAAAAAAGACACGCCAAGAACCTAAAGGATGACGTAGAGCCGCTATACCCGTGCGACTACGAGGAACGGGAATGCTCTTGTGCAGCTAAATTGAGAACATTTTTAACATGTGTAATTTGAAAAGTAATGATAAAACTTGATTTTTCATTATTATGAATTGATATCAACATATTTCGACCACATCACATAGTTCGACGACTAACTATAATAAATCCTTACATAAAAACATTGTTCAAAAAATATGAATGCGACTCCATTTCGAACTGTGTTCCCATTGTGACAGTTGACATTGGGTATGAAGGCCATGAAGTTGTTTCAAATGTCGCTAATGAAGATGATTTTTCACATTGTACTAATTTGAGTCTTATCTAGGTTGTAATAAAGTAAGTTTTCGCATGCTTACTTTTTAATTTTACGATCGTGGTTATGAATTGAGTGACTTCGCTTCTACTCGAATGCAACATTGTTATGAGCTATTATTGTGATAGATTTAGTTCGGGACTGTGACTCTAGGTATTATAAGAGCTCAATGCATTTAGTAGACTAAAAATTATAATTTATACCAAAAAAACCGACTTCATTTTTGTACTTCGCTATGCCACAATTTGTGGCTTCCGTGTGCCAGTGCTTGGTTAGAAAATATCGAAATCGGCATATGCGTGCCTATCAGATTCGAGGAGTTCCCTTTATTCCTCCTAGATCCCATCACCAGATCTTCACCTTTATATGGGATTAATTTGGGGGTACCTGCTTTGAAACAAAAAAAGTATTATGAAAATGTGGCCAACGTGGTCAAGAGTTATTGGGGAACATACATACTCGTACATAAAAAAAGCAAACATGCAGACGAACTGAGAACCTCCTTCCTTTGGACGGTCAAGTCGGTTAAAAATACAAGGAAAAAAGTTTTTATTTAGAATATCATCCCTTAAAGAGGTGAAGAGGGAGGTGAAAGAATGTATAGAAAAGCTAAAGTAATGTAATTGCAATTAATTAATAACCCTAAGGCAATAACGAGTTCGACGTGGACGAAATCGCGGGCAAACCTAATAATTAATTAAAAAGAAAAACTATGATAGCTATTAAATAGACATTACCAATTAACGAGTAATATCCGAACTTAAGATATGTACAGTCGGGGTGTGAAAACCTGCGTCAGTTATGAAATTCACTCCATTATAAAGTCATAGACATTTATTGTATTTGCATTCCTATTAGCATTCTGACACAGCTGTCATCCCAGTACAAATTATGTCATCATTGACGTTTATTGTACCGGGATGACAGCTATGTCAGAATGCAAATACTATAGTACCTTTTGAAACCAAAATATTAAGTAGACAAGTGTATATAAAAGTATACCCTCTTGATATGATAAATTGATAACAAGGGTCAGAATCTGGTCAGAATAGTATACCTACACTTTTGACATATATCTAGTTTCATATCAACATCATACTGTTTTAATGACCTAGTCAAATAAACAACTTCAATATAATATGTTCTATTTAATTGGCAATGTGTGTCTCAATCATCCTTGTAATTTTTGCGATCTAAATAACTCTACGTCGTATTGAATTTGGAAGGACGAACTTAAATATCCATGAAAGAGCTGCAATAATGGCAGATCATGAAGCTGGCTATAACATTTTATTAGTTGACCTATGTCACTATCAGTCGATTAGCCTGTTATTGCAAACGTCAAAGTGATATTTTTGTTTTGTTTGAAATGAAATGTTGGCAGGACTGATAATTGACTTGGTGCAAGCAAATGGTGACGACCTTTTCTTACCCCGACTGTACTCGGATAGCAAACTTTCGTTATGTAATAATATTTATACTATTCTGTGCTTTCGTACAACTTTCTAACATCGCACTGCTCGCCGTCGGCAGGGCATTCATCCTCACATCTTAGAACCTAAATGGTCGCGTACGGTACGGTTTCAGAGGAACTTCCTCCCTCGGATGCTCCGGTTGTGGAATGAGCTCCCTGCCGAGGTTTTCCCGAGGAACTACAGTATGGGATTCTTCAAGAAAAGAGTGTATAAATTTTTAAAGGGTCGGCAACGCGCATGTTGCGCCCCTGGAGTTGCAGGCGTCCATAGGCTGCGGTGACCGCTTACCATCAGGCGGGCCGTACGCTTGTTTGCCACCGACGTGGTATTAAAAAAAAAAAAACTTCCATTGATTACTTAGATAAGTTGTTACTGGTGTCAAACACATAGAAAATATAAGTTTGTGAATTTTTAAGTCCGCATCATATAACGCAATGGGTGGAAAACTATGGAACCCGCCATTACGTGGCCCACGTGCCCGCTTTTATTTGACTAGATATCATATCACAAATATGAATTCTTGTATGTACCTACACTTAAATTTCTACCTTGATTAAGCCACTTAGCATCCTCGCGGTGTTCGACCAAAACAGGCGTCGTTGTGTATACCAGCGGTCCGCAACAGGCGGCCCGCAAACCCCCGGGCTTTTTTGTATGTTACGAAAGTGTGGTACCGTTTGTCGGATAACGTCATAAATTATTAAAGAGTGCGACCCGCGTTAATTTCTTGAGCTATTATATGGCCCTTGGCCACTAAAAGGTTGCCAACCTCTGGTGTATATTATCTACTGTGCGGAATACTAAATATGTATAGTACTACTAATGCAAGCTCTCATTTGTAAATGAGTTATCATGCACAAATTTCTTAGTCAAAACGAAGATACGAGTATTATACCAATTTACTTCAAGCAATGAATGAATTATGAAATAAAAGGTGTTCAAAATAAAAATAAAAGTTACGTAAATGTATTGTTATATTTATAAAAAAAAATGAAGTTTGATATTTTAAGGTAAGGTGAACTTGGATGTTATCGGTGTCTTTTAATTAAAAACAACATTATAGTTAAACCTATTATCGTTGTTCAAGAAAGATTATAAAAACTTAAATAAAACACAGCCTTTTAAAACATAGGAATTTTGACGATCTTCAGTTTATTGAGGTTATTTTCCGTGTAGTTTTTAGTACGTTTCTGGCCTGATTTAAAAGTAATCTATAAAATAAAAATCTCATTTACTACATTGTTGAAAAAATGCTTATTATATGAGAAATTAACAATAAGAAAGGGCCAAGTGCAACAGCCGGAGCAGAAGCCGATGCGCCGACTAGACCTTTTAGCCCGGCCGCTAACTTAGCTCAGTAACATTTAAATTAAATTACCTACTAATTGACGGCACGGGGAACACTTAACTACGTAGACTGGAGACTGCAAAAACGGAGTACCCAAATTGACCTTACCTTTATAGTATAGAATAGCGCACTGAACGTAAATGCGTGGTGGTACGATCACAGTGCTCGTTGTTATCAGTATACCCTTATTTTTTTTATTTTTATCCGTGGAATTCTGACGATTCTTGGTATGGCCAGGCCACAAAATACTCCTTGAATCTGTGGTAAAAAATAAAAACGGAATATGAATTATTGTTTTAGTGAATACATAGTATATTATATGTTTGTAAATTCAAATTCAAAAAATCCTTTGAACTTACAAACATATAATATATTATTCACTTAAACATATTGCACAGACATTTGTTGTGGGTATTCTAACGATAGGCATATATTGCAAACCTTTGGTTTATGATTTTAATATTTTATCGTGTACTTCACTTCAGTTTTCATGTTATAAACACACTTTTACAGCAGAATAATTTAAAAATAAGCTAGTGCTGTACACTACAACTAATTCTTTTATGGAATATAAAATGAGAATATAAGTTCTTGAAATCCGCTTCTAAATTCCTGAATCCAATCCAAGTCGACACTGGACGAACAAAGAACGCATCGAACGAGGAACATTAATATACTCGTATTGAAAAATTCTACCTAAACCACCTAGAAGCCTAGAAGTACCAATATTCACTTGTGTTTAGGTATACCTAACCAATCTGAGGTTTTTCAATAATATGAAAATATCATGCATTTAAATTGAATTGTGATATATAAAATAGGATCATAATTCATTAAGTAAAAATTATGTGAACCCTGAAAAGTCAAACTATGCCAGCTGTCAGAATCCCACGGAATTAAAAATAAGGGTGTAATGAGACACGTGCCTTATCACGATGTGTCCATAGTTTAACAATTATCGACGTCGTGGTCGCACCGGTCGTACCTTACGCAGTTTAGGCTTACAGTTCGGCCTACGACACGAGATCAACAATGGCATGAACGAGAAAATATACTATGTAATAAGGATGTAGGTATTAGATAAGGATGAAGTCTCGTTTCGTTGGCTTTGCTGTGGGGTGTGGACATATGTACCTATGTAATTCACAGTCCAGTAACGCCGCTTCCACCGCATTGCGCCGCCGGTTCTACTCCAGGATACCTGCTCTTTACTGCGTGAAAGACATGAGTAGTGAGATGTCCCCGACATCACAAATTCTCACTACCTTGTCTTTCATGTGGACCGAGCAATATGCGACGTACGGCGAAGAATGACGAGGTGCCAACAACAGGATGGAATAATTCTGCTCTTCTGTAAATACATTTAACTAGGTATATAATAAGTACTAATTATTGTTTGATAAATATGAGGTATACACCTACGAATGTTATTATTAAGTATTAATTATATTATGGATAGAAACATTAAAAAAAAACCATTGTGGTTTTTCCATTTGGCATTTTATACCTATATCCATTATGTGAACTCTGACTCCGCAAAACTATCTACAAATGGACAGAATCCAGATAGTCAACCGACACAAAATATCTACTAAATGATTTCACGCACCTACTCGTACTACCTACCTGTCACTTTGTAGACATGTTGACCAATAAAGTTACGTTACACAAAAATAAATGTATATTTTAGCCACCGTGTTTGTTAACTACATACCTAACGAGATGATAGCGAATAAATATTCTTCGGATTTCTAGTTTCCGTAGACTGATATTGTTGTTTGTATTGTTATTATGTCGGCTGCAAGCTGTCGGCGGTTCAGCACCAGCGGGGATAATATGATTCCATCAAGCACCACGCCCATACGTGACGGTGACGCCCACCATGTCCAGTTGATCCTGGAATACTGCTACAGCCGACACAGACATATATATATAAGTATACGTACACCAATCACAATAAATACCTACCGACTCGTATATCTAGTTTGGAGATGAAGCGAGAATCATATGTATTTTAAAACTCGCAACTTGGGCATGCGTCATAAATATAGGGACTACCCTATTTGATGTGTTATTTAGACTATACAATGAAATACTAATGCATAATGAAAAACGAAAACAGATTGTTCTTATTACGCTGTGAAAGATAATATTCGTATACCTATATACATATAGGTTTCATTTCGCGCGAGTGCTTGTATCAAAAGCTGAGCGTAGCAAAGGTTTCAAGTTACACAACACATAATACATTAAATATGCTGCTGAGCCGAACGAAACATTATTTTTCTTCTCAGCATTTAATTTGCGTCAGTATTCAAACCTTATGAATCGTATATCATATTGCCTTTTATCTGTGGCACAAATACATCAGTGGTTTGTCGGAAACAAACTTATTCAATCGTATGGCGTTTCATGAAGTAGGAATATTCTTTATTTATACAGTACATATAAAAAGTAGCTTATATATCCACATCCAGGTTGGAACAAATAAATAAAAGTAACAATAGAAAATCGTTTTCATTTCGAATTAGGTACCGTCTAGAATTGCTGACAATTAAATGCGTAATTGTTAATTAGGAGCGAGCGCAAGCCCAAAAGCTCAATGTGCCGTGAAAAATATACCTTGACAAAGAAAAAAACATTGGTTATGGTGGTGGCAAAAAAAATTAAAAGACGTTTCCTTAGTTGTAAAATGATATGTTGGGGATTTTTTTAAATATAATTTATAAATTTTTAGTGGTTTTGAAATTAAGAGTTATTAAGTAATATCCCTCCAGTAGAGTAAATATACTTACAAATAAGCTTTTGCAAAAACAGCTTTTTTTATTTAAACTACTTGGAAATGGCTGGGTAGCTCAAGTTAACCATAATTTTTTTTGATCCTATTACAGGTCACACCCTGTATATCTTGCTTAGTTACTCTTAGCTTTTGTAAACAACTGGCGTATTGTTATTCTGCTTATCATATTTACGGTTATATCATAGGCAGTTTCTACACTGAACCACCCACCACATACCTATTGTACCTACATACGAGTATATGTATATTCCTTGAGTTAGGAACGTTTTACTTTCGAACCATGAACAAAAGTAAAACGAACAGTTATTTCAAAAGCATATAAAGTAAACGATTACATCATGGATGTTTGGCAGTGATAGCGTCCTGCACAGCTAATCTATCGCGAAAATAGCTTTTTCTACCGTGACATTGTAATTTTGTAGTTGCTTACACTGTAATTTTATATTTAACTATACCATGTATATTGCTTTGAAAAAATGACACCTCGCCGAGTTTCTTACGCCGGTTCTTCTCGTGGCAGGGGTTTATTTTTTTGAACCGGTGGTAGTTTATTGACGTTCATATGTGCATGTAATATGCCTAATTTGAAGAATAAATAACTTTTATTATTATTATATATATATATTATTATTTAACGAGTGTCAAAGTGAGCAACTGAGATTGCAACCACTGTGAGTAGCTCTGTGTTTTTGCCTTAGCTTCACAATTTATTTAACTTCCAACTCATTGTCTACAGGAAAATATCTAGAGCTAAATTAATTATGTATATGAAATGCCAACGATCCTTCGGCAAGAGGCGAGGCGGTGTGAGAAATGTCGTATTGATGTCAGCATCGTAATAATCATTTTTCTATATTACCATGAACCATAACACTCCAAGCCCATAGTACGAGCCCCTATTATACTTTCAGGCAGCCAGGCTCGTGCCTCCAGGACCTGTGATCTTGTATGGCTATTAGCACAACTTGCTACCAAGTCGCATCACACGCGACTGGGCGACATCTGTCTCACTCGCTCTGTGCAAATTAGAAGAGCAAGGCGGATTTCTCGTCCCCGTTGAGTCGCGGCGTCGGCTATCCTAGCCTTGCTGTTTTGTCCTGTGTCGGTTGACTGTGTAGACTTACTTATTCCCAAGACACGTGCTCTGGATACGTATCACGGAATCATAGGAGTAACTTGTATTTAGTACACCTATTGGTTTTAGAGTTGGTTTGTGTAAAGAGTCTGAAATGTACTAAGGGAAAAGTCCCAGTGCTTGACAATGACCCAGTACTTGACACTTTCAATCTGAACTCGTGACAATAGACGCAAACGTTAAAGGTAGGTAGGTATTTGATAGTAAGGTCTCAGCCATTAGGGCGTTTACAATATTTGTTTCGGTTAGTATGTGATCGACTGATCGTATGACGAAGTGACCTGTGAATCAACATTGCCATAATCAGTTTCGAAACTGATAGTAGCATCACCCTCGGTACAGTACTTTGTCCAGTCGATAATGATAACAAAATATCTCAGGAAGAATGTTGCCATATTCCTAATCGAGTTAAAGATAAAACGTTGTTCACATTCTCACGTTAGATCAGATACCATACTTCGTTGCTTAATTTCATACCTTTACTTTTTAACATTTATGTAGTACATACTGAAAATACACCTGTTATATGCGCCTACATATATGTTATACGTAGGTATTATACATATGTAAGCTAGTAAGACCCATTATTAAGAAATTGTCATCATTATAAGGGTTCGATCATCTTTTTAGATGATTTAGGAATTGAATATGTACGTAGTAGTTTATTATCCTAGTGGCTGGCCAGAAATTTAATTTTACCCCCGGTTTGGAACCGCGCGCACATTGGCGCTACATGAAAAAAAAGTTGCCACGCGACATAAGTTCTCAAATATTTTCAAACATTGTCGATGTGTTCTTGATTATCAACAAATGTTAAACTCGTTGAAAAACAAAAGTGATAATAAATAGTATAGACATCGCTGGATATAATTTTGGCGGTGGTACAATATAACTAGTAATAACCAGTTGCCATTAACTACTGAAGAAAGTTAGTAAAAACATACAATCCACGCAAAGGTGTTGAAAAACGTAGTATGAAATACGTGAGGCTTAAGCATTACTCTCGGTTCTCTTGTTGCACTCGCCTTACTTACGCTTTCGTAGCTTACGTAATCCATACACCTCACTTGTATCAGAATGTATTATTATGGACAGTATACGTAATAAATTCAAAAACCGGCCAAGAGCGTGTCGGGCCACGCTCAGTGTAGGGTTCCGTAGTTTTTGTAATTTTTTCAAAAACTATTCAACCTATCAAGTTCAAAATAATTTTCCTACAAAGTTTTTATAAAGTACTACTTTTGAGTTTTTTTTCATATTTTTAAAACTTATGGTTCAAAAGTTAGAGGGGGGGGGGACACATTTTTTTTTACTTCTGGAGCGATTATTTCCGAAAATATTAACATTATCAAAAAATGATTTTAGTAAACCCCTATTTATTTTTAAATACCTATCTAACAATATATCACACGTTAGGGTTAAAATAAAAAAAAAATCACGCCCCACTTTACGTATAGGGGAGGTACCCTAATAAAATATTTTTGCCACTTTTTATATTACCACTCTGTCGGCGTAATTGATATACATATTAGTACCAAATTTCAGCTTTCTAGTGCTAACGGTCACTGAGATTATCCGCGGACGGACGGACAGACGGACGGACAGACATGGCGAAACTATAAGGGTTCCTAGTTGACTACGGAACCCTAAAAAGGCAAGCTTGATCTTTATAATTGCGTAGTTAGATTAAAAAGAAAGTTCACAGACAGTGCGGTGTGTACCGTTTACGTTGTATAACTTTGTCTCGTCTCGATAAACTTTCGAGTGAGTTTAGTTTAATATGAACACGTGTTTACGCTAGCATTAGTTTCACGCATCCTATTTTGTTACGGCGGGCGGTATGGTTGTGTGCGGGCACCCTCCGTTTTTGTGCCGTTGCTGTTAGCGCAGCTGCAACGCTGTGCGGCAGATGCGCTTCACCATTGACGCATTCGCTAACTCCCCGCTAACGTAATTTACAATAGCGGACTGTTTCTACTAGATAGTGCTAGTAAAACTTCTAATATCCGGAGATTCGCGTGTTCACGTACCGCCCTTATCCCTAGTTCCTCGATCACTTAAGTTACGATTGAAATTGAAAGGCTGTTTGTGTATATACAGCCTTTTAATACCAGCTAACCTACCAGCTCGCCACAAGCTGTCCTACGTTGCCCTTTATTATTATTTTAATATAAACCCTGGATAGCTGGGATCACACATACGATTTATTGTATGAACTGAATAAAATTAACATTCACCGCATAGTGTCCAATGTGTAGGTATATTAGTGATAGTATTCTTACATTCGATCTCATTAAGTGGTAAAAACTGGTTGATTGATGGATTAAGTTCACCAAAATACAACGTAAAGTCGAGTTCGTAAATTATGCATACGTGCAAAGTGATCAAAAACAATATTTTTCACTTCGCATGCTCGAAAAATGTTTTATATAAGTCTTATTAAGCGGAGCTAACGTATATTTAGCCCCTGAGGCAAATATGAATTCATATACTTAGAGGTATGATTTACCAAAAAAAAATATTTTACTGATCTAAATTCTTCACCATTTTAAATTCACTATACACATCGACGGCAAATCAGAACGGTAGGTTCTTTTTTGCAACATATACTGTTCAACTAATTAAACTATTAAAACACTCGGTACATTTAGGTCCTCTTTCTCAATCATTTGAAAAATGATTTGCGATATGTATATATTTCTTTCATGTTGTCAACAATATATATTAAACAATATAAATAGTTAATAAAAAAGCTTCCTAGTGTGTGTCGGATCATGCACGTCGAAGGGTTACGTACCTACAACTACTTACTAGTCCTAATTTAAAACCACTACTCTATACTGTGAATTAAAAACACTCGCATATCATCAGAGCAAACTCATAATATAGAACTGTTGTACCTATCATATTAAAAAAAATATTTCGTTAATAATATTTAATAAGCACTATGTCACCGATTTTTTTCATATATTTGATAGATTCAACGGTTCCAAGTTAGAGGGGGATTGACCACAATTATTGTTAATTTCAGAGCGAGTATCTTGGAATACATTCGCTTAATCAATTTGCTTCCTGAGAAACCTTACATTAGTTTTTAAAGGTATATCGATTGACGTTATGTACTCTACTGTAAACCAATGCAGAGATATACTGTCCGTAGCACAGTACGAACTCCGTACGTTTTTATCATGATTTATCTTAGCGATTGTCCGTGATAATCATTTTTTATTTCGGTATTGACCTTACATTTACTTATATGTCATTATGTATATTATTATTCGTTTTTATTTGATTTATTAATGCACTACTACACAACATTACACTCATCAAATAATGTTTTTTAGTTTTCAGTGTCCATTTCAGGCACATTCAATGTGGCCCTGCCATCAAAGTCGGTTTGTTATAGATCACGATGCAGCTATCACAGCCAGCTTTGATGAGCATGGCCTCATTCGTAACAGCCCTCTTGAGTCGAACTAGCAACTACTTATCGATGAAAATGTATCAATTTTCTCGGGCCTAGCCTGTCAAAGCGGCGGTGAAATGTCTACCCGTCTTCATATCACAGCCACTTTGATGTGGTCGGTTTACGGAGACCAGTTCGTCGTAGCAATGAACCAAGTGTGGAGCCAGACCGTGGCCCATTCGTCAAAATGGTTGTGTCGTGTAGTAGTCTCATATCACAGCCATTTTTGACGAGTTGGGCTGTGGGCAGGTGCTACGGTACGCGTCTGCTGAATCGCCTGGGCGACTCAGTGCTCACAAAGTGGTTGTAATTATGCGTTTACCTGCCATATCACAGCCAGCTTTGATGAGCGGTGAGTTGTACCCTTACTACAGTCGCCGGAGACGCTCATCTAAGGAAGAAAGAAAAAAGCAGCGGGCGCATCAGTAGCCAGCAATGTGGTTGTGACATGGTTTTTCCAAGCACATATCACAGCCAGCTTTGTTGACTGTTATGTCGTCAAAAGCTCTACAAAAGGACCTACTAGAACTACTACCACACAGATATACATTATATTACTTTTATATTGTATGTACCTCTTAATGTTAGATGTTATTTTTTCTGTGTTTGATTAGGTAATTAAGTAAATTATTTTCGTGTTCCTACACGTGTTTTTTTCACAATTTCGCAGTAGCGAAGTGTTTGTAAACTATTTTGTGTGGCTTTACCCTTTCAACCCACCAGCGTTAAAAGTGGAAAAATGTATAGAAACCCTGCTACTCATTTTTCCGTTGTGCGTACAGCCGCAGGCGGGATTTGTTTCGATTCACGTAACTTGTTCGTACGCAGCTATACCAAGTTTGGATTAAACAATTTGTTGAATGACGCGGTAGGTTTTGCGTCAACAGGGTACATATGTAACTCGTGTAGGAGTTGCGCTTTAGAATTTCTCATAGGTAGTTACCCAATTTTATACTGTATTTAACTTTAAAAATTCAACTGGCAACATGACTCGCGAGGCGAATCAAGATGAGGTAAGAAATTACAGACATTCTTCAAAATACTGCCTAGTCTCAAGACGACTTCGTTCACCCATTTCGTCAGCGTTTTACTTGGTCCACATGGACATATCGTCCGTAGCCCGTTTCCACTTGGTGCCTTTTTATTAAAAAGGCACTTTTACCTTGCCCACATTCGTTGAGTGTGTTGTCAATTATATTTCCCACTATACTTTTACTCTGATTCTAAGACCACATACATACTACCTGACTTGATGGATTGGAATCTGTAGACATGTCGTATCTTCTATTTATTACAGAGATCTTAGTGATGTCGTCTAGATTTTCTTAACTGTCAGTTTACTGTCAGTACGAGTATGTACAGTCACCAGCATTAATATCTGGCTAATCAAAGACGGCAAAAATATCTAACACGTCCTAACGGCCCTAGAAATAGAGTCGTGTCAGATATTTATGCGCGCTTTGTTGTGGCAGATATTGGTGCTGGTGACTGTACCTATTTGATTTGCACAATAGTAATATTAATATTTTTCTCGGAAGGGGTATACACACAGCACTAGGTTTTTTCGGGCCTCCCCGATTATCCGCATCAGGTGCCGATCAGGAATCACTCTTTTAAATTAGGGGCACAGTAATAGTACAGTCGAGTCCATACATACATATATGAGCAAATCCAAGCCTTCAAAAATAAATGAACATAGTAACGTACAAATACATCTAAGATCGCGGGTGTCCGCTGGATCCGGGGGGCGCAGGACCGGTCATTGTGGAAGTCTTTGGGGGAGGCCAATGTCCAGCAGTGGACGTCTTTCGGCTGACATGATGATGATGATGACATCTAAAGAAAATTTATCATTCGAAAATATATACACGTCTCATCCGTCATATTCATCTGAGTAAGCCTCTCAATAATATTTAAGCAACTGAAAAATAATAAATATCAGTACTATGATTTTAACAAAATTATTTAATTGACTGGAAGCACATAACTATTCCCACAATGGTTATTTTCAAATATTTATAAACAGGCCCATAAATATATGTAGTAACGTTTTTCAATTTGTTGTGAACGTATGAAAAAGTAGAAGCTCATAAATATCTGTACAGATAAAACAGTTTGAATTTTCACAAATGACAATTTCCGAAAAGAGTACCATACTGTCATATGATACATTTGTTTGTTTCAGTCTGCAATGAAATAAAAAATACACCACTCAAAAAACAAATTTAACAGACGCCTTGTTTGACATCAACATTAAAAAAATTACTTCCTAGCCTAGGCCTTCAATTTTGTATGAAATTCCTTTAAAGTTCTCCCGAGTTGTTACCCCTGCAACGTGATACTTTGAAGCCTGTTATAACGCACATAATAACGAAATTTCCTTGCATGTTTGAGAAAAGTACCTACGTACTGGCTTGACTGACAGTTGACAGCTTACCGATACTACTGCGGAAGTATTAGCCTAACTCGTTCCCATGTCTTTTTTTCTTCTACCTCATGGCTCAATTAATCCCTATATAAATAAATTAACTTAAATTCTTATTACCTCGGCAACATCATAATCATGAACATCGTGATACTGTGCAACACGGGGCTCTTTTCAACGGACCGAGGGGTCGAGGCGGATGGGAAAGGTAAAGGAGAGATGTAAATTTCAAAGTACTCACTAATAGGTATAAACACCGAAGTTATAAAACATAATTATATTTGCCGTTAAAAAGTCTAGAATGAACACACTATAAGTGTTATGATTATGACAAAATAGGAATGTTGTCTTACTTAGGCATAACAAACGGGTCGACCTCGGAGTGACAGATAATCAGTGATCGTACATTTTGTAGCATTTTCGATGCAGCGTACTGGTGTTAACGGAGTTCGTATGGACAAATACAATTTAAATATTTATAATACGGTTAATTAATGTTAATATTAACGTTATTAACGCTAATGAATCATAGGAATTTAAATCATTTATCATAATTCCGTTAACACCACTATGCTGCACCGAAAATGTTACAAAAGTTACGATCAGTACAGATAATTAACTGAAAACTTGTAAATATCTTCGTTTTGTTGTTTTATACATGTTGTCACAAAAATCTCATAAAATCTGATGTCTGCGTTTAGGTTATTAGAGGACAAATGTCAAAAAATTGGTTATTCACGATTATTTAGGTTTCTGTAGCTCCATGTATGTATGTAAATAAACATGTATTAGAGAATTAAAGAACATGCGATTTGCAAAAAATTTGGTCCAAATATTTATTTATGCGCTTAAGCGAAGGGGTGGGCAAGCTCTTTCCATATAAACTTTGTGCAAGTTTTTCTTCGTTTGTGTTTGCACTCCAGTTACTATTTTTGGTCCAAATGCTTATATTTTTGTTAGCTATGTCTTGATGTATTTATTTTTTAATTTTTATTATTTTTTGTATTTTCTTTATTTTTATTTTTTTATATAACGGAAAATTTTAACATCAAGTTCTGCGTATATCCAATATGTACCAACAAAAAATTAAATTAAATGCTGTGGTGCCAAAACTAACGCAAAAAACTTGCACAGTCTTTGTATGGAGAATGGCTTGCCCTACACTGCGCCATAAACGTTTAAAGATAGATAGCGAAGAGCAAGCAACGCTCAGTCATACAGGACTTACTGTAATGCAAGGTCAACTATGAATCTCGGGGAATACCTTATAATTTTATGAAGCTGTATGATCATTAAAATATTACTAATTCTTTGTATTATATTTTATATTAAGTATTATATTGGACCCGGGTATGTCCTTAAACTACGACCAAGACCACCGGGGTATGGGCAGCAGCATTTCTGGAGTGCGGAGGAGATACTGCAATCGCCAATCCGCATGCCAAGCGTGGCGATTACGGCAATTACCCCCTATGAATAAGATCTAAAAAGCCACGATCCCGAGGTTCCGGCGACCCCCGCTGCCCTGGTTATGGTAGCAGCCAGGGTACTAGCGGGGTCGGCACACTCCGTCGATGAGGTGGAGGCTATGAGGATGCAACAAAGGCCATGCATATTTTCAAAACCCTTTTTCACCGTTGTTATATTATGGGGGACTTTAACGCGAGACTGGCAAGAGAGATGGCAAAGAAGCTGAGAGTGGAGCAATTGAACTCCTTTATTTAGAAACGCGAGCACAGAAGTGGACCTGGATAAGTCCCGACAGTGCACTAAAAACGAGATTGACTTCGTCATGTCGACTAAGACACATATTTTCAATGATGTCTCTGTGATCAACACGTTTGGAACCGGAAGTGATCACCGTCTAGTAAGTAGTGTTAAGCTAGAGCGATCTCGACTGATGAAGTCTACGCTCCGACCGGCAGCAGCCCAAATCCAAAACCCCGAGAGCTTTCATGTGGAACTTCAAAACCATTTCGCTTGCTTAGGCGATGATGTGGACGAATAATTCAACGACGGGATTGTGGAAGCTATCAGTAGTACCCGACCCGACTCGGCTGGGTAGCGTTCGGGAAGCTTCGATACATCTTTTCGTCCAATATTCCGCAGTGTCTCAAGACGAAAGTCTTTGACCAGTGAGTGTGTTGCGGATGACGGCATATGGCACTGAAACGGGGTCGCTTACTATGGGCCTCATAAGAAGGATCAAAGTCACCGAAAGAGCAATGGAGAGGGCTATGCTGGGAGTATATCTGTATGATCGCATCATAAATGAGGCCATCCGCAGTAGAACCAAAGTAACCGGAGGGCTCCCTTCGAATCACTACACTCAAGTGACAGTGGGTGAGGCACATTGCACGTAGAACCGGTAGAACCGATGGCCTTTGGGGTGGAGAGGTTCTTGAGTGCCAACCACGTTCTGTAAGGTGTAGCGTGGGTAGGCCCCCCAGAAGGTAAAGGTCTTGGGAGTCCGATCGCGCAACACGGTACTCTTTAGGGGAGGTCTATGCCGATGGACGTCCACTACTGGAGTGGACGTCCCTTGGCTGATATAAAGATGATTATTATTAATTGTACTTGATAACATTGTAGGTACTTAATGATATCTATTAAATTTCATTCATTTAATATTATTATTAAATGGAATACTTATTGACCTTATTGTATATCTTAGTTGAATATTAATTTATTGAAAGTAGCTGTATAGTAAGAAATGATTTTTGTATGAATATACACCGTGGGCCCTTTTAACCCGAAAGATTTAAACCATCGATTCTAGAGCCTAATTAGAGTATATAATGTAGTATAACATCTATGTGTTCGTATCCAAAAACCCATAATTTAAGAGATATTAATTATTTAACACAAATCACAAGTTGAAAAATCTCAAGATTAACACACCGTAACGGGGCGTGACGTAGCCTCCTTCTACTTTCTGACTTGAGTCTTCTTGTCTTGAAAACATTTGCAAGTCACGTAAAAATTTGTTCACAAAGAAGCGATCAATTAATTTCATATATTTTGTACCGAAATAGTAGTTTAATTAAAAGAGAAAATTGGACCCATGTTGATATGACATTATTTACTTGTAGTATCGTCAAAAATACGTGGTTAAACATTTCGGGTTATTAGGGCCCGCGGTGTATAAGATAAATATAAATGATGCTAAATACAATGAAATGTAAACAGAGACCACTGGCGACCAGGAGGGCTGGCCGATATTTCGCACAAAGATTTTATTTTAAATATTTCTACAATTCTCTAATAGATGTTAACATTATGGGAGCTATAGAAACAGATACAATTGCGAAAAACCGATTTTTGTTACCTTTGAACTTGGAATAACTTGTGGCGCAGGCATATTTTACAAGACTTTTGAGGTAACTTATTGAACGCCGAAATGAGGTTGTATACAATTTTCCAGATTATTTTCTCTCGTTCCTAGGTTTAATCACTTATATGACTGGATTATGAAATTGAGAAGAAAACCAAGGAAATGGCTCAGGAAAAGATAAGGCGTGGGAACTGCATGCTTCATCGGTTACACCGTCAAGAGTTTTACTCTTAAATTCATGATTATGAAATTACCCTGAACTCCTGACCGCCTGACCGCCTCGCCGCACTCCTCCAGACCCATCTTATAACCAGCCTAGCTTGCAGGATAGATGATATGCGCTGTTTTTGTACATTTCGGCCATATAACCTAACGGTATACGCTAGCGTGTTAGCTAGACCTGTCTGGTACCAAACTTCGATGTATGAAATGCGATTTCCTGACTTACAGTCGGGCATTTAATAGGTGTTCGGGCTGTACGTCTAAAATAAATACCTAAATATCTTGGGAACTACTTATGCTATCGATTTGAATCTTGGAATAATTGTAAAAAGGGTAATTGTGCGTTTATATAAAATTAAAATATTATCTAAATGACGCGGAATTACCTATTTGCTATGAAAAAGTTTTATTTGGGCGCAATAATTCAGTCTGGTAACTAAGTCAGTGAGGTATCGTATGAATGATACGATATAAGTATGGTATGGGGTTGAAATGCACTTTCTAAAACATTATTTTTACTGTGTAGAAAGTTTGAATTGTAAAGGAAAATGCTGAAAAATATACCAGAGATTATTGTAACCAATTTCGTCCCGAGGAAGAACAATTTCCTCTTGGCTAGGCTATAATTTGTAAAATGCTTCAGAGTGTTATATCATGAAGCCCCAGGACGTATGTTGCTGTTCCGTGGTGGCAGATTCCATCCAGATGTAGGTGCTGTACAAAGACTACAAATACTACAATGTTATGTGCTATATACAGGAGGTAGCTAAAATATTAATTTATTCACAACTGAAGTTTACAGAGCTTCATGACTTTTACAATTTATCGCCCGAGACGAAATGACTGACGAAATTTGTATATGGCTCGTGAACTTACTTTCATTTTAGTATATGAAACTGTTGTAATACCAACATATGTATTTTTAAATTTATAATAATGTATGTGGGACATGAGTATTGCACGAATGTTGCGCCAACCCTTAATGTATTGAAACACTTTACTAAAACAGTTTTGTTTATACGTCAACACTACCAATAGTTGCTGTTACCCTTAAATTTACGGCATTCGATGATTCTTATGAACCCTTAGAACTTTTTAAGAAGGCGAGCCGTCTTGACTTTTGGTGCAGGGTGAGACAAAGGAGAACCTTTGATCATCAAACGCCGTATATTGGATTTTATGCTTTGTACACGCTTTACTAAAATATTCATCATATCTCGCAATAACCACTCACAATATTCAAAATGTCTTTGTATATAAACCGTTGAAATGGCAAGAGAAAAAACAACTAATGGGCACATTTTTAATTTACAGATTGGCGGTGCCACCATCGGAGATATCTGACGTTTTCACCAATCAAGACTAATTAATTGTTCCTAAATGTGATATTTTGCATAACTTCAGTATAAAACTATCGTAGCGTAGTATTAGTAGTTTTTCAATATAAAATGTGTATAAGTTTTCAAAATAAAAAGTGTTTTGGAATTTGCATTTATTTTATTTCAATATACTCAGAACAATATATACAGCCCTCAGAATACGAGTATGTAAATAATTTAGTACCAACACCTAGTTACTTTTTTCACTGAAAGCCAATCTCTGCCAGAATGGCGATTTTTGAGTTTGGAACCATTTTTAAGTAACCACAGCAGACATACAGAGCGAGATGCTCATATACTAATTTGAATAAAAGCGACAGAGAGAGACGTCATTTGTTGTCCTTACCATAGTTTGACTTTTTCATCAAACTTGACTTTGAAGCAAATAAAAGATGATCCGCTAAAGTTAGAAATTGTCTATGGTAAGCCGTCAGCCGTTTAAGACAAATTCATATTTAAGTAAGCTGTAAAAGAGCTTTCCGTTCCTCTTGGGCGCAACACGTTCAAGGATTCTTCCTGTAAAGTTTCAAACGATCGACTCTTTCACTCGATAACTGTTGTTAACGCCCAGCGTATGTGTGCTATGAATACACAGGCACACACACACTTACACGCGTCATCGACCAGCCAGCGCGGACGGGACCGCGCCCCCACTCTCAATACAACAGCTACCGAGCGCATACGCGTGCTTTTATTATATTATAACTACCATGTAAACTGTAATTCAGTAAAGGGAGTCAATTTTCAAGAACTTCTGCATTATTTCTCACCTTTGTCCACCGCCCGATAACTACGAGTCGCTCCTGTTTCTACATTTGGTCCCACGAGCCGAATAAAGAAGAACCATCGCCGCGCACAAGGAACAAAGGACCGCGAACAGTTAACGGACCGTTAAGTGGACATTTCGAGAAAAGGAGTTCATAATCAACCTACGGACGAGCACTATTAAGAAGCAGAAGATTCACCAGTCAAGGGAATTGCCATTAATCGGAAGTGAAAATCACGCCACAGGAAAAGTGAAAGTGGGAGTGAGGACCTGGGAGAGTAGCGTTACCGTGAGTTCGTTCCGATCTTTTCTGTGTTAGACGAATCCCTCTTTAAGTGTTCACGTAGTGTTATTTCGCACTTTAAACGCGAATTTCATACATAGCAAATTGCATCATCTATTTTAATAGCGGTATATATTCATACCTACCTTCCTAATTAAAATCGCACTTTAAACGCGAATTTCTTACATAGCTAATTGTAATATCTATGTAATCATTGTTCCTAAGTACATTCCTAATTAAATCGTACTTTAAACGCGAATCAACTTTGTAACTTTAATAGTTTCAAGTGCACATTTACAGTACTTAGGTACATACAGTATTTATTTTATTGTTATAATCACCTAATTACAAGAATTTCATCCCAATTTCACTACCTATCGCACTTTAAACGCGTAGGACCTTACATACTCATAATAAATAAACAATTGTTACCGCTTACTTGCAAACATATCATAGTAATTAATCAGTTTTTACATACCTATTACATTCAATATTGCATTAAGTAGGTACCTACATGCCCTGCTTAAAATCCCTATAGGTAACTAGTTAATCATTGATTTCGGATTGTGTAATCCTTTCAAGTTTCGTTCGTTAAGACCCAAGACTTTGTGCCTAGCCATACATATCAACTCGTAGTGTTATTCATGTTATTGCAGTGTTTTTTTGCATATTACAGCTGTTGCTAAGTGCGCGGGCGGTACTTAACCTTCGATCGCTCGGCGCCCGGTAACTGCAAACCGGCTTATCTACTTGCTGATCAGCTGTTCACAAACTTCGCATATCTCACTGCACCATCATTGCGCTTCATAAAAACAACATTTAAGTATTCCAATCATTTATTTAATAATTGTTGCAGACTATTTGTTAACAAACTTTTTTGCTTGCAGCGCAAACATTACGTGTTGTAAGTACTTAAATTAATTCAGTGCATAGAACGAATGAATAAAATGGATATAAAAATATTAATTAAACAACGTGCCACATTCAAAACTAAGATTACTCAGTTTGAAAATTATTTAAAATCTCTAGACAGCTGTCCGCAACTAAGTAGATTGCAGGCTAGCGAACTAAACATTCGATTGACAAAAATTGAAGAAATTTATTCAGATTATGATTCTGTGCAATCTGACATAGAAAACATGTCTGAAATTCCAGAAGAACAATACGCGGATCGTGAGACATTTGAATCGAGGTACTTCGGTGCAGTCGCGCTCGCTCGAGAGGTGTTGGAGAGAAGCGGAACTTCTGCGGGCCTCGCGCAGGAGTCCAGGTCAGCCTCAGGTTCTTGTGTGCATCACGGACGGCCAAACATTAAATTGCCAACCATACATTTACCTAGCTTTTCGGGACAATATCAGGACTGGCTGGAATTTCATGACACGTTTAGTTCACTTATACACTTAGATGAAACAATACCTAAAATAAACAAATTTCATTACTTACGCGCTGCATTAAAAGATAGTGCCGCTTTGATCGTACGATCGCTTGACTTCTCGGCTGAAAATTACGATGTAGCTTGGGATTTGCTTTGCGAGAGATTTAATAATAAGCGACTCCTAGTTAATAATCACTTGCAAGCTATATTCGACATTGAAACATTAGCTAAAGAGAATTCCAAAGCGTTGCGTAGTATCATCGACACTGTCAATAGGAATTTACGTGCACTTAAAACCCTTAAATTGCCCACTGAGCACTGGGACATACTTATAATATACATAATATCACAAAAGTTTGACACCGCTACTACGCGTGAATGGGAACAACACCGTAGCACTTTGGCGGAGTTACCTACTCTCGCAATGTTATTGCATTTTATTAAGGGTCGTGCTGATCTTTTAGAAACAATGGAGGATACTCATAATAAACGCCGATACAGCGACAATACACATAATCGCCACAAATCGTTAGTGGTCAGCCCTCAATCTCCTCCTCCCGAGAAACAGTACATGTGTCCATTATGCAAAAATAATCACGCACTGTATCGTTGTCTTAAATTTAAATCTTTCTCGTTAGATGTGAGAATGCAAAAGGCTAAATCGTTAAAACTATGCTTAAACTGCTTACGTCAAGGACACAGCGCTAACGCCTGTAGAATTGGTTCTTGTCGTTTATGCAATAAACCCCTTAACAGCCTATTGCATTCCCATGACGCGGCTCCGGCAGCCGCACCCGCGCCGCACAGCAGCGTCGCTCTCTGCGCCACGCCGCACGCGCCGCTAGATTTACCGGAGTCTCCTGAAACAGATAAATATTATACAGAAAGGGAAAGTGATGAGTCACAAAATAATATCACTTTATCAGCTGTTCAAGGTAACTGCGTGCTTTTGTCCACAGCATTAATCCATGTCACCGATCATAACGGACAAAAACACACAGTACGCGCCCTGTTGGACAATGGGAGCACTTCCAGTTTTATTACTCAAAAATTATGTGCAAAATTAAACTTACCAACCGCTTCGACCTCGTCTTTAGTTGAAGGGTTGAACGCACAAATGTCACGTTTGACAAAACAATGCAGTGTCACTTTATCGTCACTTATAGAACCGTTCAAATCAAACATAAATTGTTTCGTTGTTCCACGCATCACGCAACAATTGCCTACAGTGCGCATAAATGACGTGTTGTTAAATATTCCTCCAAATATTACACTAGCTGATCCTACATTTAACATACCGTCTGAAGTAGATATGCTTCTCGGAGCAGATATTTTCTGGAGCGTGCTATGCTCGCATAATATTTCTTTAGGTAAAAATATGCCGACGTTAAGTAAAACCAAGTTTGGATGGTTAATTTCCGGCCTCATACAAACAAACAAACAGTTAAATACAGTCCACTGCAACCATACTCTTATAACACACAGTAATCAACCACATGATCAATTAACACAGTTTTTTGAACAAGAATCTGTGCCTCAGCATAAACAAACACTAATGGAAGAGCAACAACGTAAGCAACATATTTTAGAGAACTTTCAACGCGATTTTGATGGACGATTCATTGTTGCTATTCCACAGAGGGAGTCTCCTGACAAGTTGGGTGATTCATATGACCGAGCGTCGAATAGGTTTCAAAAACGAAAGCGGAGGTCTACGAAAGACCCATCATTCAAGAAACAGCACTGCGGGTATATGCAGGAATACATAGATTCAGGGAATGGGGAAATAAACCAAAATCCTGATGAGGATACACACACCTGCATATTACCACAACATTTTTATCAGAAAAGTAGTCATCATGGCCTGTTGCCCACTCAACGTAAACAAAGGAAACAGATATTTAAAAATTTAAAATTCAATATACCTTAAGTACAACGCAACATAATTTTAATAATTACATATATCTCAGATTTCATTGCAAGGTTTTCTAATTGGAACGCATTGCAATGCATTATCGCAAATGTTCAGCATTACATATAAATTGCATTAAAAAAACCTTGCCTGTTAAAAATCAGCTTAATTAACATTGACACTCAAAATAGTCTGCTGAGAGTAGAAGGCAGAATATCGAATTCGTTTTATCACTTTGACACAAAACATTGAATATTTCCACATTCAACACATCACATGAACATGACTGTTCTCCTACTTAGATACTAACATAATTTACTCATACATACATCCTGAACCACGGCTTTAGGCTAAATATACGTTTTTTAGTACAGTAGCTGATTAAACCATACTTATGTACACAAGTCCGGTAATGATACTGAACTGAAAAGGCAGAGGTGTTAAATTAATTAAAGCTTATTTATGCATTTTTTGTCTGCTTGGCCGTCAGACCTGTACATATGGAGCTTGTGACTGATCAGTTAACCGTTTTAAACTTTTCTTTTGAACTAAACCGATTCATATTTTTCGCTAGCATATAGGTAGTGCCCATTTTAACGGATTAGCTGAGACTGCAGTGAGAGCAGTGAAGTATCATTTAAAGCGAATGATCTCCTCCACTAACTTAACTTACGAAGAGCTAAACACGGTCTTGGATCTTAAACTTGAGACATATGCCCCTGTCTTCTGATCCTTTGGGTCTTTTAGCTCCTTCTTAATGTTTTTATCGGACGAACTAACACGTTGCGTGCATCTCCTCAGGGTTCCGACACTGCTGCTAATATCAACACATTCTCACGTTATATGAAAACTCAACGGTTGAATGGCTGACTTCTGCTGGAACCGATTTTATGGCAAATACGTTTCAGAACTCACTTTGGGAATAATTATGCTCGAGGACGACAGGCTGCCTCCTAATTAATCGTTACTGGGACGAGTCAAACTACTTTACCCCGGCTGTGACGGTGCATCAGCGTAGCCGACGTATTCACCGCGTCCTGAACTCTTCGACGTGCCTTCAATCGTCTATGCCCACTGCCAGTAGAAGACCAGAACGTTGTTCCTGGGGGGGCAACATGTTAACGCCCAGCGTATGTGTGCTATGAATACACAGGCACACACACACTTACACGCGTCATCGACCAGCCAGCGCGGACGGGACCGCGCCCCCACTCTCAATACAACAGCTACCGAGCGCATACGCGTGCTTTTATTATATTATAACTACCATGTAAACTGTAATTCAGTAAAGGGAGTCAATTTTCAAGAACTTCTGCATTATTTCTCACCTTTGTCCACCGCCCGATAACTACGAGTCGCTCCTGTTTCTACAACTGTCAAAAAAGATGAAATACCATTTATGAAAAACGAGCGGTAGAAAATTTTAAGTCGAGTGGCATGATTAACCACGCGTTTTCAATTCTATCGGGTTAGAATAGCACCAAATCCCCAGGGGTTGAAGTATGTTGTGGGCGATGGGTTAGCAACCTGTCACTGCAATATCACATCTTATCCATCTATAAAAATGCAATGGCTAAAAGTGGCACTGAAAAGTAATTTTCACCTCACCAGCTCGTAAAATCTTACTTTATCGATCAAAATCTGCGCCCAAAAGTCCACTTTATTCGTACAATTTCCATTGCATACTTAACGTCGTAAGTTAGGTCTAACCCAAAATAACCTCGTAATTAATGATTACAATACCTTGCCCTATGTGTGGTTTAAATGTTTGCTCCTATTAAAATATACTTATTGTATGCATTGCAACGACAAAAAGTCGTTAGATTCAGTGATACTTAATAATATGAAAACCCAAGGTACTAAGGATATATGCCATGGGTTGGCGGAAACTTTTTCTAGTGAAATAGATCTCATTAAACATAAGTGTAATGAAAAATGGTTGGATAGAAAAGAATACGCAAAAGAGTCGGACGTGAGTATGCGGTGGCAGCCGGTGAGCAGTAGAAACATGACGCGAGTAATTAATAGCATGAGCTCTAAGAAGTCTCCCGGTTGCGATCGCATACGCATGTGCGACTTGAAAACGGTATCCGATAGAGTAAGTCTTATCTTAGCTAAGCTAGTTAATATGACAGTAAGCAAGTCTTGTTTCCCAGAAGGTCTTAAACAAGCAATAATTCGACCAATTCATAAAAAAGGTGACTGTAAATCATATTCCAACTATACGAGTAGGCCCATTGCGATACTTTCTAGCGTAGACAAAGTTATTGAAAAATGCATTGTTAACCAATTAGGATCATACTTACAGAAGAACAATATATTAAACAAGTGTCAACATGGTTTCCAAAAGGGCAAAAGTACAAGCACGTTACTATCAAATTTTACAAATGAAATTAATGGTTATTTATTAGATAAAAAAGTAGTCGTAGCTGTATTTTTCGATTTTCGGAAATCATTTGACACCTTGGAGACAAATACACTTATCGATGCCATGAGGGAGTGCGGGGTGGGCGAGCCACTGAGCCAGTGGTTCAGTGACTATCTCAACGCGCGCTCCTACCGAGTGAAGGTGGGGTCGACACTTACGAGCGGGGGGTGCTGTGCGGGGTGCCGCAGGGCTCGGGATGCGGCCCGGTGTGCTACTTGCTGCACGTGCATAGCCTGCTCCCCGCACACGTTCGCCGACGACCTGTGCGTCCTGAGCGGCGGCGCCGCCGCCGACCTGGCCGGCACCTGCCGCTCGGTGCAAGGGCGTCGACGCCGTAGTCAAGTGGTCGCACGATAATGGCATAGTGTTAAACGCAGATAAAACCAAACTACAAATTTTACACTCGCCTTAATTAAACCCTTCCTGTTCACCAGAGCCTACAATAGTTACTCATGACTTCTGCTGTTTCCATAATAATCTAGTTCTATGCCAATTAATGTAAGCCGATTGAACGTGTTAAATGCATAACTTACCTTGGCATGAAAATAGATGAAAACTTTTCATGGTGATCTCATATAGAGTATATATGTAGTAAATTAAGAGTCCTACTTGGTAGATTTTACCACCTAAGCTATAGAGTCCCTACACGCACCCAAAAATTTATTTATATATCACTAGTGGAATCAATTATAGGTTACTCTCTGGATTGCTACGGCCTCACTTTTAAAACAAATTTAGAAAAATTAGAAAAGCTGCAAATTAGATTTCTCAAACTATCAGTAAACAATAAAACTAAAAATAAATATAAAAATGATTATTATAAGTTATTTAAAATATTAAAAATTCTTCCGGTAACTCCAAACAACCAAAAACATGACACCAGGTCTGTAGCTGCGGGTAAGTATGCTGTCCTCAGAGTAAGCAATTACTATGGGGATATGCTCATCGAAAAGCGCCTACCATATTTACCTAACCCCTTACCTGCGGCTATTAGAAAAGGAGGGAAACAAAAATAAATTCAAAAGAGCATTGCTCAAATATTACCTCGACAGCGGGACGTTATATTTATTTTTAAGTTTTTTTTCAATTGTTTTGATAAATAAATAATAATTACGCATGGCCCGACACGCACTTGGCCGCTTTTTCTCCCCGTGGGTTGATTAGGTAATTAAGTAAAATTTCCTCTTGTACCTACACGTGTTCTTTTCGACAATCAGTAGGTCATTACCTACCTATGCATACTTTGTGTGGCTTTGCCCTTTCATCCCGTAAGTACAAAGTGGAAAAAGAGAGAGAAACCGGCCACATAAGATTTCCATTGTTTTTTGGCCATTTGTTTCAATTTCTACATTGTTTGTACACAGTGCCAAGTTTGGATTAAGCAATGTGGAATGCCGCGGTAAACGTTGCATCAACAAGTTTCTTACTTAAATAACTGGTGTAGGACTTGTGTTCATTTTTAGAATTTCTCATATTCCTAATTTTTATTGAAGTTAATTAAAAAGATTGACTATAACGTACTATTTTGGTTTCGTTTAGGAATGGCATAATAATCATGACTGACCTACATGCTTTTTCATCGGCGAGTCGTAACGAGCCAAGGAAATATGTTAACAGTCATAAAAATACAGCCTGTGCTCAAAATAACTTCGTTCATCCATTTTGTGAGCGTTTTACTTGGTCCACATGGGTATATTGTCCGTATCCTGACTCCACGGCCCATATGTTTAATAGTACAATACCTACATATGTCTTCAAAATTCCTATATTCCTAATTATTAGCTACTTACTAATTTTTATGGTGCTTTTCGGACCAGTTTTTAGAGAAGATAAAAAGTCCACACGGGACTAAGTAGAACTACAGCACAAAAAAGCAAAATTATTGTGACAAACGTAGTTAGTTACAAGCGGCCCTCGAAACGGCTCCTGCATATTAACATAATATTCTGACGTCGCATAATTTAATTAAACCAACCATTGTATGACAAAATCACTACATCGTTGTTTTGGTCGTTAAATACTGCGTTTGATAGGTACAGTCAGCGTAATATAGTACATAGCAGCCAAGTGGCCAAATAGTTCCGTACTTACGCCTTAAAATATAACTTTAATAATTTGCAATATGTTGCAATATTTTTATGGTTTACTGCACCTACCTATTGCATTTGCACAGTAGTCAAATTTTGCTCGGAAGCGGTATGGATGCAGTACTATGTTCGTATATACCGCCCCACCGCATACACGCATCCCGCGCCAATCAGGAAGCACTGTTTTTTAGATTAGAGGCGCAGTAACGAATCTGTACTTACGAACCGGTTTGACTGACAGTTGACAGCTTACCGATACCGCACCGACAAATGCGGAAATAGCTTTACTTGTTCACATTCTTAGACTCGTACTTCGTGGCTCAAATACTTAATCCCGATGTAAAATAAATTCAACAAGAAAAATAATGAATTACCTCGAAAACATCATGAATATTATAGTTAACACAGTCAAAGTCGACTATTAGATACTTATTCTTTGACACAGTGTTAAAAGCGAGTTCATCGATTAGATATCTAGAAATATAGATGAGTTACGAACTATGTATTAGTACCCGGGCCAGGAGGAAATATCGTCGATCATTTCCTCTCGGTCGGTAGCTTGTAAGGTGCTTTTTAAGAGAATTGTATTATGCTGGCGCGCGACTGGTAGGTCCTCCTGTATGGATCTCTGAAACACAAAAATAATAAAAACGTTTGATATGAAATGACAGCTAGCCCAATACCTTGAAAGAAAAGAAACGGTCAGGGTCAGCTGACTATAAAGTAGAGGAAAATCATAAAAAGTCCGCTGGACCCAAATGTGGCTATTTATGCCCGCCTGCAGCGCTATAAGTATAATGAAGTAAATAATCCAATCAAAAACATAAATGTGTAAATGCCAGCCAAGTTAAATATTAACTCTTTGAACGCCAAGAACCTATAAAGTGGTCGTGTGTCGTCGTGCCCACCACACCAACAACCACTAAAAGGTCAGAGTAATGGTGTACTTTGAAGATGAATAAAATCTATTATGAAATGTTTTTATTTATTTTTATTGGTTTAAACGTTACATCAATTTTTGATAACGCAACAGTGCTTGGTGTTCGAGTGATCACTTCATTCAAATATGAAAGCGTTCAAAGGGTTAAGAATATGTGGTGGGTGGCTGCCGTCTTCACCGACAAAAGAATTGAGATCTAAATGTGTCCCAAGTTTCGTAGATTATCTGAAAGGGTGCCAAGTCTGGCACTAGATTGTCTACAGTAAAACTTATTTATTGCGACTTAATGCATTTTAGCCTTAACTTGGCAGTTTTCTATGTAATATGTTATAATACCATGAAAGTTGTTGAATATTTAACAAAACTGCCAAATGAACGCTCAAAATGCAACTAATCTACGGAACTTGGCTCCCATTTAGATCTCAATTCTTTTGTCGCTGAAGACGACAACCACCCATCACATATTCTTAATATTGAACTTGGCTGCAATTTTCACCGTTATGTTTTTGATGCGATATTTTTTTTTTGTCAAACTTCACCAAATGGTGCTTTTCAAAAGCGAATGCACGAGTTACTATACAAAATACCCAAATCACTACAGGTGCACCTAAAATATTTGAAGAGAGAGAGTTCCCTCGATTTCTCCAGGACCCTATGATCAGAATCTGACCTGATGACAGTGAGACCACTTCTAAAGTATACCGTTTGAAACAAAAACGAATTTCCAAATCGGTTATTAAATGACGGCGTTTTTTTTTCCTTTTTTTAGTAGACTGACCAGTGATTGGCCTTAGTATATGGAAAGCGATGGCAAGGCCTAAGAAAAGCCCAAGGCCTAAGGTTCTGCGGTAACGAGCATCCACCATATCAGCCCAAGGACGTCCACAGCTGGACATAGGCCTCCCCCAAATTCACGGGGGGTATATGCCATAATTGCCACGCTTGGCATGCGGGTTGGCGATCGCAGTATCTCCACCGCACTCTAGGGATGCTGCTGTAACGATGGTAACGAGCATAAATAATAATAATCAACTTAGGGCAGCTTGTGGCGAGCTGTTAGGAAGTAGCGACCCTACGTACCTGAGTACTCCTGTGGGTGTTCTGTGGGCTGGTTGTATGAACAGGCCCCCTCCTCAGAGTTGCCTTAACCGGCTGTCCAGCGTGGAGTCGCTGAGCTGTTGCTCGGAGGTGGATGTGGTCACTTAAGTGGCGAGTTGGCTATAGTATGTTTAAAGTCCAGTGCCACCTCTCGTCCCCCAGCCCTCTGCACAGGCGTTTTTTAATGTCGGTTTTTTAGGGGTCCATCTAACAGAGGGCGAGTCACAGTCAGCCGGAGATAAAAATGAGAGGCAGTTTTATCAGGCAGACGTCCGTTGTCTCAATCTATAGCCCGGCCATTACTTCATCATATTCAACCAATAATCCCGTTCAAATGAATTCTATCAATCAGCAATAGTCCCTTGCCTGTACACCCTGGCGGGTGCTGTCTCTATGTGCGTCCCATGACATGCAGGGGCAGGCATAGCACCCGCTCGGTGTACCCCTTGCATTTTGTGCTGGCTAAGTGTTACTCGGTTGGTACTTCAGTACCTCAGTACTTCGGCTCCGCGCATGGCTTCCATAGGTCCGGCACACCATTGTCCCGTGAGCGGAAAAAACATATGATAATAATAAAACTTAATAAAATCTCTATTTTCTGACTTTTTTGTGTACACACACAATTATATACCAAGCTGGATCCTAAATACATAATAAAATCGCCTTGTCTAGGTCACCTGAAAGTGGGTTAGGTTTTTGATTACTAGTCAGTAAGTCAGTCAGTGGTAAAAATTTAGTTTTTTGGACTTAAATATCTCAATAACTATTTCACTTATATGTATGAAGTAGGGGTTCTAGTTTTTTTAAAGGATCGGAATACATAAACCAAATGCATTTTTTATATTAAATAGGTTTGGAGTTATTTAGGGGTCAAAAGTGGCTCCAAACGGTTCGTGTAAAATAAACGCACGGCTGCTGCTCGCCAGTTCCTAGGGTGAACTTGGCTGGACACGCTGCCGCGTGTCTAGATTTGCTTTACGATAAATTCAGTTGTTTTAGGCTCTGGAGGTGACTAACGAGACTACGCAAGTAGGGGAAGACGCGAGAAAAAAATAAGTACATAAATGTGACTAGACCCAGTAGCTGCTTTTGTTCACACACACGAGGTAGAGCGAACTTAGATTTCACCAGGGCAAAACTAAAGATACTTAGATTTAAATAGATACAGTGGGCCCGCGAAAATGATAAGCACTTTAGTACTTTGTCAAACTAAACCAAAACAAGGTACTTACTTTCGCGTATAATAATTAGATTGTAAACCATTTAAATTTCGAACAATTGTTATGACTATGACATTAATGCAAAAGAATGTGGATTTGTCATTGCATATCTCTGTCTCTGTTCTCCAATTTTGACAGATTTCTTTTAACTAAGTAAGGACTAACCCCCTTTATTCATGAAACTTAACAAACCTCTGTTAACTTTGTTTTGTCCCTTTCTCACAAATATAAATGTCACACAAACTAACTTCAGCGGCTTGTTAACTAATAAAGGTTTGATGGACGTTTATGAATAAGGGGGTAAATGTTTTCATGACAACATGTAATTAGTAGTAGCTTGTTTTCTGATACAGGGGTCCCAGGTGAATTAGTTTTAACAATTATGTAGTTGAAGCCGCCATTACTGCTTTATACTTGATCGAGTGAAGTATCGTTGATTTTCAATCTGAGCTTATCCTCTTAGATAAAACCGTAATATTGTGGTTCCATGGTTATTTTTTAAGTATAGCCAAAATGTACTACAGGTGTTGTGTCGATAACTATGCAGGTAAACGCCAGGACGGTAAAATGCACCAGTTCCTCTCTTCGGAGATAGGACTCCACAAGTGCAATGTATAAGTGATCGGCTTCGTAATTTGTATCCGCGAACTCTGGAAAACGATAATATGCAGTGTTTATTTGGTGCAATGTAATAAACGGGTTCTTGAAAGGCACAGATATATGTCGTTTAAGGAATAACTTGCCGGTAATGCAACAGAAGGCTTATAATAAATATACAAAAATAGTTCCAATAGCCCGAGAAAGATACGGTTTTTTCGGAAATAATTCAATAACTGGCCAATTTTTGTTATACGGTCCTATTATGTGATTTTAAGAACCTATATTTTTAAAAATTTCCGAATCTGAAGACCGGAAGTTGGAAAAAAAATGATGTGCCCGAAAACTGGTGAATTTTTGCAGCAAACAGGGTATCAGTATTTTTATGATGAGTACTTCTATGTTTATGTCTATTTTAATACTTACGACCTGAATCGAACAATATATGCAACGGGAAATGAGAAAAAAAATATGAAATGTCTTTGCCGCCCCTGTCGGTTAAGAGGATGCGGGCTCTGTGGTCAGAGAATAATTTGGCCTCGGCAATGGCTGCTGTGAAAAACGGCGATCATTCACAAAGAGAAGCAGCTGCTCTGTACAATATACCTCGCAGAACTCTCCGAAACCACCTGAAATTAGGGAAAACAAAAAAAGAAATTGGACGGGCCCCAATATTGTCAAAGTCACAAGAAAGGATTTAGTGAACAGAATTATAAAATTTTCCAAAATAGGTATGCCATTAACACCCCAAGTCATTCGAGGACAGGCATACAAATTCTGTGAGAAGCAGCGTATTGAAAACAATTTCAATAAGAAAACTGGCAAAGCGGGCAGGGACTGGTTCAACATGTTTATGAAACGCAACCCAAATATTTCAATCCGCAAGGCTCAACTTATGAACCCAGCAAGAGCGCAGAAACTCAACAAGCCTATAGTGCAGCATCACTTTCAAGAAGTAAAGAAATTGTACGATGAACTCGACATCCCCAATCATCCAGAAAGATTGTACAACATAGATGAAAAAGGCTGTCGGTTAACTATCCATCACCAGCAAAAAGTTTTAGCTGTAAAAGGCAATCGCAGGGTTCATATGGTAGCACTAGAACACGGTGAAAATGTAACCATTGCAATGTGTGTTAGTGCCGCGGGGAATAGCATTCCTCCGATGATACTTTACAAGGGTAAACGAATTAAACAGGAATTCACAGACAATCTACCTCCTGGGACACTGGTGAAAATGGCACCTAAGGGTAGTATGACGACCTCATTGTTCATTGATTTTATAGAACATCTGGCAAAATATAAATCTCCGGGAAAATGTTTGCTGATATTTGATGGTGCCTCCTGCCATCTAGATTATGATATAGTAGATGCGACTGAAAGGCATGATATCACTTTGTATTGTTTGCCATCAAACACGACTCATGAGTTACAACCGTTGGACAAATCAGTTAATAAATCGTTTGAAAATTACTGGGATCAAGAAGTAGTAAAGTTCATGTACCACAATCCAACCAAAAAAATTAATAAAGCACGTTTTAATCCAATATTTACCAAAGTTTGGGCAAAAAGCATGACCCCGGAAAATATTATAAATGGATTTAGAGCAACCGGACTGTTTCCATTCGATCCGAATGCAATACCGGAAGATGCCTACCTACTATCGCTACTACTCGTAACTGAAAATCGAGACCCCCAAGTAACCAGTACATCAACATTTATATTAACATCTGCTAGAACCACAGTGCAACGTCCTATGGAATACCGTTCAAATACGGACCTTACTGATGATGAAGACTTAGCAAATAATCTAGCTATGATGAATTCGAGAAATGACGTTGCTCCGCAATCTTTTTCGAATAACAACTATACAGGAGTTGGTACCCCAAGTATAATATGCGCGGCACCAGTTGTTTCTGAAAGTTTTCTTGACAGGCGTTTGGTAGACTACAGTCCATCCCTAAATTCTGATTCAGTAAATGAAGAAATTGTTGAACAAAAGTCTGATAAAGAGTTTGAGATGCATTCACCCGTTCCTGGGCCTTCTGGATTAAGCAAAACCATTACACGATTTACACGAGTCTTATCTTCGGATTCAGGGTCATCTTTGGATTTTGAAAGCTTTGTTCATCAACAAAACACCACCACCTGTAAGAAGCCTGATAAAGAGTTTGAGATGAATTCACCGGTTCCTGGGCCTTCTGGATTAAGCAAAACCATTACACGATTGACGCGAGTCTTATCTCCGGATTCAGGGTCATCTTTGGATTTTGAAAGCTTTGTTCATCAACAAAACACCACCACGTACGAGTATAAGAACGTTTATGACCCTTTCAGTGACTCCAATGATGAAAATGGGGATTTAATACGAAAAGGAGAAAGAACTCCAGAGAAAAATAACAAAAAAAAATGCAAATGGAATCACAGAAATAGGTTCATCAATATCTGCAGCAGATGATTCCGATGATGATGTTCCACTGGCTCAGTTGAAAAACAAAATACCTTCCACAATAACCTTTAAGGACCTGATACCAACACCCAATTTTGCAGTTGTAAAGAGCCGTCCAAGACGCAAAGCTATAAATTATAAAGGGCAGAGAATCGTCAAAGATTTATTTGAGAAAAGGCAAGAAAATATCAAAGATAATAAGGAAAATAGTAAAACGACTAAAAAAAAGATAACAAGAAAAAACTAAACACGGGCAATAAAAAAGCGACTAAGGAGGGAAATAAGAAAACCAAAACCTATAAAAAAATAGGTAATGCTAATTTGAAAAAAATAAAACAAAAACTGATATGAATGATATATGGTTTTGTCACGGATGCAAATTAGAAAAACAAGAAGATATGAGAATATGTAAAAAATGCGCTAAATGGTACCATGAGGAATGTGTAGGATTAACCAAAACCGATATTGAAGATTTCTTTTGCTCCGATTGCGTTTAACTACTCGGTACATAAATGCTTAAGTATTCTAAGTAATGTAAGATAATTTTGATCTCTTAACAAGGCTGATTTGATAGGTAATGAGTTCCTAATTAAAAAAATAAGTAAAAGTCATGCGTTATAAGTATAAATGAAGAATACGTATCCTAATGTTGTTAGAAGTGTTGATTATTTAAAAAACCTTTAGTTCAATAAGGCCCTCTGAAAATTAGTTAAATGAAAACTTACGATCGATTACTTTTATTTTTTGTTAAAAGTTTATGTTAAAAGAGCTGTAACGAATGATGTTTTTATTTTATTTTTAGACTACCTTTTTAGTGTGAAATAGACGGTTTCTTATATCTTTAGTATAATAAGGCCCAAAGCCAAATATTTCGACTAATTAAGTATATTGTCATGTTGTGAATATACCAAATATTGTTAAAAGTATATGTTTAAAATTTTAAACTTTGAGAACCTGTTATTACTGTATAAATGTTTATTTCTTTTCCGGGCCTTATTATCATGATAGTGTTTAATAAGGCCCAAAATGGAAGTTTTAAAAAACTTCCATTTTTTAAGAATACTGTTTGAAAAGAATTTTAGAACCACTCGCTTCGCTCGTGGTTCAACTATAGATTCCTTTCGCTGTCTCGTGCTTCAATTCCACACTCACGGGTAAAATACAACTTTGCATCCTTGTATAACAATAGTTATTTGTTATACGAGTGTGTGTGTGTATTTTACTTCTCGTGTGTTTCATTCAACACACAAAATAGAATCCTGAGCGTAGCGAGTGTTTCAACACACGAGAAGTAAAATACAACTTTGCACCCGTGTGTAACACAAAACTTTTCTCCTCACTATAGCGAGGAAAGTGCAACCTGCAAAAAAACAGTTCCACAGGCATGATTTTCATCACTGGAATCACCGATTTTTTTACGATATTATAACAGAAAACTCTGGAAGTTGTGTATAATATTTACGTGAGTCGGAGTCCGTGACAAGTTGTGTATATTTTAGTTGACATTGACAATGCAACATTTCTGACGATTTATTTAATGATAATTGATATGAAACTAACCATTATTATGAGCGTTTTACGTTTTGTTATCTGTCAAAAGCCACTCAAACACGCTCCAAGGTCAAATTACTTTCCCCACTTGTGGATAAAATGCGTTTTTACCTGCTTGTTTCAAAGGATAAAAGACGGTTTTCCGAGCTAGTGAGGGGAAAATGAATAAAACCCATGCTTAAAATTATAACTTTATTATAATTTGCGTAAGAAAATAATTTTTAAGTATAAATTAATGAAAGTGGCAAGAGCAACGAAAACAGGTAGGTATTATTGTTTAGAACTTTAAAGAAATTTATGCAGACGTTTTCATTGCTCGTGAGTTATACTGGAATAGAAGTACGTGACCATTTAAGTATATTAGGAAACTTACTAGCATTCGTCCCTCTAGCACTTACTATCATATATATCTACTAATACACAGATTTATAGGCTAGTCAGCGAAGTCATGCTATCCAAGTAGTGGTATCAAATTGATGTTTATGCGATATATATTCAAGAAATAAGCATAATAAGAATTTAATTTGTCCTTGATTTGTTTAACCTTTTGGTCGCCAATGACGAATATATCCGTAACCACGCGTGCGGCGCGATATCAAACTACTTACATGCACTACTATTAGGGTTTAGCTTCGCGTTTAACATTCTGATTCATTTTGATACTGGTGTCATACGAGTGTCAGCTTTTTAAAGTTTAAAAGGGTTAATTACCTACTTCCATTGTGCTTCTGTTGGTCTAATTTTCGTAACATACTGGGATTAATCAAATTGTGGACGACTAAAGTAAGTATTATACGCATTAGTAAATTCCATTTAATGCGAATTAAAATGATCACTTACTTACAAACACAAGTTTAAAAACTAATCACAGAGTTATTAATGTACCTACTGCACACTTCTAGTTTTGCATTTTTTAAGTAAAATAATATACAATTTTATCAATCTGGGTAGATGCGTTTTTGTTAAGATATCGGTAATCAAAATCATTACAGGTGACAATCGCTCCGGTACGAAAAGAGAGCACAAAGTGAGCGGACCTAATATTGTAACAAGTCTGTATTTTAAAGTGGAATCGAACACTGCAAAATTTGTAAATGATACATATTATTATACAGAAGCTATCACAAGAGTCATGCCACCAAAACAATAGGGTTTTGCACAAGCGCCGAGTCATCATATACAGGTGACATTTAATATTTTACTTGCTTCAAAAAAGTAGGAGGTTCTCAATTTTGCTGTTTTTTTGTTTGTTACCTCAGAACTCCGCCATATAATCCGTTTTGATCAAATATTTTTTTTGTTTGAGAGAAACCTTATCCCCATGTTGGTCCCATATCATTTTGGTGAAGGCCTGATGACGGAATCCACGAGGAAACGAAATCGGTGTTGTTTGTGTAAATTTATTTTTGGAATTACGAAGAGACGCGGGGCTGAGTTTTCAATTTCGAATACTAGTGAAAAATCACTTCCCGTACCGTATACTACCTACTGTAAACGACTAAAGCAAATCAGCATAATCATAACCAATAATGAACGTTGAACAGCATATACTAGCGGCCTATACTTTCCATTATTACTTATCTTACAATTTAAGACATTTCCTACAATTTAACATTTATAAGAAAAACCCAAGAAGGGAGCTGATTTTGCACCACATTTAATTCAATATCAAGTCTTTAGAAAAAGGATGCAGAAACTAATTTAGTTAATAGCACAAGTATGCACATAGGTACAGTTATTAGCATTTTTTTCTCGTAAGTAAGCAAGCTACGTAGTATTAAACGATACTGGTAAGCCCCAGCGCTTCCATCTAACGCATGAATCTCATATAATTAGCCGATGACTGCACCCATCTCACAGCCTTTACTAGCGAGTACCACAGTTAGTAAGTAATTCTCGTTCTAAATAGAAAATGTAATCGTGATACGCACATGTGACATTGTAAGCTCCATTTCTAATTAGGTAAATCTAATTGGATAGCCTTACTTGTAGGGAGAGGCTATGAAATTCGTTCTGAGAACTACTAATTATAATTCGTATAATCTATGATTATGAAAGAATTCAATTTATACAGATGAAATTTTACACGAAAAAAACATGAATGATTTCACAGAATACTTGAAAGAGCAAACAAGATGTCAATTTAAATCCTTCTTGTTGTTATTCGAAAAAAAAACGATATTCCATCTATAATGTGTATTATAATTATATGTTGTTTTCGAGAACGCTATGTGACCTACGTCTACATACGAAAGTTAAAATGAAGACAAACGCCCAATAAGCTCGCTTTCACAAACCAATCTCTTCGATATTTATGCAACATTGCCATAACTTTCAAATTTGTTACACTATCTAAATCTCCAACGATGCTCGCAACTACCTACTTATTCTACAAGTTAAATTGATATTTCATATTAAATTTTATCTTGAAGGCCTCGTATTAAAGCAAAAAGAGAATATTTACCTTACTTAAAGTTCGGATTTGCTCACATCTCCGGAGGCGCTTGTATTCGTTTCCGGGTAAGCATATTGGTTAATATAATATACATATATTTGCATTTTACTTGTTAGTTTTATATTTAGCCTTCTTTCATCTTCATGTAGTTATATAGTAATATAATTAACTCTTTGAACGATAGATTTCCAGTAGTTATTATAATTCAATTAACACTGAAAGTAGCAAAAATAGCATGTATGTTCTTATAAACATTTTTGTGTGATATAGGTACATAATTATACGTATGATGATCGATTAGCAAGTCACCTTGATTAACTATTTACATTTTTTTCTTTATTAAAGCAGAATTTAGCCTCCTGAGAACCGGAATAAAAATACAAATGAAATTTAACCAAACGGTTTGGATACCTAATAGTTTTGAATTTCATTTGTTCTAGTAACAAAGGAAAGAAAACAAAGCAACATTGTTACTTTAAAATGTGAATCCCATTTAATATATTTAGTTATTTCTACACAACTGGAACTGAGGAGGCTAGAGTAAATAGACTGAGTAAAATTTTAAATTTAAAATAAATCTAACAACTAGCGCAGTTTTATTTCTTGCGTAGGTGCCTGTAATATCCAGCTCATTAGCTTGTCACAGTCAGCATTAAGAATGGTCTTGTTTTTATTTCAGTCAGTGCCAACACGTGGATAGGTTACTGATATTCGGACGGCTATTTAGACGGATATTACCTATACAATTACCTAGTCAAAAAAATACTTAAAAAAATCAGTCGTAACTTTAACGTAATTATTATGACTTCCACAACTAAAACGTAAGACTTATCAACAATTTATATTTTCAATAGTCCTAGTGTGACGTGCTCTTCTAGTAGCCGTTACTTGGAGTACCGGTTTTAGGCCTGCTCGAGCACCAACAATAAGGGGCAAATATTTGGTGTCACTGTCCATAAGAACATTTATCGGAGAAGTTTACTTACGAAACCATTTCATGGTATTGGTGTTATTGTAAGTATATGAAAATGTTTTGCAGTTAAGAAATTGTTTTCCAAATTACTTCTGCATGAAAAGCATTTTTCCTTTAGGCCTCCTTAGTTAACATTAAACCACCTTCAAAAATAAGAAATGTATTATTCTTGTGACTGGTTCGTTTTATGTGCATTATGCGGGCCATAATTACCTATATTATTTTCATATTATCAACAATTAACATCCGACTCGTAAACAACAAGCTACCACAGTGTTTTTCCCTAATACGTGACATAGGGCCGGTTGCACCATCTTAGGATTAAAGACCAATCAACATTAATTTGGCACCTGCAGCTTTCGTTTTAACGAGCACCGTTTACCATTATAGACGGTTTGGTGCAATCGACCCTTAATCAGCCAGACAAGTTGCGGCCGGCCATTGCCGACTGTTGGGCGGCATGACAAATACACGCCAATACATGATTCATACAGTTAGCATACGAGTATAGTAAGATCCGAAGTACCAAATATGTCGTTGGCTACTATGTATTTGGTTACTTTGGCTGTTACCAACTATATGATGGCTGTACAGACTTGAACTGATACTGCTCGCTTCCCAGTCCGCCGCCGCCCGCTTTTATATTAGCTTAAACACTTTTAGATTTTGGAACACGATTTTTTAAAAGCCGGAGCTCACCGTCCATCGTCCTTTGTCTCCTTAATTTTTATGTGTGTAATTCTCTGAATTAGTGTACTATTAATAAGGACTATTCCTAATTGCATCCAAATGCCGGTAGCGAGTTTTGACAACCGAATCAAGTGATACATTTTGCTTGAAAAATACACATTTGAAATTTCATCAATGTTCATATTTATCCAGCGGCCGTTCATATCTCACGGGCTCCCTAAAAGAACAGCCCGTTAACCACGCTACAGCGGACCACGAATGTGCCTAAAAAGTGGAAGGAGAAAAACCTTGGGATGCACATCCTGCAACCGAAGGAGATACAAATAATTGTGAAACTGAGTCTAGGAATTTCGAGAAGCAGTAATAGCTAAGTAATTATAAATCCGTTCAATCGGTTGGTCACCCGGTCCATGACAGACCTGTATCTGGAGGGTTGGCCGGTACTGGCTTGAGCTTTCTGCCCGTTATACGTATTATACTTTGCATTTTCTGCAATAAGCCAAAATTACCATACCTCTATTAAGTGATTTCAACTGTCAAATTGAAACTTGTCGGCGGGGAAAAGGGCCAATGCTTGGACTTCATCAGACATTTAAAAAATCGGTATTCCCAAAGCTTATTAACTTAAGACAATGTAAAGTACTAAGAAATATGCCAAATTTACACACATATACATAAAATCTGATCTAAAAATTTGTTCACTAATCGAACAATTACTGATAATAACTAGGAAGAGTAGGAAGTTTACATAGTGACATAACATTATTATATTCCGCAACTCTATGAAAACATGCAATAACATAGAAAGTAATGACTTGTACCATTTAACACATATCGCCTGGAGTTTGGCACGCAACAGTTTAATATCTAAATTTTGATAAACAAAGCGCACAGGGTTGCGTAGAGAGCATAAAGCAGGGTTCGAAATTATTAAGGTAATAATACTCGTTGATAGTTTTACTGCAATAATAGGGATGTTGACTTCAAATAAAAAGGGGCATCGTCAAAAATAATAATTTCCAATATTCTTTTGCGTTACTGATATGTATTCCCATTACAGCTTTCTAGTAGTAACGGACGGACGGGCATGGCGAAACTATAAGGGTTCCTTGATTACTACAGAGCCCTAAAAAGGATTAATATTTGAATCAAATGTTGAAAATAGTAGTAACACAATAGAATAAATAATCACATAGTTACCATCAAACTTTTAAGAAGAGGCATATTTTGTGCCTTTCCCGAAAAATATACCTTCAGTCATGGATATCGAACGATATAGTCATATTTTAGGTATTGGTTCTTTTGCAGTAATAAATAAAATTTGACGCAACTTCCCTATTATCGAATAATGATGATTGATGATTATGTGGCTAATTTCACGATGTAGCTTACAATTGTACAAGTTTAAGCCGACACCTCGAACGAATCCGTCAGTGGATTGAATGGCCCGTCGCTATTGGTGAAATAAATGTAAATCGCCTGTATTGTAAGTTTAGACATATAACATTGTAACTTCATGATTCGGTAGCTGTTAGTCCAACATGCGATTCGTCCCAGTCGCAGTTCGTCCATTATGTAGTTCGTTAAGTATCCTTCACGCGGTTCGTCCATGTCGCTATTCGTCCATATCGCTATTCTTCCATATCGCAATTCGTCCATATCGCTATTCTTCCATATCGCAATTCGTCCATAATGCGATTCGTCTATATCGCGGTTCGTCGATATCGCTGTTGGGCAGCAGGCGCATGATAATAAAAAAATCGTCGTGGATAAAACATTTGTCACGTTCGAACAACTCTTATCCACAACGAAGTGATAAAATGGCAACTATCATACGCCTGCTGCTCCCAATTTGTTTAATCTACTAAAAGGGATGCATCGAAAAGTTAACCTGCCGAATTGATTCGTGTACGTCACTCTTCTGGAGTGCGCAAAGCATGTAGTTGCGTTGGCTGCATCAGAAAAACTGCAATTTTGCAGCTGGGTTGCAGTTAGAGTGCTGACTTCAAACTGGAACACACATCGTGCATATAATTTTAAGTACATCAGACAGAAGACATTAATGTGGTGTGTGTTGGACGTACAAATCGTGTTGGACCAAATGCGGGTTGGACAAAAAGCGTGTTGGACGAATAGTGTATCAGACGAAAAACTTGTTACACAACAGTCGTGTTGGACAGACTGCGTATTGGACCAAACGCGGGTTGGACAAAAAGCGTGTTCGACGAAATGAGAAAGAAAATACAATTTGGACAAATCTCATGTCGGACTTACAGCTACCAAATCTTACTGTTACTGTAAAATCGATAATTGTCCTTTCGAACCCTGCTGTAAAGTGATCCGCGAAGAAAGTAGTGGTGAAAATTTGACACAGGTGATAAGATCTGTAGCGGGTACATCGATAAGCTGACCGTCGCCGGAGGACTGCAATGTGATGTGGGGTTTCGACCCGTGGCGTTGGCACCACTCCAGTCCTGTCTCCTCGCGACGCTCGGCCACTGTAAAGGGAGGGACGCTAGTGGACTTGGTAGTTGACACGGGCGAGATCTGGAGCGGGCAAGTCGTAGACCTGGTCGTCGGAGGAGGACTCGTCGAGGGTGATGTTGGGGCTCGACTCGCTTCGCTCCCACTCCGGTCATGTCTCCTCGTTGCGCACGGTCACTATCCCCGCGCGGCACATCGGGCACTCCTTCAGTTGCGACGTGCACACCGAGCAGAAACCTCTGTACAACAAAACTATTGCTTACCCAATTTACTCACAGTTGCTCAAGTGCACTTTGACAGTAACGCAGTGCTAACAAGAGATATTTGAATTAATGCATCAATTATCAAACTAGAATGCACAGTCTCCATCAGATACATCGGAGAGTATACACTACTAAAACTATAAACAGACTCTAATATCAAGAGAAGAAGGCTCTGTGTAAATAATTTTGACCGTGATATACTGCTTAGCTACTTCGAACTTCGATCAGTAATAAACCTAGATACACTATTTGCCTGTCAACGGCGTCCACGCTCAAGAGTGCTTAAATTCCGTTTAAGCACTCTTGCGTTCACAGTCGCGTGCTAGCCATCGGCGAGTCAACATGCCTAAGTGCTCCGTGAAAAAGTGCAAAAACAACACGTTAACGACGTTAAAAAAGGATGGACTTTCGTATTTTCGATGAGTATTTATTTAAAGTTTCATAATTTATTGAATTTGTAGTTATATCAGGCTATAACACGCTTATAAAAAATATTTTATGTAAATATTTGAAATACTCAAACAGCCAACCAGCTACGCTGCTGTCTCTTTCCCTCACGTTGAGTTAGTCGTATATTGAAACAAAACGGAGAACGGACGAATTGGACTATAGTAAAATTTCGAATGAAAGGAGTCGCAGACTGAAAACTTTTTTACGAAAGTTTACATGTATTGTTTTTATTGTACACACATAATTATGTATGGAGTGTATTTGTATTTTACTTTATTCATATATCAAAATCGGGTGGTAACAGTTTGTTTGTCTGACATGTCGCTCTGCTCAGTATACGTTGTTTAAATCAAAAACTTTTTTACTCATTTTGATACGGTTTTCACTTACATGTAGCTTACTAACCTAAGTTACTATTAACCTTGTTACAGTTATCCAAAAAATGAAATTGAGAGAGATAAATGGAGGCAAATTATTGCTAAAGAAAGAGGTGAAGAATATTTTAAACCAAATGATTCTAGCGTGGTTTGTTCCTGTCACTTTTCAGAATTTTGTTTTATGACAACGCATATAACTGATAAAAATAAACTATGTATTCAGTTTTCATTTAAATTTATTTCTTAATTATTGCCACTAAACTGACATTGATTAACATGATGACATTGAATGATAAAGTATGAAAAATAAAAAAAATATGAGGGTACAATCTTACACAAATCGACATAGTCCCAAACTTAATAAAGCTTGTAATATGGCTACTACATAATATATACTACTTATATTTAAATATAAATACATAGATACTTAAATACATAAAAAACATCCAAGACTCAGGAACAAATATTTATGCTTAGTTGCTTACCACACAAATAAATGCCCTGACCGGGAATCAAATCCGAGACCTTCTGCTTAATAGACATACAGGGTCGCTATCAACTAAGCCAAAGTGGTCGTGTTGGTATAAATCGACGTTACCACCTGACAAGTCGTATGCTTGTATTCCACCGATGCCTATTAAAAAAAAAAAACAATTTCGACTCCACGGCGCACGATACGGCCTCTGTTCCAATGTTGACATCTAATCAGTGGAAAATCAATAGAAACGAAACTGAACCTAATTGCTCTTGAATTACGGTGTACAATCTGTTAACATAATGCGGACTTTTGTGGAAATTTTCCACAATCGATACGTGCATTTTGTAATGTTATAACCGCCAAACACTATCATCCAAAATAAAACGTTATGTTTGTGACGTAAGGCTTAATATCGAATAAAAGGAAATAGTACAAAAAGCATTACTTTTTTTGTGTGTCTCCTATACACGCACACAGTCGCAATGAAATTCGGACACTTTTTCGACTTGAATTTGCAGGTGATAGTGTATCTAGGTTTATTATTGATCGAAGACTTCGAAATGTTATTTTTACATGTACTTGAAATGAATACAAATTAAATGTGGTTTACATATTTACGCATTTTATTTACACTGAGCTTTATTTCGTAAGTTTAAATTTTTGTATTTCAAACTATTAGACAGTTTTTATCCCTGCCACTTGTAAAGTCAAGTCAAGTCAAGTTAAAATATTCATTATTCAAATAGGCCTAGCAACAAGCACTTTCGAATCGTCAGTTCTACTATGTATTAATACATATATTAATTAATTATTTAGAGCAATTTATTGATGTTATTATTATTCTTTAAAATAAATATTGTATTGTCGTAGACTTCTCAAAGTATTATGTAGTAAAATTCACAATAGGATCGTCAAAACATAAATAATAATAATAAAAATGTATAAAAAATTGAAATCGAGACTTTTTTTGCAATAAAATGCCAAAAAAAAATTATTAATATCTAATGCCATAATGATTAATTCATTAATATTTCAGTCACAATTAATCCCACGGTGTTTTATCATTCATGTAGTCGTGTGTGCTATAATATACTATCAATATGAGTTTAAGTAAAGGTAGAGTGTTTATGTTTAGAGTGTGTTATGCCAATTTTAAAATAAATATACTGAGGGAAAGATTTAAATTTAAGATCATTCGACTGTTTGCAGGGATGTTCCTTAATAAAAAAATGTTATTAAAGGGTATATAAGTTTCTGTTAAAACATTTCATTTTTGGTACAGTCGTAGTCGCAGAATAAAAAGGTAAGGTAAGGTCGAAAGGTGACGAACCCTTTAACACCTCTAAAAATCAGTTTTTATTGGTGACTGTACTTTTTTCACAATCGTCAACAACTCGTTGAGACGGTACGAACAACCCAGAATACGATGGGTTTATTTTGCGTAGTTTTGGAGTTGACATAGCCATTCCAAAACTCCTACAGAAGTCTCCATCATCAGATCAACTCTTAGGTACCATAATACTGAATTGTAACTGAACACACACCGTTTGTGGCATACTTAATGTAAATAAGTATGCAAAATTTCAGTTCAATCCGATACCGGCAAGTAACAACAACTTATAGTGCAAGTTAAATAAAAACTTGTAAAAATAATAAAACAATGCAATTTCATACATTTTCCTGGACGCTGTGGCATGACAATAATAATTTTTAGCGTTTGAAATTTGCGCCAGTCTCACCAGAAACTTCACGGATTATTTATGCGAAAGTCAGGGGGAGAAAAAATCGATTGCTTATGTATAATTGATTGTGTGTGAATAAAGAACCAGAGTGGAGGGAAACGTTGGAAGGGGAAGACCTCGGCGAACCTACTCCGACCAAATCAGTGACATTCTGCAGAAAGGCCAGATCAAGAACCGGCGCGCATGCATAGGGAACTTTGTAAGTCCATGAAGCGAAAGTTGTATGTCAGGATCATAGCAAATGGAAATCCGTGATCTCTGCCTACCCCCCCGGGAAACAGGCGCGATTATATGTATGTATATATATTTTTTATACCACGTCGGTGGCAAGCAAGCGTACGGCCCGCCTGATGGTAAGCGGTCACCGCAGCCTATGGACGCCTGCAACTCCTAGGAGTGTCACATGCGCGTTGCCGACCTTTTAAGAATTTATACACTCCTTTCTTTAAGAACCCGGAACCCCATACTGTAGTAGTCCGTCGGTGTATATATCGTTAGTTTAAAGGTTAAATATCTATTATTTAAACCCGTAGCTCAGTGCCCATACTGCCCATATACTACTAATGATTAGTAGCCACATTGTATATTCGGACACGGTCCCGTGCTAGGCATTTGAAATATGAACTGGTTTTAACTCACTTGTCTTTTTACTTGGCCAACTTCGAACATGATTTGTTTGATTTCGATTTAAATGGTTGGTCAGATTCAGATCGTACCTGTGTCCGCAAGGCTCGAGAATGCAGCAGGCGGTGTCATCGAAGCAAAGCGTGCATGAGTCTTCCTTCACGCTCGAGCAGCGCAACTGTTCCAAGTATAGCCTTCGAGGTACCACCTGTAAAACAATGAATTCGGGTCAATCAACTATTATTCATAATTCTGTCCAGCTTGGAAATAATATGACAGGGTTTATTGGAAAAATAGTTTACCATAAACATGTGTGAATCTTAGAAGATAGCAAATAATAAAGGGAATTAAAAAGTATAACGGGAAATCGGGTGAATGGAGCATTGCATTTTGTGAGCACATTTGTGAGCTGCCATAATATATAAAAAACCGGTCAAGTGCGAGTCCGACTCGCGCAGGGGGTTCAGTACAACGATTATGTACCCGACCCGACCCCATAATTTAGGAGAAATTGACCGCCATGGGTACAGCGAAATCTATCGGAGTATTAAACAAAGTTACTTTGGTAATGTTTTTTGATGGTGATGATATAGCTAGAGAAAAAAATCGCATTTTATATTGTTTTTTTTCTACGTTTACCTTAGTGAATCGAAATTATATATTAAAACCTGTTTTTAAAATTTTCAAATTAAGGCCGTTGATACGACACCCCACTTGACATATTTAGTCACTATTATAGACTTCGAACTTTTAATTGACTTGTTATACTAATTGTATACCCGTTTTGTTCTTGAGTGTATCGCTTTTGCCCCTTTAGATAGTAGTCATGTTCTATGATAATAGTAATGCGGTGAAATGTTTTATCAGAATAGTAATGACTTCTAGTAGCTTTTGAGGTTAACAGAAGAACTGTTATGTCCTGGCCACGTGGCATAATATAGAGCGCGCGGCACGCATGCGCTCTTACAACGACGCGCTTAAACTGGGTTACTGGGTCCGATTGATTCTAATTTTGCGAAACTCTACCAGACCTACCACCTAATTCATAATTTATGCAAAGTTGGAGAAATTACACATGTAAGGTAAGGTACGCGGCTTGTCACACACACATCTAATAGTCAAAGCACAGCCCAGGTCATCAATATATACATGTGCCATGTTTATATTAGGTCTTAAAATTCTCGAGTCTTTAATAACAAAACACGGTACATTCGTTTTGTTACAGTGACTCTTGGATTTTAAGAACCCGAATACTAACTAACTAGAACTAGCATAAAATACTATTATAATGTAAACTTATGCATATAATCTAATCTAATATAATCAATAAATAATTTTAGTTTCGAACCATGTTTATGTACTTTTTCCTTACGACCATAACAATTAAAAAAAATAGATCGAAAATAGCTAGTAATTTATTTTCGCAATACTACGAACATGTCTGGCGCAAACTTCGCATCTAAATATCACGTTTCGCTCAACTGAAAAACTTACAGTTAAGCGAACCGGTACCGACGCGACGTCAGTGTAAACCTACGCAGCTTTCAGAACCGGGCTATGACGCGCGCGCCCACGCCCGCCCACGTCCACCCACTCATTTAAATCCCTCCGACATATCAGTACGATACGACTACAATCAAATATAGATATGTTTACGTTTTGAGATCAAGGACTAATGAAGTACTGAGCACAATGAAAATAGGGCGTAATGAAACAAAAGCAATACCAATTCCAATATAGACGTAGCTCTGTTTGTCGCCCGAGTAGCAGCCCGCTTGTAATTTTCCCAAGAGAGAACTTGGTATACACTTCTGATTATGTTTCTAAGCTGTCAGTTACGATTTTTATTAAATGGGATTGCTCTTGGCCAGCATGTAGCCGGGGAGGGGCAAAGATGAGGCCGACGATGAAGCGAGCTCACCCAGAAGATGCATGATAATCGTTCCTATTAAATAATATTTTTTAGACCAAAGTAATTACGGCATTCTGAAGGTGATCGCTGAGGGATTGGACTGCCCCACATTGTGGCACTGTATTACAATATCCCATCAAAAACATAAATGTGAAAATGGTAGCCAAGTTCAATATTAAGAATATGTCATGCTTGGTTGTCGTCTTCACCGACAAAAGAATTGAGATGTAAATGGGTGCCAAGTTCCGTAGATTCTCTAAAATGGTGCCAATTCCGGCACTACTTTGTTCACTTAAATATCCAACAGCTTTTATGGTATTATAACATACTGCATAGAAAACTGCCAAGTTAAGGCTCAAAATGCATTAAGCCGCAATAAATTAGTTTTTTTTGCATTTACATGCAAATACTTGTACTTTACGTTTATTGGCCCTGCCAATTTTTATACCGTGCAACGGCGAATCACTGTATCAATGTACTAAAAATACTAAATTAAGTGGTAGTGCTGTGCAGGGACTATTTTTCTTGGTATATCGATCAGGGGTGCGTAATGTTTTCTGTAACTGTTTTCGCCGAATGTAATAATTTACGTAATGTAACGTTTGAAATAACACGCGTTGTCATAAAATCTTATATAATCTGGCATAAGCTTCGAGTTGGATATTCTAGGAAAAATCATGAAAGTTTATATTTTTATTTATAAAACTCCCTTTATAATGAAATCGAATATCGCTCGACATGTTTCAGACCGGTTCACGATCCTTAATCAAGAGTAGGTACGTATCGCGGTGGCGGTTCTTTCGGCACTCACAAAACCGCCGCCGCGATAAGTACTCATGATTAAGAACCGCGAATCGGTCTGAAACATGTCGAGCGATATTCGACCTTAAATAAGTGACCCATTAAAATATAATGAAACGGGTCGTTCTTTTAGCACTGAGTGCTACTCATGATTATAAGGATCGCGAACCGGTCTGAAACATGTCAAACGATATTCGACCATAAAAGACGTGAGTGACCCGTTTCATTATATTTTAATGTCACAAACTCACGAGAGTTTTCTATAAGTTAGTGACCTGTTCATTATATTTTGAGTTTATATTTGTCGAATAAATCGCAGTATATAAAACATAAACATAACAACATGCGAAACGTTACATCATTTTTCTGCTATCCTTAAAAAAACTCTGTGCACGCCATAAATGCATTTAAATAGTATCAAAATTGGTAAATCACTACATGATCACTAGGTATAACAAAAATCTTTGTACAATTATTGGCAAAGGCAAAAGTACAATGATTGGCATGGCCAGAGACGTAAAAAGTATAATTATTGGCCCTGCCAAAGCTAGTTGCGGTGATGTTAAGTAATTGTGATTTAAATTATTCAAAAAAGAGTTGGTAATATCATTGATTAAAAGTCTAAAATAGACTGATTAGTGATTAATTTAAAGCACTAAATACTATTATTGGCCCCCCGGCCAATAAATTAACCCTTCAAATAAACCATAGGTACTAACTTTGGCCTACCCGTTTCTACGTCTTGGGACTATTCCCACCAATTATAGTATATAACCCAAAATAAAATGGTAATGAATATATGAAAATACTTACCTCGCAGCCCCGACAAAAAGAAAGTAGGTTAAAATCTAAATGAAAATACTTAATCCTTGAGATTTTCATAGCAAACCGCACTCGAAGTTGTGGTCGCTGCGAAAGTATTTTTTTCAAGTGTTCTACCTGTCCAGTTTGGAAACGACCTACTACATTTTAGAATGTAGCAAACAAAGAAAAATATGAAAATTATTTTCGTCCTTGTACTCAAGGACTGCGCTTAATACATTGAATTAACATTCAAGAGGCCAATGATTGGAGGGGGCCAACATTACTACAGTTTACCCTAACTAGATGCGTAATTAATTGTTCATAAGCATTTGTGTTTATCTACACAACGCCGTAACACATAACCACAAGTATACAGGAAACTATTTTTTTTCAGGATAATCATAATTTGTAGAAGGGGTTTTTGTTGTGGTGGATCGCGTTACCTCACCCACACCACTACATGTAAATATTGAATTATGTTGTGTAAAATATTGTGATAAGACCTTATCAATATCGTTGGCACAATCAGTTTTCTAGACTGTCATTAGAGTCTGGCTAGCCAAAATTTGTTGACAGATTTTTTCTTGTGGTATCACCAATTGTCTATGATTTAAAAAAAAGGCTAAACGGCTGTCAATCATTTATGTCATTTATTAAAATGGTTTGCGGTTTATTCGGCATTTATTTTAAATAATATTAACAATGACTATACCGAGTGAGCTCCGAAAACTATTATTTAATCTCGTAAATAATTACGACAATGTGCAAACCCGACGTGAATCGTTGTATAATGAAAAACTGCAATGTTTACAAGTCGTAAACAATTAGTAGGATGGTGCTCAATAAATATTTTGATACTTTATGTACTAAACTTTGATTAGTTACATGAATTTATTAATAGCTGAATCTCAAAAACAGGACAAATGTGCAAAGAAACGGATAAACTAGAAGTTCTGGAAAATATCAATCAAATCAAAACATTGGAGCGTAAGGAGCTACTTACTGAAAGCAATATTCAGAGGAAATCTGTGGAGAGTCTGGTCTGTAGTAATTTGATATAAAAAATATTATATATTGTCTACTTATCCCATCGCGCCGGTGCAACATTACTCTAACCTAACCCATGTTTATACCTACTTAACCTAACCACAGTCCTAACCTAAAGTAACCCATTGGTCACATAAACAGACATTTGAAACTCACTGAATGTCAAATACCACCATTGATTGGCAAATTTTGTAGTTCTACCATTATTTATTTATTAGGTTTATCACTTATTGTTACACTGAGAGTATGCATAATATAGAAATCACTATAAACTAGACCTTAGTGTATAATAAGTTGGGTAAACACTGCATGCATACTCAATAGTAAGTTCTACTACAAAAAATTAAAATAATAGAATAAAATAAATACCGTGTAGTATAGTAATATTACAAAGTTAATAAAAACGGCTCCACACAACAACAACCATTATTATTTTTAAATTGTATTGTATTGAAGTATCGCGGCTTCCGATTAAGTTGAAATTTGGCATAGTACAGTCAACAGGAAAAGTAGATGATCACTTTAGTACCTTGTCATTTTCACTACTTTGACGCATCCTAACTGTCGCAGTATTGTTACGCTAGCGCGACAAAGTACTAGAATGATCATCTATATTTGCTGTTGACTGTACTTATGTAATTTTTTTGGTGAGGGGTTTGAGTGCACGTCGACTTATATTTAACTTATTTCCTTAGGTAGGTAAAATATTTTCTAGTATCAAAACTATAGTTCCTACTACACAAAGTGTGACCAGACCAAGATTTTATGAATTTCCCGCCTAAATATGGGTAAAATTTCAGTAGCCAGACTCTATTCAGCCTACGTGTCATCAAGTAGAATTCATCGAAACCAAACTCTTTCTTCAAATCATCATATTACGGCATTGTTGAGGTACATCCGTACACGGAACAGGTGCTAACCATTGTATTTAATAAAATCACCGCTCACTCAACTCAAAAACATGTACGCGCCTGCCTAGAATGCTAGAGAACGCAGACTGAGTGAGTTTGCGGCGGCGGCCCGCGCCGCCCGCTCACCCGCGCTAGCCCCCTCAGTTGCTCTGCGTAAGTACATTCGTTGCCCAACTGAATGTTGTTAAACTGTGGAACTACTATGACTTACATCAAGTAGTTCATAGCATAAATTAACTGTAAATACTAACATAGCTTTTAAGTAAAAAGTAACTATAAATATATAGGGATCACAAGGTCTGAAATAAAATATTTGAATTTGAATCATACCAGAAACGAGTTTAGAAGTGAAAAAATACTTTATAAATGGTAAAGTAACAAAATCAGCTTCTGGTGATTTGTGGTCCATCACTATTCAACTTGGTAACGCGGCAAGTGTTATTGTGACATATCGTTCAAACCCTAAGTAGGTACGTCAAGGGCCCTACCGCGCATCGAGAACGTAGTATCTCCCTCTCTGTTGGCCGAATAGGTACTCGTATGGTCTAAGATCCCGCTATACAACGACCTTCACCGAGCTGGTTAATGGATGAATAGTATTTTATATTCTATGAAATATGTCAATAAATATTTTGCAAATGGGTTGTCAAAAAAAAGTTCAGTTCAGAATATGAACCAATAAAAAAAAATATTTTTGCATACGTTAGGTTGACTATTTCTTTCCAATCACAACTCTTGGGTAGGCAGGTATAAACTGGTACTAGTAACTTGCACCGGTCTGGTTAATGAATTAAAGTAAAGATTATTTCATTACGAACACGGTGGTATAGGGGTGTCTGCGAAAAAACAGTCCTGAATTCCGGTTGTCGAGTTTTAAAAATGAAATATTGCTGCGAGTGAATACTTGAACTTTTTAACCAACTTCAAGAAAAGTAGGATCCTATTTCGGTTACTTCTTTAAATCATTAAGTATTTTCAACGTTTGTCACCACAGAACTTCGCTGGGACCTCTTTGTCGCACGTAAAGTGAGGTCCTAGATCCTAAACCACAACATATCGCTTACCATCAGGTGATTTGTGGTCAAGCGCAAATCTATCCAGAGTAAAAAAAACGATGTGGAGGAACGCGCTAATACACTCTTGACAACGTTGACTGTGTAAAATTAATGGATTCGTCCTGAATAGCCGTTTTCTCTAGTCTTCGGTTCCGGTGTGTGTAAACCCAGACTTTAACACAATATTAACGTTACCTTGCCATTTTGTTTCATTCCCAAATAAAACAAAATGGCGGTGAACGTATGAAAGAATGATGATGCATTCATACTGAACTTACGTAAGTCGATTAGTAAAATCGGCCACAGTGAAGGCAATTAACCAACTCCACGCCGACGACATTCAGGAGCAAAAGCTAGTGATTATATGAAACTAGTCACCTTTTTTTGTTCGTCAGTCAGGAAGCCGTGCTGGTTGAAATGCGAGAAGGGCCGGTCGGTGGGCGGGTATTTGAACGGTTCGTGGCCGAAATTGAATCGGCACTGCTGAAACGCCATGAAGCTCGCAGCGGCGAAGAAGCCATGCCTATAACAAAATACGTGGTGTGTAAATAATTTATTAAGTGCTCGATTAGCTCTTGAAGTCTTGTGTGTCATGAGAGAGGACGACGACTCGGAGTAGCAGGACGAGAGTGATATCTAGACACGCAGCAGCGTGTCCAGCCAAGTTCACCCCAGGAACTGGCGGACAGCAGCCGTGTGTTATTTTACACGAACCGTTTGGAGCCACTTTTGGCCCCCCAATAAAAAAATGAAATTACGTACATGTCCTTTAGAACAACTAGAACCCCAAATTTCATATATATAGGTTTAAGGATTATTGAGATATTAAATTCCAAAAAACGGCTTTTTTTCCACTGACTGACTGACTAGTAATCAAAAACCTAACCCACTTCCAGGTGACCTAGAAAGCTGAAATTTGGCATGCAGCTTGGTAATTGTGTGTGTACACCAGAAAAAATCAGAAAACAGTGTTTTTTTTATTATTATTTATGCTAGTTACCTCAGAACTCCGTCATTTATTAATCGATTTGGAAAATTCTTCTTGTGTTTGAAACGATATACTTCAGGGGTAGTCCCATAGTTATCAGGTAAGAATCTGATAACAGGGTCCTGGTGAAATCGAGGGAACTCTTCAAATATTTGAGGGCCACCTATAGCGATTTGGGTATTTTGTATAGTAACTAGTGCATTCGCTCTTAAAAAGCACCATTTGGCGAAGATTGACAAAAAGTAATGATATCCCATCAAAAACATAAATGTGAAAAAGGGAGCCAAGTTCAATATTAAGAATATGCGATGCTTGGTTGTCGTCTTCACCAACAAAAGCATTGAGATCTGAATGGGTGCCAAGTTCCGTAGATTCTCTGAAATGGTGCCAAGTCCGGCAGTACATTGTTTACAGTAAAACTAAGTTACTGCGTCTTAATGCATTTTGAGCCTTAACTTGGCATTATCAAAATTGGCCAACGTAGTCCGGAGTTATCTGAGAACATAGTAAAGGAAATGTAGACATAGGCACGTACCTTTTTGTCATTGTGACAAGAGCGAAAAACGTACAGTGCGACACAAAAGAGTAAAAAGAGGCAACACTGACACTACAGTCCCTTTTTCCTAGATTGATTTGAAAGGAATGACACGATAGTGCTGCCACTTTTTAATTTCTACTTTTTGTGTCGCACTGTACGTGTTTAAATTTATTGGACGGCACATAAGAACAAATTAACTAAAAGCAAACATGCAAACGAACTGTGAACCTCCTTCCTTCTATTGCAGTCTGTTAAAAAGCAGATATAGCCTGACCAGTGTCTATTTGGACCTGGCCATGATGCGGATTTTTAGTGGTACTAATTTATTTTAATGGCAAGACATACTTTTTGACAACAGACGTTAGAAGGTATTGAATGTCTTCGATATAAAAAAACATACACCAAGACGAAAAAATTCGTGATAATAAAAATAAATATGCAGAAATTAATTCAAAACGTTATCATAAAGCTTATTGTGAATATTATTAATTATTTAAAACAATAAAAGGACGAAGGATTGACTAATATTCCAACACACAATGTTTTGAAATAGGTTGTTGACCTAACCGGTAGTACATACAAAAAGAAAATAACGTTATCGTCGTCGCCACCAATGAAAAAAAATTGGCCAAGAGCATGCTGGGCCATGTTCAGTGTAGGGTTCCGTAGTTGCCCAATGTACTTAATAAAAAAAATCAATAGGTAACAAGCAAAAGGGAATACTTTCGCAGCGTTTCATACGACTTTTACTAAGAAAAAAGACTTTATGATAATTTAAAAACAGCTTAACTGATCATTTCCGTTAGTATTTATTTAGCTTCCTTTTATTTCATATTTTTTGGACCCACACTTTTTTTTAGATAATATTTTACGACTTTGTCAGCTTTATTGCTTTTTTAACCTCTTTGCTCAATTTCTTAGTTTAGTTTTATTTGCTCATAATTAGACAATTAGTCATGCAAGGTCAGTAAAAGATAAAACAATAAAATTGTTAAGTACATATAAATAGGAGTAGGTCAATTATAGATTCTGGCATAAAACTCCTTTGGGCTGTAGAAGGGCCTAGTTAGTAAGTATTCTTTAAGAAGTTTACAAAACAATTGTACCTTTTCAGCATTTTTAACGTCTTCTTCTAATTGATTAATTTTTTTTTAATGATACCCACCCAGGTAATACTTTTACTAAAGTGAAAATAATGGGACCTCGGTAGTCTGTTGTTTACGTCTTAATGGGTAATTTATTCCTGTATTAGCAGATTTAAAAGAATCTTTATTTTTGTATATGTACATAGATGCTAATGTGATATATATAAAGTGATACCGCTGTAAGAATTTTATGTTTTACAAAAAGCGAAGCTTCTCCGACAAAAATTCTTTCGTATGTTTGTCTGTCTGTCCAGATGGTCTCCTCTACAGGTCACATTTCTCAACCGATTCTCGTGAAGTTTTGTGAGCAGGTTCGATAATTATATTGATTTTTTTTGTCAAGTAAGTTTCTCGAAAATTTGTAATATGAAAAAAAAAATGCAATTTCTACAGCTTACAGAACCACTAGTATAAGTATATCCATGCCAAATTGCACTAACAACCACAGACCAAAGCCTCGAACAGACGGGCACAACACACATACATGTACGAACATCGCGAAATTATAAGGGTTCCTAGTTGAGTACGGAATCCTAAAAAGACCCAATACAACATTTTAAAGATGACTAAAAAGCCAATACACACTGTCCCGACTATACATGACGTATGTATATTATTGCCATATAACATGCTGTTTGCAAGCGACATTATCACAGGTCCAATAAGGCACTGGTCAGGCTATACCTAAGTTTAGTTTTACGGAAAACCACATGTCTCATTCTAGCATAGTCGGCTTTTCCAGGCTTTTATAAGGTGTGCCTAGTTTTAAGTAAACACTATAGCATATGCAAGCTTGACTTTTCCTTATGCGCGTCCATCAGGCGGGCCGTAAGATGGTTTGCCACCGTCGTTGTACAAAAAAACCTAGGTTCCTCACGCTCCCATGAGAGCACCAGGGGCACCTTCAGCGCACGTAGTGGCCTTCTTATAACTGTATTCTACCCACCACCATATCAGCCCAAGGACGTCCACTGCTGGACATAAGCCTCCAACAATTTAATGGGGCGGGTTGGCGATCGCAGTATCTCCACCCCACTCACAGTGGACTGCGTTCTAGACACTTCCCCAATTGAACTGCTACAAATACAAGTGAGATGATATTCCGCAGTGCCCTACCTGCCCCAAAAACCTTTGAAAATAGTCTTCTGTGAACTTTTACAGTGCTTCACTATGTGGAATTCATTGGCTTACCTCGTAGTTTCAAATATCTCCCTGCAAGGCGGCAACCGATGTCCGTTGAGCGAGAATATTAGTTCTTTGGAGTTCATGTCGATGAGGGCTCCGAGCACGTCCCCCGGCCTCCACTCCGGGACTTCAGTGACCGGCTCAGGGCGCGCTTTGTACCATATCAGCTTTCTGCACCCGTCATACGACAGCGAGTATAGATCGTCACCGATGCCATAGCCTTCCTGGAAGCGTACACGTTTTATACTACTGGAATAGGTTGTTGACTTATCATCATCAGACAATTTTAGTGCAATGCTGCTTTCAACGGTTAGCCAATCATAAGTCTATCTACTTGATAAAGCACACATTACGTTCGACAGCGCCTTACACACCAACTTACAACCTGACAAACATTAATTACCTGTTTGTAATATTATCCTTTTTGGTGGTAAGAGAGTCATTTAAATGGGTTATCTATTGGAATAGCTAAAGGTTACTTCTTTGGAGGAACATCCATTGGAAGGCTTGAAAAGGTGGCCAGGATCCTGATTTTGGAGTACAATTTGATAGATTTGTAGGCTTGAACGATGATTTACAAGTGTACAGCTTTCGATTAGCGACGATTCGAAACAACTGACGCTAGGGAATGTAGAATGTAAGATGCTTACATGATTGAGGAAGTGACTGTTCTTAGTCGCCCACCCGATCTGCATGACGCCTGGCGTAACGATCGTCGACTCGTAGTACCAGCAGCCCTCGTCCACCTGGAAGAGAGATGATTGCTATTGAGATCGACGCTGGTAAGCTAACAAAATAAAATACTAATATTTATTCCGCAACAGTAGCGTAGCGTGCCCTGTTTCAAAATTATTTGGGGAGGGTTTTTCTTACACACTTTAGAGGCCTCTATAGCCCGGGGGCCCCGTCTCATTGATATGGCTGCCACAGCGGTAGCTACGCCCATGCTCTGCAAGTAATTAGGCCTCAGGGGCTCTTTTACATGTTAGAGCTTACAGATACAATTACAGTAGCCACAGGTTAATAGTTTAAGTGACATGAATACATGGCTAAAGTTCACTCAACTACCTACTTAGTTGTTGCTCAATTCAAATATTGTGAAGTACAATTACAACTGTTTTAGTATGGGTGTGTATTACTAACCAGTATATGAGAAACGCAAAAAAAATGTGCATTCCATTAACATTCATTTCATTGGAATGTCAACTTGTCACTTTTCGTATGATAATCTGTGTAAAACTGTTTTAGCACACTAAAATTTCAAAGTCCGCATTAAATTTTGTAATAATTTCCGACGTTTTTGTATGTGTGTGAAACACAGCTATGAAGTTCTTCAGCTCATTCCTTTTTTATCAAACTAATAATATTCATGGACTAGCTATTGCCCATGACTTCGTCCGCGTCTTCGCTCCTATTGGTCGCAGCGTAATGTTATATAGCCTAAAGCCATCCCCGATAAATGGACTATCCAACACAAAAATATTTTATCAATTCGAACCAGTAGCTCCTGAGATTAGCGCGTTCAAACAAACAAACAATCTCCTAACAATCCTTATAGGGATAAGCTCGCCTTTGTACTTTAACGCTTTGTGACCTCTTTATGTTTCAACCTATAATTGTGTACAATAAAGTGCTTACATACATACATACATACAATCTCTTCAGCTTTATAAAAACACGTGTATTTTTAAATTTTGCATTGTTTCGAGCCGGACAATAAAAAGTATCATTAAAATATATGAAATATTGTCAATTCCCGCCAAAACAACATGGCCGCCACAACCTGTCGACATCGACCCGTCCTTATTGGAAAACCCTATGCTATCCCCGCTCCCCGCTCATTCGTACAGTGCATAAGAACCGCACGCACTCAAACGCGTACGAGTCGCAGCGTGCCGCCAGCCCATCAGATTGATGGAAAAGTCCACAAGGTCCTATTAACCCACTCAAATACAATCCCCGCATACATCCGTACCTGAAATGTGTACCGCACTCTCTCCAATGGATATGAAACGCAGAGCGCCTCCAGTTTCCACACATAATCAATCTCTACATAACATTCTATCATACCACTCGCCGTCAGCAGTATGATGGTTGCTATTTTATCACTTATCGTCGTGGATAAGACGCCCGTCACTTTCGCACTCGCATATGTCAAAACGTGACGAATGGCCTATCGACGACGATAAGTGATAAAATGGCAACCATCATAGGCACGCAGGACGTTCATCCTCACACTTTGTAACCTAAATGGGCGCGTTAGGTACGGCAAAACTGAAATTTCCTCCCACAAACGCTCCAGCGGTGGAATGCCACGGTGTTCCCAAGTGACAACAGGATCTACCAGGCCAGGTCTTAAGAGTCAGTTACGCGCACGCGAGTGGCTTAGAGATACAGGGGTCATTAGACTACCAAGGGTTCTTAGACGTACGACCCAACTGGTCAACACCATCAGGCGGGTCGCACGCGAATTTGAAATCCGATGTAGTAATAAAAAAAAGGTCAATACCTGAAATGTACACCGCACGCTCTCAAACGAGTACGAATCGCAGCGCGCCTCCAGCCCGTCACAGGATATCTTCAGGTACTCGCTCACATCCTGCGAGTTCAGGATCACGTTGATGGAAGACATGTCCACTACTTCGTATGACAGTTTCCGGTCCTCGACTAAGACTGCGGACAATAACATTGCTTAGCAAGTCGATCTCTTGTTTAGAATAGGATTAAGGGCGGGTTGCACCACTCATTATTACAGACCGGTCAACGTTAAAGGTGCGCGCCGGAATGTTTGATAACGTGCCGCTCGAATCGCACAGCTTGTTTGGCGACGCTAACCTATTACACGTTTATGAATAGGGGGGGGGGGGGTTAGTAAATAATGCTTTGCTCGGAATACAACTAGACCCGAAGTGGCTATCAATTATCGTACGACTATACGACTTGTTATGTTACGAAAAATGAAAAGTGGCTTAACAATCCCAGATCGCGAGTATACCGGTCACGCTATTTAAGTTGGGTCCCTTTTCGCGTTCGTTTTCTGTGGTTTTTCATAGAGTAGGACAAGATTGTCAACCTTAACTGGGTCACAAATTGAAGTCCTTGACTGTACATATATTATGATTTTAACTGTACGTTGTGTAAGGGCCACAGAGTCACTTACATAGGTTGTCGAGCGCCCACTGCGCGCAGAAGCCGACCTGCCGCCACACCGGGTCCGCGTTCCCAGTGAGCTTCTCCAGTTCCAAAAGTGGATTCTCTCGCTCTTTCTCCAGGGACTTGTTAATCGTCAACTTGTTCTCGGTCGTGTGCGCGAACTTTTCTAACGCCAGCAATGCGAATAAAACCACGCACGCTTCGCGGCGCTTGACCTGCAAAAATAAATATTGAAATGTTTTAAAAATAAAATGGAACAAATAATTCTAAACGGGTATAACGTTTACACGCAAGAATCACATGAAGGTCATGAACACAAAATGCCAGTGAACAGAAACCCAGAAAGGGAGAAGGCCAGAAAAGCAAGATACAAAAAACACAAAATACCGGAAGAAAATTAGAGAAGAGTTTGGTTGTGGTTACATATATTAAGTACCTATATTGAGCACAGCGGGGCTCCGTTAAAACTGCCGAATAAAAAAAGAGAAGGTCAATATGGATGTGTTCTTTTTTATCTCCAGAATACGAATCTTCCGGTTTGAGAAAATGGGGTCAGGGACCAGCTGTGAAGTCAAAAAGATGGCGGCTGCCTGTCGTCGATTTTTGTCCAAATCTCGGGTTCTATTTCACCAATCGGTTCTTGTGATGCCTTGTTTGAAAGTTTATTAAACGTATTACAACTGCTTTTGTAACACTTAAACCGTAACTACAGTATTTTTTTAAATATTTTAATAAACAGATATTTTACCGTGCTTTTTTGTAAATGCCATTAAATCACTTAAATAAGAGCTGAGCCACACTGAATGCGTGCGCAGCACGTGTGCGTGTGCGTGACGTGCACGGCACGCTTGTCAAACCGAGAGCTGCGCATGCAGAGCTGCGCAAGCAGTGCTGCAGAGCTGCGCACGCAACGGCGGCGCACGCTGCAGCATCGTTGCGTGACTAGCCGCCGTTTTGTTTTGCGTAGTCTTTTCATCATGCTCGATAGCAGTTCTTCAGACGAAGAAGAAGCTTTACTGCTTCTACTTTCATTTCAAATAATTTTTAAGAAAAAAAACCGACTTTAATGGGGGTGCCGCCAAAAGATTATTATACTTAGATGGTGCACTCTTAGATAGATATAGAATATAATAAAAATGGCTATAATGTATGTTTATAATGGTAGAAGACTAAGTACCCTCAATTCCTCATGGAATCATGAAAAAACCGTGCTTGCTTGACAAACAAAACGAAGAGAACAAATCGCCAAACGTAAACTACGCGTCGTTGAAGAGTTCCGTTCTGATCATCATCAGCAGTTCCACTTCATCAAATGTCACTTTTATGAATGAAAATGCTTGATTAGTTCATGAAAATACTAAAATCACTATTTGTGTGCCTTTCACATTTGAGGAGTTCCCTCGATTCCTAATGGATCCCATCATCAGAACTCGAGAATGACAAAAATTAATCGTGAAAATAGAACTTGCTTAACAAACACAGCTAGAAGGACAAATCGCCAAACGTGAACTTTTCGTCGTTGAAGAGTTCTGTTCTGATCATCATCAGCAGCTACACTTCATCAAATGTCACATTTTTGTATGATAATGCTCGATTTGTTGATAAAAATACAAAAATCACTATATGTTTGCCTTTAAGATTTGAGGAGTTCCCTCAATTCCTCATGGTTCCCATCATCAGAAATCAAGCATGACAAAAATTAATCGTGAAAATAGAACTTGCTTAACAAACACAGCTAGGAGGACAAATCGCCAAACGTGAACTTTTTGTCGTTGAAGAGTTCTGTTCTGATCATCATCAGCAGTTCCACTTCATCCAATGTCACATTTTTGGATGAAAATGCTTGACTTGTTGATAAAAACACAAAAATTACTATATGTTTGCCTTGAAGATTTGAGGAGTTCCCTCAATTTCTCATGGATCCCATCATCAGAACTGCGTTTAGACAAAAACGGGACCAACTTGAATATATATACTTACAATCAAAAAAAGGATTTTCGAAATCGGTTAAGAAATGACGGAGTTATGGACTAACAAACATTAAAAAAAAAAAAAAAACATACAACCGAATTGATAACCTCCTCTTTTGAAATTTTGAAGTCGGTTAAAAACTCGTGCAGCGCCAAAAAGAATGTGGGTTGATGACATTAATGTAAGCAGACAAAAAAACAGTAAATATCACACCTGTGCCGCGAACTAGAATGACGAGAGAAAGACTAGCTGTTTGATTAAGGTTTTTATTTGTAACTAGCTGACCCGGCGAACTTCGTAACGCCTAACTAAACTTTTATCTAATTGTTGTATATATATACACGTGGGCCCTTATTACCCGAAAGATTTAAACCAACGATTCTAGAGCCTAAATAGAGTATATAATGTGGTATAACATATAGTCCAATAATCCATAATTTAAAAGATATTATTTATTTAAAACAAATCACAAATTAAAAAATTCCCAAGTCTAACACACTCTAAAGTCGTGACCTACTACTTTTTTGACTCGATATCACCTTGACATTTTATTGTCTTGAACACATTTGCAAGTCACGTAAAGATTTGTTCACAAAAAAGCGGTGCCACCACCACCATATCAGCCGAAAGACGTCCACTGCTGGACATAGGCCTCCCCCAATTTCATGGGGGGTAAATGCCATAATCGCCACGCTTGGCATGCGGGTTGGCGATCGCAATATCTCCACCGCACTACAGGGATGCTAAAAAAGCGGTTAATTAATTTGATTTATTTTGTACTGAAATAGTAATTTAATTAAAACAAATAATTTGTGCCGGTCTTGATATATAGTACATTACTACAGAGGCCGGGACAAAAGACCTTAGACCTATCCGGCCTCGCTTCGCTGAGCCGTCTATATGTCTTCGGCCGGCAACCCCATATTTCCCGCCGAGGTATGTATCGTGCTTATCTCAAACATGCAATGAAATAAACAACAAATAAATCAAAGTTTTATTTATAATACGCATAGTGGCAGAATGTCATGATGCCTGTGCCACAAATTTATGTGGAATGAAAATTAAAAAAGAGGACTTTGCAGGCCTAGGCCTGCAAGATTTGTATGAAATTCCATTAACTACCTCTTGTCCTAGCCGCACCCGAAACGTCATACTTCGCAGCCTATTATAAGGAACATAACATCAATATTTCATTGCATGTTTGAGAAAACATTATTTACTCGTTATGTCGTCAAAAATACGTGGTTAAAATCTTTCGGATTATTTGGGCCCCCGGTGTATAGGGTAGGCAACACGAAGGGTAGGGCTCACCCTATTGGTGCGGGTTGCGACTTGAGCCTTAGCGATCATCGGAAGTAAGGACACCGTGCACCGCATCGCAAGTAAGTACATACACCAGTTATACACCGTTGCGTACAATATTGTTTCTACGACTCATTTCCAATAAACAGGTTTTTTTTTTGACTTTTAATGTGCCATATTTTCTCCAAGTAATTGCGAAACTTACCTACGCAATTTCTTCAGAGTGCTGTAACTTTCTTCGTAGTTTTTCATAAGAATCAACGTGCAAACACCTTTTCTTTACGAACACAAATAATATTTTCGTTTTCAATAAAGAAATTTGGCGGGAAATCAAAAATATCCGAACCACCTCCGAACCCAACTACAATGCACCCATAAGTATTAGTAGAACATGAAAAAATCTTAATTTAAGGTTAGATAAAAATTTTAAACAACAAAAAAGATGGTAAATGTATCGAAGTGTATGAATATGCTCAACAAGGCTTTAACGTTGTAAACAAGTGGCTTCAAGATCACCTACTAACATTGAACTCGGATAAAACAAATTACATAAAGTTCTCTATGCGAAAATCAAATACAGCGCCTACGAACCCAAAGCTCTGTACACATTATTGCAAAGATCCCACTAATAATCAATGCATGTGTCCAACGATAACTATGACTAACAAAATAAAGTACTTAGGTATCATAATCGATGAATGTCTCTGTTTCAAATATCATGTGGAAGCCTTATGCAGCAAAATTTATTAAAGTTAATATATGTTTTCAAAAGATTACGCCCCATCGCGGATCCATTCCGAATGAAACAAGTCTATCTTGCATTATGCCAATCTGTACTAACCTACTGCATTTCATCATGGGGTGGTTTGGCGAAAACTACATTGCTAAACCTAGAAAGAGCCCAAAGAGCGATTCTCAAGGTCTCTACTTACCGGCCTTTCCTCTATCCCACTAACCTGCTTTATAAATCATGCGAAGTTCTAACAGTTCGGCAACTATTTATACTGACCACAGCTTTAAAACAGCACACTGCTATACCTTACAGCACTGATCACACTACTAAACGACGTAAAGATATTGTTTGCCCAACAACTATAAAAAAGAAACACGCTTTTTCGTCCAGATTTTTTTGTTTCCTTGGCCCATTTCTTTATAATAGGCTGAATGCAAAGTTTAACATATACCCACTTAACTACACTAAATGTAAGAAACAACTCCGGGATGCACTACTCAACATGTCATACGAAGATACAGAGGAGTTATTGTCTATTGTGAAATGAAATATCATATTTTTTTGTCTTTTATATGTTAGTATATACCTAGTTTATTTAGTCTTAATTAGTTGTACTTACATAATAAGAATCTAACCATGTTTTTTTCTGTTATCAGTAATTGTACTAAATAATAAGAATTAACGCGTTTTTAATTTTTGTAGATGAATGCAATAACTCTGCCCATTTGCCTGAAACACAGGAAACATTATAGTTTAGGCACGTGATATTTGTTCTCTATAGATAAATTAGATAAGTTTAGGCTCTAATAACATAATTGTAAAATGAGTTTTTAATACATTATTCTTATTTTATTTCTTTATTACACAAAAATAATGGCAAAATTGCTTTAAAATGGCAGCACTGATATTAATTTCGACAATTTCACTTGTACGCACCATGAATGACCACCGGGGAATGGGCAGCAGCACTCCTTGAGTGCGGTGGAGATACTGCGATCGCCAACCCGCATGCCAAGCGTGGCGATTATGGCATTTACCCCCCATGAAATTGGGGGAGGCCTATGTCCAGCAGTGGACGTCCTAGGGCTGATATGGTGGTGGTGGTGGCACCATGAATTAAAAAATTCAATGCTATACAAGTTGTGTATGAGTGGGGTAACGTTGTTTAGCTCGTTGATGTATTTTTTGTTTCAAAACATGTTGTAAAACAAAGGAATGATATGCCACCAAAAGCGCTTGTTGTTTTTTGCGAAGTGCTTTTTGTTTGCATAATGTATATTATTACGTATATTTTACCAAATACAAAGATATCAATCAGATTCTTCAATATTTCCTTATATTTCCCATGAAAACCAACTTAACTTTGCGGTTGGCGCGGAAGCCTAAAGTTCGAACCCGACACGCATTTGGCCGGTTTTTCAAAACAAATCACAGACAATATGTACAATATTTTCTTTAGTATATTAAAATATCTTTCTAGATTTTAATATACAATTTTCAGTTATTTATAAGAACTATAAGTTATTGGGAAAATCCCATGGAAATCCACTTTTGTTGACAAAAATCACAGATTCTTTATAGATGCGTGGCACCATTGAGGACGGAAACCTTTTATACAGATAAATTAAAAACTTGTTTAAAATGGTTGACGGGGTACCATGTAAATCCTCCTTAACTTGGGCGGGTAATTGTATGTCTACCGCAAAGTCATCATATCAAACAGTTTGATAAGGACAACAAATGATGTCTCTCTCTGACAATCTTATTTGGGGTTTTTTACATTGTTTTTATTATCACGCAATAAATTAATATCACGATCCGCATCACGTGGATATTGACGAAAAATCCAAATCTTTTTGGAAACCACGATAATATTGACACCTGCACCCCATTGTAATAATATTAATCGTGTAAAGGGCCCCATTTTGACAACTTTTTTATGTTACCTACTGACCACACTGACAGTGACAGATATGACGGCGATTAACTTCAGGATAAAGAAAATGAATATCCAATGAGGTCAGATATATCGAAAAATTAAATAGATTTCGCAGTCGAATAAAAAGTACCCTATGACAAGGCCACGATAATAATCTACCTGTAAAACAAAAATTGTATAAATCGATGCAGCGGATCCTGAGATCCTTCGGGACAGAAAATCGTCTCCTCAGATACTGGCTGGAATTTTAGAGATTTATTATATATATAGATTATCTATTTACAAATGATATGGTGTGTGTCTGAAGTGTTTACAAACTACTTTTCTTACTACTACATCAATAGGTATCGGTTTATTTGACACTGCAAAAGATACTATTCATCATCAAATGTTTGTTGCTATCAGTAGGCCTAAGGTTGTAAATTATTTAAATAACCTGTAACTTACAGGAAAATTATTTAAATCAAAGTGACATATGCTTTTTATTTACTTGGCGGCAATCCATTACAAAAACCTCCACGCGCCCCGGCCAAGTTGTAAATAAATACAAGAGAGCTGTACAGCACCTGCGCAGCACCGAGCAGTGCGTGTCCCAACCTGTTCGGTTCGCCGTCTCATACGGAACGCCGGTAAATACAACGTCATCACTACACTCAACGAAGCGACGTTGCCGCTCCGCTGCGTGAGCGCGTGCACGCAGCACGCAGCCGGTTTGTCTCGACGAAGCTGCGTTGAGTGCACGTCACGCGCACGTACACGCCACGCGGTGTGTCATCTACTATGACATTCCATACAATACAACGCGCACGCCACGCACACGCGCACGCGCACGTGCTGCGCACGCATTCGGTGTGTCTCGGCTTTTAATCGACATATTTTTCGTAATTATGTTTATTTTGTGCTTCTGTAAACTGTCGATCAATTACTTAAGTTATCAATATTTGACCGCCACTAGCAGATCAAATGTCAAAAAAATGTGATATACCATCTCGATCGCTACTGACAACTCGTTGCATCTCGAACGCGGGGAGTAGACATATCTCAAATGTGAGATTTCGAGAGATATGACTAATGGTCATCATCTCGAACGGCCCGAGAATTGGCCTCCTGGTCGAATCTGCAATCTTCATACAAAGGCCCATAAAACACGTAATATGAGAAGAAGTGATAGGATATTAGTAAAAAATGTTCGATTCTGGCACTTAGCCGGCTCTCTTCGCTGTAGGGTCGCAGATCTAGCTAACAAACCTCCTCGCTTCGCTCGTCGTCGTAAATAACGGCTGGCTTCAATTTTTAAGTTCGAGTTTCGGGCCATTTGCTTTTCTGGACTTTTGCGTTACTGGTATTTCGCGCTTGTGATTTTTTGTCAAATTGCATGTTGCATTCTTGAGATGCGTGTACACGGTCGTCTGAGAGTCAGATTCAAAGTGTACGGCCTAAGTGCATGCTCGCCGCGGAGAGGGCGGCGGAGCATGCATATAAAACAAATGATTTTAATAGTTGTCACCTTACGTTTCGACTCGTACGAGTACGTTCTATTTTTAACCGACTTCAAAATTTCAAAAGAGGAGGTTATCAATTCGGTTGTATGTTTTTTTTTTAATGTTTGTTACTCCATAACTCCGTCATTTCTTAACCGATTTGAATTTTTTTTTTTTATTGTATGTATATATATCCAAGTTGGTCCCGTTTTTGTCAAAAGGCAGTTCTGATGATGGGATCCATGAGGAATTGAGGGAACTCCTCAAATCTTTAACGCAAACATATAGTGATTTTTGTGTTTTTATCAACAAGTCAAGCATTTGCATCCAAAAATGTGACATTGGATGAAGTGGAACTGCTGATGATGATCAGAACAGAACTCTTCAACGACGAAAAGTTCACTTTTGGCGATTTGTCCTCCTAGCTGTGTTTGTTAAGCAAGTTCTATTTTCACGATTATTTTTTGTCATGCTCGAGTTCTGATGATGGGATCCATTAGGAGTTGAGGGAACTCCTCAAATCTTAAAGGCAAACATATAGTGATTTTTGTGTTTTTATCAACAAATCGAGCATTATCATACAAAAATGTGACATTTGATGAAGTGGAACTGCTGATGATGATCAGAACAGAACTCTTCAACGACGAAAAGTTCACGTTTGGCGATTTGTCCTTCTAGCGGTGTTTGTTAAGCAAGTTCTATTTTCACGATTGATTTTTGTCATGCTCAAGTTCTGATGATGGGATCCATTAGGAATCGAGGAAACTCCTCAAATGTGAAAGGCACACAAATAGTGATTTTAGTATTTTCATGAACTAATCAAGCATTTTCATTCATAAAATTGACATTTGATGAAGTGGAACTGCTGATGATGATCAGAACGGAACTCTTCAACGACGCGTAGTTCACGTTTGGCGATTTTTTCTCTTCGTTTTGTTTGTCAAGCAAGCAAGGTTTTTCCATGATTTCATGAGGAATTGAGGGTACTTAGTTTTCTACCATTATAAACATACTTATAGCCATTTTTGTATTTTATTGTATGGAATCTAAGAGTGCACCATCTAAGATTAATAATCTTTCACCGGACTCCCCCATTGAAGTCGTTTTTTTTTTTTTATTATTTCTTCCATAACTCTCTATCGCCCGTCATCTCGTCACTCACATCCTTCCTTTTCATATCGTCTCTCACGCAATCCATCCACCTTTTCCTTGGTCTACCCCTCCTCTTACATCCCTCCACATTCATGTATAATACCTTTCTTGTCACATGACTTTCATCCCTCCGCATAACATGCCCATACCACCGTAGACGATTAGCTCTCAACTTATCATCTATGGGTGCCACTTTCAGACTTCCTCTTATATACTCATTTCTTATGTGATCCATTCTTGTTACGCCACTTATCCATCTCAACATTCTCATCTCCGTAACATGCAAACTCTTTTCATCCGTCACCTTTGCAGCCCAACATTCCGATCCATACATGACGACAGGTCTTACAATGGTCTTGTAGATTTTGCCCTTCAATGGGAAGGGCATTCTGGCGTCGCATATGGTTCCTGAGACCTGTCGCCATTTCATCCATCCTGCGCTGATTCGGTTTTTGATGTCACGGTCAATATCTCCATTACACTGTATGAGGGATCCGAGGTATCGGAAATCAGAGCAGACCGGTAGCGTTACGCCATCGAGCTCTATGGGCATAAAATTGGAGAGACCGCCGAAATCGCAGAACAGGTGTTCAGTTTTAGAGCGACTGATTTTCAAGCCCACGTTCTCCAATTTTTGCCGCCACTTCTCTAATCTGCTCTGAACCGCGGGCCCCTCTTCACCGACAAGGACAATATCGTCGGCAAAGAGCATACACCATGGTGCCTCCTCCTAAATGTCTGACGACAGTGCGTCCATTATAAGCAGGAAGAGGTAGGGGCTTAACGCCGAACCCTGGTGTAAGGGCACCGAAACACTGAACCTGTCGGCGGTGCCAGCCGCCGACCGGACACGTGTACAACATCTTTCATACATAGACCGAATCAGCCCTACATACTTCCCTGGCATACTTTTCTCTTACAAGCAAATATGGCGTCTGTTGTACCCCTGCCCGGCATAAATCCAAATTGGTTTTGTGTTATATCACTCTCATCTCTCATTCGTCTTTCTATTACTTTCTCCCACACTTTCATACTGTGTGACATGAGCTTTATTCCTCTATAATTGTTGCATTCTTGTACATTCCCCTTATTTTTAAAAATGGAATGAACTATATCATTAAGAAAATAAGGATTACATCAATTAGAGCAAGTTTACCTGATCAGATACTTCTGCTGCTGCTGACCGTAAATAGTTTATATATTTCTACCATCCATCATATTTGTCCATTTCTACCATCAGTCATCACCTTACCAGAAACGCGATGAGATAGTCGAGCGTGTTCTGAGTGAGCACGGCGACACTGTTCGGACCGGCCAGCTTCTCGGCGAGGCAACCCAGCACCACGCAGATGTTCCGCTCCACGCGGACATTCATGTCGCCTAACGCCGCCCGCTGGGCGGACAGACCCAGCGTCTGTGTCACCTGTCATCATCGAACGTGTTAATGCCGGTTCAAATTACCAGAAGGCCTACTCCCAACTTAGAAAATCAAACTCCGTGTCGTGCCGTCCCTTTCACTCTCGTGTTATACACTATATGACGGAAAGAAACGGCACGATACGAATTTCGATTTTCTAAGTTCGGAGTAAGCCCTCAGACTCTTCAAGTGAAATGAGGTCAAGAGTAAAATTTTAGTTAACACTTTTGCGCCTTATTCCACTGTGTTAAGGTGAAAAGCTGTTCTCGTTTTTTTTCTCTTGACTATACAAGGCCCAGCATTAGAGCTTCCTCTTTCTTCACGTCACGTCAGCTGGCGCTTTGGTGGGATCTTCTGTACGAGTACTAAGGCTAGGCCAGTTCTCGAAATCTACCCAACACGGGGGTGAAGACAAGGTCCGGGTACAAGTCGTATTAATAATACAGGGTTACCCTAGTTTGAGAACAGGTGATTGGTGTAAATTGTCTGGCTCAGTTATTATTTAATACTGTATAAAATTGAAAAATTATAGAAGTGAAGCCGTGTTAGCCAGAATCTCAGTATATAACGATTAACGAGGTATAATTAGGTCCCTAATGTTGGCTTGCAACCTAATTATGGAATTCCTTCCTACTACACGCAAGGAATGCAGCTGGTTTCATTTTAGTAATGCGCCAGAACAACAGGGGACTTTATTTTTCAGGTCTATAATTAATCAGATCAGATAAAGAAATAATTTTTGATCACTTATTCTTTATTTATTTATAACAACAAATGAACACACTTTACGCTCAAAGTTGTAGACGATTACATATACCTAGGACAGACTGTCCAGTTAGGTAGGTCCAACTTCGAGAAAGAGGTTAATCGTCGAATCCGACTCGGCTGGGCAGCGTTCGGGAAGCTACGGCACATCTTTTCGTCCAATATTCCGCAGTGTCTCAAGACGAAAGTCTTTGACCAGTGTGTGTTGCCAGTGATGACATATGGCACTGAAACGTGGTCGCTTACTATGGGCCTCATAAGAAGACTCAAAGTCACCCAAAGAGCAATGGAAAGAGCTATGATGGGAGTTTCTCTGCGTGATCGCATCAGGAATGAGGCCGTCCGCAGCAGAACCAAAGTGACCGATATAGCCCTCCGTATCGCTAAACTTAAGTGGCAGTGGGCGGGGCACATAGCATGTAGAACCGATGGCCGTTGGGGCGGAAAGGTCGAGTGGCGACCGCGTACCGGAAGGCGTAGCGTGGGCAGGCCCCCCACACGGTGGACTGATGACCTGGTGAAGGTCGCGGGTGTCCGCTGAATGCGGGTGGCGCAGGACCGGTCATTGTGGAAGTCTTTGGGGGAGGCCTATGTCCAGCAGTGGACGTCTATCGGCTGACATGATGAGCAAGAAATGAACGTATGTACATAACGAAACTCACTTATTATTTGACAGTAACAGTAGATCTTTAATTTAAAATTCCGAAAAGTTGAGATGTCTATTAGTTAGTCGCACTTGTTCAGGGGGTTGCCAAGGTTGGTTGCACTTGTGCGGGGGTAGAATGGTATTTCTAAGAATTCTCCGCGATATTCAATACACTTCTCCATTCGTTGGAACCAGTTTACAAAAAATTAATGCACTGTGAAGTGGGGGTTGCCAAAACTGGCGATCTGAATGCTTCAACGGCTTCTTCGGGTGTGCAGAGACGTTGACCATAAAAAATATTCGGGCTCAAATCAGGTTTGCACGGCGAAAAACGCAGTTGTTTGGCGGGCGGTGTGCAAGCTTGCATTGTCGCGATGCAGTCAGTACCTCCAGTATTTGTTTTTTTCAAAACATAAAGACAAACGAACGGGTTTGCGTTTAGTCCCAATTTGTTTGGCAAACAGTGCCTCTGGCGGATACTAGACGTACGTATCATACAACGTCTTAAGTTGTGTTTTCGAAACTCAGTGATAACTTGTGGCAAACTAACAGTGGTATACTTATCAGCGTTAATTTTTTCACGATCTTCTAGCACAATAGTGGCGACGTGGCCACCCTTTGCCACATACCGAGGGAACCATTTTTAGGTGCTCCGTGAGCGTGTAACTTTTGGCTCATTTGGAAGACAGTCGACTGCTGCAAGGAATCGGGATCATAAGCATAAATGCAAGATTCGTCACTACTCAAAATATCATACGGGTGCTGTGACTCCCTCCGCCTTTTGGTCGTCGCTAAGCAAATTGAGGTATCCAATGAGTGATATACTTTTTGACTCCGAGCTCTACATTTAGGATTTTTTGAATAGTTGTCCCTGAAATACCTACAGATGCCTCAGCAAGCTCTTTCATTTGATACCCATATTGTGCATTAAAAGTGCATTAAAAATAACAAGTCCGTCATCTTGGTCTTGGGTGTCCCGCCATGTCGAATTCAAATGACGTCACAGCTAACCATGCATTGTTTGGATGAATGTAAACGTCTATACAAAATTTCAGCCCAATCGGTTGAAGATATTTTTGCTTCAAAATTGAGTTACAAGATTCCATCCGAACAACCAGTTACATACATTGCATGTTAAGTAAAAGCTAGGAGGAGGAGCTACTTGATATGCTGGAACGCTTACAAAGTGAATATAAGTGCGGAAGTGTAATTTTCACAAATCCTGTGTCTTAACCAGAGCCGCAGACTCGGGCAAAATGACAAACTTTCCGCACTTATATCGAAATGTACTATAATTTATTATATCCTATTTACTATTAATTTATTATAAGAACCTTCTCCGCCGCATTCTAGCACTCTGTGCCGAGTATACTTATTCGTAAGGATAAAAATTAGGATGTGGCCTAAACCTCTATTGCATTTAACCTTACCTAACATTTTAAGTACCTTTTAAGTCAATAACCTCAATAGTCAATTACGTTGCGTGTAAACGATTTCCTCTGCTTTGGCACGCAACAATCCAAAACGACGTAACTATAATAAATTAATTTTGTATTAAGCAGTAACGCTGCTAACGAATATTACAAATTTTAAATTAAAGGGAAAAGTTTAAAAATTTTATGCTTCGAGCAGGATTCGAACCTGCGACATCTGGCATACGCGGCCAATCGCTCTAGCCTCTGAGCTATCGGAACAACCAAGCTCGTGCACGAAATCCTTCACTAGTTCCCTCTTACAACGCCTAAGAGAGGCGTACAGCGATCTAACGTAGAAGACTTAGACTTCTATTAACGGCACCAACGTCTCAAATTACATTGAGAAATCGTCAGTAATGATGCGCCATCCCATACTAAATTAATCTCAGAAATCTCTAATCCCATCAAAAACATAAATGTGAAAATGGCAGCCAAGTTCACCGACAAAAGAATTGAGATCTAGATGGGCGCCAAGTTCCGTAGATTATCTGAAAAGTTGCCAAGTTTGGCACTAGATTGTTTACAGTAAAACTAATTTACTGCGGCTTAATGCATTTTGAGCCTTAACTTGGCAGTTTTCTAAGCAGTATGTTATCTAAACATATAAAAGAAGAAACTGACTGACTGACTGACATATCAACGCACAGCCCAAACCGCTGGTTTTAGAGATTCCAAATTTGGCACGTAGGTTCCTTATAAGGTCTAGGGGTGCACTAAGAAAGGATTTTTCAAAATTCAACCCCTAAGGTGGTGAAATGGGGCTCCGAAGTTTGTATGGGGAAACAAGATTGGCTGGACTATTTTATTCGAAACTTCACAAAAGTATTTCTTACGATAAATGAGTAAACACGTGTTTCAGGTTTTCTGAAAAATCAACCCCTAAAAGGGGGAAATGTGGTGACAAATTCTAAAAATCAACATGGGTACTCGTATTGTTTTTATGGTTTATCGGGTACAACTGACTGACTGAGCGAGTGACATATCATCGCATAGCCCAAACTACTGGTTTTAGAGATTCTAAATTTAGTATGTAGGTTCCATATAAGGTCTAGAGGTGCATTAAGAAAGTACTTTTCAAAATTCAACCCCTAAAGGGGTTAAATGGGGGTCCGAAGTGTGTGTGGGGAATCAAGATTAGTTGGACTAATTTATTCGAAACTTCACAGGAGTATTTCTAAAGATAAATGAGTAAACACGTGTTGCAGGTTTTTTGAGAAATAAACTCCTAAAAGGGGGAAAGGTGGTGACAAATTCTGAAAATCGACATGGGTATTGTTTTTATGATATACCGGATCGCTGATAACGAAAACAACAATGATTTTACAATCCCACGTGGAGGACGTGAAATACCATCCCCCCTGTTGGGGTGCTAGGGGGATGAAATGTCTAAATATTAAAATGGGTGTCGTTTTTATGGTTTTTTGGGACGTTCATTACGAAAATGGCATCGATTTTGAAATTTAATGTTGTGGACATGAAAACTTTTGAAAGTTTGTGCCAAATTGCAAGAAATAACTGACTGACTGAGTGAGTGAAATATCATCGCACGGCCCAAACTGCTGGTTCTAGAGATTCTAAATTTAGTATATAGGTTCCATATAAGGTCTAGAGGTGCATTAAAAAAGGATTTTTCAAAATTCAATCCATAAGGGGTTACATGGGGGTTCGAATTGTGTGTGGGGAATCAAGATTAGTTGGACTATTTTATTCGAAACTTGACAGGAGTATTTCTAACGTTAAATGAGTAAACAAACATGTGTTTCAGGTTTTATGAGAAATCAAGCCCTAAAAGGGGGAAATGTGGTGACAAATTCTGAAAATCGATATGGGTAGGTATTGTTTCTATGGTTTATCGGGTCGCTGATTACGAAAACAACAATGATTTTAAAATCCCACGTGGAGGACGTGAAATACCATTCCCTCTGTTGGGTTCCAAGGGGGTTGGAATGTCTAAATATTAATATGAGCGTCGTTTTTATGGTTTTTTGGGTCGTTAATTTTGAACATGGCATTGATTTCGAAATTTTATATTGCGGACATGAAAACTTTTAAAAGTTTTTGCCAAATTGCAAGAAGAAACTGATTGACTGAGTGAGTGACATATCAACGCACAGCCCACACTACTGGTTCGAGAGATACCAAATTTGGCATGTAGGTTCCTTATAAGATCTTAAGTTGCATGAAATGCTGTGAATTCCCTATGAAGAGACGACCTTTTTTGATTCAATGTATTGTAAGTAAGTGGTTTTATTAATCAGTGCCGTCCGATACGATTTCGATAAAAATCGATATTTGAGCGTCCGAGAGGACTCTTAATAGGAATCCAAGGTAAACTTTGAATAAAGTAAAGGCTATATTAATTTTCTTCATTTCCGTTGCGATTTCGTTCAAAATTGATATCTCAGCGTCCGAGAGGTCCCCTAATACGACTCCGAGGTAAAATTGGGATAAGTGGCAGCCATAATTATTGATTTTCTTAATTTCCGTCCCAATTTCATTCAAAATAGATATCTGAGTGTCCGAGATGTCTCTTATTACGAATCCGAGGTAAAATTTGGAAAACGTCGCAGCCATATTGAATTTTTTCATTTCCTTCCCGATTTCGTACAAAATCGATATCTGAGCGTCCGACAGGTCTCGTAATACGAATGCGAGGTAAAATTTGAAAATAGTGGCGGCCATATTAATTTTCTTCATTTCCGTCCCGATTTCGTTAAAAATCGATATCTTAGCGTCCACAAGGTCTTTTAATGCGAATCCGAAGTAAAATTTGGAAAAAGTGGCAGCCATATTGATTTTCTTCATTTCCAAACCGATTTCGTTCAAAGTCGATATCTGAGCGTCTGAGAAGCCACGTAATACGAATCCGAGGTAAAATTTGGAAAAAGTGGCGGCCATATTGATTTTCTTCATTTCCGTCCCGATTTCGTTCACAATCGATATCTGAGCGTCCGAGAGGTCCCCTAATACGACCCCGAAGTAAAATTTTGAAAAAGTGGCGGCCATATTGCTTTTCCTCATTTCCGTCCCGATTTCGTTCAAAATCGATATCTGAGCGTCCGAGAGGTCCTCTAATATGCCTCCGAGGTAAAATTTGGAAAAAGTGGTGGCCATATTGATTTTCTTCTTTTCTTTAACAATTTCGTTAAAAATCGATATCTGAGCATCCGAGAGGTTTCTTAATACGACTTCGAGGTAAAATTTTGAAAAAGTCGCAGCCATATTGATTTTCTTCATTCCCTTCCCAATTTCGTTCATAATCGATATCTGAGCGTCCGAGAGGTCTCGTAATACGAATCCGGGGTAAAACTTAGAAAAAGTAGCAGCCATATTAATTTTTATCATTTCCGTCACGATTTCGTTCAAAATCGATATCGGAGCGTCCGAGAGAATTCTTAATACAAATCCGAGGTAAAATTTGGAAAAAGTGGCAGCCATATTGATTTTCTTTATTTCCAACCCGATCTCGTTGAAAATCAATATCCGAGCGTCCGAGAGGTCCCCTAATACGAATCCGAGGTAAAATTTGGAAAAGTGGCGGCCATATTGAATTTATTCATTTCCGTCCTGATTTCGTTCAAAATCGATATCTGACTGTCCGAGAGGTCTCTTAATACGAATCCCAGGTAAAATTTGTGTATTTGGTGGCCATACTGATTTTTTTTTCGTCCCGATTTCGTTCAAAATCGAGATCTGAGCGTCCGAGAGGTCTCTTAATTCGAATCTGAGGTAAATTTTGGCACTCCATGCATGCCAGGGATTGTAAAAAAAGGATTGGCTTTTAAAAACGACATAGAGGTTTCGATATTTTTTCCACTTAAATCAACCTTTAAATTTTTTTTTTCATCGTATGGCATTTATTTACGAACCCTGAAATATTCGGGAAGACAAGTACGGTTGCCAGTTTTTGTTGCACTTTTAGCACCATCCAGGGGTCACATGTAGGGTAACGGTGGTACTCCCTACGGACGTAGTGCAACTTCGATCCCCCTTTGTCAAGTGAGTGGGCAACTTGACTGTTAGAAGTTCTCAAGCCGCCCGAAGGCCTCTAACTTGGCTTAACGACTGCTGTCGTAAACAGCAGCCGGGATCAACGGCTTAACGTGCCTTCCAAAGCACGAGAGCGCTCAGTTAGTAATTACTCAAAGCGATCACCCATCCAAGACCTGACCTGCACCCACATTGCTTAACCTCGCATACCGCACGCGGTAGGCGGGTGCCGCTGGGCCACGAGCGCTCTGAATTCTTGATAGTTTGTGCCAAATTTCAATTCAATCCACCATCCACCACCATATCAGACCTAGGACGTCCACTGCTGGACATAGGCCTCCCCCAATTTCATGGGGGGTAAATGCCATAATCGCCACGCTTGGCATGCGGGTTGGCGATCGCAGTATCTCCACCGCACTCTAGGAATGCTGCTGCCCATTCCCCGGTGGTCTTGGTCGTAGTTTCAGGACATACCCGGGTCCCTCATACCGAAACTCCCAGAATGTAACAACTACTATTCTGGAAACCGCATCTAAATCGGTTCAGCCAAACGCGAGATTATCTTGGACAAACATACATATATACTTACATACATATATACGGGTCAAACAGGGAACCTATTTTTTGTAGACGGTTAAAAATTACGCTTAGTACGCGGGCGAAGCCGCGGGCAAATGCTAGTAATACCATAAAACCTGTTAGATATTTAAGAAAAATGCCAAGTTAAAGCTCAAAATGCATTAAGCCGCAGTAAATTAGTTTTACTGTAAACAATCTAGTGCCAAACTTGGCAACTTTTCAGATAATTTACGGAACTTGGCGCCCATTTAGATCTCAATTCTTTTGTCGGTGAACTTGGCTGCCATTTTCACCTTTAGGTTTTTTAAGGGATATCATTACTTTTTGTCAAAATTCATCCAATGGTGCTTTTCCAGAGCGAATGCACGAGTTACTATACAAAATACCCAAACCGCTATAGGTGTACCTAAAATATTTGAAGAGTTCCCTCGATTTCTCCAGGACCCTATGATCAGATTCTGACCCGATGACAATGGGACCACCCCGGAAGTATACCGTTTCAAACAAAAAAAATTTTTCCAAATCGGTTAATAAATGACGGAGTTCTGAGGTAACTAGCATAAATAATAATAATAATAAAACTAATAATAAAATCACTGTTTTCTGATTTTTTCTAGTGTATACACATAATTACCAAGCTGCTTGCTAAATTTCAGCTTTCTAGGTCATCTGGATGTGGGTTAGGTTTTTGATTACTAGTCAGTCAGTCAGTCAGTCAGTGGTAAAAATGCCGTTTTTTGGACTTTAATATCTCAATAACTATTAAACTTATATTTATGAAATTTGGGGTTCTAGTTGTTCTAAAGAATCTTAATATATGTACTAAATTTTATGTTTTTATGTTAGATAGATTTGGAGTTATTGGGGGGTCAAAAGTGGCTCCAAACGGTTCGTATAATATAACACACGGCTGCTGTCCGCCAGTTCCTGAGGTGAACTTGGCTGGACACGCTGCCGCGTGTCTAGATTAGCTCAGAGACTAGACCGATTGGCCGCGTATGTCAGATGTCGCAGGTTCGAATCCTGCTCGGAGCATTAAATTTTTCAATTTTTCCCTTTAATTTAAAATTTGGACGTAACTATTAAACTTGGTGATCTGGTGAGTGACCGTGGTGTTATAAAGATGGTGGGTTTCGGTCGTGTTCAATCCATTGTCCTACTGTGCGCATTTGCTACCCTATTATCGTCCTTCATAATTAAAAAAAGATAAGCATACTTAGTAGACAAAGATTGCATTCATTAACATTCTACCGGGTTATCAACTCTGGGACCTTTGCCCAAGGTATAAATGGCTTGCATTTTATGGCCGCCGCCACCGCGTACGTCTGACATATCAATAGATTTATCCCACTCAATAATTAAATAGATTTATACTTGGATTCCCGTATCCATTTACCAGTCTGTGCACACATGGGTAAGAATTATAGTCCAGATCTAGATTTTAAGCCATATATATAATTTTGTATATGGCTGTAATTTGTTGTGTGAGCCTAATAAATAAATATAGGTATATATACAATAATCGTAATTCGAATGGAAGTACCTATTGCACAGTAACTAGTTACAGATACAAAAGGCGAACATAATGCCATATGGCATTCTCTATCAATTATTAACCTTCAGACCAAACAGAAATTCAATATAATCAATAGTTGGATGAAATTCTATATAAACAAAGTCGTGTTAGTCACACCGTTAGTAAAAACTAAACCAGCATTATTCCAACCATTATTTTTTTTCGGAAATATATAATAAAATCGATCTGTCACTTGCGCTGTTTTCGTAAAAAGTTGTTAGTTATGTTGTTTTAGAAAGAAAATTAGATATTTTTTCATAGAGATACCTATAAAAAGTTTATGGTAGGTTCTGGTCTAATTGGAAAATTTAGTCTATTTTAATAGTAATTGAATACTCTAGCTTATGTTAATTCTATATTCCACGGTTGTTGTCTTCACTATTCTCATTTCTAAAGGCATAAGAAGTGAATTCTGGATAACAGGACCATCGTAAAGCAATATTTTTTTCACCAATTGTAGCCCATTCAAGGTCTAAGAGAATGTTACCATAAAGTTGCATTTGCAAAAAATGTAAGTTATTTTGTTTTTGTCAACATTCCTTTAATTTTGCACCATGTTTGTACCCATGTATTTTTCCCCTTGGCGGATTCCCTGGACGATTTCAAGAAATTCACCATGCCACCACTATATGTCCACTATGAAATTTGGGGTTCTAGTTGTTCTAAAGGATCTTAATACATGTACCATATTTCTTTTTTAATGTTAAATAGTTTTGGAGTTATTGAGGGGTCAAAAGTGGCTCCAAACCGTTCGTGTAAAATAACACGCGGCTGCTGTCCGCCAGTTCCTGGGGTGAACTTGGCTGGACACGCTGCCGCGCTATTCCTTTTAGTTACGTAGTAAACAAGTAGCTGTTATAGCTTCGCCATGTCCGTCTGTCCGTCTGAGAAGAAAGCTGTAATTCGGCATGGGTATTACATAATAATCACGCAGACAAAGTGATAGAATAATAGTACATTACTACAGAGGCCGGGACAAAAGGGGTTGCCGGCCGAAGACATATGGATAGGTCTGAGGCGGGCAATCCCATATTTCACGCCGAGGTATGTATAGTGCTTTTCTAGAACATGCAATGAAATCAACAACAAAAAAATCAAAATTTTATTTTTAATACGCATAGTGGCAGAATGTCATGATGCCTGTGCCACAAATTTATGTGGAATGGAAATTAAAAAAGAGGACTTTGCCGGCCTAGGCCTACAAGATTTGTATGAAATTCCATTAACAACCTCTTGTCCTAGCCGCACCTGAAACGTCATACTTCGCAGCCTATTATAAGGAACATAACATCAATATTTCATTGCATGTTTGAGAAAAGAATTAAAATAAACTTTCTTAGAATACCTCCATGTTAATTGCAGATATTATTTATTTTTTTGTCGTTGGACAGGTCGTTAAATAATGAGGGTGTTTTCAAGACCATTTTTAGGGTTCCGTAGTCAACTAGGAACCCTTATAGTTTCGCCATGTCCGTCTGTCTGTCTCTCTGTCTGTCTGTCCGTCTGTCTGTCCGAGGCTTTGCTCTGTCATTGTTAGTGCTAGAAAGCTGCAATTTGGTATGGATATATAAATCAATAAATGTGACAAAGTCGTACTATAAAATCTAAAAAAAAACATGGCATCTCCCCTACTCGTAGTGGGGATGAATTATTTGTTTGCTTCAACCCTATGGTGTGGGGTATTGTTAGATAGGTCTTTTAAAATGAACAGAGGTCTTCAGCAAACAATTTTTTGGAAAATGAAAATATTTTCGGAAATAATCACACTCACACACAAAAAATGTGTCCCTCTCCCTCTAATTTTTGAACTATGGGCCTTAAAATATCAAAAAAAATATTTTGAGTTATGGTAAAAAGTCTGTCCTTTTTAGTAAAAAGACGTATGAAACGCTGCGAAGGTATTCCCTTTTTTAACCGACTTCAAGATTTCAAAAGAGGAGGTTATCAATTCGGTTGTATGTTTTTTTTTTAATGTTTGTTATTCCATAACTCCGTCATTTCTTAACCGATTTGGAAAATTCTTTTTTTGATTGTAAGTATATATATCCAAGTTGGTCCCGTTTTTGTCAAAACGCAGTTCTGATGATGGGATCCATGAGGAATTGAGGGAACTCCTCAAATCATTAAAGCAAACATATAGTGATTTTTGTGTTTTTATCAACAAGTCAAGCATTTTCATCCAAAAATGTGACATTGGATGAAGTGGAACTGCTGATGATGAACAGAACAGAACTCTTCAACGACGAAAAGTTCACGTTTGGCGATTTGTCCTCCTAGCTGTGTTTGTTAAGCAAGTTCTATTTTCACGATAAATTTTTGTCAATCTTGATTTCTGATGATGGGATCCATGAGGAATTGAGGGAACTCCTCAAATCTTAAATGCAAACATATAGTGATTTTTGTGTTTTTATCAACTAATCGAGCATTATCATACAAAAAAGTGACATTTGATGAAGTGGAACTGCTGATGATGATCAGAACAGAACTATTCAACGACGAAAAGTTCACGTTTGGCGATTTGTCCTCTTAGCTGTGTTTGTTAAGCAAGTTCTATTTTCACGATTAATTTTTGTCATGCTTGATTTTTGATGATGGGATCCATGAGGAATTGAGGGAACTCCTCAAATCTTAAAGGCAAACATATAGTGATTTTTGTGATTTTTATCAACAAATCGAGCATTATCATACAAAAATGTGACATTTGATGAAGTGGAACTGCTGATGATGATCAGAACACAACTCTTCAACGACGAAAAGTTCACGTTTGGCGATTTGTCCTACTAGCTGTGTTTGTTAAGAAAGTTCTATTTTCACGATTGATTTTTGTCATGCTCGAGTTCTGATGATGGGATCCATTAGGAATCGAGCGAACTCCTTAAATGTGAAAGGCACACAAATAGAGATTTTAATATTTTCATGAACTAATCAAGCATTTTCATTCATAAAAGTGACATTTGATGAAGTGGAACTGCTGATGATGATCAGAACGGAACTCTTCAACGACGCGTAGTCATACTTATAACCATTTTTATTTTATTGTATGGAATCTAAGAGTGCACCATCTAAGTATAATAATGTTTCACCGGCTTCCCCCATCACAAATCGGTTTTTTTTTCTTAAAAATTATTTTGTTATTGTTTTTTTTAATTGAGTTCATTGGGTAACTACTGAACCCACTGAGCATGGCCCAAAATGCTCTTGGCCGATTTTTATTATATTTAGAAATCAAATTGCGTATAAAGTTTTAGTGTATTAAAATTGCGTATAAAACTACTACGGCACTAGGTAGTATATACATATAATTGTTCAAATTCTGCAATATTGGAAAAAAGGTAAAATTTTCATATAAGTAAGCAGGTAATTAATGTAAAAGCCTAGTCACAGCTTTAGCCATATAAAATTTTGGATTGTGCATTCACGCTGTTATCTTGGTAATGTTTTTCAGGATAAGTAATGAGATAATGACAATAGTACAGTCATAGAAACATTTAAAGTACATATGTAATAAAATAAGTAAACTAAACCATACATCTCAGTGAGGACTATTGAGAAGCTAAATGCATGTTTGTTATGTGGTTTATTAATTTTAAGTATTCTGTACATTTAACTCTGTCTGTTCTCCTAATAAATAAAACAAAAATAAAATTAATTTAAAAGAAAATCAATCATGAATATGTAGCTCTAGGTAGACATCACTAGCGGACGGGTAAAAAAATGTACTTGGAAAAGCAAACTTTCTTACAATTTCCGTTCATAATAAATATAAATAATCATAGTTTCTGTGCTTTTAAGTCCACATTATGTAACAGAAGCGTTACTACGGAGTACTAGCGCGTAGCTCATTTAATTTACTAAGTTAGTTATTAAGTTTATTTAATTTATTATTACCTTTATAACTGAATCTTTGGACGGTAACGGGCAATCATCCAGCAGGATCGTAATGACGGAGGGCCCAAAAGGGTCCTCTAGAGGGATCACTCTGACCATGGACTTGACCACCTGTATCCATCCCTCCTCTTTATCTGCTATCATGTGCAACTTCACCAAGGAAACGGGAGATTCTTCATCGCTGTAACACAAATTTAGCACATTAAATTGGTCTAACGTAATATACTGTGAGTAGATATCATAGGTCATTCATTGTTAAGTTCACTAAAGCAGTTATAGTCGGCAGAATAGGTATAGGTATTATATTGTTAAAACTGATTTAAAATTGTATTTGTGATGTAACATTTTCTTAGGTACTGAATCTGAATTATATTAGTGTGATTTGTAACTCGTTTACCGTGTGAGCGTGTTGGTGTAATAGTCTACGATTGTATGAGAAAAAATAATAGTTATTTTTAAGCAAAACTGCAAAGTTGTTGTTCGGCGCTTGTATTGATAGCCGAGCTAGCGAGGAATTGCAAGATAAAACCATGAGCGAAGCGAGTGCTACAAAAGTACAATCCTGAGCGTAGCAAAACTATGAAGACACGAGGCGCTAAAAAACTTTGCTGCCGAGCGAAATACACAACTTTTCACCTCACCATCACGAGGAAAATTGTCGCTGTCGTATGTAAATTGTACTCTTTTTTGATAAAGGATTCTTTTAATCTCATCCAAATTAAAATATTTCATAAGTTCTTAATAAAAAAATGCATGAACCCCAGGGAAGGACTTCTCTCAACGTATCCCTAGCGGTGCAGAATGGGGTCCATGTCGCAGGCGGATCTGTTAGAGGGGTTTTTCTTTTCATAATTAGGGTTTTCTTATAGGTGGGTTTAATTTTATATCTTTAATTAGTGTTTAGAGAACAGAAGCACGCGCCTCCCAAGGCGCCCACGATGGCGACATCGACCTAGTATTTAAGTAAATCTTAAGATTCCGCATAAACAACAGTCTAAAGAGCAGTATAGCGTCAACTCTCAATCAATGTCACATCTTGCACTTTACACCTACAGCGTACAAAGAAAAATGCGTAGCAGTGTGCTGTAGGTAAACATTGTAAATATACAGGGTGTCCCAAAAACCAACGCCAAAACGAAAAAGGGAGATAGTACAACCCATAAACATTCAGATTAAGCAAATATGACCTTAATGAAAAGTTCATGGTTTTCGAGATATTGGCCGTTTTAAAAAACTAGTGACTTTTGATACCCTGCGTCACTGTATCCATTGCCATCACTGCAAATTTAAGTATTTTGTAAATCGGTTTTTTGCAGGATGTTACCAAAAACATACCCTATCGAATGTCATTTAAATTTATTACATGCCATGGTGCTATAGTGGTAAAAATAATAATCAAAAAATAAATCAATCAATTTTATTAATTTAATCTGCGGGTTTGATCGAGTTTAATTTCAAAAAAGTATACTAAACTAATTTGGCACAAAATGTTAAAAAATTGCAATTTTATTGCAGTTTTCAAAATGGTACTGCATATTCTAATGTACCCAGTAGTTTACGAGATAATACTATTTTACACCAGAAGGAGCTTAAACTCCAATTATTCCATAGTTTGCAACCAGAGCTCCTACCAGGTTCAGAGGTTGAATTTCGAACATATCCGATTTGAAGATTACTTCATTTGAAAATGGAACACAATTCAAAATTCGAACTCAATTCGGTTTTCTGGTTACATCAAATTTTAGCTATTTCAGTACACTTCGTTAATCCGTTTGATGTGCATCATTTGGCTCGATTTCTTATTTTCTTAAATGGGCTTGCTTTACCAGGACTTAAGTATTGCCTAGTGATTTCGATTTTGTCTAACTAATGAACTTTGCTTTGTTTATCTTGGATTCGTGTTTGCTTTGTGATTTGGATTTTAACTAGAAAAATTAACTTTCTGTGCATCTCGAACTCGTGTTCTGCCTAGTAATTTTATTTCATTTAGTTGAGACTAAGTGTAGTGTGTTTGTTACATAAATTATGCCAGTGAATTATACTCCTCAAGAATATGCAAACATGCATTTCATCTATGGGGAATGTCGGGGTAACTCTAGTGCTGCAGCTAGACTTTATCGCGAAAGATATCCAAATTTAAGGCATCCGGACCATCGAGTATTTCGAAATGTTCATCTCGCATACTCACAAGGCGTTTTGCCTGGTAATCGTGGCGGAGTAGGACGACCTAGAGCAGATTACGATGAAGATGTTTTGCAAGAGATTCAAAATGACCCATCTACTTCGACACGTAACATTGAACGTAGCATAGGGGTATCAAAATCTGCTGCCAATAGAATATTACTTGGTTATGGATATCATCCATACCACATACAACGTGTTCAAGCATTGCTGCCCCGTGATTACCCACTTCGAGTACAGTTTTGCCAGACAATGCTGCAGAAACACAGAGAGGATCCAAATTTCATAAACATGGTTTTATGGTCAGATGAAAGCACTTTTAAAAGAGATGGATTCATGAACATGCACAATTTACACAGTTATGCATTAGAAAACCCTCATTTAATGAGGGAAGATCGGTCGCAGTACCAATTTAAAGTGAACCTTTGGACTGGAATATTAGATGGAAAAATAATAGGCCCATTTGAATTACCAGAAACACTAAATGGCCAAAATTATCTACATTTCTTAGAGAATGAGTTGCCAAATCTTCTTGAGGACGTGCCTTTAGCTACACGAAGGTCAATGTGGCTGCAAAATGACGGCTGTCCAGCACATTATGCTCGGCAAGTACGAGAACATTTAAACCAAACTTATCCACAGAGATGGATCGGGCGTCGTGGTCCTATTTTGTGGCCTCCTCGATCTCCAGACCTAAATCCTCTGGATTTCTATTACTGGGGTTACATCAAAGAAAAAGTGTACAATAATCCGATTAACAGTATAGCGGAGCTGAGACAACGCATTTACGCAGAGGCACAAAACGACGTCACAAGAAGTGCACGTCGCATCAGTCGAGCATTTTTAAGGAGATGCCGAGCTTGTATTCAAGTAAATGGCCGACAATTTCAACATTTGATTTAAATAAATAAAGCAGCGGGCCTATGATGCTAACCATTTTATCACATATCGTTGTTGATAAGACATCCGTCACTCTTGCACTCACATACTTGTTAGAACGTGACAAATGTCTTATCCACAACGATAAGTGATAAAATGGCTAGCATCATAGGCCCCCTGGTAACGTTTTTTTTTCATTATTTTTATTCACTTTAAAGGTAAATGACAACCAGAATTATTTTTGTATGAAAGATTAATTAAACTAAGTAACTAAGGCTCCTTAGGGGGCACGACCAGTAGTAATAACGTTAAGAGGATACAAATGAATTTAACTAAATGTACTGAAGTTACTAAACTAATCCTAAACCGACTTGAACTTAAATATTGAATGATGTTCCAATTTCAAATCGATTTTTTATTCGAATTTCAATTTCTGATCCTCGTAGGTGGTAGGGGCTTCAAAGTATGGAATAATTGCAGTTTAAGCTCCTTCTGGTGTAAAATAGTATTATCTCGTAAACTACTGGGTACATTAGAATATGCAGTACCATTTTGAAAACTGCAATAAAATTGCATTTTTTTTTACATTTTGTGCCAAATTAGTTTAGTATACTTTTTTGAAATTAAACTCGATCAAACCCGCAGATTAAATTAATAAAATTGATTGATTTATTTTTTGATTATTATTTTTACCACTATAGCACCATGGCATGTAATAAATTTAAATGACATTCGATAGGGTATGTTTTTGGTAACATCCTGCAAAAAACCGATTTACAAAATACTTAAATTTGCAGTGATGGCAATGGATACAGTGACGCAGGGTATCAAAAGTCACTAGTTTTTTAAAACGGCCAATATCTCGAAAACCATGAACTTTTCATTAAGGTCATATTTGCTTAATCTGAATGCTTATGGGTTGTACTATCTCCCTTTTTCGTTTTGGCGTTGGTTTTTGGGACACCCTGTATAATAGGAAATATGTAATAAAGTACAGTTACCAATTGTCCGTTGTTTTATTACCTAAACCCTACGCTCTCTCTGGGAGAGTAGGGTCTTCCTTCCCATCTACGTATAAATCCTCTCACAGTGGCGAAGACACCTTCAAGCCCTCGATCAAAAGAGCCTGTTTGATCAGCTGTGAGAAAATCACCCTCCGTTACCCAAATTTCCGTCACGTGGAAACAGGTATCCCTGTCTACGTCAAGGTTGTAAGTTGAGGATAGGTTAGGGACTTAGAGATTTAGGACTTTATGCTCCCTTACATAAACCCACCCCTCAATTGTACGCAGTCTGTGCGGCTACGCTGGATAAATTAAATACCGGACCAAGGGAAATTTATAACTACTTTCCATTTTTCCCCATCCTGGGGTAATTTACCTACCCGTCCTGGGTCCTATACCGCTTGGTTATCCAACTTGTGACTGTACACTTAGTTTCTTAGTTTTATTTCAATATTATAAAAGGAATAAAATTAAATTAAATGAATCACATAGTATTTTTGAGTACGGACCCACGGGTAACATAAGGCTCAAATAAGCATATTTCAGTTTTCGCTAACATAACAGGCATCTAAATTTAAATATTAAAATCTTCTGCACAGTAATCTATAAATAATGTTCATTACATTATTTTGATTCTACATCAGCTTTAGAACAAAACAAATGAAAACATAATTAAGTAAATGCATCAGACTTTTTTCTCATAAACTAACTTTTTAAACGTTGCTTTCTGAACTTGCATGAACCGTAACATTGTGATAGAGCGAATTTTTTTCATCATCAACATTTCAAAATTATTAATTTGTATCGTTCCTTCATAAATTAATCTTAATTATTATTCAATATTATAACTATTTGTAACCTTACGCTAGAATATACATTACGTATTAAATTTTTTCAAAAAATACTAAACGTTACAAATAATTTACGGTACACCTAGTAATTACTGCTCATTCTAACTTTAAAAAAAGTTGCAACTCATGAATCTCATGATAGTGCCTCACGTTCGAATTTCAAAATCACTTTATCCGCTAACGGATAAAATAGATTTTTGGGGACACATTTTGGACGATAAAATAAAACTTTCCTAGATGGTGAGATGAAAAGGTACATTGTATTGTATTTATACAGTACTTATAGATTGTTTTAGGCCTTTAAAATGACGGGTTGAGATGAAAAGGTACATTGTATTGTATTTATACAGTAGATTGTTTTAGGCCTTTAAAATGACGGGTTTACAATGTTAAAAGGTTCCATTCCCTGTATGGTGTGATTGTCACCTCGGTTTGACTACAGAAAGTTGGTCACAAATACTTACGAGATTTGATCAATACTATTGTTGTTGTTGTTGTTGTTGATCAATACTAACGAAGCAAGTCAAATAATATGTGAATATATCACGTAATAAAAAATACTAAAGCAGTATGAGATCACAATAAATTTAGCCTAGTTGGTAGTGCCTCCGAAGCTAGAGGTCCCGGGTTCGAATCCCGGCCAGGGCATTTATTTGTGCATTTTTCACGGATATTTGTTCTTGGGTCTTGGATGTTTTCTATGTATTTAAGTATGTATTTATCTATATAAGTATGTATATCGTCGTCTAGTACCCATAGTACAAGCTTTGCTTAGTTTGGGACTAGGTCGATTTGTGTAAGATTGTCCCCCAATATTATTATTATTATTTATTATAGTACAATCGCCTGCCTTCACAGTGTTCCACTAAAAATAAATTGTTCTTGTTCTATGGAACGGGCTAAGCACTGCCCTTTCCTGCGAATTAACGCCAGGCATTCAAATAACTGTCGCCCTGAGGATGGAACCCCGCAAACGACGTGTATCTTTATATTTTTGGCGTCGGATGAGTCCATAAGCCAGTTAGATTCGATAACAATTAACACGGAAAATGCTACACGTATGTTTGCCTGGAAGCTTTCTATATGTAATCATGACATAATTCGCATTTGCAAATACTTAAATGTAGATAAAGTAGTTGTTTTCGCTTGCAAGTAACATACATAGAACCATGAATAAAATGGGTATAGTAGATTGCCTATTCCCTATTCTAATGATCATTCAGAATAACAACGGAAACCGGGTTCTGTATAAAACAATTCTCAAGACAAGATTTCATAAAAGTTCTTTTTTGTATAGTTGTCAACTACTTACTCATGAGGCTATTTTAAAATTTATCTAAGTTATATATTGCTAAGCAGACACCATAACCTATGAAAGATTATGATGTCAGATAAGATACACATATTGATTTGAGTATTTGCTGTACGTAGTAGATTACAGAGTTCCAATGTCCACTGTTTAGCTCTGTCATCAGGTCAACTCTATGACACCATAGTCCATATATTATGTGCATTGAAAAATATGAAATTCGCTTCGCGTGGTTTTAAAAGTTTCAATTCAGTGGCAACTGCGACATTATGTTACATTAAGGCTTGTATAAAATACACAGCAAGGCTTTGATATTAAATTCGATCCTCTCACTCACACTAATACATGACAGTATACAATGACAGATAGAAAGACAGATATGTAGTAGGTATGTATGTGATCATCGTAAACGCCTAGTATTACAGCCTGTAGGTTGTCTACACTGCAATGAAAATACCCAAAAAAAGAGATAGGAAGTCTCAGTCAAAAACCTAATTTTAGAAATGTCCTAACACCCCTACAAATGGAGTCGTGTCAGATATTTATGCACGCTTTGTTATGGCAGATATTGGTGTTGGTGACTGCACAAGCTTTTATTGCTGACTGTACTTTTTTCTATAAGCATAAACTACTCATTGAGACGGTTCGAATAAGCCCAAACACGACGGGATTATCTTGTGTAGTTTAGGTTGCTATGGCCACTTTCTGATTCCATCATCAGATCAGCTCAGTGGTACCATAATATTGTATGGCCATCGAACGTACATAAATATGCCAAATTTCAGATCAATCGGTCAAAGATATCTGCTTCAAAATTGAGTTGCAAGATTCCACTCTAACAAAAATAGTACATACATAAATTGCAAGTGAAATAAAAGCTTGTAAAATGCAAGAGCTTTGAATTAGTCACAGAGTGGATTATTTCCCAAATATCCCACTAGGACGAAGCGCAGTGCTTAACTGAAGCTAATAAGATAAGATCGAGAATAAACTCACTTGTCAACCATTGATGCAATGAGACCGAGCATCTCCAACACGAGTTGGTCGACAAGCTTGGAGTCCACGACCTTGGTAGCGCGGGGCCGCTCCGACACGGCCGGAGACGCTGACGCGGGCTCAGGACTCAGTGCGTACACGTCGCCTGCTTCTGGACCCTTTTCTTTACACCAACACACACCCATTACCTGAAAAAGTGAATAATATGGCTGGAAATTTTCAATTTTGTATGAGGCATATTTCCGCTCGGACATATACCACACTAGCTGTTGCCCGCGACTTCGTCCGCGTCTTCGCTCCTATTGGTCGCAGCGTGATGTTATATAGCCTAACTAAAGCCTTCCTCGATAAATGGACTATCCAAACAAAAATATTTTTTCAATTCGAACCAGTAGTTCTTGAGATTAGCGCGTTCAAACAAACAAACTCTTCAGCTTTATAATATTAGTATAGATACAAAATCGGGAATATTCACGGTAACGACACTTCTACTTAAAAATGAATTGAGTTCTTTTGAGCTTGCATATGTCCAGTAGTGGACGTCCTTCGTCTATCGTGATTATGGTGGATGGTGGTGGAGCTTGCTCAACTTTGCAAACTTAAACTGAAGAAAAAACGAATAGGCATGTAATATTTAAAAACTATTTGCCTTTGTGGTTCAAATGTAACACAATCTTACCTTGAACTGTATTCAGAAAACTATGTGGGTAGTTTGCAGAATGTCATTTGAGAGAGAGAAAAAAATCTCAATCTACCTCATAGAGGAAATTATTATTGGTCATTGGAGCTGACAAAGGTCTCGAAATGTCAGAATGTTACTATCATAAAAATATAACATATGATAAATTTATTTCTTACTTCTAATCTCACATCAAAATCTCTAATTGCCCTGAGAAAATCATCAGAAGCTATGCTTGAATTGCTTGAGCAGATATATTTATAGCTCAGTTGATGATGACTTTTTTTTTGTTTAGGAGGGGAAAATGCTTTACGCATACCACCTGGGTGCAGGGGGTGACCCGAGTAGTTATGTGGGACTCCCGTATAGGCTGATGAGACCCACGTTATACCCACTAAAAACCCCCCCATCTGCCGCCTCGTCGCCTTGTGGCGAGGTCACGGGAACGCTTGCGCACACATCCGCGACCCCGCCGGCGACAGCCGCTCCCAAGCGGCTCCACCGCGGATGCCCGGAGGCCCTCCACGTCAGGCACGCCAGATGTTTTGGCGTGCCTTCCTCCTCGACCTCCATCTTGTACAGTAGCGGACCCCCCTGAGTCCGCTACGAGGTCATGGGTGCCGAAAAACTTCCGGCACCCGGTGGCGGAGTAGGTCGGTGGTTCCGCCACGAACCATACCTCGGCCGCAGAGGATAGGGAAAGCATTTCTCTTCCTCTGCGGCCCCACCAACACCGTTTCCGCGGAACGGCCCCGCCAAGTTCGCAGGGGGTAGGGAGAGTGGCGCACCGAAATACCAACACGCCTCTTCCCCTGCGATCCCGCCTCGGCGACAGAAGGTAGGGAGAACGGCTCACCGCAATACCGGCACTCCTCTTCTCCCCCTCCTCAACGCATCATCAGCGGGCTACCCAAGCCCGCTGGGAGCGCCCTCCTCGGGCCAGCCGGCAGCCCAAACTGGCCGGCTATGGATGCCTCTTAGCTTCACCGTGGATGACTAGTCCACGATTACTAAGCCCCCCCCGCCCCGACAAGGCGGGCACCCTCGAGGGGGCAGTTGATGATGCCTGCATCACCTCTATGTAAGTTAGCAGGTGTAAACCTGTGTCTTATGAATTTACTGAATATTATTTGAAATTAACACATTCATTACCACTCAAATACTATAGGATCAGTGGCACTTTTTATAAAAAAAAAACTACATTATAAATACTGAATTTGCTTGCTACAAATGATTTATATGAATATACTTAAAACTATATCAAGTTTGATCATAAAGTATTAGCAATCAAGCACACTTTCTAATATATATCTAGCCAGCTTAACTCATTAACACCCGCTAGGTAATTGGGAGATAGACAGATAGAGTGACTGGGTTTCAACTTCAAGAAATGTATGCTATTGGAGAATTAAGTGTACTTAAAGGATCATTACCAGTGTTTTATTTAATTTATTTGGTAATATGATTGTACAAAATTTCACCTTACACCATGGTACTGATGAACTTAACTAATCTATATACAACAAGGCAAAAAACAAAATAAACTCTGAAATAACGATAAGAAGTCATTTTGCACAAAAATATAATAGATTGGAGAGATGTCTGCTCCATAAATGAGTCACAATCTGGGGCATAGGAAGTAAACTGATTAAGTTGTACCGGTGCTCTGACAAACCGTGAGTGCTTGGGCATCACCATGATTAACCGGAGAAATTATTTGGTCTAAATCAAAATCAAATATTTATTCTACAAATAGCCACAAGGGCACTTTTACATGTCAAAGCATTAATTACACAATTAAAAAAACTGACAACTTTACTTAATTATCTTGTTTATTACTCACATCTTGCATTTAATCATAGTGACCCAATGTTTTTTGCATTAGTACCCATGTTAAAAAATGCAATGTGGGAAATACAGAACAATATTTGAAAGTCAGTCACCATCTATGCAAAATGCAAGCAACCCAGTATAGAGGATGTTTTTATTGAATTCCGTTTCTTCATTTTGTTTTTAATGATTCAAGAAAAATATTTCTTTATATTTTATTTTCACACAAAATAATATAAAATCATTTATAATATAAAGGAAATTTAAACTAACTTAAATCTATAACGGGCCCTTGAGGCATTGTACCGGATGCTGGCGGCATTTCCTCGCTGTATCACAATGCTGATACGTTGAGCGAGGAAACCGCCAGCTCTTCGGTCACCAGTTACGTCAACCAGACGCTTCGCAATTTCTGCAAATAACTTATGCGCGCTGGGACCTCATGGAATAATAATAATATCATCCCCTTTAATAATATCATCAAGGGTGAATGCAAAAGGACCTTAAGAGTTCATGTGTAAGACATTGTATAGTTAATGAGATCTTAAGACAGGCACTGAATCTCTGTTCATGTACCTGGCCACTTAAGAAATTAGAACTTTATGCCATTTCAGAATTTAAAAAGACAAAATTGTTTAATTGTTACTAATTAATACTTATAAAATTAATACTATACTAAGAGTGTTAATTAATGAAAATTAATTCTTGAATATCTTTGAAATGGTACAAATTGAGAGATACTAGTGTCTTAGAGTACATTATTTGATTTCATCTCAGGAATATTATTATATTATATTATTATATCATTTTAGACAGGCAGCTCGCGCTGGTAAGTCTAAATCATAGTTCACTAAGCACTAATATAATTCACTGCTTTAGATAGTTTGTCAAGTCTATTTTTAAACTGATTAACACTGTTGGAGTTCACAACTTGGGAGGGTAATTTGTTCCAAGTATTAACAATTTGCCCAAGTACACACAGTAGTAGTAGTAGCAGTAGTTAACAGTTCGCGCAAGAATTAATATGCCCTTAAAATTAACAGAATTAAATAAAAGCCAGGATATATCTAATTTTACTTGTATGTTAAATGCACATGTTGTAAGAAATAATAAAGAATTAACTGTCATTATCTTTTTAGCATTTACCCAGATGTACCCTAAAGGGCTTTGGCACCTAACCACAACCATTGGCAAAGGCACTCACTACTTTTAAGATAGTGACTGGCATCTGACGTTCCATCTAACAGGGAAAACTAGACCTTGTTAGGATTAGATCCATTTCCTCATTCAGGTTTCATGTTTTCTTTCACCGGAAAGCCACTGTTGAATTGACGGCCTGTTTAGCCTAGTTGGTAGTGACACTGCCAGTGAAGCTACAAGTCCCGGGTTCGAATGCCGGCCAGTGCATTATTTGTGCATTTAGCACAGATATTTTCTCTTGGGTCTTGAATATTTTCTTTGTATTTAAGTATGTATTTATCTATATAAGTATGTATACCGTTATCTAGTACCCATAGTACAAGCTTTGCTTAGTTTGGGACAAGGCTAATTAGTGTAAGATTGTCCCGAAAATAAGTACCGAATTTTACTTCGTATATACGTTTTTTTTTAACAGTGGTACTGCAAGTTGAACGAAACAACAGCAGTAATTTTATTTCAGTGTGTAGATTGGTAATAGAAGTAACATAATAAGATGGAACAACCTAATTCTAATACCTACCTACCAAATATTAACAATTGCATTGCTTTGCCGCATAGAGTAATTTCATTACAGTCAAAAACAATAAATTACCTTATGTGTATGAGATTCAATAAGTAGAAATAAGTTTATTAGACCTTCATGGCCGTCTAAAGTGCGGACGATTTTAAGTTAGTTCTAATTTTCGCTTTCACGAAAATATTGATATTCTCCTGTGTGGTAGCTGGTGAATCATAACATAACACTAGAAACCATAAGTTACACTTACTGCAATTTGATCTCGGGTTTCATTGCATTGTGTTATTTTTGAGGCAAGTAATTTTCATACCCCGTTCTTACGGTGCTCATGTGTCATAAATATTGTTTGAAGGTACTCAGAACATTCAGTATAGAATAATATTTAAGTGCTAAAACAATATATTTGCCCACACAACCGATGCACATCTGTCACGTCACGTCACAGTCGTCAAAGACTTCACAACGCACACAGATAAGAAAGCAAATATTGTTCAGTTGTAGAAAGGCCATCTGTCAGAATTGATAATGACATAGAGATGGCAGATGAGTGCGATAGACTTGTTACAGGCCATTACACATGAAACAATATAGTCACTGGTCCCACCGCCGGCTACAAACTATGAGCGAGTAGAACTATAAACTACAAACTAGTGGGCGAGAGGCGAGAAGCTGTTCGCGTGCGTCGGGCGATTACTCGTTCCACTAGCTCAGCCGGGGTTCTATCAGGCATCGGCGAGCTACCGCTGAGCTAGTTTTATCACAGAATAAGGAATAGTACAACTACAGAAATTTCACTTCCTAACAAAAACGGCGTTTAGGCATAAGAAACGTGCCTACTCTCTGCATCTCTGTCTATCGCATAACTTGTATTCATTCACGCGTGGCACGTGTAGCCCTAGGGTTGTCACGCCAAAAATACTTCAATGATGCAAAAAAATGTTCTACCTCACGAGATTTCGCTTAAGTACAGTGAACCGATATTAATTAAGTACATGTTACTTCACAAGAATAATAAATCTCATATGTTTTTTAACGACATGGTGGGTTTTGCAAGAAAGAAAATGCATCCTCATTTTACGTGTAGGGGAAGTACCTTCAAACTACATATATCGTGTTACATTTAAAATAAAAGAGCTCATTGTGTACATCTTCAAGATATTTTTTGTAATTTTAAAATAATTATGTTAGAAATTATTTAAGATAATAGCCAAAAAATTACCAATCCCCCCCTCATCTCGAAACCCAGTAGTCTAAAATATAAAAAAATACATTTCAAATCATCAACCAACCGGTTTTGTCGGACATACAAATCAACAACAAACACGTCACAACTGCATACAACAGGACAGGTCATCTTCTTATGTTTTTCAGCTATTTATACCTACACTTTGTCCGTGTTTCAAATGCTATGGCCACAATAAAGTACAACTACCTAAATAGGACAACTATTATGTAGCTAATCAAGTAAAATAAAATTAATAACGCGTTTCATTTTGAATAAAATTACAGTTAGTTACTTAATAAGTAAATCGTCGGAAATGGTGAGTTTAAGCTATAAGTACCTAACAAGTAGCCAGGTGGTTCGTATCGTATTTATTTGTATTGTAACTTACAACTTGATAATTTTAAACATCAACCAAAAATTTTAAACACCAACCAACACTAAATAACTACTTATTATTACATATACCAAACTAAAATAAAAAAACTTACCGTTCAAAATTTATAGGCAACTGAAAAAAAGATACACCAACGTTCCTTCGGGTATTCAAACAACCATATACACAGAGCATGTGTGGCCGGTTATCGGTTTCATCGTGGTTTTTTTAATCACACAAAAAATTACGTAGTAACGCGCGGTTCGTCGCGATCAAGTCGGCGGCGCACGGCAGCGGATCACAAAACGACACGTACGTACATGCTCGGACGGTGGCGGCCCGCGACTGACAGCTAGAGTCAGGGTTTTCGAGCGTTAGGTTATTAAAGCGGCGCGCTCCACCCATTGCAAGCCCCTTGGTTTTATAGTCGATAGCTTTTATCGCTGAGGTCAACTAGTAAACAGCGGTCCCACCGCCAGATATCGGCGAGCTCGGCGAGCAACTGGTAAAATTCTGTATTAGAAACAATTGACAATCGGCGGGAGGCTAGTAAAAATTCTATGGAATTATAGCTTATTCGCCAGGCGGTGGGATAGTGTCCTCGCCGGCAGTGTTAACAGCGAGCGATTAACTATACAAATATATCTCTCTCTTTTATTTACACGGAAGCGATTATCTTTTGTTCGTTTCTTGTTTACTAGCTCGCGGTGGGACCAGTGCCTTATCACGGCAACAAGCATAAACGCGCGGCGCGCGGCTGTTGTGGGACTTGTGGATGTGGGGATGCGCCTTAGACCCGAGTATACTGTAGGCCGGTATAGGCGCAATCCCACAGGCGAATATGCAGTGAACGAAAAAAGCATAGAACGCGAGCTTCCTACCTACAAAAGTCCACTTTGAAACGGGGCATTTATTCGTAGAACTTTTTCTATTTCTATTTAGATATCGATTGTGTAGGTCTTAAGCAGTAAATCAGTAAATGGCTCTATGAAACATGATGTCTAAAATGAATAAAATGCATTGTTTTCACTAACTTTAAGTTATTTAGTAGGTGTTCGAAGTGACCACCGTTACAATATTCAACAAGTACAGGTATGTAAATTAAAGTATGTGAAAACAATGCATTTTATTCATTTTAGACATCATGTTTCAGGCAGCTGTAGTTGGAACGTGGTTGGAACACAACTCAGAGTAAGGATTTCTATAGAGATCCTATTCGAGTTACACCAAGGGGGACAGAAAAGCACTTATGCAGCTAAGTTGAGAACTAGTCTAAAACGTCTGGCGGCTTACAACAAACAACCTCTCTAATTTGGCCGGGTAATCGTTTATTTGCCTCAAACTATTTGACTTGACGTGTAGATAACATTGAGGCAAATAAAGAAAAACGGAACTATGACAAGGACAACAAATGATATATCCCTCTCTGTCGCTCTTATTCAATTCAGTATATGATATTCTCGCTCTTAGCGGTATTATTATTTGAAGTCGACTCTGGGTACTCTGAGGAACACAACTACAGCTGCATTTCTGTTGGTTGGCGTGACAAATTGGAAATTACTACTTGTGTAATGGCCTGTCACTAGTCTATCGCAGTCACAGATATCAGAGAAAAGCAGATAAGCGCTAATAAGTTGAACGTTTTCTATACTTCCGATCTATTCCCACTAACGTACTTATCAGTAAGTAAGAAAGAAATAGATATCATGTAGTCTGACAGGTCTTCAACTGTCATTGTCTCAACTATTCATCGCTCCGTGACGAGAGTTAGTGCAGTGAAAGATAATTTACTACGAAATATCGACATCGATATTCAATTACTATTGATATTCTTAAGTCGTATATCTTACTCCTATACTTTGTTGAAATATTTATGAAATTAAAAACACAAACTGCATTCAATATCAATAATAAATATAAATAAATATTAGGGGACAATCTTATACAAATCGATCTCGTCCCAAACTAAGCAAAGCTTGTACTAACCATGGGTACTAGACGACGATATACATATATAGATAAATGCATAGAAAACATCCAAGACCCAGGATAAATGCACAAATAATGTCCTGACCGGGATTCGAACCCTGTCGTATGCAGGGTCACTACCAACTAAGCCAAAGTGGTCGTCAAACGTCAAAAGATTCTAATATATCCTACAATATAAAATAACTGAAACGCTTTAATGTAGTTTACCTAGTTTTAACTCAGCATGTTCTTGCGAATATGAATAACTTACTTAACCAATTCTCTCTTTTAATGTGACCGGGTATATGTTTTTACTTATTTTTCCTTATCTCTCTCTATAAGTATTTTGTTAGTATTTAACCCCCGGATTCACAACACTTCAGGGGCTGCACCCCCGACTTACTCCGAATGATGATGATGTAAAATAAAATAAGTAATAAGTGGTGAACGGTGTTGGCCACACATATTGTATTTATTTATAAGGCTATATTAATATTAAGACTCCCTTGTAGTGGCTGTTTGTTCTCCCAAATAAATTAAAAAAAAAAAAAAAAAATTATTAAGTTATGTAGTAGGTAATGACTAATGATTTTAAGCATTTTATACTCAAATGTTTATTTGAAACTTTAGGTTATGGTTGCCTCCAGGGCGCACCGGCCAGAACCCTTCCCCTTCCCCCAGACCCGCGAGGGTCCAGAGGAACTGGGAGAGCCCAGACAATCGTGGAGGTTACCCGACTAGCGCCCCATCGTCGTCTAGACCATAACACCAGCCTTATTGAGCTTACTATGGGACTAGTTTGATTTTTATAAGAAATTGTCCCCTAATATATACTTATTTATTTATATATACGTTTATAATCCAGTTTTGTCATAAAACAAATTATCTTAGCTCATTTAGATCAAAATATTTCTCTCAGATAAAAAAAATATTAATGTATGCAACGTCTTAACATATTATGCCTAAACCTAAACCAAACCAACTCATCTGAAGCGGTCCCTGAAAATTCAGTAAATAAATATTGATCTTTCCCAACTTACCTCAAGGGGCATCTGGAATATTGTAGGTATTGCATCTGGCAATAATAATCTTTTATTGTTCTTAGTAACACAAAAGTCACTTTTAAAATGTTTGGAGCAGATTCTGTGATGTTTGGTCGGCGTCCAATTATTGCGTCCTACTGCGTCAATCCATTTTTGAAGTAAATTATTATTCGGAAATCTAAAGTTGACAAATAACCATGTGATTAATAATTTAACGCAATAATATCTCGTCTAAATGCTTACGTAAATAATTCATATCGATAAATTGTCGACATATTTTTTTTCAATAAGTAACAGCACTAGCCCAGTTCACGACAGATGAATTTTTACCAAAAACCCTTTCTGAAATGAATTTGGAACTACGCAAAAGGTACATTTTGTAGTATCCAGCATCTGTAGTCTATCTCAGACTATTATGTTGCATAATGTTCGTGCAATTTTTGAAATAATAGCAAAAGTTTCTTACCAATGAAAACTGATATTTTCTCCGGACATTTTCACTGATTTTAAACTGCTCCGGCACCATTGCACTACGTACCACATTTCTGCTTACTTGTAAATAAAGATTGTTGAGTTTTGATACATATAATTTCGTAATTTTCACAATATCTATTGCACTTTCGGTACCGTTTTGTTTTTGACGTATCGTTGTGATGTTTACTAAATTCACTCTGGTGTGACATGGTGTGTTTTTTAAATCGGGACAATTCGTTAATATCGTACTAGTTGTCCCATTCTAACTCATTTTGGTGTGCCATAAGGATTAACGAGACAACTATATGAAAAATCGTCTGGCTTAATACTGCGAGTCTGCTTTTATATGATGTCTGTGGGTACCGTTTTGTTTTTGACGTATCGTTGTGATGTTTACTAAATTCACTCTGGTGTGACATGGTGTGTTTTTTAAATCGGGACAATTCGTTAATATCGTACTAGTTGTCCCATTCTAACTCATTTTGGTGTGCCATAAGGATTAACGAGACAACTATATGAAAAATCGTCTGGCTTAATACTGCGAGTCTGCTTTTATATGATGTCTGTGATCGCAGTCATCTACCATCTCTATGTCATTGTCAGTTATTTTGATACGATGATACTTTTTGGAAGTTTTAGTGATATTTTTGCCTGTTTTATTAAAAAGGTAGCTACAATTTTATTCTTCAAACTAATTTCTTGTTAATATTGATGCAGATATCCACTGCACTAATACGGTCATCAATACATAATTTAATTCCGATTTGTAGTGGGTGTCCTTGACTCCTTGAATTAATTTTGCTTGTACAGTGATGATTGATGATAATTTGTAATAACAAGAACTCATGTACATCGTTAAAATTTTCGGTCGTAACTTGATCATAACATAGGATAGGATAACATTAATTTGCAATAAAACTAATTATCATATAGGTCTAGACGGAGATGACGGGATGACCTTGATACATTTCACAGCGACTGGGAGGCTGAATAATGAGCTTCACCCGCGGCTCATGGAGATCACGTGGAGAGGCCTTTGCCCAGCCGTGGGACACTTAATAGGCTACACAACAATATATATTATACCTATATCATTTATTAATTTTACCCCTTTCCTTTTTTTCCTCATGCTTTCCTCCAACGTAGTCTTGGATTCGGTCCTATTCCAAGGCCGAATATTTGGACCAGCGAAGCGAGGCGGCGACACCGTGCATGTTCTAATGTAAGTACTAGTACAACGATACTCTATATCTATAGTAGTCTGGTACAACATGTACCACTGAGAGCAAAACCAGCAGCGGCAGCGATCTCTTGTAGTTGTAGCCGGCAAGGTACCTACCGAGCTACGTTCTCAAAATATTTTTAACCCCACTTCTGCCATTCTCAAGGCCCCGTCACATTGAGCGCGGCTTAAAGCGTTATAAGTGTTATTATACCTTCCAGAATTCAGAACCCTTAGATAGGCGTCTACTCCCCTCCCCTATTTATGAAGCTAAATTCAGGACAATGTAATGGCTTATGAGCTACGAGTATGTCGGTCCCAAGCGGGCGGTACAGGCGCGGGCGCGTCGGTCGGGAGCACATCAGATTTGCGGTAGCTGTCCGCATTTTCTAATACAAGAGTACAAGGATATTATATAGTAGCCCTTGGTATAACATGTGTAGAGTCATAGAGCATAACTAAAGTAGCTCGGCAGCGATCTTGCTTCAATCCGCTCGTCAATGTCTGTGTGTTCTTCTCTTCCGTTCCGCCGTTCTCAAGGCTTGTACTATTGCGCTCAAGGTCCTGTTACATTACGCACTTTAGCGGGACGGCGCAGGGCGTAGTTTATGTGTGGGCTCACACGAATCCGAAATTCTGAATGCACTGAACTCTGTCCGCGTGCACCTCGTTAAATTGTAGAAATATTTGTTAAGCTTCTTGAACAATATTTCTTGGCTATTCCGTTGCATTAATTGCATTAATTTTTTGTCATGGATTTCCGCATGTTAACGTCTGATTCTATCAATTACTTAAATAGTTGTTATTAAATATGGAATGATTTCCGGAATAAAAACTAGCCTATGTCCTTCTCGGAACTCAAACTATCTCTACCAAATTTCATCTAAATGGGTTTAGCGGTTTAAGTGTGAAGAGCACCAGAATAAGTAATTGATCGCTCGCTCGGCGTCTTAGTTTCAGCTTCGACGAAATTTTTTTCGTATGTCTGTCCGGAATCCGGATGTTCTCCTCTACAGGTCGCATTTCTCAACCGATTCTCGTGAGATTTTGTGAGCAGTTTTTATGATTAGATAAAATTTTTTGGTCGGAGCCAGTTTTTGGAATTTTAGAAATTTGAAAAAAAAAATATTTTTTTTCGTACTTCTGTCCGGATGTTTTCCTCTACAGGTCGCATTTCTCATCAGAAATGTTATATAAAATTCTTATGTCGAGTCAATTTTTGAAAATTTTGAGGTTTGAAAAAAAAAAAAACAACAATATTTCGTATGTATGTCCGGATGTTCTCCTCTACAGGTCGCATTTCTAAACCGATTCTCGTGAAATTTTGTGAGCAGGTTTAATGATTAGATAAAATTTTTTGGTCGGAGCCCGTTTTTAGAAATTTAGAAATTTAAAAAAAAAAAATTGTTTTTTCGTACTTCTGTCCGAATGTTTTCCTCTACAGGTCGCATTTCTCATCAGAAATGTTATATAAAATTCTTATGTCGAGTCAATTTTTGAAAATTTTGAAGTTTGAAAAAAAAAACAACAATATTTCGTATGTATGTACGGATGTTCTCCTCTACAGGTCGCATTTCTCAACCGATTGTCGTGAAATTTTGTAAGCAGGTTTGATGATTAGATAAAATTTTTTGGGCGGAGCCAGTTTTTAAAGTTTTTGAAATTTGAAAAAAAAAGTTTTTTTTTTCTTATTTATATCGAGATGTTTTCCTCTCCAGGTCATATTTCTTATCAGAAATGTTATATACAATTCTTTTGTTGAGTCAATTCGATCGATAATATACTTACCTAACACACTCGTATTTTCAAATCAAGTAATTACCTCAATATACATAATTTTGCGAGGTCTACAGCTCACAGAGCCACTAGTAATACATGTGAAGAATGTGTGAAGAGGTAAACAGACAGACAGAGTTACTTTCGCATTTATAATATTAGTATGAATGGATGGATGACGGTCCAAGCGGGCGGCGTCACTTTTGAGGTAGCAATAATTTAATTTAGTAAATTTTGTCGTCATTGATGTAACGGAAAAGTTTGCTAGACGATAGCCATGTTTTAATGATCTACATTTTACAAATTGCGATTGTTGGAGAGTATTGGTCTAGAATTAACTAAATATTTACACTCCATTTCCAACAGTAGGTACTTTCGTTATTTAGGTTAAGGGGCTCCTACGACCCATTGACCTTCGATCTCTAACTCTCCGTTTTCTCGAGTTTTTATGACTTATCGTATTAACAACAACGAGGTTTACCGAAATAGTATCTCACATTTCCTTCAAAATCACTGTTTTCGAGATATACGGCAATTTTAGGCCAGAAAACCAGTTTTTGGACATAAGTAACTTTTGTGAAAATAAGTTAAAAATAAAAATCTCTTTTTCGTTTTGAGAGACGTCAATAAGGAACAGTTATGTGTATATTCCATATATATATATATATATATAAGTGCATAAATAACATTTATATATCGTAAATAGAGCTTTTTTGGACCCATGTTTGAATAAATCATAAAGAATACCTATTCACTTTTTTCCAAATGCGGGTCTTGAAAATTTAGTTAAGGCGCAGGGTAGGGCAAGCCATTCTCCATACAAAGGTTGTGCAAGTTTTTTGCGTTAGTTTTGGCAGTTCAGCATTTAATTTTATTTTTTATTGGTACATATTGGATATACGCAGAACTTGATGTTGAAATTTTGCTTTATTTAAAAAATAATAAGAATAAAAAAATACAAATTTAATTAAAATTAAAAAAGATAAACATCAGGATATTAGCTAACAAAAAAATAAGCATATGGACTAAAAATAGTAACTGGTGTGCAAACACAAACGAAGAAAAACTTGCACAAAGTTTGTATGGAAAGAGCTTGCCCACCCCTTCGCCTTAAAGGATTGAAGAATCGATAATCGTTGGTGCCATAAATATATCTTTAGTTTTGACGGAGGGATATCAACTCAAAACTCGTCAAAAATCAATGAAAGACGTATGGAGCACCTTAACACGTTTAATGATATACGTATCAAAAATAAGTGATCATCTAGTTTGCGCAGAGCAGGAGAGATTAGACCAGAAAGAGGCAAATATATACAGGCTGTCCCAAGAAGTAGTGATATACTGAAGCTGGGAGTTAGAGGACCTAAAGGGCTCAAGTCCAGTTAAATAATGCCAAGTCGTCGATTCCAGGTAATAACACTAATCCAAATCGTAATGCAAGTCAAAGTCCATATGAATTGCTAAAATGATTAGGGAAACGAAGAATAAGCTGTATTAAAACACAATTTTTAAATTATTTAAAAATAACAGTGATGACCTACAACGTGAACATTTTCTCATGCGTCAACCGTCTTTTGTTTTTTGTTCTTTTTCTATTGATGGCCAGTGCGTGATTTAGAACAAAATTTATTTAGAAAGGTTTTGCTTTGCTTGCATTAATCATCATGTAAATTAAAATTTTGCACTTACCACATTTAGATTTCAATGTTTTGATTGAAGCCTTATGAATAATGAAATGAAATTTTCGAAGCAAAATTTCAAGCCAATTTTTAAGTTTTTAAAAGCCAAACGGTATTTTTTTGTGATTTTATTTTTTTAAGGGCCCTTGAAAGTTGTGAACATACTGGGTAACTTTATCTTTCTTGGCATTTTTTTTATTTCATTCAAAGATCTAACGATAGTAAATGTTACCATACTGAATTGGCCTATCTATCAGCTTAGCACACAAAAAAAATCAAGCATCTACCGCAATAATTCACGTCACCATAAATAAAAATCTCATTGTACTCGGCGATAGGTGAAAAACTAAACAAAGAGTCATAACTACGAAAAATCGCGGAACATACATGGGGGTGATTCAGATAGCCCTCTAGGTCCTCTACCTCCCAGCTTCAGTATATTACTACTTCTTGGGACACCCTGTATAGTTGGACATGATTTTTCAATAAATATTTCAAAAATCACTTTTCATCGTACGAATCATTTTTAATACTAAAGCACTGCATTGAGGGGCAATCTTACACAAACCGGCCTAGTCCCAAACTAAGCAAATCTTGTATATGGGGATGGGTACTAGACGATGATATACATATATAGATAAATACTTACTTAAATACATAGAAAACATCCAAGACTCAGGAACAAATATTAATGCGCTGACCGGGATTCGAACCCACAATATCCACCACCACCACCATATCAGCCAAAGGACGTCCACTGCTGGACATAGGCCTCCCCCAAATTCACGGGGGGTATATGCCATAATCGCCACGCTTGGCATGCGGGTTGGCGATCGCAGTATCTCCACCGCACTCTAGGGATGCTGCTGCCCGTCCCCCGGTGGTCTTGGTCGTAGTTTTAGGATATACCCGGGTCCACAATATAATCCTAGCCAATCTAGCCATTCATATCTATGCTATAAGCGAACAATATTTTTTGTAAAAAAAGTCATTAATGTTAATGATAGCTAGTATTTGCAATCTTTATTCCATTTGTTCGCAGTCGGTCAACATGGCAAAAAGAACATTCAAATGACCTGTAGGGGATTCGCATATAGTCTACTTCTCAAATGGTCCACTTCGCAAATGGTCCACTTCGCAAATGGTCTACTTCGCAAATGGTCCACTCCGCAACCAAACGCACTGCAACATTCTGATAGAACCACGAATGGCTCCGCGGTTACCTTTACCTACTAAACCCATCGAATTTGGGATTTGTTCCAATTTCAACTCTACCCATAGCATGCCTCTTAATATGTCAGAGAAGCCTAAAGATGATGTTTGATAGCGGAGTTTCCACCTCCGGTCTTGTGGTCCGCGAAAGGTATTTTATTGCCCTCCTACCCGCTGGGGTTTCATTCCACTATCCGCTACCGTTGGACGAAATCGCTAGGGAATAAGACTACCGCGAGACTAGGAGAGGTTCCATGCTTTTCATATTGTAAAGTGCTGACATCGTCAGGTAAATTGTTCGTGGTCATGGCTGAGACCCTGGAAGACCTTGGCAAAATGCTCGACGGCCTCGATAGAGTCAAACTCCCATGTTGTACCTACTTCCGTGAAAATGGGAGATTCTACGCTCATAGTTCAAGACGACCTGGGCCATCAGTCCAGTTAGGTAGGTCCAAGTGGTTTTTTAACATACGATTTTCAATAAAACATGTGAGTTATATACCTACAAATATGTTTAATCAATAAACAAACGATGAACAAATGATAACAAATTCAATAGGTAACAGACATATTTTAAACATACAATTAACATAATTTTATATTTTAATAACTTCATTTTTTCATATGTTTAACATATTATTATATTTAAATAAAAGGATAGACGCCTAGTCTACTATATTAACGAAAACATTCAAATGAGTGACATTGAGAGTAACAAGAAGGCAGGCATTAAACTATTAGCATATAATCGGTATTGCGGTCTTAGTGGCGTATCAATATTATGTACCATTTCCACATGATATTACGCGGTGTGGCGTCTAAAACGCGGACTTGCGTAAAGTAGATCTAAATGTCATTTTCTGTTCTAAAATGATAGCAAGATCTACCTATCGTACGATTCGTACGTTCGAAAAGTTATGCGATTAACCGGCCGCTTTGCCCCTGCGCGCGCACTAGTTAGCCCAATGCGCACGAGAAACGTTACCGCACATTACCTATTGCATATATAATCATTGTCTCTGTACGAATATTATGCCCTTATTTTTAATTCCGTGGAATTCGGACGGCTGGAATAATTTGACTAATCATCAGGGTTGAGATTTTTTTTTACTACAGTATACTTAAATTATTTTTATTTTAATATAAGAACTAAATTTGCATGCATGTTTTGTTTAACAATGTTGGATTGGTATGGCATGTCCTTAATTGACTACGCCTAAACAGAAGTGAATAAGTAGGGGTATTTTTCAGTTCGTGTAAGTTAATATACATTTTATTTTGAAAATCAATGTTCCGCGTCCGATATATTCTTCGGTCGTTCAGTCTCGGCTTGGATTTAGATTCCAAGAACTTGTATTGTCATTTTTATATATTCCGTAAAACAAAATTTTTGAAAATTTCCAAAAACTGATTCGATGAAAAAAAATCTAGGTATATACCTAATGTTTGATCCTGATCACATAATTTCACGAGAATCGATTGAAAAATGCGATACAAGTATGTAGAGAAAAACAAACCAAAATACCCCGCAAAACATACAAATTCACTGAAAAAAATATTTTAATTGGATATATCTAAAGACTGACTCGACCAAAAAATCGATATAATTATAGAACCATCTCGCAAAACTTTTCGAGAATCGGTTGAGAAATGCGACCTATAGTTATTTCAAGAAAAAAAAACCATGTGAGCTTATTTCTATAATGTTTTCTTATGCAATGTTTCTTGGTCTAATTAAGCCTAACCACGCAGCCTATCTTCTAATATAGGCCAAATAAAAATAGCGATATTACCTCAATACTTCCCGGTTGTGTTAAAAAATAATATTGGATAATTAACATGCGACATATACCAAAACATTTCGCTGTCGATAAACTAATAATGTTGCATAAAACAATGTTAGAAAGCTAGTTTCCTATTGCTTTCCCTCCATTTTTTTTCTCTGCGTATAAAGTCCCCCAAGCTTTTTACGCAGAGAAAATCCGACTTCTGTACATTTCTCTGCATCTTACTCACAATATGTCACGAGAATCGGTTGAAAAATACGACCTATAAAGGAGAACAAACCGAAATCCGCCCTCTGAAACATACGAAATCATTGAAAATATAAATTGTTTTAGAAAATTTCCATAAACTGACGTGACAAAAACTTCTATTTAATTATCGAACCTGCTCACAAAAATCGGTTAAGAAATGCGACCTGTAGAGGAGAACAAACGGAAATCCGGACATACGAAAGATTTAATCATAAAAAAAGAATAAAAGCATTCTTTCAGCAGCAATGTTTTTAATTTATTTTAAAGAGATTCAGGCTAGTGATATTTCTCCACAGAGCTGTACACAATGAAATTCTGAACAGTGAGAGGCTATTTTAAGTTTAGGCTACAATTTACAATGAAGTTATTTCCTTCTTGTCCTCAAACGTATCTCTCTCTCTTCAGCGGCCTCGTACTCGTGGAGTCTTTTGAGCAGAGTGCCTAATCTGAACTTCGAAAATCGAACTTCGTGTCGTGCCCTCTCGTGTTATAAACTATATGACGGAAAGGGACGGCACCTGAGGCCCTCAGGTCTGTGAGGAACATAAGGATGTGCACATGTACAGACTACAGTCACGGGACAGTCAATATTTGACGGCCTGTTTAGCCTAGTCGGTAGTGACACTGCCTCCGAAGCTAGAACTTCCGTGTTCAAATCCTGGCCAGGGCATTATTTGTGCATTTAGCACGGATATTTGTTCTTGGGTCTTGGATGTTTTCTATGTATTGTATGTATGTATCAACGTATATAAGTATGTATATCGTCGTCTAGTACCCATAGTACACGCTTAGGGAACTAAGTAGATTCGTGTAAGATTGTCCCAATTTTTTTTTATTTCTAACTTAATAAAGTGTTCCCTGCAGGACTGTATTCATTAGTACCTACTTACTTACCTATAAATACCATTGGCTTATTTATGATACTCGTACAGGTACTTATACTTTTACGCAAGAATACTCATTTATCAGAAGAAGAATGTACTTAAAATTATCCGGTTTGTTATATTTGTTTCTTTTATTTTGTAGTAAAAAAAACCCTGCCTAGTGCCTACGAAGCCGGAGTTCCCTGGTTCGAATCCCGGTCAGGGCATTATTTGTTTGGTAAGCACGAATATTTGTTCCTGAGACTGGAATGTTCTTATTTATTTATCTATATAAGTATGTATATCATCGTCTAGTATACCCATAGACAAGCTTTGCTTAGTTTGGGACTAGGGCGATTCGTGTAAGTTTGTCCCCCAATATTTATTTATAAAAAAGTGCATATTAAGACCAAATACTACTCTTTTAAATCTCTATTAATGTCATTACCAATGATCTCTACAAGAATACTCGTACTAATACTCCTACTGCAATATCAATTACGCTTAGGTCATTCATGAACGGTGAGATAAAACCAAAAATAGCCAGGTGTGAATTTCACATTTGCTGTTTCAATTATAAAGAGGGTTTGCGACCGCTTGAGATTCGTGTAAAAATCGTCGTCGAGTCTTATACAGCAGTCAGTCGTAAAGTGAGGAGAGGACCGTGAGAGGCGGGCGAAAGCGATCGATAGGACGAGCGGCGCGGCGCTGCAGTCGGCGAACCGCCCGCCTGATGCCGTCGCGGTCGACTCGCTTGTGCTAAGCCTAGAGCCGAGCGGCCGAGCCACGCCGAGCGAGCGCCGCGCGCCGTGCGTCGTGTCTGCTGCCGCCGTCGAGCGCACCGTCTCGACTCGTCGGCTCGGCGGACGGCACTTCGGCAGCGCAGCGCCTCTCCGGCACTCCGGCGAGCACCCGCGTCGCGACTCGACGCGTGACGCGACCATGCGCGGCGATCGCGCCGCCCGCGACAACCGTCACAACAAGGATCACGATAATCTAAAATCATCACTTAAAAAAGGCAGTAAATCAAAAAAGCACAGAGTGGTTTTCGACGAGAGCGCGAACGAGTTTTTCGAAGCCGATTACATTATTGTCGTACGCGATGAGTGCGGGTATTCGGACGAAGGCGAGACCGAAGAGTGCTCCGGTTGCGGGGCGTGCGAGCAGCGCTACCAGGAGCCAGAGCCGGGGGCGCTCAGCCCGCCGGAGGGTTACAAGGACATGGGGCTGTTCAACAGGGACGGCACGCTGCGGGAGCAGGCGTGGTGGGAGACAGGCGACGTGCTGCTGGTGGGCGAGCGCTCGGGTACGGTGTTCACGCCGCAGCACCTGCAGCTGCTGCGTCGGCTGCAGCGGGAAAGGATGTTGCGCTCCACCATTTGCGCGGACTGCGACGCTCACGCCGCGCTCCACCAGCCGCTCGGTGAGTCACCTCTATCCCAGCGAAGGACAAATGCTCCGGTCAGACGTCCTGCCTTCGTCCCCTACAATGCTAACGATCCGTTTACTTTACCGAACACATCTCCAACCCTATTTATCGAGTATTTCCCTCCTTGATCATGACATTCATAGCGATTCGTGACAGAATCACTATACGCGTATAGTGAAACCTTATACGAGTAATTGTATATCTATCATTGTTTAGAAAAGTATTGTCTTTGGACTGCATTGTTTGATATTATACTCATAAAAAAGAAACAGCTGCAGTAGAAACAGGCGCTACTATTTTATAAAGCTTCTTTAGATTTGGCACAGCGAGTGTTAATTTTTGTTTTGGTCTACATTATGGCTTTAAATGCATTTAACTACACATTTAATTATTTGATGACCAATGATGCTATTCAGTAACTACAAAAGCATAAGCGAAATCTAGATGTATTTTTCTACGGCCCTTGTGTTTAATGAAACCGTGATGAAGTGACGTAAGTATAGGGCGTCGTGTTCCTAAGCAAAACCAACAGTCTCTCTCGCCTATCGTCCCCGTTTTAGTTACAAAAGCTGCTAGCTGTCTTAGTATTATATTTTTTACGTTGTTGATTAAGTGCAGACTTCAAAGGACAATGACCATTTCTGCCCTGACATATCTTAACGATTACATTAAGTTCAAAAAGTAAGCATACTTAATTAATTCGACTTCGATTTTTGGGATTAATGTAGGACTGATTAAACTTGGGGTTTATTATTCATTGTTAAAACATAATTAACACGTTTCCGGTTTCCAATTAATCTTGACATATTGAAACATATTTTTTGTGGAGTTCATGTACTTAAAAGAGGTTTAAATAGCTCATTGTGAAAATGTGAAAAAAGGTTTCTACTTTGTTGAAGATGTAAATGACGTTTCTCACGCATTTGAGCACAAAGTACAATATATTGCATTTGACATTACAATCACAGAGAGCATTTTTTAATTCATAAAAATATCGCGATGTCTGAACTGCATTCTCCACGTCCAACGAATACAAAGATACGCAGTAAGCGGGCTTCCTTTGCGCATGCAGGGTATTCTATTAGAATGGCTCACATTAGAAGAATGGTTCAATAATTTACTCTATCTGGGTTCTCTGGTATCTAACTACGGTGGATGCGTATCAGTATGTCCCTATGCCGCAGAGACCTGCCCGGCTAGTATGATAACTTATACCGTCACGTTATATGGCCAAAATATACTAAAACGTCACATAAAACGTGACGGTATAACCTATCATACTAGCCGGGCTGGACGTTAAGAGACACCGAGAAACGCAGAGTAGACTCTCTTGAAATGTGGTGTTAGCGGAAGATGCTCAGAATACAGTGGACAGCATTTAGGACCAACGTATCCATTTTGCAAGAGTTCCATATAAAGTAGGATGACTACCACGACTACTTTAGCAAGGGTGTAACGAAGACGAAGAAGAAGATTGGGAAAGCTAAGGCTCTTCAGGCGGCTCTCAACCTATTGCTTAGAAATATTTTCAATGTATTTGAACACATTAGCGTAGTATCCAATACTCGAAAGAAAAATCATACTGGGGTAAAGAATTATCATATAATAAAGGGTAAAGCACTAGAGTTTATTTACTGACCTAACCGATATTCACTGACCGTTCTGTAGCTTTCTGTTAGAACAGAAGGAATAGGTCGTCTTTATGGACAAAGGGGCGTACGTTGGCCAACACAGGCGGCTAGAGACTCAACTCGGCTGTTAGCTTTGTTTTGCCCTATGTATCCATAACCACTTCAATACTCTTCTAATACTGCTAAATTGGACGCAATCTGCCCTCTAGTACTTGCGATACATACTTAGAGAGCATCTAATCGCCTTTCAGTAGTTGAAAATGCTTTCAATAAAACTATTCAAATGGAAACAATTGTTCCCAGAACGCCTACGAAAGATATAGGGGCAAAAATACTTAAATGTTTGAGAAGTTATTAATGTCAAAAGGGGTATTTTTTTATTTCAAAAATACAAGATCTTCCCAGGTTTAAATGAAATAAAAGATAAAAAAGCTAAATCTGCGTCCAAAAGACTATAAAATAAACTATAAATTAACTTTGTAATCGGCAGTTTTTGACAGGGCACGAGCCCATACTAATTTGGTCATTGTCCTTGTAATAATTATTTACCAACAGTTTCTAAACCGCTGTAAGTAACGAAGAGATAACAGTTTGAAGTGCTTCTTTGATTGCCAATAAATAGTTCATTTAGTTAAGATAGTTTAGTAAATTGCGTTCGGATCTTTTTCTAACTGATTGTTTATAATTTATATTTATAATCGATGAATATTGGTTGTTAGTTTTATAATGATGATAAATCATAGACATTCTAGTGATGATAATTCATTACTATTATATAAGTATATAATATTTCATCTGAAATTAGTTTGGAGTTGTTTACAATGATTTAATAATGTAAATATCGTAGATGCAACCTAAGAAGTAGGTATCCGATTATGGTTTACGGTTGATGTACTTGTATCTCCGACACAACGAACTTCTTTTTTTCTTGCTATAATTTACTGGTTGACTAACCTGATGACAATGATTATTTCACGATTCATTTTCGCACTCTTTTAGCGCCAACAAAAGGGATACTTTTAAAATTTCGCGCCGCGCTTTCAACGCAGAAAGCTATTTACCGAAACCGTTGCACCATGATGGAAAAACAAAGAAAACGCTGCATGGCTAGCCCGTTTTGCATAACTATTTGTAGTGCAGCCCTGCGGATAAGTTGATCTTAGGATACCGAATTCATTAACAAATGACAATGCACCTCGTACCTGGAAGAGCAAGAAATACAAATGCGGTATACTAGGTCATTATCGTATTATGCAATATTGGTGCTTCTGTAGACTATAGAGGTCTACAGAAGTACCAAACAATTATTTGACTCTGGTTAAAACCGTTCTAATTATTAATGAAGTACTTCCTACTATGTCGACAAGGGTATATCGTCATCATGCCATCAAATTAATATCTCAATTTCACTTCTCTGATTTGACACACACATCCTACAGGGCTCACCATCCAAACATTATCGGGTTAATCTCGGATGGGCAAAATGACCGAAGGCGCTAAGGATCATATTTCATAGAAAATCGTATAGACGGTAGTCCTTATTTCTTGAAATACGGTTGATGTTTAACATCATCAACAACAGCTAGCTGCGATGAGTATTATAAGTACGAATATTTTTAAATTAACATTGTAATACGTTCGACATCGGATTTGAATCAAAACTTTAATCGTGCATAAAACATATAAATAAATCAAAAATATACTTATCTACTTGTGAAAGAATTGTTCATATTTTTGTAAATTACATAAAGTAAAAAGTGTTTTGTACCAAAAACAACATTTAAAGACATAAAGACGGAGCTCTTCATACATCGATAACGATTTCGAGACTGACGTGTAATCGGTAAACCATTTAATCACCAAGAACCTATAAAGTGGTCGTGTGTCGTCGTGCCCACCACGCCAACAACCACTAAAAAGGTAGGAGTGAAGGTGTATTTTGATCATGAAAAAATCTATTATGAATTGTTTTTATTGGTTTAAACGATACATAATTTTTTGATACCTTGGCGTCTGAGTGATAACTTCATTCAAATATGAAGGCGTTCAAAGGGTTAATGAAGTAGTTTTTAATAACGTGGCTTATCAATCTTATCATTGTACCATGGCTTTTACAGAGGGGTAAGTATATTTATGGCGTCTCTTGTCTTCAATGCTCTAGTCTTACTCTATATTCCTCTAGATATCGTCCACATTTCTAGATACTCGTAAATCTACTCACAGCTTTGCGAAATAATACTTTTACAATGGCACTTCTGAGCCAGGATATTAATGTCTTGAATTCAGTCGGCCGGGACACTCAGTGTACGATTTACAGTGTGTGGTCTGTGGACAAGGAGTTCGTATACGCGTATTTATTCGCCTAATCATCATCATCATCATCATTTCAGCCGAACGACGTCCACTGCTGGACATAGGCCTCCCCCAAAGACTTCCACAATGACCGATCCTGCGCCACCCGCATCCAGCGGACACCCGCGACCCTTACCAGGTCATCAGTCAGTGAACCGATTTAGATGGTTTCCAGAAAAGTAGTTGTTACATTCTGGGGGTTTCGGTCGGTATACGAAGTTTGGTGATTGTGACTCATTAACAGGAGCATCTAAAAAGAAAATTTGGCCTCACTTCCATTCGCACTCCTTACTGTCAGTCCGTCTGTTACAACACTTACAACCGAGTTGCTTTTACTGGACCGATTGAATTGCAATTTGGCACAAACTATCAAAAATTTAGAGCGCTTGTGGCCCAGCGGCACCCACCTACCGTGTGCGGTATGCGAGGTTAAGCGATGTGGGTACAGGTACTTGGATGGGTGACCGCTTTGAGTGGTTACTAACTCGTGCTTTGGAAGGCACGTTAAGCCGTTGATCCCGGCTGCTGTCTACGACAGCAGTCGTTAAGCCAAGTTAGAGGTCTTCGGGCGGCTTAAGAACTTCTAACATTCTAGTTGCCCACTCACTTGACAAAGGGGGGTCGAAGTTGCACCACGTCCGTAGGGAGTACCCATTGCTACCCTACACGTGACCCCTGGGTGGTGCTAAAAGTGCAACAAAACTGGCAACCGTACTTGTCTTCTCGAAGATCTCACGGTTAGAAAATAAATACCATACGATTATTATTATAGTTCCGTAGGTTCTCTGAAATGGTGCCAAGTCCGGCACTACATTGTTTACAGTAAAACTAATTTACTGCGGCTTTATGCATTTTGAGCTTTAAGTCGACAGTTTTCTTAAATATCCAACAGCTTTTATAGTATAAAAATAAACTGCCAAAATAAGGCTCAAAATGCATAAAGCCGAAGTAAATTAGTTTTACTGTAAACAATGTAGTGCCGGACTTGGCACCATTTCAGAGAACCTACGGAACTTGGCAAAAAAATCTAAAGGTTGATTTAAATAGAAAAAAATATCGAAACCTCTATGTCGTTTTTAAAAGCCAATCCATAGATACCCCACACGCCTATATAACACATATGTAACATTAAACTTTTATTTTACAATCCCTGGCATGTATGGAGTGCCAAATTTTACCTCAGATTCGTATTAAGAGACCTCTCGGACGCTCAGATATCGATTTTGAACGAAATCGGGACGAAAAAAAATATCAATATGGCCGACACTTTAACAAATTTTACCTCGGATTCGTATTAAGAGACCTCTCGGACACTCAGATATCGATTTTCAACGAAATCGGGACGAAAAAAAAGAAAATCAATATGGCCGCCACTTTTACCAATTTTACCTCGGATTCGTATTAAGAGACCTCTCGGACACTCAGATATCGATTTTGTACGAAATCTGGACGGAAATGACGAAAATCAATATGGCTGTGACTTTTTCCAAATTTTACCTTGGAGTCATATTAAGAAACCTCTTGGATGCTCAGATATCGATTTTTAACGAAATCGGGAAAGAAAAGAAGAAAATCAATATGGCCGCCACTTTTTCCAAATTTTTCCTCGGAGTCGTATTATTTTACCTTGGAGTCATATTAAGAAACCTCTCGGACGCTCAGATATCGATTTTGAATGAAATCGGGACGGATATGAAGAAAATCAATATGGCCGTTACTTTATTCAAAGTTTAGGTACCTCGGATTCCTGTTAAGAGTCCTCTCGGACGTTCAAATATCGATTTATGTTGAAGTCGTATCGGACGGCACTGATTAATAAAACCACTTACAATACATTGAATCAAAAAAGGTCGTATCTTCATAGGAAACACACTCACTCACTTCATGCACGTTATTTAGACCGTATAAGGAACCTACATGCCAAATTTGGTATCTCTCGAACCAGCAGTGGGCTGTGCGTCGATATGTCACTCACTCAGTCAGTTTCTTCTTGCAATTTGGCACCAACTTTTAAAAGTTTTCATGTTCGCAATATTTAATTTCAAAATCAATGCCATTTTTGAAATTAACGACCCAAAAAACCATAAAAATGATACCCATATTAATATTTAGACATTCCAACCCCCTCGGACCCCAACAGAGGGGATGGTATTTCACGTCCTCCACGTGGGATTTTAAAATCATTGTTGTTTTCGTAATCAGCGACCCGATAAACCATAGAAACAATACCCATATCGATTTTCATAATTTGTCACCACATTTCCCCGTTTTAGGGGTTGATTTCTCAAAAAACCTGAAACACATGTTTTCTCATTTATCGTTAGAAATACTCCTGTGAAGTTTCGAATAAAATATACCAACTAATCTTGAGTCCCCATTCAAACTTCGGACCCCCATTTCACCCACTTACGGGTTGAATTTTGAAAAATCGTTTCTTAATCAAGACCTTATAGCCCGAGAAAGATACGGTTTTTTTGGAAATAATTCAATAACTGGCTGATTTTTGTTATACGGTCCTATTATGTGATTTTAAGAACCTATACTTTTAAAATTTCCGAATCTGAAGACCGGAAGTTGGAAAAAAAATTATGTGCCCGAAAACTGGTAAATTTTTGCAGCAAACAGGGTATCAGTATTTTTATGATGAGTACTTCTATGTTTATGTCTATTTTAATACTTACGACCAGAATCGAACAATATATGCAACGGGAAATGAGAAAAAAAAATGTAATAGGTAGTAGTAGTAGTCAATTTGACCTTCATGAATGGTCTACAGAGTGCATTTGGCTGCCACATTAATTCCAGAAGTTATTACAGCTTTAGGTATTTTGGGTTGATTCAGTTTAAAAAGTGTCAAGAAATATAATAAAGGCATATAAAAACCCTAACTGTAATGATACCTTATATGCCATTAGCGTAATCCATTTTTATGTTTTACGATATTAATAATTGATTTTATTATTAAGTTACCGCGTAACAAAAATAAGTTGATTTTCATATATTACAAAGAACATAAATAGAAGTAATATATCATAAACAAAATAATTCTTATAGTGTTTTCGCTAGATTTTTACGGATTTTTTATAGATTTGTTTTTAATATTTTCTACCGCCGCGTTAATAAATGTAGGTGTATTATTAAAGAATACTTAGTATAATTACTTATTCTAATTTTTGATGCACAAAATTTGCTGATACCGATATATTGTTGTTTTTTCATACAATGAAACCGTATAGCTCTCGGGCTATTATATGGAACCTGCATACTAAATTTGGAATCTCTAGGACCAGCGGTTTGGGCTGTGCGTTGATATGTCAGTCAGTCAGTCAATCAGTTTCTTCTTTTATATATTTAGATAACGAGTGAATACATTTCAATATATCTTTAGTAAATGATATATTAGCTTTTATTAGCAGTAAAGACACAGGTTGACATAAAAAAAATTGAATATTTTAAATCTCCAGTTATCGACATTAAAGCTCCAGTAATCGACACCCAGTAATCGACATCCCCAATAATGGACACCCAATTATCGACACTAGGTTAGTGCAAGGATTTGGGTAAGGTATGTACTTTATATTTAGGTGTTTAAGCAATACTGCATTAAAAACATGGCTTGCCCCACTAGGGAATTAAACCAACCAAATATATATGTATTAGTTTCAATAATAATACCAATCGGAAGCGTAAATGAAAATAAATAATTTCTCTTTAATAACTATTCTTAAAATAGGTAAAGGAACGCCGTAAAAACAACAACGTGTTCAATTTGCATAATTGATTCAATTCTTTAGTGAGACACGGATTAAAAAACCGGCCAAGTGCGAGTCGGACTCGCTCATGACCGGTTCTGTACCATTATCTACAAAAAAGGCAATACAATCATGTTTGCTGTATGGGAGCCCCTTTAAATATTTATTTTATTCTGTTTTTAGTACTTGTTAGTTATTACAGCGGCAAAAGAAATTCATCATCTGTGAAAATTTCAACTGTCTAACTATCACCGTTCTTGAGATATAGCCTGGTGACAGACGGACAGCCAGACGGACGGACAGCGGAGTCTTAGTACCCAATTAGATCCCGTTTCACCGTTTGGGTTCGGAACCCTAAAAAGGCTATGAATGCAGCATTATTTAATTTATAAACAAACTTAAGTCTCCATAGATCAAAACCTATCTTCAGTATATAAGACACTTTCCCTTCATGTAACATAGTAGAGGACACCTGTATATGCATCGGCGGAAATGACAATCTGTGGATTCCTATCTATATCTCAATTTAATTGAGCTACGCTCGACAAATGCTACTTTTTCACGAATTACTTTATTCGCGGCCATTCAAAAACATTATTACCAACATCTGTCGATAATTGGAGAACAATCTTTTAGCGGGAATAGTGATCGACACTCCATTTCACCAAAAATAAGATAACCTGCATTCGTTCAATTCCAACAAGATTTGAAGAATATTTATAGCAATCCATAAAATAAACTATAATTCTAATACACTTATTTCATAGTAATAAAGTAATCGTCAAACGTTTATGCTCACTCTCTTAACGATTTCCTTAAGAATGCTTTATTATCCCCAAGAAGCACTGCCACCTCATCATAATTATTTCGTTGGCTTTAAAGAAAACGGCCGATGCTTATGATTTTGTACTTGATGAAAGTAGAATAAACACTGTCTAATGGTCCAGTTATAAGCAAATTTAAAAATTTGTTGCTAGTCCTTATTTTCCATCATGTTACTCCGATCTTGTTTGACATGTACGTGTTTTAACTAGCGATGAAAATCACATGAAAGATACATGTATCTTTCAAAGGCCCCTATATTTTTCAATAAAATACAGTATCTTTCCTTGCGGATCTTCGATTGAATCTTTCCCAAGTTTAAGTTTTTACGTGTATACTGTATAATACATTGTATTTTTCGCATTACTATATTATATTATTATATTATATTGGAATAGTGACTCGGAATGTATTGGCTGTCATACAAACAGGTGACTTTTCATTCCGCTCAGACTATAACTCGATATCAGTTAACTAAAGAGGTTGAAATTATCAATTATGACGCTTATAAAGTTATGCGGCTTATAAAGTTGGAATCGTTAATCTATGCTGCATGTGACGTGAACGTGAAGTCAATTTTGCATCAAAGGCATCACAAGAGCGGGCCCTGATAAGTCAATTAATTATTAAATAAACATGTAAAATACACTGTATAAAACAAGTATGTATGATTGTATTTGTCAGACAAATGTCAGTTTTGTTTTTTTTTTAAAGGTAAATGTACTTTATGGGAAGATACAAAGTTTCGAAAGAAACAACGTGTAAGTATCTTTCGCCATTTTCATCGCTAGTTTTAACCTATTATACATACATAATATACGGGTTAAGCAATTAATGACAAAAGAAATACAATCGTATGTATTAACTATTCAAAAACCCCCGTATACCTCCTTATGGCAGGTTGTGCCAACTTACGATTACAGACCGATCAATGCTAAATATGGCGCCGGGAGCTGTCATCCCATAGAAACTTGTCAAACTTTCCATACAATCACGTTATCAGATATTGGTAAACACCGCCTACAATTAAAGACGGTTTGTTTTTGTTACATTACATCCACCCTTACCGAATACGATCTTTCACTTTGATACATTTATTGAGTAAGCTTGAAACTCTGTCATATTTATAATAGGAACGTCAGAATACGAGGTTTAAATTTTACCTGGAACTGTCATTCTTATATGAGTTTCATGTTACCTCAACAATTGAAATTGTTGATCGTAAACACTGCGTCACTGAAATGTACATTTTTCTCCCTGTTACATTGTGTTAAGGTCCAATAGTGTAGACATATCTTTGACGTGCACCGTACGATGCAACACGAACGTTGCTTGTGGTTTGCCGGTGAGTGGATAATCAAGTTCATATTATGTTGTACCTGCACACTAATTCTCCTTATGAATAAAAGTTAATGTTCCACAATTTCAATACGAACACTTGAGGAGTACTCGTATATAACAGTTTTAAAAAATATATCCAGACACACCGGGTTTGATTCCCGGTCTCCTCCGCCGGAGAGCGCGTTAAACTATATTATCTTTGTGCTACAAGTATATTCTTTGTATCATTGGGAACAATTAAACTGGGGTGCATTTTCCACATTAAATTAGAAAACATACAAACGTAAGTACCAAAAAACGTAAAAAACTAACGGCTAGAAACATTATATTTATTACAATTTAATCATATTTATATGCACTATTTCAAACGTTTGTACATGGTACATTGTAAATTGAAGAAGAATCATCACGAAATTTCCTACTCTGTTCCGTCTCTTAACATATTGCTTCCTAGAGTTCCATAGTTATTTAACAATCTACTTCTTGTATCCTAAGTAGATACATTTACTCGCATATGTGTTTAGGAGTGTTAACATAAGGCGCTATTTGTACCTACTTTATTAGATCGTAGATATAACATGAATATTATTTACGTAGTCGAGTTTAAAGACCTTTTATATAATCGTCTTACCATAAATTTTCCAAAGAGTAATCCCGTATACACATGACAAACAGGGGATTTTACTACAGGTTGATCTTGTGAATATTATTTTCATCGGCCCATCGGGCCCATTCAGTCCGGAGTTCTGCTCCATTGCCCTGATATGTTCAGCAAACGTTACAATAACTTACAATAGTTGTATGTAAGATGGCAGTTTATTGATTAACCTTTTACCAGGCGAAGGGGTATATTCCTCCCACATCTTATATCGGTTACTGTGGTCAGGCTTTAACTCCAAATCTTCTACGAAATATTATGTCGATTCCTGAAAATATTATTTTATGATCTTCATTCACAGCACGCTTCTATATCGCGTAATATATCTTAAACAGCCGTTGAAATTCAGTGAAGGGTTAAATTATCTGCACTCAAGAGGAAATGTGCTGAAATGGAATGAGTTGAATTTCCATGCCTGTCTGTGTGCAAAGTGTGCCTATTACGAATTAAAACCATTTAACGTAAATAAATACTTAGCGATCAGAAATAATCTCCTGAATCCTTAGGAAGAAACAAACCGGCCAAGTGCGAAACAGACTCGCGCACGAAGGGTTCCGTAACATATATTTATACATCATTTGACACTTTATTAAAGCCTTTTTTAATTTAATTCAAATATTGTTTTTATCAGTAATAATAACGTATAATAATATCAAGTTGAATTTCGGTCAAGTGCGAGTCGGATTTTAGTTTTCCAATACATTTTGAGACCCGGCGTCTGATGAACACAACGAGCAACTTTTTAAAACTCTTTTTGTACTTTTTAAAACTCTAATATTTATTTTATTTTCGTTTGAATATTTGTTGTTATAGCGGCAACCGAAATGCATTATCTGTGAAAATTTCAACTGTAACTATCACGGTTCATGAGATACAGCCTGGCGACTGACGGACAGATAGACAGACAGACGGACCGACGGACGGACAGCGAAGTCTTAGTAATAGGGTTCCGTTTTTACCCTTTGGGTACGGATCCCAAGGAAAATTATAAGTTGATAGAAAAATTCTAAACCAATAAAATCTGACGTACTTAATAATAATAAAAAATAAATTGTATGCCAAAACGGCGTTTTTCTTATTACACGACTGCCAAAAGAAGGAGTGTAATGTTTTCAGCTTTCATGTTTGTATGTATGTGAGTTTACCTAATTTAGGACACCGAAACTACTTAATGCCTCAACCGATTTAGATGTCAGAGGTATCGTTAGAATCCTTAGGTCGTCCCAAGTGTCATAGGCTATATGACGTCATGATAAAAACAAAATAGCGGATTATATGCGCCATTATGGATTACCTACTTAAGAAAAAAAATATCTTAAAGACCCCTCGAGTGGGAGCTCAAAATAAAGAGTTTTAATAGGCGATTACAAAAATGTATTTAAAGTCAAACATCCTATGTATTTAAAGTTTATCTGAAATTAACAAGATTAGTAAAAATTTGAATTAGAATTGCGACGAATAAAAACATCCGAGCCTAGTAGTACTGTAGGTTTGGTCAGCAAGGTTTCATTCAAGGGTCAGGCTACACTTTTCGCACAACAGGTGGAGGAGTTATCTGAGCAGCTTCCAATACGGGCCTTACCATCATTGCCTAGTCACTAGAGATGTTTCTTGTGCTCGTAGATTGTTACGGACAGCCACGGAAATCTTCCAAATGGTGCTAAGTGAATAAATTGTGTGCGAGAATGGACGCGTTAGAAGTTGCGACAGAGACGCTGTAGTGTTAATCTTAATGTGCTAATTAGCTATAAGGAACGTATGATAATGTAAAGTGATCGTTTTGTACATCGGATAAGCAGCATAAGTCGGAGAAGAGTGTCCGGAACGAGCGCCGAGAACATAATGAGCTGACGCTACAGCGCGCCAGTCATATTTACAAGCTCTGTTAGAAAGAGACAGAAGACGTATCGAGGGTGCCGGAAACGGCGCATTTTCAGCTCTGCGCTCGAAACGGCCACACCTGGAATGTTAAAAAGTATATTGAAAATTGAGACTTGGTAATATCTAACTTTTGTAAAGAAAATGAATATCCAGACCGTAGGGTTTAGTTGTAATGGGCGACCAACTTTTATTTTGCGTACGCGCAAAATCTTTGTCGACAGCTAAGCCGAGGAACCCCGGCGTAAATCGGACCACGATAAGGTCTGTCGAAAAGGGAAAACTAGTAACTCAAACTCGAACGCAAGTTTTAGAGAAATAAATTAAAACCGGAGCCCGCGAGAGTCGCGGACAGCGAGTAATGTAGAAGCAGGGAAGTTGGCAAAGTTTGTCGCCCAAGTAAATCCACCAATCAGGAAAGAGGGATTTTTCAAGAACTTTCTAGAAGGGTGTGAAAGGGATATTTTCAGTCTGTCTCGTTCTAAACCACGCCTATTCTCGTGAAGACATCCCCACTAATTGCGGGCCCAGATTGTGGCATAAAAACAGGCCTGGTTTGCAGCGAGAGCAGTGTGTGTGTGTGTGTGTATTGAGTTCAGTATCCGAGTCCTAAATCCGGAAAAGGGAAGAGAAGAGAAGTGAACAGTGCAGTGGTGACCAGTAGTGCTCAGTGTACGTGTAGGCTTAGTTGTAACGCTTAGTTTAGTGCTTAGTGGTGTAAATAAATAAGTGTCGTGATCCGAGTTGTTTTCATTTCGAACGTTAGGCGAAATAGTGAACCGCGTAATCGCCGCACAAGGAGCGTTGCCCGCTATTCCTCACGCGCTCGCAGAACCTGTGACGCACCGCGACCCGCTGAGACGGGTGGGCAGGAACCTTACGCTCCTCGAGCTATCCAAGGGTACGGTGCTGTGGGAGGGCGTCGTCCACAGTTCGTTGGTCCTTCGAACCGGATTTAGACTAGGATCACAGTTCGACTGGCTATTGTGTGAGTGCTTCGAATAAGGTGATCCAGAACCCCCGACGGGACTGTGAACCTCCGCGTGCGCGTGGAGGCTATGTTATAACCGTGTGAGACTGTTTAACTGTACTGTGAGTACACTGAGCGATTGACTCTGTGATAACTGACGTCTGAAACAGTGAGTGATTGACTTGTCCGTGTTTAAAGTAACAGTGAAGTGACTTAGTGCGCGATGTTTACCCGCAGCAAAACGAACAAAGCCGACGATCAAGAACGCCAACAGATGAATGAGCAGGCGCTGTCCCAGGCGAAGACTACGTCCAAAGGCGTTGCATGGACGTACGGTACAGAATCGCGTGTTGTCGACGATCGCAGAACTGGTGCGATTCCAAAGAACTCCGGTGATGGTAGAGTGGTTGAGAAGGACGCCACTACCATCCGTCACAAAACCGCCGGGACAGCAGCAGCGTCGCATTTAATTGCGAATCGAACACGAGTCCTCACTTACGGCCAGCCTGCCTCCCCGTCCGAAGAAGATGCGGACAGGCGACCAAGGCCGCGAACCGAAATGGCGGAGCAACGACCGGAGGGGGAGGGGCAGCGAACCGAAACAGAGGAACAGCCGTCCGACCGCGACAAACAACCGAAGCCTACTGAGGAGCGCGCGGCGGGCACTGGCAACGCTAACGCGCCCGCGGGGGGCGCGGCCACACGTGCGACCGGCCGGACGCCCGCGCTAGATGACGCGCCGCGAGTCGATACGGGTGCGAACTCGGGCGCGCGCGATCCGGGAAGGCCAGTACCGTCGGTCCGATCGCGTGCCAGCAGCACAGCAGCAAGGAAAAGGGAAGCGGAGTTACGCGCAGTAGAGGAGCTGGCAGCAATCGAAAGGGAGCTGATCAAGAAGAGGCTGGCGATTGAATTGAAAATGATCGACGAGGAAGAATCACTGCCATCATCACGAGCGCCTACTCCGCCGGTAACGTTTGTTGACCTTACGGATAAGGTTGATGAATGGTTCTCACGCATCGAGCCAGAACGGGAGGAGCTGGAAGAAGCCGCGGCTCGCCGACCCGACGTCAGAAGTCGACAAAGAGGCGCGGAAAAGACGCCTCTCGCACCGTTGCGAGCAGAGCGCGCCCTATCACCGCCACAAGGGCCGCGTGTACAGAGTAAGGCACCGTTGCCTGAGCGTCGTGAACGCGTCGAACGTACCCGATCGCCGCGCGGGTACCGCGAACCGTCACCCGAAGAGCCACGAGCCGGGTCACCGATCGGCCGATTTGAGTCAACGCCGCTGAGAAAGGGTGTAAGGTCATCGGTAGAGCCGCCCAGTGATGCCGCCACCGCTTTCAACCGTCTTGCCGAGCAGTTGAAGGAGACGATGCGACCTAAGCCGCCGAAACAAGTCTACGAGCTGCCGTATTACAGCGGGGATCCGAATGAGTGGTTACTCTTTTATAATGCATATAAAGAGACCACAGCGAGGTATGGTTTTAGCTCATATGAAAACATGGCTCGTCTTAGGAACTGCCTTAAGGGAGACGCAAAACAATGTGTACAACACTTGCTCGCGACATCAAAGCAACCAGAGTTAATAATTAGACTGTTAAAGAAGAACTTTGGTAGGACAGATCTTTTGATAGATAAGGCGTTGGATGAATTAAAGAAACTGCCGCATGTGGGGCCAAGCACAGTAGATTTAAATTCGTTTAGCACTAGAGTTGTAAATATAGTAGGTACTCTTGTCGATTTAGATAGCAAAAATTATGGTGATAATCCCCTTTTGATTAGAGAAATTACGGAGAGACTGAGCCCACACTTGAGGAGTAAGTGGTGTCAGTTTGCTAGAGAACAGATGGGCAGTCAGGGGGCCGGGGAACTGATGTTGCTAGCGAACTTCCTACTAGAGGAAAGTGAAGCCGAGTTGGAATATTCACATGCGAAGGCACCGGCTAAAAGGTATGTGGGTAATAGCGGTCCATCACGCCCTGAATATAAACCGAACGTGCCTGCCAGAGGGAAGCCACCGGTTTATAGAACTTATACGTTAGAAAAGCAGGATCAATGCCTATGCTGCGGGGGCAGCCACAGGACAACCGAGTGTAGAAGGATAGTAGGGATGAATCTGGGTGCCCGTTGGGATTGGGCGAGGAACAATAGAGTATGTTTTAAATGTTTGAGCAGGAAACACAGGAGAGATCAGTGCAGAGCAAGGGGGTGCGGCATACAGGGGTGCCCGCATGGTCACCATAAGCTGCTGCACGACTTTAAAGCGCAAATGAGCGCCCAAGCGCAGACTTCATCGACCCGAACCGAGTCGCCCCGCCAGAACCGACAAGATCCCGAACCTAGGGCGGAGCAAAGCTGCGCGTCAGATGTATATACGGAGCAAGTAGGTATGACGATTTTGTTAAAGGTTATTCCGGTCGTAATAACGGGCCCGAATCGAACGGTGAGCACTTACGCCCTTATGGATGAGGGTTCTACCGTATCACTCGCCGACGAGGATCTTATAAGGGAGATCGGAGCCGTGGGGGTGAAGGAGCCCCTACGAATTCAGGGAGTGGGGTCAATGGCAACTGCGAACGACAAGAGCCAACGAGTGCAGATAATGATAAAGGGTAAAAATAACGAGACCCCACAACGAATGTCAGTAAGGACGGTACGCGCGTTGGGACTGCGCGGCCAGTACCTAAACGACATAACTAAATACACGCACCTATCTGACTTACAGGATGCCTGTTATGAAAAAGCGGTGCCAAGAATACTCATCGGAGCAGACAACTGGCACCTCATGATGCCCCTCGAGACAAGAATGGGCAAGAAGAGCGAGCCGGCAGCCGTCAAGACCCAGCTGGGCTGGGTGGTGTTCGGGACCGCGCCGAGTACGAGCGCGTGGAGAGGTAGCGAGGTCGCGCTTCATTGTCACCTCAAAGAGGACATAAACGGTATGCTGAAAGAATATTTTGCTATAGACTCGCTGGGCGTGCGACATGTGGAGAAGAGAAAACCAGAGGACGAAAGGGCAGTGAGAATATTCGAAGACACCGTGAAAAAGGTAAATATGAATGGACCTAGGTACGAGGTGGGGCAAATGTGGCGAGACGACGACCCGAAGCTGCCGCCGAGTTACGGAACCGCATTAACGAGGCTTAGGGGCATCGAGCGGAAAATGGACCGAGATCCGGAGTTCGCAGAGAGTTATACAGCCCAGGTAGACAATTTATTAAATATGGGATACGCTGAGAGAGTGACAGAATTACCTGCTAGCGATAAGACGTGGTTTTTACCCCATTTTCCGGTAACCAATGCGAATAAACCAGGGAAAGTTCGACTTGTGTTTGACGCGGCTTGCACCTGTCAAGGCGTGAGCCTGAATGATTTCATTTTGGAGGGACCGGATCTACTACAATCATTGATGGGAATACTTTTTAGATTTAGAAAAGGCAAGTTCGCCGTAGTAGCCGATTTAAAAGAAATGTTCCTACAAATAAAACTTAGAGCAGATGACCAGCCCTCACAGCTCTTCTTATGGCGAGGAACAGACAGGGAAGGGCCACCACAGATCTACAAAATGAGTAGCATTCTATTTGGGGCCTCCTCTTCGCCATTTATTGCACATAGCGTAAGAGATAAAAACGCGAGAGATAATGCGGAACGGTACCCGGCCGCAGTAGAGGAAATAACAAGAAATCACTATATGGATGATTTTGTATCAAGTTTTGATAATGAAAATATGTTAATAGACGTAGCCTTCCAGGTAGCCGCGTCGCATAGAAATGGGGGATTTCAACTTCGTGGATGGACGTCAAATAGTGAGAGGTTAATGCAACGTATCCCTAATGAGCTACGAGCAAACACGCCAGCTCAGCTAGGAAATAAAGAGAGTAAGATACTTGGGCTTATATGGAACCCGGTAGACGACACACTAGGGTTCAATACGAGAATGATAAGGGTCCCGCAGGATGTTAAAGACCTTAAAAGAGCACCGACCAAAAGGGAGATGTTATCCGCAGTAATGAGTATATATGACCCGTTAGGCTTGTTATCACACTATACTATAACAGCGAAACTACAATTGCAGAGAATTTGGAGCCTGAAATTGGACTGGGACACGCCTCTACCAGATGAAGAAAAGAAGAAGTTTGGTCAATGGTTGAAAGCGTTGGAAGGTGTAGCGAAACTGCGGATCCCGCGACCGTACGCATGCAGCGCGACGGGATCAGAACCGGAGAGACAACTACACGTTTTCGTAGACTCGAGTCTAAAAGCATATGCATGTGTTGCATACTGGCGAGTGGAGTGTGAAGGTGAAACACAGATCGGCCGCAGAACATATATGGTTCCAGTGGGCACAGCGTACCGACTTCGCGAACGAGTTGCTGAGCCTGAGCCGCGGAGAACCCATCCACAAGAAGAGCAAGATCTTTGGACTGGACCCGGTATTAGACACCGATGGGTTGCTGAGGATGCGCGGCCGGATCAACGCGGCTCCCGTACAAGGACTGGAGAAACGACCTGTCATTCTAGACGGGCATAACAGTTTGGTGAGGTTGTTAGTTTTACAAGCCCACCGGAAGGCGGCACATGCGAACAACGAGATGGTAATTAACAACTTAAGGCAAAGGTATTGGATCTTGCATCTTAGACCCACGGTGCGAAATGTGGCACACAACTGTCAGCTGTGTAAGATTAGACGAGCCATGCCACAGGTACCGATAATGGGCGATTTGCCTCTCGCAAGAATCGAACCATATAAGAGGGCGTTTACGAATACGGCGGTGGACCTATTCGGTCCAATAACAGTAACGATAGGGCGGCGACATGAGAAACGATGGGTGGCTCTATTTACATGTCTAACGACAAGGGCAGTACATTTAGAAATTGTAAACTCTCTGTCCACAGACTCAGCAATAATGGCTCTTCGGAGGCTGGCAGCAAGACGCGGCTGGCCAGCTGTGATGTACTCCGATAACGCAACAAACTTCCGGGGCGCCGACATGGAACTGCGCAGCGCGTACGCCGAGTGGCTGCCGGCGCTGCAGGAATACGGGGTGCGACACAACATGCAGTGGCGCTTCATTCCACCGGGGGCTCCGAACCAGGGGGGAGCATGGGAGCGTTTAGTACGCTCAGTGAAGACCGCGCTTGCCGCAACACTACACACAAAGGCACCGCGAGAAGAAGTGTTGCAAACGCTACTTACTGAAGCCGAGAACACCATAAACGCACGGCCTCTCACTCACGTCTCCGTGGACAGTCGCGACGAAGAAGCTATTACGCCGGCTCATTTTCTCCTGGGGGGATCCACGGGCCTACCACCTACGGGCCCATGTGACGAAGCCGACCGACGCACATGGCGAGCAAGTCAGGCGCTCGCTAATCATTTTTGGAGCCGATGGGTACGCGAGTACCTACCTACGCTTGCGCCCCGCCAGTCGTCAACGAACCTAACCCGACCGCTCCAACCAAACGACTGTGTGGTAATCGTCGACCCGAACTTGCCTCGCAACACATGGCCACGAGGCATAGTGAGAAGAGTATTCCCGGGGCCCGATGGCAACATACGTTCAGCAGACGTCGAGACGAGAGGTGGCATTTTCCGGCGACCTGTAACGCGACTGGCTGTCCTACCGGTGCAACGGAGCGACTCGACCGAGTCAGAGGGGGAGAGTGTTACGGACAGCCACGGAAATCTTCCAAATAGTGCTAAGTGAATAAATTGTGTGCGAGAATGGACGCGTTAGAAGTTGCGACAGAGACGCTGTAGTGTTAATCTTAATGTGCTAATTAGCTATAAGGAACGTATGATAATGTAAAGTGATCGTTTTGTACATCGGATAAGCAGCATAAGTCGGAGAAGAGTGTCCGGAACGAGCGCCGAGAACATAATGAGCTGACGCTACAGCGCGCCAGTCATATTTACAAGCTCTGTTAGAAAGAGACAGAAGACGTATCGAGGGTGCCGGAAACGGCGCATTTTCAGCTCTGCGCTCGAAACGGACACACCTGGAATGTTAAAAAGTATATTGAAAATTGAGACTTGGTAATATCTAACTTTTGTAAAGAAAATGAATATCCAGACCGTAGGGTTTAGTTGTAATGGGCGACCAACTTTTATTTTGCGTACGCGCAAAATCTTTGTCGACAGCTAAGCCGAGGAACCCCGGCGTAAATCGGACCACGATAAGGTCTGTCGAAAAGGGAAAACTAGTAACTCAAACTCGAACGCAAGTTTTAGAGAAATAAATTAAAACCGGAGCCCGCGAGAGTCGCGGACAGCGAGTAATGTAGAAGCAGGGAAGTTGGCAAAGTTTGTCGCCCAAGTAAATCCACCAATCAGGAAAGAGGGATTTTTCAAGAACTTTCTAGAAGGGTGTGAAAGGGATATTTTCAGTCTGTCTCGTTCTAAACCACGCCTATTCTCGTGAAGACATCCCCACTAATTGCGGGCCCAGATTGTGGCATAAAAACAGGCCTGGTTTGCAGCGAGAGCAGTGTGTGTGTGTGTGTGTATTGAGTTCAGTATCCGAGTCCTAAATCCGGAAAAGGGAAGAGAAGAGAAGTGAACAGTGCAGTGGTGACCAGTAGTGCTCAGTGTACGTGTAGGCTTAGTTGTAACGCTTAGTTTAGTGCTTAGTGGTGTAAATAAATAAGTGTCGTGATCCGAGTTGTTTTCATTTCGAACGTTAGGCGAAATAGTGAACCGCGTAATCGCCGCACAAGGAGCGTTGCCCGCTATTCCTCACGCGCTCGCAGAACCTGTGACGCACCGCGACCCGCTGAGACGGGTGGGCAGGAACCTTACGCTCCTCGAGCTATCCAAGGGTACGGTGCTGTGGGAGGGCGTCACAAACAGAGAGAGCGCAACGTATAATGCGTCTCGGCTGAGCGTCGTTCGAAAGTCTACGCAATATCTTCATCTTTACGTCCAATATTCCGCGATATTCTAAGACTTCTTTTGGTATGTGATGGTTACGACATTGTTTCTTTTTCAACTATTGACAAATCTTAGCACTAAAGAGACTTAAATAAAAATTATGATAAAAAAATTAAAAACACGCCTGCTGTTAAAAACGAACTCTAAGAAGAAAAATAATTTTAATTAAAACGTACAGTCAGGGTATAGTTTAAAACACAAACGTGACCAGGCATATCACTACCCTCACATGTATGTATTCTTTATCTTACACCATCGAAATAAAGTGAAATTGTGTAAGTATTACCTTTTTATTACCCTGACTGTACGTTTTAATTAAAATTATTTTTCTCCTTTGAGTGCATTTTTAACAGCAGACGTGTTTTTTAATTTTTTATTATAATTTTTATTTTCCCATAAGTAACTACAACGGTTGGTTTGAATAAGTATACTTAGTCGGCTCATAAGTTCTGTCACTGGCCTTTAAAATTTAAATTTGGAACTCCTAAAACAAAAACCGTTGTGCATTTGAATTTCGAATCTTTTTTAAATATTTGAGTAGTATAATTTTGCAATTTTCTGTTTTCTTTAACATGGAGTGGACGCTTAAAGATAGCCGTACCGCAATAATTGCACTATATCGTTGTGGACACTCGCCGACTAAAATTTTTAAGCTACTTGAAAATTTAAAATTCTCTCTAAGATTTGTGTATCGTACCATAGAAAGATACAGTGAGGTCTCTAGTTTAAATGACAAGAAAAGAAGCGGTCGTCCGCGTACAGCTAAGACTCCAGCGGTTGTACAAGCAATTAGGGCACGCATTGCCAGAAATCCCGCTAGGAAACAAAAAGTTATGGCCCTCCAGATGGGTTTGAGCAGAAACACGGTGAAAAGAGTGCTTAATCAAGACCTGAGACTTCGTGCTTATAAACGAAAAACTGGCCATCTTCTCAATGGTCGGCTTAAAGCTTTAAGGCTTAAAAGATCTAAAGCTTTATTGAAGAAGTACGCTAAAAATAAGCATCGTTGTATACTGTTTTCGGACGAGAAAATTTTTGACATAGAAGAAAACTGTAATAAACAAAATGATAGAGGGTACGCTCGCAATAGTAAAGAAGCGTCTAATAGCATTCTCCGTATTCAAAGAGGTCATCACCCTTCATCTGTGATGGTTTGGCTGGGAGTTTCTTATGCGGGCGTCACTAGTATGCATTTTTGTGAGAAAGGAGTAAAAACTAGTGCCAAAGTGTACCAAGACACGGTGTTGACTAATATTGTGAAACCACTATCCCATACGATGTTTCTAAACCAGCATTGGGTTTTCCAGCAGGACTCTGCTCCAGCCCATAAGGCAATGTCTACACAAGCCTGGCTCGCCTCCAATAAAATCGACTTTATACGGCATGAAGATTGGCCCTCCTCTAGCCCAGATCTTAATCCGTTAAGACTATAAAATATGGCAGTATTTAGAGGAAAAGGTGTGCTCAAAACCTCATGCAAATCTAGACTCGCTGAAAAAATCCCTTGCTACGGCAGTGGCCAATATCGACATGAAAGTGGTGCGTGAATCCATTGACGACTGGCCACGCAGACTTCAAGCCTGTGTAGATAATTATGGCGGTCATTTTGAATAAATGTTATACATTTAGATTTTCTAGTTTATAAGCTTTCAAACGCTGTACAAATTATACGGAATAAACTTAAACTTTTGTTTTTATTTGATACTATGTATATGACAGAACTTATGAGCCGACTAAGTATATTGTATGTATATTTAAGTACCTAATCAGTGGAGATAAAAAATGTTATAAATCCATTACAGTAATAAATAATATATGCGAAACGGTTTACAGAATAGTTGTAATTCAATTTACTACTAAAAGCAAATACACAATAAATATACAACATGTATGTATTTAAAAACAAAACATATGTTTTTGGATTTTAATTCGGCGGATGGAAGGATATTAGGCACATAAATATAATCCTTAATCCTTAGTATGTAATGACACTTGACAGTGCGAACGAATTTGAATGTTTCGTCTTTGTAAGAGTTAATTTTTAATGGCACTGATCAGTGCTTAGCCATACGAAAGGTTAATACTATAGTGTATGTATTTATCTCTGTATTCTATGTATTTACATTATAACATAGGAAAGTGCCGCTCGTTGCTTTAGGAAGCTTGGGTAGTTGGCAAATGCTACACCACAGACCACTTAACCTATAGACCCCGCTTACAAGGGCGCCCGCGTAAGCCAAGCCTAAGCTCAAAACACGTCAAGTGGTCACCACGCCCCCAAATATGCTCTTAGTATGCGGCCGATCGTTGACGAAGTAACGTGCAATATTCGACGCATTACTTGGCTTATAATGTGATCTAAATATGCCTTTTTGTATGGTTAAATTGTGTGGAAAGTGTAGCAAGACATCTAGTCTTCAAAAAGATGGGATTTCATTCCACAGGTAAGCTATTTTTTACTTTTTTACCACGATAAAACAATAATAATTAAAAAGTCAAGGTTATCAAGTGAAGGTTGTAAACCTGGCGACGCGTTGATGTCTTTCAATGTCTGTCTCTTTCTTTCGCTTACTATTTTTTGTAATTCTGTCTTTGTCTAACCATTGCAGTCTCAAGTAGTGATGTGACTGATTGATTATTTAAACTTACGTACTTAACTGATACTCGTGAAACAATATTAAATTATGGTGGAATATACGTAGCATACAGAACAAACTTATATTTTTGAAAAAATAAAGGAAATTTATGTTACATGCATATGTACAATTATAAAAACATAAAAGTGTGTTCAAATCAAATTTATATCCTAACTATAATACTACAAATATGAAAGTCACTCTGTCTGTATATCTGTCTCTGCGCGTCTAAACTGCTAAACCGCAGATGAAGTGTCTTTGCCTCCGAAGCTAATGTCCCGGGTTCGATTCCCGGTAAGGGCATTTGTTTCTGTGGTGAGCAGAGACATTTGTTTCTGAGACTTGGACGATTTGTGTAAAAATAATCCCCTAATATTTATTTATTTATTTGTATTTGCATTCATTTTACGTGTTATGATTATGATCACGATGTGTTAATGGACCCGGGTATGTCCTTAAACTACGACCAAGACCACCGGGGAATGGGCAGCAGCATTCCTAGAGTGGCGGTGGAGATACTGCGATCGCCAACCCGCATGCCAAGCGTGGCGATTATGGCATTTACCCCCCATGAAATTGGGGGAGGCCTATGTCCAGCAGTGGACGTCCTAGGGCTGATATGGATGGATGGATGGATTATGATTATTGTTCTTATACATTTATTCCTATTACCATACCATAAGATACATAGGAATAACATATGAACTGTCTCAAGTCACCTTACTGTATACTCTACAGACTGTACAGGCGAGAAATCTGGGCCACTTCGTACTTTGTCACAGTGAAAATCAATGTGAAAACTGCTAGAAATCTCATATGACTTGACACTGTGACAAGGTACGAAGTGGCCCAGAAATCAAATTCCTCCACTGTACATTAAACAATAAGCATTTATATTTAGTTAGTATCTTTGAATTAAAAACAATTTAAATTGCTTTTCGTATTTTTATTGATTCCAATTTAAAACTTAAATTTACACTTATATTCTGTAGTATCTTTTTCGAGTGCGTCCCATCACTACACAAAATGGCGCGCATCACGCACCGTACACGTGATTGCTCGTTGACCTTGTACTAGCCAATCACAGTGCACTTGTCGCCCCCCGCGCCCCGCCAATTTGGCAGTTTGAGATTCATGACAAAGTTCTATGAAGCGGTGTCTATAGGGTTAAGTGGTCAGTGTGCTACACCATGTCTTATTCGGATCTCTTCGCAATTCTTTAGTAGTATCGCTACCATGAGTTATAAGTTTGACGTCAACCGGTATGTAAAAACAAATGTATTGGAGGACAAGATTCAATCGTCAAATATTTTATAATATAAAAATACCTATACTTAATGACTATTCTCAAAAAAATTGACGAAATAAGAAAAAGCTGCTGATATTTTCAGCTAAAGGTGACGCTATACGAGCGTTATTTTTGTGAGTTGCAAACTGTGTAATTTCTGCCGTCCATCGGGACGAATTTACGGTATAGGTATATCACAAGTATCAAAGTCAAAGAAAATACGTACAATAATAATAACTAGTTACCCGCGCGGCTCCGCCGCCGCGTCGACGTACTACGAAGAATGCAAGCGAAGTCGCGGGATACAATATAGCCTATCTATTCGGAAAGTCGATTACAAAGTCGATTTAAAAACATTCGTGTCACAGTCAATCATAAAAAAACATATTTGCATCTCTATCCACCGCATAACTGCGTCTTGTACGTGGCCCATCATGGCCCATAGTGTGGCTCTGGCATGACAGTTGTGAGGTCTATTTTGTCTAGTGAAGTAACTGGGTTAAAATATTTCGTTATATCCATCTCTATAACACTTGCTTATTGGTGTGATAGAGAAGGAAATATAAGAACTTCGATCTTCGGGTGTTTGGGGTAGACACCTGAAAACCGGCACTGTGACTGTTGCAGGTGACACAGATACAGTACAATTTAAACTTTTAATTGAACATGTTACCAATATAGTAGTCGGCAGTTAAGAAGTCAATACTGACACATGTCATTTCCATACAGTTTATAACCTAAAAGTTACTTTGAGGTTATAGACTGTATGGAAATGACAGGTGTCAGGATTGACTTCTTAACCGCCGACCACTATAGTAGTCATCTCATTCATCCTTTCAATGTACCTACGCTCTTTTAGAACGTGGCAGTTTAACGTGACCATTATCCCCCTTATTTTAGACATGTTTACTGAAAATAGGTACATGTCCTCTAACTATTCGAGTATTATTAACCTTTTCGACGCTAACAACGTACCTATATTGCGCACCAACGGTCCGAAGCCAAGGACGCATAGGTATATCCATCATGGCGTCTAATGAGATTGATATCTGCATGCATACCTACATGCATTTCTGTAGGGTTCAACTTTGTAGGGTTTGACATCCTCAGACAAACATTGATGAATAGCAAATTAACCTTTTGAACGCCATACTGTATGAACGACAGTGACACTTACACGCCAACTTATTTTCCATAAGAGATAACTATTTTCCATAACTGATAACTATGGGACCACCCCTGAAGTATACCGTTTCAAACATAAAAAATATTTCCAAATCGGTTAATAAATGACGGAGTTCTGAGTTAACTAGCATAAATAATAATACAATTAATAAGAAATTCACTGTTTTCTGATTTTTTCTGGTGTACACACACAATTACCAAGCTGCATGCCAAATTTCAGCTTTCTAGGTCACCTGGAAGTGAGTTAGGTTTTTGATTACTAGTCAGTCAGTCAGTCAGTGGCAAAATGCCGTTTTTTGTAATTTAATATCTCAATAACTATTAAACCTATATTTATCAAATTTGGGGTCCAAGTTGTTCTAAAGGATTTTAATACATGTACCAAATTTCATGTTTTTATGTTAGATAGATTTGGAGTCACCATTTTTGACTCGAGTAATAGGTTTGGCTATATATTCCTTAGCTTCATTCAAGCACATAAATGTATTCGTCAGTCTAATAATTCAAAATCATGCGTGGACATTTAATTCGGCGGACTGATCACGAAAGGTGAGGTGAGGTACTGACTGTGGGAGTATTATTAAAACATATATCTGGATATTTTGTTACAAACCGTACACGAAAGAAACATGTCTCTCTGACTCATCAACATGTTATGAAAACAGCTTAACACAAACACAGTAACTTGAGATGTCCAATTGTGTGCCCACTTGCCCAGAGTTGTGCGCATTGCGAGTTTGACATTATATTATGCAATGTCGTGCGACAACTAAAATGTAGGTATAGAATGGACGTGTCATATCAACCCATGGAGTCGGTACCTACATGTACTTTATGAGCGCGTAAATCTATATAATCGTTTAATTATCAAGAAAAAATACTGATTTTCGGTATTAAAAAATTGAAATTAATAAGTATGGAAGCACTGTCGCTTAAAACTGATGCCACAAAATCTGGTGCCAAAGGCGGAGCTTAGCCGGTATTAAATTTTACTGAATTTAGCGTCCTAATTATGGGAGAGGAAATAAAGGCTCTCGCTTTAACATATGTGTCCCGCTCTAAAGGAGCTGACTTTTGTGTGATGGTTCGTGTTGTGCAATGTGCAATATATGTTTCGAAAAGAGTATAGAGTAGAATTTTGATTCAATATTGCCTAACTGAGACTTATAGTTATGGAACTAAATGGAGTTTATTATTTCATTAGCACATTAAAAAGTGAAAGGAGCAAGGAGCGTTCTATTCCTAGAGCTGGTAGCAGATGGAAAAGATGATACCTAAAGTATACCGCGAGACTCAATAAACTTAGCTTGGACGACATGCACTGATAGTGTGATCGCCTTTACGTCCGTCACGTTATATACTCGTAGTGCATTCGTCATCTACATGCTAGTGAATGCGAATGCTTTTCTTTCTTGCTATCGACATGACTTGACGCAATCATGCTAGCTAGACTGGTCGCGTTAGTTAAGTCCCATGTGGTCGGAACCGTGGAGGTTCCATCTTGATGGAGTACTTTAGGAGACAGCAAGGTCAGGCAGTGGTGTTAATTATTTCTGGTTTCTTTCTCATTAAGTTAAATTAAGAAATGTATATATGATTGAAATATGTATAGCGCACATCTTAGCGTCCTAAGAACACCAATAAATTTAAAATCTTCAGTGCAGCGAGAGTAGTTCGAACACTTTCAACGTAATCCCTTCTCGAAGGGTACTAGAAAACTATCTTTAGAGCTTTTTACAAACTTCACAGTTTATTAATTACTACGCACAACATAAGGAGAGCTTCGTTAAAATTAACTACATGCACTCTACCCGCGATCTAACGTATTTTAATTCAAAAATCATAATAGACCTCATTATTAGTAGGTAATTACGTAATTAGATTTAATTTCCCTTTAAATTTTTTGTGTTACGCGTAACTCAGGATGTTTATGGTGTATTTATACTATGAGCAGATTTTTTTCAGGCTAAGACTTGCGCCAAGCCAAAGACCTTTTAATAATAGTACATTACTACAGAGGCCGGGACGAAAGGGGTTGCCGGCCGAAGATATACAGACCGGATAGGTCTAAGGCGGGCAACCCCATATTTCCCGCCGAGGTATGTATAGTGCTTTTCTCAAACATGCAATGAAATATTCGACAAAAAAATCAAAGTTTTAATTTTAATACGCATAGCGGCAGAATGTCATGATGCCTGTGCCACAAATTTATGTGGAATGGAAATTAAAAAAGAGGACTTTGCCGGCCTAGGCCAGCATGATTTGTATGAAATTCCATTAACGACCTCTTGTCCTAGCCGCTCCTGAAATGTCATACTTTGCAGCCTATTATAAGGAACATAACATCAATATTTCATTGCATGTTTGAGAAAACATTTTTTTTTTAGAACTCGACCCAACAGCTCTCTAATTCGGAATTGCTAAATATCCTTGCACATTATTTTACTAACCATAGGAGGGAGAAGAGGAATATTGTAAGTGGGCGAAAATTGTTCTGCAAGTTTTGATTACATTATTACTTGTGAAGTTTATTATAACTTCAGAACTAAGTTAATCTCTGTAAGACTAAAAAATAACCTATTAAAATTAAATTAAAAGCTACGATCAAGATTCTTAAATTCCTTTCGTTTTATCAAACTATTTACAGTGCGTAAATTTAACAAGACGGCGCGCTATGGCATGGCGATATCTACCTCGCGCGCAAAGTAGACTATCTGTCTCTATCTTATGGGTACCAACGAAAAGAGTAAGTTCACTAAAATAACCCTGAAACATTTTGTGTACGATTTCTTTGTGAAAATCTAGTCACGCGGCATCGTGTCCAGCCAAGTTCACCCAAGGAACTGGCGAGCAGCAGCCGTGTGTTATTTTCAGTGATCGGATCTAGGATGCAATTTCCCAGGGTTTAAGTCCGTTATTTTAAGATGGATATGACTTACAATCCCGCGATTCTTTTTGTTACCTACCTTTACAAAAAGGTAAATAACTTGTAATTTTAAGTAGTTTACAGTATAAAATTAACAAAACATGTAATAACAACAAAAATGTTTACAGTACTGCATAGAAGAATTGAACGTAACTTGCATGTTTTATCTTATATGTATTTTTATCTGTTTACCAGGGTATACTGGTAAAAGTAGTAATTGTTATTAGTTATTACTATTTTGTTAATCTTATCACCAGGGCTCGAACTTTTAGTGCCGATGACATTGCACTGCACCGCACATAGACGAAAATTTTAAAATCATCGAGGTAGTGTTAACCCGTCTACAAGAACGCAACACATCAATCGTTGATGCATTGGTAGAATTTGATCAAGTAAGGATAGTTGGTGTTCTATTTAATCGAAACTTTGACACTGTACGGGAATACGCAGATCAGATTTCAAATGAATCTACAAGTGACGAAAGCTCTATTTACAAATTCGCTCCACGTACACCACGTTAGTAGAAGTTAAAAGGTCTTTTTCCACTTACAAATGGAACTTAGATGTTAAAAGAAATCGATTAACGACTGAAAATATTGAAAAATAATAGTATGTTAGAAGAACACGACTACAACATAGCAGCTTTAATTTCATTTTATTTTTAACCGACTTCAAAAAAGCAGGAGGTTCTCAATTCGACTGTATTTTGTTATATTTGCTACCTCAGAACTTTCGACTGGGTGAACCGATTTTGATGATTTTTTTTTATTTGAATGCTGGTACTTCCCGTGTAGTCTTATTCAGTTTGGTCCAGTTCTGACAATGGCATTCGATAGTTGAGTTTTTTTTATTATGTTTCAGAAAGTAGTAACTCGTTTATTTATACAATACATTTCTGTTTATAAGAGTTATTTAATATTTTTTAAAGTACATGTAAAATAAATGACCTATTATATATAGCGAAAATTTTCATTTTGTTTATTTAGTTTAACCCTCGAAAAACTTATTATTAACAATAACCCATTTCCCAAAATCCCGGGAAATCCCGAGTCATATCCATGTTGCATAACGTTTGAGGTCGTTCACCCCAAATTGCAACCTAGATACAAGTTTTCACAGGTAGAAAATGCATAAAATACGTAGCATGCGGAAGTACTAAAAGTAATTTTAACAATTTTTATTATGAATGATTGTGTTGCTTAACAGCGAGAATGAATTCAAACAGTGAAACAGTGAACGAGAAGATCATTGATTAGGAGCAAGATATAATCAAATAAAAGTATTAACAAAGAAAGAAATCTTGACTAATTAGTTTGCGTATTGAACTAAGGCTGTCACAAAACAGATCGACGAGACCGTGACGTTTACACAGCTGATTAAAAGACCGAGCAGCTCTTATAAGAAAGGATTTGTTTCTATAATTACTGTGAGCGCAGGGATCATATTTGAATGAAGTGATCACTAAGACGCCAAGGTATCAAAAATAGATGTAAAGTTTAAACCAATAAAAACAATTCACAATAGATTCTTTCATGATTAAAGTACACCTTCACTCCGACCTTTTTAGTGGTTGTTGGCGTGGTGGGCACGACGACACACGACCACTTTATAGGCTCTTGGCGTTCAAAGGGTAAAATAACGCTTGGGTTTCTTTTACCATTTTTGATTATGAACGAACTAGTAACAACAATTTAAAATTGGTTAACAACCATGCATTCGCACCAAAATTCTCATCTAATTATAATAAATCTATGATAACTAATAGAGTTCTTATATCATTTGATAGGTCTTTTAACGTGACCTACTTCTTAACTAATACCCAGCTATGTACGTTATACCGAGAACACTTGTGTTGTGGGTGGAATGAGCTCCTTGCCGAGATTTTCCCAATGAGCTACAGCATGGGACTATTTAAAAAAATCGGCCAAGAGCGTGTTGGGCCATGTTCAGTGTAAGGTTGCGCAGTTGGCCAATGAACTCAATAAAAAAAAAACAATAACAAGCAAAAGGGAATACCTCCACAGCGTTTTATACGTCTTTTACCAAGAATTAAATATTACGATAACTCAAAAACAGTTTAACTGATCATGCCCGCTATAGTTTTCGTTGAAAGTCTTTGTTAAGCTTTACTTTCACAATTATTTCACATTTTTGGACCCATCATAGTTCAAAAGTTAAAGGGGTGGGGGGGAGGCGACACATTTTTTCTTTTGGAGTGATTATTTCCAAAAATATTCACTTTATCAAAAAAAGCTTAATGAAGACCTCTACTCATTTTTAAAGAACTATCAAACAACATCGCGCACCATAGGATTGGAGCAAAAAAAATGCATCTCCACTTTACGTGTAGGTGAGGTACACTTTTTAAAAAAGTCTACGACTTCCTCATATTTATTGATTTACATTATCCATACCAAATTGCAGCTTTCTAGCACTAACAATCACAGAGCAGAGCCTCGGACAGGCAGACAGACAGACAGACGGACATGGCGAAAGTATAAGGGTTCCTAGTTGACGGAACCCTAAAAAGGCGTGAAAAGGTTTCTCACGGGTCAGCAATGCTCGCGAGGGGCGCCTCTAGTGTTGCAAGCGTCCAAATCCGACGGTGAACACTTACTGTCAGGCGGGCTGTCAGCTTGTTTGCCACCATCGTGGTATAAAAAACTATACATATAAAAAACCAAAATGTCTTGAAAACGGACGGGCCCTATAAATGTAAAATAAATACTACTCTGGATTGGATCATATATCGACATTAAAGCATCGGGACCCTTAAGAAATCTAGGTCGACGCAAATCTGCTCAGAAATGTGGTATAGGCATAGGCTTAGTAGTTCTTATTATTATTTAAAACCGAGTATGACTAAAGAATTCAGTGTAAAAATACCGCCTCAAAGAAGTCGTAAAAAGAGTACTTTTAGCTAATTAAAATTTTATTAGGTATGTTACTCTTTAATTAGGTACGTCACCAAATGTATTTTGCAATATCAATGTGTGATGTACTCACATAGAGAAAAGAATTATACTTGTCATCCAAGCTACGGCAATAATGCACTATATGAAGAACGTCATGCTATTTTGGCATCACATTTTTTTGTGATACTAGCACTTAACTCCTTTTCATATAAAGTTTTCCAGGAAAGTTAGAGTGTATTCGGCTTGAGTCGACATTGAGTGGTATGACGATGGCGTAGGCCAGACTTGCTGTGTCGCTGAACCCTCGCTAAGGTGACCGGATCGCAGGGATAACGCTCCCGCAGCACTAAAGGTTGCCAGACACCCGTATACTTAAGTACCTCAGCTTTATCAAATAAAAATCTAGATGCAACGTTGCCTTTCATAATAAACATAGGATAAGGGTCGGTTGCACCATCCTACGATTACAGGCCGATCAACGTCAAATATGGCGCCGGCAGCTGTCATCTCATATAAACTTGTCAAACATTCCCATTCAGTGTCAATTCAAATGGCTCAGAGCGGGTTCGATCATCGATGTCAATACGACCGAGCAATACGAATCCAATTGTTAATCCTAAGACAACCCAAGATATTCCATACAATTTTGACTATTAAGTCTTTATTCTAGTCTGGTAGACTTTTTCCTTAGTCGTTTTAATTCCAGGCATAGAATAGAGCATATTTTACGGTTATATAGATAAGATGCAAACAATTATAACGTTTAGCCTCAGATTAAAGCGACTTTCAGACTTGACGGGCCGGTATAATAGATATGCGGTATTTTGTTCTTTGACGGGAGCTAACTTTTTTTATATAAGACGTCGGTGGCAAACAAGCGTACGCCCCGCCTGGTGGTACTCGTAAGCGCTCACCGCAGCCTATGGACGCCTGCAACTCCAGTAGTGTCTCATGCGCGTTGCAGACCCTTTAAAAATGTATACACTTCTTTCTTGAAGAATAGTAGTAGTCCCTCGGGAAAACCTCGGCAGGGAGCTCATTCCACAACCCAAGCGTGCGAGGGAGGAAATGCCTCTGAATCTGTGCCGTAACTTATGTGATGTCGCACAAATTTCCTCTCTCGACAGGGTGCTAGGTATCAGTAGTTAGTTATTACTTTTGTGCAGTACAAGTATATAAATAGTGAGTAATGTCAAGCGCCAGTAAAGAAGCGGTACAGAACCGACACACAGTCGGCACTGACGACTTTCGCCTCCGCATCGACAAGTCAGTAAGTCGCCGTAAGTTCAATTAACCTTTTCAAGCCTTTTTGTCCGTCAAAGCAGTGTAATAATTTAATAAGATCATAAAAGGCCTATTTTAGTTACGAATTCGCAGATACGTAAGAGTATTTGTCTTGCTATTGTGTTGTGACCCCTACCCACATACGGTCAGCTGCCAAAGCAACCGTAATGTAAAGGATTCTTAAATTTCCACTTAGTTATAATTGGCCTCTAACACAATATGTACGGTAGTCACCAGCATAAATATATGACTATGGGCAGAGCTGCAAAAATATCTGATCATCAATTGAAGTTATAATTATATGACGATACATAGCTGGTAAAAATATATGATCATTAATAGCCGGCAGAATTATCATTTCCCTGTTAACAGTATAAGTATCGGATCGGATCCAGTAAAAAATCTGATACCTAGGAAATCGAAAGTATGTGACATGTCATCAGCATAAATATGACTTGGGCAGAGCTGCAAAATTATCCATTCATTGAAGTGATAATTATATGCCGATACATAGCCAGTAAAAATAAGTGATGATTAATTAAATTATGTGAAATGTCACCAGCATGAATATCTATCCGCTGTGAATGCATTACCATCGGATCATCGGACATACATAATGCATAAATATCTGACACAGTTGACAGTAAAAATATCTCAAAATTCTGCAAGAATGAATTTTATGTGCCTAACATAGAGTCGTAATTAGAATAAAGTTGTGTGACGCTTCTTGAAAACAGTATTAACCTGTCATTGAATATCGCTCTCTCACGTTTTATGAAATGCCTTTGGCAGATTTCCATTGCGAAAAGGAACTGTTGATCTTATATTAGCTTTTGAATCAAGAACATGGTTTCAAGGGTTTTTATTTATTTATATTTATGGCGTTATTATTACGGAAAAAGAAATTGCTTGTCGTCAATTGTTAGTTATGTCAACTGTCACACACGAAAGACTGAATATTATTATTTCGCCGAGTCTAGTTTCTTATGAACAATTGCGTTAAAGTAAAATAACTATTGATTGTTTCTAATATTTAACGGTTGACTTTGACTCCATGGCGGCTTATCGCATCGATGTCCACTTAAGGCATAGAATTGTATCAATGCATGAAGACAATAAACCCGTTCAAGAAATAATGGATGTATTGGGTGTTACTGTAAGTTTCTATGCAAGTTTCATAATAGGTAACTTATTCATTTCATATACTTATTACTCTTAATTAATGGCATCTACCCGTTTCGATTTTAGAGAAATACCGTTGTATTATGGATTAAACGTTGGCAAGAAGAAGGCAATGTCGATCATCATAAAAGTTTAGGCCGCCCACGAAAAACGACAGCCCTTCAAGATCAAAACATTGTTAATTTGTACCATGAAAATCCCGCAACTTCTACCTTGACAGTCGCAAATGATAATGGGATTTCACGAGATAGTGTTCGTCGTCGGCTCAAGGATGCTGGCTGGAGAAATAGAGTGCCTGCTCGAAAACCAGTGCTTAAACAACGACACAGGGATCTCCGTTTGGCGTTTGCCGAACAATACATAAATTTTGATTTTAGGAACATCGCGTTTCTTGACGAAAAGGTTTTCCAGTCACAAATCTCCTAGACTGCTCTGGCAATTATTTGACTTATTATCGAACCTGTCAATCTTACGCTATAAAACGTGAGACAGAGATATCCAATGACAGTTTAATACTGTTATGTAATAATTAAATAATGTTAGGCACATAAAGTACATACTTGCAGAATTTTGAGATATTTTTACTGTCAACTGTGTCAGATATTTATGCAGCATGTATGTGATCCGATGGTAATGCGTTCACAGCGGATAGATATTTATGCTGGTGACATGTCACATAATTTAATTAATCATCACTTATTTTTACCGGCTATGTATCCGCATATAATTATCACTTCAATTAATGATCAGATAATTTTGCAGCTCTGCCCAAGTCATATATTTATGCTGATGACATGTCACATACTTGCGATTTTCTAGGTATCAGATATTTTTACTGGATCCGATCCGATACTTATGCTGTTAACAGGCAAATGATACTTGAATTTAAACTTTCGTGAGTCATTTCAAAATTATATTACGCAAACGGTTAGAACTCACGTATAAATTGTCACTCCGGGCGACATGTTTCGAACTCTTCGGGAGTTCTTCCTCAGGACGAGTGCACCTGCGACGAGCGCGCCTCGCACACTGACAGTCTCCCCGCCGCCCGCCGCAAAGCTCGCGTCGCACGCGCCGTCAGGGTGGGGGTAGGGGGGCCGTTCTGTGCTGCAGGCGTTGTTTGAGGTCGTGGTAGGAGATCATCCTCCCCGATCAAGGGCAAGCACACTGAACTCACTGTGTCCACGCGATTGTCATAACACACTTTTCGCTCTATAAGAGGACATGACATGTCGCCCGGAGTGACAATTTATACGTGAGTTCTAACCGTTTGCGTAATATAAGGCAAATGATAATTCTGCCGGCTATTAATGATCATATATTTTTACCGGCTATGTATCGTCATATAATTATAACTTGAATTGATGATCAGATATTTTTGCAGCTCTGCCCATAGTCATATATTTATGCTGGTGACTACGCATGAAAATAAGCTTAATAGGCTCTCTCCCAATTTTCTCAGGTACAATAAAATTTTCGCTAGTTATGACAATGAACTGAGAACTGAGACACAAACATGAAAGTCAATATGCTTTTTTGATATCTCATTGTACTTAAATTTTCTCAATGGTGCTATTTGGAAATACGAGTATATTTGTTAACTGTGACATGTAAACGAAAGAGCCTTACTTGAAGGATCCTGATCCTAATAATATTATAAATGGGCGGCGAGAAGGGGGGGGGGGCGACTTTTTACAGTAATCGACCTAGTCTCAAATTAAGCAAAGCTTGTATAGGTGAAAAACTTGAGAAGATGACTTGTATTGTACCTTTTTTTTTTGGGGAAATGGATTTACGCATCCTGCCTAGCCGGGGAACTAGGACGGGTATGACGGACTCCCGGGAACCGCCCGGACTACCGTCTTAAATCACCAGGGTATGCCCATCACGCAGCATTAGTGGTAGTGACACGGGATCGCCAAGGCACACAACCGCGAACACCGCCTGCTGCAACAGCCAAAGCTGTTTCCTCACTGCTGAGGCAAGCGCCTCCCACCCGTCGGCAAGCGTGCAGGGCGACACACTTGCCGACCAAAGGACCTCCACGCCGGGAGAGAGTGAAAAACCCCGGATTCACCCCCTCAGGTCCCCTTTTAATTTTTTATAGAGGTTTTCCCCCTCGCAGCCAGCACCCGGCCCCGGTGTCAGCCCCCGCTCCCGACCATAGCGGCCCTCTGCCGAAGTCAGGGTTACGGGTCCGTAGTTATTTTTACAGGCATACGGTATGGCCTGTCCCTTTTGCCGCACCTGGGGAGTCTTGCGACTCCCTGATGCGGAAACCCCCATCCCCCCCCCGTTGGTCGCATCTGGAGTGTCCTCCGCTAAAACAGAGGAACACCCATATAAATTTTATAGTGCCGCAAATATATACTGATTTTTGTGTTTTTATCAACAAATCCAGCATTTTGTCCTCCTAGCTGTGTTTCTTAAGCAAGTTCTATTTTCACGATTAATTTTTGTCATGCTCGAGTTCTGATGATGGGATCCATTAGGAATCGAGGGAACTCCTCAAATGTGAAAGGCACACAAATAGTGATTTTAGTATTTTCGTGAACTAATCAAGCATTTTCATTCATAAAAGTGACATTTGATGAAGTGGAACCGCTGATGATGATCAGAACGGAACTCTTCAACGACGCGTAGTTCACGTTTGGCGATCTGTTCTCTTCGTTTTGTTTGTCAAGCAAGCAAGGTTTTTCCATGATTCCATGAGGAATTGAGAGTACTTAGTCTTCTACCATTATAAACATACTTATAGCCATTTTTATTTTATTGTATGGAATCTAAGAGTGCACCATCTAAGTATCATAATCTTTCACCGGCCTCCCCCATTGAAGTCGGTTTTTTTTTCTTAAAAATTATTATGGGTGAAAACTGATGTTGCATTTAGAGCAAAACAACTTTGTCTCCCGTAGTTGTATATTAGGATATTCACTAATCCATGAGTTAATAGAATATTCACTTGAGCGTGAATTTTTCCCTCTAGTTTCAGTAGTTCGGTTGATTAGTCCGGGGCCGAACTACTGCCACGCTTTTGTTCCCGTTAGTTCGGTTATGACGTCAAACCGAACTATTGGGAAGTCTTGTATAGTTCGGTTAGTGATGTGCAAACAACTTTCATTGTAAAAAAAGAGGCCAAAAGGTAAACTTCTTAACCTACTGTTACGTTGGTAATCTAATCATTCTACAGTTCCTACTTTATGACATTGTTTCTTGTCATATTTCATGATTTTAGGTAAACAGGAAGTATTGTTTCGTATTACTCACGTTTCGAATTTAAAAACGTGAGAGACCTGTTTAAATATATCTAATACGAAAAAGTCGAAGAATCAATTCATCATCTCCCTGCCCTTATCCCGCTTATGCAGGGTCGGCGCAACATGTTTTCTTCTTCCATTCCTCTCTATTATTCGTCACTTCAGCGCTTACTCCTTTCTTTCTCATATCCTCTCTCACACAATCCATCCATCGCTTTTTGGGCCTTCCAATCGCTCTTCGTCCTTCTACATCCAACCCTAATATTCTTTTATCAATATGAAATTCATCCCACTTCATTAAATGTCCATACCATGCTAACCTACTGCTCCTCATTTTCTCTGTCACGGGTGCCACTTTCAAACTTCCCCTTATATACTCATTTCTAATTCGATCTTTCCTCGTCACTCCACACATCCATCTCAGCATTCTCATCTCAGCTGCGTGCACTCTTCTTCGTCGAAGAATCAATTATATTTTATTAAAAAAATCCAATGGATAAAACACTTTTTAATTTTTTATTTAGCATCCTTAACCGTACTTTTGAGTCGTTTTAATTCTCAGTAGTTCAGTGTTACGTCATAACCGAACTAATGGGCTCAAAAGTGTGGCAGTAGTTCGGGCCCGGACGAATCAACCGAACTACTGAAATTAGAGGATTTTTTCTTGGGCGACATGATTATTTTGGGGTTCGTAACAATCATAGCGGAATATTACCTCATATATTATTATACTTACTCTAGCATATGAATGGCATTTACAGTAAATTATAATTTTGTTTGAAATGATATCCGCATACATATTACCTTAAGACGCTTGATATCAGGTGTGATATCGAACCTTTTTAGAGTAATCGAGAATTTTCAATGAGCACATGTATTATTATATGGACATCTTTTTCATCGTATCATATGAAATCCCTATTATCTATTACGGGTATGTTACATATTTAAAACGTGTAACACAAACAAACAAATGTCTATTCAAGCACGTCACAACTACGTACAACAGGTCATTTTCTCAAGTTTTTTTACCTATACTATGGGTACTAAACGACGATATACATACTTATATAGATAAATACATGCTTAAATACATAGGAAACATCCAAGACTTTCTACACAAATAATGCCCCGTCCGGGATTCGAACCCGGGACCTCCGGCTTCGTTGGCAGGGCACTGCCAACTAAGGCAAAGTGGTCGTCAATTGCACATGGTTGTAAACTTAGTTGACTAATAAAATAAACGGACCAAAACAGTTTTCACTAATGGAATTATAACAAAGGGGATCTATCTATACATATAATAAAGCTGAAGAAAGTCTAAAGCTTGTACATGAAATATATTCGAAAAAAAATTTGGTTTGGGATACTTACAATCGACAACAGAACACGTTCCAACAGTTTTTAGAATTTTTTTCTGTTTACCTATTTGCCTGTTTACCTGTTTGTCTGTTTACTTGACCACGCATCACGTGCAAACAGCTGAACGGATTTTGATGCAAACTTTACTAAACTGTCGAGAAATCCCCGGCCAGGTTATAGGCTATAAAAATCGTGCAGAGTTGGGTTAAATAGGGGTAAAAAGAGGGGTTGAATTTTGTATGGGAACTCCTATAATCCGTGTGTTACAGGTTTGAAAATTGGTAAGCATATACTTGATGACAAAAGAAAAACATCCTCATTCAAAATTTGTGAAATCTTAAGATAAAAACTGAAAACAAGTAAATTTTTAACAAAAAATATTGACTCCAAACTTTGCCAGACCCCATCCTCTTGGTATATAATTTGAGGGGTTCCTTATTTTTTGCCTTACCCCATCCTCTTGGTATATAATTTGAGGAGTTCCTTCGATTTTTCCAAGATCCCGTCATCAGATCCAGACTTGGTAACAATGGGACCAACTAGAAAACACACCCTTACAAACAAAAAAAGATTTTTTGAAATCGGTCCACTAGTCTCCGAGTAATCAGTGAACATAAAAAAAAATATTCCGTCGAATTGAGAACCTCCTTTTTTGAAGTCGGTTAAAAAATAAAGTAAACGCAAGCGCTGCGCCGCGGCGCTGTCTAGTGTGCGCGCCAGCCACCACGGTCTCTTCAAATATTGAACACTATTATGATTTAGCCCTGTGACCTTAAACCCAAATTTCAGCCCCGTTTCTTAGATTCAAAAACTACTTATGAACTTTGTAATCCTACAAAACATACGATTACAATGTTACTTTTGCCGTTCACATCATGTGCACTTACTTTGTACCATATCCCACTAATATTTTAAATGCAAAAGTTTAGATGTTTGGATGTTTGTTACTCCAATACGCAAAAACGGCTAAATAGATTAAGATTATTTGTATACTAATAGTATATAATCTGGATTCATATGCTTAAATACAAAAGCAGTCGTTTCAATGCACACTTATTACGCAAAAACGGCTAAACAAATTAAGATGATTTGTATACTAATAGTATATGATCTGGATTCAATACAGAAACAGTTGTTTCAATGCACACTTTGTATCGTCGGTGTACCATTTAATTTTTTCCTTTATTATTTTTTATAATTGGTGACCCTTCACACCATAAAAACTATTTGATATAAGAGATCACTTGAGCTGGGCACTGGGCAGCCCAATCGTCAGCATTGACAGTTGGAGCACCTTAGATCTATGCTTATGCATCTATCTATACGCTACCTCACATAAGAAGCCTGCTCTGTTGGGACGCTCGGCCCTAGGCCTCGCGTGCCTTGCCGCTCGCCTTCATCCCTCAGCCTTACATAAGGTGCCCGCTCAGTGTGAATGCTCGGCATTTGGCCTCGCGTGCACTCTGCATCGGCCCTTCAGTCATCCCTACATGAAGAATCTACTCTGTTGGGAGGCTCGGCCTTCGGCCTCGCGTGTCTCGCCTCTCTGCTTCGGGCCTTCGGCCTTCAGCCGTGCATAAAAAGCCTGCTCTGTATGATTACTCTCGCATGCCTTTCCGTTCTGCTTCCGGCCTTCGGCAATCATACTTACATGAGGAACTCGCTCTGTTGGGACAACGTTTTACGGCAGACCTGCGTAGCGAGACATTTATCATTGTACATGTAATGTTTTTGATGAGATTCATTCGTCTAGAATCGTTACATTTGATATTCCGAAATAAGCACTTAGTTATTCGCTTTGACAATATTTAGGATTTCTAGAGAATGTCATATTGACTGCAATAATTTCTTAAGGGGGTCAAGAAGGGTGAAAGATTGTATCATCATCTGAGGCGTTACAGCCGCGGGTGCAGCCCTTGCCTGGTCAAGCAAATCTCTCCAGTCTGATCGAATCGTGGCTTTCCTTCTCTAACATGTTACCCATAAGGTCCTGGTGCCCTTTTTGACGCCGTCCAACCATCTGAGCTTGAGAAAGATTGTATGAGAAAAAATAATAATTCTAAGGCGAGAACGAGTTCTTCGCGGAAGAAGTCACGAGCAAAAGCTAGTACAATATAAATGTAGTCTAATTCATACACATTTCAGCCCTTAGGTGGTTGCAAGAAGGTTGAAATTTTGTTAGGGGAACAAATATTTAAGCAGCTTAGCAGTAAACTAAAGGAAACTTACTTCAGTGTTTTTGAAAAGTCACGGACTGAAGGAGTGAAAACGGGGTTTAAAGTTCATTTAGGGAGCAATATTAAAAAAAAAAGACACTTGATGCTTCGTGTATATTTAGATAGAAAATCAAAGTCCGTGTTTATAAATTCGGGATCTACGGGGCTGAAAAGGGGTCGAAGGTTTTTTAAGGAGGCAATGTTTTTTAACTAAATACTTTTAACTTCGCTTTGAGATCTAGCAGTAAAATATAACGGAGAGGTGAAAAGGGTGTTGAATGTTTGTGTGGGGAGCAAATATTTTGTAAATGTGTATTAGTCATCTAGTAGACTAAACAATAAAATACAAGAATACTATATTCTTACTCTACAGCTGACTGAACCTGAACGTACACTTAATCTCAAAAACTACTGTTATTTTATTATTAGGTGCTTTGGTATTTCCAATAAAATAAAATTCACAATGTAAAATAAAAATGAACCACTAGAGATACGAGTATATTCGCGGTATATTGATTGAAATCATTCCTTAAGGAATTGGAAGATATAGGAGAGCAATAGTTAAACCTGCGCCTTAAACAATATATTGCAATTATTTGTCTAAGACGACAACAGTTCTATGTGAACAAAGTCGTGGATAAGAGCTAGTGAACGTATAATTGACAGATTATAATGCTGGAAACCAGATTAGGTATCTGAAAAATATGCAAGATGCGTTAAAGCAAATTCGCAAGCTCTGATACTCGTACATAACTCGATGACAATTTGTTAAACACCAAATGTTTACACTTAGATATGAATAAATTATACTCGTAGTTTGGTTCTCAGCCAGTTGTTGTTGTAAATACATACTCCAGGTGGATTTTATAGCGCGATACAATTGACATCGGTTATCTGGATGGAATCCAGGCAAGCGCCGCGTGTGGCGTAGTCGACCTTGAAACGTATTTAGGGTTAATCGTGCCACTTAATATTCTTATAGGGTTGCCTACAGGCCACAGCTGATATAATATGCAGGATCGCTTCTCGTAACAAATGTATTTCATATCGTTGATAGGCGCTTTTATTCAAGGGCATAATTTACTCTTTTTTGAATTTTGCTTACTCCGGATGGGACTCTTGAATCCGATAAACAAAGTGTCTCCAATTTTGTTTGCGCTGTATTATAGGTCGATTCACAAGAGGTGGCTCGGAATGTCTATGAAATTAATGACAGTTACATACATTTTCCGCGCCAGCTCTTGTGAATCGACCTATACCGCGGAACCAAACTAAAATTCCAAATATTGAGAAAACACATATACTAGCGGCCGCCCAGGTCTTCGTCCGCGTAGATTTTAGATAATACAAAGACGTAAATGAGATTTTCTTTCTACTGTAAGTTGTCAGATGCTTTTCATCTTTGTGAAAAAATACTCAGAAGATATTGAGCGACTAACAGACGTGGAGTTATAAAATGGGGATATCGAGCATTATTCCATAAGAAGACAAAACTGGCACTTTAAACGCCTACCGGACTATTAGAAGAAGAGACGGGCGCAGTTCCCGACACTGGTCAAAATTAAATCCAGAGGATAGTGTTTCAAGGCATAGCAATAAATAACCCAAACCTAAAATGTGCCGAACTGCGCACCCACTGCGCACCAGCCAAAACTAAGTGCACGTAAGCGAATTCATACATGCGATTAGTATTTTGGTGTGCGGGCTGCTATTATAGGGATTAAATATTTTTATTATAGAATGTCATCGCACCGCTCTCCGTCGGCAGGGTACATCCTCACACCTTAGAACCTAAATTTAGGTTTATTCTTAATACTTAAGTTACGGTACAGTTTCAGAGGAATTTCCTCCCTCGGACGCTGCGATCGTGGAATGAGCTCCCTGCCGAGGTTTTCCCAATGGACTACAGTATGAGTTTTTTCAAGAAAGGAGTGTATAAATTCTTGAAAGGTCGGCAACGAGCATATTGACACCCCTAGCAGTTGTAGGCGTCTATAGGCTGCGGTGACCCTTACTATCAGTACGCTTGTTTGCCACCGACGTGGTATAAAAAATGTTTCAATCCTCTAGATTGCTTAACCTTGAAACATACATAGAATTAAAAAACATAGACTTTTGATGTGCTGATAACCAAAGAAATGAGAATTCAGATACAAAGAATGGAATACATGAATGGCTGAGCTCACTACCTTAAGCTGAAACTGAGGGCCTAGTTACTGCCGCCTACTGAAAGGTATCTAAAATGCACATAGAGGTACATATGCGTAACATCTTACTTTTATTAACCGACTTCAAGATTTCAAAAGAGGAGGTTATCAATTCGGTTGTATGATTTTTTTTTGTAATGTTTGTTACTCCAGAACTCCGTCATTTCTGAACCGATTCTGAAAATTCTTTTTTGATTGTAAATATATACATATATCCAAGTTGGTCCCGTTTTTGTCAAAACGCAGTTCTGATGATGAGATCCACGAGGAATCGAGGGAACTCCTCAAATCTTAAAAGCAAACATATAGTGATTTTTGTGTTTTTATCAACAAATCCAGCATTTTCATACAAAAATGTGACATTTTATGAAGTGGAACTGCTGATGATGATCAGAACGGAACTCTTCAACGACGCATAGTTCACGTTTGGCGAATTATCCTCTTTGCTGTGTTTGTTAAGCAAATTAGATTTTCAAGACAATCATTTGTCAAGCTCGAGTTCTGATGATGGGATCCATGAGGAATCGAGGGAACTCCTCAAATGTAAAAGGCATACATATAGTGATTTTAGTATTTTCATAAACAAATCAAGCATTTACATTTATATAAGTGACATTTGATGAAGCGGAACTGCTGATGATGATCAGAATGGAACTCTTCAATGACGCATACTTCACGATTGGCGATTTGTTCTCTTCGTTATGTTTGTCAAGCAAGCTAGGTTTTCAAGACACATTTTTGTCAAGCTTGAGTTCTAATGGAGGATTCCATGAGGAGTTGAGGGTACTTAGTCTTCTACCATTATAAACATACTTATAGCCATTTTTATTTCATTGTATGGAATCCAAGAGTGCACCATCTAAGTATAATAATCTTTCACCAGCCTCCCCCATTGAAGTCGGTTTTTTGTTTTCTTCAAAATTATTATATATTAACTTAATTGTACGAATCGAACTATTTTGTTAAATGTTTTTATTTTCTTCTTTTATTCGTAAGTAACTAATCTAATCTGATAGCTAGTTGTAATAAATACATGTTGTTTACCTGGATATAATCGGGTTTCCTACGGGATAGGCTTTGCCTAGTATAGGACCGGTTACCTATCACGCCTAAAATTGTTGAAATGTCGAAAACGAAACGCCCTTTTTCATTTTATATTTTTTTATTTGTTCCAAGTTTTATTTTCTATTGACAGATTTTTTATGTTGTAATTTTTATATGCCAGTTGATTTATAATCCCAGTGATAATAATTCCGTACGTTAATTTGCGAAATAAGTAGGTTTTTTGTCCGTAGTGTTAAAATACCGTAAAGTAATTATCCAGATATTTCTTAAGATGTTCGATTTATGCAACATGTTAGCAAAGCAGCAGTACTGTGTTATTTGTTAAGCTGCGATGTTGAGTACTTTTGACCCGGCAGCGAGTCGACGGAGCCCCGCTTTACTTTCCGCTCTGCGGGACACAAGCTAACGAACGAACCTACCTAGGGAAAAAAATTGTAAATTTGAGCAATTAAGACCCGCCAGCGAGTCGATGGCTATTTTCTACTCCCGCATGACACAAGGCAAAGAACGAACCTAGTTAATTCTTCTTAACTGACGTATATTTTACGGTATATTAAAATTGTAATTATAATTATGAATTGTAGCTTACGTGTACGTTGACAAATGTGAAAATAGGGAATGTAAAGTGGCCTTTTGAGTTGTGGACAAGTGACATTATTTCGAATAATGGTTGCGAATTATGAATTGCTTTCGGTCGATACAAACATACGAAAAAAACAATTCATCGATAGGTTACCGTAATAACTATGTACCTACGAGTAATACAGAAAATGGCGCAATCTAAATCTTGCAGATTCTGTATGTCATATTTCGAATGATTTTAGAATCTAAACGAATAATGACGGCCTGTTTAGCCTAGTTGGTAGTGACACTGCCTCCGAAGCTAGAGGTCCCGGGTTCGAATCCTGGCCAGGGCATTATTTGTGCATTTAGTACGGATGTTATCTATGTATGTAAGAATGTATGTATCCATATAAGTATTTATATCGTCGTCTAGTACCCATAGTACAAGCTTTGCTTAGTTTGGGACTAGGTCAATTTGTATAAGATTGTCCCCCAATATTTATTTATATAAACTAGTCTAGATTTTATAAGGTAATTAAATAAATGTTTTAATTTTTTTATTGCTCGGATGCTATCATTAAACTAGCCCAACCGCTTACAATTAACAGTCAGCGGATGATATTTTAATTGCCTCAGCTATTTCACTTTTGCGCTCGCAGCTTTGCTACCAAAACAACGGTTTCGTGTTTCAGTGTAACTATATAACGACCTCTATTTATTTACCAGTGGAATACGGAGTATGTTCAAGAATACTCTGTTCTTTTCTCTAGATTCGATTCTCAGCACCTTGCTAAAATCCGTCATATTTAGTAATGTAGCTATGATAGAACATACCTTTTGGCTTAGCACATTTTAATGCAGTAGCCACAAATATTATTTCGCGTAGGGGAATAAACATTTAAAAATGGATCTGACGGTGATATAAATAATTGGTCATCTGATCATCGAGGCATCTACGGAACTACCCAAATACTCGTAATAGGTATAGGTAAAAAACTTAAGAAGATGACCTGTTGTATGTAGTTGTGACGTGTTCGAATAGACATTACATATTTAAAATCTGCAACACAAAACAAACGCCTATCCGAACACGCTACAACTACATACAACAGGTAATCTTCTTAAGTTTTTTTACCTATACTTGTATCGCGATACAGCGATTAGGCTATTTTATGTAGTAGGTTTTGTGTTTAAATCATATCTAATCGTTCAAGCAGGAAAAGACAGAGAAGCATAGGTAGTGGGAAAAGATAAAGTGCTACTATTTATTTCAACCTTGCACTTTCGTATCTCGACTACATGCTGAATTTGTCGACTTCCCCATCTTAATTTGTCCACTTCATATCTCCTCCACATTTCCAACTGGCCTATTTTGTATCTCGTCCACATTTCCAACTCGTCCACATTCCGAACTCGTCCGCGTTCGTGTCAACTCGTCGACGTACCCACTTCTTTCACATCAATATCACGTCTACAATCATACGTAGGGCTGTCCCATATAAATAGATGTACTTAATTGGTAAACATGGGTTAAAAATCCGTTTAAGCTACATTGCTACCAAACTTTATCCGCTGTAACCGCCCACATACTGGTCGGCACACATAACACACCTTTTTTGCTATCGATGTGGAAATGCGTTACGCATACCCCCTGGTCTGGGAAACCTGATGGCGGGTTATGTGTGACTCTTCTCCCGCACCATCTCTGAACGAAATGGAGGGGAGAATCCTACCCACTAAAACCACACCGGCGTTTACCCTCTTGGATGGGGGCGCCAATGGGATCGCGAAACATCGACGCCCCCCGTACACATAACACACCTGTGCCAAGCGGATTTCCACGTTAAAAAGATGCAGGATTTGTCTTTAGTCGCCAGTTAGTCGAACCAGTTTTGTTTATCTTGTCATAAAGTTCAGTAATTTGCCTCCTCTTAAGGGTTCGGTAACCAATGACGATAAAACATGAATTCTGATTACGTGTCCGATTTCAACTTTTTATATTAGAATGGAGATATCCAAGTGGGTTTTTTATGTGAGGTAAATATACGTAATTTTTGTATACTTACCAGTATTCAACCCTACCATGAACGAGAAGTGATGTCGACGAATTAGGAATGTGGACGAATTGGGATTGATGACGAGCTGGCAATGTCGACGAGGTTGAATGTAGACGTTTGTGATATGGACAAGTTGGGAATGTGAACCTTATAGAATGTGGGCAAAGTGATTGGTAAATTGTCACGTACTGCAAACATCTGATAAAATTATTGCTTTCATAGCCAATGTGTGAGGCATATTAAAATGTAAAACATTTCCCGGATTAATTATCGAGAAAGTACCAAGTTGATTTAATATATTGGGATTACTGGCAATTGCGGGACGGTAACCGTATCTGAAGACCGTGATTTCATTACCTACTTGCTCCATATAGAAATTTTTTTTTGATTGTGAAAATCCTTCATAGACATGATTGATGTGCGAGGGTTATACATAGCCAGTTGGGCCAAGTAAAATACGGATCTCATAATCTACGGATATTGTACAAACTAAAACAAGCTTGTTGCAAGAATTTAAGATATTTTGATGTGTAAAGCGCAATTATTTGAAATTGGGTTCGAGTAAAGATTCTGAATATAATACAGGGAGTATTTTCATTTATCTTTATATATATAATTCTTCTGTACGTGTGTTTGTCACCTAACTCCTCCTAAATGGCTAGACCGATTTGGATAAAATTTTGTGTGTATGTTTGAGTAGATTCCTGGATGGTTTGAAAATACAATTGGACCCGGTAGGTGGCGTCTATATCGCGTTTTCATGAAAAAACGTACATATCTGCTGAACAATTCTGTACTATAGATGGCGTTGATATTAATTCTTTGGCATTTGACGTACGGTACGCAATAATACAATGCGAAGTGCCTTGCTTCATTGACATATTTGGAATAAATTGAGGAAATATAGAATATAACTCTAACCTGTAGTAAGTTCTACAGCATAAGAAAACACGAGTTTTGAGTAGGCTTTATATATCCGCAACACCAGTAAAATAACTAATCAGCAAATAAACGGTCTGTTTACAATGTTTACATGAATGACAGACGTGGTGTGTCATTTTTAATATATTTTTGATGGGGACCTTTTCACGATTAAATTTATTTTATACTTTTATTGTTTGTACTTTGCTTGAATATCTTAGATTAATAATACCAACAGATCCGTAGTGTTAAGGAAGATGATTTTTCATACAGTTGACTCTTTGAATCCTTATGGTAAACTAAGATGAGTTTGAACGGGACAGATATTACGATCTATATTGTCGACTGTTGACGAACTGTCTCCATATAGAAGGACACCAAATGTCAAATCTCATACAAACCAAAACGTCACAAACGTCATTGCAGTACAATTTGCAGTTATGAAAACGGAGACACTGACATGTTAATACCTGTCAGATATCACTTATCTGTCTCTCTCAAACTTACTGATTGTGCATTAGTGTGAAAACATCAGATGTACAGAAATCGTTCAACTTAAAATGAGCGGATCTGCTTTACTCTGATATCTGTGTTCAATATTCATTAATATTCACTTGATACGGATCGTGATATGAGTGTATGGCGTGATAATATTCACCGTGTAAAAGGCCCCAAGGTGCAGCATTCCTAGAGTGGCGGTGGAGATACTGCGATCGCCAACCCGCATGCCAAGCGTGGCGATTATGGCATTTACCCCCCATGAAATTGGGGGAGGCCTATGTCCAGCAGTGGACCTCCTAGGGCTGATATGGATGGATGGAAAAGGCCCCAATGGGCTTAATAAATTACGTCAATATTAAATTATCATCTCCACGTCCACCACCACCACCACCACCATATCAGCCGAAGGTCGTCCACTGCTGGACATAGGCCTCGCCCAAGTTCACGGGGGGTGTATGCCATAATCGCCACTCTTGGCATGTGGGTTGGCGATCGCAGTATCTCCACCGCACTCCAGGGATGCTGCTGCCCACATCATTTCCACATCATCTTTACTAAATACAAACTCATTTAAGCCTACTTCTTCGTCGTTCGTCGGAAGTGTTGGTCTACCTACTCAGCTCACATCAGCGCGTGGGCCTAAATGAACACTATGAAATAATATATGTTTTCTCAAACATGCAATGAAATTACGTCATCGCGTGCGTTATAAACAGGCTTCAAAGTCTCCTGTTGCAAACGGAACAACTCGGGAGAACTGTAAAGGAATTTCATACAAAATTGAAGGCCTGCCGGGAAGTATTATTTCAAAATTTATTTGGAATAAATTGAGGAAATATAGAATATAACTCTAACCACAAGTTATACAATACAGTGTATAAGTTCTACAGCATAAGAAAATACGAGTTTTGAGTAGGCTTTATATATCCGCAGCACCAGTAAAATAACTAATCACCAAATAAACGGTCTGTTTACAATGTTTACATGAATGACAGACGTGGTGTGTCATTTTTTATTTATTTTTAATGGGGACCTTTTCACGATTAAATTTATCTTATACTTTTATTGTTTGTACTTTGCTTGAATATCTTAGATTAATAATACTAAATGTGTCCACCATCAGATCAGCTTGATAGTAACATATTAATGCTTTGTCGCCGAACTTCCATAAGTATGCTTTCAGCTTAATAGGATACCATGGAGGATTGCAAATTTGAGGAATTTTACGAACAACTTAATAAAAAGCTTACGAAACGGGAAGTTATTGGAAAATGCAATTAAGTAACCGTTGTCGCTCGGAAGCGGCAATCACGGCATATTTTTAAAAAGACGAACGTTTATTTTTAAAATGAATTGCTATTTCACCAATAATACCAAATTGGAAGCCTGAAAGGATTAGCGGATTTATTGGTGAAACCAATAATAAAAGGTTTTTTTTCGTAACACCTATATAACCTTTCATGCATGGTTTCGATTGACATTTCATAAAGCGCTTTGATAGATATTCCACAAAGCGCCGCGGTTTCAGTGCTATATAGTTTTATTTGCCGAGATTATTTTCCGTCGTTTAATTTATGCCTTTTTCTCTTTGGTTAATTACTTTTTATCGAAACCAACACAAACAATGGCTTATTGAGTTTTTCAATGAATACCTTTGTCTATAAAGTTTTGTTTATGCTCGTTCTGCCTATAATGTTGCAAGAAATATTATTCTGGGATCTGTTCTGTTGGAAAGTTCACGTATATAGTTTTTTTTTCGAGACTTTAGAAGAGGCTTTATTTATTTGTGTGCTGAGTACTAAAAGATGATTCCCACTAGACTAGACCGTTCCGTTTAAGGGCCGGGCCAAGACCGGGCTGCTTCCGAGCCTCGGCCGTAGCTAGATCGGCCGTCAAACGCTTGTGTTGCCTGTTGACCTAAAAGCGGCCGGGCCTGCCTGTGTTATCCAAGTACCATTTATGTCAAATTTGTACTTTTTTCGTAGGTACCGGAATGACAGCTATCAAAATAACAGCGATAATTTTTATTTTATTTTATTAAAAATGGGATTGCTCTTGGCCAGCATCTAGCCAGGGGGCAAAGATGAGGCCGACGATGAAGCGAGCTCACCCAGAAGATTCCTATTCACTCGTGCCTTAAAAAGGTCCAGGTTATTGAACTCGGAAATACAGACTCCGGCAGAGAATTCCAAACCTAAGTGAAAGTAAGAATCCAAGTTCTTCCTTACACTTAACGAGAATTATCGCTCGTGCTGGTTCAGACTTCTTATTCTGGTATTATCAATTTATAACTATCATCTACTAACTACTACAAATTTTACTTTGTTTGCAATAGGTCAAAGTACTGTTCATATGTAGATTGTGTAATAACAGTACAGTGGCCCCCCACACGGTGGACCTATATACAGTCAGCTGCAGAGAAACGTGACCATAGAAGTTTATAGGCAGCCCCCCCCCCTGCATATAAACCTTTATGGTCACGTTTGGCACAGGGGGGGGAAGATTCATCTGCAGCTATACGTATAAGTACTGCCACCAATCGAGATAGATTCGTTGGAATTGGGCCTAATCACATAGGAGGACCCGTTGCCTGTTTTTAAGACGCCCAAATGTATAGTCCGTAGTAAAGAGTATTCAGGATATCGACGGCCTAACGGACGATAAGGAAGTTCTATTTGTGAGTGTCTCGAAAAAAAAGATATTAAATTTATTTTATGCGTTGTCTACCTGCCACCGAACTATAGCACAGAGCAATATCTAAACGTATTAGACTGTATCAAAAGTGCCATGTGTAAATTAGATTCTGTAAACGCTGTACTGATAGGTGACTTTAACCTTAATTCTTTCAACCAAAATGTGCATAATCAATTTGATTGTTTTACTTCCTTCTGTAACAGTGCAATAGGATAAGGAATGTACACGGAGGCATCCTGGATCTTGTCCTAACTAATATATGTACTGAAGACATTAGTGTACAAAGCACGGATGATTTGCTAGTCCCTGCGGATGCCTTCAATCCGCCACTTTGAATTAGTCTGCTGTTAAATCGGGCCGAACATTTGATAACCGTAGAGCCGAGTTCATCTAGGAATAGGTGTGATCCGCAGTGGCCCCGTTGGAATTTTAAAAAGGCTGACTTGTCATCAGTTTACTTAGAAGTCGCTAACATTGACTGGTCAGCTCTATTTTAGCAAAATGATGTTAATAGCGCAGTCGATATGTTATATGGTAACTTATATAACGTACTAAATCGCTATGTTCCAGTTCGCAAACCCCCGCGAAATAGCTCACGACGTCACTATGTGTACCCAGTTTGGTTCACAGCCGAAATTATTAAATACATAAATCTGAAACATTTTAATCTTGTTAAGTTTAAAAGTAACGGGCTAGTTTTTAATAAGGAACTGTTTAAGTACTACCGGACCCTCGTTAAAGAATTAATGGTGACGGCACATGAGCAGTACCTAATACGGAGAACGGAGCAATCCATCAGTAAGGATCCTGCTGCCTTCTGGAAACACATAAAGGATAGGCGGAGCCATCGGCGGCTATACGGCAAATGGTGTTGGCTTGGCGGAACAAGATGCGGTGCAGGCATTTGCCGCGCACTTCAGCTCTGTATTCCACGCGAACACCCCCATTCTGGATGCTGATGGTGCCGCTCGAGATGCAGCCGGGGGTTCAGACTCCGTTTGTATAAGTCTGAATTATATTTATCTGTCGAATTTACTCGCGTTGTTAAAAAATTTAAAGCTACTGCTGCGCCAGGTCCTGATGGTATCCCTTGATTTCTTGTCAAAGACTGTGTTTCAGTGCTGAAGGATCTCATTCTTTTTATTTTTAACTTAGTATTACGTGAGGGAGTCTATCCGAGTTTATGGAAAGTGTCTAGAGTAACACCTGTTCCAAAGTTAGCTACCGCCACGGATATAACAACATTCCGACCCATAGCCATTCTGTCGGTGTTTGGCAAGATTTTTGAGGGAGTTGTTAACAGGTGCATTGCGCCTGTTATATGTAGCCGGTTAGCTGATGCGCAGCACGGTTTTCGTACAGGCCGGTCTACTACTACCAACGTCGTCAACTTTGTAGATTATGCTTTGCTCCAATTAGATGAGTCCAGGCAAGTAGACGCGGCCTACTTCGATTTTCAGAAGGCGTTCGACCTAGTTGATAACGATATACTTTTGAGAAAGTTATCTGCGTTTGGGATCTCGCCAATATTGGTCAAATTATTTGGCAGTTATTTGCGAGATCGCCGACAGTATGTGCAATTATCAGGCCACCAATCAGATGAGTATTTTACCAGATCTGGAGTAAGTAAAGGTAGTACGCTAGGACCTACCCTATTTCTAGTGATGATTAATGACTTACCTTCAGTCGTAAGCAAAGTCAAATGCCTACTGTTTGCTGATGATCTGAAGCTTTTTTATGCTGTTAATTCAGATACGGACTGTTATATTGCAGCGCGATATTAATGTTGTCGTGAATTGGAGTCGAAGAAATCGTTTGTCTTTTAATGGGGGAAAATGTAATTTAATGACTTTCAGTCGGAGCAAATGTACCATAAGTTATTCCTATCAGCTCGATGGCGCGACTTTAAAGCGCGTTGAAAATATCCGGGACCTAGGCCTCCAGTTGGATACTAGGTTAGATTTCCATACCAATATTCAGGATACCGTAAAAAGCGCAAATAAAATGTTAGGCTTTGTAATTCGCACAGCGCCACAATTTACTAGCACAGCAATACCAATCGTGCTTTATAATGCCTACGTTCGCAGCAAGCTAGAGTACTGCTCGGTAATTTGGGACCCAGTTGAGCAGAATTATAAACTCTTATTAGAAAGAGTTCAACGGAAATTTGCACGGCATCTGTACAAAAAGCAATATGGATATTACCCTTTTCTATATCCATCACTTTTTGTAGCCGATATGGTGGGACTCGAGACGCTAAATTCTCGGCGTAAGTTACATCTCGCAATACACTTCAGCCTTCTGCTCAGGGGGCAGATCGGCAATCCGATAGCGCTGGAAGGCATCCGACTATTTGTTCCCGAACAGTATAGTCGTGCGGGGCGCCGTCGTCGCCCGATGTTCGCGGCGCCGGCACCGGCGGCGGCGGGCCCGCGCACGCGCCGCGCCAGTAACGCGCCCGGCGCCCGAGCGCTACTCAATGAGCTCGTGTTGAGGCAGGATGCTGACGTCTTTGCCGATAGTTAGCACACTCTCCTTAATAAAATAATTACCTTGTGCAATTTGTATTCTTAGCTTATTTTGTTTAGTATAAGTCATATCTGTGTGTACATTTAAACATTGTAGACGTTTTGGTGCATACTGTAAGTCTCTTATTGTAATATTGTTAAATAAATAAATAAATAGTCGCCGGGGTCAGTTCCAATCATTATTATTGAATGACAAAAGATTTCTAATATAAAATATATATTTTTGTGGATCCTAATCTAAAAGGAAGCATTCACCTCACTATAAAGGGCCGGTTAGTTCGAGCATTAATGTTCTTCATCTTTTTAACCGACTTCAATTGAAGAAAGGAGGTTCAATTTAGGAAGCAGATCTTTAAGTTTACGGGACATTTGTTTTTCCAATGGTCTAGTCTCCTATACAGGTCACATTCTTCAACCTATTGTCGTGAAAATTTGTGAGTTGGTTCGATAATTATAAAGACTTTTTAGTCGAGTAAGTTTTTGGAATTTATCAAATAGATTTTTTTTGCGTGGTCTACGCTCGCAGAGCCACTGTAATAAAAGAATCGAATTTTCAATATAATAATGAAAACGTACCCAATATTTTGCAATACTTATCTACGCCTGTAGCTTGTTCGGCGACTTTGAAACCTTTTAAGAACGAAAAACCTAAAGAGCCGAGCAGAAAAATGAACTTTAATCTGCATATGTAAAATATTCGGTCACGAAGCCTACGAAGGTAACATATCATTACTGTGGGTGAAGCGTTCTATGGGAACTCTAGTGCGCACAGTGGCATGTTTGTGGCTTTTCTGAGCGTCTGAGGGTGAGTTGATATGGGCCAAGAAACTATAAATATTAGATCCACGATGCATCCATTGAACTTAAGACTACCTACTTATTGACAGAAATCATACGCATTATGTATTTTATTATTACTGTAGATAGATAGATAGCTACTTTTGAACGATTAATAGTTAAGTACGTCACATAAATAAAGTGGTGTTTTAAAAAAACTTATTTCCGTTCAGATACAAACAATGTTGATGACAGAGACGATACTAGTAAGTCCGTTATACTTATATATGTATGACCTTAAAAACAATTTAAGTTCATTTACCCCCCCCCCCCCCCCCCAAAATAAAGAGCAGATCGTTTACGGGACTCCATTAAAGTGGGTGTGTCTGAAAAGAACGTAGCGTAGGTAGAGATTAAATTTATTCTTGGCTAGAGCACTTTGATACCGATTTATCGCTAACAAAAATGTATAAAGGAAAATTGTTGCAATGTTTTCGTACGGAACATTGAAAACAAACTTTTATTTTTAAATTATTACGGGGGGTGTAAGGGAAGAGTCCTGATGTCGGACACCTTAATATGCAGTAGTTGACACTTTGACACCTATTGTTCGCTTTTAGGACAAATGTTTCAAAGTGCCAAGTATTGGGTCAGTGTCAGGGGACTTTTATTTTATAGTACGGACCTCGGCTCGCGTTAGTCGCGCGAGAAGTCCAAGCGTGTAATCGCCAGTTGACACGGACGCATCGATTTTAGACAATTCATTCAACCACGCTCTGCCCCGCCTCGCCGCCTGCTACACAAATGAATGCAGTCACCTCACATCACACATCTATCTGGTTGCGAGACGTTACTCGCTTTCTCAATGCTCGTATGATAAAATAACTACCAATAGCTAGTAGCGCGCTCCCGTCAATAAAAATTGAGACTCGTTTAATTTCGAATAGGATCAACAGCGTCAGTCCATTTTCCTGGACCTTGGCTAGATGCCGCACTTTTCTATATGCCTCAACCGCACATGTGAGTTTAACCAACTATACCCAGGGTATCAAACGCGCATATGAGCTTATACTTATAACTTAATTAGTAGGACGTAGGTAGAACATGCAAAATTATTAAAGGACTTGCATAGGCGTCAAAGGGCGCGCGGGGGCGTCCGGGTAAAGCTCGCTCAATATATGAGCAGCATAGATTTACGTTAGTATATATCTTCTTAGGCATAGACTCGTTTTGGATTTAAAAAAAACTATGATTGATATCCAGTTTATTTGCATACTTCATGAAATATGTGTGGTTCCTACAATACATACATTTATTTCAACACCACGGTACCGATATCAATGCTAATAAAAATAGACAATGTTTGTGCATGCCTTTGTAAGTTTGTTTTTTGTGGGTAATCTCTGAACCTACTCATCCTGCTTCAAACATTCTTGTATCAAGATGTAAAATGGATCTTCAGCTTGGACATAGCCTGTACACTATTCCCGATTTACAACATTTCAAATTTTCTAGTAGTATAAAATATTAAATCATTTCGTTAACTTGTCAACAACAAGCCCAAAAATATATTTTTCTCAAACATGCAATGAAATATTGATGTTATGTTCCTTATAATAGGCTGCGAAGTATGACGTTTCAGGTGCGGCTAGGACAAGTGGTCGTTAATGGAATTTCATACAAATCTTGCAGGCCTAGGCCGGCAAAGCCCTCTTTTTTAATTTCCATTTCACATAAATTTGTGGCACAGGCATCACGACATTCTGCCACTATGCGTATTAAAAATAAAACTTTGATATTTTTGTTGTTCATTTCATTGCATGTTTGAGAAAAGCATTATACATACCTCGGCGGGAAATATGGGGTTGCCCGCCTTAGACCTATCCGGCCGAGCGAAAGCTTTGTAAAAAACAAATCTTTAAATCAAGACTTTAAACAGAATATCCGTTTTATTTCCGAATTTTCGACCACGTTATATCATCATCATCGTCATCGCCCATTGCTAGAGTGCTGGACCACTGGGTCCACGATATATATTAATGAGTAAATGAATTAAATGAGTAACAAGTAAACCATATTAATAAATTAATTACTTAAGTATAATACTTAAGGTATACAACATGTGACTCGGTATTATTACATGATCAGTCAGTATCATTACACGTACGCGTTGTACTGGGCAGTGAAATGCTCTTTTCTGCAATACTTAAAGTATCATTAAGTAATCGATGAATTCCAATGCTATATTATTCTTTCAAATGAATATACGTACTTATTTGGTATTCTAATTTCGCTATGTCTATTTTGCATAACTTGATTGTATGTGATAATAAGACTCCCAATAGTCCCTATTATATTAGTTTTCGTATTATGTATTAATATTTTTACAGAGAGTCGTTCAATTTATGATTCTACTCAACGGAGAGGACGGTGGGGTCAATGACCAGTGAAGGCACTGAGATGAAAAATGTCAACGTGACTACCGAGCGCCACGGGATGTTCGTAGAGCTATATGCTACGCATATCTAGTTATCGGCGCATCTCCGCTACGATTTGAGGGTTTTTTTCACCATTAGAGGCAATACAACGCTACGCCGTATTAGCGTGTATCAGCATGTTTCCGCGCCGTTGTGAATAGTAATGACACGTAGAGGCATGGCTCTGGTCTAAAAAGTCCATTTTGTATTCAATTAGTTTTGCGCGCTGTCTTCAACACGCGTATTACGTATAAATACGGAGCTTGGCACCGCCGCCGGTATACTGACAGAATGTAGACTAAAGTATAAACTCAGCCTACATTTATTCTGCAGCAGGCAAGTTTTTTAGACAGTTAGCGGCGAAGTTGCATAGTATATGTTGTCATAGACATCACGATTCAAAATAACTTCATTCCTTCCATTCAGTTCAGTTCTACTTTGTCAACCTTATCTCGCTTAGGTATCTTTACCATACTAACCATTTATTTTGTTATCTCGCAGACCTAAAATTTTGTCGTTCACAATCCCACTCAAACTTTATATTAAAAAGTAGAATCGGGGTGATTTTACTGTTTACGGGATGTAAAGAGTAAAATCACTCCCATTTTTTTACCCTGAATATATGTTCTAACATTTACCTCAGCGAAGGGTAGGCCCCAGGTAGGCCCCAGCGAACTTTTGTCTGACATCGACCATTTTTGGACGCCCCAAGTACATCTTTTACCACGCACGAGCCTCCTCCATCCTCTCCACGTTGCCGAGCCAGCACAGCAGAAGCGATTTGATCACTCCGATGATGTTCGACTAGGTGACCATTCCTTCCCCTTCCACATTCTTCATAACCCTCGAGTTACCTTTCCCCTTTTTGTGGGTTCCAGAATCTTCCTCAGGATCTTTCTCTGTGCCACTAAGAGCTAGTACTAAAACAATAAATAACAATTACTTCAACAAAATACGTTAAGGACCACTTTCCTTCAATTTTATGAAATTGTTTGCGGTTTTAGGCCGGGTTTTATTATCCGAGTATTTTAGTAATTAGTTACTAAAATTTGATCAGCCTACTTACCGAGTACTTAGTGAGGACTTAGGTTCTGTTTTCGATATATTTTATCGACTTAAAATCAGCCTCTAACAGATATTTATAATTATTTATACAAAAAAAAAACTACTCCAATTTGTGGTTTCCGTGAGCCAATGCTTGGTTGCCTACAGAAAATACCGAAATCGGCATATGCGTGCCTATCAAATTCGAGGATTTCCCTCGATTCCTCCTAGATCCCACCATAAAGACCACCAAATTTATATGGGAATAATGTCGGAATACCTGCTTTGAAACAAAAAAAAGAATTATCAAAATCGGCCAACGTGGTCAAGAGTTATCGGAGAACATACATACATAAAAAAAGAACAAGCAAACATGCAGATGAACTGAGTACCTCCTTCCTTCTATTGAAGTCGTAAAAACGAGCTCTTAAGTTCCTAATATACTTATATAACACTAACTTTTGCCCGCGACTTCGTCCGCGTATAGTACGTTCCTGCCTTAGAATGATTTGTTTTCCCATACAATCTTTCTCAAGCTCAGGTGGACACCAGGAACTTAGGGGTGACATGTTGGAGAAAGAAAGCCACGGATTGATCGGACTGGAGATATTTGCTTGACCAGGCTAGCCTAGGGCCCACCCGCGGCTATAACGCCTCAGATGATGATGATGATACAATCTTTCACCCTTCTTTACACCCTCTTAAGAAATGATTACAGTCAATATGACATTCCCTAGAAATCCTATTGTCAAAACGAATGATTAAGTGCTTATTTCGGAATATCAAATGTACTGATTCTAGACGAATGAATATCGTCAAAAACCTATATTAAATTCAACCCCTCTTTTTACCCCCTTTTAACCCAAATCTGCCCAATTTTTATAGCCTAAAACCTGACCGGGTATTTACTCGACAGATTAGTAAAGTTTTCATCAAGATCCGTTCTGCCGTTTTCACGTGATGCGCGTTTATATAAACAGACAAACAGATAAACAGACAAAAATTCTAAAAACTGTTGGAACGTGTTCTGTTATCGATTCTAAGTATCCCCAGCCAACTTTTTTTTAAATATCTTCCATGTACAGACTTTCGACCCTCTTCAGCTTTATTATATGTATAGATTATTGCTGAACAATATTCTGAAATTAGGGTTTTTCAAAGTTCGTTTTTACACGACAACTTCAATTAAACCTTTTGTAGGGTAACTGGTCGGCTAATTATACCCCAACGACGCGCGTGCAATAATGATGCTGGGCATTCACGTGCACGGTAAACAAAAGTGCCCTTGTCATAATAAACGTGAAATGGTTCGATTTCGATTGCGATACTTTTTTCGAATGCTTCCTTCTAACTTGCTACACTTGGTAATGCTCCTCCATCGACAATTTTCGTAATTATTAGTAGTTCAACAACCATCGTATGCATTAACTACTCGTATTACAAGTTTAATGTGATAACATTTTTATTTTAATTACATCTAGACTAATTCCAGAATCTTACGAATTCAGTTATTTAAAAACAGAGCATTTGAAAATAAAATATAAAATTTTAAAGAATATATTGGACCTAAGTGAATTTATTGTGCTTGAGCACGTAGCAGATGACCTCATCTATCCCCTAAATACGTATGTCTATCTATCTGCCAAACACCCAGTATAATAACGTGGTCTTCCTTAAAACACACATAAATAAAAATAAATTAGTTAACAAGTTTTACGGCCCTTATTTTTCCACTTGTTGCAAATTCACTACCCAATTACATATACTGCTTTAATTATCAAGAAAAAGCTAAAATTTTGCTTTCTTCATTTCAAAATAATGTACAGACGTAATGAAGAATGCTCTCCTAACCACTAAATTCGGAATACGATTACACTTGAAGAACTGTCCATCAGTTATCGTAATTAATTAATGACATTTTGACGTAACAGCAAGTCTAAAGGCAAAATATTACCAGGTTTAATTCTGACATTTGACATTGAATAATAGTACATTAATACAGAGGCCAGGACGGAAGGGGTTGCCGGCCGAAGACATATACTGGCCAAGCGAAGCGAGGTCGGATAGGTCTGAGGCGGGCAACCCCATATTTCCCGCCGAGATATGTAAACTGCTTTTCTCAAACATCCAATGAAATAAACAACAAAAATCAAAGTTTTATTTTTAATACGCATAGTGGCAGAATGTCATGGTGCCTGTGCCACAATTTATGTGGAACGGAAATTAAAAAAGAGGACTTTGCCGGCTTTGGCCTGCAAGATTTGTATGAAATTCCATTAAATACCTCTTGTCCTAGCCGCACCTGAAACGTCATACTTCGCAGCCTATTTTAAGGAACATAACATCAATATTTCATTGCATGTTTGAGAAACAAACATTTACATTAGCCACTTCGGACCTAGTCGTATTCCGAGTTTAGCCTTATGGGAAAGCATTATTCACAACATCTGTATACGAGTACGTACAGTAACTTGGTTAGTTAAGATAGGTATGTGCGACCACTTTAGCCTAGTTGGTAGTGACTTTCGAAGCTGGAGGTCCCGGGTTCGAATCCCGGTCAGGGCATCTGTTTATGTGATTGGAATAAGCATTTGTTCCTGAGGCTTGGATGTTCTTATTCAATATATCGTCGTCTAGTACCTCATAATACAAGTCTTATTGAGAATGGAACTAGTTCGATTTGTGTAAAAAATGACCATATAAATAATATGATATACATATAATAACTTTCCCCCTTTAATCCTAATAATATTATAAACGTGAAAGTTTGGATGTATGTATATGTTTTTTGTCATTTTTGTCAAGTCTTTAAATAAACATTTATTATTATCGCCAGATTTCAACAAGCTTCAAATATTACATAGGATGCTAGTGTTTGAAGCTGTTAATTACGTTTACCTACTTGACTACATATATGCAGAAACAGTTATAGAATGTACTTAACTATTACTCAATCAATTGTCAATTACGAACAGACTGATTACACGCTGTGAATATCCCGTGGCAGGTTTAACGCGCAAAGCTGTGTATTTCAGCACAAAGGGTAATGCTACGACATTGATTAAATTACATGATTTAGTGAATAATGCTTTAAACTCGGAATATGATTATAACATATTCATTATATCAGTAAAATTCATGTAAACAAATCACATTTGAGTACCTAAAAGGAACAATTTTTAAGTTAGTGTCTTCGGGAATTGGCCACGTTATAAAACGGTTCGTTTCATTTTCTGACTGTTTAGGTCTTCTATAGATAAAATCTATGGAAATAATACGACACAACGGACCATGCGTCAAAATGGACCAAAAACCAACAGAGCGGAGAGTTAGGTCAAATAAGTTCGTGGGAAATGTCCACTATAGCAAGAATAAGAGACATAACTTTAGATTTACACTTTTTTACATAATATTACAATTATAAAATTCAATAAAGAATAAGAGCCATATGTCGCTTGGCGTCACAAGAGAAGAAGAACTAAAAACAGTACGCATGCGCGATAACATCACAGACCATAGTGTGTGACTTTGTTATCGCGCATAAATCCATAATGTCCAATCCATGTCTGTCTGTTACCTCTTCACGCTTAATCCGCTAAACCGATTTAGATGAAATTTTGTATAGAAATAGTTTGAGTCCTGGGAAAGGACATAGGATAGTTTTTATCCCGGAAAGGTTCCTTAGGGGGTCAAAACGGGATAAAAGTTTGTATGGGCGCCTACAAAAAAAATTATAGCAATTATTTCCATAATATCTTTTGTTAAAGTGTAAACACTCTAAATCCATTTCTTGACATTTTCGTTTTGCCCAACATTATGTAGCAAAAAAAAGATGTATCGCCTGAGAAAAACAGCTACTGCCGGCTATTTTAACAAATTGCTTAAATCACATGGTGAGTAAAACAGTCAACCCCAATAGTTCAAAGTTATCGGCTAACTCGTATACCCGCCATTTTCGTAAGAATTTCGATCGCCTTGATATGTGTTCTCGCAAAAGATAACATTGTTTCGAGTTTTTGGTGTAAACGAAGATGTATAATATCGCAAAGATATGTACTATTATTGTTTTTTATTAATATTTCATGGCATTTGAGCTGTGTAAATCCAATCACTCTTATCAAAATTAATGCGAGTTTTTATTCTTACTATCGCGATAAACGTACTTAGCAGGTAATTTCATATTTTCAAAAAAAAATGTTACAAGACGAGAGTCTTTGATCAGTGTGTGTTGCCAGTGACGACATAATCGGTACTGAAACGTAGTCGCCTACTATGGAGCTTCCAAGAGGGCTTAAAGTCACCAAAAGAGCAATGAAGAGGGCTATGCTGGGAGTATCTCAGCGTGATTGCATCAGAAATAAAGCCATCCGCAGTAGAACCCAATTATCTGACATAGCCCTCCTAATCGCTAAATTTAAGTGGCACTGGGCGGGGCACATTGCACGTAGAACCTATGGCCGTTATGGCGGAAAAGGTCTTCAAGTGGCGACCACATACCGGAAGGCGCAGCGTGGGTAGGCCACACAATGACCTGGTGAAAGTCGCTGTAGTCCGCTGGATGCGGGTGGCGCAGGACCCGGCTAATGCCCGCCAGTGCCACAATTGGCTCTCTTTGGGGGAGGCCTACGTCCAGCAGTGGATGTCCTTCGGCTGATATCATGATAATGAATATTTTCGCACAACACCTAATATGTACAGGGTGTGGCCTGTAATAGGAGCAATAAATTAAATGGTACACTATTGAGCTCTCTAACAATTATTTCCAAATGGTTTCAATAGACAAAAAAAAGTTATTATTGGATTATTTAATACTAAAATAGGTTACGTGTACTTTTTTACTCTACTGGAGTGATATTAATAACTATTTATTTAAAAAAACACTAAAAATGTATATAAAAATAATAAAAACATCCAAAAAATATCATTTTAAACCAAAAACTCGACAACGATCATGTCATAACTTGAAGCAACCTCAAAATAAATCAGCATTGACTGCCACGCTATAATCTCTGGGTGCCAAGATCCATTACTTGGAGGTCATAACTTTACATAAAAATTTCTCTCAATTGAAAAAAGATAATTTTTTTTTGGACACTAGTGGCTACTGCAGATGTTCTAAGGAAGCCTCCTTTAAATTCATTGCTCCTATTACAGGCCACACCCGTATATCCATATTTATTTCAGAAGATTTCATTTAGTTCCGTTCAAGAAGTTTCTGTATATTAAATTAAGTACCTTTTGGTTTACATGAAGATCTACATATTTACTTTTTTTTTCTCGACAAACTGCGAAATTCATAATTTAAAACGTTATTTGATTGCAAAATACAGTTAAGTTACAAAAGTCATCGTAAAAAATAGGTAACCAAAACGTTTGAACTGTCTTTTATTTTGGAATTAAGGCAAAAAATAACCTAATGATATTTTTCCCGTTTTTCAGGGATCAATATTTTAATTTCAATCATGTTTTTTGTCTCTCCTGTAAACTTCCATAATATGACGTTAGCAGGTTTACACTATTAGCCGACGATGTAACGCGGACGAAGTCGCGGGCAAAAGCTAGTATGTATATATACATATTTACAGAAAAGGTTGTCTTCACAGGTTTTTAAATCTACTATTAGCTCTTATTCACTCTGACTAAAGAATAAATTCCGTCAAAATGGTCCTAAAAACAACAAAGCTGAGTATCAGGTCAATAAAGAGATCTTTAAATCTATTATTAGCATCGTATTGACGTTGACTAAAATATGGATATCTTCGCTATGCAATGGTACTGAACTTGGTGCCCATAGAATTAAATGAAGTACACCTAAATACCTATTTAATGACATAACTCTTAGCTCTGTTGGTTTTTGGGCCACTTTCCATACATAGTTGCCAAAGGTCAGGATTAAATACTCTTTACAGTACATATCGTGAGTGCGGTAATCAGCAGATTACGTGCATATGTCGAAACTTTAAAGAGCCATATGTACTGTAAAACGTTGTACGATACACGTGCGAACAGGTAATTCGCAACTCGTGTCGATTTAAAACACTCCCTTTGGTAGGGTTTCAATTTATCACCACTCGTTGCGAATTTCCTGTTCTCTGCACTTGTATCGTAATGTACTATTATTGCACATCCCAATTAAAGGACACAGTAAAATAATAATAGCATAGTATAGTATCATGATTTATTTTTAAATTCATCATGTATGGTTTTGATGATTACTACATGCGGATTTTTTTACAAGCTTTTATGCCTGCGATGTATAAATATGTTTCTTCGGGTGTAATCTAGCAACTCAATTTAGAAGCAGATAAGTATCTTCAACCGATTGAGCTGAAGATATCTGCCATTTTTTACACACGTTTAGTTTGGATTGGATGACAATGCATAGTTTACTCAGAGTAAGGATTTCTAATAGTTTAGCTGTGTGACGTCATTATAAATCCAACATGGCGGAACACCCATGATGGCGGACTAGGTATTTTTAATGCTCTCCTACAATATGGGTATCCAATGAAAGGGCTTGATGAGGATAACTCAAAAAAAAAAGTGACGTGACTGAAAATACGATTGCAAGTTTATAATAAATGTGCTAAAAAGAATAAAATAAATTAAAAGTCGAAATAACTTTTTAAAGACAAGTTTTTATTTAAATGCGCTAAAAATATTAAAATGAACTTTTTCTTTAAAGCTTTTACTATTAACTTATACCGTCATTCATTACACAATTTATGCATAACTCTCGGGTTATGAATAGGTACTTATTTTTTATTAACTAACTGCGTTAGAAATGTAATATTCAAAATTGTTTATTAATACACAGTGCTATTACATGATTGTTAAATAAATGTTATTTAAATATGATACAGATTCTGTGCGTGGCACAAAGAAAAATAAACTAAAGGTTTTCAGTGAGACAGGCCTATAGCCTAGTGTAGGGGCTAGGCTATAGGCCTGTCTCATAGGCTGACACTATCGATTCGATTTACATTTTAACTGATACATTTTATCTAGCGTTAAAGATGAAAACATTAAAAACAAAGTATTACGTACATAATAGAAAAACTAATTCAGGACCTTGAATATAAATAACCTAACATATTGGCATTAATCATATGGTAGGAAGGTGCTCGTCGTTAGTGTGTGTGTTTGCTTTGGATGTGAAGGTTAAGTGACTGAGATGGAAGTGTGTTAATTAATTAATTTTATTATTTTTTCTGTTTCGTAATAGTTTAAAGTGCTCAACCAATCGCAAGTTACAGTTACCCTATCCCTGACATTTTCATTTCTCAAAAACGACTGGAGTGATTTTGTTGAAACATCTAAGAACCATCGCTGGAAAACTTACTTGTACTTTCAAATAAAAAATAAAACGCAATGAAATCGGTTCACATGTTTAAGAACTACGATGCCACAGACAGACACACATACACAGAAACACAGATGCTCATGTTAAACTTATAACACCCCTCTTTTGAGTTCCGCATCGGGGGTTAAAAATACCCTGTAAGAAGTTTAGGTCACTCGCTCGTATCCAAATTCACATACCTTTCTAACCGCAGTAGCTCAAAGCACCCGTCAGATATATGTCGGATCAGGTTATCTGACACAATTTGGGGTCTCACCTCAGGGCGCTGGCTCGTAGCGCTTAATTTCGATTGTTTATTGCCGAAATTAATCTAACGCTCAATCTAAAAATCGTGGCATATAATCTGATCCGGGCGCCTGATAGGCCGTACGAAAACGCCATTCAAATAGTAGTATATTTACAAAAAACCGGCGAAGTGCGAGTCGGACACGCGCACGAAGGGTTCCGTACCAGAAATAAAAAAAATACTTTTGTTGTATGGAAGCCCCTCTTAAATATTATTTTTAGTATTTGTTATTATTGTGGCAATAAAAATACAACATCTGTGAAATTTTTAACCTCCTTGCTATTACGGTTCATGAGATACAGCAAAAAACGCCAACAACTGCTCTGTTGTATGGGAGCCCCCCTTAATTATTATTTTTATTTTGATTTTAGTATTTGTTGTTGTAGCCACAATAAAAATACATAATCTGTGCAAATTTCAACTGAAAAAGGGCTAAAATATCACGTTTTTTGTATGGGAGCCCCCCTTTATTATTATTATTATTATGTTTTTAGTATTTGTTGTTACAGCGGCAACAGAAATACACAATCTGTGAAAATTTCAACTTTGACAGACGGACGGACGGACGGACAGACGGACAGCGAAGTCTTAGTAATAGGGTCCCGTTTTTACCCTTTGGGTACGGAACCCTAAAAACAATGAAAATTCACTTATGCCTCAATAATTTTTGGGTCCGCTATTTCTTTCAACTAATTGACTGTACTGTGGTAACAGAGTGGTGGGTTGAACAATTTACTCTTCCGGGATATAACATAAGCCACAAAGCCAAAATTATTAAACCACTTTCACTTTTTTCATATAAAATAAAAACTTTGAATCAAGCATTTTATATCTTCGGGTAAACGGGGCGCTAACAATCACAGAGCATAGCCTCGGACAGACAGACAGACAGATGGACATGGTGAAACTATAAGGGTTTCTAGTTAACTACGGAACCCTAAAAAGACTAGCTATTCAAAGATAATTGCACGTAAAAAATGCATTTGTTATTAATTAAACTTCTATAGAGCCTTGAAAATACCACATGTGATTTAAAAGCAGTATCAATTTTTTACGTTGTAAAGTAAACAGCCGCATTACAAGATTATTATCATTATGTAGTATTAATATGTATAATATTCCTCAATAATTCAATCGTTCATTTTCTAACTAATGAAATATCAAAGCTAACACGTATTTTGTTCAGATTTGTCTGCCAATTCATTTGAGCCTTAAGTCTCGTAAAACCTGGCATTATCAATCCTCTTAAAGTGTAATTTGTTTTGCAGAAATGGAGTATGAGTATGAGGAGGAGGAGGCGAGCGAAGCCGACAAGGAGCTGCGACCCGTGGTGCGGCGTACGGCCAAACACATCGCCGCCGGCGAGGAGCGGCCCAGGATCAACTCCAGCCAGCAGACCACACCTACTGAAGGTCAGTACTTACTACATGCTTAACCCTTTCGCCGCCATTGCTTGATATAAAGTCAGTAAATTAGTGCCCCACATGCCATGACTTCATATCAAGTCATGTCAAGTCATGTAAAGGCAACCTAAGTGAGGTTCATTTTCAGTCTGTTGCTAAAAAGACTATGGCGTGTGACACCCAATATGGAATCTACTGGAGCGGTGAAGAGGTTAAGGATATTTCAATGACATTGATTCTTAGGATTTTTTAATATTAACAAATTATGCATGCGATACACATGACAAAATATTTTCATGTCCATGTTGTTCTATTATATTGTTAGGAAATTACGTACTTGTACCATGTTTTAGCAAATAAATGACTGATTACTGATGCTTATTTCGGATAAACATAAAGGTTTCTGGTGAAACCTCTATAAGTCTTTGGTGCCACGATTTGTCAGACGGATTTCGCCTGTAGATAGCGTATAAATAAATACATAATACGAGGCTTGCACTGAAAGTGGCGGGAATCGAATACTTATTAATTTATTTTTAACATGTATTATACCTTTTTATAATCTCTGAAGTTTCCTTATCTCAACACACTGGCCACTTAGAAAAAAAAGTTCGGTTTCAATTGTTTATTGAAGTCGTCGAGTCACTGCTTAAAATGGAATTGTGCCGTGAAAATTTCAGAGCTATGATTTATTATGACTTTAAAAGTGGACTAACACAAAAACAATGTGAAGAGCGGATGGTTGCTGCTTTTAATATTGAAGCTCCTTCAAAGACTACAATATACAGGTGGTATTCAGAATTTCAACGTGGCCGTGTATCCCTCACCGACGAAGTGCGTGAAGGTCGACCAAAATCGGCAGTCACGCAAGAAAACGTCGATGTTGTGCGTCGTCTGATAAATGAAGACCGACATGTGACATATCGGGAAATTCAAGAGCACCTGGGTATTGGAATGAGTCAAATACAAATTATTTTAAAAGAAGAATTAGGCGTGAAAAAGTTATTTTCCCGTTGGATACCTCACCTATTGTCTGACGAGCAGAAAATAGTCCGTGTCAATTGGTGCCGCAAAACTTTGAAAAGATTTAACAAGGGACGCTCAAATGCTGTTTTTAGCATAGTATCAGGTGACGAGTCGTGGATATACGCTTATGAGCCTGAAACTAAAAACCAATCCCGAGTATGGGTCTTCGAAGACGAGCTCAAACCCACAAAAGTTGTTCGTTCTCGCAGTACGGCTAAGAAGATGGTGGCTACGTTTATCTCTAAATCTGGTCACGTAGCTACTGTGGCTCTTGAGGATCGTAGAACAGTCAATGCTGATTGGTACACCACTATTTGTTTGCCGAACGTCTTTGCTGAACTCCGAAAAACAAACCCTAGTCGTCGCATCATCCTTCACCACGACAACGCCAGCCCACACACCGCTCGGACAACAACTGAGTACCTGGACGGTGAAAAAGTCGAAATATTGGACCACCCTCCATATAGCCCTGACTTAAGTCCCAACGACTTTTTTACATTCCCCAGAATCAAGGACAAACTGCGTGGTCAGCGGTTTCAGACGCCAGAAGAAGCAGTGGAGGCCTATAAAATAGCCATTTTGTCGACCCCTACTTCAGAGTTCAAAAAGTGCTTTATGGACTGGTTTGAACGCATGCATAAGTGCATGAAATACAAAGGAGAATATTTTGAAAAACAATAAAAATAAATAAACTCACTTATACTGCATATTTTCTTCTATTCCCGAAACTTTCAGTTTTACCCTCGTATACGCCTATGCCTCGCCATGAACGAATGTCTATAAACAAAGTTTAAGGTTCTCCTTTTAAAATACTTGCTCGCCAAACAAACTTCCACCCCTTTTCACCCCTTCAGAGGGTCAATTTTCAAAACCTATGAAAGAAGTTCATGTTACTCGTTTAAATAAGTATTAGCTCTCCAAACTAATTTTCAACTTCTTTTCTTCCATTTTAATCTTGAATATATTTTCAATAAAATTTGTTTTAACGAAGGAACTACGTAGAAACTTCCCTAAGTTTCAAGGTTCTTTCCTGTTTGTTTAAAGAATGCTCCAAACCACTGGTGAGGGTAATGCGTGACCGGAAGGCTGGATCATACCTGGCACAGAGCATCCGCATTGCCATTCAAAGTTGCAATGCTGCCAGTCTTCTAGGCACGCGGCCGTAAGAAGGCAACGTGGTGCATTTTATTTATTTATAAAATTATAAGCTCGTTTTTAATATTTAGCGTTTAGTTATTATTAAAGTTTAAATAACTTTTATTATCATCATCATCATGTCAGCCGAATGACGTCCACTGCTGGACATAGGCCTCCCCCAAAGACATCCAAAATGACTGGTCCTGCGCCACCCGCATCCAGCGGACACCCGCGACCCTTACCAGGTCATCAGTCCACCGTGTGAGGGGCCTGCCCACGCTACGCCTTCCGGTACGTGGTCGCCACTCGAGAACCTTTCCGCCCCAACGGCCATCGGTTCTACATCCTATGTGCCCCGCCCACTGCCACTTAAGTTTAGCGCTCTATCTCATTCAGAAGCTCGGGTTTGGATGAAACGATTCTACCGTCTTCAGTTTTTAATTTGGCGAGCTGGCTCTGCCCAGTAGACAGATCTCTTGAGAACACTTTAGAGCGTAATTCTGCTCGATGGTCGCTTCAATACGATTTGTATTAAATTGGCGCAGATCGCGGGTAAGGGACTTGGAGATCCGTTTATTGAGCTGCCTGTATAATGTGGCATCGGCTTAAGACTGCAGAATCATTTCATTCCTTTCCTCGATGAGCCAGAGGAGTGGAGATAGAAAGCCTTTTGGCTCTGTGAGTCCGTTGGGCCTTAAAGAACTTGGAACCAATGCTATGGACAGCTTCCACAAACCCGTCGTTGAATTCGTCCACATCGCCATCTAGACAATCAAAACGGTTTTGGAGTTCCAGCTGAAAGCACTCGGGGTTTTGGATTTAGACTGCTGCTGGACGGAGCGTAGACTTCATTAGTCGAGAGCACTCTAGCTTGATGCATATATTCAATGTACCTCTTACCAGAGGATGATCACTTCCGGTTTTAACCGTATTGATCACAGAGACATCATTGAATATATGCCTCTTCGTCGACATAATGAAGTCAATCTCGTTTTTAACCGACTTCAAAATTTCAAAAGAGGAGGTTATCAATTCGGTTGTATGTTTTTTTTTTTAATGTTTGTTACTCCATAACTCCGTCATTTCCTAACCGATTTGAAAAATATTTTTTTTGATTGTATGTATATATATCCAAGTTAGTCCCGTTTTTGTCAAAAGGCAGTTCTGATGATGGGATCCATGAGGAATTGAGGGAACTCCTCAAATCTTTAAGGCAAACATATAATGATTTTTGTGTTTATATCAACAAGTCAAGCATTTGCATCCAAAAATGTGACATTGGATGAAGTGGAACTGCTGATGATGATCAGAACAGAACTCTTCAACGACGAAAAGTTCACGTTTGGCGATTTGTCCTCCTAGCTGTGTTTGTTAAGCAAGTTCTATTTTCACGATTAATTTTTGTCATGCTCGAGTTCTGATGATGGGATCCATGAGGAGTTGAGGGAACTCCTCAAATCTTAAAGGCAAACATATAGTGATTTTTGTGTTTTTATCAACAAATCGAGCATTATCATACAAAAATGTGACATTTGATGAAGTGGAACTGCTGATGATGATCAGAACAGAACTCTTCAACGACGAAAAGTTCACGTTTGGCGATTTGTCCTTCTAGTGGTGTTTGTTAAGCAAGTTCTATTTTCACGATTGATTTTTGTCATGCTCGAGTTCTGATGATGGGATCCATTAGGAATCGAGGAAACTCCTCAAATGTGAAAGGCACACAAATAGTGATTTTAGTATTTTCATGAACTAATCAAGCATTTTCATTCATAAAAGTGACATTTGATGAAGTGGAACTGCTGATGATGATCAGAACGGAACTCTTCAACGACGCGTAGTTCACGTTTGGCGATTTGTTCTCTTCGTTTTGTTTGTCAAGCAAGCAAGGTTTTTCCATGATTTCATGAGGAATTGAGGGTACTTAGTCTTCTACCATTATAAACATACTTATAGCCATTTTTGTATTTTATTGTATGGAACCTAAGAGTGCACCATCTAAGATTAATAATCTTTCACCGGACTCCCCCATTGAAGTCGGTTTTTTTTTCTTAAAAATTATTTGTTACACCGTCGGGACTCATCCAGGTGCACTTCCTGTGCTCGCGTTTCTTGAAGATGTAGTTCATCATGTAGAGTCCCTCCTTCTGCAAGAAACCAGCCAGTAGTTGGCCCCGTTGGTTCCGGTTCCGACTCCCAACTCCAAATTGCCCCACTATCAGCTCATTGCCGTCTCTCTTGCCCAGTTTCGCGTTAAAGACCTACATAACAACAGTGAAGTAGGTTTTGGAACTATGCATGGCCTTAGTTATAGTCTCATACATAGCCTCCACCTCGTCGTCGGATTGTGCCGAGGTCGGCGCGTACACCTGTATGACCTTCAACGAGTATCTCTTTGATACTGTGAGTATAAGGTACGCCACCCTAGCCGACACACTGTCGATCTTCACCACGTTGTTTACGAGGGACTTATGGACGATGAGCCCGACACCTCGCTGGGACTGTTGGTCACCCTCCCGGAAATAGAGCAAGTTGCCGGACTTCAGGGTTATCGTGTCCTCCCCCTCTCTTCGGACTACAGATAACCCCACGACATCCCAACGCAAATTGCTCAATCCTTCCTCTAGTACCGCTATCTTTTCGTCGGCCCGCAGTGTATGCGTGTTGTACGTTGCCAGGGCCAGGAGTCGTCGGTGGTAGTAGCTGGATCTTCGGCGGAGATTCTTAGCACCCCTGGCCCCGCTAGTACCCTGGCCGCTACCAAAACCAGGGCACCGGGGGCCGCCGTAACCTCGGGGCCGTAGCCTCTGTGTCGTTTTCATAGGGGGTAAATGCCATAATCACCACGCTTGGCATGCGGGTTGGCGATCGCAGTATATCTACCGCACTCCAGGGATGCTGCTGCCCATCCCCCGGTGGTCTTGGTCGTAGTTTAAGGACATACCCGGGTCCAAGGACATACGCGGGTCCACTTTTATTATGTATCTTGTAAATTAACAATTTGTTAATATTGAGCTCTTATAATACCTAGAGTCACAGTCCCGAACTAAATCTGTCACAATAATAGCTCATCACAATGTTGCATTAGTTTAGAAGCGAAGTCACTCAATTCATAACCACGATCGTAAAACTAAAAAGTAAAGTCTGCGAAAACTTGCGTTATTACAACTCAAATTAGTACAACTTCATGTCCTTTATACCCAATGTCAGTTGTCACAATGGGAACACAGTTCGAAATGGAGTCGCATTCATATTTTTATGAACAATGTTTTTATGTAAGGATTCATTATAGTTAGTCGTCGAACTATGTGACGTGGTCGATATATGTTGATATCAATTCATAAGAATGAAAATCAAGTTTTATTATTATTTTTTAAATTACACATGTTAAAAATGTTCTCAATTTAGGTGCACAAGAGCTTTTCCGTCCCTCGTAGTCGCACGGGCATAGCGGCTTTTCTCTACGTAGTACATATACCTGTATAATTAAATCATCATCATTGTTTTCTTCCTCTTTTAACAAAAGGTTTAAAAGTAAATCGCGATCCCTATTTTCAAATTTCGAAAACACGTCAGTCGTGTTGTCTCGCGGAACACTCAGAACCAACTGGAAGACGGCGCTGCCATCTGCTGCTGCCGTCTGCAGTCGGGTTCGAAATCACGACCGGAGCAACATGACGCCGCGCCATGTCGACTTATACCTACCGTATAACTTTACTATCTTAACTTTAATTGAAACATCCTTCAATCACTTTATTGGAAATATTAATAGGTACTTTAGTCATAATTTAAGTTTAGAACATTTAAAAATTTGCAAGACCTTATCACCAACAAACGTCCTCATCATCATCCTAATGTTATCTTAGTACAGTTGCATGCTGAAGAAACATAATTTCACATACATTTTTTATTTAAATTTTTGGAATTACTATAATTAGTAAGGGGTTAGCTACTCTACAGATATTTTATTCCTGGAGATTGTCAAATTACCCTATGATAACATAACGAGTACTGACCCGTTTAAATACAATTTTTTATTCAATACCGATTGGTACTTACTGAAAATAAGATAACCCATCTTTTTTCTTTTTAGTTCTGGTTGAATTTCTGCATTAAAGCACTAAACATTATGCAAGCAACCGGCAATAACAAGTTGTCCTGTCAAATACTATGATATTCACAACCTGTCTAGACTCGCCTCACCATACGTTCTTATTATATCTGGACCTTGAGATTCGTAACAACTATGCATAATCGGAGGTCAGGCTTATACTGGTTTTCTGAGATGAAGTTGTCGTACGTCAGTAGGCATTGTGAATATCAACTACGCTCGGAAGTGTTCGTCTCCGCTCGACGATCCCCGCGTAAACTGTGCACATGTACCGGCTTTTACAGAGCCATTTTTTTACGACATGATTGTGATTATACACCGTGACCGTTAATAACCCGAAAGATTTAAGCTAACGATATTAGAGCCTAATTAGAGTATATAAAGTTATGTAACATATAGTCCAAAAAGTCATAATTAAGGAGATATTAATTATTTTCAACAAATCAAAAGTTAAAAAATCTCCAGTGTAACACACCTTAAGGGCGTGAGCATGACGTAGCCACCTATTTCTTTTACACGTAGATACACTAACTGTATGGTTGTTAGCCAGTTTCATAAAGAAGTTGGTATCTATCTACAACCTCTTATAACTGGCTAGTTTGAAATTGATTGTCACTAAAATGACACATTACAAATGATAACTAATTGTCACGTAAGATAAAATAACATTGGGTTCCCACCTAAAGGCTTGTTCACAAAGAAGCGGGCAATTAATCAGATTTAATTCGTACTGAAATAGTAATTTAATTAAGACACATAATTAGACCCATGTTGATATAACATTATTTACTCGTACAGTCGTCAAAAATATGTGGTTTAAATCTTTCGGGTTATTAACGGTCACGGTGTATACATTACATTATAGTATTTCTATGTTTGTTAAATTAAACATTATATTTTGTTCCTCTACATGATTATTCCGATGTCTAACCTACAATACTGGATAGTCCCGCTTTAAAAATGGTTGTTAAGCAGTGCTTTAATTTAATATTTATTATTAACTATTAAAGCATTCTATAACGTGCGTTTATGTACCTACCAGTGATATGATAAGTCTGGAATATACTTGAGATTTGTCGGTGTCATTCATTATATGTATATGAGTTAATAACCATAACGACAGATAGAAGTACAGTAGTAGAAAAAAAATGAAAATACACAACAACATTTACCTAACATAATATAAGACTCATAAAATATAAAAGTTCTAAAAATAGACTGAATTGTTAATTTTACCCTAAAATAAATACATAGTGGAAAATTTCAACGTACCGACCACACGTACATTTGCAGTTAGAATGTACGTGTGGTTTGCAAAGGCAAATGTACATTCTTTGTATATTAATTAAGACATTTGGGTGAGTCTTTTCTATAAAGCTTAATTTTGGATGGGCACATACTCGTAATCCGCATGAACGGGTGTTCCTGGTGCTTATTATAAATCTATGTACTCGTATTTAATAAAAATTAGGTACATTGCTGCTCATAAGCCATTATCTAAGATTTATGTATAACCCATTTGGAACATATCGACAACATAAAAATTTCATACGTTAAGTATTTCTAATTCTAAACCAACTGCTGAAATTAGTACTTCGATACTCATAATTCTGTACCTTGTTTACGTTCCGTGAAATGCGTATCCTATCCTTAATTTAACCTAGTACAGCTGTGACCCGTAACTTTACATAGAATAAGGTCGGCTGGGCTCGAGGTCTGGCGAGCTAGATTTGTCACAGCACCCTAGTTTATAAATTGGCACAAACGTGATACAAATCTGCGAACACAGTTCATGCTCTTCTAATATAGTTTTAACTTTACACAATTACACATGTGTCGGTGACACGGCCGAATTTATAACCGCGATACGCAAATACAAGCGCAATGCAGTATTATTGGAACGAGTGCAATTGATCTACCAAAAAAGACACTGAATCCTATTTTAACAATCAGTTTTATGAGTAAGTTAATTTAGCCTACAACGGAAGTCGGCACTTGTTTGATTTCAGAAGTTCTCGTTTTGCTTCGCATTCCGATTATGAATGCTAAATGGAAATCTCGCTAGCAGAATTTGTGAGCTATGATTGAAAAAGCTGTTTTAAAAAGTGAGAGACTACCGGATCTGATAACAAGTTTACCTGCGACGATAGACAGTTGCCCTCGCACCTGTATGGCGACAGCTTAACGTAGTTATAGCGTCCGCAATTACTTTCACCCCCTTTTCATGCTTTAGAGACATTTAATTTTCAACCTTTTGTAAAAGGCACAAAATTTTATGTCGTATGCAGGGTTGCTATGTGCGAACATTGGCGCCTGTAACATATAAGTACGTTCGCTAGGTAAACTCAACTCGTTTCGATTTTGTTCAATTTTTTTTTTACGATGTTACCTTGTCTAATCCCTAGAGCTCCTTTTAAAACAATTTGTCGTTAATTTTGGGTATACACGGGCTTTGCACCAAACCGAGTCGATTAATTAAAGCAAAGTTCGTCAGGCCTTATTGATAGCTTGAACGCCAAAGCTCTCGTACATCAAAGCCTACCCAATGTAGTTAGGACCCGAGGAAGACGGCTCCACGGCATGTTAAATCCTTATTCAAAACGGCTCAAATACTAGTTAAAGCGACTTGGCCTACCACTTATACATATGTTATATATAGTTAGGCCATAAGTAGCTAAACATTTCGACTCGACAAATTGAGCAAACCGAAAAGACGGTATGGAAATAAGTTCTGAGGAACCATGACGTACTAACTCATTTCAGGGATATGGGAAACTACACTTAAATACGTTTGTTTGATATGCTGTGCTCGTCGCCATTCGTTGTTGGTTCCAAAGTTCAGTATTTTTACGATAAAGTACTAAACTTAGAACATGCTTTATCGTAAAAGTATATTTTTTTACCAAATATTGATGCAATTTAGACAATAAACTTGTTTTATGTCAGTTTTTGCAAGGTTGCGAGCGTGGGCGACGAGCACGGCATACCAGAGTAACACTAGCACATTTTTTCAACGGTTTAGCGTTAGTCGCAGTTATGATATATTCCGCTGGTTCTTTTTGTTTACCTTAATAAATACATCGTATTTATTTTTACCAAGAACGACGCTAAGCCTAAAGTTTCAGTGATTTTTTTTTCTTCAGAATATTTGGTCCCTTGGTGTCAAATCCGGGCTATCAAAATTCATCTTGTCACTAGATCGAGCGAAATACTGTAACACAATATCCTATCAAAAACATAAATGAAAAACAAGGCAAGTTCGTTACCGGTTTCGCTAATAAAAGAAGTGAGGGTAATAAACTGAAGAGAAGCTAAGTTCTTTAAAAGATCCTTACATTGCAGGTTTTAAATTGTACACGATTTTAGGAAATTTACAGTTTTATAATACATTCTAAAACTTCGATTGTGTCATTTCTCTCACTCTCCTGTCAGACAATATATGAAAGGTGTATATGTCATTTTTTTTTATTACCACGTCGGTGGCAAACAAGCGTACGGCCCGCCTGATGGTAAGCGGTCACCGCAGCGTGCATACATACTTACCTCATACGTACATAGATACATACGGGTCAAACAGAGAACCTCATTTTTAGGGTTCCGTAGTCAACTAGGAACCCTTATAGTTTCGCCATGTCTGTCCGTCCGTCTGTCCGTCCGTCCGCGGATAATCTCAGTGACCGTTAGCACTAGACAGCTGAAATTTGGTACTAATATGTATATCAATTACGCCGACAAAGTGGTAAAATAAAAAGTGGAAAAAAATATTTTATTAGGGTACCTCCCCTATACTTAAAGTGGGGAGTGTTTTTTTTTCATTTTAACCCTAACGTGTGATATATTGTTAGATAGGTATTTAAAAATAACTAGGGGTTTACTAAAATCATTTTTTGATAATGTTAATATTTTCGGAAATAATCGCTCCAGAAGTAAAAAAAAATGTGTCCCCCCCCCCCCCCCTCTAACTTTTGAACCATAAGTTTTAAAAATATGAAAAAAATCTCAAAAGTAGAACATTATAAAAACTTTGTAGGAAAATTATTTTGAACTTGATAGGTTGAATAGTTTTTGAAAAAATTACAAAAATAATTTCTGAACTAAGTTTGTAATTTAACCGTATAAACAGGTGTTTATTGTACCTGTAATTTCTACAAAATCACAATGAAATGACGTGCTTTCAAATAAAGTAAAACCGGTGAAAATCGGTTCACGCAATAAAGAATTATTCCTTAAAAATCATCTTCCATACTTTAAGCTCGCGCGCAATAGTTTACTTAATTTGCCGATAGATGTCGCTGTACGTGGAACGCTCATTTCTACATGGCGGTGTTAAGATTTTTCCTGATTTAATGGGGTCTGAGCAGGTGCGAATCTATAACTCTTTCTTTAGTTATCACCACAGATATCAGAGTAAAGCAGATCCGCTCATTTAAGTTGAACGGTTTTTGTACGTCTGATCTATTCTCACTAATGTACAAATCAGAAAGTTTGAGAGAGACAGACAAATGACATCTGCCACGTCTTCACCTGTCATTGTCTCCGTCTTCATAACTGAAAATTGTACTGAACTGACGTTATGGTGTGTTAAGTTTATATGGGATTTAACATCCTGGTGTGCTCACAAATCGAGACAACTTGTTAACAGCCGAAAATGATTGTATTATCTGTCGCATTCTAACTCATTTTCGTGCACCATAAGGATTAAAGAGACAACTATATGGAAAATCATCTGGCTTAATACTGCGAGTCTGCTTTTCTCTGATGTCTGTGGTTATCACCGTCCTCTGTGAGCCCGTTTTTAGGGTTTTGTGTTTCTGTACTTAATATGTCAACTTAATGTACGGACGGAAAACTACGGAACCCTACACTGAGCGTGGCCCGACACGCTCTTGGCCGGTTTTTGTAGACGGTTAAAATTATGGTTAGTACGCGGGCGAAGCCGCGGGCAAACGTTAGTCAATTATATATTATGTCACACTTGCTATCTAACCATATATACGTGCTTTTTGTCGAGTAATAATATGCGTCCTGGACTGAAAATTCAAACATCTCTTTTTTAATGAGCTTCGTAGTAAACAATGAACCCTAAGGGGTGCCTTTCCACCAGAGATGTGCTATGCTATGTTGCTATGGATGCGTTTGAATCCACCAATCATATTCATTGGTCCGCATAGCGTAGCACTGGTAGAAACGGGTTTTCGTAGCGTAGCTTGCACATCTTCGCAGCATAGCTGCATAACACATCTCTGGTGGAAAGGCACCCTTATAGTTTCGCCATGTTCCTCCATCCGTCTGTCCGCGGCTTAGCTCAGTAACCGTCACTACTAGGAAGCTGTAAGCCGCGGACAGACGGATGGCCTGACGGGCGGACATGGCCAAACTATAAGGGTTCCTGCTTAGTACGGAACTATAAAAAGTACTATTTCATAGAAATCTTCTCGAGCTCAAAGGCATAAAAATGTCAGGCAAAATTTATTTTTTCTATCCTCCGACTATAAACATTAAAAAGATTCGTTTTGATATACTTTGACGCGGCGTTTTACAAATTCTCTCAGGAAAATACTCTCAGGAACTCACCACTAAACATAGTCCCTGAGTAGCGCTTGCAAAGATGAATAATGACACTCCACGTTGAAATGGATTATTCAGAGAGAAATCCCTTGAGGCTGATACTGGCTCTCGTTCGATGCTCGGTGATATTCAAGACATTTGAATTAGAAGCCAAGTATTCGCACTAGAATATGTTTATGGGACATGACTAAGATGTTGCTTGATGCTTTAAGATTGTTGGTTGCCGGTCTTTATTCGTCAAAATGGTCAAATATAACGACCAGACATAGAAGTTTTTGTGGCAAAAACGCCAATTAACTAGGGATTTCCTTCCGATAATACTTAATTTGTCGATAACTGTTTCAAATACTTATTTCTAAGTGACATTTCATAGTATAGATGAAGGTCACCGGATTGAAATATAAATTAACTAAAATGCTGATCACTACCTATTGATGTTATATAATAACAATATAACTGTCATTTAAGTAATTCATAGGCATAGTTTTTAGGGATTTAAAAATTCCAAAAACGATTTTAATTACTAACCCCCTTATTCATAAACGTCCATCAAGCCTATATTAGTTAACAAGCCGCTAAAGTTGGTTTGTCCTTATCTGTCACTTTGACATTTATGTTTGTGAGAAAGGGACAAATCAATTTTTAGTTAACAGAGGTTTGTTAAGTTTTATGAATAAGGGGGAATTTTTTTAATATTTTAACGTGTGTCTTACACAAAAATGTCTTTTAATGCTATTCAATCGATTTCCATACAAAGTAAACTGAAACAAATAGTGTCTTGCAACAAAGGCCAATTAGGTAAGTTGTATGACATTGTGAAGCATAATAGTACTTATATATTCTAATATAATACCTACTCAGTTTTCGGAAAGTATATGGAAAAGTCACTAAAATGAAAAATAAATATATAGGTAGTACAGTTTATCGATAAATTAATATTGTTGGGAAGTCCATAAGCCAATTTTCTTCGTGCCACAAAAACTTCTATGTCTGATAACGACACAGTCTTTATTAAGGTTCCGCGGTATTTTACACAGCGTGTTTCGTAAATGGATGGATATGTCGGTCAATCGCCAAACACCCTATATAGTTTTGCCATATCCGTCTTCGGCTTAGCTCAGTAACCGTTACAACTAGAAAACTGTAATTAGTATCTACATGTCGCTGGCGGATTATACATAATCCGCCGTTTTACATTACGTTACGGCTAGCTGTTTTGTATTGTGTTGTGTCAACGATTACCATTGTCACTGCGATACGTTCTGGCGGCTCACATTTCGATACTGGCGCTTCGCCGGCCACTGCCGCAGTACGGTACACTAGCTTCGCTAGCAGTTCTTCCTAACACTCCTCCTCTCTTTGCTCGTCTTCGCACGAGAGTTGGGTTTTAGTTTAGTCTAATCCACTTACGATCAATCGTTTTATGTACAAAAATGAAATACACCGAAAAACCAGGTTGTAAAAAGTCGTTACTGCCACCTAGAAAGTTTAATTGACTATCGACTTGATTATCTCCGTAAGCAATAGGTAACGAGGAAACTAATAGAATAAATGCGGTCCAGGAGCCACAATCATTTTAAACTTTTGGTAAAGGCCCTCGCTTTGATAATGCGGTAAAATGTTAATGCATGCTGTCTTCATATAAGTGTGCTTACCTTTCTTTGGACTACAATGAGGTAGCAAAACCGCACAGTAGGACAATGGATTGGACACAGCCAGAACCCAACAACTAATAAATATTAATAAATATATAAATGTTATAGGGTAATTTTTTACACAAATCGAACTAGTCCCATAGTAAGCTCAATCAGGCTTGTGTTATGGGTACTAGATGACGATAGATATATACTTAAATGCATAGAAAACCACATTAAAATGCCTTTATATCCGGGATTCTAATCCAGGACTTCCAACTTCGTGGGCAGTGTCACTTCCGACTAGGCTAAACAGGCCGACACTCTACTACAACTATACCAAAACGAACTAATTTTGTATTAAGCAGCAGTAACGCTCCTAACGAAAATTCTAATTTTCAAATTAAAGGGAAAAAATGTGTACTCCGAGCATGATTCGAACCTGCGACATCTCAACATTTGGCATACCAAACACGAAACGGCCGCCAAACACGGCCCTGTTTTGTAATACGGCTAGCCAAATTAAATGTAATGTGCCGAAGAATAATATACCGAAAATGTCGTGGACCGACACGCACTTGGCTGCTTTTTTGTGCTATATGATAAATTTCACGCAAGCAAATCAAATATATCAATATATAACTCTGCTCCTCTATGAGCAAAATATACGAGGTCTCGTTTACCCGGACACCCATAACCTTCAATAAACCATTTTCGTGAATAAGTAGGTAAGTCTTGCTCATTTCACTATCCAAACAAAAACTAAACTTGTGTTTCATTTTGGATTTCAAGACTTGTTATTCCTACTTATGTATTAAAGCTAAAGTAAGTTTTACAGGAAAAATACATATGACCCAGCATTATGCTGAGGCGGGACCATTTCATGGCAAACCACCTAATATTATGTTTCTTTTGTTTACTACTTTTGTTTGTCATTAATAAATTATTTTAATTTCGTTTCATATGAACATTTCACTGTATAGGTTAGTTTTTTAAATCATCAATATTCCTTTATAAAGTCTCTATGGAGTCCTCGGTGTGCGTGTCAGTCTCTTATTTGACTGGTTTTTTGAAGTGGATATTTCTTTGTTGGCAGCTCGACTTTAGTTATGATACTAATTAATACTAGATGGCGCTAAAATAAGTTCATTGTATCGATGATTGGTTTGCTAACCAAATATTAAAGCATAAGGCATAACAGTCAATTTGACAGCTAATGATAAGCTTACTATTATTTGTGCATTTAGCACGGATATTTGTTCCTGGGTCTTGGATGTTTTCTTTGTATTTATTTCCACCACCATATCAGCCAAAGGAAGTGCTGGACATAGGCCTCTCCCAAATTCACGGTGGGGTATATGCCATAATCGCCACGCAGTTCGCAGTTTTCTCAAATATCCAACACCTTTTATGGTATTATAATATACTGCATAGAAAACTGCCAAGTTAAGGCTCAAAATGCATTAAGCCGCAGTAAATTAGTTTTACTGTAAACAATGTAAGTCAAAAGTCAAAAAGTCCAAAGTTTTTATTTGCGAGAATTATGGTGCATAAGGATGACAAAATATGATAAGTATAGAACTGCACAATTCACCATTACAACGGCATGCAAAATATACAAAATTAAATTGAAATCTATGGAATATATTATGGTTATACAATTATTATGTCAAGACTAATAAATGATATATTATTTATAGTTACTTTAAATTGTTATCATGTCAAAATATTCGTTCATACAATAAAAACATTTTTCTAGAAGCCATCAGCGAAGTTTAACTATGAATATTTTATAAAATTCAAGCGGAATATGAGTATAGATTTTAATTGATAACATATAACAATTATTTCTATACAAGGCTGTTTTCGTAACGGTTGGCTTAATGCGAAATAAATCTCTACCGCGTAAGTTTGGATTTTGAACAGGTTTGTCAAACATCTCTGGATTTTTTCTTACGAATTTTGCATGTTCTAATATGAAAATAGATGTAAGTGTCAGTATTTTTAGCCTTTTAAAGATTGGCTTGCACGAGTCTAGGGGACCAACTCCGCCCAATGCACGAATACATCTCTTTTGCATCAAAAATACCTTGTGGATATCCGTCGAATTTCCCCAAATAATGATCCCATAGCAGAGAATAGATGAGACATAACCATGATACGCGGTCGAAGCTGTTGGTTCCCCAGCTATACTCCTTAACCTTTTTAAAGCATAAACAAATCTGTTAAGTTTGTAACATACATTATTAATTTGTGTAGTGCCAGACTTGGCACCATTTCAGAGAATCTACGGAACTTGGCACCCATTTAGATCTCAATTCTTTTGTCGGTGAAGACGACAACCAAGCATCGCATATTCTTAATATCGAACTTGACTCCCATTTTCACATTTATGTTTTTGATGGGATATTATTAGTTTTTGTCAATCTTCGCCAAATGGTGCTTTTTAAGAGCGAATGCACGAGTTACTATACAAAATACCCAAATCGCTTTAGGTGCACCTCAAATACTTGAAGAGTTCCCTCGATTTCTACGGGACCCTATGATCAGATCCTTACCTTATAACTATGAGACTACCCCTGAAGTATACCGTTTCAATCAAATAAAGAATTTTCCAAATCTGAGTTCTGAGGTAACTAGCATAAATAATAATAATAATATAACTAATAACACTGCATGCCAAATTTCAGCTTTCTAGGGCACCTGGAAGTGGGTTAGGTTTTTGATTACTAGTCAGTCAGTCAGTGGTAAAAATGCCGTTTTTTGGAATTTAATATCTTAATAATTATTATGGTATGAGACATTTTATTTCTCAAAAATTAAACCTATATTTATGAAATTTGGGGTTCTAGTTGTTCTAGTGGATCTTAATACATGTACCAAATTTCATTTTTAGCCGACTTCAAAATTTCAAAAGAGGAGGTTATCAATTCGGTTGTATGTTTTTTTTTTTTTTTTTTTAATGTTTGTTACTCCATAACTCCGTCATTTCTTAACCGATTTGCATAATTATTTTTTTGATTGTAAGTATATATATCCAAGTTGGTCCCGTTTAGGTCAAAACGCAGTTCTGATGATGGGATCCACGGGGAATTGAGGGAAATCCTCAAATCTTTAAGGCAAACATATAGTGATTTTTGTGTTTTTATCAACAAGTCAAGCATTTGCACCCAAAAATGTGACATTTGATGAAGTGGAACTGCTGATGATGATCAGAACAGAACTCTTCAACGACGAAAAGTTCACGTTTGGCAATTTGTCCTTCTAGCTGTGTTTGTTAAGCAAGTTCTATTTTCACGATTGATTTTTGTCATGCTCGAGTTCTGATGATGGGATCCATTAGGAATCGAGGGAACTCCTCAAATGTGAAAGGCACACAAATAGTGATTTTAGTATTTTCATGAACTAATCAAGCATTTTCATTCATAAAAGTGACATTTGATGAAGTGGAACTGCTGATGATGATCAGAACGGAACTCTTCAACGAGGCGTAGTTCACGTTTGGCGATTTGTTCTCTTCGTTTTGTTTGTCAAGCAAGCAAGGTTTTTCCATGATTCCATGAGGAATTGAGGGTACTTAGTCTTTTACCATTATAAACATACTTATAGCCATTTTTATTTTATTGTATGGAATCTAAGAGTGCCCCATCTAAGTATAATAATCTTTCACTGGCCTCCCCCATTGAAGTCGGTTTTTTATTTCTTAAAAATAATTTTTATGTCAGACAGATTTTGAGTTATTGGGTGTATACTCGTAAGTGGCTCCAAACGGTTCGTGTAAAATAACACACGGCTGCTGTCCGCCAGTTCCTCAGTTCCTGGGGTGAACTTGGCTGGACACGCTGCCGGGTGTCTAGATCCGCTTAGTATGATTTATGGTTGTATCCCCGATACAACCCGCTGCTTTTTAATGGTAAATATTCTCAAGATTGGTTTTACTCTACGAACGTAGTGTCTCTCTCGGGTGGCCCAACTGTCAAATGTTTTTTTTATGTACCACCACCACCACATGAGCCTAACGACGTCCACTGCTGGACAAAGGCCTCCATTTGAAGGGGGGGGAGGGTAAATGTCATAATCGCCACGCTTGGCATGCGGGTTGGCGATCGCAGTAACTCCATCGCAGTCTAGGGATACTTTAATCTACTCTTCTTTACCTTCAGTACCATTATCTAAAAAACTCGGCCAAGAGCATGTCGCCGATGCTCAGTGTAGGCTTCCGTAGTTGCCCAATGAAATACTTAAAAAAAAAAACAATAACTAGCAAAACGGAATACTTTCGCAGCATTTCATACGTCTTTTACTAAGAAGGGAAGACTTTTTACGATAACTCAAAAACGGCTTAACTGGTCATGTACGCTATGGTTTCCATTGAAAGTCTTTATTAAGCTTTACTTTCGTGATTTTATTCATATTTTTGGACCCGTAATTCAAAAGCTAGAGGGTACACGATTTATTTTTCTCTTGGAGTGAATATTTCCGAACTTATTCACTTTATCAAAAAATGTTTGTTGAAGACCTATATTCATTTTGAAGGACCTATTTAACAACAATCCACACCATAGGGTTGAAACGAATAAAAAAACATCCCCACTTTACGTGTTGGGGAGCTCCATTAAATTTTATTTTTTAGATTTTATTTTACGTCTGTTTTAGTGATTTATATATCCATACTAAAGTGCAGCTTTCTAGCACTAACAATCAGAGAGCAAAGCCTCGGAAAGACAGGCGGACAGACAAACAGACAGACGGACATGGCGAAACTATAAGGGCTCCTAGTTGACTACAGAACCCTAGAAATGGTAATACTTTCTGGTTTAATATTACTAGTCCAAAGTTGATCATTGGAAGTATACGATTACAAATAAAGTATTATTGTCGGCAAGGGTTTGTTTTACTAGTTTATAAATTCAGAGCCCTTCGCATGAAACCTTGAAGCCGAGCCAGAGCCGACCCGGGTTATGTGGAAATACTCACTTTGTTTTGGTATATGCGTGCGTAATAATGTTATACGTGGAGATAAGCTTTCACTGCTTGTACGTGTACCTATCACCGCTATTTGCAGGCTAACATTACCGTAAAAGAGACACGATAAAAATTATAATAAGATTAACAAGTGTGTTTGTTTAAAAATGGATATAATTATTAGTCTTATCACAGTTTTTCTGTGTTACTTAATATACCTAGGTATGATGAAAATAGGAAAAACGCTAAGTTTTTTTACACCACGTCGGTGGCAAACATGCGTACGGCCCGCCTGATGGTAAGCCGTCACCGTAGCCTACGGACACCTACAACTCCAGGAGTGTCACATGCGCGTTGGCGACCCTTTAAAAAACTCCTTTCTGAAGAATCCCATACTGTAGTCCCTCGGGAAAACCTCGACAGGGAGCTCATTCCATAACTGGAGCGTCCGAGGGAGCAAGTTACTCTGAAACCGTACCGACCATTTAGGTTCTAAGGACTGTCCTGCTGGCGGCGAAGTTTTTAATAAAAAAAGAATATAAGAAGAAAGAAGGTATAAGATGAAAAAGGGGCCACGTGTGTGTCGGATCACGCAAAATGAAGGGTTCCGTACCTACTACTCCTCCGGGACTCATAGTCCTAATTTGAAACCACTATCCTATACTGTGAATTAAATAAAAGGCGGATCTTCACAGGAAACTTACGGTTTTTACGAGTAGGTCCTTGTGTTTGGGCGAGGCAGTTTATAACGAAACTTTAATCAATTTTCTTTCTTGTAATTTTTTTTAAACCTTTGGTATTCAAGACATTTTTCGTTGAAAGTATTTAGCAAGAAACAATTACTTAATGTGACTTTCGGATCGATTAACCCCGAATTTTGTTTATTACAAGACTATTATTGAAAATGACTAAACATGTAGACACACACACACACAAAACTTGGCTAGCATTTTGGCTACAAAACCCTAAGAAGTAGCGATACTGGTTTTGATGGTCCAGCAGCGGTCATTTATTAATCTTCATTGTATTAAAGTGGTCTGAGTTATTTATCTTATCATAAATGAAAGCGTTATGTTTACCGGCTATTTTCTTGAATTTTGTTTATTGGCAATGCAAGAATGATTTATTCTTAGTAATGTTATCTAACATATTAAGTAGAATTTTCCTGGAACCAGCAGTGACCAGCTTATTTGAATCAAATTACCGGCAAATTAGTAGGAGAAATCAGTGGTTGCCTTATTTATCATCCCTTTTTGTTGAGAACAGGCCAAAGGTATAATTATGTAACTCCAACCCGAGGATTCTATGATCAAATATAATCTAGTTAATTAAAGTGATCCATTTCGTCCATCTCAATTGTAGTTAGTGAATATTATTCCTCATGCTCTAAAAATAGGTCATATTTGATCTAAGAAGCGGACTGAAAGTGAACCATGGCGCCCCGTGGCATGGGTTGAAAAATAATAAGAGCATAAAGTTGTACAGCAAAATCCGTAAAATTGTATTGATTGGATTATAAACTTTCTTAATAATTATTATACTTAACTTAATATTATAGATTATGGCAAAAAAAAAACTAAATGAAAACTGGTAAGTAAGTATTTAAATACATTTCAAGCAATTAATTTTAAATTTTGACGACATAACACAAATATAATTAAGGTAGGTAGTTTATGACACTGACGTCATATTGGCATCTTCTCGCCGGCCAGGATTTAGGTCCGAGCAAGGAGGTAATGCCAAATAAGTTACGGCGTAACCAAATATAAAGCGTCCTAAACTCATTTAAAAAACAAAATGGCAAACACTTATCTTTTCAACCAAACTACCATTAAATTGAAGTAATATTGGAAGCTTAGTGATAATTTTAAATTAGCGAAATAAACAAAACTAACATAGTTTTTTTTGCCTACAAATTACAAGCAAACTCACATTTAATTAACCGAGTGAAACGATGATTAGCTTCGGCAAAAATGCTTTGGAATATACGGCTGTTCTCTTCTACTGGTCGCATAGGTCTACTGATTCTCGTGAAGTTTTGTGAGCAGGTTTGATAACTATACTAACATAATTCAGTTTTGTGAAATTTTGAAATTTGGAAAAAGGAGTAGGAGGGAGTTCCATTTGCAGTGACTATGTCAATTGCACATTCTAAAATAACCATATGCACAGTAGATAGCCTATAGCAGTAAAACAAATCCATACAAATGTCCGATTTGACGCACCCACACAGACACACATCATTACGGTAAACTTAAGGAGATCTCGGGGTGTTTCGATCACGTGTGCCACGCACATAAAGTAAAAAAAGTAAAAAGTTAAAGTAGTTTATTCTTCAAATTAGGCATATTAGATGCGCCTATGAACGTCAATAAACTACCACTGGTTCGGAAAAATAAATCACTGCCACGAGAAGAACCGGCGTAAGAAACTCGGCGAGGTGTCATTTTTTCAAAACAATATAAATTGTATAGTTAAATATAAAATTACAGTTCAATTCAAATTCAAATCATTTAGTGACATAAATAATATATACAAAGCAGTATAGACCAACAAATAAATACCTGGGCACACTTTCGATGAACTTATCCTATAATACAGAGATGTAAAGAGTCCCCATGGTCAAAACATTAGGTTTTAGAGATGTAAAAGGTCTCTAAAGGTCAAAATAAATAAAGTGGATATCAGAAATAACAAGTTCGTGTCAGGAGACTGTTAAGGTAGCAGTCTTTGAGCTAATGCTACGGTATTGGCTATGTGCACGTCTGAAACGTCAAACGTCAAAGGTTCCGAGACAATGTCAAAACTCAGAGATGTCAAATAATGACACATGAATATTTTATTTACTTTAGTATACGAGAAAGACCTCGTATTGGAAATTTTACTGAAATAAATAAGAGAATAAATAAATACACACAAACGAAACGAATCGTAGGAAACCGTTAAGAAACCAATAGAAAACGTGAAAGTAAATTTGACAGTGGTCCCCAGTAAGTACACATTTCTGCCATGGTGTGCGCTACGATCGCCTAGCTTACCCCCACCACCTACTTCGCACATAGCCAATACATAACGTGTATGTAACCAATATGTCAAATATACAATATAAGATGAAAAAATTGTAATAAAAATAAACAAAAACATATTACATTGAAACAAGCAGTAGTGGCAGCGCGACAAGCAGCAAACATTGGTCTCTGGGACACTGCTAGCAAAGTTACGACGGCTTTGGAGATCGAACGCTTGGCCATGTTCTTTTGTCTTCCATAAATTCTTCGATCTTGTAATATCCTTGGTTTAAAAGGTATGTTTTTATATATTCTCTAAATGAAATACAAGGAAGTTCCCATGCATCTTTAGGTACTTTGTTATAAAACCTTATGCAGTTACCCAAAAATGTTTTTTTCACTTTCTGCAAACGAAATTTTGGGACAGCTAACTTGTGCCTGTTTCGTATATTTCTGTTATTGATATCGCGTAGAATAGTTGAAGAAGTTTTTAATACTACAACTAGCGCGTGCTGGTCACTATTTTGATTTGACGTGACATAATGTGAAGAAATTATTTGATGAAAATGCGATTAAATATTAGAAATACAATTGAGGCATACTTATGTAATATTATGTGGTTTGTGTTTTATGAATTACTAGTTTCTCCTGCGACTTCGCCCGCGTGGAACTCGTTTAATCGCTATAGCGCTCTCCCGTACAAACTTCCACCCTTCTTTTCACTTCCTTAAAGGATCAGTTTCCGGGATCGCCTCAAACTATCTCCATGCGAAATATTTCCTCAATCGGTTTGGCGGTTAAAGCGTAAATTGTGGCCTTAGAAGTATTTTCGTCTGATAATACAAAATGTATCGAAGGTAATGCATAAATGTTAATGTAAATAAGAATACTTAATTTAATGTTGTCTGTTGCGCTGCTCCGCCCGTGTATTACAGAGAACGTAAGCAAAGCCGCGGCATATAACCAACTTAGAAAAGTTGAAAAACCCCGTCATTTTCATTTCAAAGTTCAATATCTCAAAAACGCCTTTACCGATTTTGACGAAATATATTTAAGAACCGGTTTCATTTTCGGTTTAACCGTTAGGGACCGTTACAAATATTTCAAATACATAGATACCCAGGTTAAACTTGTAACACCCCTCTTTTTCGTTGCGTCGGAGATTGAAAATATAGCCTATTTTAAGTAGTTTCGGAGATTATGTCCCCTACACACAAACACTATTAGTATACCTAGATTACCCGCTAAATATCATTTGAGTATTTACGGAGTAGAAAACAAATCAATGTTTTAGTAAATATAATAATCTCATTCAAATTTACATAAATTGAGAGGTGCAACCCTATCGCTCTAACAAAGCCCAGGGCCAAAAAGATCTTAAGCGACTCTATTTGAGTTACTGCCTTAAGCTATATATACCGGGTGATTCGGGAGACGTGAGCAAGCTCAACACTACGGATTCAGTAGATCATAAGCTACTGCTTCGTGCCACTATTAGTGAAATTAACGTTAATTTATCTTTGGTGTTGAAAACAAAATGTTTTAAATTATTAACGAAATTCATGGTCACTCTACAATCAGAATACTTCAGTCAAGTGATACGTGTCAAATTGAATGTCATCTGAGTCCGATTACTTTTGAAATATCGTATCTCACTCAATGTGACAATTTACTTTCTTCGTAATCAAAGTGCTGTCATTACAGTTAGAAGTTTAATCTTTATAAACCAGTTGTTGTAGGGTACCATGATTGTAGAGAATTAAACTTTAACTTAAAAAAATTAAATTACAGGAAAAAGGTATGGGTGTTTCACTTAAATACAATTGTGAACGATTCATTGCCATTTACTATGTATGTAGTGTTGGTCCTGCTCACGTCTCCTGAATCACCCTGTATACTGTGCCATATGTCACAGCCGATTTACTAGGAGACTATAAGCACTACAATTATGATGACATTTGGTAGGTAGGTAGGGGTGTTCTATAAACTGCTTCAGGAAAGTGACGTGAAATAACAAAAACAAATATTAAAGAGGGATATACATGTACAATTATGTGTTATAGCCGCTGATGTCGAGACAATTTTTTATTTTACATAAATGAGCAATCCGAACGATATATACTACTTGAAAAACCCGCGATAATTGTTTAAATCAATTGATATTATGACTGTACTAAGTCAACATCTACGAAAATATTATGTATTTAAGGAAGAACTTCGGTCTGTTTCGTAGAGGATGTGACGTGCATAATGTGAACATTAGGAATAAATTTTGATAGCAGTAAGAACTAGGGTAAAATAGATATTAAAAAAAATTGTGGGGCTCTGTACACGCTATTACAATAAGCTACCAGATCATATTTTAAATATGTCAGAAAGCAAATTTAAGGTCACTGTGAAGGAAACATTAAAAAAGAGAGCGTATTACAGATAAGACGAATATGTAAGAGACAAGGATATATGTATGGTCAAATGTTGTTACCATCACCTAAGTTTATAGCTGTTATAATAATGTACACTATTGACATTCAAAAAGTGTTCTACAAGAATTTATTTTGAATAAATGATTTTGACTTTTGACTTTGAACCGTGGGATGAAAAACAATCAATTTAAATAGGCATGTGTGGTATCTGGATAGCGCTTTAATTTTTTTATATCATCATCATAAATTTAAGAGTCTTTCTTTATACATATTATTTCATCAATTATATGTGTTGTCACAAAACCAAAACGCGAATATAGTTAATTTTTCTTCAATTTTCAAGTTTAATTATCGTCACAAACCTGACATTGCTTAACTTTTTTTAACTACTCGCGCTAATTGAGTATAAGTATATACTTATTTCTGAAAACGCTCATCACTTCATCAGTAACATTTTCACAAAAAAAATCATTAAAAGAAACATAGCTGAATGCATCTGGGTTAGTCTTCTTTATAACTATTCCATATTTCAAACCGATATCATAAGGACTATAAGGAGTTCTTGAGATATTTAGCAATGTGACAGACAGACAAACAGAATGGCACCATAAGGAATCCTAAAAAGCTTGAGGTTCTTATCATGGTAAACAGCGCTTTTAAGAAAAACTTATGAACTAAAAACACGCTAAACATTGCATTTATAGACATACACAATTTCAACGACTTATCCTCATTGTATTAAAGTTAAGGACTTGTAAGTGACAGATAAAAGTACGGGAGTAAAAATACTACGCCGTTAAACTGAAATAATGAACACGGATAGCCCGAAGCAAAAAAATCTACATAAATGTCTGGATGTTAAATACTTTTACTCGAGTATATACATGCCCGTTTTTAAAACATTCATCAAGTTAGTAAAATGCTGTTAAGAGGCCTTAAGAATTAAAAAAAAATACTAACTTAAACTATGACTGACGGTATTATTGATAACTTCAATACTTGATTGAAAATACGGAGTTTTCATTAATGTTTTAGATGTAGACAAAGCCATTGTTTGCTTATATTGTGTGTAGTAGAATCAAGTGGTAAAAAATCCGTTAAATTAGCTTGAAAGTTAAGTGTTTGAATTGAAACAAATATTTTTAGTGAAAAATACAAAAATCTACATGCAAATTTTATATTATTAGGCGATTTCAGATAATACAAAGCAGATGAATGCGTTTTAACTGATCAGGAAGGGCCCTTAAAATTAATTTGTCTATTACCTGTCACTTTCACATTTTTATATGTAAGTAAGGGCCAAACATATTTTAGGTCGTTTGCCAAGTTGTATAAATAGACAATAATAAACGCGTGTGCACACACTGGTACACTATAATACGCCTTAAATTATAAGGCTTTAGGATGCGAAAGACCGTAATATATACCCGTAAGGAGCCCGTCAGAAAACCATAAATAACGACTCGAGGAGGGTATAAAGGAAGGGTTCAAATATCAAAAGATTACCGAAGACAACGTTCAATTCCTGAATCTAGTTAGGACTCACATTGTAATGCGTTATCTTTATAAATCCCGTAGCGTTATACCGTTTTATTTGTGTACTTTGGTATTAAGTATGAGAGACATAAAAATATACGCTCGTGCTTACCCCTCGATTTAGAGGATGGTGTCTCTTCGGGGGCGTGGGGAGGGAGGCGGGGGTGACCTTGACCTCGTAATCTGGGGCGCTCAGAATAGCCCGAAGTGTGCTTTTGGTAGTATCGTACGAATTAACGTCGGCCCAGAATTACTTTCATAAACTAATAGTTATCACGTACATGCGTCATATGAATTTATCCCAAAATTTAATCCTATTAGTTGGACTAGTACCCATATATTTGTAGACGGACATTCGCACTATTCGCAGTTTGAACTACGAGTAAGTGGCGAATAGAATTGTAAACCCTGTTTGCAGTGAAGGATGAATATGGTTAGACTGTTAGAGCATTCTAGCTTTTGTTGTTGAGCAGCCAAATGTTTAAGACGAGTAACGCACGTATGAACGACTGCAATTCGAATAAAGGTTAAGAGCTAGTGTACTGAAAGTATAAACTGTATAAGGCGTAAGTTTACTGTATAAAGCGGGTAAGTTTAAGAGGACTTGCACATTTGTAAAAGTTTTTTAATAAAATTATGAAAATGTGTTCATAATTCCAATAAACTGATACGATTCCTTTATTAAAGTTAAATTAACCCCCTTATTCATTAAACTTAACCCACTTCTGTTAACGGAAATTTGTTATGGTTAAGTATGCCCCATTGTCACAAACGTGGATGACGAAATAACAGATATGGACTAACAAATTATAGCCGTTTTTAACTAATATGCGTTTGATGGGCGTTTATGAATAACGTGCGTGATAGTAACGAAGCCGTTTGCTTTATTTGTGTGTACAGTCACAGTCGTACACAGTTGAAAAAACAAGAGTAGTTCCTCCTGTGGTCAAAGTTAACGGTCTGTCTCTACGTATAGACACAGAAACGGAGACAGATTATGATTCTCACCTAAAGTTGGGCTTTATAGCCCTTAACTTAACTTTAGATATGTCCACAGGAAAAACGTAAACCTTAATCTGTGTATGACCCAGTCATGCTTAAACCGATATTCCGTTAGCCCGTCATACTCCAGTATACATAAAGTAAAGAAGAGAAAATGTAAAGATAAAGAAATAGCCTAAAGTCGAGTTTTATAATTTGGAATCTCAGTGTTTTTTTTTTAAATCTCTTATCTACGACTATATTTGGTTTATTGAATTTTTATTAAAGCCGGCCTAAATATATGGCGTTTTTAACCGACTTCAATATAACTGAGAACCAGTTCGTCTGCATATTAGCTTTTTTTATGTATGTATGTTCCCCGATAACTCTTGACCACGTTGGCCGAGTTTAATAACTCTTATTTTGTTTCAAAGCAGGTACCTACCCCCAAAATAGTCCCATATAAAATTGGTGAAGATCTGATAGTGGGATGAAGGAGGAATCGAGGGAACTCCTCGAATTTCATAGACACGCATATGCCGATTTCGGTATTTTCTATAATTGTTACATAGCGAAGTACAAAATTGGAGTCGGTTTTATTTACAAATATTAACTGGTATAAATTATTAACTGGCGAAAACTCTTAACTACACTTTTAGTGCTAGGACCACTCGGCGCGCACTAGTCTCGTAGGCGCTTTCCTCTACATACGGATTTTCGCATGTTATCGGCTACGAGCGTAGTGCTAAGAAATTGTTGGCAGTGAGAGTAAAGTGAAGATTCACCGTGTAAGTTGCTACGATCGCTACGTCGTGCGCCGTAGACCGTAGCGAATATTAGGCTTGAAACGCACAGAGTTTTGCATTTTTCATCTTTCCGAAACAATTGACAAAATTTCATACTTTCAAGGTGGCCATTTTATGATCTAGATCGATAGAAAATGAATTTAAGGTTCACATGTTTTTTTTTATTTCTCCCGAAATCCTCATTTTCTTTCTAAAATATCTAATCTAAAAGTAGCGAATTCCAAAAGGTCGTAAGTAAATTATGACGTCATTACAATGGTAATACTGCCTAGTATTACCATTGCCACTTATTTTTCTAAAAACCTTGGAGCGTTCACATTTCGTTGACATGGCGTTCACTTCACGTCAGTGTCATGTAGTGTGTCATGCTATGACAACCTAAAACTAAGCAAAGATACAGATTTTTTATTGAAAACAGTGCCATCTATTTTACATAAGTCGCACTAAAATATAAGTGTTGTTACATTAAAATACTTTTCTCAAACATGCGCCTAAATGTATGCATTAATGTCACGAAAAGAGGACTTGAAGTTACCTGTTTATGGGGAATGTATGAAGATAACATTATTGTCCGCTGCTCTAACTTTTTATATTTGGCTTATTAAAATCAACTAATAAAGGAAATATTACATAGAGCCAACCGCCACGATTACGTGTATATATATTTAATTTCCTATGTAAATTGGTATTTTTTTAGGTTTTTCCGGTTTTTTAATCGTTCTTGTATTTTTGTATTTTGTTGTTTTTTTTTTCAAACATTTATGTATTTTTTTAATTTCCTCGTGTTATTTTGTAGCGTTTATTGTTTTTTGATATTTTTGGACTTTTTAAAAGTTTTTTCTTTTTTTTTTACTTCTCGACATTTATTTTGTTTTAACATGTTTTTTGATATTTTTCTAGTGTTTACGTGTTTTTTGGTATTTTATAATTCTTTCATGTTCGTAATGGTGCTTGTATTTTGTAGCATTTTTTGTGTTTTTAGTTGTTTTTTTTCGAATTTTTTGTGAATTTTCGTATTTTTTTTAGTTTTACTTGTTATTTTGTAGGGTTTTTCGTTGGACTGTTAAAAAGTTTTTCCGTATTTATTTGTGCTTTTCGTCTGTTTTTTTTTTTGTTTTTTGACTTTTTTATGTTTTTTCGTAGTTCATTTTTTGTACTTTTCGTCAGGTTTTTTGTTTTTTCATGTTTTTTGGTATTTCTTTTAGTTTTTATGTGTTTTTGTGGTATTTTTTAGTTCTTACCTGGTTTTTTTAAATCATGCATGAATTTTGTAGCATCTTTCGTGTTTTTAGTTGGTTTTTTTTTGTGAATTTCGGTATTTTCGACTGTTTAAAAGTTGTTTTGAAATTTTTTGTACTTTTCGTCAGTTTTGTTTTGTTTTTTGGCTTTTTTATAAGTTTTACGTGTTTTTTGGCATTTTTTAGTTTTTTTAAGATGTGCTTGTATTTTTGTAGCATTTTTCATGTTTTTTGTTGTTTCTTTCGAGTTTTTCGTGAATTTTGGTATTTTTTTAGTCTTTTCGTGTTATTTTGTATCGTTTTTTGTTTTTTGATGTTTCTGGATTTTATAAAGTTTTTTCGTGTTTTTATGTACTTTTCATCATGTATTTGGTTTTCATGTTTTTTTGGTATTTTTTGTAGCATTATTCGTGTACTTATGCTTTTATGTTTAATTATTTTGATATTTTTGGTTTTTGTCGTGTTTTTTGGATTTTTTTTGTAGCATTTTTCGAGTTTTTATTTAATTTCCGTTATTTGTCGTGATGCTTTCCTATTTCTGGACGTTTTGTATTTTTTAGTTTTTTTTACATTGTAGTTTTTTTTATAGTTTTTTTTTCCAACGTGTTTGAGAAAAGTACTATACAATCCTCGGCTGGAACAGTAATTGCAGGACTCGTTTTATCCGGCCTCGTCTACGACTCGGCCGTTTATCCCAAACTCGTCCAGCAATCCCTTACTTCACGGCCTCTGCAGTAATGTACTATTTGATGCTATAGAGAAATTGATACTTGTTATTTAAATGAATATGAGGAGATTTTAATTTTCTATAAGTTACACAATAATTTTGTCTGCATGTCATCCGTTTGGAAAATTTGAAACTTTACAGGGAAAATTTTAATTAATATTTATTGATAAACGGTATTTAGTAGTGGTCATAGGGTCCCTTTACACGGTTAATATTATCACAATTCTGGTTTTCATTTATTTTGAGTCCTACTTGTCACACCGGCCACTTTACTAATAGGTTCAAATATGACCAAGTTATGTGTTAACAAACGTTGAAAATAATGATTAAAAAGTAATTGAAATGGGATCCTGCTTTTTCTGAAGTTGCTGTAAAACAGACCTTACGCATCAACTCTTGTAACGGGGTTAATAAAATGTCATCCGATTTTCCTGTTAGCAACGTACTACGACAAAAATCTTATTACAATAAATATATTAAATAATTTATTTTCTTCTTTATTAATGCAACAGAAGTTGGTTAAAAAGTTTCGCCAGCTCAAATATAGACGCCGTATCTAATCAAACCTAAATGTGATTGACTTGCCAGTCTATCTCAGTATCAGGGGTCGGAATTCTCGTAGCACTTTTGAGCTGTCATAGGGACTTCTCATTTATCGACTTCCGATATACAAATATATGTCTATAAATACAGAATATTAAAAGTGTAAAGTAAACAACAGGCAGACTTTTCGCGAATGAGCGATCTCTTCGAGATAACCTTTGGATGCCAACTTTTTGGAAATTTTAAATAGGAATAATAATTCCACAAAACCCAAAAAAAAAAAGAAATCCACAAATTATTTACAGGGCACAGTAAAATATGATTATAATAATAATCATATTTGATTGTGCCCTATAAATAATTTGTGGATTTCTTTATACAAGGCTTTAATTTTAGACATTTTTTTCACAACAAGAATTGCCATCGTACCTAATGATATCATGTTATGTAGGTACGGCCAGACTGATGACCTTTAATTAGTAGTTTTATAGACATATGCAAACAAACAAACACAAACACTGAATTGAACTAATTAAAATAAAATTGTGAAATTGTTAACTATTAACTTTTCGTTGTTTTCATTCCATATCTCTATTTCACATTTTCAAGACTACTCAAGTTATCTGAAGGACATCGCGCGATCAGACCGCCTGTTGTTTATCTCTACTGTAAATCTTTATCAACATGTTGGGTTCTATAATGTATCAATATAATATGTAGATCGTTAGTAAATGAGAAGTCCCTATGACAGCTCAAAAGTGCTACCACAATTCCGAGCCCTGCTCAGTATGTATAATTTGTAGTCTTTGGTGTGAATATTACAATCTGCCTTAATCTGATATTACAATGCCAGATTAAATGTGAACTTAGTGACAACCGGAAGTGATTAATTGATTTTAAGTCTAGACCGTTTAATGAACTAAACTGTTGACTCTTTACAGCCCTAGTAATGACGTCACACTTCCGGTTTATACATATTCGTGATTTTCTTGGAAACTAGTAAAGAAAAAAACCTAAAAACTATTTTATTATGTTCAAGTAGCATATTTCGATTTAGGCAACATTATACATTTTGAAATGTTGTCAATTGTCTGTCGATTACGCTTCATATGCCACACACGCGGCCTCTGCTTTACCGCGCTAGCGAATACCACGCGGTTATTTGGTGCAACGTGCCCCGGACCGCGTTCGCTTTACCGCAAAACCGCATTTAAAGCGCTCTCTGCGTTTCAAGCTTTAGAGCTGAGTGAGCACCGAACGCTGAACTGGGATCGAATATCGCTATTTCGTTAAACTTAACCGGTTAACATTATGTTCCTTCGTTATTTTGCTACATTGAAATTTGAAATGAAAATAATTTTTTCCTCATTTTAGAAGAAATTGTACAGGTTTTTTTCTGAAACTTGCTTGTAAATGGCCGGTTCCGTAGTCAACTAGGAACACTTATACTTTCGCCATGTCCGTCTGTCTGTCTGTTTGTCCGAGGCTTTGCTCTGTGATCGTTAGTGCTAGAACTGAGAAAGTTGTAAAATAAAATCTAATTGCAACGATGTTTTTTTTTGTTTTAACCCTATGGTGTGGGGTGTTGCTATATAAACTATTTCTCATTTAAAAAAAAAATTGATCGGTTCGATTCGTTACAGAAGCATGAACGTACCTACTCGTAATCTTCAATATCAAAATAAAATATTTAATGAAACTTATTAAATCAAAATTAACTTTTAGTTTATAAAGGAAATAAATACCTAGGTGTTCGTTGACAGTTTTATCTTTAGAACTTAAATCACTTCAATGATCGTCGCTATTACAATCTTACCCTTAAAGGCAGGTATAAATACCCTTAAGGGTTCTTGGAAAAGTACATTTCTGGTTATAAAGCGACAAACTAAAAGTGAATCTTCCAAAGACAACTTTTATGGAGTTTAAGGCTGGGTTGCACCAAACTGTCTGTAATCGTAAGCGGTGTTCGTTAAAATTTGAATGTATGGAAAATTTGACAATGTTCTATAGGATGACAGCTGCCGCCGCCATATTTAACGTTGATTAGTCTGTGATCGTCAGTCGGTGCAACCCTGCCTTACTCACCACAAGGACAACCGTGTAATCTGCAAATTTAGAAAGCGTCACCTCCATGCGATTCTTAGGTATCATGCTCGACTGTCACAATAGTTGGAAGTCACCTTATCCAAAAGTTGAGCAGCTGATTTTAAAATCAACCAACACCAACGCACATTTTCAAACACTCCGAATATTATGTATACTGCATAGACATTTCTAGTTTTTGTTCATGACATGACTTGATTATTTTTTAATTCATTAAAGTTAATTTTGACTTTGCATGCCACCAGATGGCTGAACGTACATGGCTCCTACTATAAAAACTGTTACCATTTAAGTACCTGCATTTTAGCAAATAAATGTATTTCATTTCATAAATTGTATGGCAGATGTTAGTTACACAATGAAATAGATTATTAATTATTATGAACGAATTGCGTAAGTCGTTGTTTCTCGTGTTCTTGTTACTTTAATATTATCGCAGGATCCCTTTACATTGGGTCCAATTCTTTTAATTACCAGCTGCAAGAAACTCCCGCACGCGAACCTGACTAGGAGGCTGGCGCCAAGCCAACCTTTCCATATTGTTGCCACCAGATATTCGAGACATTCTCGGTTATCACGAATCTCGGCGATGAAAAGGTTTGCCCCGCGTAGTTAAAAAAATTCATGGCTCCACGTACACTGGGCGGTTTTCCTTTATGCAGGCGCTTGTTTTCTTCATTAGAAGCATGGCCTCGTGTCGACAGGAATGTGATCTCTTAATGTGTCACTGCGTGTGATGCTCCTTATCTTCACAGTAGGTAATACGTATTTTTATGTATACCTACCTCAAAATTAAAAAACTGTTAAGTGCGTGTCGGGCTCGGGCGCCGCGCAATGTGATGTTCCATAGGTGTCCTCTCGTGACATTATGCGCACTTAAAATATTACAAAACAAGTTAAGCAATTGCTCTACATAATGTCTACTTAGCTGAAATAATTTTCTCTTTTAGTAATTTAAAAGTTTCAAAACTAAGTACTTAAGTATAAACCTTAAATTGGAGAACTAAGATTAAAATACGATGTTTGCTTAAACTATATTATAACTTAGGGCGGGTTGCACCGACTTGTGATTACAGACTGTGTAACGTTACACAATTTAGACATATTTGTTACTCATAAAGCATCCTTATAGTTGAATGAATAAAGATGTGTTATAATTCTTTTTTTTTATGATAGACTGACTAAATAGAGATCTGCACTCATTATTGTAACTGGTTAAGGTAATTATACTTTTAGCTTGGACAAATCTTTGAATGATTGTTTTCTTAAACAAAGTTTGATGTATCTCATAGTAATTTTAATATGTCGTGGCTAATGTATTCCTTAATTTAAAAAGTGATAAAAAACTATGAAAATATCTGTCCTCAAGAAGTTTGGGATAAATGTGTAAACCGAGGGAGCGCGTGGACGCGTCGTGGCAATTATGAGAACAGGGGTTTAAAAAAATATAAATGATAAACAATTAATCATAGAGCTCTATTTTTAAGTGTTACATATAGGCATGGACGTAAACTATCTCACGAAAAATCAACGATTCATTATTATTTCATTTACGTGAGAATTTCGGCCCTGACACGCAAAATTTAGCTCTCTGAGAATGGCCGTTTACATGCACTAAAGTCTTTGAAATTCTGCCTTTAGGAGAAACACGCTTAATTACCTATATATAGTTCACATTGCCAACTTTGCGTTCCACTATAAAAGGGCCTTTAATCATTCTACAAAACTTAATACTTCTGCTCGTAATCCTTTTGGGAACATATAACATTACTAAATCACCTTCTGAAAATTCAAGAAGTTTAGCTTTTTTATCATAGTACTTCTTTTGCTTCGCTTGAGCGCTTTTAATTTTTGATAATACTGATTTAGTTATCGAGGCTATAGAGTGGATTCGTTCTGGCAATGTCTGTGGTGGGTTCAACTGCATGTTATTTCATGTTAAATCACATTTAAGCCTCGGCTCTCGACCATGTACGAGGGTAAAACTGAAAGTTTCGGGAATAGAAGAAAATATGCAGTATAAGTGAGTTTATTTATTTTTATTGTTTTTCAAAATATTCTCCTTTGTATTTCATGCACTTATGCATGCGTTCAAACCAGTCCATAAAGCACTTTTTGAACTCTGAAGTAGGGGTCGACAAAATGGCTATTTTATAGGCCTCCACTGCTTCTTCTGGCGTCTGAAACCGCTGACCACGCAGTTTGTCCTTGATTCTGGGGAATGTAAAAAAGTCGTTGGGACTTAAGTCAGGGCTATATGGAGGGTGGTCCAATATTTCGACTTTTTCACCGTCCAGGTAATCAGTTGTTGTCCGAGCGGTGTGTGGGCTGGCGTTGTCGTGGTGAAGGATGATGCGACGACTAGGGTTTGTTTTTCGGAGTTCAGCAAAGACGTTCGGCAAACAAATAGTGGTGTACCAATCAGCATTGACTGTTCTACGATCCTCAAGAGCCACAGTAGCTACGTGACCAGATTTAGAGATAAACGTAGCCACCATCTTCTTAGCCGTACTGCGAGAACGAACAACTTTTGTGGGTTTGAGCTCGTCTTCGAAGACCCATACTCGGGATTGGTTTTTAGTTTCAGGCTCATAAGCGTATATCCACGACTCGTCACCTGATACTATGCTAAAAACAGCATTTGAGCGTCCCTTGTTAAATCTTTTCAAAGTTTTGCGGCACCAATTGACACGGACTATTTTCTGCTCGTCAGACAATAGGTGAGGTATCCAACGGGAAAATAACTTTTTCACGCCTAATTCTTCTTTTAAAATAATTTGTATTTGACTCATTCCAATACCCAGGTGCTCTTGAATTTCCCGATATGTCACATGTCGGTCTTCATTTATCAGACGACGCACAACATCGACGTTTTCTTGCGTGACTGCCGATTTTGGTCGACCTTCACGCACTTCGTCGGTGAGGGATACACGGCCACGTTGAAATTCTGAATACCACCTGTATATTGTAGTCTTTGAAGGAGCTTCAATATTAAAAGCAGCAACCATCCGCTCTTCACATTGTTTTTGTGTTAGTCCACTTTTAAAGCCATAATAAATCATAGCTCTGAAATTTTCACGGCACAATTCCATTTTAAGCAGTGACTCGACGACTTCAATAAACAATTGAAACCGAACCATACTTTTTTTTTTCTAAGTGGCCAGTGTGTTGAGATAAGGAAACTTCAGAGATTATAAAAAGGTATAATACATGTTAAAAATAAATTAATAAGTATTCGATTCCCGCCACTTTCAGTGCAAGCCTCGTAACACAAAATAGGGTGACTCACGTGTTGTTGCTTGTGCACTACAATTCAAGGCAAAAGTTGTCGGTAAGAAGTACGTACACCAATTTCGCTGATCTTCGGAGACGTATTTTGAGAGTGTCGCTGACAATGCTCTGAACTGTCTTTCAATCAAAGAATTCCCAGCTGAGTGCATCGGCGAACTGTGTGTCAGTTTTATTCCCAACTCTTCAACTGCACGTCGCACTTTTCTGGCGGTGAAGATTGTAGCTCTGTCCGTGATGAGATGCTGTACTCCTCCAAATCTATAAACAATGTATTTCGTTTTATATCACCTTTACTATTCGTCTTAACTTATCACGTAGCTTAGCATATGGAAAATATTCTCCTCTTCTTAACTATGGAATCTCCCTGTCACATACGATTTCTTCTCCTCTCTCTCTTGAAATATAACTTCCTTAAACTGAAAAGCTCTGGACCTCCACCAATTGTAAAGCCTCGCTTGTACTGCTGCGGTACTGTTAGGGGATCTTAGGGGTTGTAGCTGTAATGAAATACTTTACGACTTTAAAACACACTATTGTATTCCTTACTGTGCTGAAATACAATTACAATAATATAGTTAAATAACACGTGTGACTTCAATCGAGTCCAGATGAGGAATCTACTGTTTTCTCAGGAATGCTGTTGACAGGCATTCCAGAACATATTCAAAATATGTAGAATTGTATACATTATGGTACTAGTTCCACATGGCCAGTCTCATAATGTATCAACCTCTACACTACAGAGACTATTAAGTAAGCCATCCCGCACGAGTATGAGTTAGCCGGCCGAGTCAAAAGCGAGGTCCGGCTGTACCTAATACTGAATGGCACTTACGGTCGAAGCATGTATAGCTTTTCTCATAAATTCGTGGAAAGGAAATAATATTCAAACGATATTCTAAGGATTCAGGAATAAAATAACATTCGTTGCATGTTGTCCATATTAGTGAATGGCTACCGTGCATCGAACCATATCATTTTTTTAAACAAAAGGAAATGATTAGACTTTGCTCATATGGTTTGTCATTGCTGATTGCGTATATATTTTTTTCTGAAACGTAGTCATGTTCGCAAACAGAACATTTTCTTCTAGTAATTGTCTACGTTCGTTGTCGTAACTCAGATATTTGGTAGATTTTGTTTGACTAAAGCTGATGGTTCACGTTGAGCTTCCAAGTATGAATTGTACAAGTACACCTTGTCAAGTTGTCAAGGCATTTAATTAAACGCATGGCTAGGTGAAATGGACTTCATAACTTAACGACACAGTCTTTGGCTGTCGACACAACGAATCCTCAAGTTAATAAATGGTCGGCAACGCGGCTGTGATTCTTCACGTCTCGAGCGCGCAAGCTTCCATAGGCGACGCGATGAATGGCCTTAAGAATGTTTGCCACCGTCTTTGTTTAAAAAAAAACCGGCCATGTGCGAGTAGGACTCGCACACCGAGGGTTATTTAAAATCATTTTTTTTTAATATAATGTAACTATAAATTTACGGTTTTCGCAATTTTTGTGTCGGGACATACCTACGTCACTAACGCCTCGGCGAGCCGTCATCATCACCACCCACCCACTGTGAGCGGCCGGAATAAATGCACCGAAGATAAAACTGTACACTCCTTATATTTTTTTAGGGGCCTAATAAAGTTTGATAAAGTACAAGTGACATAGTGTGAAAAGTAAATAATCGGGACTAGTGAAAATTACCCAATTTCTGGGCGAACGATATTATACATTTACGAAATTTATATTTTTTATATATATTTACTTTATTATAAATGTATAAAATTATACATTTACGAAAAATTACAATGAACATTAACCAAAACTCTAATTAAATGAGACAAAATTGCTACTATTACTAGCCATTGGTTCCTTTTACCTACCTGCCTATTTACTCGTACCTTCATATGGCTGCTTATCTAAAACAACGCTCTATCGTGATATTTCGATACTGTTGTAAGGACCATTTTCAAGAATTAATTTAAATTGATGCAAAGCCGTCAACGCAGCCGCAATGCGCATGTTGTTATCATCGTTCGTTGGGCTGCTGACTAGACTGGTAAAAGTAACCTACCTATCCGCGTTGTTGCTCATTGGCAGGCCTTTAGCAGTACCTGATAGCTGACCGAAATATATGATCCTACTTGATCTATTCAGAGCAAGCTGTAAGCGGGGTGATTGTATTCACTTACTAAATCATTCTGGGCAGTTAGAGTTAGAGAAGCAGAATATTGTGTCACACAGTATTCGCACAGGGGACCGGTATTGCAGTCTGCCGCATGGTTATGACTGCTATGGTCTTCATTCAGGGAATATGAAGCTGCAGCATGCCTGCTGCGACCCTAGCACCTGCTGTCTTTTTGGATTTGGTCGTTGTCTAGCTTTAAATTGTACGCTGGTTACTATTTCCTATTTGACTTTAAGTGCAGCAGCGGTACACAGACAGGGTCTTCCACCGTAAAGATGGCCGCAGCGCCGTTTGATTTGTGAAGCTCCACATTTACATTCTCTCACTACAGGGGTCGCTTCAGTCACGTGGTGCCGATGACTTCCATTTCTTTGTTGTAGCGCTTTGGAGCCTCAGAATTGATTCGGCGAATTTGGAGATACCAATGTCTATGGGGTCATAAATTACACTTGTGTTGTGTTCTGGTAGTCCTGTTCCATTCCGGGACGCATTCGATGTGCCTCAAAATGATAGAACAAAATCTTCCACATGGATTTTTGGCACCAGAACTAACCATTGAATCATTTCTCAGCCAGAGCTTTTCACCACCACCCACCGTTAATATATCGATTGCTCTCCTGATAGCAGGGTGATGACTTTAGTGGAATAGATTTTGAATTCGGGGGGACAAATTTATCATGACAGAAGTTTTGTACGGATGATAAAGGTTTCGAGTGTAGAGGGAGAAAGCTAACATAGCAGTCGTTTCCATTTTTGAGGAACTTAATGAGCAATATACGATTTCAAGCTAACATGGTCACTAACACTAGAATTACTGAACAAAACGGGGTATTTACCATGCATGTTAATATTGTTGAGATTCCGATATTTCGGTGCTGAACATCAGGTACTAAGTCATCATCATCATCCTATCACTATCACAATAACAGTTGCATCCTGAAGGATGCGCGGGTTCCGCTACCTACCCTAAAAAAGTCTGGTTATTATTCCCACGGAAAAAATGTAAACAATGGTGTTGCTGTTAACAAAAAACATTTCCAGTAATGAGGAGATTTATAATGTTTAGAGTTAATAGAAGAATACGTCTTATTACAATAAAATACACTTTAATTATGAAAGTCGAATTAATTTTGATGACGCAAATATTCATTTTTACAAAAATCCTCCGTTAGGTTTATAAAAAAATATAAGACTGTGTTTATGTGCAGATTATTTTTTTATCACTGGTACCACTGCAGCAGGGTATACCCTGACTGCAGTGTTACACCGGGGTTGTTCATCTGTGGGTCGCTTGCTATATTTTATCATATTTCGAAGGGGTCTTTTACATTTACTATTACAGTTATTTTTACTTATGATACTGGTGTGTCAGTATTGTCAGCAATAATCAGTATTGATTGGAGCATTCACACAGCAATAATTATCACGCGTTAGTATTAAGTTGATATACTCTGTAATAGTCAAGAATACCTTGTAACTATGGGGCCCTTTATACGCTTAGTATTATCGTAATACTTGTGTGTCAATGTTATCGTGGTTTTCATAATTGTATGGATTTTGCTTTATTATTTATCAATATTCACGAAATATGGATCGTGATATGAGTGTATTACTTAATAATAATAGCCGTGTAGAAGGCCCCTGTGTCTGTTACATGGTTATTATTATCACGCGATACGCTCATATCACGATCCGTCTCACGTGAATATTGATGAATCATGACTAAAAATCCAAACAACTTTGAACTTTGAACTTTTTGACTTGGGGCTGGATTCGGGCCCATCACATTATATTCGGTTCGATAAGGTAACCGTATTAGCGAGGGAAAAGTTTTTTGTACCACGCAAAGTATCGAAATTGGTCGTTTTCCAAATTTTAATCGTGATTGTGGATGGGTTGTACCACCCAGCTGGAAAACAGTGTTGAATACTACGTCTGTGAAGAGTGTGGACGAGACTTTAGCATGTGACGTTGTGAGTGTTGTGTGTAGTTCGGCATTGAACAATTGTGAAGAAAACGAGGGTAGATTCTCGCCGCCGCAGCCTCCACCCGCGCCGAGCAACCGAGCGGACAGGGCACGGGCACGCAGTGCTAAGAAAACCGCCGCAGCGATTGGTGCTCATGATTAAGGACCGCGAACCGGTCTGAAACATGTCGAGCGATATTCGACCTTTAAGACGTGAGTGACCCGTTTCATTATATTTAACTTTGAAAACCGCGATAATATTGACACCCCAGTAATGTGATAATATTAATCGGTAATAATTGCAAGAAACAGTGGGTATACAAATAAAATATTGGGCAAGTTATTTTATTTTCAATTCTATCACAAAACCAGTAGCAATGGCGAAAATACACAAAATTTGACGGAGGGTGACAGATAATACCGTGATATAATCGCAACGCGCGCGTTAAAAAGGACAGTATTATTGGAGCGACACCCATTAGGTGTCGCGGATTTCAAAATATCCGGATTTCCTCCAATTATATCACGATACTGCAATGTTCGTCAATATTCACATATATACATATTATTGCATTACCGACCCGTGCTTTAGATTCAGATTCAGATGGTTTATTTCTCAATGGTATTACATAATTTTCATCTAAATATTACAATAAAAACATGCACACATTACTGAGATCGTCAAGTAATACATTGCAGGTAGTGTAAGTAGGTATAAACCTATACGGATATTCCATTAAGTACATATTTAAGTTAATTTAAAAATGCAATAATAATAATAATAACAACTTATTAATGATAAATAATAATAATTCAATTTGACACCAATTTCAATTTGATTTGATTTCATGGTATTCATTGTTTAGGTATTCTTTAATGTTGTATAAAGTCTTGCTAAGGAGTAGTATTTTGACTCTGTGACGAAAAGTGTTGATGTTAGTCTGGGTTTTAATTATTTTAGGTAGCTTATTAAACAATTTTCGAGCCATTATTTTAGGACACTTTTTGGCCATGTTTAGTCTACATTTATTTTGCCGTAAATCGTCCGGATACCTTGTTGGACGCTTAGTAACATCCCCTAAGCGAACAAAATCATTGGGGTGTTTTTTTACACACATTAAAATTTCTAAAATATATGTCGACACTGATGTTAATATACCAGGATTTTTAAAGTGTTCTCTGCAACTGTCTCTGTAATTTGCGTTAGCCAGTATTCGTATGGCGCGTTTCTGCATTTTGAGGACACGTTCAAAGTCAGTACAGTTTCCCCATAGCACAATCTTATAAGATATAATTGAGTGTACGTATGAATAATAAGCTTCCATAAGATTATCACGAGAAATGAATGGTTTTAATTGTTTAAGCACGTCGGCTCCTTTTGCTAGTTTTTTAAGAACCCCTGATACGTCACTTTGACAATGACATAATTTGTTTACATTTTTTCCGTGGGAATAATAACCAGACCTTACAGGTGGTAAGTATGGTCGATTCACAAGAGCTGGCGCGGAAAATGTATGAAACTGTCAATAATTTAATAGACATTTCGCGCCAGCTCTTGTGAATCGACCTATACGTTTATAATAAAGTGATGAATTAATGAAGGGAAACGGAACGCCTTAGGGACTCTTGATTAATGAAAGATCGAATCAACGGAGTTATACCTACTTGCTGATTTTTCCCTGTATCAATCAAGTTATTTATGTTATGAGTTTGAGTGCCGAAAACACCGATTACATTAATTTTAAGGAAATATCCATATTTTAAGAGTCGAAAGTTAAGCCTTTTTCCTCGAATAAAAGGTATTTTTTTCTTCTCGGGATTATAAATAAGTAGTATTAGTTAGGGCAAAAAATGTTTCTCTTTTTATAATTACAGCGTTATACTTATTATAACTTGTGATTTTTATTAAGAAAAGCCCAACATTTCCTATATTCGCTGAGCGTTATTCGTTATTCGACTTATGCGTCGGAATTCGATGAAGTGTTGTATGGAAATACCGGTACAAAGTGTGAATGGGCATGTTTGATATTGCGCAAATACAGTGCAGTCACATAGCGAAGTGTGGTTTGTATGAAAACCGTCAGATTCGGAAAGGTTTTAAAAGTAGCAGCTGAATGGAACAAGGAACTATCAATTATACACAACAACTGATACTCGAATAGTGTAAACTGCTCCGAGAGCGCTTCACAAAAGTGATCCACCTCGTTCACACAGTCTGCGAGCTGCGGAGCGAGGCCCTCGTGCGTGAAAACTCACATGACAAGCGGCTCACGCTCCAAACATGGGTAGGTATTTACAACTACAATCGCGGAACCCATCTAACAAATCTAATGTATTATGTTTCAGTATTATTCAAGGCCAACGATCACTCACTGTAGCCGAGCGGTAAAGCACGCAACTTCCAATCACAAGGTCGTGGGTTCAACCGCTCGTACCACTGGGTTTTTCAAAAACTAATGTACGAAATTTTATCTAACATTGAGCAGTGGAGTATACTGTGAAGGAAAACATCGTGATAAAACTAAGTCTAAACCCAACAAGGTCTAGTATTCCCTCTGGTGTCTCGGGTCTGACGGCAATGGCGCCAATCGCTTTCATAAAACTAGTATATGCTAGTAGGTGCCAAATCGTACCCCGGGGTCCCATGATAACAATTGTTACAAGTCGAAATACATACATTATTGAACTTTCAACAGTGTTTAAATATTATCAACTAGCTTTTGCCCATGACTTCGTACGCATATAATACGTTAGTTGCCCTGACTTGACATAAAAACAAAACAATAAGACTTTCACGTGTTCAATAATCTAAATGTCCCAGGGAGGGTGAAACTGATGGACAAAATGCAAAACAAAGAGGGAGTACTAGTTAATTCATCCTCTTGGAGTTATCCGAGGCTAGGCCCCATTCGATTCAGTAACTTATTCTCAGAAATGGCTCGAGATGGTGACGGTCGATAAGCAACAGACGAAGAAGATACTCGTATGCTGTATTCACCTATTAATTTTGTCATATTATGGAATCGGGATATATTTTCAATTTTTTTTAAATTTGTTTTTACAACTTAATTTATTGAAGTATATGTACATCTATAAACTATATTAAATAATTTATTTCGGTCAGCAAAACATGCAAACAATTTGATTTTCAAACACGTAAACATATAACTGACCATGAGAAAAACATGGCGTGCCCAAATGTATTCCTGGTACTTTCAACGTGTGCCCTGTGATTTATTAATAATCATCGAAAATGCATAATTTGGGTGAGTCTAAGTTGCGCATTTATAAAACTGGTACGCCTGCCTTAAGTTCTCAAAAGTGTGGAATGGCACCCCGGATAGCTCCAGAGAGTTCAAAAATTCAACGGGGTAAGTGGTGGTGTCATCAGTGTACATGACGGTTTTGAAGGAGTTATACATTTTTGTTTGAGCATAAGTTATTTTATTAAAGATATTTTTACGATTTAGAAAACAATATCATGTTTGGGGCGAAAATTGTTCTTTCACACAACCATTTTTCGTCATTAATATTTTGTTCTAAGTCAGGAAAAACTTGACCTGTTAACTCATCTTCCAATTTCACAATACGAGTATGACAAAATTCTTAGCCAGAAAGGGTCTAGCAGGCTAAGCTAACAAGAGTGGCCCCCTCAAGGGATTTGGTTGTAATTTGAGGTGCAGTAGTGCCAGGACCTAAGAACACTGTATGCGTAATATCAGCCTTCGATCTTCTTTTGTTTCAGACTTATTCACGAAAATGTCAATAAATCAAGGTAATTTTTAAACTGTTAATTTAGCTAAACCAAGCAAGTGAAAGTAACCAAATAAATTTAGAATTAAGGAGCATAAAATGGGGTTCATAATGCATATTTTTACAGACATTCATATCCTTGAACTTAGATGACAAAAAAATAAGTTATTTTTTTCGCTTACTTACTACTTAATAAGCCGAGGTGGCTTAATAAGCCACAATTGTCAACTACGTACACATCTAAAAACATTTTGAAAAATCATGGTGCGTCATATCAAAAAAAAAACATTTATGAACGTATGTTTACCATATCATACCATATCAATAGAGTAATAGTGGCAAATCTGTCTGTAGTAGGTATAACATCCTCTTTCGTTCATTATGAAATAATTAATTGACATTGATCAATGACGTATGTCAAATATTTAAATAAATAAATAAAAATAAATATTGGGGGACAATCTTACACAAATCGACCTAGTCCCAAACTAAGCAAAGCTTGTACTATGGGTACTAGGCGACGATATACATACTTATATAGATAAATACATACTGAAATACATAGAGAACATCCAAGACCCAAGAACAAAATCCGTGCTAAATGCACAAATGATGCCCTGGCCGGGATTCGAACCCGGGACCTCTAGCTTCGGAGGCAGTGTCACTACCAACTAGGCTAAACAGGTCGTCATTTACAACTACACATTGATCAATGTCAATTAATTATTTCATAATGAACAAAAGAGGATGTTATACCTACTACAGACTGATTTGCCACTACAACTCTATTGATATGATATGATATAGGTAGTAAACATACGTTCGTAAATGTTTTTTTTTACAATGACGCACCATGATTTTTCAAAACGTTTTTAAATGTGTACGTAGTTGACAATTGTGCCTTATTAAGTAATTTTTTTGATAGTTGTGCCTCCGCGAAAAGTGGCAAAAATAAAGCGAAAAAAAAAATTTTTTTTTCATCCTAGTTCAAGGGTATGATTATCTGTAAAAATATGCATTATGAACCCCATTTCATGTTCCTTAATTCTGAATTTATTTGGTTACTCTCGCTTGCTTGGTTTAGCTAAAATAACAGTTTAAAATTACCTTGGTTTTTTGACATTTTCGCGAATAAGTCTGAAACAAAAGAAGATCGAAGGCTGATATTACGCATACAGTGTTCTTAGGTCTTTGTGTATGAACTCCTTATTACACTACAAGAAAAGTAATTTTAGGGTTTTGGAAAAAGAAAGGGTTTTTTAGTGAAAGACTTGAAACTTTGTCTATGGGCTCCTTCTTACAATAAAAGAAAAGAAATTTTTGGGGATAGGAAAAATTAACCCCTAAATGGGTTAAATAGGGATGCAAAGTTTGTATGGGGATAGGGTAAAATTTTAAATTAGGAACTTGAAACTTAGCTTAAGGACTTCTTATTATAATACAAGAAAAGAAATTTTAGGGTTTTGGACAAACCCAGCCCTAAGCGGGTTTAATAGGGGTGGAAACTGTGGAAAGTTTGTATGGGGATAGAGTAAAATTTAAAGTGAGAGACTTGAAACTTTGTGTATAGACTCCTTATTACAATACAAGAAAATTGGTTTTTGTGTTTTGGAAAACCTACCCCTAAGCGGAGTTAAATAGGGGTGCAAATTCCTGACTGACTTAAATCAACGCCCAGCCCTAACCGTTTGACCTACAAAGCTGTTTTTTTACAGTAGGCTGTTTATATGAGTTAAGTAACCACTAAGAAGGGATTTTTAGAAATTCAACTCCTAAAGGGGGAAATTTGTATGGAGATCGTGTCATTTTTAAAGTAAACGTATAAAATGTTGTACAAAGACGCTTTAACTAAAGATATAAAAAAACTTTCACGGTATTTCGAAGTTCACCCCCTAAATGCGTAAAGTTGGGATTGAAAGTTTGTATGGAAAACATGTAATTATTTTAATAAGAAGTTTAATATTCATTACACATATTCCTCATGAGGAAGCTAGAAAACTAATTCAGCGTTTTTGGAAATTCGTCCTTTCACCACTTGCACCAAACCGTCTGTAATCGTAAGCTGTGTTCGTTCAAATCTGATTGTATGGAAAGTTTAACAAGTTTCTATGGGATGACAGTTGCCGGCGCCATAATTATCGTTGATCAGTCTGTGATCTTAAGTCGGTGCAACCCAGCCTTAGACGTCCTCCTCCTCTAAGGAACCTCTATAGGTTGAAATGTTAAATGGAGAATGTATTATTTTTAAAGTACGTAGGTGCGAGTATTCGTACTAGGATTAATTATCAAAAGATACGAAAAGTAAAATTATGGTATTTGGAAGTTCACCTCCCGAACCGGTTAAATTTGGGTTTAATACTCACTTTAAACGCAAATCTATAATTTAATATTTCGGGTTGATTAAGAGTAAGAGGTTCAAACACTTCGCACACAAAAATCTTATACACGGATAAGAAAAGTACTTTTAGTTCGTTTTTAAACGAGTCTTTCCTGACGACGGTCACACAATAAAGAATAATGATTTAGAGTTGGACAATCGCTGGGTAATGCCTTACAGCCTTACAATCCTGTGCTGTCTTGTACTTTCGTTGCTCATATTAATGTAAAGTTATGCGACTCTTCTTTAAATAAGAGGTTTCCTCCTGTTGTACACCTCACTGTTCAACTGGAAAATGATCAGCTTCACCTTCAACAAACGTCTCAGAAAGGATAAACATTAAAGAGTCCACCTCAGACTACGTTACTGGCTTACTTTGAAATGCATCCGAAGGCAGACCCGCTACTAAAGTGTATAAATAAGGAAATGCTACAATAAAAAATAATTCTATCTATAACTGTAAATTTCTACATAATAATTTCTTTCGCATTACCAGAATGGATCTGTGTGTGTATGTAAGTTGTGTTTAGTTATTGTTAACATGGTATGTCCTTTTAAACAACAACAACATAGGTTACAGTTTATTGTTCTGCGCGTGCGAAGCCGCGGGCAAAAGCTAGTCTCCTAATAAATATAAAATATAAAGCTACTATGTCTTACGGAGTAAACAAAAACCCATTTTGCTCACAGGTTTCTCGCAGCAAAATAGGCTTGTTCGAGCTGCTAAGGTGATATACTATTTCAGGCTCCTCCAAATCGAATCAGTTATTGAATTCTTCGAGGTGTTTCAAAACAGAGCAACTACGTACGAGGGTAAAACTGAAAGTTTCGGGAATAGAAGAAAATATGCAGTATAAGTGAGTTTATTTATTTTTATTGTTTTTCAAAATATTCTCCTTTGTATTTCATGCACTTATGCATGCGTTCAAACCAGTCCATAAAGCACTTTTTGAACTCTGAAGTAGGGGTCGACAAAATGGCTATTTTATAGGCCTCCACTGCTTCTTCTGGCGTCTGAAACCGCTGACCACGCAGTTTGTCCTTGATTCTGGGGAATGTAAAAAAGTCGTTGGGACTTAAGTCAGGGCTATATGGAGGGTGGTCCAATATTTCGACTTTTTCACCGTCCAGGTACTCAGTTGTTGTCCGAGCGGTGTGTGGGCTGGCGTTGTCGTGGTGAAGGATGATGCGACGACTAGGGTTTGTTTTTCGGAGTTCAGCAAAGACGTTCGGCAAACAAATAGTGGTGTACCAATCAGCATTGACTGTTCTACGATCCTCAAGAGCCACAGTAGCTACGTGACCAGATTTAGAGATAAACGTAGCCACCATCTTCTTAGCCGTACTGCGAGAACGAACAACTTTTGTGGGTTTGAGCTCGTCTTCGAAGACCCATACTCGGGATTGGTTTTTAGTTTCAGGCTCATAAGCGTATATCCACGACTCGTCACCTGATACTATGCTAAAAACAGCATTTGAGCGTCCCTTGTTAAATCTTTTCAAAGTTTTGCGGCACCAATTGACACGGACTATTTTCTGCTCGTCAGACAATAGGTGAGGTATCCAACGGGAAAATAACTTTTTCACGCCTAATTTTTCTTTTAAAATAATTTGTATTTGACTCATTCCAATACCCAGGTGCTCTTGAATTTCCCGATATGTCACATGTCGGTCTTCATTTATCAGACGACGCACAACATCGACGTTTTCTTGCGTGACTGCCGATTTTGGTCGACCTTCACGCACTTCGTCGGTGAGGGATACACGGCCACGTTGAAATTCTGAATACCACCTGTATATTGTAGTCTTTGAAGGAGCTTCAATATTAAAAGCAGCAACCATCCGCTCTTCACATTGTTTTTGTGTTAGTCCACTTTTAAAGTCATAATAAATCATAGCTCTGAAATTTTCACGGCACAATTCCATTTTAAGCAGTGACTCGACGACTTCAATAAACAATTGAAACCGAACCATACTTTTTTTTTCTAAGTGGCCAGTGTGTTGAGATAAGGAAACTTCAGAGATTATAAAAAGGTATAATACATGTTAAAAATAAATTAATAAGTATTCGATTCCCGCCACTTTCAGTGCAAGCCTCGTATTTAAGTAAAAGCTCGAACGCCCTCTATGGGTCGTTACGTTCAATTACACTTCACATCACGTTTGCCTACATAGAACAAAGGGTGTTTGAACAATGACGTCGCAAAGTGTGGGTAAATTGGATCGCTGTAGCCTTTCTATCGCAGATGAAGTGTAGGTATTTCTTATAATTATAAATCAAGCATATACTCTCCTATTATCAGTTACTGTTATATATGTTTGTATACATATGATCTCGTTAGAGATAGTCACGTCGTGGACCATTAATATTACTTAACGTTGTTTTAGACAGGACTCGACCGATCAGGTATACAGACTTAAATCTGTAGTTAAACGACAAGACAGTCGAGCTCATCACGAAATAAACTCTATTCCGGTTTGGTTTGGTCAGATTCACACTTCAGATCTTGAGACCAAAGCAAATTTTTGTTCACTATTTGTGAAAGTTTTATTGAGACACAATTTATCTAAGTGCCACTCTTTGTTCAGCTAGTCGATTATGTAATGTTTGAATCGTATGTTAGGTAGATTTAACTGTAATTTTCCTGCTACCCAAATTTTATGCCACTGCCGCTACACAAAAAATTAAGAATTGCCTTATACCTAACTAATAACTTTTCCTTACCAAAGTAAACAGCCAGTAAGTTTACGCTAGCTAATAAATACAACAATGAAAAAGGTGATCGATAGCTTACTACATAGTTGTTTTTGTTCCAGAATCTCCGCCAGACATATTCATAAACGAGATACAAACAGAACTACCGTCAGCTCCTATAACAAGTAAGTAGACAGTGCATGTTCAACCTCAACTAAGATGTTATGACGAATAAAATTGCAGAGATCTACTTTTCTTTAACTTCAGTTTCGTAGGTATATTACTACTACCGAGCGAGATGGTCATACAGGGTGTGGCCTGTAATAGGAGCATACAATTTAAAGGACAAGCATTTGCAGTAATCTCTTGTGTCCAAAAAAATATCTTTTTTCACTTGGGAGAAATTTTTATCTAAAGTTATGACCTCCAAGTAATGGATCTTGGCACCACAAGATTATAGCGCGGCAGTCACTGCAGATTTTGAGGGAGCATTTAGTTATGACTTATAATCGTTGTTGTGTTTTTGGTTAATATTTCTGGGACTTTTTATTTTTTTTTAATCAATTTTAAGTGTTTTTTTTATAATAAATAGTTATTAATATCGCTCTAGTGGAGTAAAAAAGTACACGTAAACTATATTCGCATTTGTTTTTTTCAATTGGATCCAATTAGAAATCATTGCTGGAGAGCTCAATAGCGTACCGTTTAATTTTTGGCTTCTATTGCAGGCCACACCCTGTATAATCAATATAAATGGAGCTATTAAAGCTAATAAAACAATATAGATACATTATTTGTAGTCCTTGTCATAGTTCCATCTTTAATACGAAAGTTCCTAGTTGACTACGGAACCCTAAAAATCAGTCATATCCTCTGGACTGAAACTTGTATCAAACAAAAGTTAAGCCAAAACCTTAAGGAAAAAAATCGGCAGCTGCTTGCGAAGTTGTGGAATACCCGTCAGCTGGTCACATGATATGTATTTTTCGTCATTTCTTCTAGCATGAAATTTTGTCAGATGAAAGTTTTGATGATACCCCAAGCAAAGCAGAAAGCAAGCCTATGTGCATTAAATTGTTTTTTTTTTGCAGTTCTGGTTACATGGTGGGGCACTCACTAATTTAACATTGTCAGACATGACTGAAAAAAATGTATACGTCTTCATGTAACCAGCTGACGGGCATTCCCCTTGACGATTTATTTCCTTAAAGTTCCCTAAGGGTTCAGTATCATTTGATTTTTCAGTTAAAAGGAACTGACTGTTTTGTTTTTTTGCCTTTGGGAAGCTGACATCCACAGTCCTTCATTCATACATACGATTTCTGCGCCTGGCCGGGGCACTACGTATACAAACATTATTACAACTTTTACAACTCTTACCTTAAATCAAAACAAGTAATTAAAGGTACATTCACAGCTGCTTTTTAAATAGAATTTTCCTATTGAGAAGTTTAGGACATTTTATCAATAGATTTTGTCATCACATTAAGCCATGTAGAGGTAGAGCCATTATTTTAAATTAAGAATTAAAATAATAATTAATTAGCCACTCACACGCTTTTGGCAACCTGAGTTTCCTATTTTGCACAACCTCAAATGGATGCCACAGCAACTTTAGCTGCCAAGGTTTTTTTTTATTAAAAATGGGATTGCTCTTGGCCAGCATCTAGCCAGGGGGCAAAGATGAGGCCGACGATGAAGCGAGCTCACCCAGAAGATGCCTATTCACTCGTGCCTTAAAAACTTAAAAAGGTCCAGGTTATATGAACTCGAAAATACAGACGCCGGCAGAGAATTCCAAACCTTAGAAGTGCGCATTATAAAAGACGATGCAAAGCGCTTGGTTCTAATTAGAGGAATTTCGACCAGGTAAGGATGGTAGCCAGCCGTACGTCTGGATGTCCGATAGAAGAAGGGGGAAGGCGGTATGAGCTCATGGAGCTCCTGAGCACACTCACCGAAGTACAGTTTGTAGAAGACGCACAGACATGCTACTTTGCGTCGATGTGCTAAGCTCTGCAGCTTATTTCCCACTACCGTACTGCTGCCAATGAGCCTCCTGGCTCTGCGGTCCACCGAGTCGAGTGCGGCAAGTTGGTACTTAGCCGAGCCATCCCAAAGGTGACTACAATACTCCCTGCAGGACCGGACTTGGGCTTTATATAAAGATAGAAGCTGCCCAGGGGTGAAGTATCGCTTGACCTTATTTAGGATGCTCAGCTTTTTGGCCGCTGTTCCGGCTTTGGACTCGATGGTAGTGCCGAAGTTAAGGTTTGAGCTTAACGTCATGCCAAGCAGCTCGAGATCGTTGGCTACAGACACGGTTGTACCTCGGAAAGTAGGAGCCAGATTGAATGAGCTCCTTTTTGCGGTAAACAGACACGCTTGCGTTTTGGTGGCGTTGAAACTAACCAGATTGTTATCACCCCATTGGGAGACAAGACTTAAGGTTGAGTTAATTCGCTCTACCATTGTCTCTCTCTCAGACTGAATTTCATCACGACCAGCCCCCGCGCTGGACAAATATCTCTCCATGACCGTACTGTCATCTGTGTATGCGACCACTCCTGGCAGAAGAAGGCCGTTAATATGACGCAGGAAAAGGGTCGCGGAGAGAACAGATCCCTGAGGAACACCAGAACACGGATATCCAGCTACAGAGGCCAGAAGGGATACCGTATGCAGGAAGCTTGCGAAGCAGACTAGCATGCCAAACCCTGTCAAAAGCCTACGAGATGTCAAGAGACACGGCAAGAGCCTCACCGTGTTTCTCGATGGCCTCGCCCCAGTAGTGCGTAACATACACAAGAAGATCCCCGGTGGAACGGCCCCGGCGAAACCCATATTGCCGGTCACTGAGAAGGTCGTGAGCTTCAAGGTAAGTCAGCAGCTTACTGTTCGGAACACTCTCCATAACCTTACAGAGTATGGAGGTAATGGCGATAGGCCGATAATTGCAGGGATCGGCGCGACTACCTTTCTTGGGCACTGGTTGCACATTGGAAAGCTTCCAGGATGCCGGTACGGTATTCGTCTTGAGAGTGAGACGATACAAACGTGTAAGAACAGGAGACAACTCGGGACCACAGTGCTTCAGAACCCTTGCAGGTATACCATCAGGCCCACTAGCTTTGTTTACGTCTAGACTCTGCAGTGCTCTATGAACCTCTTTGTTATGAATCGTGACCTCCGACATCGAGGAGCCACATTGAGGTATTGATGGTGGTAGATGAGAGCCAGTGTCCAGACGCGAGTTACTGGCAAACAGAGAGGCAAAGAGATTGGCCTTCTCTAATGCGGTGAAAGCCAGCGAGCCATCAGGCTTCTGCATGGGAGGAAGCAACGGACGACAGAAATTGGTTTCGATCGATTTAGATAAGGACCAGAACTGCTTACTACCTGCGGGGTAGGCTGCTAGTCTGGCCCCTATTCTACGGATGTGATCGAACCGAGCCTTACGGATCACCCTTTTGCAAGATTTGGCGGCTAAGTTGAATGCCCTCTTCTTAGAACGAACCCTTCGAGCTCGAATTTTGCGGTCACGAGCTTGAACCCAGGCCTGGTAGGCAGACTCTTTGCGGGCCTCAGCATGCGCGCAGTCCGCATTGTACCATGGCCGGGCTTTGTGACCGAGCGGGATGTCTGAGAACGGAATAAAAAACTCCATTCCCTGCCGTATCACGTCAGCAATCGCGTCAGCGCAGAGCGATGGGTCGTTTGAAGAAAAACACATTTGCCGCCAAGGATAAGACGCAAAGAAGTGCCGCATCTCATCCCAATCTGCTGACTCGTATCTCCAAACTCTCCTTGTGCCTCTGGGGCTGTCATCAGGAGGAGATCGGATCGATACGGACTTCACCAGACAATGGTCGGATGACCCTAGGGGGGCGGAAACCGACACGGAGTACTGGTCTGGATTAGTTGTCAGCAGAAGGTCAAGGCAATTGGGTGTATGCCCGTCAACATCAGGCACCCGCGTCGCAACGTTCACCAGCTGGGTGAGATCTAGCGTCAAAAACGTCAAACAAGCGATCTAGCAAGTTTGCGCGCCTGTCTCCCAGCGTGGTCGGTTTCCTGGTACAGGAACAGCCACTCACTATGGTGTGCGTTAAAGTCCCCCAGGAAGACTAGTTCCGCCGTGGGATACCGCTGTTGGGCAAGATCTGCCGTCTCTATAAGATGGACAAAAAGTCTGGTTGTCTCCTGGTTACCTTTGTGCGAACGGTAGATACAAGCATAGACAGTTTTGTCTATTCCTGCATCCACCAAAATCCAAATGGTAGAAAACCCAGTACCTTCAAAGCAACGGAGACGCAGCCAGCAAATGTCATCACGCACGTACACACAGACCCCAGCGTGTTTCCTGAATCTGTGTTCAAGTGAGTACCCCGGGTAGTTGAGGTACGACGCGTCGGACGGTGTCGCTATCTGCGTCTCCGTGAGAAAGAATAGGTGCGGCTTCTCGGTCTCGAAGTGGTGATGGACCGGATCGATATTTGAGTGCAATCCTCTGATGTTAGAGAGTGGCACTTTTAGTGGGAGGAAGTGCAGCCGTTTTTTAACTATATTCCTTCTCTTTTTCAGCATAATTTTAGAGTGATGGTGGGGAAGTAAGGGAAAAGTCGAGGCGCAGCCCAGTTTGTCCAAAAGGAACCGAAGAACTACACCGAACGTTGGGGAACTCATTTGGAGCCTGCGGGGACGCCTTAACCCCCCGAAATGGCCACCGGGTCCTCCCCTCCAGTCGCCAACTGGCACGGTGGAGCATTTCGGGATTTTTCGCGCGTTGTGTGGGGCAGCCTTTCACACGCGGCTAACGTGCTAATTGGGCCCCCTACTACCGGCGGTCGGCCTACGGCTTAAGACCGTGCTTAGGATCCCGCTAGCCTCCAGCATGAGTTACCCGATTCAGTGCAGCCCAACAATTTCCAGACCAGACTTGGGCTGCGCAACTGACATCTCCCTTTACTTCCCCAAAGGCACTGGTACTCCCACACACTCAGCGGAACGCGGTCGCTTGGCGCTGGACTTCGGTGGGAGGGTGGTCGCGAACCAGGCGGCCTTTTGCGACTGCTTCAGGCCTACCACACCGCTTTGTGGGATCTTCAGCCGCCGCCAATAAGGCGATGTTGCCCGGGGTGGACCGCTAGGAGGTAGATCCCAACCACCCCGATGATCAACAGTTTAGTGTAGTTTAGGGTCAGCAATGCGCGTGTGACACCCCTAGAGCTATAAGCGTCCAAGGGCTCCTGTAACAGCTTACCTTCAGGCGGGCCCTACTTTTACTTGCCACCGACGTGGTATTAAAAAACGTAACGTAGACGTTGTTTTAAATAGTATTTTTTTTGTATAAAAGTAATTTAGACTACAATTTTATAAATCCGAAAGCAAGTCAGCTGCATAGTCAAAAATCTTAATCACTAAGGTGTTTTCACGCAGCGTACCTATTTGTTATTATCAGCTGTAAATGCTAAAATATTAACCACTTATTATATTATAATTTTATAATTATAGCTTCAGAAGATTTAAGAATAAGAAATAGTCGGACGCTCTAATTTACAGAATTATTAGTAAGAATTCCAGTCAATGAAAAAAAAAAACAAACATAAAGCAATACCTCGGGGAAATTTAGCGGGTCCAAAAATAGCCGTACTCATCTTGAAGTAGTCAGAGGAAAATGCTTTTTCTCTAGTTCGTCGCGAACCTTCAATGTGGTATCTTTGCCTCATTCCGTGAACGGTTTGCGTATGGGCTAGTTTATATATATGTAAACAATTTTACAAATAAATCAAGAACGGCTAAGCCAGATTTATACTAATCTGGTATATTTATCTCTAAAGTGCTTTGACGTTAGCCTGATATGATGCACGGACCGAGTATTGAATTTGTAGCTTTACACACGGTGACTTTAGCAGCAATACGAGAGTTTCACGTTCTTGCGGCTGCATGACTCCTGTATCAATACTGTATCGAGATTTTATCGGCGCAGAAGTCACTGTGCATATATACCGCTATAGATGACCTTCTTTTTCTTCCTTTTTCTCCGAATACGCATCGATACGGAATAATGAACTCTAGGGTTGTGATAATCTTGAAAACGGAGTATTTAATGTCGAAATTGTACATGTAATATGCCATTACTAGAAAATTCTTTCATCTTATCACCTGTACGCCGACGAATTTCAAATTTACTCTCATGGGCCATCAGCGAGTTACCTCACGTTATCCAATCCATGACTATAAACTTGGAGAATATCTCTGACTGAAGCGAAGGTTTGGACTCAGGGTTAACCCTGCGAAACCCCAGGTCATAATTGTAGGGATTCCAAAGCTCTTACCTAGAGTTGATTTCTCCAGTTTGCTTGGTAAGGTAAGGTAAAAATAGTACCTACCTTTGACGGTGTTTTCATTCCGTTTTCGCATCAGGTCATAACGAACTCATTTTTGACTTGGATATTTCAGGTGAGCGAGGTCAGCAGGAATATGTTCGCTTCGATGGGTTCTCTTCATCGGCTCCGTAACTTTTTACCTCTCGCAACAAAATTGAGCTAGCTTATCTCTGCTACTATAACAGGTTCAAGGTCCATAGACGACCATCTACGTACGTACTATGATTTACTCAGTACCTACGAGTATGTTTAAGTTAAGCCCATCATGCGTTCTGATGCCTCTTGAGACGTTTGCTCATCGCTTGCGAATATTTTTTTTTTTTACTCCGGATAGGTTTGCGCTTGACCACAAATCACCTGATGGTAAGCGATATTGTGGTCTAGGATGGAGCGCGCTTACCTACGAGTAGTAAAAACCGGTTCACTCTCGTCTTGAAGACCGTAAGGTTGTAGTTTTTAGGGAACATGGATTCCGGCAAGGAGTTCCATTTACATTTGTATATTTGATACCAAATATAGATTTTTGTAAACGTATAATACTTATTCATTTAGCAGACATACACAGTTGAATAAACAACAAACAAAAATATAACTCAGGACTAAATATAAATGGTTTAAACAAAAACGTTACTCTGGACTAATAATTAGATTGAACTACTCATGCCCTGCACAAACACTACACTTATCTGTATATACTCGTCTTATTAGCCCTAATGACCCATTCACACCTCGATTAGTTTATAACCATTTTTAAAATGATCGCCCTTCCCAAGTGAACTTCTGTGTAAACCCCCCGGACTAAGAAAAATATGGACAGAGCATTACGAACAAAGTTCTGAGGCCGATTTTTAAAACCAGTCCCCATATATAAGCCTAAACCATGCACAATTTCAACACGAATGCCCTTGTATTGAATATAGTTCAGGGCATGGCTTAGTTCGGATATGTGTGCTTACTTATTAAGAGCTATTTAGGCGCAGTGGTCCAAAGAAGATCTTGACCTCTGAAATGAGAGCACGCTACCTTTCTCGATCCTGCGCTGCATCCTGCCAGTTGTCGACCTGTCTGTCTGAAGCTGACGCAGATCCGCCTCCACACTGCCAGCGATACCTGGGCCGACCGACTAGGCGGCGACAATTCGGTCGGCCCAAGTACCTATGCCCTCTTGACGGCTCGATCCTCCCTCATATTCAAGTAGATAACCGAACCCAGCCGCAAACTCCTTCATCTCGGCATTAATTCTGACCGCTCAAGCACCATAATTTCTCTTGATAGGCACCAGGATCTTCCGAAAGACTTTCCTTTCTGGGCTTACTTATTGAGCATGGTTTTAAAAACCGGGTTCACTATTTTATTCGTAATGCTCCGTCGATATTTTTTTAGGGTTCCGTAGTCAACTAGGAACCCCTATAGTTTCGCCATGTCCGTCTGTCTGTCCGAGGCTTTACTCTGTGATCTTTGGTGCTAGAAAGCTGCAATTTGGTACGGATATATAAATCAATAAAACTGAGAAAGGCGTAAAATAAAATCTAAAAAATATATATTTTAAGGGTACTTCCCCTACACGTAAAGTGGAGATGATCTTCTTTTTTTGCTTCAACCCCATGGTGTGGGGTGTTGTTGAATAGGTCTTTCAAAATGAATGTCTTCATTAAAAATTTTATGATGCAGTGAATATTGTCGGAAATAATCACTCCAAAAGAAAAAAAATCTAGTCTGTCACCAAAAACACTCCGTAGTTAATCTGCAAAATATAGGTACTTATTATATTATAAGTTATAAATTTTACAAGTCAAAATCTACTACAGTATTTTCATTATAGCAAAGTGCGGGTGACCGCTGTCACAATCATAGACTAAGAAGGCGTACGTGTCGAAATTTGAGTCGATAAAACTAAAAAAAGATCGATGATTAGGAACATAGTTTAAATGTCAATAGAAATATGACATTTAATAATTACTTATTGTAATTTTCTAAAAGCTTAACTATACTTTTATTGCCACCAAAATAAAAGTTAAAGTCGTAGTTCTTTATTTCAGTTTAGGCATAGTATACTGCACTTACGAACGTCAAGAAGTTAACACCAGTTTAAAAAAAAAACTCTGTCCCAAGAAGGAACACAAGTAATACCGGCAATATAGGCACTTAGCGAGGTATCATTTTTTCAAAACAAATCTATTAAGAGTAGAAAGAGATTTCTCACGTCGTTATTACAAAAAAAAAATAAGATACTTGTTTATTCCTCGGTGGACGCCGGCAGCCATTTTGTTTGTGTTATCAAACATCAAATTCACGTCGTTATCGCGTTCCATCAACTCAACATTCAACGTCAGCGTTGGATTCATCATTGATTATAACATTATCAACATCAGACAGTGAATCCAGCGATGATACAAATATAGACGACTCTGATATAAGCCTACCTACAGTGTGAACCACTTAGTGAATAAAATTTTAATCAAGAAGTATATTATCGTTTTATGTTTATCGATATACTCAAGATTACATTGTGTCCCATCCCTAAACAAATGTCTCATGTTCCGTTTCATTCATTTTACGTTTATTTCTGGTTGGTACATGGTTTATAATTGAACATAAAAACCTAGTAGGTTACAGTTATTTCAATATAATAGTTTATTTTATATTCAAATATATTAAATCATTCGTATTTTGTTGCAACTGAAATACTCGCTACAATATAGTAAGGCAGCCACACTTTTTTGGGCAAAACTAAATGTGTCACCCGCACTTTGCTATAATGAAAATACTGTACGAGTAGATGAGCAAGGAGCAAATCTACATCGAACAATAACTGACGTTTATCATCGCCATAAATTGCATAATAGCACGTTAATATAAAAATATTTATTGATTTGCTAAAATCTACCGCATCTTACTTTCACTGTCTTTGAGATTTCTTAGGGCCTTATCACACTTGCGAAGGCACTTTGATTCGAAGTTGTGATTCTAAGATAATTCAATCAGTATTGCGAGGAATAGAACTATTTACACGTCAGCTATACGTACGTACGTAAAATATGTACTTGGTATATTTCGAGCTAGTAAAAATCAGTGAGTTTTATTCGAAGACCCACTAGTTAGTCGCAACCTAACGCCTGTGATTTTTGGCAAAATACAATTACAATTCGGATATAGGACAGGAAAGCCGTATTATGTACATAATTAAGAGTATGTTTATAACTACAACCCAATATTGCCCAGTAGTATGTTAGGATACCATGGTAGCACTCTTTGGGGGAGGACTATGTCCAGCAGTGGACATCCTTCTACTGATATGAAAATGATTTTGTGAGGGTATCTTCCACTAACTTTTTTCTTAATCCTGATGTTTAAGTTCGACATAAGCAACCATCAACGTTGGATACTCCATTTTATAAAACAGAACAATGTTTTTTTATTGGTTTTTCTTTATATACAATATATACATATTTAATGCGGATCTCACACTCTGCACACAAAATTTCACCGGCATCTTCATCACACAGCTGATCCACTTCATGGCTGTTCTTGTTCTTGATCCACTTCATGGCCATTCTTAATTTCACCATAGTTAAAATGTGGCGGTATTCGGAAATAACGAAAAATATTATAATTTTAGCGGTCAATAATGCTACAACTTGTCTGTGAAGAAATATATGGCAGAAATGAAATTTAATGCAAAAGGATAATGCGATAATACATTCTAATAATCATACACACATACATATAATCACGCCTGTTTCCCAGAGGGGTAGGCAGATAATCATACTCTTGTTTTTTTTCCCTTTTTCTTTTGCGAAGACTTGTCCGAGCTCTGATAATTACGCTCATTTGTTTAGTGAGTGACACCCAAGAGGTGAGTCCTTGGATATTTTTGTTAAGTGGGTCTCAATCTATCCAAAATTGGGAACCACTGTAAAGTATTCTTCACAGTGGTTGACATTCGGGTGGATATCTCTGTAGGAGTACTTATTTAACGTAAAAAACAACATCGAATGAATGATAAAACATTTTATATCAAACAGGTACAGTCGAGTTCATAAATCTTTGTACATTCCCAGAGGTTCAAAAATATCTGAGCAACCTTGGCTTCCACTTCTTAGCAGTATAGAGTCGTGTTCACATATTTTTGTACACTTTATCCGTATATAAAATATGTATTTTCGAAATCGACTGTGCCAGATGGTTAAATGGTTCGCAACATATGAAACGTATGAACTTAATCATTCTCCCTGAATGTAGAGTGTAGAAAGTTAACGAAGTACATCATGCAAGATTTTATTTAATAAGTTATGAAAAGTGTAACGGTTTTTATTAATAGAGGCCTTAATTGAATGAAACCACGAAGTAGAGTATTTATTTTCTCTTGCGAGTGAAACTGACCCAGTATTTGAGACATTCAATCTTATGTCATATAGGAATGTGTCAACTATTGGGAATTTAGAAGCCAAACATTGAGACGTTTACTTTATTCTATTAATCCGCTATTCTATCCGTGTTTTCCTCAGTGCATATATAAGCGAACAAGATACTTATATCCCATAAATTAATTGAGAAATTCGATACTATCGCGCTCTGGATAAACACGGAATTGATCGGATAGTTTGTTAACAAAGTTTTTTCTATTTCCGATCAGGCGAAGAAAGTGACACGGGGGATGCAGAAGGGCGCCAGTCATCCGAGAACTCGCCTTCGAGGCAGCGTCGGGGCGGCATACTGAAAGGGGGGCGCCTCTGGAAATCGCTCGACAACGACAAAGATATTATTGAACAGGTGACTCCCTCCCTCATAAAAAAAAAATAGCAACTAACCAAACTCTTCTATTATTGGTTCTAAAATTGATGTTACGTCACACACCAAACATGTTTGTTTTAAGGTCGGCAGAGCTCCCATGGATGCGCTGTGTTGGGAGTGAGGGACATGCATATGTCTCTAGCTTGACAGCTGGAGACATCTGCGGGTCCTTCACTCTCAACACAGCGCATCCCCAAGTCAATAAAGGATCGGCATCGCACTTGTGATTCCTCTGGAGTCGCAATTGTCCATAGGCTACGGTGTCTGCTTACCATCAGGCAGGCCGTAAGCTTGTTTGCCACCGTTTTGATTAGGAGATTTTAGACATCAACCATCTTTTCGTCTCAGTCAAGTACTTGCGTCTGGTAGACATTATCTATTCTAATGTTAATGAACTGATGATGGAAGGTAACTTCAGACGGTTAGGGAGATAATGGAAAAATAAATTAAATTCAAAGGACAAAACTTAACTGACCATTGGTAGACTCTCTCGTTGATATAAGGTTCACAAATGGTCAGTTAACTGTGACAATGATAGTACTATTTCAAGCTTACACAGTCATTAACATTGTGGGTTACATAGAATATATAGGTATCCATAATTTTAAAAGGTCCAACACATTCAACCGCGTAGCGGCTTACAATTATGTACTTATCTATATTAAAAGCATATTTAATTATAAATCAATATAAATTGAATTATACATTTAAGAAAGTCAAAACAATAAGTATCTAATAAAAATAAAATAATGTCCCAATAATTCCCGTTAATTATTATGTCAATCAACATTTGATGTCTTAAAATGATCCTCTATTCTATAATAAGCCTTCTCCAAGCACCATCTATAAAGTTGTCGTTTATACGCGGGAAAATCCAAAATCTTAATATTATTTGGCAAATGGTTAAAAACGTGAACAGCCATGTAATAACACTTTTCCTAAAATATGCTGTTTTGTGGTTAGCAGGATAGCATAGATTAAAGCCATGGTGTTTAGAAGTTTGCCTCGGGTTACTTTTTCGAATTTCAAACTTTTGAAGATTTCTTTTCACATAAAGACCAACTTCATGTATGTATGGGGAAGGAAGCGTTAATATTTGTAGCTGCCCGAACATTGGCTTGCATGAGTCTCTATTTCGAGATGTTTTTTGGAGTCTGGAGACTTTATTAATGTCTTTGCAGTTTCCCCAGAGGCTGATGCCGCAGATTAGAGATTATATAACCATGTAAAGCTAGGAGTCATGTGTATATTTAATATTGGGAACTCACATAAAATATTATACATGGTAAATACCCCGTATTAAACAATAATTCAAAACTGATTAAGTTGAAAACTTTACTACCCTGTACTTGACGCCTACGGATCTGTTTGAAGTCGGTGCCGTGGCTTGCTTGTCGATGTTTTGGACTTCAAACAGATTGATCCTTGCAAAGTGCAGGAAAGTCTACGATTTAATTAATTAGTTATAAAAGTCGCGTACTATTGTGAGGACTTTGAATTAGATAAATAATTCAGGTTATTTTTTGGCTTTTTGGTATTTGTTATATTTATGTTTGCAGTGTCTGTATAAAATAGATATATAGACAGTGTCTGTATATAAGAAACTGAAACCGAATTACCTACTTAAGATTTGTGTATCGTAATCGCCAATTTGGTGAAGTAGGGGTGATGATGTTGACTGCAGTGGCACATGGACCTACTCAATGATGTAGGTACCTACATTACAAACGATGAAGAGATACCGAAAGTAAGGGATTCTTGAGGAATCGACGGAAATCATCTCAGCCCCTATATAGCGACTTCTGTAGTAACCACCGCATTCACTATCGGAAAGCAGTTTATATGGTGAAGTGAAAAGGATATGCGAGAATGTGCATATATGCAGGAAGGCATAGTACAATATTGGAGTCAGTTTTTTGGGTATAATTACAGCTACATGATATGTTTAAACAGAATGACGATCAGCGCTCGACCACAACGGCGAGCGACGAGGACGGATCGTTCACGCCGCGCTCCGTGCGGTTCGTGGAGAGACCCAAAGAGACGAGTGAAGACGAAACCTCGCAGAAGAATGAAATCTCCGCGCGGACGTCCTTGTCCGATAGTGAAACAAACCCTCAAAAAGAACACCCGACTAATTCACAGAGGTGAGACTAATTATTTTATAACACCGCCACTGCATCGTTAATCATACATATATTAATTAAGTAGTAATAATGCTGATGACTCATATTTTATTATCACTCTAACAGAAAGAAGGCTCAAATATATATATATATATATATAATGTGAGTCAACATCCACCCTTTTGATCGGTAGACTCTTTAAGTAAGTATAATTTCACATTGTATCAAATAACAAAATTATTAAATCCTCTTTTCTTCCTAGACTTGAAACTCCACTGATTCTTTCAACTCAAACACCGAAGCCAAACTCGGCAGTGCAACAACTTTTCAATAGCAGTAGGCCTCCTCCTCCCGCTATTGAACCACAGTTGGTTACCTCGGAAACTCTAAGGTGAGAACTTTCTTGTATAAATACCTGCTTATAGTAGGTACCGGACAATAATATCAGTTTAAGTTTATTTTTATTAATTCTTTTTATACAGCCTGAAAGATATTCCATATTGTAAAAAACGTTTCGTGCGAAGAATTTATTCTCTTTGTTTAACCGATTAGAAGACCTGGCCAGTGACCACATGAAAAGTGTTATTTCGGAGAATCACTCAATTTTAAGTCATAAAGGCGCATGAGTTATTAGCAACCGCTACTGTATCCGAGCACAGCGTGAATTTTAGAATCATCAGGGTAGGATCATGTTCCATGGTCCCAAGAAGACGGACGAAGCGGGTATTACTAACATCTCAGGTTTCCTTGTATATTTCCTTTTACATGATAAATATCAATAGATAGTTATTTTTCTATTTCATACCAACACGAACATGAAGGGTGTAAGTGTTATGTACAAATTCGGCAGGAGTCAAAAAGTCCTCATCATGTGTCATACTTATCCTGGCATTTGTCATGTGAAAGCTCACGCTGACTTGTAGAAAAGTAACTACAAAATACGTTCACGATTAACAACACATCATTGAGTTGAGTATGATTCTCACTTAGGGTCTAGGGAATGGTTTGCTAAATTCATAAAAGCTTCAAAGCTATTGAGTTGAGTTCCTTTGTCGCTCGGCTATTTTCCCTCCGTAGTCCTTATAGTAATTTGATTCTAGATTCGTAACAACTTTGCGTAATGGGGTCAGAGTTATTCTATTACAGACTGACTAGTAAAGGACTTTATCGTTATAAACAACGTCGGTTCGTGTCTTTTGTCATTACTCATATGTACCTGAACCAGGCCGATGTTGGTGAGAATATTCGGCAATTAGGCAGTTGACAGTTGAACATTGGTAGCTCAATTAAGGTGATGTGTTTACATCTCAAAACCGCACCGAAGCCTGTTATCGGCTAACTGCCGGCCCACCGCAGCCGCCTATCGACGGGCTGCATAACGCAGTCTAATACGACTACAGGGAACCTGCTCAAATTACTGCTGCCTACATTTACGCCTATATAGCGTAGTCATTGCGGATGCGTTAAGCGAGTTCTAATTATTTGCAGGAATTCAACTAACCCGGACTGTTATTTTTGATACGTTTATCCATTAATACATTTCAATGCACCATAGCTGTAGACATGACAATTGAGTTAGCAAGAACTTCCATTTGCAACCTATGTATTCGCAAAGTTTCCAAATGGCCGTAAAGTTCGATCGAGAAAATATTTTTTTCCCGGGAAAGTTCTCAGTCCGGCAAGGGAGAAACAACAGTTTTTAGAGAGCTTTAAATACATCGAGCAAATACTTACAAAAACAATAGAAAACAATATGCAGTACGTAAGTACATTGATTACCTACTGAATATGAGGAAGATGTATGACAGAGTCAAATTGGATTGTCATTTATCGTATTGAAATTATTTCTAACCGTTAGATCTTCTAGAAGACAGTAATTTACGAAGTTGTTACACTTTTAGCACATGTTGCAACTTCGAGCTGCAATTGCATTTTATTGGTTCCAGGTAAGCCATTTGCACCAGTTACAACACAACATGTACGGGCTGTATATCATCATAATAGTCTCGATCATTACAGACTTATCTATACATCTATCTATCTTACATATAATAAAGCTGAAGAGGGTCGAAAGTCTGTACATGGAAGATATTTTTTGTTTGTTTGTCTGTTTATCTGTTTGTCTGTTTATATGAACGCGCATCACGTGAAAACGGCTGAACGGATTTTAATGAAAACTTTACTAATCTGTCGAGTAAATACCCGGTCAGGTTTAAGGCTATAAAAATTGTGCAGATTTGGGTTAAAAAGGGGTAAAAAGGGGGGTTGAATTTTGTATGGGAAGTCCTATAATGCATAAGTTACATGTATGAAAATTGGTAAGCATATACTTGACGACAAAGGAAAAACATCCTCATTCATGTGAAATCTTAAGATAGAAACTGAAAAAAAAGTAAACGCAAGCGCTGCGCCGCAGCGTTGCCAAGTGTGCGCGCCAGCCACCACGGTCCTTTGAAATATTGAACACTATATTATGATTTATTCCATTAAGTAACTGTGACTCTAAACCCAAATTTCAGTCCCGTTTTCTAGATTCAAAAACTACATATATAACTTTGTAATCCTATATAAAAACATGCAATTATAATGTTACTTTGTCACTGAATCACGCAAAAACGGATTCGTATGCTAATAGTATATAATATTGATTCACTTTTTTTATTTTATTTAATCGTATGGCATTTATTTACAAACCGTGAGATCTTCGAGAAGACAAGTACGGTTGCCAGTTTTTGTTGCACTTTTAGCACCACCCAGTCACGGTGAATAGCGTGGGTGATAGCACACAGCCTTGAGGGACACCAGCATTCACAGACATGGCGTTAGAGCATACACCGTCAACTACGACCTTTATGCTTCTGTCTGCTAGAAAGCTGCTGACCCATTCACATAATTTCTCGGGAAACCCATAGGATGGAAGCTTCGAGAGAAGTGCTTTGTGCCAAACGCGATCAAAGGCCTTCGCTACATCCAAACTAACAGCCAATGCTTCACCCTTTGTCTCGATCGCCTGTGCCCAACGATGTGTCAGGTAAACCAGTAGATCACCAGCCGAGTCACGGTCACGGTGGGTACTCCCTACGGACGTGGTGCAACTTCGACCCCCCTTTGTCAAGTGAGTGTACTTTGTCCCGGTGATCTTCCATCAAAGGGATATTAAATCGGGGATGCAAGCACCCTAAGTAGTCTATGAAACGGAGTGGTTTAATCCTCATACGCCATTCTACGATTTAAGTTTCAGCCAATTGGGAGTATAACAGCGTGTCAAGAAATGTATGTAACTTAAAGCATAGCAGAATTGTAAACAAGTTGACGATGCATTATGTCAAAACCGAAGTATCATAATTCCTTCTGATTGTTGACGCTATTTTTGAACACAATCTTTTCGCAATAAGTTCTACTTTGCGTGTACATCAAAATGCATTTGCGATACTTTGGCATTGTTTTTATTCATATGCTTAAATACAAAAACAGCTGTTTCAATGCACACTTTGTATCGTTGGTGTACCATTTAGTTTTGTCGTGTGTTATTTTATACGTAATTGTTGACCCTTCACACCATAATAACTGTTTGATATAAGAGATCACTTGAGCTGGCCAGCCCAATCGTCAGCATAGACAGTTGGAGCATCTTAGATGTACACTTAGAAGAGGGACGAAAGTCTGTACATGGAAGATATTCGAAAAAAGTTAGCTGGGTATACTTAAAAATCGATAAAAGAAATCGTTTCAACAGTTTTAAGAATTTGTGTCTGTGTGTCTGTCTGTTTATATGTCTAGGCATCACGTGAAAACGAACAAATGGAGTATAATTTACCCTTATTAATATGGCAACGGGATCTTCAGCGACGACATAGCTCGGCCTTCGGCCTCACATGCCTTGCCACTCTCCTTCGGCTTTTCAGTCATCAACCTTACTTGAAGAATCTACTCTGTTGGGAGGCTCGGCCTTCAGCCTCGCGTGTCTCGCCTCTTTGCTTCAGGCCTTCGGCCCTCAGCCTTACATGAGAAGCCTGCTCTGTGTGATTATTCTCGCATGCCTTGCCGCTTTGCTTCCGGCATTCGGTCATCATACTTACATGAAGAACTCGCACTGTTGGGATAACGTTTTACGGCAGAACTGCTTAGCGAGACTTTTATCAATATACAATGTAATGTTTTTGACGAGATTCATTCGTCTAGAATCGGTACTTTTTATATTACGAAATAAGCACTTAAGGATTCGTTTTGACAATAGGATTTCTAGGGAATGTCATATTGACTGTAATCATTTCTTAAGGGGGTGTAAAGAAGGGTGAAATATTGTATCATTATCATCATCTGAGGCGTTATAGCCGCGGGTGGGCCCTAGACTAGCCTGGTCAAGCAAATATCTCCAGTACGATCTATTCGTGGCTTTCCTTCTCCAACATGTCACCCCTAAGTTCCTGGTGTCCACCTGAGCTTGAGAAAGATTGTATGGGAAAACAAATCATTCTAGGGCGAGAACGAATTATACGCGGACGAAGTCGCGGGAAAAATCTAGTAATCAAATAAAGTTGACGTGACTGGATCTATTCCCCAAGGAAATGTCTTTGTTTACTATTTCTGACTTATTGTTAATGAATTGCCCATCATATTAGAAGCCTCCAGCGTCCTATAGGCAACTGCAGATGCAATGTAAAGTTTCGCTATGTCCGTATGTCTGTCTGTCTGTCTGTGTGTCTGTCTGTCCGTCTGTCTGTCTGAGGCATTGCTCTGTGATTGTTACTGTTAGAAAGCTGCAATTTGGTATGGATTTACAAATCAATAAAACTGACAAAGTCGTAATATAAAAAGAAATTAAGGGTATCTCCCCTCCACGTAAAGTGGGTATGTTTTTTTTACTTCACACCTATTAGGCGGGGTATTGTTGGATTTGTCTTTTAAAATGAATAGATGTCTACGTCAAACATTTTTTGATAAACTGAATATTTCCGAAAATATTCACTCCAAAAGAAAATAAAATGTGTCCCTTCCGACCCTCTAACTTTTGAACTATGGGTCTTACAAAATATGAAGTAAATGATGAAATTAAAGCTTACTAAAGACTTTCAACGAAAACTATAGCAGACATGATGAAATAAGCCGTTTTTGAGTTATCGTAAAAAGTCTTCACAGGAAAAGACGTATGAAACGCTGAGAAAAAATTCCCGTTCGCTGTTATTGATTTTTTTAAAGTAAGTTCATTGGGCAACTACGGAACCCTACACAGAGCACGGCCCGACATACTTTTGGTCGATTTTTTATGATGGATGGGTTTCGTTTCGTGCGTTTTTGAGAAAATTGTGATTTGATCGCAGAGCTTGGGACGCCGGTGTCAGGCCGAAGACAGAAGAGGCAGCTGTGCGTCGCGTAGCCGAAAGAAATGCCTTGCGTTGCTCCTTACTACGTAGCGAGGCGCGAAAGAAACAACAGCCGAAGGTATTTATTATTATACAAAATATACTTATTTATAGTATGAAAGATATTTTCCCGCAGGAAGGGTATCGTATTACATGATCGAGCTTTTCACTCATCGTTATACAGCTTTGTTATTATCTTTTGTTTATCGGGGTGTGCTGTAAGATTCTGAGGCTTAAAAATCCCGTTTTTTTTAATTAACTGTAGCCTAACGGACAATTATAAAACTAGACCTATAAGATTCCTTAATTTCATTACCAACCTGAACAATGCACAATGTAGGTAGTAAGAATTATGATTGCGATTAATTTCAGTTCCATTAAATTCTTAGGCTAAAGTTTTCACCGATTCTTAGAAGTAGGTAGACCGAAAGAAATTGAACCGGTATAAATGTACAGCACGAGTGCGTACAACTGGAAAGTATCAAACTTTTAACGAGGTCATCGCTACGTAGGATTTGAAAGTTGAATTAATATGTATTTATAAAAACGTGATTCTGAATAAAAATTATGTTCGTAGCACCAATCAAGACATGGAATTCTTCTTCACTTTGTATAAGACGTTAAAAAACAACGACGAAAGCTAATGCGTGTGCACGCAGAGGAAGCAACGTGCATAGATTTAAAGCTTATCTACATTAGGGCCTCCACATCTTTTCTGTTCGTACCTAAGATAAATGACGCGTAATGCGTTGTGACACCGAAGTGAAAGATACATTTATATACCTAGGTAATAGTAGGTACCTGGGGGACCGAGCATCATACGCGTTTTCCCGAAGTATAGCATTTTCCCCGTATAGACCTAGCTAGATCGATTTTTCTCCCCCCTCAACTCCGGTATTGTAAATTTCATCGAAATCTTAAGAAAATTTTAGAAATCTCTGAAATAAATATGCAAATAGCTCGTTTAAACTGTGGATCTTAGTCTCGGTCTGTGGTCGGTCTTCGCACAGAAGTTATGAGATATTCTAAACGTTATGTACTACAGTCAAGGAAATGAATTTGTGACCGTGTGTGTGTTTTAAGGTTAACAGTCCTGTCAAACTGTAACAAAGAAAAATATTGCAAAAAGAGAAATTTAAAGATCGCGACGGTAACGTTTACTCACACAACATTTATCCACCACCACCACCATATCAGCCAAAGGAGGACGTCCTATGAAGGCCTATGTCCAGCAGTGGACGACTGCTGGACATAGGGCTCCCCCAAATTCACGGGGGGTAACGCCATAATCACCACGCTTGGCATGCAGGTTGGCCATCGCAGTATCTCCACCGCACTCCAGGGATGCTGCTGCCCATCCCCCGGTGGTCTTGGTCGTAGTTTTAGGACATACCCGGGTCCAACATTTAACATTTTGTTATAAAACGTGTTATATCGTGTCATATCATAGTTGAGGAGGAAAAGATATCATTACTCGTAGATACTGAAAACGATACATAACAGCAGAGGAAAAATGATTGGACTCCCTATACGGCATGTATACGGCATGATACTTTCTTTCTTAACATTTTAGGAGGCAAAGTTGAAGGAACACGGACAGAGGAAGCGAAAAAATTATTCGAACCAAGTAAATGAGAAAGTCGGTGTCGTGTCGTATCGGGAGGTGAAGATAGAAATGAATGACAATTACTCCACCGACAAGAGCGTGGCTCTTGAATGTGATGATAATGATATACCAGGTCATATAAATAAAATAAAAACTAAATAGTAACGTATCTAAAATGGTAACAGAGTATAACTTTTGTTACAATTTGTGATAAAATGTTCCATAACAAATGTATTATAACGTTATATGTAGGACGCTTTATAACTTCAATGTGGGAGCGCGAGAATATCATAGAATATCACTCAGAAAATGTTTTATTGCCTCTTTTTGGATTCAACCATAATATAATATACCTATTCGTCAGTTCATAGACAGTAATATAAAAATCATTCAGCGAAATTGCGAATGAGTTAAATTGTGACAACGTTTTGGGCGACGAGTAAATGAATGAATAACGAAGTAAAAATCCCAGGAGGTTTAGAAAAATATATAGAGATGTTTAATGAAAACTAAGTATTTCCTGAGGTGAATTGAGGCACAGGAACAGGAATATTTACCTCGCGCGCAATTCTTTTAGTTGATGTCTCTTTCGAATATTTTGCCTAATAAAACAGAATTTTTATTATAAGGGTGAGTGGGAAATGGACTGGGTATTGTAACAAAATTATTTACTTACACTTTATACCTAATTGGCTGTCTAAATTACGTTTAGGTAAATAATTAAATGGGCTATTCCAATTTGACTTTCTTAAACTGCCCCAATTAGATCTGACCTAAGTAGAACAACTTTGTATAATTGAGCTCGTATATAAATATAACAACGCTCGGTAAATAACTTTGATATTTAGGCTCAATAGCCCCCAGAGATGTGCGGAGGTGTGTTTTCATATATTAATGGAAATGTTTATAATATATCAAATGTTAACGGAAATAAATCCTCGCTATCTCCTGTATATATGACACTTCGTGTTCTCAACAACATTCGATTTTACTGGCCATGCATCTCACGTCCATATCTCGCGCAGCAGGAGACAACATCGCTAGCGGAGAGGATACGGCTCCTCACATGCGACGTGGAAGATGAGGGCGAGGAAAAGCGCGCCGCGCCGGCCGGCGCCGCCGACAAGTACTGCGCCGGCAGCGACAAGTCCAACGACAAATCGTACAACAGCGTCGACCGCAACAACGAGAAAGCGTTCGGGAGCGCGTCGTCTAGCTCCTCGTCGTCGACTCTGTCTGTGGCGCCCGCCTCGGGCCGCCAGCTGCCGCCTGATTTGGGTGATGTGCATCAAGAACCACAAAAGGTAAGTACTGAAATTAAGGTTAAGGGTAGGTTGCACCAACTTACAACTACAGGCCCATCAATTTTAGGTAGGTACCTAAATATGGCGCCGGTAGCTGTCACTCATAGAGAATTGTCAAACTTTCCATACAATCAGATTTTAACGAACACGTTTAGTGCAACCCACCCTAACAGATACACCACCCCCAGCTCGCGCCGGTCAGTATTCTTTGCGGTACTCCGTAACTATAACTCTTTAACGGTATCGCCCCAGCTCGGGACAAGCTGATGGCAAATGGGCAGCTAGCCGCACTGAAAGCTTACGCAAATTTACCTTGAATATTTGTTATGGGGGGTACTAGTCGACGATATATTTAATTGATATAAATACTTAATACATAAAAACATCCAAGACTCAGAAAGAAATATTCATACTCGTCACACAAATATTTCTCCTGACCGGAATTCGAACCCAGAACCGTCAGCTTCGTAGGCAATGTGACTAACCAAACTGGGCTAAACCGGTCGTCAAAATACATATAACTAGAGGCCCTGTGAGCTGCAAACCTTTCGATTCGTTTTTAGGGTTCCGTAGTCAACTAGGAACCCTTATAGTTTCGCCATGTCTGTCCGTCCGTCTGTCCGTCCGTCTGTCCGTCCGTCCGCGGATAATCTCAGTGACCGTTAGCACTAGAAAGCTGAAATTTAGTACTAATACGAGTATGTATATCAATTACGCCGACAAAGTGGTAAAATATAAAGTGGAAAAAAATATTTTATTAGGGTACCTCCCCTATACGTAAAGTGGGGAGCGATTTTTTTTTTCATTTTAACCCTAACGTGTGATATATTGTTAGATAGGTATTTAAAAATAAATAGGGGTTTACTAAAATATTTTTTTGATAATGTTAATATTTTCGGAAATAATCGCTCCAGAAGTAAAAAAAAATGTGTCCCCCCCTCTAACTTTTGAACCATAAGTTTTAAAAATATGAAAAAAATCTCAAAAGTAGAACTTTATAAAAACTTTGTAGGAAAATTATTTTGAACTTGATAGGGAAAAAAAAATGTGACGGACGGAAAACTACGGAACCCTACACTGAGCGTGGCCCGACAAGCTCTTGGCCGGTTTTTTTATTATTCAAATTAAAAATTCACAAAATCTGACTCGACTTGAGAAATGTGACCTGTAGAGGAGAACAACCGGAATTCCAGACATCTGCACATCCGGATATACGAAATCGGTCGATAACATAGCGCAAGTGGGGAACTTCTCCTTGATTAAACGATCTATCTTGCTGCTTCCTTAAGTTGGCCCTTTTGCCATCCACATCTTCTACCTTAATCATCATCATCATCATCCTAGCCGTTTCCCAGTACATTTGCATCCTGAAGTCCGCTACCTAATGTGAGTGTGTAACAGGTATTCCTAAAAAGCAGCTATTTCCTTGCAAAAGAGGTATTCGTAAAATTGACATTCTACTTCATGAATGTAATATTCATTCATTAGGTGATTACGTATACCTCTTCTGTTTAAATTACAACTTATTCAGCAGTTACTTTCTACCTTTTTGTGTAATTATCTAATTATAATAAGAGTTTGCAAATCAGACGAAAAGGATCTACTCGTAGAAAAGGTAGTTAGTGCCTCGCCTTCTTTTTTGTTCACACAGACTGATTATTTTGTTTAAATTTCGATTGCTATAATCCATGCGGGAACTACCAACGTTAATTAATTAAAAACAGATTAATTAATAGCAACCGTTATCCGAATTGTTGTGACAGTTAATTATGAAAGCTGGATATTTTATGCGTTTGAGCATTCTGGCATTGTACTGTTAACGGCTGTGTTGCGGTCAGCCTCCCACATGGGGAGATTCGGATTTTTATTTTAATGAGAACTAGACTTATTCGTTAGAAATAGTGCAAATTAACAAAACTAGTATCGTCAAATATGCACCAAAAAACTCTTTCCAGTAGAATAAGAGCGTGTTGAATGTGTTACTCTTGTTTGTATCGCAATGACTCGCACTTGACCGGTTTTAGGCTGTTAGATAGAATTCCCTTACGGCGAGGCCTTAATTAGGAATATTCGTGTCAGTGTTTCGGTAAAATAATACAACCGACGGTTTCACATACCTTGTAGCAACCTTTTAGCCTGGTTTAGAACTCAACGAAAAATAGTTCCTGAAATAAAAGTTAAATATCAAGGACAAGCTATAGGCAAAACACTTACACATAAGTTTTTAGGTATTTATATAAACCATAATATGTCGTGGGAGACACAATGCATTGAAACTTGCAAAAAGATTTACAAGTTTTCCTATGCATAATATAGATTAGCAAAAACTGCGGATTGTAAAACAGTACTAACAGCTTATCACGGTTTCGTTGCATCCACCTTGCGGTACGGCATAATCTTCTGGGGGAATGCAACATACAGAGATATATTATTCAGAGCCCAAAAGAGATGCATTAGAGCCATCTGTGGATTGAAATCCTCGGAAAGCTGCCAGCCTCACTTTAAATCATTACTACTATTAACTTTACCATCCCTCTACATATATGAGTGCTGTGTATTTGTAAACTTTAACCCCGACCTGTTTCAAAGGAAAGAAGCAGTACAAGGACTCTGCTTTCGCCCAAGAAACCCTGGTGTGCATTTTGGAATGTGTCAAACTAGCCTAATGAAAAAAAGTATTGTAACAATGGGTCCAAAGCTATTTAATAAATTACCAGGTGATATAAAAAATAAGAACTCGAGTCAATTTAAATCTTTGCTGTTTAAATTTCTTGTGGAAAAATGTTATTATAATGTTCAAGATTACCTTAATATTAATTAAATCTGATTAGACATAATAATTATTAGGTATATTGTTACACCTGACATATCGCAATTTTATTCAATGTTATATCTGTTTGCTTATTATTTAACATCATTATTATTTTTAGGATTAAGTTTGTGACATTTTATTTGTAATTTATCGTACGCTGAAAGGTACATCATGGTTGTTCCACTTTGTAATACATATCACCTGTACATAACCTACCTATGATGACGAAATAAATGATTATGATTATGATTATGATTAGCGAGCACTTGACCATAACGAAAATTAGCATTTTGAAACATAAAATTTCAAAATGCTACTACAAAATGTGTACTCGTATAACGCAAACAGACTCCTAAATCAATATTAGGTTTTAAAAAAACCCACAATATTCTTGACCGAGCTACCCCACAACCGATACCCCACATGATGGGTTGAAAGTTGACAATTTAAGATTTTATTGTATAATTTTGTCGGCGTCATTGTACGAAGGTACACTACCGCTCATAAGTATTTAGGCACCCATACCTTTTTCCATACATCATAGATGTATGAACCAGCAATTAGTAGTTATTTAAGTCATTGCAAAAAGAAAACTACCATTTTAAAAAGGGGGTGTCAGGCACCGATTTGAGGCTCAATAAGTCAGCTAAATAAAAAATGCAAAATGCACGCAAAACTGTCAAGGAACTCTGACTTGGCAGTGTATTTCTGAAAGTCATTTTTGTATACAGATGTATGGAAAAAGGTATGGGTGCCTAAATACTTATGAGCGAGCGGTAGTGTATAGGTACATATGCCCAATCACAGTTTTCTAGTAGTAATTAACGGTTACTGCGCTGAGCCGCGGGCTGAAGGACGGATAGACATGGCGAAACCACGACCCAAACCGAATCTTTACTACGGAGCCCTAAAAATTAAATAAAAAGGAAAAAGTAGGTAATGGCACAAAATAAGTAATAGTGAGAAGAATCTGTGGACACCATTTAAGTAGTTATGCCACTCCTAAAATGAATCGTCTCCCGAATTTTCTTTGAGTACCCGTGCGGAAAAATATACGAAATAGAAAGGAAAATCCAACAAAACACTTTAAAGGAATATTAAACTTTAAATGATACTTAACAGAAATCTTATGCTCAATTTAGAAGTCCTAAAAATGTATCTTTAAAACAATGCTATATAAATCCCTCCCTTGGAAGTACTCTCGATTGATCGTAAGAATCGCATAGTACATTCAGGGACTTTAAATGTGTGATTCAATCGATGTTGACAGCCCTGCATGTATTGAAAATTGATAGATTATTTTGCTAAATGGCCCAAATTTTAGAGGAGCTTTTGTTACCCTGGAAAGTAGGGATTAATGTTGTTTAGGTATTAATGTACTAGAAAAGTTAGTAGGCACGATTTTTTATGGTTCCGTTCAAACTTTCCATACATTTTTTATAATTATATTAATAATTATCCACAATCACATGTGTTATACTGTCACAGCCACGGCCCGAGCCGCGAAGACAGTTCCTGTCGACGCTGGCGCCGCTAACGGCGTGCGTGGGCAGCGCGGCGCACCACGAGGGCTTCTACTACGTGCCGCCCGGCGAGCGGACCTCCGCCTCCACCAACATCGAGCTGCAGGAGCACAGCGACGCTCCGGCGCCCGACGTCGTCGCTGGAACCCCGGGTACCAACTCACAATATATTTCAAAAATAATAGTCAATTACGACTTGAATTATGCAACACAGTTTTTTTGTACATAACAGGAAAATCATGTAATAGAAGCAACGTTGAATAAGAAGTTTCAATTATTGTATTACAAATAACGAAAGATCATAAACTCAAAAGAATATACCATTTTACGCCGGTTCATTATTTAATTATAAACTGACCTTCGGTTACCAAGGTACTGGTTACCATGGTACTAAGTACAAAGCAAATATCAAATTATAGTTGTAGTCCTTCAGTTGACTGTGACGTCATCGTGGCGGGAAACGTGCCTTTTACAGCTTACGCAACGCATCCGCCACGTTCCAGTACAAGTTTGACCTTGGATTACACGTAGTTTTTACGTTTCTGGGATTCAATATATGTTAGGGATGAATGGTGAGGCGGGGGACATGTATTGAATAGTACTTATAGCAGCCTACTCCCATTTTCTGTAACGATCAGCCTATGAATTATCTGTTGTGTCCCACTACTTATCTAACCATATATTCGTGCTCTTTGTCGGTTGTTTCCGAATAAACCCGACGTATCTTCTGCATCAAGTAATACCTAATATGCGCTCTGAAGTCTAAACTAAAAATTCAAACAACTCTTTCTGGGTTTCGTAGTCAACCAGAAGGAAACCCTTATAGTTTCTTCATGTCTGTCTGTCCGAGGCTTTGCTCTGATATTTGTTAGTGCTAGAAAGCGGCAATTTCGCATCTATTATAAATCAATAAATCTGACAAAGTGGTAAAATAAAATCTAAAAAATATTTTAAATGTACTTCCGCTACAAGTAACGTTGCTTCAACCCTATGGTGTGGGGTGTTGTTGGGTAGGTCTTCCAAAATCAATGGAGGTCTTGACAAACATTTTTTGAAACAAAGTAATATCTTCGGGAATAATTAATCCAAAAGAAAAAGAATATGGTGTCCCCCCCTGTAACTTTTGAACTATGGGTCCAGAAAATCATATAAAAGTAAAGCTTAATAAAGACTTTCAACGAGAACTATAGCGGACATGCTCAGTTTACCTGTTTTTGAGCTATCGTAAAAATGATTCCCTTCTTGGTAAAAAGACGTATGGAACGCTGCGTAGGTAATCCTTTTTGCTTGTTATTGATTTTTTAATTAAGTTCATTCGGAACCCTACGCTGCGCATGACTCGACATGCTCTTGGCTGATTTTTATTTAATACTGTGTTGTTTGCGTAAATATCCTTAATCGGCCTGGTGTATTCCAGTACAGTCGCCATCACATATCGGAGTAAATGATACTGAACAGTAATTTATTGTGAAAGCGTTAGAGAGCATGTTCTGATTATTTGTGTAACGTACAGATGTATTTGATGGCGATGTAGACCGAGATTTAGCCGGCGATTTTCGTGTTTTGCCAGAAAAGACGGGTTTTCTTTGAAAAAGGCACATATATATTGAAAATCTCATCGAATGTACGATGTAGCCGTTTTTGAGAACGTTTTACCAACATATAAATGCATAAAGATCGCTCGTTTCATAGTATAGGATTTGGTTATATCCTTATATTCTTTAACGAAATCCGCACAGATAATTGTTGAGTATTCAGAGCACACTTGTTCAGAACTTTCTATTAAAGCTATAGGCTTTTATAGCGCTGCACTCTTGAAAATGATCTTAATCCGAACGTGAAACGTTGAGTAAGCTTTAGAACGTACTCATTAAACTCGGCAACTCACTAAATAGGTATACAGAATACTCAGTTTTCCTACAAAGACTACATTTTATATTTAGTCAGGATCATATAGTTAGGACATTCAGCATTAGAAGTAACTAAGCGCATGAACAGTTCAAAAGCTCTAATTCTCTCATAATAAATATTTTGACGTCTTCATATGCGCAGCTACTTTTGATGCTGACCTTATTTGGTACATAGGTAGCCAAAGTAGCCAGAAATGTCGTCATACATTTTTACTACTTATAGACACCCAGGTATTACTATATACTCTTAATTATTATATACTCTGTTACATTTATAATCATAACAGATAATAATGATATATGACAAATAATAATAATTATTATAAATCACGTCTCTGCAATCCACAGTCTGGTCACTTACTCTGTTACTATTACTAGCTATATAAAGTCGACTGTACGCACTGACGGCATGGTTACGGGCCATATTCTTGTTTTGTTTCTAATTAAATCGGTTTAAGATAACCCGAACAACCGGAACATATTTAAACACTAGCAATTAGCACGTACGTCAGTAATTAATTAAGAAAACTGTAGGTCTATTATATTAAGAATAATTATAAGTGCATGCTTCTGTACGTGACCGTTTGTGTCTTCCTCAATAAATTTTATCGGCTTATAAAATGGTAAATAACCCTGTATATATTGAAAATAAGATATCATACAAAGTTAGCACGTGTCTGCTTGTTTTTCAGAAATTATCGATTTTGATGTATATTAAAAAAGTTTCCATTGTGACATTGCTCCTGAAGCCCTTTCAATTGTGACTCGTACGTTTTCGTAGCACTACGAACGTTGGCAATAGTCATGCGAGGCTGATAGGAAACTGATACGAACACTTTCGTATCCTGGATTGGTCTATCAATGAGTTCATTCGCTAACTTTCAATCATGCCGTGCGTCCCGGCCACGACTGAAAGCGGCGGCGGCAGCAGCACCGCAGTTTTCCTGACACATTGCATGTCATCCAAGCTAACCGCAGTGCGTTTCGCGTCTCAACCGTGCAATATATTTATTTAATTGTATTGAGATAGTCTACAGTAGGGAAATTAAATATAATATTTATATGAGGCAACATCCAGGTCTTGCAACCATTGCACGGCATAGGATCTCAGGTCTATAAGACGGTGCAACGAACAGATAAAATGATTGCCGTGCCGCAATTCGCGCAAAGTCATGGCCGAGCTGTAGAACAAGCGTGCAAATCACAATATTGACATTCATATGTGCATAATAAAATGAAGAATAAATTTACTTAAACTTTTTTACTTCGTTTTTTTTTTTTAAGTGTTAGGCATTGTAAAACATTACGGGTACCTACCTACACTACCGCTCATAAGTATTTAGGCACCCATACTAATTGCTGGTTCATAGAAACGTGTAGTGTGTTTGTATGAACCAGCAATTAGTATTTATTTAAGTCATTGCAAAAAGAAAATTACTATTTTCAAAGGCGGGTCTGTGGCACCTATTTAAGGTTCAATAAGTCAGCTAAATAAAAAAATGGAAAATGCACGCAAAACTGTCAAGCAGTGTATTTCTGAAAGTAATTTTTGTATACAGATGTATGGAAAAACGTATGGGTGCCTAAATACTAATGAGCGGCAGTGTATACCTATAGCTATGAACAACGTACTCGTAATGTGTAAATAGATATACGTTCGTAATTTAACTTTTAGGTCAATGGTAGCGAACAACGTGCAACGTATGTTACCTATTGGCTATGTGCACGTTTGAAACGTCAAACATCAAAGGTCCCGAGAAAATGTCAAAACTCAGAGATGTCAAATAATGACACATGAATATTTTATTTACTTTAGTAAACGAGAAAGACCCCGTATTGGAGATTTTACTGAAATAAATAAGAGAATAAATAAATACATACAAACGAAACGAATCGTAGGAAACCGTTAAGAAACCAATAGAAAACGTGAAAGTAAATTTGACAGTGATCCCCGGTAAGTACACATTTCTGCCATGGTGTGCGCTACGATCGCCTAGCTTACCCGCACCACCTACTTCGCACATAGCCAATAGGATATTCTTTGTTTCCTAGGTATATGTAGTACAGTCGAGGGCATAAATAAGTATACATTTTTGGACTTTATTTCAATGGAATAAGGTGATAAAATGTGTACATAGTGATGCCTTTGAGGTACCTAGCAGTCAAGCAGTATAAAATTACACAAAGAAAGAGCGCACTCATTCAAACAACCCACGCAAAATCGATTTCCTTCATAGTTTGCGCTGCACAAATTGATGTTTGAAGCTAATAAAGGGGTGAGCATTACCTCGCCCACACAGATACCTGCTAAACTGTCAGCACCACAAAAGGGAATTTCGCCTTAGCGTGAGATTAATGTTTGCAATACTTTACATGTACTTTGAAGCGTATAAACTGCACGATGCATAAGATGCTGCTACGAGGGTAAAACTGAAAGTTTCGGGAATAGAAGAAAATATGCAGTATAAGTGAGTTTATTTATTTTTATTGTTTTTCAAAATATTCTCCTTTGTATTTCATGCACTTATGCATGCGTTCAAACCAGTCCATAAAGCACTTTTTGAACTCTGAAGTAGGGGTCGACAAAATGGCTATTTTATAGGCCTCCACTGCTTCTTCTGGCGTCTGAAACCGCTGACCACGCAGTTTGTCCTTGATTCTGGGGAATGTAAAAAAGTCGTTGGGACTTAAGTCAGGGCTATATGGAGGGTGGTCCAATATTTCGACTTTTTCACCGTCCAGGTACTCAGTTGTTGTCCGAGCGGTGTGTGGGCTGGCGTTGTCGTGGTGAAGGATGATGCGACGACTAGGGTTTGTTTTTCGGAGTTCAGCAAAGACGTTCGGCAAACAAATAGTGGTGTACCAATCAGCATTGACTGTTCTACGATCCTCAAGAGCCACAGTAGCTACGTGACCAGATTTAGAGATAAACGTAGCCACCATCTTCTTAGCCGTACTGCGAGAACGAACAACTTTTGTGGGTTTGAGCTCGTCTTCGAAGACCCATACTCGGGATTGGTTTTTAGTTTCAGGCTCATAAGCGTATATCCACGACTCGTCACCTGATACTATGCTAAAAACAGCATTTGAGCGTCCCTTGTTAAATCTTTTCAAAGTTTTGCGGCACCAATTGACACGGACTATTTTCTGCTCGTCAGACAATAGGTGAGGTATCCAACGGGAAAATAACTTTTTCACGCCTAATTCTTCTTTTAAAATAATTTGTATTTGACTCATTCCAATACCCAGGTGCTCTTGAATTTCCCGATATGTCACATGTCGGTCTTCATTTATCAGACGACGCACAACATCGACGTTTTCTTGCGTGACTGCCGATTTTGGTCGACCTTCACGCACTTCGTCGGTGAGGGATACACGGCCACGTTGAAATTCTGAATACCACCTGTATATTGTAGTCTTTGAAGGAGCTTCAATATTAAAAGCAGCAACCATCCGCTCTTCACATTGTTTTTGTGTTAGTCCACTTTTAAAGTCATAATAAATCATAGCTCTGAAATTTTCACGGCACAATTCCATTTTAAGCAGTGACTCGACGACTTCAATAAACAATTGAAACCGAACCATACTTTTTTTTTCTAAGTGGCCAGTGTGTTGAGATAAGGAAACTTCAGAGATTATAAAAAGGTATAATACATGTTAAAAATAAATTAATAAGTATTCGATTCCCGCCACTTTCAGTGCAAGCCTCGTACGATGCATTCTCTAAGGCAAAGTTACTTGTCTAACTACACATGTTCTTTATCCGCGTACTTATCTATCTAAAAACCTACAAATAAAAATCAAATACGGGATGTATGTAACTATATCAATCCGGAATGGCTGCAACTATTTGGGTAATTATTTTTTTCTCAAACATGCAATGAAATATTGATGTTATGTTCCTTATAACAGGCTACGAAGTGTGACGTGCGGCTAGGACAAGAGGTCGTTAATGGAATTTCATACAAATCTTGCAGGCCTAGGCCGGCAAAGTCCTCTTTTTTAATTTCCATTCCACATAAATTGTGGCACAGGCACCATGAGTCATGGTGCCTATGACATTCTGCCACTAAGAAATAAAACTTTTTTTTTGTTGTTTATTTCATTGCATGTTTGAGAAAAGCACTATACATACCTCGGCGGGAAATATGGGGTTGACCGCCTCAGACCTATCCGACCTCGCTTCGCTCGGCCGTCTATATATGTCTTCGGCCGGCAACCCCTTACGTCCCGGCCTCTGTAGTAATGTACTATTCTTGTGTTTGTAATAGTGAGAACTATAATAGGTATAATTATGCGAGAACTTGTGTCGAGAATTTCGTGGCAGCTGTTTCTAATGAAATGGTAAATGTGTATTCTTAAACATGCAATGACATTTCGTCATTACGTGCGTTATAAGTGTTATAACAGGCCCTCAAGTATTACGTTTCATGCGGAACAACTCCGGAGAACTGTAAAGTAATTTCATATAAAACTGAAGATGTCAATCATGGCGTTTGTTAAATTTGTTTTATGAGTGGTATATTTTTTTATCATTGCATATGTTTGAGAAAATAACTTTACAAATCTCGGCTTGAAACGTTGGACTGCAGGCCGCGTATCCCTATCCGGCCTGGCTACGCTCAGCCGTCTGTATCTACTTGGCCTGCAACCCTTCGTTTTCCGGCCTCTATAGTAATGTACTATTTAGGAGCCGGTGAAGGAGACGATGGGCTGGCCGCGTTCGCGCGCGCGGCCGGGCCTCGCACGGAGCGGCTGCGGCAACGATACGGCCAGGAGTCACAGCCGGCCAGCAGCGACGACGAGCATGACGACTACGGTAAGTGTTTTGTGTATGACAATGCGTGCGTGTATGTTTGTTTGTATCATCGCACTGCTCGCCGTCGCCGGGGCATTCATCCTCACACCTTAGAACCTAAATGGTCGCGTACGGTACGGTTTCAGAGGAACTTCCTCCCTCGGACGTTCCGGTTGTGGAATGGGCTCCCTGCCGAGGTTTTTCCGAGGAACTACAGTATGGGATACTTCAAGAAAAGAGTGTATACATTTTTAAAGGGTCGGCAACGCGCATGTGACACCCCTGGACTTGCAGGCGTCCATAGGCTGCGGTGACCGCTTACTATCAGGCCGGCCGTACGCTTGTTTGCCACCGACGTCGTATAAAAAAAATGTATGTGTGTGGTCAGACGCTGAGGTCTACGGTGAGCTCGTACTCGTTTCAAGCTCAGAATGTCGCATCATTTTATACCTGGTTGTTTCGGCTTTCTAATTGTACAGTATTTAACTTCACGGTTTTATTATTTACGAGTAGTATAACGGAAAGATCTTTAAAACCACATGAAATATTTACGTTTACAGTGATAAAACATGTTCGACGAAATGAAAATTCTGCATAAATTGGACCAACCGTTTGCAAACGAAATAAATATTTGCTTGTGTGCATTCCAATACGATATCAACGAATAAATAAAAAAAACTACGGTACTTGCTGTTACTATGAATATGTATCTGGACCAATCATTTCGAGGGTTTGATTTTTATTTCGGAGAAACATCGTACCAACTGACATTGATAGTCTTCTTCATCCGTACATTTTTGGTGATTGATCTTTTATTAAAGTATCATACTTAACTTATGTTTGTAGACCCGTTCTCTTAACGTAGCTACAACTGAACATTCAGTCAGTAGGCATATGAAGAGTAGACAAACAATATGGCTTTTTAGAGTTGCGTAGCCAAAATAGCGAAAACAGGCGACAGGCGCGTTACACGTTTCGATCTCGCCTTTACTTGATGGAAACTCGATTCGATGTTGGTTGTCAGGGTTCCACCGTCGGCCGGCGGTCCGCGGCATCGCTATCAAGCAGCAGCTGGGCGCGTCAGACGAGATCCTGCAACAGATGCAGAACGACCTGCAGCCGTCGCCGGGCGCCGCGCCCGTCTCCACGGCCGCGCCTGCTCACGCCTGCCAGCGCGCCAACTCCAACTACTCCTGGCCGTATTACTCTGAGGCTAATCTCAACTCGAGGCCTCAGAGCAGGACCAGTGCCACTTCCAATTGGTAAGAGATTAAGAAATCTCTAGAACAATAATCATTTTCGAAAAAATGGCTGTAGTAGACGTTACTCGCTACGTACTGGAAGGCGAAGTGTATGGTCAGCCATAAATATAAAAAAACTAAAATGTTATACATAAATTACTTTACTTGTCGATTTCCAAACTTTAAAAAAAGAAAAAACGGCCATACAATAAATAGCACAGTTCGTATACAGCCAATACAAGTCGTATTTTTCTGTTAAAACGTGACGTTTTTGTATGAGTCTGAAATAATTTGCGGCTTTCGGTGGAAAATATACTTCCGATTCAGTTTAAAAAAATAAACGGCGGGAGTAAACGAACATTGTGGCGTTTTAGGGTTATGTTTATCAAAACTTAATTCCAATTCAGTCTTTTTTCCCCATTTTTGAGAAAAGCCCTAAAAGTAAAAAAGTAAAGGTAGTTTATTCTAAAAATTAGACATATTACATGCACCTATGATCGTCAATTGCCCACAGTAGCCTCGACTGGAATGTCAATTGCTGGCTTCGTATTAATTAAACGGACTCCCGAAATATTCATGCTCTCCTGCCGTTTTTTTTTTTTTTAACAGAATCGCAAGTGTATTTTTTTACCGAAAACCGCAAATTATTTCTGACACATACAAACGTCGCGTTTCCAACGGAAAAACCGACAAGTCGACCGATATACAGGATGTTATTATTAATTTCCTTTAACCTCTTACAATTATCCGCGTACAATTTTTTGTACAAATTCCAAAATTGATTTGAACTTAAAATGAATAACAAAATAATTCCTAATTCAAAAACACGATAATTTTTCTGGGCCTCAGGAGGTTAATTGCGAGAGCACATTCCTGAGATGAAATAAAGTAATCTTCTCTAAGACACTAGTATCGCAATTCGTACCATATCGAAGATATTCAATAATTCATTTTCGTGCGTGCGTGTCATTCGAATTCCCAATATTGTCATACTTGACATTACCTTCGTACCTCCTTGTTAAATCTTAAGGCCGTTTTGCGTGCACCCGTGGTGATATAATTCATTCTCAGCTACGTACAGATTTGAACTCGTTAAGTACATGTTCAGTTACGGTTACAGTTCGGTAATATGTACTTGGCTAGAATTCGTGTTTACCCTCACTGTGTGTTCTTTATCAGGTCACAAAAGTCGGATTACGTATCAGGCCGGCAATGTGGCACGCCGGTGCCGCACGGGGACGCGTGCTACACGCCAGCGCAGGCCGCCGCGTACGCGCACTACGCGCACAGACAAGACGCCGCGTACAAGAACTGCTCGCTCTACGCCAACATCGGGTACGTGTCTATGTGGATCTACATCAGCGAAGCTAACACGATTGGTTCATGTGAAACAACCTACATGCTCGCTGGGCGGGTTGCAGAAGACGTGTCTATATGGATCGACATGTCACAGAAGTCCTACTAAATACTTATCGGGCCGGCGGTGCCGCATGCAGACGCTGCTACGCGCACCGGCGAGACACAGTATACAAGAACTGGTTGCTTTACGCCAAATTACCCTTATACGTCTCTTACTATATGGTCTGTTGTCATATCGCAGTATTGCGACTACGTGTCGGGCCGATAGAGATGCGAATCTCTAAGCCAACATTGACTTCGTTCCCTTTAATTTAATATAGATTATCTCTTTTTTGAAGTTAATCCTAATCCAGCAGGCTATTACAATAGTCAGAGCGGCTACCCGCTTCAGTAGGTATTAAAGTTATTGGCAGAATTTTCTCTGTACGTTTCCCTTTCATTGTAGCTGTAACACCTTCTAAAATTGGTTTAAGTTTTAAATTTAATCAGTCCAACGAGTTGCAGGACTTCCTATACTATGCTTGCCCAGCCGCGGTCTTCTCTCCAGAACTCGTCTGCTCCACCGGTTGTCGGTTTTACGGCAAACGTGATCAGCCCACTGTCACTTCCCGTCCATTGGTGAACATAGGCCACCATCATTTTGCGCCGTAATATTCAATTTTGGGTTTTCCCCATCCTGCCACTGCCAGCAATCCCCTTAAGGACACACTACGATTGCCGTCCAACTGGCTCGTCTGCTCCAACGGTCAGTTTTACGGCACACGTGACCCGCCCACTGCCGCTTCAGCGTACTAATTCTGCGCGATATATCGGTAACTCTCGTCCTTTGGCGTACATGCTCGTTACGTGTGGTTATGTATCCTTTATTTTAAGGAGATAACATGCATGGCACTCATAAGTACGTAGGTAATTACTGGTAGGACGTGTTGTTTGAAGACCCTAGTTTAGGTTTGCTTCGTTAATTTCCAGGTGCTCAGACAGCAGCCAAGAGCTGTACAGCTCGCAGACGAGCTCGGAGCAGACGTCGCCGGTGCGGCGCTGCCGGCGGCCGGAGTCGCCGCCACCGATCCGCAACCACCACCAGCTGCTCTACGTGCCCTACACCAGCCATTACCATTACCAGCACCACGACTACACCGCGCAATGGACTGCGGCCGACTGTGAGTTCATTACACCAGGGGGCCATGGGGGGTTTCAAATTCAGTCTTTACTCACCCATTATATCAAACTGTCACCGTCTGCGCCATAGGTCGGCGACGCTCTTGCATTTGTTTTTTTTTATTTACAAAAACTTATGATCTATATTATTATCAAACCTGCTCGGTGCTCGCAAAATTTCATGAGAATCGGTTAAGAAATGCGACCTGTATGAGCACTTGCTTGGCGGCGAGCACGTGCGAGCGGCGGAAAAATAAATGGCTCAAAAATGGATCTTAGCATCTAAAACGAATATAATAAATAATAAGGGTCAGTAGTCGGGTAAATGAAACTGTTATGCAAGAGACAGTAACCATGGAAACGAGATACAAGAAAAAGTTGATTGACCCAGATACAATATTGTGTGTCAATAGACACGACACGACCCGCTTGTTCGCTCTATTCAGCTGGGTAAACTTCATCACTTTTGTTATCTTTTTCTATTGCATACTACAATCACTTTTTGTTGTAGATCGATTGTCGCCACAGCTATTGTGGCCTATTATCATGTAACCAAGGACCTGTTGTTTCAAACTTACCGCCGGTTAAACTTAGTCTTTAAAATTTTATTGTATACGTTTAATAGTTTTCTAGTTGATGAAGTCTACGTGTCTACTCGTACGCCATTATAGACATATGAAATCCTCCGCATTCGCGCTTCGCTCTACGTCAGTGAAAATGCACTCTAATAATCCGTTTGGCTCAAATATATCGAACACGTTACAGTCGGGGCCTTACCTACTTATTCTCCCGTTCCGGGGCTTGACGGGTACGGAGGGCGCCCAGTGCAACAATGTTTTTTGTATCCGACTTCAATAGAAGGAAGGAGGTTCTCAGTTCGTCTGCATGTTTGCTTTTTACCCGACTGCGCCAGAAGGAGGGTTATGTTCTTCGAGATCGAGAGTATGTATAATGAGAGAGAATAATTATGTATGTATAATTGTTTGGCACGTTCTGCAGCCTGAACGGTTCTATCGATTTTAGCTTGAGATGCGTCGTTAGATTCGTTATTACTGGAAGAGTGACACTAGGTATCAAAATAATAAAAAAATTAAAACAAATTTCCAAATTACACAGAAACGCAGTCGTGTTTTTTTAGTTTTTTAATTAATTTATGTTCCCCGATAACTCATGGTCATTACGACGGCCGATTTTGATAATTCTTTTTTTGTTTCAAAGTAGATACCCCCAAGTTAGTTGTATATTAATTTGGTGTAGGTCTGATGATGAGATCTAGGAGGAATCGAGGGAACTCCTGGCTCACGAAAACCACAAATTGTGGCATAGCGAAGTACAAAATTGGAGTAGGTTTTTTTTTGGTATAAATGTATTATTGACGGTTGCAGATACTCGCATGCAGTCGTACTACCAGCAACAGAGCCGCGGGGGCGCGAGCACGCCGCAGCCGGCTCCTGTGCAGCCTCAGCGCGCACAGTACACCCACGCCCTGCAACTACAGGTACTGTCCTCTAGCTGTACTGTACTTAGTAGTAAGCGGGCCTTTAAGCTCTGGTTATCATGCAGAGTAATTTTTAGCCTTGCCTTATGGCTTGGTGTAGATCTTTCGCTCTGGTCGTTCCCTCATGGCTGAGGATCGTCATCATCACTGGGCGATTTACACTTGAAGTACAATATTTGCTTCCATCGACTTCTGTTCATTGACTCCTTCACGAGGGAATAGAGCTTGGAGACTTGACTTTGTGTAGACAATTGTGAACTAACAAGCTCAACTATAACAATACTGCTTAGCTATTTCTGCTGCTGACTGTACCTCACGAGGTTTTTCATCATCGAAATGCTAATGGTCAAAATCCATGTCATATCAAATTACTATGTAATAGGATTTCTTATCCCGACCAAAGAGTTTTTCAATACGTACGGTATATCATTGTCATCATTGAATATTTACCGCTTGCTTTTCTGTAAAGGAAGACATCGTGAGAAACCAGCATACATTTGTGAAGAAATATCGGTCATCAACTCCCTTAAGACTGCGCAGTACGTTCGGTTCTCCATACAAACGAATTTATGCTCTAATTTTAAAACGCCATGCTAGAATAACATGAAACTTCATATACACAATGAGATCCGGCATATCTAGGTCGGAAATTAGTTTCTGTTGCTTGAAATTATAATGGAGAAAAAATGCAACGATTATTAAGGTTTTCATACAAGCCGTTAAAAACTTAAAAAACCGCTGTATTTTTTTCTTTAACAATTTCTAACAACAGAAACTAATTTCCGACCTAGGTATGCCGGATCCCATTGTGTATACAAAGTTTCATGTTGTTCTAGCATGGCGTTGTAAAATGAGAGCATAAATACGTTGTATGGAGAACCGAGCGTACTGCGCCCTCTTAACCCAACGTGGGGACTACTGCCCAATTCCTTTGATCCATAAGAGCCTTGGCGATGGGACGTTAACGCGTTCACTGTCCCTATACAAAACTATCTAACTATGTCACAAGTCCAACTTAATTTGCATTCAGTTTGGACAAGTCACCCCACAGTAGAAGCATGAACTCCTGAAAAAATGTTCATGACCCCACATACGGGGCACTCGGACAGGGTGCGTTTTAAGTCTTGTCTATCGAGATGCTTCTTAGCTATGTTATGATAGCTCTCAATGGAACTCAGTGACAGGATCTCAGACAATATTGAAGCCAATAATTCAGACACGTTTAGTTCTACTCGCATTTTCTACACCACTCACGAAATGATTGTCTTGTGATAACTAGCTGCTTGGGCTTTGTTTATAAGTATTCATTTCAAATATTATTGAACCTGTTGCAGACGCTTATTCCGGCACCGGCGCGATACCGGCCGGTGCCGGCGCCGCAGCCGGGGGGTGGTAAACAGATGATTTGCTACTCGGAAAAGGTACTCTAGATCCCTATTTTTATTTTTCGTAAAGTAAAACGTAATTCATAAGCTGAAAGCTTTGAGGAGTTTCTTTTCAAAAGAGTTAATTTTTTTTGTTACTCTACTTCTAAATTGGACTTTTGCTTAGCAAGATTCTCTTTAGAAGTACCGCTAAGACAAAAATAAGCCCTTTTGAAAATACTCTTGGTATTAACTAAGAAGCGAGTTGCAAATGAAGTATGCCGCTTGTACCTATTGTTGAAAAATAATATTTAATTTCTCATACTCTGAAAGCGGTCAAAGCGGCTCATTGTTCATCCAAGTGGCGCGCTGAATGGAAGTAGGATAATTTTATTCCGGATATCATCCCTTAAAGGTGTGAAATGAAATGAAATGTTTATTTTGCAAAAACATACACAGATGTTATAAATTTACATGTCAGTAGAATTAAATTACATGTTCATGCATGTTCCGCCATAATTTGGCATGCAAAATCTAAAATCTAATTTAAAACGTCATAATACTATTATCTATTTATACAATTTATCAAAATATTCATTTAAGTTATAAAGTGGTCGTGTTATCAAGTACGATTTTAATTTTCTAGAAAATTCACTTATATTATCGCATTACTTTATGTCGTCGTTTAAATTATTATAAATTTTTAGGTACCATTATATTCAATACTTCTTTTGTAATGCACATAATTATTAGATTTAGGTAACAGAATGTCAAAATTGTCTCTGCATAATCTACGTGGTCTACTGTAACTATTACATGCAACTGCAATGCAATGCAACACTGGACTTATTTTTGTAATTAAAATGCAGACTAAATATATGTAAAGCGATATCACGGTTAGTATTCCGTGTTTTACATAATTTTTAAGAAAAAAAAAACCGACTTCAATGGGGGAGGCCGGTAAAAGATTATTATACTTAGATGGTGCACTCTTATATATAGATATACAATAAAATAAAAATGGCTATAATGTATGTTTATAATGGTAGAAGACTAAGTACCCTCAATTCCTCATGGAATCATGAAAAAACCTTGCTGGATTGGCAAACAAAACGAAGAGAACAAATCGCCAAACGGAACTACGCGTCGTTGAAGAGTTCCGTTCTGATCATCATCAGCAGTTCCACTTCATCAAATGTCACTTTTATGAATGAAAATGCTTGATTAGTTCATGAAAATACTAAAATCACTATTTGTGTGCCTTTCACATTTGAGGAGTTCCCTCGATTCCTAATGGATCCCATCATCAGAACTCGAGCATGACAAAAATCAATCGTGAAAATAGACCTTGCTTAACAAACACAGCTAGAAGGACAAATCACCTAACGTGAACTTTTCGTCGTTGAAGAGTTCTGTTCTGATCATCATCAGCAGTTCCACTTCATCAAATGTCACATTTTTGTATGATAATGCTCGATTTGTTGATAAAAACACAAAAATCACTATATGTTTGCCTTTAAGATTTGAGGAGTTCCCTCAATTCCTCATGGATCCCATCATCAAAAATCGAGCATGACAAAAATTAATCGTTAAAATAGAACTTGCGTAACAAACACAGCTAGGAGGACAAATCGCCAAACGTGAACTTTTTGTCGTTGACGAGTTCTGTGCTGATCATCATCAGCAGTTCCACTTCATCCAATGTCACATTTTTGGATGCAAGTGCTTGACTTGTAGATAAAAACACAAAAATCACTATATGTTTGCCTTAAAGATTTGAATAGTTCCCTCAATTCCTCATGGATCCCATCATCAGAACTGCGTTTTGACATAAACGGGACCAACTTGGATATATATACTTACAATCAAAAAAAGAATTTTCCAAATCGGTTAAGAAATGACGGAGTTATGGACAAACAAACATAAAAAAACATACAACCGAATTGATAACCTCCTCTTTTGAAATTTTTAAGTCGGTTAAAAAAGTGGACGGCAATGTTCAAGAGGCTTTGCTTTTTCGACATACCTAAGAGCCTTTTTTTGTAGTATGAGAACACGGTTCACATGAACACCATTAGTGTGAAAGTTTGTGTTGGAAAGCTCTAATTTAACTTATTTATGCCTTAAATAATTTAATAGTAATTACTTCCCTACGGCAATAACGAGGTCTACGCGGATGAAGACGCGGACAAAAACTAGTTTAATATAATGGTCTACGCACAAATACCATAAAGGCTATTACAAAAACTTTCCCTTAAAAATGGTCCACTCTCTTATTCTTCCACCTCACTTATTTAATTTCCGTCGGAGCTTCTTGTACAAGCATTGTACAAGTATTCGAAATTAGAAGTAGAGGATTTGATTAGGGTGACGTCGCACATTTCAGCTTCGAACTACCTATATGGAATTAGAAATATCTCGTCTGAAATGGGTGGCTTTTCAACCCTTGTTTCACAATCTACTTGCTATAATTGTATAATATGAACGTGGTGTTTTTCTTCGTACAAGTAAATTAACAAAAGCTGGCGCGGTTTGATGGAATGACTCAATGTCGTTTTAAGTGGAAACTGATATCGCGGCATTCACACAAAACAACTATCAGCGGTACGCGTTACAATACTTACAATTGCATTGAACGGCGTACCGCTGATATCTAATTATAAATAAATAAATAAAAATAAATAATACATTCATTTGTTTATTTACTTGTAATTTATACCTATGTATCACTCTCCAGAGAAACAATGTTTTGTTCCAGGTGGCAGCCCCGTTGTATCAGCAAGCGCCGGGTTCTCCGTCGCGGGCCAGGGGGGCGCCGGAGGGAGCGCCGTCGGGCACCGCCGCGGCTGCCACCTCGCCCATGGCTCCATCCAACCCGGTGTACTACGCCATGAACGTCTGACGGGGGGACTAGGTACTTATTTATACTTTTGAAGGCCCTTTTGGATGCACTTCGACCCATTGAGATTTTTTGTGCAACAACTATACTTATTTACTTACATACTCCGCTGATTTAGCGACCAGTGCTAGCCAGTGCCAGCGCACCTTGCCTGGAGCGATCTGTTTCTAGATTTCTACATTTAGGGTACACTGGATTGACAGGATCTTCTCCACCTCATCCCTCCATCGGCATTTGGGATGCCCAAGCAATAAACACTAGGGCGTCCCATGTTGTGTGTCAAAATCAGGAAAATAACTAGGCGTAAAGCTAACGATTTAAATACGTGTACCTAACTCATGTTCCAATCATACAAGTCATAAATTGCGAAGGCACTTAACCTGAATCCAGCACCAAATTTAGGCCTAAAAAGGCCTCAAAACTTTCGATGTGACGATAGGAATGACTGAAAAACCTCATATTACCCATCCCTCGAGTCAAAGTCTCTGAGTGGGGCCAGGATAATTTGTCCGGTTCAAAGACACAAGTATACGCGTTCACCGCAAAAAAAAACCATTCACAGCAGCTCCACCGTTCCGAGACACCGTTTCTATCTCAGAGAGTATTCGGGTCATTAGTCTTGACATTTCCAGCGATGTCCAGCATCGAAGCCACTTAGAAGGCAAAGCCAAGGTGGCATACAAAAGCTCTGTGTACTCAATAGAGAAAAGCGGTACTTCACCGCGGAACATGAGACATCTATTATATAAGTCACAAGTCCGTCCCCACGTGGAGTATTGAAGTCACTTCTCCCGCCTAGAAGTGCACCTGGGTAGAGGAACCTAAAATTCAGCATCTTGCGAGCTTTGAAAACATCAACCATAGACAAAGTATATGAAATTTTAAAAAAGTCCTAAAACTAATTGTTGTTTTTTTTTTCAGGTGAAAATCGTGGTGGGCCCTACAGGCGAAGTCCGAATCAGCGTCCAACCGCCGTCAAATTTAGTCGAATCTGCCAAGAAAGCTTCCTGAAGCATGACACGTCCGTGAAAGGCCCGTGCTTCACCTGACAAGAGCCGAGCGGCTCGCGGCGGCTTCATCGACTCCACTACACTTGGCCGATTTTGCAGTGCAATATGTGTAAGCACCGAATCGGGACCATGGTCACAGAAGCAAGGATACCGAATCTTGGGGTAAACGAACCAACAAACAACACGTACAAACTAACTCAGCCTGCGGTAAACCTTCAACAATAGCTATTATATGAGCGGTTAATTAAGTAACCACTGATCGTTCACGAGGCCGACAATAATTTTTAGATTTATAATTATTTGAGTAACCGCATACATAACAACTGCCACTGCCACTAGTGATCAAATAAAATTATAGGTATAGCATTTCATTTCAATCTTCGCCTGGCTTACCATTTATATGTACAGTTCAATCGCGGTGAATAATTATACAATCTCGTATTTTGTAGGATAAGTTCGTTTTTATTAAGATTTCCCTTCACTTGAGTTCACGTTGAGGTCGTCGAGGGAATATAAGTTACTTTTTTATTTATTCTTCAATTTAGGCGTACTATATGCACTTGTGACTACTAAACCAGTTAAACTTTTTGGTCTACGTTTATAACTGAGACGCCACCCGAGTGATAGAGTCAAACTCAGTTTTACTCATAACTTACATTTATACAATACAGTTAATGATTGTCAGTATGTGTACTTATAATGTAGTGATAGGTCCCTTAATACTTTGGATGCCAACTTATTTTCCATAAAAGTTTGAATTGACCCTTAGTGTAAAACACCAAGGTGACTTTGACAACGTATAGTCGTTATTGGCGCCGTGCAAGGTGGTGTTCATCAACCGTATAATTATTCACTGTTTGAATTAATTCTGATAATTTCGAAGGCATTTTACTTACCAATGTAGAATCCATTCATTCATTCATTCACACAGCTTTTCTTTTTCACTTTACGATTTTTGAACTGTAGAATTTATTAAGTACACGTACCTAATTGTAAACATCCATTTTTGGCGTTACTTTGCGTTTCTGTTCAGTTCATGCTTCAAGACTATACGTTGAAGTCCACAGTTTTCTGCCTAAGCTACGGAAACTATTAACGCATATGACGAATTTACAAGATTACAAGTTATTGGACATTAAAATGTTTAAAGGGTAAAGGGGATAGAATTTCAGTCGTCCTCGTCCTACGCACTTTCTCAGTACGTACGGTATGTGCCGAGGACGCTTCCGGATTAAATAAGTCGTTGTCGCATCTACTATATCTAATATACAGAATACTTTTTCCCAACTTCTTTACGATTTATTAGCGATACAACAATTGTATGTAATATTCCGGAAACCTGAGCAACCTTGGTCCCCTGGACGATTGTTTTTAAAAAAGTGGATATCGTTTAAGCAATAACGAAGATGTGTGCCAAAATGTTAATTTCAGTATTATAATAAAAGTACTTCTAGTGTAGGAGTAAATTACCAAATGTTACCTTGTGTACGTAATCTTATTGAATGAATATAAGTCTATTGTGCACCGGGGAAGGTTCCAGTTCCACATCTCTGTAAATTTGTAGGTACATATGCTATCTGCTTTAACACCCAACCCTATTTTATTCTCTTTCCCGCTTTATTATTTACTTATTTTGAAATTAGAAAAGTTATTTTACACTTAAGAGCCCATGTTTAAAAGGGAAAGAAAGTAAGTCTTCATATGGGCTATCGGCCTCGAATTATATTCTCAGGTTTATAATTTTTTCAAGTTACGAAAGTTGTTTAATTCTCATGGTTATGCACTGTTAAGTAAAGTCGCGCTGCACTATACATATGATATTTAGTTTTCCGCACACGGCCTATATTGCAATAATATAAAAATAGCCGATGAAATGAAGCGAAAAAAACAATATGTATTGTGTACTATTCATTATTTTTAAATTGTTATGTACCTACATATTATACGAAGTCTCCGTTGGTCGGACAAATATGTGGGGATAACCTCGATTTTCCACATAATCCGGACATGTGAACAATGTCCGAACGCTGACGATATTATTGATAAGTCTCTCTCTCATATTATTAGCTATAGGTCTAATTTCGTATGACATTTTAATCCAGATAAAAGTATGTGAATTTGAGAAATAGATAATCTAAATCTTATTGATTTCAGAAAATTTTAATTAATGTATTTTTATTCAGAGTAAAATAATGTATGTCTTTATTAAATAGTAAAATATGCCTACAACTGTCGCACAAGTGTAAGACCAAAAGGTAGACCAAGTTTTCAAATACCGCTGAATTGTTGTATAAATATAATAAATATATATTTTTGTCTATTCCGGTTTAAATTAGTGCCTCTGGTTGAAGGCCCCAAAGTGACAAAACACTCTTCACCGCTTTTGAGTTTATTCCATTCCATGTCTATAACGCCAACGATTGGAATTATAGCCGTTTACGTGACGTTACGTTAGATAATGTAGTTACTTCGTACTTCCAAGATTCGTCCAATACTTGTTTGAAATAATCTTACAATTTAGTCTATTTCTCTATTAGTCTGTCTATTTAGTCTATTAAATCTACGAGTCACATTGTTTGTTACTTAAATGTACCTAGCTGATAGTAATTGTCTAATTTTCTGCTCTCTTATACCATCCCCGCTTTATGATGCAGACATACTTGGTTAATATCCTCACGAATTGGTTTTTATTTTAAAAGGATACTTCTTTGTTGGCAGTTTCGAATTTTAGTTCCGTTACTAACTAAATACTAAAGCATAATACTTTAATGTTTGGGTTTATTTTATGTTGATGGTTATTCTATTCGGTGACGACAAAATGTATGAATTATCTACTTTATATAATTTACGGTTGAAACAACCCGCTGTTTTTACTGGTACAATCCAGCAACGTAATCGGCTGTAGCGGCCATCTTGAAGAGTACCAGCTCGCTCTTATACGTAATACAGTGTTGTAGTTAAACCCTATTTACACATATCCGATAATCGTTTGAAAGTTAAACTGAATTGCTGATTACCAGGGAGCGAAACTTTGGTGCCGATGACAGACGTATGACGTCAAGCTACATACAGAGTGTTTTTATCTGGATTATTGAAGGAATCAATTTTGATGATGAAAGGTTAACTTACAACAATAATTTTGTTTTAGTTGCGATTACAGGCATTATGTACAGTATATGTATGTAGGTATGTATTGTTGTGTTTGAATTCTAATCGTTCTGCGTATTTTTCGACAACCCACGAAATTTAATTTGTTGTTTTTCATTTATCCGAATATATTTTTTACACTTACTTACTTTAGTAAAATATTTTTTTCTTATTGTCTTTGTAATTATTGTAATCCATACTAGTATTATAAATGCGAAAGTCACCCGTCTGTCTGTCTGTTACCTCTTCACGCTTAAGCCGCTAAACCGATTTAGATGAAATTTGGTATAGATATAGTTTAAGCCCCGGGAATGGACATAGGATAGTTATTATTCCGGAAATCGTTCCTTAGGAGGTTAAAATGGTTGGGGGTAGAAGTTTGTATGGGCGAGCGATATTTAAACCTTCGCCTACAACAATTTAATAGCAATGATTTCTGTAATATAACGAGTTTCACGCGGACGGAGTCGCGGGAAAAAGCTAATATTTACATTATTTTAAATATAAATAGTCATTTCTTATTAATAAAAAATAAAATTACCATTATTGAATTATTAATAATCATTGGAGTGTCGCAATTTATATAAAATCACCCTATATGTTAATTTGCGTCATAATTATGTCACCGGCACCAAAGTTTCGCTCCCTGCTGATTACCGAGGTATAATGAGTCTAATCGATATATCTGTCACCCCGCAATGTCGTTAAACATGCATCTATGAAATTCTTGAATGTGTGTAAAAGGAGCTTTACTTCGGGACAAACCAAAACGAACGTCCCCGCTTTCAATGTCCTACCTATGCTCAAGTATAGTGACGTTCTTTGATTTTGGGACTACTTAAGGTAAACGGAAATATCTTCGGTATATTTCACTCCAAGGATTGAGTTCTATTATTACTGACGACGTGTGCTCTGTTGTATTATACGTAATTACGAGCAACTGCATAAACATATTACATTCCAAATTTGTATGTTGTTTTCTGAATATCGACTAAACTTGTTTAAACGGTTCCTCTCTGATCATTGAGAGTTCTTGTATTGCCTTCCGCCAAAGCCAGAGGCCAAAAAATATAGGTAGGTAGGTTAACTTAATGTAAATTTTTGGCTTTCCACTTAAAGCTCGGGAGGCAGCTGTATCATAGGTACCAGTTAAGTAGGTTATGTGATTAAGAACAAATCACACTTATTGACTTCAATTTGCTTCTTCACTTTTAGTTCAGGTCACCGGTAAGATAAGCGTGTTTTGTTCTTAATTGTTAGACGTTAACTTCATAATAGCATTAGTCCAAATTCTAGTCACTAATTTTATAAGAAAAAAAACGGTTACTTATTACCACTAGGTTGTCTGTGCATGGAGCGTGCATGTACAGTAAAGACATAAGGTTTTACATTTTTATCCTTAACGTTCAAATAAGAGAGTCGATAAATGGTAGACCACTTTTGTGGCTTACTGTACCTGGGCAAACAGCTGTATTACTTGGACATGCAGTGTGGATAAGATATTCTCCCACTCTTCAGGAGATACTCCTTCGTTTACTTCGAGTAATGAAGTAGTTTACCGATTTAGTTCAACATTTCGTATTTTACTTTTCACGACCATTGTACGTACATAGATAAATTAATTATGGTAGGGTAGGATTCCAGGTCACGTACCTATCTCAAGATGCCGATACAAACAACCACATCTATATAATATGATAAAATCCACCTAGCTCTTATCACTATTAAAACGTGTCAAAGAAATAGAGATACTTATCACTATTTCATCACACACCACAAACGAACTCGGGCATAGACTTAACTTACTTGATATTAACAAGAGTAACAGTCTTAAACTATCTACCCCTCCAGTGTATTTCTACTCAAATGGGCCGTGCACAGAGATAGATAGGTGCAACGCACTGATACTCACACATTGAAATAACGCCTACTAGAAGAGGGGGTGTCATTTTAAAATCATTTTCTGTACCCGCCATTCACCGCCGGTCGGGTCAAAATAGCTGAGAAAACGTATGTATATACCTGTGGAGTTGTCAGCCTAACTATAGGGATGTTATTCACAAACCCACTCGTCCTCACCTCACACCTCACCCGTGTTTACATGGAAACTGTCAAAATTTTACAGTTTCCATATAAAACCTGTTGAGGTATTAGGGGACAGGTGAGGACGGGTCGGTTTGTAAATAAGAGGGGTGTACTGTATTCAATTTATTTGAGAACCGGGCGATGAATCACAAGAAAACAATGAAGTCATGTTATATTAAGATTCGTATGTTGAATACACTTCCAATAATAACCAAGTAATGACACTGTTGACCGAAATGGTGAGCTCGGGTTCCATGGGTAAGCACGACAGAGCGTTTTCTAGTGTATTTACTAATAAGCCAGTAGTTACTTATAGTTGAATTAAACGCTATTTTGAAACCCTTTAGCTAAAACTGCGAAGCTCCACAGTTAGTTGCGTAAAATGTCTTCGCCAAAAGCTTCCTCACGAAGATACATGTTCAATTATAATGATACTCGTAACTGATTCGAAGACACACCAGGCTGGAGTTCATGTCTCACTGTTCGATTGCATACCTAATTACAAACGGAATGTATTTGTTGTTAATAAAAATAGGTAGCATTTGTAAGAATTGTACGGTTAGCGGTAATGTTACACCAGTAGAATTATACAGGTTTCTTTCGTCTTCCTATTTTGTTTGTGCTGGTTGCATAATAAATAAGTTTCTGTGATGCTTTTTTAATAAAAATGTTTAAGTTATGAAAGTAGGTGCGTCCCCTATTTAATTTGGAGACAAGTAATTAACTGTCAGTTTTCAATTTAACAAGACTACAAATGCATGAGTTTAGTAAAACTTAAATAAAAGTAATTACTTACTTTCCACAGACTACTTAAGAAAATCAAAAGCCTATGGCAGACGTACCTGAAAATGAACGAAATTTTAGTATATTGTTAATAACACGGAACGTAACTTAAGTTGCAAAGTTGTAGCTTATTCTTAAGACAACATGTAAAGTTAGTAAAATTAGAAATTGTATAGATAAATGATATCTCGCTACCTTAGGTCACGAGAACAGGGGCTGTTGTGAGTAGACATATTGGAGAAACCTTCATAAGAGAACCAATGCTCTGTAATATATAAATCTCAAAAGTTTATACTCTTATTGTGTGTAATTTTATATACCTATAACATATAAGTACTCACATAAGTAACGTGATGTGAAAAGTATAAATTACAAGCTCTAGTGATGTAAAACGTTGCTATGACTTCAAATTTGGTGTAGTAAATGGACATTATCCATTTAAAAAATGTAACTTTCAAAAAGTTTAGTCTGGATAACAATAGCCATTAACCTGATCACGAGACTCGGTCGAGTCGGACCTCCAGAGTGCGACGATCGACCCATTGTGGAACTTAATATTTTAGTAGATCTCATATCTAATTATAGCGCTTTAATTCGATGTTCAGTGGTTAAGAATTTTTCTCTCAAATTTGAGTATTGTTAGCAAAATGTAGGTACCTACGTGTTGTAAAGGACCTACCTCCATGTAATTCGTGAAAGAATATAAAAACCTATTGACTTGAATACATTCAGCTGCCAAAATAACTACGTTACGTTACGTACGAAGACTACGAAGTATCTTATCTCTCTCAATTACGATACATAGAAATTAGTGGCGTAGATATTTTTCAACTGACTGTACATGGTACTGGCATTGCCTGTATTACTTGCGAGTAATGTTATTTAGAGTAGGTATGGTATATATCTAATTCAATCAAGCTAACGACAAAAAAGTTAACGAGGAGTAACTGAATGCGCCTCCAGTGTGTTAACGTATCTAAATTTAAACATTCAGTATAAAAAGTACCTACTTACTTATATTATTTTTTCTACTCCAGTTTTGTAATCTGTCAATTAAATGACTGACAACAGTATTAAAACGATAAACTTTGTCATACCAAAGTAAGTATATACCATAGACAATTAATTATGTATGAGCGCTCGTGGCCCAGCGGCGCCCGCGTACTGCGTGCGGTATGCGAGGTTAAGCAATGTGGGCGCAGGTCAGTTCTTGGATGGGTGACCGCTTTGAGTGGTTACTAACTGAGCGCTCTCGTGCTTTGGAAGGCACGTTAAGCCGTTGATCCCGGCTGCTGTCTACGAGCCAAGTTAGAGGCCTTCGAGCGGCTTGAGAACTTCTAACAGTCAAGTTGCCCACTCACTTGACAAAGGGGGGTCGAAGTTGCACCACGTCCGTAGGGAGTACCCACCGTTACCCTACACGTGACCCCTGGGTGGTGCTAAAAGTGCAACAAAACTGGCAACAGTACTTGTCTTCTCGAAGATCTCACGGTTCGTAAATAAATGCCATACGATTAAAAAAAAAATGTCTTGTCGGAGAATATTAATGAATTTTCATACGTTATACAATTGTAATTTTGTTTTCATTTTTATAAGAGGTACGCCCTTTTATCCATATTCTGCCACCATTTCGATTTTTAATTAACCGACTTCAAGATTTCAAAAGAGGAGGTTATCAATTCGGTTGTATGTTTTTTTTTTTTAATGTTTGTTACTCCATAATTCCGTCATTTCTTAACCGATTTGGAAAATTCTTTTTTTTATTGTAAGTATATATATATAAATTGGTCCCGTTTTTGTCAAAATGCAGTTCTGATGATGGGATCCATGAGGAATTGAGGGAACTCCTCAAATCTTTAAGGCAAACATATAGTGATTTTAGTGTTTTTATCTACAAGTCAAGCATTTGCATCCAAAAATGTGACATTGGATGAAGTGGAACTGCTGATGATGATCAGAACAGAACTCTTCAACGACGAAAAGTTCACGTTTGGTAATTTGTCCTACTAGCTGTGTTTGTTAAGCAAGTTCTATTTTCACGATTTATTTTAATGTTTAAATTTATGGCGTTTGATGATCAAGGGTTCTCCTTTGGCAGGGTGATTGTTATGAACCCATAGAATATTTTACGAAGGAGAGCCATCTTGACTATTGGTGCAGGGGGGAGTATGACGTCATCAATTTCACGTATACTTATTCTGGGGCTATGTTCCGAATCACGCTCACAGCGCTCACAACGCTTACAGTGCTGGCGGCCGGTCCGAATCAGTTAGCGCGCTCAAGGCCGCGTGAGCGGTGTTTTGTTTCGGACCGGTCATGAGCGTGTTTACTGTCAACGTCAACTGAATTTGAATTTTGAGTTCGTCAATTAATCGTAGTATGAAATTCTGGGCTGGGTTTTTGATCTGTAAAAAATTTAAATTAATCGCAATCTGCAACGAACTAATATAAAACTGACGACATTTTCCAGGACCAAATTGTAGAGCATAGGGAATAGTTCATCTTCACACCTTAGAACCTGAATGGTTGCGTACGGTACGGTTTCAGAGGAATTTTCTCCATTGGACGCTCTGACTGTGGAATGAACTCCCTGCCGAGGTTTTCCCGAAGGACTACAGTATCGGGTTCTTCAAGAAAGGAGTATATAAAATTTTAAAGAGTTGGTTATGCGCATGTGACACCCCTGGAGTTGCAGGCGTCCATAGGCTGCGATGACCACTTACCATCAGGCGGGCCGTACGCTTGTTTGCTACCGACAAAGTACAAAAAAACTAATAAATAAACTAATATAACTGTAAAGTTTATTTTTCGCGCCTAAAATGAAATGTCAAACGTCAACTTGACGTTTGCGCTCACGGTGCTTACGGCTGGGAGTGTGAGCACCGTGAGCGCCGTCCATGACGTCATCAATGACGTCACGACATCTCGTGTAAACGCTGTGAGCGTGAATCGGTCCGACCGTGAGCGCGCTCACAGCGCTGTGAGCGTGATTCGGAACACAGCCTTGGTTGCACCGACTTACGAACACAGACTGATCAACGTTAAATATGGCGCCGGCAGCTGTCATCCCATATAAACTTGTCAAACTTTTCATACATTGAAATTTTAACGAACACAGCTTACGATTACAGACGGTTTGGTGCAACCCAGCCTTAGTATCTTGAAAATTTCGATGCCAATAATGTTTACACTACCTCAGGTATTCTTATAATATTTTTACTTCAATGTACCTACTGTGCCCACAGGAATATGCGTATCTCATTGTAATATTATATCTCCATTGGTAGGTAGTACATGAAATATACAGGATGTTTTTATATTATATGACCAAGGATGAATGAAAAACTGCCTTAAATGTTAACGTGGGGTTAAGCAAAAGCTACTCTCAAGTATGACAATTCGGAACTCCAATGACAGGCCCGTCAACATTATTTAATTTTTAAGTATCTTTTATACTATTCTAGGGGTGTTAATTAACAAAAATGAGTTCTTGAATATCTTCAAAATGATACGAATTGGGGTACTAGTGTCTTAGAGAAGATTACTTTATTTCATCTGAGGATTGTACCCTCGCAATTAACGGAATTAAATAAAAACACCGTGTATTCTTGGTTGGGTGGCGAGTGCATGTGAACTTCAAAAGACGCTCGCTTAATCCTTCTCCAACAAAGCATAAACTTGCGGCACGGCCATCAGCCTAGCTAGCACTACTCGTATAGCTTAATAACGTCACGTTTTATAGTTTTAGTATATTTCGGCCATAACACACACACACACACACACATGCGTAGTCACGTGGTAGTGACACTCTTGCACCAATCAGTTATAGCAGAATTTTCCAGTGGCTTGGTGAAGACTGTAATGCTGGGTAAATGTATTGTTACAATAAATAAAAATAAACCGTGACGGTAGGTAGGCACAAGCTTTACTAGCTAGGCATCACAGCCGGCAGGGGTAGCACAAAGTTACATTTGATTTTCGTGGTCCCTTTCCAGGTGTTATTGATGTTACTACATGGCCCCGTTTTTATCTAACTTATGTACATAATAGTCCGCAGGAAGCTCGATTCTCCATTCAAACGTAGTTTCGCTCTCATTTTAAAACGGCATGCTGGAATATCATGAAACTTTGTACAAACAATGGGATCCGGCATATCTAGGTATTTCTGTTGCTTGAAATTGTAATGTTGTAATATGGAGTAAACATACAGCGATTATTATGGTTTTCATACAAGACCTAAAAAACTTAAAAACTCGCTGTATTTTTTTTATATTACATTTTCTAGTAACAGGAACTAATTTCCGGCCTAGATATGACGGATCCCATGGTATATACAAAGTTTCGTGTTATTTCAGCACGGCGTTTTAAAATGAGAACGAAACTACGTTTGTATGGAGAATCGAGTTCAGTAAGTGTAATTCGAGCGTCTGGAATCATTAATGTTCTTGCCCCGCGTCTGTGCCACTCTTTCAGAGTTCAAGAAAGGCGACACATTACGACGAGTCCAAAGAATAAAATACATAAGTTATTGGTGGCGCTATTACCTAATTTTTTTTCATGCGTGTAAGAGATACGTCTTTCTTGGTAAGTAATATACTTACTTAATCTATTGTCATGTCTTGTATTACGTGTAGGGTTGAATTTCATGAAGGTAGGTGCATTACTAGTATGTTAACTGTAACATTCCTAACCTTAGTATATTAGCTAAGGTTATATTTATGTAATGTCTATGCCAAATACTACGTTACGTAAATTTGTGAGATAATATGCATTTTTAACAATGTTCTTTGTTTTTGTTTTAAATATGTAGTCAGAGTTATTGCCATGTTTTATTCTTCGGAATGTTAGCAAATTGTTTTATAGCATTGACTTAAAAATCGTTTCCGGTATGCAATACCGGTAAAATTTTAAGTTTATTATGCTAGATGACTTTTAATGAAAAGTTTGTTTGTTCGAGATATAGATAGGTATTTAGTACATAAATTTAAAACAACAGATGTATAATGAGTGTTAGGGCAAAAATTCGCCAAAAAGTTTCGAACTACCCGTGTACAAAATTGTATTTGTAGATCGGTACACAATAAAAATCGATTGAAATGTTGATTTTTATTTTGCTCTAACCTACCTAATCCCTTGAGAGTTGTCGGCAACAGAAATGTTTACAGTCCAAAGAACAATATTTTACTGAAAGTCAATTTGGTAATTGGGAGTTTGTTAAACTTTGTATTATTTGAGTCATTTCAGAAATGTAATGGGTGTCATTGTGAATGCTGTTAAACGCATCCAAGGCTAAGTATACTTTTATATTTAATGTTTAATTGAAAACAAGGAATTTGATGTACTTATCTTACTTTCTTTGGACACATATTAATTCACTTCAAAATATATAATGCACTACAAGACTAGTTTTCTTTCAAGCGGATGTTGTATATATACATCTGCAGATTAAGAGACTTATAGGAACCAGGTTGAAGTGTGTTGTGGGCGATGGGCTTGCAACCTATTACTGCAATACGACATCCATTAATAAACATACAAAATCAACAACCTATTAATAAAAGTGGCACTGAAATTAATTTCGTGTGGTCTGCCTGTCCCTTTTCGGAATATAGGCGTGAGTTTATGCATGTAAGTAGAAACATAAATAAATAAAATGAAACAAGCCTTTATTGCTTAGAATAGAGTAGTACACTCACGGACTTTAATTGTTGAGCCATTTAGAGCTTACTTTATTGGGCACAATAATTAGCTATAACGAGTCCGTATACAGTGAGCTCGAAATGGCTCACCAATAAAATTCCGTGACCGTACATTTATTCCTGACGATCGGGTTTTCCAATAACAGATTGAAAATAGTTTATTTGGTTAAACATTTACAGTGTAAAAATATTGTGTCTGGGGCCTCCTAGTAAGTATAATACCTATATACCTGTGGCAGGAGGCACCACTCTTCCAGTATTGGTTACAAGTTCAACCTTTTGTACTAAATCTAAGCAATTAAAAATGATAAACCAAGCTTACATTAGGTATTACAATTATGTATGTGCGTGTGCGTGTGCGTGCGTGTGTGTGTGTGTGTGTGTATGATGTCTTTCTGCTACGCGAAAACGACCTAATATATTTATATATGTATATATATATTTAAATTTATATTGATAATATATACCTGTTTTATGATACAATATTATTCGTACAATCTGTCACTTGTTGTATACAAGCATAGCTTCTGCTTCGTCATTAAGTGAGTGGCTGTAGCCATTTGATTATTGCAGTTTTGAGTTCGTATTTTAGCATTGGGTATATTAAGATTTTATCATTTATGGTGTTATACAAATACGTAGACTGTGAAGCAAACTGCCTTTTTGCGAACAAAGACTTACTCTAGTGTAGCTGGACCGCTCTCTGTTTCCTTCTTCGAGGGGCAGCTGTAGGGCTAGTATGATCGCTTATATGTCGGACATATAGCATTCGTCCCTCTCGCACTTACATACTTGACAGTACGGGACGAATGCTATATGTCCGACATATAAGCGATCATACTAGCCCTGCAGATGGTGGTCTATACTCAATGCGTGAGTGCAACTTAAGAATTGTATTTAATATGTATAATTTTCTAATGGTGAGATGGTTAGATATATTATATAATTCTACAGTCGGAAAACGGTATGGTTTCGAGTACATCACTTTAAGTAAACACCTTTGCCCTCTTTCCACCTCTAGGAATTTGATTTTACTTGCACCACCCCAAACTGTAATGCAATAAGTCATAATTGACTGAGCTAGAGAGGTGTAAAGCTGGTCGAGCAACTCTTTAAAAGGCGATGCGTTTTACAATTCTAAATATCCAAACAAGCTTACGTATTCTGTTATTGACGTGTTCTACATGCTGGTGCCACGATAGTCTCTGGTCAATTATGACTCCGAGGTTCTTGGTGCTTGTGACTTTATCAATTGAGGTACAACAGCAGCTTTGGGCATGTATTAAATCACAGTTGTGAAATTTTATAGCGAGTTCACTTGGTGGTTGAAAGATTTTGTATTTTGAAAAACAGATAAAGTTGGTTTTTGATGTGTTTAATGATAGAAGGTTGGATTTTAACCAATGGGAAACGATAGCCAGGCCCTTTTCAGCACTTTCGTATACAGCCTCCCAGGATCTGCCGCGGAAGACAATGGCAGTATCATCCGCGTAGGAGAATATGCGTCCATCCTCGACGGGAAGACCGGTCAAATCGTTAATATAAACGAGGAAAAGTGTCGGACCTAGCACGCTCCCTTGTGGGACCCCGAATGTGGTGTGTAATGGCAGACTGACATTGTTGTCTATTTTTACTACCTGCCTTCGGTTACTCAGGTAGTCTTCCAGCAACTCCAAGGCCTTGCCCCTGATGCCAATGAGTTCTAATTTGTGTAAAAGAATGGGAACAGACATTTGATTAGTAATTTCTGTTGTAAATGCTAGAATAGCATCTTCTGTTGATTTGCCATTTCTAAAGCCGAATTGTGAGTCCGATAGAATTTTGTATTTTTCAAGATAAAAGTCGTGAATTGATGAGTTTTTCCAATGATTTTTGATAACGAAGTCAATACAATATGGGTCTATAATTGTTAACACTGTCTTTCTCTCCATTCTTGTAGACTGGTGTTACTCTAGCTTGCTTAAGTAAGTTAAATGTACGGAATTCCGTAAACGTACGGAATTACGGAAATTATCGGTTAAGGTCCAAAAACAAGAAAACTATTAACTATTTTCTAAACATATAAATATTCATATAAACTGTAGACAATATTGCGTCGAATGGACAAGGAGTCAACAAACTCTGGACATATGCTATATTTTTACGTAATTTGTTTTAGTTAGTCCACGTCAAACCACCGAAACTGTAGGAAGTGCTTCGCGTGGGCGTAAGAGCTTACACGCATTTTCTTAAGGATTTTGCAAGTAATGAGACAGTATTTTCATTATAATTTATTTCAATCATTGTGTAGGATTTCATAACGAACTGATTAAATAAACTTTCATGGATATTCAGTAAGTATTTAGTAAGTTACGGTCGATTTACTGATTGCCGCAATTACATACATCAAAAACAGACCATGTCCCAAAAAGCGTCAAAATTACGCAATTGGAGAAAATAAAGCGATTTTTAAACATTAGGTGTGTACCTACTTCCTTAAACGCTCTCACTAAGAGATTTACTTATATTGCAACATGGTAAGCAAAACAATACAAAAAACATAACACACTCTAAAAGCTAAAGGTAGTACTAACAATAAATGAATACATATAAAAATATCAAGTTTCAGCTAAGGTATCGAGAATTTGTTTTTGGAAACGTGGTCTGCTTGAATTAAAAATATCTATTGACCTACATGATTTGTTGAATGAATTGCAAAGGCGGCGTAATGGTGCGCGTTTACCAGCGTTAGTCGAGCTGGTCGGGACGGCAAACATGGCGGTTGAGTGTGACGTACAGCGTGACGGGACTCTAAACCGAATGCTCCCGAGCAGCTCCTTGCAGTTATAATTGTCCCTGCATATATTGTACAGAATCGTCATATCAGAGCATTTTCGTCTTGATCAAGGGAGGTTAGTTTGTAATGTATTAATAAGTCTGTTGGCTGTACTATGCCAAATTCCAACTAAATCGGAAGCCGCGATACTTCAATACAATACAATTTAAAAATAATAATGGTTGGTGTTGTATGGGGCCATTTGCACGGTAATTGTTATCATGCGATTAACTCATATCACGATCCGTATTACGTCAATATTGATTAATATTGAAGCACAACCATACAATTTTGTGTCGTGATAATATTGACATCCTAGTATTTTGATTATTAACTTTGTAAAGAGGCCCTTTTATTACACTAAGGTTTAGTTTATTGTGATTTCTATATTATGCATACTCTCAGTGTAACAATAATTGATAAACCTGATAAATAAATAATACTAGTACATATAAGTATCAAAATATCTATAGAGCACCGACCTACAGAATTTTTAAAAATCATAGACAATTGGTGATACCGCAAGAAAATATCTGTCAACAAATTTTGGCTAGCCAGACTCTAACGTAAAATATTATTACATAATAGTGTTGTGAAATACTCTATTGGGGCCCTTTACATTATTAAGGTTAAGAAGTCAATCCTGACACCTGTCATTACCATACAGTTTATAACCTCAAAGTGACTTTTAGGTTATTAATTGTGTGGAAATGACAGGTCAGGATTGACTTCTTAACCGCCGACTACTATAGCTCTCAAATTTACTATTGACCGCGGCCGCAGGCCGCGCCAGTGTGAATCAGGCCTAATGCTTGTATTGGCTATGTGCACGTCTGAAACGTCAAACGTCAAAGGTCCCGAGACAATGTCAAAACTTAGAGATGTCAAATAATGACACATGAATATTTTATTTACTTTAGTAAACGAGAAAGACCCCGTATTGAAGATTTTACTGAAATAAATAAGAGAATAAATAAATACATACAAACGAAACGAATCGTAGGAAACCGTTAAGAAACCAATAGAAAACGTGAAAGTAAATTTGACAGTTGTCCCCGGTAAGTGCACATTTCTGCCATGGTGTGCGCTACGATCACCTAGCTTACCCCCACCACCTACTTCGCACATAGCCAATACGTATCGATAAGAGTGTACCGCGCGTAGGTATCGCGTGATAATACTAACCGTGTAACTGACCCCACTGTACAGCCTGTACACACACGAAGTCACACTACGACCGCCAACCATTGATAGGCTCGATGGCAGACCCTTACTAGTCTGTAACAGTGATATGACGAACGGATGTGGGCGTGTGTCATTCGATTCTTTTTGGTCACTCGACCAAGTCACGGCTGTTTATCTACGTAGAACGAAACGTGTATGATAGCCGCCATATTGTGTCAAAAAGATTTTGACGACATACCGAGCTTTCATTAGCTACTGCCTTGTCTGCCAATGGACGTCAAACGTCAAAATAAATTGACAAAAAAAATGGCGTCTCCTCGGAATTTCGTCTAGTTGTATCTGAACATTTTTTTCATTTTGCAAATGTTGTTATTTAATTTGTAGTATTGATAGATTACTATGCAATAAACAAACGGAACAGTGTGTAGCTAATCGAAAATTCATCTGGAAACGCGTAATAACCATTGTTTGGACAACAAATGGAAGATAGTGAAGTGCGTCTTATGTGGCATGCCATGCAAGTTCTCATTTTGCAAAATGTACGAGTGTTGGGGTTGTAAAACGTAGAACTCTGTTAAAGGACGAAGATATATTGTTTTCCCGGATATGAAATGAGATACATTCCAAAATAATTCTGTTGATAAGCAAAAAGGTTTGTTTAATTTCATATAATACGGCACAACATAGTTCACGGTATTTCAATTGAACACCAGTTTCATTTGACATCGGACGTTGGTGTTAAATTGGAAATGCCGTTAGCTTCTACACAAAGTTTAATTAAACAACTGTACCGATATTCGAAACCTAATTATATTTGAGAGTGGCAACACTGTTCCGTCTGTCCGGTCGTTTATTATACCTGTCCCTTTCTAGCAAGTACTACATCCGTCTCCCTCGCACATTACCCCTTCCACCCTTGGCAGTCGCCATTGGGTTTCCCGCGAATTCTATGATAATTGGCATACTGTTTTTCGAACTGGACGGTCGTGCGAGCTAAACTGCTGGTGAGTCTTAAAGATTTTATTCCAGTTTAGCTAAGTACCTATCAGCGAAAAACAGTTTCTAACGGCTTTTGCCGTTCGAAATATAAGTTTATAAATTTACTTGTCCTTTTGTTTTATCTAGCAAGAGAAATGCTTCACCAACGTCGGGGCCCAGCGCTAAAAAGACTGCGATATCTCAAAATGATGAGATAATAAGTACTCTGGTACAACAGGGACACTGATGAAGACGGGATCGGCTTAGATACAAGTGGCGAGTTATTTAAAGATGATACTGATCCTTCCACGCAGGAAGATTTTTCATTAAATGTTCATACAGTTTTGAAAGAACCAGCCATCTTAAGGTCAGACCCTTCCCGCTTAGATAAACTGAAATCAATTCAACATTTTGAAACCCAGGACTGGTCGGAAGTCCGTTATTCGGATACCCAAAAAAGATTTTGTTCTACCCCCGGATTTACCGATCTTGAGTGCAATGATGAAATTAAGCCATACGATAAATTCAATCACCTAGGTATTACTGAAAAGGGGTTTGCGGCTATTACGCAAGGGCTAATAAAACAACAAGAATCTGTAGAAAAAGGCATCAGATCACTTTTAGGCTGGTTAAAAACCACCGAAATTGTTGATTTAACTATGATAGAAAATAAAATAAAAGAAACTTTTTCTGAAGAATTTCAAACCATTTCTAATGACCTCTTACAAACGACGTGCGGTCACCGCGCTGATTTAATACAGCAGCGGCGGGACTCAATTTTACGCTCTGTCAAAGACAAATTCATTAAAGCTAGTCTTCGTAAAATACCCCCCACTTGCGAGTTCTTATTCAATCCACAATTTTCATCGATTATAGAAAAGGCCGGAGGTATGAACGAAATCTTTTGGCCCTTGAAACCCAGTACTAGTAAAGCGCCAACCAGTGCTTCGAGTTCGAACTCGGGCAAACAATCAAAAGCGCCAGCGCATGGCTATAAAGAGGGTAGTTTTCCTAGTACGTCCCAGTACAATGGGAGACAAATGGCTCCAGCGCATGGATCGCCTTATTACCCATACATGCTTCCTCCTGCGCAAGGAGTGCCAATATTTAACCAGGCAACCATGCCTATGCCCACACGACCCACGCAGGGTCAGACATTTCGAGCTAAGAACCCTCGAAGTAACAATTTCAAACAAAATAGAGGAGGCCTCTCCACAAGGGGTCGCTCAAAAGGGAATTTCTGACTCGAAGTTCCGAGCAGGGTGCCTACAAAGTTACCTTGCTATATGGGAGTCCTTACAGGCTCCCCATCACATATTGACGGTTATAAAAGAAGGGTACCGTATACCATTCAACTCAAAACCCCCACTAATGATGCCACAATTAACGCAGGGCAAATTGATAACAGTGCCGTACTCCAAGGAAATGGAGACAGAAATACAGTCGTTAAAGGCTGCGGGAGTCCTGGAGAGTGCCCAACTTTCCCCAAGCTTCCTGTCAAGTCTATTTCTCAGAGAGAAAGACGATGGAACATTTCGACCTGTGTTCAATCTAAAACAGCTCAACAAATTCATTCATATAAGCAAATTCAGATTAATAAATCAACAAAAGGTTCCGACATTTCTCCAACCCAACGATTGGTTGACAAAAATAGATTTGTCCAACGCATATTTCCATATACCGGTCGCGCTAGGGCACCGGAGATTCTTAAGGCTAGTGTTCCAAAACGAACTATTGCAAATGACCTGCTTGCCTTTTGGTTTGGCAACAGCACCGAAACTGTTCGCAACATTCACCAACTGGGTAGCACAGCTCATCCGGAGCAAAGGGATACGCGCGCTAGTGTATCTGGACGACTTTCTCCTGGCCAACCAAAGTCAGAATTTTCTGAGAAGGCAGACGGATCACGTAATACACGTATTAGAATCCTTGGGATGGCAAGTCAACTACAAAAGTCCGTGTTACAACCTCAATCCCAACTAGAGTACTTAGGCATAGTGTGGGACCCCCTGAACAATGTCAAATATCTACCAACCCGAAAAGTTCTGACGTTACGGGAAAAAGTTCATCATGCCCTCAGGGCGAAGGCACTATCTCTAAAAGAATTACAGAGCCTAATAGGAGTACTGAACTTTGCAAGCATCGTAGTACAGTACGGTCGCCTGCACTTCCGGAATTTATTAAAATTCTCCAACAAAATCCGGAAAGAGCATCCCTTAAAAACATTAACATTACCAACGGACACCATAACGGACCTGGTATGGTGGAACTGTCACTGTCAGTTTCACTCGCATCTACACTTCCAATGTGTCAAACATTACCTGTCAACCGATGCATCAGGGAAAGGATGGGGAGCGCAATTAGACAACATCCAGCTAAGAGGCTTGTGGGGACCGCAGGAACTAGCACTACACTCGAACATGAAAGAGATGCTGGCTATACTGAAGGTGCTGAGGCAACAGTACCCGCTTTTAGCAGACACCACGGTCTCCATCCAATCCGACAACAGAACAGTTCTGGCTTATCTGCGGAACGAAGGGGGAACGAAATCGGAAGGGCTGATGGACTTAACATACCAAGTATTTCGTATCCTTCAGAGTTACAATATTCAACTCAACCTACATCACATACCGGGCAAGTACAACACGGAAGCAGACCACCTGTCACGAGACTCGGCACACCCAGAGTGGCATCTCCTCCCGAACTTAACCAAGACAGTCTTCGAAAAGTGGGGAACCCCCCAAATAGACCTCTTTGCCTCGCAGAGAGCTCACGTTGTGAAACGATATGCGACACTGGATGCAATGGACGAGAAAGCGGAATTTGTGGATGCGTTCTCCCAACAATGGACTTACGATCTAGCTTGGATATTCCCACCTCCGTTTCTAATACCAAAAGTCCTGTCGCACCTAAACAATGCAAAAGGCATATACCTGTTTGTAGCCCCCCGCTGGAAGAAAGCATTTTGGAGGCCCGACTTGAAGAGCCGAGCAATAGCTTTACCCTTCACAGTGTACAACATATCTCAGGAGGTGTTAATCGACACCAATACAAACAAACCTCCAGGGAAAGTACAAGACCTGCATCTCGAGATATGGAAATGTGGGGGTGGGGCGAAACACTAACCACATGGACACCAGAGCAACTGGAGCTACTGGGGTCGAGCTGGCGAGACTCTACAAAAAAGTCTTACAATGCAGCTTGGAAGAGGTGGTGCACATGGAGCCTTCAGAACAAGGTGAGTTGTCATAACCCATCTGGCTCAGACCTAGTGAAGTTTTTATCAGATCTCTATCTGAAATTCCAGCTATCCTATAACACCATTCTGTTCCATAGATCTGTAGTAGCAACATTATGTAACCCAAATAGCCATGATAAACTTAGTACACATCCTCTTGTTATTCGGATCTTGAAATCGGTAGCAAACAAAAATCCCAGAACTCCCAAACCTCTGATTTGGGATGTGGATATTCTATTCTGTCCAATTGGCTTAAGACAAAATTTTAATAGAGAAACTAACCTGTTTGATTGTTCCCGAAGAACAGCATGTATTCTTCTACTCTGCTCAGGTTGGAGAGTACATGATCTAACTCTGCTTTCCATTGACGCAAGGTCTTTTACAATCTCAGATAATGAAATAATATTCTGGCCGCTTTTTGGGTCAAAAACAGACGGCCACAACTACAGGCAGTCAGGTTGGAAACTAAGATCTAACCCAGATGATCAGTCAATAGACCCAATTTTCTGGGTTAAATCCCTTATTGAATTGTCAAAGGACAGGAAAAAACACTTGCAAAAGTAACAACCTATTTCTAACAGTGCGTGGCTCTCCTAAAAATGCATCTAGAACAGTAATTGCAAATTGGATAAAAACTTTATTACAGGATGCGGGCATCACAACCTCCGCTGGGAGCATAAGGTCAGCTGTGGCTTCTAAAAATTGGATCAATAACTTCCTTCTGGATGACATACTAGCAAGGGGAAATTGGAGATCAGGACAAACTTTTGCAAGATTTTATAGAAAAGAAGTATTAAATGCAAATAATGCAGATTCTGTTCAAAACTTGTTCTTGCCAGTGCATTAATAAGCATAATATTACTTTTATACATGTACCTTTCCTTTAATTTAGATCAATCAAGATAATTATTATTATTTTTTATCAATTGGATGTTATGGACCTATAACAAACTTTGATTAACAATTACTCATGTAAGTAAGTACTCAAGTAACATTTAAATGTGTTAATTATGTATTAAATATCCACTATGTATATGAGATGATACATGAGATTTTCAAATATATAAGATAATTATATGCAGACTTAACCTATGAGTTAATTAAAGCAAAATAAAGAATCATAACTGCCAATAGGCTGTAGGAGTGTATATGATGTACATTGATATATTATAATAATTACCTAAATGTAAGGTCATGCAGAAGAACAAATGGATAAATAAAAACACTGTTATTGGAAAAGCTTTTTATTGTTGACACCTAAACAACATTAAATTCGAAATTACTAATTTCTTCACTTGTAGCCTCCCACTTCTAGGGAGATGTGGAACTCTTCCTGTTGGAGTGACAGAAGGAAGTGGTCTACAATAAACTGACTGGCTTCTTTTCACCTCACTCTTACTTCTAATTCTCTCTTGTTCCATAACTGTACTTTTAGTAAAATAATTACTATATTCAGGAACATATCAAATTGGTAATGTTCACTTGACTAGCCTCCTACAAAGTTCATGACTGGCTCCCTCGACACATTTACACATAAATGTTAGAAAAATTCTTATAAGCATCACATTGGCATTCTACCCTTCCACCAGGCGATAACGTCTCAAATATAATTTGGTTTCGAATATCGGTACAGTTGTTTAATGGCGGCGTTTTACACTAAAATAAAACGCTAAATAAATAACTTACCATATTCGAAACCTACAATTTTCATATCTGCCTGGTATTACAAATAAATATTTGATATTATGAGACAATGATCATAGAATTCGCGGGAAACCCAATGGCGACTGCCAAGGGTGGAAGGGGTAATGTGCGAGGGAGACGGATGTAGTACTTGCTAGAAAGGGACAGGTATAATAAACGACCGGACAGACGGAACAGTGTTGCCACTCTCAAATATAATTAGGTTTCGAATATGGTAAGTTATTTAATTAGCGTTTTATTTTAGTGTAAAACGCCGTCATTTAAATGAGCATATATTTATTGTTGGATGTTCACAGTAAGTTCCATTGCCACAGTGTGTACAGATTAAATATGGTTGCTTACGATCTATATTTTTGATTCGTGAGTTGGCGGTCTGAACCCTTACTTGTCTGTGGACCAAGTATATATCTTCCACATATCTTCTTTGACGACTTTGACTCGACAACGAATTTTCCGTATTATTGTATCAAGTTAATGTGATATCGTAACAACATAGTGGTGCAACATATTCAATTGATTGGTAAATACTTCTCAATCCTGCCTTACCTTACATTAACACGTAGTTGACTTGAAGTATTGAATGCTCAGTGACTTACAGCATATTTTTGAGGTTTTAAGTGTTTTCACTGTAATAGTTACGAAATTATACTACTACAACAACAATGAGCTCTTCCCGACGAGATAAGAAAGAAGAAGAAGAAGGAGCTGGAAATGCTTTTCAACACTTGGACAAAACTACGCTTATCCAAGAAGCAAGATATTTTAGTTCTACGCCTGTTAACCCAAGAAAATGCATATTGATTTTGTCTAAAATTCTATATATGCTGAACAGAGGAGAGAGGTTAACCACTCAAGAAGCAACAGACTTGTTCTTTGCAACGACGAAACTGTTTCAATCGAAGGATGTGGTGCTGCGCCGGCTTGTATACCTCTGTATTAAGGAACTCAGTTCCCTGGCGCAAGACGTGATAATAGTGACGTCATCACTCACCAAGGACATGACTGGGAAAGAAGACTTGTACCGGGCCGCTGCGATCCGAGCTCTCTGCAGTATTACAGACAATACAATGCTACAAGCTATTGAGCGCTACATGAAACAAGCAATTGTAGACAAAAGTGCTGCTGTCAGCTCTGCAGCTCTTGTGTCAGCCCTACACCTGTCGGTGTCTGTCCCTGACTTGGTCCGTCGTTGGATCAATGAAGCTCAGGTAAATGTTATTCAACTCACAGTGTGTCATTTAATCTTTGAAAACTGTGTTTTCTAAAGCGCCAGTATATTAGCAACCAACAAAAATTAGTATACATGGTAAATACCCCATTTTTAACAATAATTCTAATGTTAATGGCTATGTTAGCTTGAAATTGTACAAATGTAACACAATCTTGCTTATCAGCATTTGTCTAGTATCAAAGTGGTTTCCATAGACTGAAGGCTAAATTCACAGACATGATAAACTGAGAGTCTGAAGAAGTCTACAGTCAACCACTTTGTCACATAATTGCATCTTCAGTACTATTATTAGCACAGGCTACAGCCGCCAGGTGTTAAGGACAATATAATCATATCTACAACCCTATGTTCAAAGTAATAGGAGTTGGTCAAAACCATAAAATTCACTACTGAATACTCTTGTGTGGCTGTATTAGCATCTGCTATTAGGTGTAGCAATGTTAGGCCTTAGTAATTGCTGGTTCAACCTAAATAAACCCTAGAAGATTTGTAACCAGCTAAAGTTATGTTGTGAATAATCCTTTAAATAATAATAATAATAGAGCCCTTTATTCTGGTATTAGAGATAAACATACACATTGGTAACAAATCTTATAAAATGTCTCTAATCTCAGTGTGCCTCGTGGCATAGGCCTCCTCTAACAGTTTCCATTGGGGTCTGTCCTGAGTTACTCATCTTCACCTGGGGTCAGCGGTAATTTTAATGTCATCCTCCCATCTTGGACACTGTCTTCCACGGCTTCTTTTTCCATCTCTTGGGTACCACTCTGAAACTGCCTTGCACCATTTTCCTTGGTTGTCGCGCATGATATGTCTGGTCCACCTCCACTTTTGTTGGTCAATACGTAGCAGGATATTGGTCAATTTGGTTTTCTTTCTGATGTCAGTGTTTCTGACTCTGTCACGAAGTTTTAATCCTATTATGCTGCGCTCCATTGCTCTTTGGCATTTAGCAAGTTTGTCTCTTAGGGATTTGGTGAGTGCCCATGTTTCACATCCGTAAGTTAAGCATAGGAGGATGCATGTGTTGAAAGTTTTCCTTTTCAGTGCCATTCCCAGGTCCAGTGACTTCATGATTTCCTTTAGTGACCAGAATTTCTTCCAACCACTTGGAATCCTTGTATTAATTTCCATTGCTATTAAGTCTTTTGGAGAAATTAGCTGGCCAAGGTAGGTGTTATTTCTGCCTTCATTGACTTGGTCATGAGTTTGGTCTTGGCAAGGTTCATTTTCAATCCAACTTTCTCACTTTCTTTGCTAAGGCTTTGTATCATTTTTTCTAAAATTTCTGGGTTTTCTTCAAAAATAACTAGGTCATCCGCAAATCTAAGATGGTTTAGTTTCGATCCATTTATATTCAGACCAAAACCCTTCCAGTTCAGATTGCGAAAGATGTTTTCTAGGACTAAATAATCCTTTACTATTGTCTAAATTCGGAATACAACTAGAGCCTATAAAATATGTCAAATGGCATAATACTACCAGTTTTCATTCTGACATTTAACATTGAATTATAAAGTTTCACATTAACAGACATGAACTTGTCAATAATTTAATATGATAATTAATAGCGACTGGGTCTAGTCATATCCTGAGTTAAGCCAAGAGGAAAGCATTATTGACTATATCTGTACAAGCCCTGCCTACCTAATTTAATTTCATGCACTTTGTTTATTCCTTTAAGGAATCAGGTGTGAGTTTATGTTATTGTAAATTTTTAACTGTGTTATTGCAGAAATAAAATTAGTAACCCTACTTTCGATAATGCATAAAGCGAGATCTAATATTTATATTGCACCAGGCCTGCCTTCTTGAGTGTTATGATATGAAAGTTGAAAAATTGTATTAAAAGGTTGTAAAACTGATGCAAAATATTACAAGCTTTCAAATAAAATGAATATCACTGGTTCATGAGTTTCTAACACTGCTTCTCCATTACAAATTGATGAATTTGTAGTGATGGTAAAAGACTTATATGTAGAAGTCCAATACTAAACAATATTTTAATTGATCATTGGGTGTATGAGAAGAAATCTACTTTATTGTATTTTCAGTCACATCATCATCATCATCCTGTCATTATCCCAGTACAGTTTCATCAGTAATCAGTATATATTTATTGGTAAAAACTTAAATAAAGCATTTAATGTCAGTAGGCACAAAATAGAACATCTGTTGCTCATATTCACTAATTTGAATATTAGTATTACAAATTTAATATTCCTTGATAATTGCACCATATTTTGCTTATATCGCGATTCTCTGCATTTTGTTTGCAATGCAAGCAAATAACAGTAGGTCAGCATCACACTCAACTGACCATTGGTTAATGTAACGTTTACAGAAACATTAAACATGTAGTTTCCAGCCAAATAGTACCTATCACTGTATTGGTTTTACTATTCTTTTTAGGCAAGGTACATTCCGCCTAAAAATGATAAATAAATGATTTGCAATGTTTCCTACGAATGCGAATGCAAATGCGAATATCCAGTTGGATGTGAATGCAAATATTCGTTACATCCCTAATTGAATTACGCCTGTCATGTGGAAAAAGTTTTATAACTGCTACTACGAGTATATTGTACCTGTATTGTTGTATATGTAAATTGTGTGGTAAATATGCGAATTAATACAGAAATGCATTATTCCACAGGAAGCAATAACATCTAATAACATGATGGTGTCCTATCACGCGCTGGCAGTTGTTGCTGGGGCTCGGCGCAGCGATCGCTTGTCAACCGTCAAGCTGGTCACTAAATTGTCACACTCTCATCTTACGTCGCCGTATGCACTATCCCTTCTGATTCGCCAAGCTGCCAAGCTGGTTAAGGAAAATCAAACTGACAACATCGAACGGTATTTGGAATATATTGAATCGTGTTTACGTCATCAATCTGAAATAGTTGTATATGAAGCAGCTCATGCACTCGTGAACCTAAGAGAATCACCTAGGGACCTTACTCAGGCTGTGGCAGTACTTCAAAGCTTCTGTGGCTCCTCAAAAGCCGTGCTACGATTAGCTGGCGCTCGAACTCTGGCCAGACTCACGGCCAAGCATCCAGGTGCGGTAGCTACTTGCACACTTGACCTAGAGAATTTGATAACAGACCCCAATCGATCCGTTGCGACTTTGGCTGTAACGACTCTTCTGGCCACTGGCGCAGAGAGTTCTATTGACCGTCTGATGAAACAAATCTCGAGCTTCATGTCTGAAATATCTGACGAGTTTAAGATTGTGGTTGTCCAAGCCATTCGCCAGTTATGTTCAAAGTACCCGAGAAAACATCAATCCCTTGCAGCTTTTTTGGCAGGAATGCTTCGTGATGAAGGTGGTGTGCAATACAAGACTGCTATTGCTGAAGCCATTATTGCGCTTGTTGAGGAAAATCCTGACGCTAAAGAAACAGGTTTGGCGCATTTGTGTGAATTTATTGAAGATTGTGAACACGTTTCACTAGCTGTTCGCATATTACACGTTTTAGGACGCGAAGGACCAAAGGCGAGGCAACCTTCTAGGTATATACGGTACATTTATAATCGTGTGATTCTTGAGTCGGGACCTGTGCGTGCGGCCGCGGTTTCTGCCGTCGCCAGATTCGGAGCGGCGCGCCCAGAATTACTTCCTAACATAAGAGTACTGTTGTCTCGGTGTCAACTAGATGATGACGATGAAGTACGCGACCGAGCAATATACTATAGTGCCATTTTGGATTCTGACAACCGCCAGCTAATTAATGATTTAATAATTAACGTGCCGGTACCCAATGTAGTGCTACTAGAGAGAGCACTCCGTAACCACCTGGCTACTGAACCTGGAGAGCTATTTAATATTGATTCAGTGCCTACAGCAGAGGAACCTCAAAAAGCCAAGGAATCCCCTGCGGAAATAGAACCTCGGCAACTTCCCAATGTGTCTCGTGAAGAGCAATATGCTGAACAGTTGAATGTGATCCCTGGAGTGGGGCAATTTGGACCCTTGTTTAAAACATGTGAGGCAGTTGAATTGACTGAGCCCGAGACGGAGTACAGGGTTCGTTGTGTTAAACATGTCTATGCTTGTCACGTAATACTTCAATTCGAATGTCTTAATACACTCAGTGACCAGATTTTAGAGAAGGTCCATATAGGCTTGGAAATGGCGCCCGGGTATACTATTCTTAGCGAAGTCGCCTGTGAACAACTTGTTTATGACAAACAAGGAAGCGTGTTCTGTGTTTTGGAGTTTCCAGAAAGCCCTATCGAAACACTCGTTACGTTTGGAGCCACGCTTGAATTCGTAGTACGCGATTGTGATCCTACGACGGGTTTACCTGATTCAGGTGAAGGATACGCAGATACGTATCCCTTGGAAGATATCGAAATCGGATGCGCCGACCAATTTAGAACTAGAGCTTTTTCTGACGAGTGGGAAGCGTCTTGGGAGAAAGCTTCAACTGCGGCGGAAGCCCGTGACACTTTTGAATTGCCTCAAACAGATGTGGGTGAAGCCGCATTAGCAGTTTGCTCACATTTAGGCTTGCCTAAAGCGGCTATAGCTGGGGGGTCCGATGCAGTGAAGGAGATCAGAGGCGTTGGATTGTGGCGGCAAGGCGTCCCAGCCCTGGTAAAGGCGCGACTTGTAGCCGCGCAAGGCACTGTCACCATGCAGCTAGCAGTGCGCTCACCGCGGGATGATATCGCCACACTTATGTTAGTTGCCGTAGGTTAACTTCAGTGTATCTTCAGGTATTTTTCCGTCTATTTATTCTCCATCTATAGATTGTTGATAATGTTGATACACTATTTACCGAGTGTCAATATCTAACATTATATTATGTAAGACAAACATCATATCATATGTAATATTGTTGTTAAAATAAATGTTTTCTCTAAATGTTGCAAAAAAGTTTCATAAACTCTGATTTTGAATTACCTGTCCCATCTCTCGGTATTGCAACGAAAACTGAGGATTCATGGACCAGTGTGTTTTGGCGTGGAATACACAAGTTAAGTACATCATTTTCCCGCGCGACTGCGCTACTGAACAATATAAACCTACGTAACCTATGTCAACCCAGAGGGTTCAAACCAAGTTTAAATACTGGTGAAATATATTAAGAAACGGATGATAAGTTCCGGAGATTACACTACTTATCTTACCAATGCTACAAGGTAGTAAGTCGTAACCAATAGAAATATTGAATGATAGCTTTTGCCGCGGCTTTTTCTGCGTTGAATTTTTTCATCAATGTGCTTACTATTTATAACCAGTGCCTATTTGGACCTGGCCATGTTGCGGATTTTTAGTGGTACAAATTTATTTTAATGGCAAGACATACTGTTTGACAAGAAACAAGTAAGTTGGGGGAAATGAATTAATTTATATCCTATCTAAAACTTAAGTGAGAAAATGGGAGCCAAGTTCAATATTAAGAATATGCGATGCATGGTTGTCGTCTTCACCGACAAAATAATTGAGATCTAAATGGGTGCCACCTTCCGTAGATTATACATATATCTAAAAAGGTGCCACGTCTTGCACTACATTATTTACAGTAAAACTAATGTTTTCTATGCAGTTTCTTATAATACCATGACAGCTAGTGGATATTTAAGAAAACTGCCAAGTTAAAGCTCAAAATGTATTAAGCCGCAATAAATTAGTTTTATTGTAAACAATCTAGTGCCAGACTTGGCACCTTTTTAGATAATCTGGGGAACTTGGCACCCATTTAGATCTCCATTATTTTGTCGGAGAATATGCCATTATGATATCCTGTCATTACTGTCAAACTTCACCAAATGGTGCTTTTCAAGAGCGTATACACGAGTTACTATACAAAATACCCAAAACGCTATAGGTTTACAAGGAAAGAATTAAAATTTAAGAAAAAAAAAACAACTTCAATGTGGGAGGCCGGTGAAAGATTACAATATTTATCCATACAATCAAATAAAAATGGCTATAAGTATGTTTATAATGGTAGAAGACTAAGTACCTACCCTCAATTCCTCATGGAATCCTCCAACAGAACTCAAGCTTGACGAAAATGTGTCCTAAAAACCTAGCTTGCTTGACAAACAAAACAAAGAGAACAAATCGCCAAACATAAACTACGCGTCGTTGAAGAGTTCCGTTCTGATCATCATCAACAGTTCCACTTCATCAAATGTCACTTTTTTGAATGAAAATGCTTGATTAGTTCATGAAAATACTAAAATCACTATTTGTGTGCCTTTCACATTTGAGGAGTTCCCTCGATTCCTAATGGATCCCATCATCAGAACTCGAGCATGACAAAAGATAATCGCGAAAATAAAACTTGCTTAACAAACACAGCTAGAAGGACAAATCGCCATACGTGAACTTTTCGTCGTTGAAGAGTTCTGTTCTGATCATCATCAGCAGTTCTACTTCATCAAATGTCACATTTTTGGATGAAAATGCTCGACTTGTTGATAAAAACATAAAAATCACTATATGTTTGCCTTTAAGATTTAAAGAGTTCCCTCAATTCCTCATGAATTCCATCATCAGAACTGCGTTTTGACGAAAACGGGACCAACTTGGATATATATATTTACAATCAAAAAATAAATTTTCCAAATCGGTTTAGAAATGACGGAGTTATGGAGTAACAAACATAAAAAAAAAACAACCGAGTTGATAACCTCCTCCTTTGAAATCTTGAAGTCGGTTAAAAAGGACTGAGAATCTATCTCGCGCATGAGCTAGCTCGCGCGCAGTCTTATGTTAGCCGTGCTGTAATATTTACTCAATTTATTATTTACGTATTTCCGGAGATCTGAAATTTCCTTCCTTTTCCGATACTGATGACAGATTGGTTAAAATGATTGCTGTTAGCTACCGATCTACCGATGTGTCACGGGGACTTCTGAGAATAAGTAACAACTCTCTGATATTAATTATTAATATATCTAAATATATAAAAGAAGAAACTGACTGCCCGACATATCAACGCACAGCCCAAACCGCTGGTCCTAGAGATTCCGCGTCGCTAATTACGAAAACAACAATGATTTTAAAATCACACGTGAAGGGCGTGAAATACTTACTATCCCCCTGTTGGGGTGCCAGGGGGATGAAATGTCTAAATATTAATATAGGTGTCGTTTTTATGTTTTTTTGGGACGTTAATTACGAAAATGGCATCGATATTGAAATAATCACAATCACCAAACTTCCTATACCGAAACCCCCAGAATGAAACAACTACTTTTCTGGAGACCGCATCTAAATCGGTTCAGCCAAACGCGAGATAATTGTGGACATACATACGAACCTCTTTTTTGTAGAAGGTTAAAAATTACGCTTAGTGCGCGGGCGAAGCCGCGGGCAAATGCTAGTTATATTAAGGCGCAGGGTAGGGCAAGCCATTCTCCATACAAAGGTTGTGCAAGTTTTTTGCGTTAGTTTTGGCACTACAGCATTTAATTTTATTTTTTGTTGCTACATATTTGATATACGCAGAACATGATGTAAAAATTTTTGCATTATTTCAAATAAAATATTAATAAAAAAATACAAAAAATAAATAAAATTAAAAAAGAGAAACATCAAGACATAGCTAACAAAAAAATAAGCATATGGACCAAAAATAGTAATTGGAGTGCAAACACAAACGAAGAAAAACTTGCACAAAGTTTGTATGGAAAGAGCTTGCCCACCCCTTCGCCTTAATAATAGAAGAAATTTAATAGATATATTATATAAATATAAATAATATTATAAAGCTGAAGAGTTTGTTTGTTTGTTTGTTTGAACGCGCTAATCTCGGGAACTACTAGTCTGAATTGAAAATTTATTTTTGTGTTGGATAGTCCTTTTATCGAGGAAGGCTTTAGGCTATATAACATCACGCTGCGCTGCTCTGATCTTGAGGGAGGTGCGGGAGGACGGGGGGGACAAAGAACTTGTCATTGTGATCGTTTTTTAACCGACTTCAAAAAAGGAGGAGGTTCTCAATTCGTCGGAATATTTTTTTTTGTATGTTCACCGATTACTCGGAGACTAGTGGACCGATTTCAAAAATTCTTTTTTTGTTTGAAAGGGTGTGTTTTCTAGTTGATCCCATTGTCACCAAGTCTGGATCTGATGACGGGATCTTGGAAAAATCGAGGGAACTCCTCAAATTATATACCAAGAGGATGCGGATGGGGTAAGTAAGGCTACATCGAAGGAACTCAAATTATATAGCAGGAGGACGGGGTCTGGCAAAGTTTGGAGTCGGTGTTTTTTTGTTAAAAATTTACTTGTAGGTATCACTTAGATAACACCAATAATAAACAAAACAGCACAGTTCAATACAGCTCCATTAGAACTGTGCCACATTGTATTATTGTTTAATTTTGTTAACATGATATTTTGTGTGAAAAACTAAACAAACTACTCGTATAGGTACCAACTGATGAAAAGGCACAGTTAAAGGGTTAAAGGTAGCCCCCGTTGGATACATGGATATTACGCATCATTTTACGTATATAACATTATAAGTCTCGTAAAATAGGTACTGAAGTAGAACTGTGTCACTTTATTATAGAAAAAAAAACTAAATGAAATCATTTTCAAATTAGTTTTCTTAAGGTTAGATATGAGGATATTACGTACCATTTGTGGTATATTGTACAAAAATAATTTTTAAGAAAAAAAACCGACTTCAACGGGGGAGGCCGGTGAAAGATTATTATACTTAGATGGTGCGCTCTTAGATTTCATACAATAAAATAAAAGGCTATAAGTATGTTTATAATGGTAGAAGACTAAGTACCCTCAATTCCTCATGGAATCATGGAAGAACCTTGCTTGCTTGACAAACAGAACGAAGAGAACAAATCGCCAAACGTGAACTACGCGTCGTATAAGAGTTCCGTTCTGATCATCATCAGCAGTTCCACTTCATCAAATGTCACTTTTATGAATTAAAATGCTTGATTAGTTCATGAAAATACTAAAATCACTATTTGTGTGCCTTTCACATTTGAGGAGTTCCCTCGATTCCTAATGGATCCCATCATCAGAACTCGAGCATAACAAAAATCAATCGTGAAAATATAACTTGCTTAACAAACACAGCTAGGAGGACAAATCACCAAACGTAAACGTTTCGTCGTTGAAGAGTTCTGTTCTGATCAAGCATTTTCATTCAAAAAAGTGACATTTGATAAAGTGGAACTGCTGATGATGATCAGAACGGAACTCTTCAACGACGCATAATTCACGTTTGGCGAATTGTCCTCATTGCTGTGTTTGTTAAGAAAGTTAGATTTTCAAGACAATCATTTGTCAAGCTCGAGTTCTGATGATGGGATCCATGAGGAATCGAGGGAGCTCCTCAAATGTAAAAGGCATAAAATTTTCGATGCGCAAATCAAAGACCACAAGCAACCATGAGATCTATGCACATAATTGTCCTAACCCCACAAACAATAAATGTGAATGTCCAACTATAAACATCACTGATAAAACTAAATATTTAATAATCATAAATGACGAATCCATCTCTTTTAAATATCACATTGAAGCTTTGTGCAATAGTGTTCGCAAGTTAATTTTCGTTTTCAAGAAACTTCGCACTTCGCACGATCGCGGAGCCGCATAAGTATATTTCGCGATATGTCAATCGATATTAACTTACTGCATTTCTTCATGGGGTGGCTCAGCTAAAACCACACTACTTAGCCTAGAAAGAGCCCAGAGAGCTGTCTTAAAAGTTTCAACTTTTCGTACTTTTCGTTACCCCACCAACCTTCTTTATGAGTCGTGTAAAGTACTAACTATTCGACAACTATTTATAATTAGCACAGTCTTAAAACAGCACGTCGCTTCCCCATACAGCGCTGAATATAATAAAAAAAGGCGCAAAGATGTTGTTTGCACTCATAATATGCAACGAAAATGTGTATTTTACTCTAGATTTTCTTGGGAAGGTTCCTTTACAATAAGTTAAATGCTAAGTTAGATTTATACCCTCAGAGCTACTCGAAATGTAAGAAAATTCTCCGAGAAGCCCTTCAATGTAAGTCATACGAAGACACAGAGAACCTATTAATAGTCGTAAAATGGTGACTGTTTTAGTAGTAAGATAAGAACCATGTTTAGAATTTTATTAAAATATTTAATCAAATTATTTGAAAGTTTAATGTTTAAAAATAGTTATACTGGTCCTTTCTTTTGAACACAGGGAACCCTAGTTCAGGCCCTTGTCTTCATCCCTTAATATTTAATTTTAGTATGTACACATTCAAATTTCTGTAAAATACGTTTTTAATTTAAAGTTCAAAAGAAAAAAAAACGGGTGACTCGATCCTCTAAAATAGTACAATTATATCAACCTGTAGCCAAAAATTATAATGGACGAAGAACTCAAGAATACTTGATCCCCAAGATGTATAATGAGAGTCCTATGTTACTAAATAACTCTAAGTTAAAAATAGGTAGCTTGAAAGAAATAATGAAAAAAATATTATTGGATAAATTCAATAACTCCATAAAATCATCATCATCATCATCATCCTCCTAGCGTTATTCCCAGTACAGTTGCATCCTGAAGAATGCCTGGGGTCCGCTACCTAATCCCAAGAATTGGCGTAGGCACTAGTAATAACTCCATAAAATAACAAAAGAAAAAATAAATAACAGCTGTAAGTTAAGTTTAGTTTGTTAACTTCACATTGTATTAAAGTCTAATCTCAGTCACAGTGCCTATGGCCACATACATATGTATTGTAAAGAGCTGCTATTTTAATTATGCAAAACAACACATACAGGCCACGCTCAGTGTAGGGTTCCGTAGTTTTCCGTCCGTCACATTAAGTTGACATATTAAGTACAGAAACACAAAACCCTAAAAACGGGCCTACAGGTTTTACTTTATTTGAAAGCACGTCATTTCATTGTGATTTTGTAGAAATGACAGGTACAATAAACACCTGTTTATACGGTTAAATTACAAACTTAGTTTAGAAATTATTTTTGTAATTTTTTCAAAAACTATTCAACCTATCAAGTTCAAAAAATTTTTCCTACAAAGTTTTTATAAAGTTCTACTTTTGAGATTTTTTTCATATTTTTAAAACTTATGGTTCAAAAGTTAGAGGGGGGGGGGGGGCACATTTTTTTTACTTCTGGAGCGATTATTTCCGAAAATATTAACATTATCAAAAAATGATTTTAGTAAACCCCTATTTATTTTTAAATACCTATCTAACAATATATCACACGTTAGGGTTAAAATTAAAAAAAAAAACACTCCCCACTTTACGTATAGGGGAGGTACCCTAATAAAATATTTTTTTCCACTTTTTATTTTACCACTTTGTCGGCGTAATTGATATACATATTAGTACCAAATTTCAGCTTTCTAGTGCTAACGGTCACTGAGATTATCCGCGGACGGCCGGACAGACGGACGGACAGACATGGCGAAACTATAAGGGTTCCTAGTTGACTACGGAACCCTAAAAACATGGTAATTTGTAAGCACCGCTGTACTCCTGTCCCGACACAACGATAGCTGTCATCTTATTTCCACTATGAAAATATGTTATTTTGGAAGGGTTTGTAAATGAGTTATTTATGTTTATGTAGACACAAAATAGACCAAAAAACATTTATGCACAAAAAAAAATGGGCTACGTCGGGCCGGTGGTACAGTGCAAAAAAAAATTGTACCTACATATTATAAAACGAGCGAGCTCATCGCCAACAAACTGCTCCGCAGTTTTAGCCCGAGAAAGATACGGTTTTTTTGGAAATAATTCAATAACCGGCCAATTTTTGTTATACGGTCCTATTATGTGATTTTAAGAACCTATATTTTTAAAATTTCCGAATCTTAAGACCGGAAGTTGGAAAAAAAATGATGTGCAGGAAAACTGGTGAATTTTTGCAGCAAACAGGGTATCAGTATTTTTATGATGAGTACTTCTATGTTTACGTCTATTTTAATACTTACGACCAGAATCGAACAATATATGCACCGGGAAATGAGAAAAAAAATATCTAATAGGTAGTAGTAGTAGTCAATTTGGCCTTTATGAATAGTCTACAGAGTGCATTTGGCTGCCACATTAATTCCAAAAGTTATTACAGCTTTAGGTATTTTGGGTTGATTCAGTATAAAAAGTGTCAAGAAATATAATAAAGGCATATAAAAACCCTAACTGTAATGATACCTTATATGCCATTAGCGTAATGCATTTTTATGTTTTACGATATTAATAATTGATTGTATTATTAAGTTACCGTAACAAAAAAAATAAGTTGATTTTCATATATTACAAAGAACATAAATAGAAGTAGTATATCGTAAAGAAAATAATTCTTAAGGTGTTTTCGCTAGATTTTTACGAATTTTTTATAGATTTGTTTTTAATATTTTCTACCGTCGCGTTAATAAATGTAGGTGTATTATTAAAGAATACTTAGTATAATTACTTAACCTAATTTTTGATGCACAAAATTTGCTGATACCGATATATTGTTGTTTTTTCATACAATGAAACCGTATAGCTCTCGGGCTATTTGGCGAAATTATATAGTTAAGGTACATGTATTTTGTAAAAAATAAAATAAAAAAATATTATTATTATTATACATATAGTGATTTTAGTGTTTTCATAAACAAATCAAGCATTTACATTTAAATAAGTGACATTTGATGAAGTGGAACTACTGATGATGATCAGAATGGAACTCTTCAATTACGCATAGTTCACGTTTGGCGATTTGTTCTCTTCGTTATGTTTGTCAAGCATCAAGCTAGGTTTTCAAGACACATTTTTGTCAAGCTTGAGTTCTGATGCAGGATTCCATGTGGAATTGACGGTACTTAGTCTTCTACCATTATAAACATACTTATAGCCATTTTTATTTCATTGTATGGAATCTAAGAGTGCACCATCTAAGTATAATAAATAATCTTTCACCGGCCTCCCCAATTGAAGTTGGTTTTTTTTCTTAAAAATTATTTTATACCACGTCGGTGGCAAACAAGCGGCTCGGCCGCCCAGCCTCTGGATAGTAAGTGGTCTCCGCAGCCTATGGACGCCTGCAACTCCAGGGGTGTCACATGCCCGTTGCCGACCCTTTGAAAATTTATACACTCCTTTCTTGAAGAATCCCATACTGTCGTCCCTCGGGAAAACCTCGCCAGGTAGCTCATTCCACAATCGGATTATCCGAGGGAGAAAATTCATCTGAAACCGTACCGTACGCGACCATTTAAGGTTCTAAGGTGTGAGGATGAATGCCCTGCCGACGGCAAGCAGTGCGATAGTAGAAAGCGGCCATGGGCATCATGTCGAACAGTTCTTCGGAGCCCAACCCATTACTTATACAAACGATAGAACACGCACAAGGAGGCAAAGTTTCTCCTTAAACTTAACGGTTCAATATCGCTCGTCAAGGACCAAGCTGGTATCCAGCCCGGCTAGTATGATAGCTTATACCGTCACGTTATATGGCCAAAATGTACTGAAACGTCACATAAAACGTGATGGTATAAGCTATCATACCAGCCGGGCAGGTGCTCCCGCCCAGAGGTGACAGCAATACTCAATGTGGGGACGAACTTGTGGCATATTAGGGAGGTATTCCACTCATCCAATATCTTTGTCCAATATACATTTGATTAAAGAAATTGGATGATTTCATCCAACTTGGATGGGACCCCGACATTCGATCAAAGATTCTGATGACAGTTAAATCAATATGGCTACGCATGAAAAAAAAAACTTGGACAAAGATATTGGATGAGTGGAATGGGCCTCCGTCAAAGAAATTTGATCAAAGATTGGACAAAGAAATTGGATAAAGATATTGGACGAGTGGAATACCACCCTTACCCATATAAAAGAAGGCTCTCGCGTCGCTTTATTGAGCACACCTAGCTTTGGATGCCAGCTTGGCCTTGCCTGATAAATGTGTTCGAAATTGGATGTCGCTGGAAATGTCGAGTCGACACCAAGTTTCCCAATACTCTCTGAGATGAAGAGGCCTGGGTTAGTGGTTTTAAATATGGACTAGCAGGTGTCCGTACGGAACCCTTCTTTGTGCGCGACCCAACACGAACTTGGCAGTTAAAAAAAATAATAATAATAATTTTCAATGTACTTCGAAGGTCGTATAGTGCCTCAGAACTGTGATTTTTTCCGTAAGTAGGTGTTCGAACCTAGCAAGTGCCGACGACGTCCAAACATTACTTTCATTATCTGTAAGCAATTGAATATAGTCACACTGTCGTATATAATCACGTTATAGTTAGGGATACCTAAGTAATTCCTCTACGTATTTCTGAACGTCCATGAAGTATCTCACTCCCACAAGACACGTGGTTATATAGGTCCGTCTCTTTCGTCGAACACGCTACCCAACCATCTCACGTGTTTTTGAGCGTGAATTGTAGTGATGTGCTGTTTATCGATGTAAAGCAATGTCGTTGGAAAAATACCAGTTATCTTTTTTTCTTAAATAACTTGTTCCACTCTTGTAGTAAATAACATGGAAGCTCAACTAACAAATCTTCTTTTACAGGAAGGGAAATAAAATAATAATATGTATGTAGAATCATCCAGTTAATAATGTTTAATTATAGAAATAGAACGAAAACCCAAATGCACATTGCACACCGCAACGTATGGACGCTTGTAACTCCTGCCTTGCTAAACACTTAACTGGTTTTTAGTAGTTCTTGTTGAATTAACTTACATTGTCAGTGCGTATGCTTACTACAAAATCAACGAATTAATACCGAAATCTGTGATTTAGTAATTATGTGTATCGTATTAAAATAATTGTTAATTAGTTAGATTATCGGACCCGGGTATGTCCTTAAACTACGACCAAGACCACCGGGGGATGGGCAGCAGCATCCCTGGAGTGCGCTGGAGACACTGCGATCGCCAACTCGCATGCCAAGCGTGGCGATTATGGCATTTACCTCCTATGAAAACGACACAAAGGCCACGGGCCCGAGGTTCCGGCGGCCCCCGGTACCCTGGTTTTGGTAGCGGCCAGGGTACTAGCGGGGCCAGGGGTGCTAAGAATCTCCGGCGAAGATCCAGCTACCACCACCGACGACTCCTGGCCCTGGCAACGTACAACACGCGTACACTGCGGACCGACGAAAAGATAGCGGAACTAGAGGAAGGATTGAGTAAGTTGCGTTGGGATGTCGTGGGGTTATCTGAAGTCCGAAGAGAGGGGGAGGACACGATAACCCTAAAGTCCGGCAACTTGCTCTATTTCCGGGAGGGCGACCAACAGTCCCAGGGAGGTGTCGGGTTCATCGTCCACAAGTCCCTCGTAAACAACGTGGTGAAGATCGAGAGTGTGTCGGCTAGGGAGGCGTACCTTATACTCAGAGTATCCAAGAGATACTCGTTGAAGGTCATACAGGTGTACGCGCCGACCTCGGCACACTCCGACGACGAGTTGGAGGCTATGTATGAGGATATAACTAAGGCCATGCATAGTTCCAAAACCTACTTCACCGTTGTTATGGGGGACTTTAACGCGAAACTGGGCAAGAGAGACGGCAATGAGCTGAGAGTGGGGCAATTTGGAGTTGGAAGTCGGAACCACCGGGGCCAACTACTGGCTGGCTTCTTGGAGAAGGAGGGACTCTACATGATGAACTCCTTCTTCAAGAAACGCGAGCACAGGAAGTGAACCTGGATAAGTCCCGACGGTGCAACAAAAAACGAGATTGACTTCATTATGTCGACGAAGAGGCATATATTCAATGATGTCTCTGTGATCAATACGGTTAAAACCGGAAGTGATCATCGTCTGGTAAGAGGCACATTGAATTTATGCGTCAAGCTGGAGCGCTCTCGACTGATGAAGTCTACGCTCCGTCCAGCAGCAGTCCAAATCCAAAACCCCGAGAGCTTTCAGCTGGAACTCCAAAACCGTTTTGATTGTCTAGGCGGCGACGTGGACGAATTCAATGACGGGTTTGTGGAAGCTCTCCATAGCATGGGGTCTAAGTTCTTTAAGGCCCAACGGACTCACAGAGCCAAAAGACTTTCTATCTCCACTCATCGAGGAAAGGAATGAAATGATTCTGCAGTCTTCAGCCGATGCGACATTATACAGGCAGCTCAATAAACGGATCTGCAAGTCCCTTACCCGCGATCTGCGCCAATTCAATACAAATCGTATTGAAGAGGCCATCGAGCAGAATAAGGGCTCTAAAGTGTTCTCAAGAGATCTGTCTATTGGGCAGAGCCAGCTCGCCAAATTAAAAACTGAAGATGGTAGAATCGTTTCATCCAAACCCGAGCTTCTAAAAGAGATAGAATGCTTTTATGGACAGCTATACACAGGTGGAACAGAGGTGTGGTGGTGCTGTTCTTCAAAAAGGGTGACAACGCCTTACTGAAGAACTACCTCCCCATCTCACTTCTGAGCCATGTCTATAAGCTGTTTTTAAGAGTCATTACGAACCGTCTCGCACGCAGGCTAGATGACTTCCAGCCTCCCGAACAAGCCGGTTTCCGAAGAGGCTTTAGTACCATAGACCACATCCATACGCTTCGTCAGGTTATACAGAAGACTGAGGAGTATAACCTGCCGATTGAAACCTGACCGTCGATTGAAACCTGGGCTGTACTATAATCTCTCCAACGGTGCCAAGTGGACTACCGCTATATCGAAGTGCTGAAGTGTTTGTACGAGAACGCCACTATGTCAGTCCGACTCCAGGACCAGAACTCGAAACCTATTCCGCTGCAGCGGGGAGTCAGGCAAGGAGATGTTATTTCTCCTAAACTGTTTTCTGCTGCACTGGAGGACGTGTTCAAGACTCTGGACTGGAGAAGCCTAGGCATCAACATAAATTAGATTTTTTTAATGACTTTCTCAGGTTTATTGCTTTAAATCCATGCCAAATTGCAGCTTTCTAGCACTAACAATCATAGAGCAAAGCCTCGGACAAACAGACGGGCATGGGCGAAACTATAACGGTTCCTAGTTGACTACGGAACCCTAAAAAGACCCAATACAACATTTTTAAAAAAGGTAGATGACTAAAAAAGCCCATACACACTGTCCCAACTATACATGACGTATGTATACTATTGAACTAGGTTGCGAGGGTTGAGAGGGGGGGAATTCAGTGAGCTAAATATTATTATAGCCTGACCAGTGCCTATTTGGATCTGAGATAATGTCGCGCAACAGCATGTTATATGGCAATAATATACATAAGTACGTCATGACCGTCTGTCTGTCTGAGGCTATGCTCTGTGATTGTTAGTGCTAGAAAGCTGCAATTTGGTATGGAAATATAAATCAATTTCTTTGAAAGTAAAGGATAATTTAATAACTGATGCAGTAAAAGTAGCTGATGAATTTAATAATTTCTTTTCTAAAATTCCTATAGTTACTACTCAAAGTTTAGCAGCGTCTACCACAAAAGCTGAATCCCTTCTGAATGACAACGTAAAATTAGAATCACTAACTAATTTCAAATTTCATCATGTTTCTCCTCTAGATGTACTGAAGTCCTTTGAAATGTTAAAAATAAAGAGCACTGAGGACTTATGTGGCGTGTCAGTCAAGGTACTGGAATCTATTCTGGAGGTCGTTGCACCAACTCTAGCTCTCATTTTTAATAACTGTATAGACTATGGCATTTTTCCAGACTTAATGAAATGTAGTAAAGTAGTTCCAATTTTCAAATCAGGTCATAGAGATAATCCTTCTGATTATCGTCCAGTTTCTATCCTACCTGCGTTTAGCAAAATATTCTTACGCAATTGGTTTCTCACTTTAATTCTCACAATATTTTGCACGCACAGCAGTTCGGCTTCACGAAGGGTAGGTCAACTACTGATGCAGGTGCAAGTTTATTAAAATTTATTTTGCAGTCTTGGGAAGAGTCGCACGACGCCATCGGAGTGTTCTGTGACCTTTCCAAGGCTTTTGATTGTGTAGATCATGGTCTTTTAATTTGTAAACTTAAGTTTTATGGCATCAGAGGGTATGCATTAGATCTCATGAAGTCATATTTAACACAGAGAAATCAAAAGGTAGCGATAAATAAAGCCATTTCGTCAGAGACAGCGGTAGAGATGGGAGTACCTCAGGGGTCTAATATAGGTCCGTTCCTGTTCCTTGTTTATGTAAATGATCTGCCATATATGGTAAGCCGACGATCAGGCATTGTAATGTTCGCAGCCTCACACCTCATTACTGTTCAAGGTAAATAGGAGAGATACTGAACTCATTGAACCAAATAATACCCTCTCCATGATATCTGACTGGTTTGCTGCCAATAACTTAGTATTGAACCCGAAAAAAACGAAATGTATGAAATTCTCTCTAGCGAACTCATCAAACAGAAACTTAGATACAAATATTAAACTTAATGGTCAAACTTTAGAATTTGTTACTTCTACTGTATTCTTAGGTATTACATTGGACTCAAAATTGCAATGGGGTTCCCATATAACAGCGATAGGAAGTAGGTTGAGCTCTGCTGCATTTGCAGTCAGGAGAATAAGGCAGCTTACCCATGTGGCAACGGCACGGTTAGTTTACTTTGCTAATTTTAATAGTATAATTACTTATGGTCTTATCTTATGGGGATCAGCTGCAGATATTGAAACTGTTTTTATTTTGCAAAACAGGGCTATCCGAGCAATTTATAACGTGGGGTCGCGTGATTCATTAAGAGAATTTTTCAAAGAAATAGATATTGTAACCCTGCCGTCCCTATACATATTTGAAATAATAATGTATGTTAGGAAGAATTTGGGCAATTTTCCAACGAACGCTGATAAACCAATAGCTACGAGAAATACTGGGAAACTCAAAATAACCTTCTATAGACTAGTAAAGGCGAAAAAGTAGTTCTTGGGAAATTGTATCAAATTCTACAATAAAATTCCTAAACACATTACTGAACTTAGCAATTCTAAATTCAAATCTGTAGTAAAACAAACACTTATTTCAAGAGCATATTATAAGATAAACGATTACATCATGGATAGGGATGTGTGGCAGTGATAGCGTCCTGCACGGGTAATCTATCGCGAAAATATATTTTCTACTGTAGCTTGTTATTTAAGTTATTTTGTAGTAATGTAATTTTATAAATAACTATATAATGTATATTGTTTTGAAAAAATTACACCTCGCCGAGTTTCTTACGCTGGTTCTTCTCGTGGCAGAGGTATATTTTTCCGAACCGGTGGTAGTTTATTGACGTTCATAGGTGCATGTAATATGCCTAATTTGAAGAATAAACTACTTTTACTTTTTTTTACTTTTTTAATAAAAATAACAGTCGTAAAATAATCAAAAAACAAATTAAGGGTACCTCCCCTACACGTAATGTGGGGATAATTTTTTTTTTGCTTCAACTTTATGGTGTGGGCTATTGTTGGATATGTCTTTTGAAATGAATATAGGTCTTCATCAAAATTTTTTGTTAAAGTGAATATTTTCTAATAATCTCACTCTAAAAAAATTGTGTACTCCCCCCTAATTTTTGAACTATGGATCCTAAAAATGTGAAAAAAAATCATTAAAATATAGCTTAATAAAGACTTACTACATAAACTATAGCGGGCATGATCAGTTAAGCCGTTTTTGAGTTATCGTACAAAGTTTTCCCTCCTTAGTGTAAGATGTATGAAACCCGTGGCTGACCGCATGGCCCAACATGCTCTTGGCTGATTTTTATTTTATAAGTTTCTCGTTTCATTTTGTGTTTATTTCTGTCCCATTACATTGTTGTATTTTGATAATGTAATAATATTAAATAGTAATTATTATAAATTACAGGTATTAGGCCGATTGTATGCCAAAATACGGTAGATTGTGATTTGTTACACACGCCTAACTCTATTATAACAATCTATGAACTAACATGTGACAATAAATGATTTCAATTTCAAATTCTTAATTGTTGTCTACATAAAGAGAGGCGAACACGCAACGCGAAGTGTGGTTCGACCATAACATAGTTAGGAATGGAAATATTTCGTGAAAATATCGAATTCGTAGTTCCAAATTGTCCCTTCAGCTTTTCAATTTATGGAACATTATGATGTCGATAGGCTTGTCTACGGTGCATGGCACATCACTATAAAAGTTAAAGGTACCTATACCATTAGCAACAAGCACGTTGACGTGATGTCTGTTCGCGTTTATAATATTTAGACTTTGTTATTCGTCGTACGAATTTGAGACCAATAAGTGTGGTTTAGACATTTCGTGTTTGTTATGAATTTTTAATGAGAATGATTCAAACTTAAAGTAGAACTTATTTCGAATTAAGTTGTGGATAGTGCATAAATTGAGGCAAATCGGTAAGTACTTATTGACAAATACTACCAAAAATCCTTAAAAATATTTACCCATCTATTAAATATGTATTTTAGCTACCTGCCATATCATTTTTATTATACTTTTCGAGTTCTATAATTTTATTATCACTAGTAATGTCAGTTTTGTATTTTATTATCACTAATAATGTCTAGAACTTCAAATATATCCTAAATTGTATTATTATATGCCTTTCCTGGCATTCAATCCTATCCTGGTTGCAGCATGTAATTTTATAATTTGTATGTAATTTTATATTTGTGAAATTAAAGATTAGTTTCACTAGGAGATTGTTATCTTATTAAAGTTTCTCATTTAAGTATAGTCTGCGCGATGATAGTTAAGAGTTGAGAGAACAAGAGCACAGTGGAATCAGTGCCGGATTAGCCTATAAGTAAATTAAACAATTGCTTACGGCGTCACATCTTGGGGTGAGCATAAACAGCACCAAATAAAAGACCTATACAGGGAGCCACAGGCGTGGATTGCTTAGGGCATCCCAGAGCTGTCCAAAATGAGTTGAGGAGGACAGGAAGGGGGGGGGGGGGGGGTTATATTTATGGACTTAATCTGCTAATTGATTGGGGGGCCGGGACAAGACCAACATAAGCTCCGCACTGTCCCCGCGGTATGGCAAGCTGTTGGTTAGTTTACCTGCCCGGCTAATATGATAGCTTATACCGTCACGTTATATGGCCAAAATGTACTGAAACGTCACATAAAACGTGACGGTATAAGCTTATCATACTAGCCGGGCTGGTGACAATAGTTTGTGGTAACTTTGGAATCTTTCTAATTTAGTTCATGTCACCATTACCTAATTAAGTTGTGCTCAATTAAATTCAAAATTATATTCTCTAAGTAGGGCTCAAGGGCTCTTTTACAGATCATACAGCAATATGGCATTTAGACATAACACCAGAGGCAATGAACCATTTACCTAGGCACATATGTAACGGCAGAAGTATAGTGTTTCCAACCTAGTAGTATAGTGTTTTTGAGCTGGTCCCAAATTAAGCAAAGCTTGTACTATGGGTACTAGGCGATGATATACATACTTATATAGATAAATACATACTTAAATACATAGGAAACATCCAAGACTCAGTAACATTGGTCATGGTAAAATGCACAAATAATGCCCTGACCGGGATTTGAACCAGGACTGTCACTTTCACTACTTTGACACATCCCAGCTGTCTCAGTATTGTTATGAAGTACTAAAATAATCATCTACATTTGCTTTTGACTGTGCTAAGTCTTCAATGTCAGACTAATACTATATTTGTAATTTTGTAATTTGTCATTTTGCTTCTAAACATGGATCTAAAATCTCTAGCAGGGTTTCTTAAACTTGTACACTCATGGACCCTAGTACGTATAAACTATCCAGGAAACAGTGAATCTCTTAATTTAAGTACTAGTTTTTGTATCAATTATTTTTGATTGTGACTAAATAAGTCATATGGTGACTTGAAGGGATTTTCATGATTACTGCTATGAGATACCCAGAATTAAAACAAAGCCAACAAGACATAATTTCTTCATTTGTGGTAGTTACTCAACTGTATCACCACTGTACTATGATACGAGTATATTATACTCTTCTGTCTTTAATCTCTTTCTCCTTGCACTTTCTCTTTTCTTCTTAGCCTTAACTCAGTCTCAAAGGCTTAGTCAAAAGTGGAAAGATATAAAAAAACTCCATAATAATAATTTAATCATAAATATTCTCATTTATTGTAGTACAGTTTTTGTATCAATTATTTTTTATTGTGTCCAAATAAGTCATATGGTGACTTGAAGGGATCTTAATGATCACTACTATGAGATACCCAGAATTAAAACAAAGCCAACAAGACATGATTTCTTCATTTGTGGTAGTTACTCCACTATACTATGATACGAGTATATTATACTCTTCTGTCTTTAATCTCTTTATCCATGCACTTTGGAAAGATATAAAAAACTCCATAATAATAATTTAATTATAAATATTCTCATTTATTGTAGTACAGTCAACAGCAAATGTAGATGACATGAACATTTTAGTACTTTGTTGCACTAACATAACAGTACTGCGACACTTGGGATGTGTCAAAGTAGTGAAAGTGACAAGGTCCTTAAAATCCTGTCTACTTTTGCTGTTGACACACAAGATTAGTAGAATAATGTTACAGGAGATTGACACAGACTATAATGAAAAATTTGATATATATTTCAATGTCACAATAGGCGATCTTATCACTTTTAAGCTATCTCTTCCAAACAACCTTTGTATATCCGATAGATTATTATTAGTATCTCACTTCTTTTCTCTCTGGTGCTATCATTTATTGTGTCTTATTTGAAGACTAATAAGATACAGGACCAAATTATGTCTCAGACATCCTTTTCTCAACACCTCACCTAAACTAAGAGTATTTATGTCTACTCGACATTCTGTCAGTTTAGGTAGCAATACACAAAAACTAAACTTTCCATATATTGAAATTTTACTAAACACAGCTTACGATTACAGACGGTTTGGTGCAACCCAGCCTTAGTATGCATAGAAATGCTGGAATAGTCTTGCCTAAAGCACTTCTCTGCTTTCCTCCTATTCCTGAGAGTTTTTCCCTGAGAATTATAATTATTAGAAATTTATGATACACCTCTGGTCTGAGTAATACACCTAGCAATTCAGTTAGTCTTCAAGGTATACCTCTATTTGAAACATTTGTCTATAGGACTGCACATTTGACACACCAAATATTAGCAACCAGCTAATTTTAGTTTAGTGCCGGTTTGCGACCACTAAATTAATAATGATGAACTGAAAGGATGTTTTAATGGATTGCCATTCATTAATTACTAAATAATTTTTAAGAAAAAAAAACCGACTTCAATGGGGGAGGCCGGTAAAAGATTATTATACTTAAATGGTGCACTCTTAGATAGATATACAATAAAATAAAAATGGCTATAATGTATGTTTATAATGGTAGAAGACTAAGTACCCTCAATTCCTCATGGAATCATGAAAAAACCTTGCTTGCTTGACAAACAAAACGAAGAGAACAAATCGCCAAACGTGAACTACGCGTCGTTGAAGAGTTCCGTTCTGATCATCATCAGCAGTTCCACTTCATCAAATGTCACTTTTATGAATGAAAATGCTTGATTAGTTCATGAAAATACTAAAGTCACTATTTGTGTGCCTTTCATATTTGAGGAGTTCCCTCGATTCCTAATGGATCCCATCATCAGAACTCGAGCATGACAAAAATCAATCGTGAAAATAGAACTTGCTTAACAAACACCGCTAGAAGGACAAATCGCCAAACGTGAACTTTTCGTCGTTGAAGAGTTCTGTTCTGATCATCATCAGCAGTTCCACTTCATCAAATGTCACATTTTTGTATGATAATGCTCGATTTGTTGATAAAAACACAAAAATCACTATATGTTTGCCTTTAAGATTTGAGGAGTTCCCTCAACTCCTCATGGATCCCATCATCAGAACTCGAGCATGACAAAAATTAATCGTGAAAATAAAACTTGCTTAACAAACACAGCTAGGAGGACAAATCGCCAAACGTGAACTTTTCGTCGTTGAAGAGTTCTGTTCTGATCATCATCAGCAGTTCCACTTCATCCAATGTCACATTTTTGGATGCAAATGCTTGACTTGTTGATAAAAACACAAAAATCACTATATGTTTGCCTTAAAGATTTGAGGAGTTCCCTCAATTCCTCATAGATCCCATCATCAGAACTGCCTTTTGACAAAAACGGGACCAACTTGGATATATATACATACAATCAAAAAAAAAAAATTTTCAAATCGGTTAAGAAATGACGGAGTTATGGAGTAACAAAAATTAAAAAAAAAAAAAAAAAACATACAACCGAATTGATAACCTCCTCTTTTGAAATTTTGAAGTCGGTTAATAAAATAGATACAACACACTGTTTCTTTAGGGCCTGTAAAAATATTAATATCTTTAATTGGAAAACCTCATCCATCAGGTGCCTACTACACTAGCCCGTTAATAAAAATAATAAAAATAGTCTTAATAAAAATAGTCTACATGTACATATGTACCCAGTTACAGATGCCGTCAAACTTCTTGAACATTTGACCTTGCATGCGCAGATGCGATTTTTAGGTGTCGTTGGGAGGGGGCGGGCGGTGGCGACGTGGCGGGCGGCAAGGGTGTCTCGTCGCGTCCGCACGATTGGTCAATCAGTTGACGTTTGCGTTCCGCGCCACGTTCACGTTCCTTTGCCTCCCGCGTACACTTGCGTGCAGTGATAAAGGCAATTGTTATTGTTGGGTTTCTTATTAAAAAAAATTGTTGAGTTTTTGTTAAAGTATTGTTATAGGTATTGAACATTATTGTTGAGTTTCTTGTTAATTTTTTTGTTGAGTTTATTTATTGTTATAGTTATTGCTTGACTTTGACGTTATAATGCCACGTCAAAATAATACAGTTTTAAAAAGACAAGCGCGGAAGATGGTGTACGATGTGTACTGTTTTTTTAAGAAGGACGGAAAGGGTTTTATTGAAACTGTAAAAAACACTGCCAACGCCACAAAAACGTCTGTGAGCACAGTCCGCCGAATTATTAATGAAGCGAAGGGCTCTGACTTGCTCACTGTCTTTCGAACCCCAGGAAAAAAAAGATCTGGCAAAAAGAAAGTAACGGGCATTGATAGTTTTGATCAAGCGGTTATTCGGAGGTGCATTCACAATTACCATAAAACAAATAACGAATTCCCCACCGTAGAAAAACTCAGAAAAAAAAATTAAAAGACGATATTAGTTTTGATGGCTCGCAAGCAAGTTTGCGTCGAATTTTAAAACAGTTACGCTTCAGGTGGAAAAAAACTGAAAACAACAGAAAACTTTTAATAGAAAAAAGTAACATACAATTGTTACGAATTGAGTATCTACAGAAAATTTGTAAATATAGGCAAGAAGGAAGACCTATAATATACACTGACGAGTCATATGTCGACTCTTCACATGCAAGCAGCAAGGCGTGGACCGTCGAGTCTACGCAAGGTTTAAAAAAACCTATTTCGAAAGGACAGCGCGTGGTAATAGTTCACGCTGGCTCCGAAAACGGATTTGTGCCAAATGCACTACTCGTGTTTAAAGCGGGCACAAAAAGTGGAGATTATCATGACAACATGAATTTCATTAATTATGAAAAATGGCTGCGCAATCAGTTGATACCAAACCTGCCTCCAAATTCAGTAATCGTGGTCGATAATGCGTCGTACCATAACAAGCAATTCGAAACTGCCCCAACCTCAAACTCAAACAAAGCTGTAATGCGTCAATGGTTGAAAGATAAAGGAGTACAGTATGATGAAAAAATGTACAAGCCACAGCTATACAAACTCGTACTAGCGCACAAACAACAAAACAAGAATTACAGCATTGACAGAATTTTAGCCGAACACAACCACTCAGTGGTTCGCTTACCACCTTACCACCCTGACCTAAACCCGATCGAGATGGCTTGGGCAGCAATTAAGGGTTATGTTGGCAGCAAAAATGTTAACTGGAACATAACCAAGGTAATCGACCTCGTGAAAGAAAAAGTTGCGTCAATGGGTCCCATCGAATGGGAAAAATTGTGCCACAAGGTTAAAGACATCGAACAAGAGTACATAAAAAATGACCACGTGATAGATTTGGTCACTGACGAATTTGTAATTTATGCCGATGACGAAAGTGACTCCGACGAAGGGTCCGATAGTGATTCCGATGATGAAGATAATGATAGTCAAGATACACAAACTAGCTCCAACTCCCTTGAACCAAGACCTAGTACCAGCGCTGGAACTAACTTAATGGAAGGAATTTCCTTTTTAGAAGAAGACTGAATACCGCAAACATGACATTTTTAGACTTTTCAATAACAGCCATTTGAAACATATATATCTTATGTTTTATTTCTCAACTTGTGTTCCATACAACTATCAATATAATTAAATAAATATAAAACTATAAAATAACTGATCAGGATGTATGAAGAGGGTTATGAGAGTATGTGAAGCGAAGGAAGTATGTCAGGATCGTAGTATATGGAAATCCGTAATCTATGCCTATCCCTGCGGGAAAAAGGCGTGATTATACACGGATCGACCAAGTCCCACAATAAGCTCACTAAGACTTGTGTTGTGGGCTCAATAATTATACCGAGATTTGAAATAAAAATTAGGTACTTTTTTTGCACGTATGTGTACGATGCGCAAACTCTCCCCCACCACCGCGCCTAGTGTTCAAGAAGTTTGACGGCATCTGTACCCAAATATTTAATTTATAATATTATAATAATTAAATTGATGCCCAGATTATAAGTTAAGCCTAATTGTATCTATTTCCTAACATCACCTCATTATTAATAGGGGCCGTTTTCTTTACTAACCATATTTTGGTGATCCCTAACTAACGCAGATGTAAACCCTGCTTATAAAACACCCGCATTCAAATCGGTTCACCTGTTAAAGAGCTACGATGCCACAGACAGAACCCCATATACACAGTTACACATTTTTTATACCACGTTGGTGGCAAACAAGCATACGGCCCGCCTGATGGTAAGCTGTCACCGCAGCCTATTTAAGCCTGCAACTCCAGTTGCCGGCCCTTCTTCTTCGACACATTTTAAACTGACAACACCCCTTTCTCTCTGTTTTGCGTTGCGCGTCAGGGGTTAAAAATAACTTACTACGTCACAAATGCCGCACGTGCGCACGGGGCGTGGCGGCGCGGTGATAGCCCGAGAGCTATACGGTTTCATTGTATGAAAAAACAACAATATATCGGTATCAGCAAATTTTGTGCATCAAAAATTAGGTTAAGTAATTATAATAAGTATTCTTTAATAATACACCTACATTTATTAACGCGACGGTAGAAAATATTAAAAACAAATCTATAAAAAATCCGTAAAAATCTAGCGAAAACACTATAAGAGTTATTTTCTTTACGATATACTACGAGGCTTGCACTGAAAGTGGCGGGAATCGAATACTTATTAATTTATTTTTAACATGTATTATACCTTTTTATAATCTCTGAAGTTTCCTTATCTCAACACACTGGCCACTTAGAAAAAAAAAAGTATGGTTCGGTTTCAATTGTTTATTGAAGTCGTCGAGTCACTGCTTAAAGTGGAATTGTGCCGTGAAAATTTCAGAGCTATGATTTATTATGACTTTAAAAGTGGACTAACACAAAAACAATGTGAAGAGCGGATGGTTGCTGCTTTTAATATTGAAGCTCCTTCAAAGACTACAATATACAGGTGGTATTCAGAATTTCAACGTGGCCGTGTATCCCTCACCGACGAAGTGCGTGAAGGTCGACCAAAATCGGCAGTCACGCAAGAAAACGTCGATGTTGTGCGTCGTCTGATAAATGAAGACCGACATGTGACATATCGGGAAATTCAAGAGCACCTGGGTATTGGAATGAGTCAAATACAAATTATTTTAAAAGAAGAATTAGGCGTGAAAAAGTTATTTTCCCGTTGGATACCTCACCTATTGTCTGACGAGCAGAAAATAGTCCGTGTCAATTGGTGCCGCAAAACTTTGAAAAGATTTAACAAGGGACGCTCAAATGCTGTTTTTAGCATAGTATCAGGTGACGAGTCGTGGATATACGCTTATGAGCCTGAAACTAAAAACCAATCCCGAGTATGGGTCTTCGAAGACGAGCTCAAACCCACAAAAGTTGTTCGTTCTCGCAGTACGGCTAAGAAGATGGTGGCTACGTTTATCTCTAAATCTGGTCACGTAGCTACTGTGGCTCTTGAGGATCGTAGAACAGTCAATGCTGATTGGTACACCACTATTTGTTTGCCGAACGTCTTTGCTGAACTCCGAAAAACAAACCCTAGTCGTCGCATCATCCTTCACCACGACAACGCCAGCCCACACACCGCTCGGACAACAACTGAGTACCTGGACGGTGAAAAAGTCGAAATATTGGACCACCCTCCATATAGCCCTGACTTAAGTCCCAACGACTTTTTTACATTCCCCAGAATCAAGGACAAACTGCGTGGTCAGCGGTTTCAGACGCCAGAAGAAGCAGTGGAGGCCTATAAAATAGCCATTTTGTCGACCCCTACTTCAGAGTTCAAAAAGTGCTTTATGGACTGGTTTGAACGCATGCATAAGTGCATGAAATACAAAGGAGAATATTTTGAAAAACAATAAAAATAAATAAACTCACTTATACTGCATATTTTCTTCTATTCCCGAAACTTTCAGTTTTACCCTCGTACTTCTATTTATGTTCTTTGTAATATATGAAAATCAACTTATTTTTGTTACGGTAACTTAATAATACAATCAATTATTAATATCGTAAAACATAAAAATGCATTACGCTAATGGCATATAAGGTATCATTACAGTTAGGGTTTTTATATGCCTTTATTATATTTCTTGACGCTTTTTATACTGAATCAACCCAAAATACCTAAAGTTGTAATAACTTTTGGAATTAATGTGGCAGCCAAATGCACTCTGTAGACTATTCATGAAGGTCAAATTGACTACCTATTAGTTATTTTTTTTCTCATTTCCCGTTGCATATATTGTTCGATTCTGGTCGTAAGTATTAAAATAGACTTAAACATAGAAGTACTCATCATAAAAATACTGATACCCTGTTTGCTGCAAAAATTCACCAGTTGTCGGGCACATCATTAACCGACTTCAAAATTTCAAAAGAGGAGGTTATCAATTCGGTTGTATGTTTTTTTTTAATGTTTGTTCATAACTCCGTCATTCCTTAACCGATTTGGAAAATTCTTTTTTTGATTGTAAGTATATATATCCAAGTTGGTCCCGTTTTTGTCAAAACGCAGTTCTGATGATGGGATCCATGAGAAATTGAGGGAACTCCTCAAACCTTCAAGGCAAACATATAGTAATTTTTGTGTTTTTATCAACAAGTCAAGCATTTTCATCCAAAAATGTGACATTGGATGAAGTGGAACTGCTGATGATGATCAGAACAGAACTCTTCAACGACAAAAAGTTCACGTTTGGCGATTTGTCCTCCTAGCTGTGCTTGTTAAGCAAGTTCTATTTTCACGATTAATTTTTGTCATGCTCGATTTTTGATGATGGGATCCATGAGGAATTGAGGGAACTCCTCAAATCTTAAAGGCAAACAAATAGTGATTTTTGTGTTTTTATCAACAAATCGAGCATTTTCATACAAAAATGTGACATTTGATGAAGTGGAACTGCTGATGATGATCAGAACAGAACTCTTCAACGACGAAAAGTTCACGTTTGGCGATTTGTCCTCCTAGCTGCGTTTGTTAAGCAAGTTCTATTTTCACGATTAATTTTTGTCATGCTCGATTTTTGATGATGGGATCCATGAGGAATTGAGGGAACTCCTCAAATCTTAAAGGCAAACATATAGTGATTTTTGTGTTTTTATCAACAAATCGAGCATTATCATACAAAAATGTGACATTTGATGAAGTGGAACTGCTGATGATGATCAGAACAGAACTCTTCAACGACGAAAAGTTCACGTTTGGCGATTTGTCCTTCTAGCTGTGTTTGTTAAGCAAGTTCTATTTTCACGATTGATTTTTGTCATGCTCGTGTTCTGATCCATTAGGAATCGAGGGAACTCCTCAAATGTGAAAGGCACACAAATAGTGATTTTAGTATTTTCATGAACTAATCAAGCATTTTCATTCATAAAAGTGACATTTGATGAAGTGGAACTGCTGATGATGATCAGAACGGAACTCTTCAACGACGCGTAGTTCACGTTTGGCGATTTGTTCTCTTCGTTTTGTTTGTCAAGCAAGCAAGGTTTTTTTCATGATTCCATGAGGAATTGAGGGTACTTAGTCTTCTACCATTATAAACATACATTATAGCCATTTTTATTTTATTGTATATCTATCTAAGAGTGCACCATCTAAGTATAATAATCTTTTACCAGCCTCCCCCATTGAAGTCGGTTTTTTTTTCTTAAAAAATATTTTTTTTCCAACTTCCGGTCTTCAGATTCGGAAATTTTAAAAATATAGGTTCTTAAAATCACATAATAGGACCGTATAACAAAAATTGGCCCGTGAGAGTTAATTGCACGAACGGGGTCCGTTCAGGTAGCCACTAGTACCTAGTTTATTTTGTGATCTTACGGGGGTGAGGAGCCCTGGCACTGAAACATGAAAAAAAAATGTTCATTAATTTATCTGATATCTCAACGGTCGACATGCGTAATAATCATTCGTTATGTGACTTATGACTTATGTTGACTTATGTATGTACTATTTTTGTCTTACAGTGGACTGCCCCCTAATTTCAATACATAATGTATAGCGGCCTACATAATTCACATTTCAAATTTTGTGTTAATACAACCTGTAGTTTTTGACTAAAATGCCTGTGAGATATGGACAGACAGACAGACGGGCATGGCGAAACTATAAGGGTTCCGTATTTAGCCATTTTGGCTTGGTAACCCTAAAAATTGTACTATTTTTGGCCTACGGGCAGCTTTTATAACAAAATGTATTCTTTGGATATCTGCCTATTCCGTACAAAGTACAAATATAAGTACATACCAACTCATATGGGAGAACGAACTCCAGCTGTCCGCCTGTCTTAAATAGTACCTTCTAGGGTTCCTTGGTGTGCGGAACGGACGGTCAAACAATAAACAAGTGGCACCGAACTTTTCAGTTAAGTAAAATTTCAATGAAGAAAATTTATTACGACACGACATTGTAAAAGGTAGTTCTAAAAATTCGCTTTGCTTAACAGTGTATTTCAACAGCTTCTTTTATTTTTATACAGAAAAACTCTGAATCCACGAGTTTCAGTCATATTAAAATATAATGAAACAGTTCACTCACGTGTCTCTCAAGGGCCGAGTGCCAGTTTGAAACATGTCGAGCGATATTCGACCTTATGTGAGTGATGCCTTTCATTATATTTTAATAGCTATATTTAGTTTTGCACGTTTACTAAATGTAGATTCCTACTGTGTTAGCCTCTGAACCGCAGTAGTACAGTACCTAATAACACTGATATGTTTGCACGCTTGCATGCAAACTAGATACACGAAACATAATGTGCTGTATGTAACATTCCTATACTGTGTCTATGCAAATAAATAATTTCTGATGACTTATATATTTTTTGACAAATTACAATTAAAATAAATTAAATAAAATACAATTATTAATTTAAATTAAATTACAATTTAGATTGGGAGGTCATAATTGCCAGTTGTTACCAATGCTACTAGGAATATCCCTATCGTATTGGTTATTTATAAATATGGTGCGAAGTTTCGCCCGTTTCATGTGACCATTTAGGATTAAAAAAAATGACCTGTTGTATGTAGTTGTGACGTGTTCGGATAGGCGTTTGTTTTGTTTGTGTTGCATATATTAAATGTGTAAGTTTATTCGAACACGCTACAACTACGAGTACATGCAACAGGTCCTTTTTTTAAGTTTTTTCTATACCTCTATAGGTGAAAAACTTAGTAAAGCCCCTCTTGCTTCCAACTTGTGGCGTGTTCGAATAGGCATTTGTTTGTTTTGTGTGTTACAAATTTTAAAGATTAATGTCTAAATATTCGAACATGACTTACACGTCACAACTACATACACCTGGGGTTTTACTTAATTTTTTGGGTTCCGTAGTAAACAAGGAACCCTTATAGTTTCGCCATGCCCATCCGTCCTTCCGTTCGTCCGTCTGTCCGCGGCTCAGTTCAGTAACCTTTACTACTAAAAAGCTGTAATTTGGTATGGATATACAATATCAATCACGCTAACAAAACGGTACCGCTATTTACCGCTAACGGTATTATTATTATTATTATTTTTAGTGTACATGTAAAGTGGGGATCAAATTTTTTTTCTTTCATAACACATTGTTTGTTGTATTCTTGTTAAAAAAGAATATGAGCTTTCTCGTACCATTTTTGATTTAGTCATTTCATTAGCTTGCATGATATTATTTTTAAAGTGCTAATTTTTGACGGCCTGTTTAGCCTAGTTGGTAGTGATTCTGCCTTCGAAGCTAGAGGTCCCGTGTTCGAATCCCGGCCTGGACATTTATTTGTGCAGTTATCATGGAGATTTGTTCTTGGGTCTTGGATCTATTCTATTTATTTAAAATAAAAAACACGGGAGTAGTACATATAATGAAATTAAAAGGAAAACTGTCACAGCTAAGTAGATAGGGTAACGAGTAATAGACGATCTTAAGAAATGTACTTGGACAAAGCAAACTAACGTACAATTTACATCGATTACTTAGATATGATGTTAGTTATGCCAAGCTTTGTACTGGTTGTGTGTTAATTTGCATTTTTGTTGTCAGGTGTCAACAACCGAATACTATGGATAACCTCGATGGCACCGAGAACACTGCTAAGGTCTCGGATTCAGCATATTCAAACAGCTGCAGCAATAGTCAGTCTAGACGAAGGTAACCTAATTATATATTCGAATAAGAAATAATATATTATAGGTAAAAAAACTTAAGAAGATGACCTGTTGTATGTAGTTGTAGCGTGTTCGGATAGGCGTTTGTTTTGTTTGTGTTGCACATTTTAAATATGTAATGTCTATTCGAACTCGTCACAACTACATTTACGAGTACAACAGGTCATCTTCTTAAGTGTTTTACCTATATTTTACTGTTTTTGCGAATATGCCAATTTATTATGAGGCAATGCGAATCAAGGGGATTTGTTAAATCGTGAGATGCGGTACGGATGCATAGGGGCGGAAACCCATATTATACGGCGTCTAGAGTGATCCTATAAAGAAAAGTCGAAGAAGTATCAATTGACCCAAGCATTTTTTTTGCAAAACCATGGACTTGTCCCAAGAAACCCAATAAACGTTATAAGTGCCACTGTATTTAATTAATTTTTAAATTGTATTTTCTATATTTGTTATTTTCTTTTGATATATCTTGTATACTGGTTTTTGGGAAATAAAAGGCTATATTATTATTATGGACTTGTCCCAACATTAGACGCAACTATGTATGGCAACAGTCGTTACGCCAAGTAAGAGGTTGGGCGGCTTGAGCACTTCCCCTATAGACCAATACTTATAATGTCGTCACGCCCTTGGGTCGGAAATTCAGATGGCAGTCGCTTCCGTAAAAACCAGTGTTTATACCAATTCTTGGAATAAGGTAACGGACCCCGGGCATCGTTCAGGATGCAATTGTACTGGGATAACTGATAATAACGATTACTGAAACATAACGGCGTTTCAGAAAATCTAAACAGGGGAATGAAAATTTGACAAATGACTTGAGATGAGTAACTTGCCTTAGTTACTCATAACGGCCAGTGTTATTCGACACTGACCCAATACAACACTTTCTGTCTTATATTATTTCATATAAATAGAGGTGTACAATAGATGTCAAGTATTGGTTATTGAGGTGTCAAACATAGTTACGTTTATACCTTATATTTATTACAGTAATTTTGATTTTATTGTGTCGAGTGTCCAGTATCAAGTAACAGACTTAGGGGACAACTGACGCCCGCGAGGAGACGAAAAACGAGAAAGTCTACCCTTGCGAGGGGTGATCAATAAGTTTTGATAATCGGTATGAACCACCCTGTTAATGATATTCTTTTAATGTGGGCTATAACATGACACTAATCAACATTAAATTAGAGTAAAAATATATAAACATTATTCATTGTTTTTTCTGTAATTGCTGAACAAAAACATCTGAATGGAAAAAATAACAAGATAGTAAAAATAAGAGTTGGTTTTGTAATTATTAGGAGTGGTGTGGAAAAAGTCCTGATGCACTAATAAAGAATATTGTAATTGAAAATAAAACCTTGGTTTATCATTACATTATGATTTAAAGAATAAGCAAGTTATCTGTGCAGTGTTTCTTCAGCTCCAGCTCTTTCACCAAAATGTGTATTATTCGACTTCTTCTTGGACTATTGAGGGCTACCAATAAAAACTGTGAAATTAGCTTTCACCAATTGAGCTCAAATATTATCGGAGAGTTGTAGAACATTATTCTATCAGAACTTATTGAACACCCCTCGTATCTTTTTAATAAGCACTGTGTGACAGAAACGTGAATCTGAGTAGCGTGGCTCGTGACGGATGTGAGTGGCACGTTAGTACCTAATTACCTATATTATCTTCTTTGCTAGGACGCGGGCGGCTGATTGAGAAATATAACAGATTGTAACTAATATTGCCAGCTATCGAGATTCTCTAATGCTTTCGTGGCCTTACATTATAAATCTCTTTCAAGATAAGGAAGCTAGGTTTTCTTTTCGCCACCATGTTTGTTCAGCGATAATTCCTCGCCATTTTGTCCAATTTTGTTAATTGACCGAGCGAGCGAAGCGTCTTCTAGGTTATTTGATGGTGATTTCGATGTTTTCAACAGTAAGTCATGCATCCTCTTTCGGAAACCACAAGTTTCGCGACGTGGAACCGATGATGATGACCTATGAAACACCTCCATTACGTAGGTACTTCGCAGATTCCGTTTAGACTCCAAGACGTAGTAGCAACTAATCTCATGAAAATATTTTTTTGAAGTGTGCTTAATAATGATGTACCTAAGGCAAGTGTGGAATCTTTTACCAATCTACGGAGAAAACTAGGTATTCTACCGTCTAATACGAGTATACATATACCTATTTGGCAATATTCGGTAGTCTCTAACCACCGCATTTGCTCTTAGAAAACAGTTCACCTGGTGAAGTATTAAGGCAATGTGAAAATGTGTACGAATGCATGTGTGTGGCAATGGTGTGACATCATGGCCATGTACTACGAAATTAAGGTCTGTTTTTTATTTTATTGGTATACTTTATTGAACGAGTGAAACGAAGGTCTCCGTTACAGCTTCGGCAAAAATGCTTTCGGATGTCCGGATTTCAGGATTTCCGACTGTTCTCTGCAGGTTGTAGGTATTTATCAACCGATTCTCGTGAAATCTTGTTAGCAATTTTTTTTGTCGAAACCTTTTATAAAAAAAAATTAAATTTGAAAAATAGAAGTTCGCGAGAACGTTAGCTCACACACACTACACACACCACAGATTTTAGTTTTAATTTTAATTAATATGCTGCCTTCAGTTTTAATTAATATGCTGAATTGATATTTGATTTCGAACAATGTGGCGGCATAGTGGCAAAATCTTTTAAAATTTCAAGGGTCATACACATCTTTCTGTTCTTATTTATTTTACTTGATGGATTATATAGGCCGATGTAATGGCCCAATTCGCTATCTATGAACACTTTCACTGCCAGCCGAATTCATTTTCCGAGCCAGTTTTCATTAATAAAACGAAAACCCACAGGAAAACACGCGTAGCGTTACGAAATGTTTGGCGGGGAATGAAGTTGTTATTAGCTAACGCGATCGCGATCGCGTGCAATTACAATTTATTGACCTTTTTGAGTTTTATCCGACGAGTCGGATGTGTCACAACATCCTTGGTCGCGAGCTGAGTCAGCTTTGCGTTACTTTACTAATAATAATGTATATACTTGAAAATATCAAACAAATAATGTGTGAAAATCATATCAGTTTTCATTAAATATAGTATTAGTTTGAACTAATAAAGCTGAACACGTGACTCGTCGAAATGTACCTAGCCCAGTAAGGCAATCTCCGACGCTGAACTCACAGTACGCAGGCTCTCGGGCGCTACTGAAAGGCATTACGGAGACCCTTGCTTAAATGATCGCATGGCTTTGCACGTTTTGCTTACGCGAATGATACCGCTCACGTTGTCGCTTCTGTACATAAATATAGCTAGCCTTGCGTACAATCGTACAGATAGGGAACGAGTCAATTGTTCTCGTCAGTTGAGTTGAGTTGTGCATTCTAGCAATGTTTGGTACACTCACCTACTCGTATATCGCTATTAGTTTTTAGCAATTGATATACATGTACGAGTATGCATACGGAGTATCATTGATATTTGCCGTTAGATTTTCGGTGAATGACCACGTCGTGAGGATACCTGCATACCAACATCTGGGAAGAAATTCGCAGGTGTATGTGGAGTCCCCAACCCGTTCAGGGCCAGCGTTGAGACTTAATAGTGGGATGTATATAGGCTGATGATGATGATGATGATATATACATATACTACATCACTAAATATCATAGGAATTGGTTAAGTATTTTTCATTTGCTATCGGCATCGATTGTAATGATTTGCATAGCGAATTGTTTTGGCCCGTTGCGCATGGTACTCGTATAAGCTTTGACATACAAGTGACATATGCTGTGCTGTCAAACGTGCGGAGTGTCAAATATTTGAAAATATGAGGAAAACATTGCTCAAAAAACTTTTACCTTATTGCGGCGAAGCCCAGGAGGGTTATGTGTTTGACCTGTATGTGTGTAATGTTTACATGTGTGTATGTACATTTAGGTATGTATGTCCGCTCCTATGTTCCCTCGTAGTTACTCAACGGGTCAACCGATTTAATGACGCAAGTATCACGGTACTTATTACGTCGCGGTACTTATAAGGCGAGTTATAATCTAGTGGGGTATCAAAACAGACTGCTTTATAAGGTTAGCACAAATAAATATACAGTCGAGGACATTAATTTGGGACCCCTTAAGGTTGACAGTCCTGTCAAACGGTATAGACATTCAAAGCAAAATTTTACGAAATGGGTCTCAAATTAAACAACTCGACTGTATATGTAATGGGCAACTTGATAAGTGCGGTCATTATTCACAATGACCAGTCAGTATACATAAATAAAGCTCGCATCAAGTGGGCAATGTGATTAAAAGTGCGTGAATCATCACATTGCCCGGTCAATATTAATAATGAGTATAAAATGACACACTATCTCGGGCAAAATAATTATCTGTCGAATTGGTAAAAATTGACACCCTCTCGACAGCGGGTCGACGGCGTTCAGAAAGAGTTTAGTAACAAAAGATCATAGCATACTTAGCATAGCTTAGAAACTTACAGCACTTACGTCCCTTTGTTTAGGAATGTCAGTTTTTCAGCGGTAACTGAAAACACCGCTGGTCCTATATATTGTTGAAACCAATTTTAAGGCCTGTTAATGTTATCTTTCATATTTTTACAAGCTTTTATTTATTAGCAATGTTTGTATGTAGGTTTAAATATGGAGCAGATAAGAGAAACGTATAATGATATGAAATTCGGCATACTTAGTTCGGCGACTATGCAATATTATGGTATCACCGGCCGAGATGAGCAGTTGATGGAAACAGAAGGTGGCTATAATAACTCCTAAAGTACATGGTAACCCTGTCGTGCTGAATCTCACTGGGGTTCTCAACGAGTAATTGATGAAATGATGACTTGATGACTATAAAACAGATGTGCCTACGGTAATAAAAAAAAGCCAAGACGATATAGAAATTCCATTCGATATTTGGAACAGGTTGAAGTATTTAATTGCTTGTCAATGATAAGTGATTATTATTGGTTTACAGTCACAGTTCCAAGTCGACACATTCTGGAAGCAACTCAAGTGGGAGCAGTGGGTACGGTGGGAAGCAATGTTCTTCTGGCAGCAGGTTAGTAACACATTATGTAACAAATGGTAGGATTATTACATGTCAAATGCAAGATTGAGAAGGAAGGATTATGGTGCCATTATTGGAACCAACTTTTTTGGACTGAGACTATCTTGTAATAAAGTATCAAACAGTTTTAACTGCGTGGCTGCAGGCTAACGAGGTAACTTTAGTATGCACAAATCCTGCCTTGTATTGAAGATTCCAAGCAAGTTCTTGTAAATATAAAGCTGTCATACGCAATTAAGCACGATGGTTTCAATCGCCGCCGGCGGCGCGGTGCAAGGGCCTGAACCTTCGCAAACACTAAGTTTTTTGTGTGTACAGTCTGCTTCACATATTTTTTTAATACAAAGACGGTGGCAAACAAGCCAACGGTCTGTCTGATAGTAAGCAGACACCGTCGCTTATGGACTCCTGAAGAATCACAAGCGCGTTGCCGGCCCCTTATTAACCTGATGATTCGTTAAATATCAAAGTGGGGATATGTCCCCTTCTGTCAAATATCGGGGTTCGGAATCCGGTTCTGTTCACAAATACACAGAAAATCTTAGCTTGAGACGGAATGATTGACGGAGTGATACGTGCTTGAAAATGAATTGCGAACTTGCAATATACCAGGGTTACTAAAAAAATTCTAGTCTTTTAACCCCTGTTGGAATTTTAAAGACATGGGCACTTTCTGTACCAATTTGTATATTTATTAATTTTGCTTGCGCTCACTGGACCCCTTGCGCTCTTTACATTACCGCTTTGGGGTTCATGGACCACATTTTAAGAAACCCTGTACTAAACTGTACGTATCTGGTATGAAACTCCAGAAATAAAGACGGTTGTACAATGCAGAATTTGTTCAATTTACAGTAAAACGTTAAGTCAACTACCAGAAAAAAGAACAAAAGATAAAGAAGGAAAGAAGAAGAAACAGGCACAGACAGAACTAGCCCAAATCCAAACTGATGTAGAATTCAGGCTCCCCGACCCGGCCCCGATCACAGAAGTCGAGGAAGAACTTCCAAATGGTGGGTGATAATTGTTTTGTATAATTATGCATGTCTGTTTACTGATCCCTGATGGTGTATCGTCACGGCGTATGTAGAAAAATTGCATATATATATAACCACACCACCCCAATAAAGATGTATCGTCGATTAAGTACCGTATCTACACTACATTCGCCATCGAAATCAGGAATCACCTAATCTGTAAGTACGGTCGGTCGCAAAAGTATTTAGGTAGGTACGCTAATTACGCCGAAATCTTGAGTTTCTTAACATTATTAAACTACTTTTTCACCGGCAAGGCGAGACGAGGATTGTAATAAAATTGCGTACAATCGACGAAAAAATATTTACTATATTATCACCGGTAGTATGCAATTCCGTTCCCCCTTGAATTGCATCGCCGGGGGCCTGGTGGTTTTAAGGCTTGCAATGAGTAGTAGTTTTAACAAGACCACCGATAAACATATTTAACAAATTTTATTAAGAAATTAACTAGATTTTGGCCAAATTGAGGCATCTTCTTTTATTTTATAATAAGCACACAATTACGTGTAAAATATTATTACTAAGACATATTGTCGTTTTTCTCTCTTTAACACATTATGATTAAAATGCGTTTGGGATATTTAAAACGCTTTGTATGGAGACTGGGAACGCTTTGAGAAATGATATCTGGGTCATATTTAATGAACATTGAAATCTACAATTACAGTAAAATGACTGCATAAGTTTCTGTTTCACGTATAACTTGCTATCAATTAGTAAAAGGGTATACAGTTCTGGCATTTCTGACTTAATTTCAATATGTCAAGTTCTCTGTAACAAGCAATCTGTACTCGTTATTGCAGATTGAAGAAACATTTATCGTGAGTTGTATCAAAAGGTCCGTAATCGCCCTTGTAAGCGGAGTTCATTAAAATCTGGTTGTATACCAATATTAACCATTATCTTTGGGATGACGGCTGACGGCGGCATATTTAACGCTGAACAGTATAATTGTAAATTGATGCTTAACCCGCCTTATTTCATAGGAATAAGACACAAAATGCAATAAATCACAATATGTGACTAATTTGTAATAGTTTGCGATCGCAATTTTCTAGCAACGGAATTACAGGCTACAACTGATTATACACTTGTGAAAAGCCGTAGTGTTCTAAGCATGTTATAAAATTGGTAAGTGAAACATTCTGACTCACGGCTGTCTATGAACGCGTTGCCCTACAAGTAATACATGCAGCGCTTCACGACGTACGACCTGTCAGGTGGCTGCGGCCAACCGCGGCAGCGAAGGGGAACGTCATAGTCGCCTGACATAGAAGGTTTTATTAAGTCGAAATATGAATTTCATTGTCAGACTGCGAGGCCTCGCACGACGTATATGAATGGACGTGGAAGTTATGAGACCATTCGATTCCACTGTAGTACAGTCAGCAGCAGAAGTAGCCACGCGGGCCACATGCTCAAATGAGCTACACTAATGTCAAGAGAATAAGGCTCTGTGTAGATAATTGTGAACGTGTTATACTGCTTAGCTGCTTTTGCTGTCTGTACATAAGCCATTCAGATTCTAAGCATCGGCATAATAAGGGAATAATCTTGCTTGTATAAATAATCGAGAGTGAAAACGTTATTAATGATTTTATTTAATAGGGCCCAGAGGTACCCGTACATTTGTTAATAGTGGTTGAAAGGGGTAAAACTAGCTTAAAACTATTAATCGTTACAGGGACAGCTTTATGACCATGGCTTCGAGTGTATTCATCTTTTATGACTTCTCTTTATACCTATTGCATTATTTTTTAATGCTGGGAGAAGGTAATGCAATTTCACAAGATTGCAAGTAATATTTTTAATTAGATATACATATTTCCATTGCATTATGTAACACATTTTTTGGATTTACTGTGAAACTTTGTTTATCTATACATATTATACGCATCTTCTGTTGTAGGTATCTTCAAATCTTATCGCTAATAATTCGGTTTTTTAGATAATGGTAGGTTCATTCTATCATGCTTTCCATACCTTTGGATCCATTATTAGGGTTCCTTAGCCAAAATGGTAAAAACAGATCGCTTAAAGTTTCGTCATGTCCGTCTATCTGTTTCGCTGTTTGTATGTCACAGATATTTTACTTATAATCATAAACTACTGGGTGTATTGAAATAAAATTTTAAATATAGGTGCGGTTTGCGGTTTGAAAACTTATCGAATCTGGGTGCGAATTTGATTCTTGGTGTGGATTTCATCAAACAAAATATTTTATCTTGTTATTTTTGTCGCATATGGTCATATCTCTGTTAGGAACGAATCTCTTGGCCAGAGCACCCAATACCCTTCAACAGATCATCACTGATAGGACTTGGTCGATCAACTCTGTTAGGTCCGATTTGGAGAGCATTACTTTCAATTTCAAGGAAGATCATTGTCTCTTGACCATCGCAGACCGGCTCCAAATACGGTCAAAATAATATTGAAATTTCGTATTTTGTAACAAAATCTACGAGCCGCTGCTTTAAATAAATACATGTTGATTTCTTTCTTGAAAATTGTCAAAAACTCTGCTGCGGACACCGCATCTGCAAATTGCCTGCCACACCAGATATTAGGAGCCATTTCTACATTCCCTTTGTTATAACGGGATCCAGAAGAAATTGTCTGCCAGCAAGGGTGTAATATCCCGGTCACACACAAAAGTTTTACTTAAGTTTGGGACCAAGTACTAAGTTTTTGGCAGCCACTTGTTTAAGATGTATTTTCTGCGTTGACTTCAATTCAGCTACTGTACAACTTATCACTAAGTGGTGCAATAAAGAATATTTATTATTATTATTATTATTATTAATTTTTGGGATTATCTAAGAATTAGGGAAGTATTTTTTTTCCCAGTATAATACTTTTGTGACTCTGCTAATTTCTATGAAGTACATATATAAAAAAAGTAAGTTAAAAAAAAAACAATGAATTTGGCAAATCCGTTACGAATCAGGCCTTAGTAGGTATGCAATCTTTCATTGTGTGTGGTCCGACAAACAATTGCCCACATTTTTTCTGTTTCTTAGAATTCATGATTGTGGTCGTAGTGGTCTATAAGTAATTTCTTGGTGTAAAACTGGAATTTCCTTGCTTTTAACATCCAATCAGTTATATGTATTAAGTGCCCAACCAAATTTTTTATGTAATTTTAATAGTTATGTATTAAAATTACAATACAATCTAGAGGTCTACATAACACACCACCAGCTGTACTATACAGTGTGTTACCTTGTGGGTTTTTCTTTAAATAGGGTGTGGAAACGTACTTCTTTAACCTAATCGTGAGCCTAGTTTTATTATAAAATGTATGTTATACGAAACATTCTACTACAAAATTCATCTTATACTTACTCTCTAAAATTTTGAGTAAAATGCCAGTGACATAGGGACGTGACTAAACTGATACATAAGTGTTCCGTTTTCCCCATTTTGGCTACGGAACCCTAAAAAGCAATGAAGATGGAACTTAGCTGCATATGCACAAGCATCCCTGTTTTTATTAGTTATCCATTAATTCAACACTAAAACGGTACCTACGTATGTTCACCAATTTGATTTCTGGGCCACTTCGTACCTTGTCACAATGAAAATCAACAAAGCTGCTAGAAATTTCATATTATTGTCAATGTTACAAGGTACGAAGTAGCCCAGAAATCAAATTGGTTGACTGTACTGGTCAAAATCACAGGAGTAATGTAGGAAACTCATTCATTAATGATAGTATATTCGTTTATTAGTTAATGAATGAGTTAGCTTATTGTATTAACACGGTCGAGTGCGAGTTAGACTTGCGCGCCGAATGTTTCATAAAATACAAATATAGTTTATAAAGGATTTCAGACTATGAAATAACTAGATGGAGATATGGTTATATCTTGCTGTAGTATTTATACTAATTTTAATTAGGTATAAATTACTATGTGATAATAATTTATAGCCAAATAAAACCGCCTCCAATTAACTACAGAAAATATCGAAAACGCCATACGCGTGCCTATCAAATTTAAGTAGTTCCCTCGATTCCTCCTGGATCCCATCATCAGACCTTCAGCAAATGTATATGGGACCAACTTGGTATAGGGGAACATACATACAAAAAAAAACCAGCCAAGTGCGAGTCGGACTCGCGCACGAAGGGTTCCGTACCAGAAAAAAAACGCCAACAATTACTCTGTTGTATGGGAGCCCCCCTTAATTACGAGGGTAAAACTGAAAGTTTCGGGAATAGAAGAAAATATGCAGTATAAGTGAGTTTATTTATTTTTATTGTTTTTCAAAATATTCTCCTTTGTATTTCATGCACTTATGCATGCGTTCAAACCAGTCCATAAAGCACTTTTTGAACTCTGAAGTAGGGGTCGACAAAATGGCTATTTTATAGGCCTCCACTGCTTCTTCTGGCGTCTGAAACCGCTGACCACGCAGTTTGTCCTTGATTCTGGGGAATGTAAAAAAGTCGTTGGGACTTAAGTCAGGGCTATATGGAGGGTGGTCCAATATTTCGACTTTTTCACCGTCCAGGTACTCAGTTGTTGTCCGAGCGGTGTGTGGGCTGGCGTTGTCGTGGTGAAGGATGATGCGACGACTAGGGTTTGTTTTTCGGAGTTCAGCAAAGACGTTCGGCAAACAAATAGTGGTGTACCAATCAGCATTGACTGTTCTACGATCCTCAAGAGCCACAGTAGCTACGTGATCAGATTTAGAGATAAACGTAGCCACCATCTTCTTAGCCGTACTGCGAGAACGAACAACTTTTGTGGGTTTGAGCTCGTCTTCGAAGACCCATACTCGGGATTGGTTTTTAGTTTCAGGCTCATAAGCGTATATCCACGACTCGTCACCTGATACTATGCTAAAAACAGCATTTGAGCGTCCCTTGTTAAATCTTTTCAAAGTTTTGCGGCACCAATTGACACGGACTATTTTCTGCTCGTCAGACAATAGGTGAGGTATCCAACGGGAAAATAACTTTTTCACGCCTAATTCTTCTTTTAAAATAATTTGTATTTGACTCATTCCAATACCCAGGTGCTCTTGAATTTCCCGATATGTCACATGTCGGTCTTCATTTATCAGACGACGCACAACATCGACGTTTTCTTGCGTGACTGCCGATTTTGGTCGACCTTCACGCACTTCGTCGGTGAGGGATACACGGCCACGTTGAAATTCTGAATACCACCTGTATATTGTAGTCTTTGAAGGAGCTTCAATATTAAAAGCAGCAACCATCCGCTCTTCACATTGTTTTTGTGTTAGTCCACTTTTAAAGTCATAATAAATCATAGCTCTGAAATTTTCACGGCACAATTCCATTTTAAGCAGTGACTCGACGACTTCAATAAACAATTGAAACCGAACCATACTTTTTTTTTTCTAAGTGGCCAGTGTGTTGAGATAAGGAAACTTCAGAGATTATAAAAAGGTATAATACATGTTAAAAATAAATTAATAAGTATTCGATTCCCGCCACTTTCAGTGCAAGCCTCGTATTATTATTATTTCTTTTTCTTTACATTTCTCAGTATTTTGACAAATACTGGTGTAATGAGAAGCACGGGCCAAAGCCAAGTGTAGCTCAATGTTAGCTTTCAGTTAAGAAAGTGTGGTTCTTGGTTATGGTTTGATCCGGGACAGCCAAGAGGAACTTATGAATTATGTTTGAGTTTGTATGCTATTGGCTAAATCTGTCTGTAGGAATTTTCTGACTATTCTGCAAGTATTTAAAATTACAGCTTTCTGCATTACAATATAAGACGACGGTGGTATTGACAGAGATTGAATGGAAGTATGCAACTGTTGAGGGATGACTCCTGTAGTGGACAACACGATGGGTACTATGGTAACGTTTTTCAGCTTCCATATCCTGGTTATTTCATCCTTTAAATCGGTATATTTGGTTAGTTTGTCTGCTATTGTACTTTGTAAGTTATGAGTGTTGGGAACTGCTATGTCAATTAAAAGGGCTGTCTTATTCGTTTTGTCCACTACAGTGATATCTGGTCTATTGAAGTGAGTAGTTCGGTCTGTTAGAATGGCTCTATCGAAATACATTTTATGAGTTTGGTTCTCCAGAACACTTTCGGGTGTATACTTGTAGTAAGGGATGGCTGGTTGAGGTATCAAGTTATATTTGATTGCAAGTTTCTGGTGTACTATATTGGCTACCTGATCGTGTCTATGCTTGTAATCTGTTTGGACTATTGCTCTGCATGCTCCGGTAATGTGTTGAATGGTTTCTCCAGGGCTATTGCACTTCCTGCATAAATCCAAGTTTCTATTTTTTATAATGAACTTTTGATAGTTGCGGGTTTCAATAACCTGATCCTGAATAGCCATCATGAAGCCCTCAGTCTCCGGGAAGAGCTCACCGTGATTTAGCCATGCGTTCGACGCCACTTTGTCGACATTAAGGTGGCTTAAATCCTGGCGATGCCTTCCATGTAGAGACTTCGCACTCCACTGGGCAATTTTGGTTTTATATTCCGTAAGCTCTTCGGTTTTCTGGATAGTTCGGTCTTTTAAGTTCAGGGGTGTAAATTGGTGGTCATTTTGTTCTATAGCTTTGTGGATAATAGAGGAACATGATTTTTGGTGGAAGTAAGTTCTTAATGTTGTGATTTGCTTGTTGTGCAAGTTGATTAGATCTATGAGTCCTCTGCCGCCCTCCTTTCTTGGAAGGGTTAATCTCTCTATACAGGATCTAGGGTGGTGTTTTCGGAACTTTGTCATAGTGGTGTTTATGGTGCGCTGAAGAGTTTTGAGGTCAGTTTTACTCCATCTAATAATGCCAAAAGAGTATGTCAGGACAGGGATTGCGTAAGTATTCACGGCTTTTATAGTATTTCTTGAATTTAGTTGGGTTTTAAGTATGGAGTTAAGTCTGTGTTTAAATTGAACCTTTAGTTTGTTTTTTGTATCTTTATGGTGAATCAGTTGTGACTGCAAGTAGCCTAGGTATTTGTATCCTACCTTTTCATCCAGTGGATCTATTGTTTCCCCGGTCTCCAGAGTATAATTATGTTTGTAACTTCTCCCTGCCTTCATCGAATTGATTTTACATTTATCTATCCCGAACGTCATCTGGATATCTCGTGAAAATACTTCAGTTATGTTAGCCAATTGATCTAGATCGGTTTTTTCAGAGGCATATAATTTAATATCATCCATGTAGAGTAGATGGTTAAGGTGTATTTCGTCTTTATCTGTCTGTCTGTCATTCATGATGGGGTCATATTTGAGCAGGTGTCCTTGTTTTGTATTATTGAGCATATTAGATAAGGGGTTCAAAGCAAGGCAGAACCAGAGAGGACTGAGTGCATCTCCTTGGAAAATGCCGCGCTGTATTTTGATTTGATTTGTTTCTATTGTTCCAGTTGCTGAGCTGAGTCTAAGTCGGGTAGTCCAATTTTGCATTGTTGTCTGTAGGAAAAGAATTATCCGTGGATGAATTTTATAAATATCTAGAACCTTAATTAACCATGAGTGGGGGACAGAGTCATACGCCTTTTTATAATCAATGTACATAGTGTACAAGTCAGATTTAGATTTGTACACCCGATTTAGGACAACAGAATCTATAACTAATTGCTCTTTGCAGCCTTGGCTCAGTTTTCTGCAGCCTTTTTGTTGTTCAGCAAGAACATTGTGACTGTAGATGTGCTTGTAGATGAGTTTGGAAATGCAACTGGTTATTATTTTATATACGGTCTGCAAACATGTGATGGGTCTGTATTTGGCTGGATTTCGAGGGTCATCGAGGTCCTTCGGGAGCATGTATGTTGTTCCAGCAGTGATATAGGGCGGTATTGTATGTGGATGCGAAATAAAGTTATTTATATGACTGTGTAAGTAAGGGTGAATTGCAGTAAACTTTTTATACCAGTAGTTGTAGATATGGTCAGACCCTGGTGATTTCCAGTTATGCAAATTCTGTATTACTTCACGGAATATTTCTACTGGGATGAATTCAAAGTCCATTGCGGGTACCTCAGAGTTAATGGCTATTTCAGATTCAATCCATTCCGCCTGAGCGTTGTGCTCAGCAGAGTTTTGCCAGATGTCTGACCAAAATCGATGTAAGGTTTCTGTGTCAGGGCTATTGTTAGTGTTAGGGGTAGCTTGGCTATTTTGATTGTTAGTACAAGCGTTTTTAAGTTCGCGATAAAATTGTTTCTCATTATTAACAAACTGTGAATTTTGTTTTTTACGGAAGGTGCAAGCATTGTATCTGTGAAGGCGACTTGAAGTGACAGCTAGTTTTTGTTTCAGTGTGTCCAAAAACTGTACTAAATTTGTATTTATCCCTTCGTGTGTAGAGTGGATCTGATACTGCTCTTGTATTCTTTCAACGTGTAGACTAAGATTCCTGCTTCTATTGCCATTAATATATTGACTCAGCCTGCCTATTTTAATTCTTAGATCCTTTTTTTTCTTTTCCAGTCTGTGCTCCCAGTTGGGTTTTTTGTTCTTGCGGGTTGGGTGTGGCGTATCGAGTGTTGTCAAATTAAATTTAGTTCCGTTAACTTTGGCAGTAGTCCATCCTGCACAGTAAACTACTGTTTGAAATGTCTGGAAGTCGGTATCTTTATTAATATTGGCAGTAAGGATTTTATTATTTATGTAGGAAACTGTACAAGACAGTTTTTTCGATGGTTTCTGTTTGGGTACAAAAGGTCGGCTGGTAGGATCTGTATTCGTAAAATGCTCCAGAGCTTCTGAAAATATTTTATCTATTTCTGCATTGTTATCTAAGTCAGGCGGTTCTTGTTGTGTGTGTATGGTTGGTGTAAGTGTGTTTAACTCCGTCTGATCGTTAATTAGGTATTGAGCCTCGTTCAGATTTGCAGCGTTGATTGTAGGAGTATCTAAACTAATATTTAAATTACTTATATTATCTGTCGGTAGAGGAGTCATAAGTTCTCTTTCGACTTCCTGTCTAATTTCATTTAGTCTTTGATCTGTTATATATTTATTATTTAATATTGTTCTCCTCTGATCGGCTATTCTTTGTTCACTCAAATGAGCGAGTGATGGAAATTTAGTGATGAACTGTTGATGCAATGGTTTCCGGTAAGCTGTTCTATTTGTTTCTAAATGTGTTATTTGTAGGTATAGTCTTATTATTGTCTCATTCTGTTCATTGGACCACCTCATTCGGGATTGTGTGTTTTGAGTGACGGTGCTTTGATGCGATTGGGACATATTCAGTGTTTGTGTATCATTCCGCTTATCTTGAGTGTGCTGCCTTATATCGCTCTGCAGCCTTTCTAAATCTTTTTTTACTTCTCTATAAATCTCATCTATTGTAGTTTGGGGTATCATGTTCAGGCGTACTATTGCACGTCTCTGATCCCCAACTCGTTGTCGGCTTACTTTCATGCTAGGGTATTTTGTTATAAATTTTAAATGTAATGCTTCTAAATAGTTTTTCTTGTCTGTGTCTAATGATGTAAGATGAAGGTAAGTGCGTAGTATGAACTCGTTCATTTCTGATGTCCATCTGTTACGCTTAGAAGACTCACCGTTGGTGGGTGCAGTATTGGTGTCCTCGAATAGGTCATCCTGCACAACATCCTCGGGGTTAATACTAGACTCGGTGGTTTTTGATCTAGTCATATAAGAAGGGCGAGTTGATGGGGTGGAAGAAAATAGTGACTCTGTATCATCGTCCGATTCGGCTGTAACTTCGACATCGGGGGCCCGCCTGTTCAGCTCCCGATGATCGGCTGTCGTATCTTGGTTGACGCGGGTCCGCCTGCTCAACTCCGCGCCACCGTTGGTTCGCATGCTGTGGCATCCAGCAACGGCTCCAGATGCGCCCCGACGATTACCCTCGGGCAGCGGCCCTGAACGTAAACTTCTTGATCTCAACTGCATATTTACATTACCTACTTACTCTAACAAGGAAGAAGAAGAGAGATAGGAAAGACGGGATCTTAGTTCGGAATGGGTAAGCCAAGTTGTTATCGGCATAAAATATCGTTCCTCCCAAATGGGGTGCGGTCTAGGAGTTTCGACCTTGGTTTCGGTAGTATCACCAATCCTTAAGCCCCCCCCACCGCGGCAAGGTGATCCCATGAGGGGGATTGATCCCATGAGGGGGTTATTATTATTATTATTATGATTTTAGTATTTGTTGTTGTAGCCACAATAAAAATACATAATCTGTGCAAATTTCAACTGTCTAGCTATTACGGTTCTTGAGATCTAGCTCGGCGAGTGGTAGCCATGAAAAAGGGCTAAATTAATATTATTTTGTTTTAGTATTTGTTGTTATAGCGGCAACAGACTTTTTTAGTATTTGTTGTTATAGCGGCTTACCCACATATGTTCTTGTATATTGCCTCTAAATTAGTATAAATTATTGTAATTATGTGTGAATTATTAGATTATTTATGACATTATATTATCCCAATTTATTAATAATTTTTGACATTCGAATTAAGTATACCATTGTAACATCAAATATTTTAATAAATTGCACGCCTGCTCGCAGGCTAGATACAAAGTACGCACTTTTTAACCTTAAGAACTTTTTAACTGTATCTTAGTAAATAAAATTTTCTGATTCTGATTCGCATGCGTTGAACAGGATTTTTGTATTTTGGGTAATTTTCAATTTATGAAATTAAATGTTGGAAACAATAACCATTTCCCCTCTTCACATCGAAAATTTAGCATTTATTTATACTCGGAAAATATAACCATATTCCTATCTAGTCTACTTTTTATTTTAAACAAAGCTCGCACGGAACCCTCGGTGCGCGAGTTGCTCTAGCACTTGACCGTTCTTAATAGTATTATAATTTCTCATTATAGTTATACATATATACTAATAAACAAGATAAGATGTGCAGATTTAAGAGGCATTAGTAAACATTACGTAAGTTACGAATAATAATGTTATAATCAAATAAATTTAAGTGTATTACAAGAGTAACTCTAAATCTTAGAAGCACAGGAATCCGTAAATCGGAGACGGACGATACGTATCTCCTTTATTGTGCATATCTAATTTTAGTGATCGGATCTAGGATGCAATTTCACGGGTTTAAGGCCGTTATTTTAAGATGGATATGACTTACAATCCCTCGACTCTTTTTGTTACCTACCTTAACAAAAAGGTAAATAACTATCAATTATAAGTAGTTTTCAGTATAACAATAACAAAATATGTAACAACAACAGCTTCAGAATCAGTGGTGATTAGAAAAGCTAAGCAAGTGTTGCGGAAACCCAATCTTAAAAAAGATTTATACTTCATAGACGAAAATTTTAAAATAATCGAGGTAGTTTTAACCCGCCTACAAGAACGCAACACATCAATCGTTGATGCATTGGTAGAATTTGATCAAGTAAGGATAGTTGTTAATAAAATTGGTGTTCTAGTTTACCTATCATAAATAAATTAGAAGCAGTTATTAATCGAAACCCTGCCCTTGACACTGTACGGGAATACGCAGATCAGATTTCAAATGAATCTACAAGTGACGAAAGCTCTATTTACAAATTTGCTCGACTTACATCAGTAGAAGTTGAAAGGTCTTATTCCACTTACAAATGGATCTTAGATGTTAAAAGAAATCGACTAACGACAGAAAATATTGAAAAAATAATAGTATGTTACTTTAATTGTATAAAGACGACTACAACATAGCAGTTTTAATTTAATTTAATTTTTAACCGACTTCAAAAAAGGAGGCGGTTCTCAATTCTACTATCTTTTTTATGTTCGTTACCTTTCAACAGGGTGAACCGATTTTGATGATTATTTTTTATTTGAAAGCTGGTGCTTTTCGTGTGGTCTTATTTCAGTTTGGTTCAGTTCTGATTGTGGCATTCGATAGATGTTTTTTTTTTAAATTTTGCTTCAGAAAGTAGTAACTCGTTTATTTATACAATACATTTCTGCTTATAAGAGTTATTTTATAAATATTTTTTTTTTTTTAAATTACATGTAAGGGTGGCATTCCACTCGTCCAATATCTTTGTCCAATGTCTTTGTCCAATCTTTGATCAAATTTCTTTGACGGAGGCCCATTCCACTTATCCAATATCTTTGTCAAAGTTTTTTTTTCATGCGTAACCATATTGTCATCAGAAACTTTGATCCAATGTCGGGGTCCCATCCAAGTTTGATGAAATCATCCAATTTCTTTGATCAAATGTATATTGGACAAAGATATTGGATGAGTGGAATACCAAGGTTGGTATTCTACTTATCCAATATCTTTGTCCAATGTTTGATCAAATTTCTTTGACGGAGGCCCATTCCACTTATCCAATATCTTTGTCCAAGTTTTTTTTTTCATGCGTAGCCATATTGATTTAAATGTCAGAATCTTTGATCAAATGTCGGGGTCCCTTCCAAGTTGGATGAAATCATCCAATTTCTTTGATCCAATGTATATTGGATGAGTGGAATTCCACCCTAACATAAATGACCTATTATAGATAGCCAACAATTTCATTCTGTTTATTTAGTTAAACCCTCGAAAAACTTATTATTAACAATAACCCATTTCCCAAAATCCCGGGAAATCGGGAGTCACATCCATGTTTAGCATAACGTTTGAGGTCGTTCACCCCAAATTGCATCCTAGATCCGATCACTGCTAATTATGTACATATATATATGTTTACGTTACGTTATAGTTAGCTTCGTAGAGTTCTTAATTAGTGCTTCTGTGTATTGGGTATTTTTTTCAGATTCTTATAATATGTTTTTTTTAATCGGTTCCTGTTATCTTTCCGGTTCTCTTTTTTTGTTGCATAGATTCTCCACCACCTGTCAGTGAACTAACATTAAACGGAGTGCAGAGGAGTTTGGAAGTTGCCAAGGAAGACACTGATGAGAACGTGAGTCCTTGCAGATTTAACTTTGAATTTTATATGGTCTCAATAATTACCTTGAGCAATATGCTGCTACTTTTTAGAGTGATACATAAATTACAAATACGATACAGCACTCATCGATATATTGAAACTAAACTTTCGTGGGCCACATGAAAACTTATACTAATAATTATACAGTTATACACACATGTTCACTGTCTCTGCGGGTGTCGTGTCCAATGAAGCCACCTGCTGATTATAGACTGAATTATTATTTAGATGCGTGCGTTTTCCCAATCTAACCTACATCTCAATCTACCCACATACATGTATACTTGTATATACTGACAACTCCTCTTTTGAAACAACAAAACTCAAAGCTCGGCAAATGCCCATATATCAGTTAAAAATGACATACGTATTACATTTATTATGAATTAATTATTCAATATTTAATTGCTACGTTATATACATTCTACATTGCTACATTTTTAATTCAACTCTTCCGAATATTCACAAATATTACTTTCTTGTGTTTTGTGTTGTGTTTTATTTTAACTATGGCTGGTCAGTGATGGGTTTAGAGATCAAAAAGTAAAGTATAGAATTGCCACCATAAAACAAAAGGTGATAAACAGAAGATCATTTAAATACTTTAAAAAAATTAACCGCCTTCAGAATTTAGGTAAAATAAAATAGTATGAATACCTAGAAATAATCATTCTAAATTAAATATTAAACAGAGATTATAAATTACGTAATTTTAGTACTTTAAATAAAATCCGTGTAGATATATTTTGAGAGTTAGTTGGGAAGAGCTTTTAAAAAGAAAAGTCATTTCGACAGTAGCAGTTGTTAACATTTTTGTTCTCTAATTCCGTCTCCGACATTAGTATCACGAGCAGTCGCGTGTGCGTCAAGCACATTTAAGTGAATACTGATACAGTTCCATTATTTAAAAGGCATTTTGAATGACACATCTGATAGTCGTATTTGGCAAGTACATATGTGTGATTGAGGTATCGAAATGAAAGAATTTCATTTTTCCAGCCGGACAATTGCAGTACGCCCCAGCCATCTGAGCAAATTGTTACGACTAAGCCTGGTTGTTTGGTAAGTACTATTAAATTAATGCCCTTAAACTGGCAAGTTGGAAACTGTCTAGGGGCGGGTTGCACCAACATACAATTACAGACCGATGTCATCCTGTTTTGCTTACAATCATGTTTTTACGAACACCACTTACGATTGCAGACGGTTTGGTGAAACCCACCCTAAGTTTTCGATGTTGTGTATAATAATTTAAATCAAACTAGGACTACAGTTAAACAATAGATTGACATAACTTGATTGTTTATTTAAAAGGAAAATCAGATTCCATTTGGGACCATACATAGGATACGCCGTGTAATGTAGACTGATTTTTTATTTTGTTCCTGCTGACATTCGATCTTTATAGCTTCTGCCCGCGACATCACGTATACTGGTTAATTGTAAGGTGTTAGTTATAAGTAAGTCATAATGCAACCTTGCTGTTTTTATAGATTTAATTTACGTGCTTATTGAATAAAACAGTTACCCCCTTATTCATAAAAATTAACAAACCTCTGTTAACTAATAGTTGTTTTGTCCCTTTGTCACAAACATAAATGTCAAAGTGACAGAAAAGGACAAACCAACTTTAGCGGCTTGGTAACTAATAGTGCCTTGATCTACGTTTATGAATAAAGGGGTTAGTCTTTAATCAGCATTCGCTCGTTTAATTACTCCTCCGACCTCCCGCTCCACATAATCGCTCTAAAGGATTAATAAAACGTCTACACAAAAACGAATGGCAGTTATGCTATTAGAGCAAATACATTTGCCACATACTGGTAGGTCTTCTTCCGTGGAGCTTTCACTCCCTTTTTATATTTATAAGGGACGATTTCCGGTATAATAATTATCCTATTTGCTTCCCAGGGTCGCAAACTATCTACATACTCGTACTAAATTTCATGTCAATTGGTTCAGCGGTTTACTTTCGTTATATTATGTACACCGCGGGCCCTAATAACTAGAAAGATTTTAACTACGTATTTTTGACGAAACTAGGAGTAAATAATGCAAAATTAACATGGGTCCAATTATTTGTCTTAATTAAATTACTAATTCAGTGCAAAATAATACAATTTAATCGACTGCACTGCGCCATATTTGACGTTGATCGGCCTGTGATCGTAGGTTGGTGCAACCGACCCTTAATGTCTCTTAAATTATGAGTTTTTGGACTACATGTTATACCACATTATATACTCTAATTAGGCTCTAGAATCATTGGTTTAAATCTTTCGGGTTATGAGGGCTCAAGGGTATATATTGTACTATGATATAAATAGGAGGTGCCTGCCTACTTTACTTAATATAATAGCATGTGTCTGTTTATTTCTTCAATAAAAAAAAACATAAAACGAAATACGGACTAGCGGACTTGCCAGACCCTAGTCCTGTCCCATAGTTGCGTCACCCACTGGGTACAATTATGAATTGATGTATCTAAACTATATAGGGAATAAATACGAAGTGCAAAAATAGACGCGGGCGTTTCATTCAAATACGATGGTGAATACCAGGTGTAGAGTTAGTCCTGCTCACGTCTCCCGTATCACCCTGTATATATTAAGAGGTGCTTGTTCACAGGAAGGGTTTTCGTGCGTGATATCGATGCATGACGGTGTGGTGTTGTACATGTCGTCTTCGCTCACCGCAACGCTCGGATTCCCTAAGGACATGTGGATAGGGAGGTCTTTTATCGACTTTGTCCACCCGTTGGTGAGTACATTACACTATCCTTATATTATAGTACAGAAGATTACGAACAGAGAACAATATGGAATCACAGTTTAAAAAGTACAGCCGGCAATAAAAGCAAGTACCGAAAATATTGTTTTCCGAAACTTATTTTACTATCATTTATGTACACTACCGTCAAAAAGTTTAGGACCGAACACAATTTTTAGTTTAATTTTCATAAATTATTACGCAAACCAAACAAGGCAAACAGATTGAAATGGGCTATTTCTCACAAGGATTGGTCTTTTGCAAACTGGTTGAGAGTACTACGGACAGATGAATCAAAATTGAGTGGATAATCAACCAATATTGATTATTTGCGTATTAGTGGTAGCCGTACTACAAGCCCGATTTCAGAGAAATACTGCAAATCGATGTACAGTTTAGCCGTTTGGCACACGCATACTAGAAGTCAAAACAAAATTTTTGAACCGCAGTTCCTAAAAAAAATTCCCTTAGGGGGGAGTAATGAGACATTTTAATTTATGTATGAAATTTTTTTTTTTAGAAACCTATTGTGTGTAGTATCATATGAAATGGCTTTTTATAAAATATACCACACCATTACATTTCATCCATATTTTTTTAATTAAAACAAAAATAATTTTCGAAACATAACAAGTTTGGGCTCATCCAGACACGATATGGCAGATTATTTTAAAATACAGTATACCACAAATAATACGTGATATCCTCATATGTAACCTCAAAAAAGCAATTTTGATAATAATTTCACTTAAGTATTTTATTTCTTATTTTCAATATTACAAAGTGACACAGTTCTACTTCAATACCTATTTTACGTGACTTATGGAACTGTAGTGCAGATACGGTACATACCATATCAGCCCTGGGACGTCCACTGCTGGACATAGGCCTCCCCCAATTTCATGGGGGGTAAATGCCATAATCGCCACGCTTGGCATGCGGGTTGGCGATCGCAGTATGTCCACCGCACTCTAGGAATGCTGCTGCCCATTCCCCGGTGGTCTTGGTCGTAGTTTTAGGACATACCCGGGTCCGGGTCCGGGATACGGTACATATTAACCATAAAATGATACGTAGTATCCATATATCCAACGGGAAATACCTCTTTAACCCTTTAATTGCGCCTTTTCATCAGTTGGTATAGTTTGTTTAGTTTTTGACATAACATATCAAGGTTGGATGGACTCCTTCAGATACGATATACCCAACTAATTAGGTTAAATATCAAGATATGACGTATCACAAATGATACGTTATATCTTGATATCTAACCCCAAGAAAGCAATTTTGAAAATAATTTCATTTAGTATTTTTATTTTTTATGTGTATAATTTTTCAATATCCCTTTACACCCGAGAAATCGCGATTGAGATAAATTAAAATGAACTTTAATGACACTGTTAAAAAAATTATAATTCAATGTAATTAAGGGCTCACAATCGCTTCAGTCCGGGTGTAAAGGGATATTACAAAGTAGCACAGTTCTACTCGAATTGTATTAAACTGTGCTGTATTGTTCATTATTGGTGTTATCTAAGTGATAATAACGATCAAAAACGATAAATTCTTTGCCTCCCTCATCGCCCCCGACCGTCCATCAAGTTCTGAGTTCCGATCGCGAGTTGCATTTAGTTAGGTAGTAAATGTGCTAGGTACTTAAACGTACAACATGAATCGTAAAAATACTAAATACTTATACCTAACCCTGTGTATTAGTAGGCAGGTATAGAGAAAATTGATACATATCTTACAATTTATTTTAAACTTGCTATGTGTATAATACGAAGTTAGGAACACGTGATGCGCTGCCGACTGTAATATACATACACGTCAGAAGTAACCGCTGTGATCGACCGTAAGCTAAATGCAGCTCTCGATCGGAACTCAGATCTTGAGGGAGACAAAGAATTTATCGTTTTTGATCGTTATTATCACTTAGATAACATCAATAATAAACAATACAGCACAGTTTAATACAAATCGAGTATAACTGTGCCACTTTGTAATATTGAAAAATTATACACATAAAAAATAAAAATACTAAATGAAATTATTTTCAAAATTGCTTTCTTGGGGTTAGATATCAAGATATAACGTATCATTTGTGATACGTCATATCTTGATATCTAACCTAATTAGTTGGGTATATCGTATCTGATGGAGTCCAACCTTGATATTTTATATCCAAAGCTAAACAAACTATACCAACTGTTAAAAAGGCGCAGTTAAAGGGTTAAAGAGGTATTTCCCGTTGGATATATGGATACTACGTATCATTTTATGGTTAATATGTACCGTATCTGCACTACAGTTCCATAAGTCACGTAAAATAGGTATTGAAGTAGAACTGTGTCACTTTGTAATATAGAAAAAAAAAATAGTGAAATTATTTTCAAAATTGCTTTTTTGAGGTTACATATGAGGATATCACGTATCATTTGTGGTATACTGTATTTTTAAAAAATCTGCCATATCGTGTCTGGATGAGCCCAAACTTGTTATGTTTCGAAAATTATTTTTGTTTTAATTAAAAAAATATGGCTGAAATGTAATGATGTGGTATATTTTTAGAATCGCCTTAAAAAGCCCTTTCATACGGATAGGTTTCTGAAAAAAAAATCCGTACAAAAAGTAAAATGTCTCATTATTCCCCCCATAAGGGAAATTTTTTTAGGAGCTGCGGTTCAAAAATTTTGTTTCGACCTCTAGTATGCGTGTGCCAAACGGCTAAACTGTACATCGATTAGCAGTTTTTTTTAGCGTACAGCTTACACTATATTTTGTGTTTGGTCTTAAACTTTCTGACGGTAGTGTATATTTAACCTGTGGGAAGAAATAGTGCGGCAGCAACAGCGCAATAGTATGCATGATGGTAAATCATCTACAGCCAACCAGGAATTAAAACATTTCGCGTGGACAAACTTGTCTTTGGTTATTCATTTGTAATTATGGGTGTCTCAAAAATCACGCTTGACTTGGATTAAAAAAACAAATATTCTCAGTTATTTTTTTATGACCATGGCTCTTCTGGCAAATACAAATACTGCTGTCAAATTTTATACTGCATACTTATTAATCAATAACAAAATTACGGATTAACCTTAATCCATAATTTTAAAAGGAAAAGCACCTGCGTTTGCTCTCAAATCTAGCGGATTTTTGGGACATTCTGTATGTGAATGATGACTTCGTCTTACAGGATCACAATACGTTTGCCTCGCAAATCACAAGTGGTCTGGTGGTTCCGAAGAAAGTAAATGGTATGCTCGACGCAGGTAATTCCTAATTACTAGCAATTGTGATGATCGTTGTAACACTGTTTTTGGTCTAGCCCATTCAGTTCGCATCACTGTACCGATACGCTCAATTTTGCTCTAAATAGGGTTGACTTGTCGGCGTAGTAGGCAACCCTCAGCGTTTTGAAAGAGGCACTGAATATAAAGAGTAAAAAAAGTAAAGTAGTATATTAATTAAACGCCTATGCGCTATGATTGCGCTATAGCTCAATCTCGCAGCCTATGTATATTTCGACGAGTTCGAAAAATAATAAAGTAAACATTTATTATATCGCTTGTGGTAACGTTCACCTTGTTGCCACCCTCGACATTCGCCAATTTTTATATCAAATATTTATGGTATATTTGTTAGTTAATCAGTTCAGATATGAGAACTGTAGTTTTATTCATATTAATTATTATAAGTACCTCTCTTTTTCATCCCTTTTGAGCATGATTTCCGCATTCGCTAAATCCCAAATCCTTCTTTAAGACTAAAACTGCATTTGGAAATGTAATAAAAATAAATAATTGCTTTCGTATATAATTTAAGTGTGGCTTTGAAGCGAAAGGCAAGTTCAAGTGTGTACCCTTATCTTTACTCAGCAACATCGGCCGGCAACTCCGCGTCGACCATATTCTGCCGCATCAGGAGGTACAGAGCGCTGGCGACGGGGTTCAACGTCAAGGAGAAGACTCTTGCCTTCATGCCGTTCTTGTTGAAGATGTCATTCAAGAACGTGTACGAAGAGAGAGGTTCCGTCATTTACCTAGTTATACAAGCCACGCCGGTGTATTCAGCGTTTAAAAGTGAGTGGAATTGTAAAGTTTATTTAAGAATTGTACAAGGGATTTCATAATCGGTATTAATAATGGTAGACCACTGCTGGCCATAGGCCTCCCCCAAATTCACGGGGTGTAAATGCCATAATCGCCACGCTTCGCATGCGGGATGGCGATCGCTGTATCTCCACCGCACTCCAGGGATGCTGCTGCCCATCCCCCGGAAATATATATAAAATTCTCTAATTTAATGTTGATTAGTGTCCTGGTTGACCACATTAAAACAATATCATGATATAACTTTTTCAGTTTTTCAGACTACTTTCTGTCATCTTTCTCAGCGCCAAGCACGAATTATATAGGTCCTATCCCCAGTACGAGTAATACTGCTCACTCTGTAGCTTTATTGACAAACATTGAAGTTAATTCGGATTTGGTTAAAACATTCTACTTAAACTTGACCCATCTAAGTCAGCTGGTCCTCATGATCTACCGGCCCAGTTTCTAATAAATTGTGCAGAAAGCCTGGCAACTCCTAATTCTTTATTATTTAAGCGGACTTCTCTGAATGTTCAGTTCCAACACTGTGGAAGTCCGCCTTTATCACACCTGTCCATAAAAAGGACCAAAAACGGATATTGAAAATTATAGACCGATTACCAAATTATGTATTTTATCAAAAACATTACAAAAAATCGTATATAACCAGGTTTACTGCGCTTTGCAAAATTTAATTAGCCACAGTCAACACGGTTTCTTACAGCGTCGTTCCACGGTATCCAACCTTGTTCTCCTTAATGATTATGTCACAAGTGAGATGGATAATCTGGTTGTCGTAATCTACACTGATTATAGTAAGGCTTTTGACCGAATTGACCATGCTATCTTATTATCTAAGTTATACGACATTGGAATTTGTGGAGATTTACTGAGATTGTTTTCTTCATATATTGACAATAGGTCCCAGGCTGTTGAAGTTAATAATTACATCTTGGGGTGGGTAACTGTTCCAAGCGTCGTACCTCAGGGTTCTTTGCTTGGCCCATTGCTTTTCAACATTTTTATAAATGACATCAGCGAATGCTTTATTTACTCTAAACTTCTTTGTTTTGCTGATGACATGAAGATATTTGGGAAAGTAAAATCGAGCCACGACTCCGTATTGATTCAGTCTGATCTCGCGCGTCTTGATGAGTATTGTCAGATAAATAAGTTGGATTTGAATCCAACGAAATGTTTCTGTCTGTCATTCTCTCAGAAACGTAAGTTAATTCCCACTGCTTACAAGCTTAAGGGGGAATCTTTGAACAAAGTCAAATCTAGGAGCGACTTGGAAGTAACTCATGATTCCAAACTTTTATTTGACACCCATATTGATGCCATTGTAGGAGGTGCCTTAAAATGCTGGGTTTCATAATGCGTAGTTCTGTTTATTTCACTCAGGCTAAAACATTAAAGATTCTGTTTTGTTCACTGGTTCGTAGTAAACTCGAATATGCGTCTCAGATTTGGAATCCTTGTTATAAAATTTGACAGGCTCGAGCGTGTTCAGATGAAGTTAGTTAAATATTTGTGTTATAAAATAAGGCGCCCCTACAATTTAAGCAATTATTTGACAATTTGTAAGGCACACCACCTGGTCCCGTTGTATAAGCGTCGGGAAATAACAAATATTATTTTCCTTCTGAAAATAACTACTGGCGCCATCGATTGTCCCGAACTGCTAAAGGAACTCTCATTTGTTACTCCTACGCGATCCAAAAGATACTTTCCTCCTATTTCATTGAAGCGTACATCATCCAAATATAGGCAAAACAGTTTCCTTAACCGGGCTAGTCGAAACCTGAACAATTTGGCGAGAGAGCTTGATATCGATATATTTAATTGTGTTATTCCTTCCGTGAGGCGAAAACTAGTGAGCACGTATTTTGTTTAAGTGATTTCTCTTCTTCTCTTTTCCTTTTTAAATAAATACAGACTGTACTTTGGAATAACCAGGTTCCAATCTTTTATACTGTATTAAATTGGGCTAACTCCTGCAAGTGTGCTTTGTTGCACTGTTGTACATTGTGTGTGTTGCCTAAGCGTATATGTTTTTTTCTTATGTAATATCTAAACGTGAGTTCCTGTAATTGGCTCTGTATGACTATTTCAGCTGCAATATTGTAATTATAGCTGTTGGTTCTCCTTATATAAATAAATAAATAAATAAACACTATCAGATTGATTAATAATAATAATAATAAATCTTTATTTCGGACATTACATCATCCATACTTGTTAGTATTTTGCTTAACCTAGGTATTAGTAGAGTACACAATATATTACATTACTTATACCTATAATAAATTATCGCTACAGTTCGCATCAAAGCAAATACAACTTAATAGTATGTATTTACTTTGACGCAAACCGCGCGACGGCCTTAATTTGCGCGACCCCGATTAATACCGGTTAGTAAAACATTTGGATCCCCCCTCATATTTTACTAATTCGGTTCCTATTGTTGGCTCTAACCTTTTTTCCTGTACTGACTCAATGCTTAGTAAGTATTGAGGACACAATTCATTGACAATTTATATGTGAAACTTACAATACCCCTCTTTTGCGTTGCGCGTCGGGGGTTGAAAATAATTTGTGTAGCTGCATAAGTAGGTATACATATATGTCTATATTTTTATTTTATTTTTACTGCCATAACATGATAGTGACACAAAGAAAACGAACAAAGGAATCCTAATATACAGGTCTTGAACTTTTCGTACCGATGCACGATGATGTAAAATTGCATATAGCATGATTCCAATTGGCGTTATAGTGATTATCAATCTTTAATCATCAATCATTTAATCATGCATTTATAACGGTCGTTTTTCAAATACGGCCTAGAAGATTATGAAGGATTTCTATTTCTATTTAGAATTTTAAATTATTAGCAGGTGAAGAACTAATATTCTATCAAGTTTTATAACAGGTTATAGGAATCTAAATATGAACGTAAAACTATGCATTTATAATGGTACTTTTTCAAAACGTCCCTTTTGAAAAAATACCATCATAAATGCATGATTAAATGATTGATGATTAAAGATTGATAATAACTATAACACCAATTGGAATCATCATGTATGCAGAGTGACGTCAATTTTACGTCATCATCATGAAAAGTTCTAGCCCTGCATACTTTTAAAAACTAGGTACTTATTTAATAACAGCAGCTCATATGTAAGCACGTTGGCCAGGTGTGCCAACATGGTTACATATGAGCTGCTGTTATTAAATCGCCGGTTTTCTGGCCGGACTGTTTTTGTTTAGGGATCATCAATATGTGTAGGGGGATCGTCATCTACAATAGTTTAATTTTTTTACGGAAAAACGATTGCTTAAGATGTACACATACAAATATATCCAAGTGGCAATTATTATTATTAATTCATTAAATAATAAATATTGGGGGACACTTACACAAATCGACCTAGTCCCAAACATTTGTTAACATAATTCTTAAAATAAACTCATATTAATTGAATACAAAGTCCCAAAATCAATCAATTTTATAGAAGCGTGGGTGGTAAAGGTTTTTCTAGCCAATGCTCAATTTTTTTCAATAACTTCTTATGCCTAGGCTCGTCAAGTCGTCATGCGCAACTTCCAACCTTTTTAACCGACTTCAAAATTTCAAAAGAGGTTATCAATTCGGTTGTATGTTTTTTTTTTGTTTTTTTTTTTTTTTTTTTATGTTTGTTAGTCCATAACTCCGTCATTTCTTAACCGATTTGGAAAATTCTTTTTTTGATTGTAAGTATATATATCCAAGTTGGTCCCGTTTTTGTCAAAACGCAGTTCTGATGATGGGATCCATGAGAAATTGAGGGAACTTCTCAAATTTTCAAGGCAAACATATAGTAATTTTTGTGTTTTTATCAACAAGTCAAGCATTTTCATCCAAAAATGTGACATTGGATGAAGTGGAACTGCTGATGATGATCAGAACAGAACTCTTTAACGACAAAAAGTTCACGTTTGGCGATTTGTCCTCCTAGCTGTGTTTGTTAAGCAAGTTCTATTTTCACGATTAATTTTTGTCAAGCTTGATTTCTGATGATGGGATCCATGAGGAATTGAGGGAAATCCTCAAATCTTAAAGGCAAACATATAGTGATTTTTGTGTTTTTATCAACAAATCGAGCATTTTCATACCAAAATGTGACATTTGATGAAGTGGAACTGATGATGATGATCAGAACAGAACTCTTCAACGACGAAAAGTTCACGTTTGGCGATTTGTCCTCCTAGCTGCGTTTGTTAAGCAAGTTCTATTTTCACGATTAATTTTTGTCATGCTCGATTTTTGATGATGGTATCCATGAGGAATTGAGGGAACTCCTCAAATTTTAAAGGCAAACATATAGTGATTTTTGTGTTTTTATCAACAAATCGAGCATTATCATACAAAAATGTGACATTTGATGAAGTGGAACTGCTGATGATGATCAGAACAGAACTCTTCAACGACGAAAAGTTCACGTTTGGCGATTTGTCCTCCTAGCTGCGTTTGTTAAGCAAGTTCTATTTTCACGATTAATTTTTGTCATGCTCGATTTTTGATGATGGTATCCATGAGGAATTGAGGGAACTCCTCAAATTTTAAAGGCAAACATATAGTGATTTTAGTATTTTCATGAACTAATCAAGCATTTTCATTCATAAAAGTGACATTTGATGAAGTGGAACTGCTTATGATGATCAGAACGGAACTCTTCAACGACGCGTAGTTCACGTTTGGCGATTTGTTCTCTTCGTTTTGTTTGTCAAGCAAACAAGGTTTTTTCATGATTCCATGAGGAATTGAGGGTACTTAGTCTTCTACCATTATAAACATACATTATAGCCATTTTTATTTTATTGTATATCTATCTAAGAGTGCACCATCTAAGTATAATAATCTTTTACCGGCCTCCCCCATTGAAGTCGGTTTTTTTTTCTTAAAAATTATTCAATGGAAACGTTCTATTTTAGCTCCCAACGAGCTAACCGAGGATGCGGTACCTTTCGTAATGCGGCATGTGGCTAACGGGAACGTGGAATACATCGACAACGAGGCGGTCCCGCTGTTGGGCTACTTGCCCCAGGACATCACCAGCAAAGACGTGCTGAAGTTGTACCACCCCAAGGACCTGCCTTACGTGCGGCACGTTTACGAGACTATGGTGAAGCATGGGAAATTACCTCGTTCCAAGCCGTACAGGTGACAACCATTCTGTACAACTTTTTGAAGTATTTCATATACTAGGCTCCATTTCATTGTACTGTCGATACTATAATGGACGATTCACATCAAACGCCCGGAGTCGGCGCGCACCCCACTAGAGTCAAAGGAATTTGAACCCTCCGTACAGAAGTTAGATTTCATATTTGAATGGGTTGCGAGCAGTCAGTCGGCTGCCGCCGGCTCTGTAGGTGTCGTTTGGATACGGAGTCTAGCCTCTGTGTTGGCGATGTGCTCATTATTATTGATATGTAACCTACATTTATTCTTTAAATAAGATGTTATGCAAAAATGTATGTACCTTAATGTACGGACTTAATGTAAGAAGTATAAGTAGTAAACGCCCATATTTAATACAACCCGTTACTATGCAAGGGCACGCAGTCGTCTAACCGCAAGCCTAATCGCACACCCTGCTGTGACATTTGTTTTATAATATTTTTACCGTGAAATATACCTAGTCTTATACGTGTTGGTTTTCTTCCTCGCTGAACCCCGTAGTCTACAAAGTGGTCTTCAAACTAGATTCATCCAAGATCGAAACGCGGAGAGCGAAAGCGCGTCGTGAAGAACAGGAGAGGAAGATTCTAGAAGACGAACAAAGGATGTCCAATAACAGTGGGAAGAGTGAGGCACCTAATTGTCAAGATTCCACAGCCAAGTTGAAAATGATAATGCAAAATCCGTTACAATGTGCTCACAGATTCCTAGCCAACACAAATAAAGTTGAGGGTAGCATTAAGTCGAAACCAACGGTGTCCGGAATTCACAAAAATGTGAAATATACCTAGTCTTCTAAATACGTGTTGGTTTTCTTCCTCGCTGAACCCCGTCGTCTACATACTGTATGGAGGGTTCGAATTCCTTTGACTCTGGTGGCGTGCGCTTCGACTCCGGCCGTTTGGTGTGAATTGTCCATAAGATACATAAAATGAGAGTCATTCATTTCCACAACAAATGTATTCTTGAATCGAATGTCATATGAAAAAGTTCTACGGGTTGTCCATTTCGGGCGCACAGTAGTAAATTGACGCATTAAAAACACGAGTAAAGAGATAGCGAAATGCTTGCTGCGAATTCACATTTTTTTGTGTTTCAGACTAATGGCACAGAATGGGGACTACCTTAAGCTGGAAACGGAGTGGTCGTCTTTTATAAATCCGTGGTCGCGAAAACTTGAATTTGTTATAGGAAAACACTATGTTGTTGAGGTATGTTACCTATAATAAAATAGGTATGGTATAATTAATTAACTAGTGCCACCCGGTTCCATGCACGAATTACCATCGTAATTGTTATTTTATTTAGTTATCGCATGGTAGTTAATTCGAACCGTGCGATCTTCGAGTACCTAAACCGTAGGTTTGCCAGTTTTTTGCACGTTTAGCGCCACCCAGGGGTCACGTGTAGGGTAACGGTGGTTACTCCCTACGGACGTGGTACAAAATCGACCCCCCTTGTCAACTGAGTGAGCAACTTGCCTTAAGACTGCTGTCATAGACAGCAGCCGGGATCAACGGCTTACCGTGCCTTCCAAAGCACGGGATCGCTCAGTTAGTAACCGCTCAAAGCTGTCACCCGTCCAAGAACTACTAATAATTAAGGCTATACCTACTCAAAATATGTATTATACTAACCATCTACGAGAAATATAAGATTTGTCATTTATCATCACACGTTCAATCTTTAACATAACAATGCATTTTATAGGTATAGACTATATATTTTAAGTATTTCTAACTTCGGATCTTGTCACAGTCAATGCACATGATGCCATAATACAAAAAAGGAAACTAATATAACTAGGTTTAAAGGGAGGTTTATCTTAATATAAAAGGATAATTTTGTTATTGACAAATAGCATAAAATTTGTACATAGTTAAGGACTTAATTATGCGTACATTTTAATTGATTCCTTTGTGTTACGAAAGTAACCCATATGCATTGTATGACTAATTTTCGTAACACAAAAGAATCAATTAAAATGTAGACATAATTAAGACCTTAACTATGTACACTTTTTTTTGCAATTCACCCTTATACGAGGCCAAAGTGACAGTACCATTATGAAACTATGGTTATTTACAGGGCCCAATCAATCCGGATGTTTTCGAACCACCACCTTCAGCCAAGAATACTAAGGTTCCTGACCAAGATAACATCGAAATCCAAGGCCTTAGAGATAGTATCGTAAAGATTTTGAACGAGGTAAGCAACAAAACTTCTAGACAAAAAAAAAACGAATTCGGTTCTATAATATTTATCCTGTATGAGTTGGTATCCAGTCTTTCTTCTGGACACATTCAACGAATACTTTTGTTGCCTAATTTGGGCGCTGGACATGCAGGTATGTAAACGGCCTCAGCGACGTCTATGATCGGTACATAATTTATTTTAAATTAAGAGCTTTAATATGGGACCCTCTTATGTCGGCCTATTTAGCCTAGCTGGGGGTCCTGGGTTCGAATCCCGGTAAAGGATTTTGCTTCTGTGGTGAGCGAAAACATTTCTTCCTGAGGCGGATGTTTTCTTTGTATTTAAGTATTATATGTGCCTATTCAATTGCAGTACTGTGTCCCATAATCGAGGTGTGCAATAAAGAGTATTTGTATTGTATTGCACTCAATGTCGTCTGGTACCCATAACACAAGCCTTATTAAGCTTACTATGGGACTAGTTCCATTTGTGTAAAAAATTGTCCCTTTATATTTATTTAAGGTCGAGAGGTTAAACTGAACTTTATTATTGTCTACAAGACAGCTAGTTTTTTTCCTGATTTTGACCCTGGTTCAAGAGAATGACATTGCGTTTGTTGTAGGTTCCAACAAGACCTGCGGAACAGGTCAAGCAACTAATGACTAAGCGGTGTCAGGACCTCGCTTATTTTATGGAAAGTCTAATAGAGGAACAGCCAAAGGCGGACGATGAGTTGCGGATAGAAATACAAGAGAACGACAACAGCTATTACGTGAGTTTATAAATTGTAATTTGTATTACCGTGAGAAGCCTATTTTGATCGCGTTTGACGAGAAAGACACGCATGCTTGTAAATTTGTACGCATTGAGACTCAGAGGGAGGATGGTGAGTTTTTATGAATCAGTACATATTCGAATCGGCTACTTGACTATTTTTTTAATGGTATAATTCGCACCAGTTTTTAGAGAGGATAAAGTGTACATGCGTACATTTAGTACCCAAATGATGGAAAAGATATGTCAAGCAACCAATGAGAAATACTTGCGTAATTTGTAATGGTTCTTTCCCATACTGAGGTTTGATGGTTATTATTCAGGAGCGTGATTCCGTGATGTTGGGAGGAATATCGCCACACCACGATTTTGGCAATGACAGTAAATCTAGCACTGGGACTCTCCTGAGCTACAACCAAATAAATTACAACATCAACTTAAAACGGTAAGCTCGAAGAATTTTTTTTTCTACTTGTCAGCTCATGCAAGCCATGTCAGCTCAAGAAGATTGCAATGCGTGAAGCATAACACTTACTCGCGCTAATTCCAACCCTGACACACAAATATATCAAATGCCCTCACTATTACAAGTATTATCACTTTTTTTCCCTTCCTCGAAGAGAGTCTTCCACCTGTGACTCAATAGAGAAAAGATATCCTTCGATTAGTATTAAACAGCGGTACACGATTAAGAAAATATATGACTGGTATTTACGTCGATAAAAATATATCGATAAGTACCAGGATTATGATACCAGACCAGGATCAGTTGGATCACCTTGTACTACCAAACTGATCTTATTAACTATAATATCTTTAAACGAGCAGTTATTGTTTATATATTTATTTATTTGTTTCGGGGTTCTCGGAAGATGGCTCCAGCGATTTCGATGTAATTTACAATTCGGGGGTAAACGGGGGCCACAAATCCATCCAGCTAGGTTTCAGCTTCGGGAAATATTCTCCAGGGAAACACGAGCTAAGCTTGGTCGCCCAGGTGGTTATATTTCTTAATTGCTCTTGGACGACGATGGCCATTTCTTATCAAGTCCTGTCTACTCGCTTGCCTCTTGGTATACATACACAGCAATATTAAACTTAAAAATATTTATAAAAACAGAATATCTTTTAATATTCTTTGTCAGAATATGTTTGGCGCGACTGAATCCAAAATATGTTTGGAAGCATTCATATCTCGTTGTTATATACAATTGATACTACACGTACACAGTATAAACATCGAAAATCTACTTGAAAATTTCGGTTTTCCCTAGGTATTTCGACAGTCACCCGGAGGCGTTCGGCGAAGATGGTGAGAACATTACAGACACGACCATGGTTCCAGTTAATGGACATATTTATACTCGGTGAGTTTTATATCGAGTTAATAAAGATAAAATGCATCATTAGTACCGCCAGCATCAAAATGCATATGAAGAGGTCAAAAGTATAGCTACGCATATGAAGAGTTCAAAAGCTCTTATTCCCTTATAATAAACACTTTTGAAGTTTCTAAATGCGTAGCTGTTTTTGATGCTGACTGTACACCTCTATTACTAACTAGTTTTAGTTTCAGCTGTTATATTAAACATTAATTTAATTACAAATTGGATGTTGTATATTTACGAGTATGTACACAGTTTTTTGTTATTCTACCTGCAGGCGTATGATGGTTGCTATTTTGTCACTTAGCGTCGTGGATAAGACATTCGTCACGTGCTGACAAATATATGAGTGCGAGAGTGACGGGCATCCTTATCCACAACAATATGTGATCGAATAAAAAAATAGTGTTATAAGACAAAGGTGTGGAATAGATGATGACGTAGTGACTAGGATTGAAAAAGGTATGCTTCGGTGGTTTGGGCATGTTGAGAGCATGTGTGAAAGAAGACGGACTAAGAGGATTTACGTTCAGAAGATGGATGGAAGGGTTGCAAGTGGGCGACCAAGGCAAGGGAATCTTGATCATATTTCTACGATACTGAAAAAGGCCAAGTAGTACCCGCAACCGACGAACATATATGAGGAGATGTATGGATGTCTTTGAAGCGAAGTATGTAAGGACCATGGTTTTTGGCATTATCTGGTCTCTGCCTACCCCAAAGGGATACGGGCGTGAGTATATGTATATGTATTCGACCAAAAAAAATCAAAAATTGAAAATGCTCATTTACGTTATAAAGCAGTCAAGGCATTCAGACAAACGCACGAACAACATGGCGTAGTAAAACTAATCATTTGAGTGTGATTGAGAATTCCAAATGCATGGACAAATTGTGTCGATATGTATCAGCACCAGTTCGTGTCATTAAGACCAAACAAAATGAGTTTAATCCGCGAATAGACCTTGTATTATATTATAGCGTTTAGTTATAGTGAGATACTGGAATATAAGTAACTATACGTTCAAGTTTGGTGTAATAGACGTTCGCAATATGTGGTAAAAATTACGTATATTCCAATATAAACTTGCACGATTTTCAAACATTATCGTCGGTGAACGGAACTTAGTCGCGTCCAACTGAAATTTATTCACCTTTTTTGAGGTTTGCCCGACGTTTCGAATGTATCACAAATCCGTTGCACCAAATTTCGCTTGTACCCGATAAAGTCTCGTTTACCAATAATAACGTACAATCCTGGTCAGATAGTAGTAGGATCAAGGTTTCATTTTTGGTGGAATAAAATTATTTTGATATGTAATGTCAGTTATATATAAGTTTTTGAGTACAAAAACATATAACCTACCTAAAGTAAAACTAATTACAGTAAAATTAAAACTAAGTAGAAATCTAAAAATATGATAGTTATGTTATGACAATGGTTTTCTTTAGGGAATGTATGTCGCCAATGGCCCAGTTCTCCGGTGATTCAGTGGATATAACGTCGGTGGAGTCGGCATGTCCCTCGTGCGTAGACGAGTACGCTGTGGCGCTGCCAAACGAGTATCAAAAAATAAGGCTCACGGAATCGATCTTGACCAAGTAAATTACCCTCTATTATATTTACTTCCATTAATAATTGATAATTGTACATTTATTTCATTATTATTTACTAGTCACCGACTATGATTAGGTCAGTCGGCTTCCAAAACAGGTATCCGAGAGTGGAATTCCACTACTTCTTATCTCTCGGCCTTATCTTTTACCATAGTTTTTAACCAAAAATATCCTATGTCGTACCTTCACCCTCTTACAGATATACCATAATCTTAACACTTAGGCTGGGTTGCACCAAACCGTCTGTAATTGTAAGCTGTGTTCGTTAAAATTTCAATGTATGGAAAGCTTAACAAGTTGCTATGGGATGCTAGCTGCCGGCGCCATATTTAACGTTGATCAGTCTGTGATCGTAAGTCGGTGCAACCCAACCTTAATGTGAGAAAGTGAGTTATTGTGTGTTTTAAATATGGAGATTTAAGGAAAAGGGTCTAACATTATGCGTATTCTACAGACACAATTCGGTAATGGAAAAGATTATCGTGAAGAAACATCGGGAAACTCGACCAACTAAAAAAGAAGATAGAGAGAAGTTGTGCAACGAGACTAAGCAGAAGAAAAGAGATCATCTGGTGCGATGCAACGCTTCCTTTGTGCCAACAACAGCCGCGAGCTCAGTCATGGCCGAACCAACGGTTAGTCAGGCTTAATTAATAGACACGACGATTGCACTACATTTAATTAAAGAAATATATTTAAGGCTCCATTCATGAAAAGCTGAGATTCTATAGAGTTTTGAAACTGTCCCGAAAGCAGTAGGAAATATTCACCTTTTCATTGAAAATGATATACGTCTTTCGATAAGTTTCTCCTTTCCTTCCTTGTTGGTTTTTTTACTAGTAAGCTGTTAGCCACAAAATTAGGAACGGACTTATGCAAATAAGTAATTAAAGCTTTTAATTTCCTAGAAAAACATAACGTCAAATATCTGCCTAACCTAACCTAATGCTTTTTCCTTACCAAAGTACGAAAGGACTGAGGCCTAAATGGCGATTAGAAATAAGCTTACAGCAACAATCAAACAACAGATACAATCTATCGGACCATTCTTAGAGAAAAGTTTTTAGGTCCCACTATATGGTTACTATTTGATACTGGCGTTTCGCGTCAACACTCGGAGTACATAGTTTGGTGTTCATTCCAGTCGCACGGTTTGAAACGACCCTCGAAGCACGCGGACGCTCAGCCAACCGTGCACAAGCAGCACTGTGCGTCGTCACGCCAAATGCGCAGGCACCAACCCTCAGGCTCCTCCACCCAGCAGCCTGCAGCTCGTGAGTCCGCTTTCCACTTTTGGCTTATTTCTAATGCTAAGATTTGAGCGACTGCCATTATGAGGTTTTTTGGAGCCCGACATGGCCTTTTCATAATAACACCACCACCATATTAGCCGAAGGTCGTCCACTGCCGGATATAGGCCTCCCCCAATCTCAGGGGGAAATACTGAAAGTGAAACTTACTCGATGACGCGTAGGTTGACGTTACATAGACTTGATATGTAATATCAAGTTAATTGCGGCGAAAAAGGTTAAAATGTCTGGTTATCTAAATCTGGCTCAAGAGCCATGTGCAGAGGGAGACTTGTACCCCCATTCTTAAACGGTCTACGAAACCTATTTCAGTTGAAATGGCTTTTAAGTTACCTATCAATCTACCGTTTGTGTTTGTAAGAAAGAGATAATACCTATTTTCACTAACAGAGCTTTGTTTAGAGTAGGTTGCACCAAACCATCGGTATTAGCGGTGTTCGATAAAATCTGTTGTACGGAAAGTTGGACAAGTTTCTGTGGGATAATAGCAGCCGATATTTAACGTTGAGCGGTCTGTACAGATGTAGTGAATAATCCTGTCCCATCGGGAAAACTCGGAATACGCCTCGACCCGAAGTGGCCATCAATTATCGTATTAAATGATTCACAAGTTCATGTCTGTTAATGTGAAAATTTATTAGCCAATGTCAAACATTGATGCCACGAATAGCCAATGTCATAATGAAAACTGGTAGTATTTTGTTTTTAGGCATGGCATATGTTAAATAATACTGCAGCTAGCGACGCATCGCCTGACCAAGTCCTCCAAGACTATGCATGTGCTAGGTCCCAAAATCTATAATGCTTTACCTAATGACATTAAAATAATAGAGAGCGCACATACATTTAAAAATAAATTGAAAAAATGGCTTATTGGCAAAGCTTTCTATAATTTAACTGAATTATATGACATTAAATAAATAATTAAAAATATATAATAACAATAATAGCTTGTAAACACTGACATTTGTACCTAATGCTAATCTACTCGTATATAATTGTTTTTAATTTCTTCTACATTTAATATGATCACTGAACTAATACGTAATTAATAGCTTTGACATGTAATATTTGTGATATTATGAATAAATGAGTATGAGTATAGGTGAAAAACTTAAGAAGATGAGCTGTTGTATGTAGTTGTGACGTGTAAAAATAGGCGTTTGTTTTGTTTGTGTTGCACATTTTAAATATATAATGTCTATTTGAACACGCTACAACTACATACAACAGGTCATCTTTTTAAGTTTTTAACTTATAATTGATTTACACTATGCACTATATTTTGTTATTTTGGTTCGTTTGATTTTTTTAACGTGCAATAAGGTGTTATACAGACATATATACATACACCCTTGTTAGGGTTTAATCTTATTCCGAGTTTAGCGTATTAGAAAGCATTACATTTATAATCTTAACTATATAACTATCTTAAGTTGGTTATGGGTAAAGCGGTGTCTCTGGACCTAAAATATCTCATACTCGCCGCTTTAGTTTACACGTCTGCCCTCTATACTGCACTTTTGTGTCTGTATTAGTCTGTGCAAGTTATACATATAGCGTTTTCTGTTACTAGCTGCTGCCCCAGTGCCCATGTGGCCTCGAAATTACGTGAACGGAATGAATCCATTCGTAATGCAGCATCAGATGTCAATGATGAGCCCGGTTACCGCGGTGTCAGGTAAGAAACACATACTCCTTATTACAATGGCTAATGTACAGTGGGTAAGAAAGGTTTGTCACCTTAAAGTCGACATTTGCTTGCACCAAGGCAATTATCACTCCTACCAACGTTACATTTCAAATGAAACAGAAATATGGTAGATGAAATTTAAGGAGGCGGAACGACAAATTGTACACCAAAATGGCTATAGATGTTTCGGCTACTGCACAGAAAGTATCGCAACCTGATCATAAAGCGAGGTCGATGTGGTCGGGTATTGCGTATGTAAAATTTCTTTCAGTTTTGACCACTACATGCTCAAGGTAAACCACATAATTATTCATTTACCAGATGTACAATTAGAATCACTTGTCAAAGTTTATTTGGCATGTTTCTTGTCAAATTAACAAAAAATGAGCTGAAGGAAAAAAAATCTCTTATCAGTTCAAAGTAGTGGCTTCCTTCGAGCCTGGCTCTAAGTACTCTTGATTATTGTATAAGGCCAAAATTACCTTTTATTAACGCACAATTTAGCGCTAGAACCTGCTGTTAGTTCCACTTAAATGTTTTATCATATAAAAACAAACAACTGCCAGAGAAGCATGGGCATCCCCGATGAAAAGTAGCGTGTCTCGTAGTATCGTTATCTAAGTGTAGCCGACGCAATAAATGTTATTATTCATAACGTATTGGAATACAGTTAAAAAATGCCTGTATTTGTTAATTAAACAAACTGTTGTCAAGTAAAATTAACAAAATAATTATAGGCATATATATCAAAATACTTACATAAATAAAATTTATTCGAATATTTCGTCATCTCAAAACTTATAATCATACCAGGTAGATTAGGTACACGAAAGGCGTGAGGGAAGTTTTTCTGAAAAGTATTATGACTAAAATAATATTAAAGTTCATGTAAACAATTGACGCACTAAGTGGTATGTAAAAAATGTGAATAATGCCAAACCTATCTCTCACATAGATCATTATCGTTTTGTTACAGGCTTCGTCCCAATGTATTACTTGCCCCCGGTTGGTCCTTCGATGCCGTGTACGTCGGAGATGAGTGCACAGGATTCTAGTAAAAATTCTGCACAAGTGCAGTTTCAAGCGCCGGCCGGTAAGCATATTTGTTGAGAGCGATATGCAACCAATCTATCACTGCAATATCACAATTTCTCCATCTTTAAGCCAACGAATGCTAAAAATTGCACTGAACTTCAATTAAATTTCTTGTGCTCTAGCTACCCCCATTGTGTGTATGTGTGTATGTATATATCTATATTTTTAGAGAGTGCACAGTGTTTGACGTCAGATTTGAAATTTGAGTTGTGAAATAGGGATGTTTGGCAGTGATAGCCTTCTGCACGGGTATCGCCGAGTTTTTATGCCGGTTCTTCTCTCGGCGGCCGTTTTATTTTTCCGAACCGGCGGTGGTAGTTTCATGTTCATAGGTGCATATAATATACCTAAATAAATAAAAATTCGGGGCCTTTTTTTACACAAATCGAACTAGTCTCTTAATAAGCTCAAAAGGGCTTGTGTTATGGGTACTAGACGATGAAAAATTAAATAGATATATAATTAAATACATAGAAAACATGCAAGTCTCAGGAACAAATGTTTTTGTTAGCCACAGAAACAAATGCCCTTACCGGGATTCGAACCCAGGACCTCTGGCTTCGCAGGCAGTGTCACTACCAACTAGGCTAAACAGGCCGACAAAATATAAAAATAAATAAATTATCTTTTTAACAGTGCAATATATGATGTACGGGCAAGCAGTTTTTGGGTCACCGGTCATGGTCTCCCCAATCAATCATGAAGCAACGTTCCCGAGACCACCGGCCGTTAACCAGAATCCATTTACCACCACCCAGAGCAACCTAAGCCTTACGACGCGCAATTACGAAGAGGTAAGTGTCAAGGCTCCTTTCGTGTTTTTATCAAACAAAATACTTCAAAGGATTTTTGACATTGCATTTCTAAGGCTGGGTTGCACTAAACCGTCTGTTAACGTAAGTTGTGTTCGCTAAAATTTGAATGTATGGAAAGTTTGATAAGTTTCTAGGGGATGACAGCTGCCGTCGCCATATTTAACGTTGGTCGATTTGTAAGTCGGTGCAACCCAGCCTCAGAAACATAAAGTTATTCTAAATAGAGATTCTATCTTTTGTCCTTATTGACCTCAAATTTGAGTAGCAATGAATATGTTAACTAAATCTATCCGATTACCAACAGCACTCTGTATCTGTAGAGAAATTTTTAATGTCTTTCTAGGAATCAAAATCTATTTCATTCTCAGGTAAGAAACCAATTTATAAAATTTGGGGTCATGTCCACATTATTGCGAGTAATGACCACAAGAATCAGATCTCTGCTGATAAGACAAATTGCCTATAGCTTAAAATTAAGGGGACGCCTTGATCTGCGTAAACTACGCCCCCATGAACTTAATACAACACGTTTACGTATTTCGCGCATGTGATGAAGGTTCACTGCTCACGTTTGCACGAGTGAAGATGACACTTCCGCACGTATATCAAACTAGCTGTTGCCTGCGACTTCGTCCGCGTCTTCGCTCCTATAGGTCGCAGCGTGATGTTATATATTATATAGCTTAAAGCCTTCCTCGATAAATGGACTATCCAATACAAAAATAATTTTTCAATTCGTACCAGTAGTTTCTGAGATTAGCGCGTTCAAACAAACAAACAAACTCTTCAGCTTTATAGATAAACAAAAATAAAACACTTGGAAATTAAAAGAGACATTAAAACGAAATGATTTTATTACTGATTTAAATAAAAACTTGCATTTAACTTGTCAAATATGCAATTATAATGTTTTGAATATGCTCGTAATAGATGCTAAATACAATACTTGCTTTGGGTCAGTTTGAATCTTCTTAAGAGGCCCATAGTAGATAAGCGACCACGTTTCAGTACGGTCATCACTGGCAACACTGGTCAGAGACTTTCGTCTTGAGACACTGCGGACTACTGGACAAAAAGATGTGCCGTAGCTCACCGAACGCTGCCCAGTCGAGTCGGATCCGACGACTAACCTCTTTCTCGAAGTCGGACCTACCTAATTGTACAGTCTGTCCTAGGTATATGAAATCGTCTTCAACTTCGAGCGTAAAGTGTCCGATTGTTACGGGAGTTGTTGCTACATGGGCATGGGCATGGGTTTCACATGATCTTCGTTTTGTCCATGTTAAGCCTTAGACCAACTCGCTCGGAGGCTTTACTGAGGTCATCGAGCATTGTACTTAAATTCTCCAGGGCAATGGAGAGGGCTATGCTGGGAGTTTCTCTGCGTGATCGCATCAGGAATGAGGCCATCCGCAGCAGAACCAAAGTAACCGATATAACCCTTTGAGTCGCTAAACTTAAGTGACAGTGGGCGGGGCACATAGCACGTAGAACCGATGGCCGCTGGGGCGGAAAGGTTCTCGAGAGGCGACCGCGTACCGGAAGGCGTAGCGTGGACAGGCCCCACACGGTGGACTGATGACTTGGTTAAGGCGGCTGTCCGCTGGATGCGGGTGGCGAAGGATCGGTCATTGCGGAAGTCTTTGGGGGAGGCCTATGTCCAGCAGTGGACGTCTTTTGGCTGACATGATGATGATGATGGACAATACATAAAAATCAGTTAACTATAACACAATTATAATACTAAATGCAATATGTTAAATTCAGTTAATTATAATAATGGGTAAATTTCATTATATTAGAAGTATTCCTAACCACACACACCGTTATTCAAATATAAATCGAGTGTTTATTTGTATGCCATTGCGAATGGTCGATACGATGTGAATCAAGTTGTATGATTTATGTTTAATTACAATACACTGCAATACAATAACAATCACGCCTTTCAGAATGTTTTTTTTTAAAATATGACATAGGAGGCAAACGAGCAGACGTTTAGAAATTGACAAGATCCTAGAATGCCTAACTTTATGAAATACAAGACACTGGATTGTTTTGAACATATTGTATTGAGTTTTTCTTGTTACGTTTAGTTAATTATGGAACTAAAACATTTTCACATTCAGCGAGCATATATCGAGAAAAACACTATTTTGTGCAACAGTTACATGAAAATGGTTCTTAAAATTCGAGAGTTTATTAAATATCCGAGAATTTTTAGACCGCTATGCTTTGGTATGTACTTACATTTGTATAGAAAGTTTATTATTTTAATACTGCTGTCAGTCATTTAATTGATTGGTTATAATTCTGTAGTAGAAAAATGTGTTTATATGATTTATATAGGCAAAACGAAATGAAGTCTTTATAAGACTTAACCTAAGTGTGGGTGTTCCAGGCCTGTAAACCCGGCTTACCGCTGAAGCCCCCCGGTAAGGCGCAGCTGGCGGCGTGGCGCGAAGAGAAGCGCGCACCCGCCGCCACCTCGACCCGCGACGGACCACGCAGCACCAGCATATGTTCTGCCACGAACGCTCTTAACAGGGTATGTGTAGTGTCAACTTCCATACTACCAAATACGTTTGATACTTACAATTATCGGCAATTACAGAGCTAAACTCATGCGTGACTACAAGGTTTGTCAAAAAATGGTGTCATTCTAACCAGTTTTTACAATACAAACTTAACCACGCTAGCGGCCATTGAAACGGCTCCTACAAATTGACACTTGTGGTCACGAGCCGACCACGCTCACGCGCTCACGTATGTGTATGACCCAACTATATCCAGAGCATGGTGACATGCTCTGGATATAGTTGGGTCATACACATATCAAAATACAAAAGCCCTATTTTCTGTGGTCAATAGCTTTCTTAGGTGGCGCTATGTATACGGACTAAGAGTCCGGTCAATAAATAGTCCTTAACTTTAGCAATGTTGACAGGAAAGAAGCGAACTTAAATCTGCGTATGATCCAGTTACAGTCGGTTCCATAACTACATTTCCGTTCCCAAAGGCTCCAAATATGCATCTAACAATACCATAACTTCGTGTCCACATATTTGTGATCACTTTCTGCCTGCACATATTTTCGAACTTGACTGTACCATGAATGTATTCTATGATAATTTGTCCTTCAGAGCAATGAAGAAGTCCCGGAGTCATCGACGTCGCGAGACAGCAAGATGAAGAGCGAGGATGCTGTGGACCGCACCGACGGAGAGTCGAGCTACTCGTCTTTCTACAGTTCTTTCTTCAGGACAGAGTCGGGCAGCGCAGAGGACAGCAGCGATACTAAAAACAAACAAAACAATCCCTGTAGCGTAAGTGTAATATTGTATACGCACGAGGCTTTAGCCCGCTACTTTTTCCGAGGGAAACCCGTTTATATCGTAACTCCATACAAACTCGCACCCCAATTTTCACCGCTTAAGGGATTATTTCCGTGACAAAGACTATCATATGTCTTTCCCTCGTGTTAGTTTGAACGCTTTTCGCGACACCAAATTTTTTCTCAATCGGTTCAGTGATTCAAGCGTGAAAAGGTAACGAATCTGTATGTATTTTTTAGCTTAAGAGGGCGCAGTACGCTCGGTTCTCCATACAAACGTATTTATGCTCTCATTTTAAAACGCCATGCTAGAATAACATGAAACTTTGTATACACAATGGAATCCGGCATATCTAGGTCGGAAATTAGTTTGTGTTGCTAGAAAATGTAAAAGAAAAAAAATACAGCGGTTTTGAGTTTTTTACGGCTTGTATGAAAACCTTAATAATTGTTGTATTTTTTCTCAATTATAATTTCAAGCAACACAAACTAATTTCCGACCTATATATGCCGGATCCCATTGTGTATACAAAGTTTCATGTTATTCTAGCATGGTGTTTTAAAATGAGAGCGTAAATACGTTTGTATGGAGAACCGAACGTACTGCGCACTCTTAAATAACATCAACGTAATACTCGTAAGTCCTCATTACAGCCACGCCGCCCAAACAACAATTTCGAAAGTTTTTTAGAATAACATGAAAGTTAGAGAATACGATGGAGTAAAAACTACTGACATGCACTAAATATCATTATAAATTCTGATCGGCGAATCGTGTCACATAAGTTATGTGACATAACATTGTGCATTGCTTGCGACTTAGTTCACTTCGTTTATTTACGTATATGTATATAATAATTAGGCCTGTGTCCAGCAGTGGACGTCTTTTGGCTGACATGATGATGATGATGATATAATAATAATTATAAGTATAGTAATTTATAAGTTTATTTACTTTTAGTTTGGCGCACCTACGATATCGGGCAATAACAGTCTACGCAACAAACAGCTGCAGAGGAGAAAAAAGGAACCACCTTGGATGGAACATGTATGTTTGATTTCCCAATACTGTATTGCTTCGTATCGTTCTTACATTGTTTGTCAACATAGTTTTGTAATGGATTGGTTTTGTTCCACTCCAGGTATGCGTCACATCGGAGCTGATATACAAATACCAGGTGTTGACGAAGAGCTTAGACGAAGTGTTAATATCGGATAGACAGAAGTTAGTGGGACTGGAACAGGTAAGTTTAGTCCATTCACACACACACTTCCACGACAAATTGTAAAATTCAATTATTAAAATAGACAACCAAGCTAAGCGGTGGGTTTGTTAACAAAGCCCGGTTTGACGGTTTTATACGTGTATGCCAATGCGAATGGTCGAAAGTAAGACACAAGACTTGTTTTAAAAATCTATGTCCATATACCTGTTTAGCCTAGTTGGTGGTGACTCTGCCTCCGAAGCTAGAGGTCCCGGGTTCGAATCCCGGCCAGGGCATTTATTTGTGCATTTTTCACGGATATTTGTTCTTGGGTCTTGGATGTTTTCTATGTATTTAAGTATGTATTTATCTATATAAGTATGTATATCGTCGTCTAGTACCCATAGTACAAGCTTTGCTTAGTTTGGGACTAGGTCGATTTGTGTAAGATTGTCCCCCAATATTATTTATTTATTTATTTTATTTATATAAAATGATGATGTACCACCGTTAAATCATTTTGAACTATTATAATTGTACGGTAACATTCAAATTCCTCGACTGTACACACAATAAATACCTACAGGGTGTCGCTGTAATAGCAGCAAAAATTTTAATGGACGCTTCCATAGAGTATTTGCAGTAACCTCTTGTGTCTAAAAAAATATTAATTTTTCAATTCGAAAAAAAAAAGATCTAAAGTTATGACCTCCAAATAATGGATCTTGATACAACGAGATTATAGCGCGCCAGTCAATGCTGATTTTGAGGTAACGTCAAGTAATGACTCAAAATAGTCGTTGCAATTTTGGTATTAAAAGATAATTAAGCAATTTTTAAAATTTTGTATATAATTTTTTAGTGTTTTTAAAATAGAGTTATTAATATCACTACAATATAGTAGAGTAAATATACACGTAGGCTATATTAGCATTAAGAAAAATACAAATATAACTTTTAATCAATTGAAACCACTTGGATATAATTTCTGGAGAGCTTAATAGTGTTCTGGTTAAATTTTTAGCTCCTTTTACAGCGACATCGTGTATAAACTGCCGGTGCCATTGACTTATTATATGAGTAGTTATGAATTTCTACGAAAAACTTTCTTCGGAACATTTTGTCTTATTTTTTACAAATGAAAGTAGCACCATCACTTATATGTATATTTTGAAGAATCAGCTGTCCACGTATTTTCCATAACATACTTTCCTCTTGCGCGGCATTTCGGCCTGATAATGATAATAAAGGACTTAATGTTAATTCAAAGATTGACATAATGACTCGAGTCAATGTATGATTTCGGTTGTTTATAGTTGCGATAAGAATTGATGAAAAAGGTTTGCAAGAAATGAGAGAGGTATCTTCGTAAAATTGACACTTGTATTTTATAACAATGATCACTCAACAATTGACAACATTTAAGATTTTAAAGTAGTAAATATTAACTCATTTCATTAACTTGTCAACAAGAAACCCAAAAATATTTTTTTCATATTTTCATAGCTATTTTCATAGCGTTTTCATGATATTCACGAAAATGTGTAGAAAGCCTACCATCGACTATATGACGTCACAAGGCTGAATTCACAACGCACAAAGAGAACAGCAGGACACTTTCTTTATTAAATCCGCCTTATTAATAGTGCTTCTGTACGATTTTTAGGGTTCCGTACCTCGAAAGGAAAAAACGGAACCCTTATAGGATCACTTTGTTGTCCATCCGTCTGTCTGTCTGTCAAGACCCTTTTTCTCAGGAACGCTTGGAGGTATCAAGCTGGAATTTATATCAAATACTATATAAACAAGTTGAAGTTTTGAAGTTCTGTTTATTACCGTATTTTCTTATCGTTGTTAAGAGTCCGTATCGGCCCGGAAAAAGTTCGATTCTAGGTATTATTACCCGTCTCCTAGCGCGCCAGCGCAGGTGTTTTAGTGGGGGTCGAGCGAGGCGGCTAGGTCGGCGTAGAGTAGTGTTGATACTTTAACCGTTTAATCAGACTTTTTCCTTTCTTAATATTTGTATGTTTATGTTGTTATTTAAATAAAATGTCAGTTAACTTAGAACTGTATCGTTCATTATAATGTATTTATGTAATTACTACAAATTCAGAATTCATTTAAGGCGAAGGGTAGGGCAAGGCCTTTTCCATACAAACGTTGTGCAAGTTCTATTCGTTAGTTTCGGCACTACATCATTTTATTTTATTTTTTGCTTGTACATATTGGATATACGCAGAACCTGATGTTGAAACTTTGCTTTATTTCAAAAAAAATATAATAATAATAATAATTAAATAAAACTAATAAACATCAAGTCGTAGCTAACAAAAAAATAAACATATTGACCAAAAATAATAACTATAGCGCAAACATAAACGAAGAAAAACTTGCACAAAGTGTGTATGGAAAGAGCTTGCCTACCCCTTCGCCTTAAGTACTTACTTGTTTGACGACCGCTTTAGCCTAGTTGGTATTGGCCCTGCCTACGAAGCTTGAGGTTTGAATCCCGGTATGGGCATTTATTTCTTCCTGAGTCATGGATATTCGTTTTCTATGTATTTAAGTATTTATTTATCTATATAAGTATAAGTATGTATATCGTCGTTTAGTACCCATTAGTATTTAGTAGTCATTTAGTAGCTTTACTTACTTTGGCACTAGGTCGATTTGTTAAGATTTTCCCCAATATTTACTATTATTTATATGTATAACAACCGATGTTATCCTGGCAGCCGATTTTAGCTTTAGCCTTTAAAAAGAAAGCTGATACCCATAAAATCAGACTCCCGTTGGAGTAATTTTTCAAATATGACCAATTGTTGCTGACGGATATGTGTTGGGACCTGTCATCGAAGCAGATGTTCGGTAAAATTGCATAAATATGGTTAAAACCAGAAATGACTAAAAAAGCCAGAAAAGTAGCATCAGGACAGCAGGAAGCAATTTATATCACACAGATAAAGGCAATGGGAATAAGATTCTGTAAATCGGAAATATTACAAACGGCTGTCAAAATTAAGAAACAGCTAAATAACAACCTGAACAGTCCAACTAATTCATGAGAGGACGTATCTGCCCAGCAGTGGGACGTATATATAGACTGATGATGATGAAAATTCGATGACGTACTTTTAGAATTATTGCTTACTGTATATACAGTGTGTAAATTTTATACGGGCGTATATTGTAATGGAGATTAAGATTGGACCTAGGGAACCTATTTACATTATTTTTTTTGGAAATTAGGTTCTTTCTTTTTCATACATAATGAATAATAATTAAGCACGCATTGTATTGCACCCATAATAATTAAAGTACCGATGCGTCTTCTCAGTATTTAAATTAGTTTGCTTAATTAATGAAGTCAAGTTCAAGGGAAAAAGACAGTTTCTAAAAGTTATAACAGATAAAGTAAACAAACTTGATATGTCAAAATAAGTTGGACTGCGTACATTGCAGCTCAGTCAGATTTAAAATAAATATTAAAAAAGTCGTTACACCTAATTAATAACAGTATTTAACAAAATTATTATTATTCTATATGATTCGTATTAATTGATACTATAGGTGAAAAAATTATACGCCCTTATAGATAAAACCTGAAGACTAATTAAGAACCTCCTTCTATGGAACAGAGGTCAAAAATGTTAATAGTACAATGAAAATATTTCCATCAATTAGTACAAATGCATAATGCAATTTCATATAAAAATACCCAATGATCAAGACTGCCTCATCGCGTTATAATTCCCGCTAGCCCATGCGCCAGTAGCTATGTGACCTTGAAATCGACGAGCGACGTGACCGTTCCCTCGAACCGCTTGGCGGCGACTGTCGAATCGAGCGCCGTGCACGGTGTTTTATTACGAATTTTAGGGTGATTTGAAATATTTTTTATGCCGAAATTTACTTCTACATATACATATATTTTTATATGAACGAATAGCGCTTGAACTGGAGTTTCTTATTATGGTTTTATATTTTTGAAATAATGTGCTAAATGGCCAAAAATACTGGCGATTCTTCGTGTGTTTTTACTAAAAAGTTGTTGCATAAAAATACGGTTTTACTCAACAATTTAGTATGTAACTTATAAAATGTGTTCCACTTATTCCTAAGAAGACTATCAATCCAATATAGATTTAATTGTTTCATGTCGGTTTGAAATCAAATAGTTCTTCAAATCTAACTCGTTTTACACGTCTCCGAGCGAAAATTGAGAAAACAGCTGTTGGACTGAGCCAAAATATAGTAAATTGAGAGCTAAATCTAAACAACTTTTCCACTTATTCAACTTGAATTGAAATGATCTTTCATATTATACAATAAAATCTTTAGGAAAACGAATATTGAATGAGATATGACCTCAAAAAGTTTAGCGAATTCAGCAAACGGCTATATACGGACTCTTAAATAGTGTATTGTGTCCTTACAGCCGTCTCTGGTGAACGAGCAGCTGGGCCAGCTGTACACGGACCTGCAGCTGGAGGGAGTGGCCGCGCGCCTCACGCTCGAGGAGGGCATCACCAGCTCGAGCAGCTCCAGCGACGACGGACACAAGTTAGCGATCGACGCCCTGGCGAAGGTAACCTACTGCTGGTTTTCACTTACTTACTTAATACAATTTATTTACAGACGATAAAGAAAGAAAAAAAAACGGTGTAGGTGTCACGAAATGGACCCTGCTCAGCATGTTGCTGGCTTGAAGCCAGCGCTGGTCTTCCGCAGAGTCCATTTGGTGAAGGCAAGGGGGTAACACGACAAACTGAAAACAGACACATACTACAGAAAAGGACAAAAAAAAAACGGAAGTAATAACTGTAAAAATAAAATAATAAGGAACAGGACAATATGACAATCTTAAAATAGTACCTGCATTAGTACACACTATAAACAATAAGTAAAAATAATAAAATCTAAAAAATCTTTTTTATATATTTTATTTATTTTAACTATTTTTTATTTTGCACACGTAGGTACGTGTGCATAGGTCTTTATTAGCAATAAAGTGAACGCAGCCAAATATTGCTAAAAAACTACGATCAACATAAGACGTCAGACGTCAAGTTAATCACAAATTCACACCGTGGTCACCAGGGGCAAAGATAAATGAATACCCTAGATGGATTGTATTTCGCAGGATCTGAATAAGTAATGCCGTGCTTTACTATCTTAAGAAGTACATCAAAGAGAAAAAGAGACAAATGTTGCTACACTATTTGGTCTTAAATGGTGGAATGGCACCATTTCCAATTTACATTCCCCGCTAAACATTTGATAGATGTCAATACTGCTAGTGTTGTGCAGTCTTTATCGCAAGCTTTTGTCGATAAACATATTTAATAATTTAATGGTAAAATAAAATGAACTGCGGTGCTCAGTCCAGGTTTTTATTAATTATTTTTATATTGTAAAGGAACTATAATGCCCGTTATAATAATACCTCTTTATGTACAGAGTCTAGTGCGAGTCTAAATTTAATAAAAATGCAAGTTAAAATCAGAAATTTACTATGAAGCCAAAGCGCTAGAATATCTGTGCAAGAGAGATGGCAATGAGTTGAGAGTGGGGCAATTTCGAGTTGGGAGTCTGAACCATCGGGGCCAACTGCTGCTGATTTCTTGGAGAAGGAGGGACTCTGCATGATGAACTTTCAAGAAACGTGAGCACAGGAAGTGGACCTAAATGAGTCCCGACGGTGTAACTAAAAACGAGATTGTCTCCATCATGTCGAAGAAAAGGCATATATTCAATGATATCTCTGTGATCACCACGGTTAAAACCGGAAGTGATCACCGTCTGGTAAGAGGCACATTGAATATATGTGTAAAGCTAGAGTGCTCTTGACTGATGAAGTCTACACTCCGACCAGCAGCAGCCCAAATCCGAAACTCCCAGAGCTTTCAGTTGGAACTCCAAAACCGTTTCGCTTGCCTAGGCGGCAACTTGGGACGAATTCAACGACGGGATTGTGGAAGCTGTCCATAGTACTGGGTCTAAGTTCGTCAAGGCTTAATGGACGAACAGGACCAAAAGGCTCTCTAGCTCCATTCAGAGGCTCAAATTATTCAAATGAAAGGAGTCAAATGATTCTACAGTCTTCAGCTGATGCGACATTATACCGGCAGCTCAATAAACGAATCTCCAACTCCTTTACCCCTGATCTGCGCCAATTACCTATGTCCAGCAGTGGACGTCCTTCAGCTGATATGATGATGACGATGATGATGATGAATGTGCGAGTGCTGTCTGGTAATATATATACAAATGAGCACGTTGAAAGATTTTGATTTGCACATGTTGATACTTTTTGCCACTTGTTTGATTAAATCATCCCAAACTAGCTGATAGGTCTTAGAGATACTTACTACTACTTATGAGCACAAGACTTGTTAATTATTGTTGTATATTCTGAACATATGGACTTACTGGTTGACGTGCTAAGGGAAGCTTAACAAATATTGTTGGCACTGAATGAGAATGGAGTTTTTCGAACGTATCCCTGACGGAAGCGGAGGGCCTACTCCGAACTTCGAAAATGTCGTGCCGTCCCGTTCACTCTCGTGTTATACACTTAATGACGGAAAGGGCCGACACGATATAAAGTCGATTTTCAAAGTTCGGAGTAGGCCCTCAGGATTCTTCAAAATGTACCGAGCATATTCTTGAGTATTGTGTGGGACTCCATTGCTCGCCTCTTTTTATATTTTTGATCTATTCCGTTCTAATTTCCAAATTCGCCGGAAACCTGTTTTGTAATTATAAACACAGTAAATACTATTGGCTATTGTACGTTATCGATATCACGATAAGGATCTCAAGTACAACACGACGTGGTAGGTGAAAAGTCAAAACACGAACGCACGCCATACTTAATTAAACACGTAATCCAACCAAAAGTTCACTATAATCATTAAAAATCACAAATTATTAGCAAAATACAACAACGCCTTTGATATCCAGCTGGCTATCAAGCTAATATGGTTGTCGAGGTGACGTGGCGCGCACGGCTTGAAGATAGGAATAGGAGCCATGATGCTATCTCGTTTTAACACACTTGGTTTGACGTCAGAGCAAAGAGCGTATTAGATCAGGCACTTTGTTCAACTTAATACAATCCATCTAGGGTATTTATTTATCTTTGACCAGGGGCCTTTCAGCTCGAAGTACGAATTTTTCTATGGAAATGTTAGTTTAAATTGTTTGTACAAGATGTCACTGGGTGCTATCTCTATCGCACTTGCATATTGAAGTGACAGGGATGCAGCGGTCGTGCGGTTAGTTCTTACTAAATACACAACGGCGCTACGATCTATGTGGAGTATTTCACTGGTATCTCTATCTCAGTATATATATTGTACTTTGTGGTGGTCACAAAATAAGTAATACAGTAGGCGCTAGGTTCTACGGCGCTCGCCAGTTAGCGACTCAGGTGACCCGCTCTATAATTCTGCAGTTTACACAGCCGAACACCGGAGTACGGACAGGGGTGGTTTACTACCGTGACGTCATCGCGCCGCGCAAAGTACATGCGGCCGCCGGCTCACACGTCGTGTGACTATTCAATGGTTGCGGCGCAGCGTTACGGATCGCACGCGGACGCGCTGCTGTACCGCTGTACGATCATAAAATAATCCGTTTCGTGTTAAATAATATTGTCAAAACCACTGCAGTAGCAGCGCGGTGCTACAGTATAATGTATAGATATAGATATAAAATCAATAAAAATATCTTTATATAGTTACCCAAATTCTGTGTCTTTATCTTAAAAAACCAGTTTTTTGCAAGGTGCGCGGGGCGCGAGCGGAGAGCGGGAGAGAGATTTGCACTCGAGTCTATCTTGTGGCGGGGGGAGGGGGGGGGGGACCCGCGCTCTAATGGGACGCTTCGGGCCTGCGGCCCTACGCGGAGCTCGGCCTTCGGCCTCGCGGGCCTTGCCGCTCACCTTCGGGCCTTCGGCCCTCAGGTTCGCTTGTAAGACAGTTAGCAGTTAGGGTTTGACCGCGTGGGCTCGCCCTTCGGGCCTTCGGCCCTCGGGCTCGCGCGGAGAGCGCACTCTAATGGGACGCTTCGGGCCTTCGGCCCTACGCGGAGCTCGGCCTTCGGCCTCGCTTGTAAGAGACTGGGCCATACGAATGCGTGGGCAACCCTTTTCTCACGGAGCTCGGCCTTCGGCCTCCCAAAATTACTGGGGGGGGGGGGGGGGGCACGCCTGGACACTCGGGGTGAGGCTCCGGGCCTTCGGCCTCGGCCTCGCTTTTTTAAAGTGATATCTTTGAAATTTATATAAAACTTTGTATCCCCTGGTTACATGTATGGAGTGCATCACTTTTACGTAGCGGTTCATACGAGTAGAATACACGTAGAGTAAATGTTTTAATTGTATTTGTAGTGCTTATAGTCTCCGAGTACACCGGCTGTCACGAAAAGACGGACGGACGGGTTCCGTTTTCACCATTTTGGCTACGGAACCTTAAAACTTATAATTACTATTCGTCATTGTATTGTAAACAACACTACTAATAATAAAGTACGTATATTAAAATAGGTTCTCACTGGCGGTAACCCTGGCGCCGAGGGCGGGGCCTCGAAAGAGCGCGTTGCGTGCGACAGAAAGAGATGGCCACGTTTAGGCACGTTTGGGATACCGAAATGGCGGATTTGTTAACAGAGAAACTTCTGTACTTGTACTATTACTTATTCTGTGGTACGGAGCAGTGGCATAAGCTATGATCTTAGTTCATTGTAAGAAGAGTTCAGGTTGTTTATTTCGTCAGGGATCGCGTTACAAATTTTAGGACCAATAATGCGGGTAATTTTGGCAGATTTCTTGATGTCCGATAATCGGGCAGTTCCAATCCGTCGGGAAAATTTCAGGTGGGGGATTACCGAGCGCCTCCGATCCCTGCCTTCGACAGCTCTAAGTCTGGTTATACGAGTATTGCCACGGAAAAAATGTAAACAAAGTTATGTCATTGTCAAAGTGACAGGGGTTCTTAAAGCACGGGTCGGTAATGCAATAATATGTGTATATGTGAATATTGACGAATATTGCAGTATCGTGATGTAATTGGAGGAAATCCAGATATTTTAAAATCCGCGACACCTAAGGGGAGTCGCTTCAATAATACTGTCCTTTTAAACGCCCGGGTTTCGATTACATATATCACAATATTATCTGTCACCCTCCGTCAAATTTTGTGTATTTTCGCCATTGCTACTGGTTCTGTGATCAAATTAAAACTAAAATAACTTGCCCAATATTTTATTTGTATACCACTGTTTCTTGCAATTATTACCGATTAATATTATCATAATACTAGGGTATCAATATTATCGCGGTTTTCAAAGTTGTTTGGATTTTGCGTCATGATTCATCAATATTCACGTGAGACGGATCGTGATATGAGCGTATCGCGTGATAATAATAACCGTGTAACAGACCCTGGGGCCTTTTACACGGCTATTATTATTAAGTAATACACTCATATCACGATCCATATCTCGTGTATATAAATAATGAAGCAAAATCCACACAATTATGAAAACCACGATAATATTGACACACCAGTATTACGATAATACTGAGCGTATAAAGGGCCTCATAGTTACAAGGTATTCTTGACTATTACAGAGTATATCAACTTAATACTAACGCGTAATAATTATTGCTGTGTGAATGCTCCAATCAATACTGATTATTGCTGACAATACTGACACACCAGTATCATAAGTAAAAATAACTGTAATAGTAAATGTAAAAGACCCCTTCGAATTATGATAAAATATAGCAAGCGACCCACAGATGAACAACCCCGGTGTAACACTGCAGTGGTACCAGTACTAAAAAAATAATCTGCACATAAACACAGTCTTATATTTTTTTATAAACCTAACGGAGAATTTTTGTAAAAATGAATATTTGCGTCATCAAAATTAATTCGACTTTCATAATTAAAGTGTGCTTTATTGTAATAAGACGTATTCTTCTATTAACTCTAAACATTATAAACGTCCTCATTACTGGAAATGATTTTTGTTAACAGCAACATTTTTTCCGTGGGAAGTGGGAATAATAACCAGACCTTAGCGCCGTACTCGCCACCAGCAACACTACACCACATACTTAGAGAGTGTGTGTAATAGTGGTGGTGGTTATGTTATTATACTTATTATGGCTGCGGTCTTCCGTAAGATGGAGGTAGTAACCCAGTTAGGCTGCTCTAAATATGGTCAAATGACATTCCGCTTTCCCATGCCTCTCTAATGTGGTGTCATTCTGGTGTATTTGTGTACAGTCGCAGCTGATGAAAGAGCACAAGAGAAGCTAGAAGAGTAAGATGTCATTTGTTATGATGATTTTACGTTATGATTTTATGTTGTTGGGTTATTTCGTGGCTAGCGGAGCCTTCTAAGAGAAAAGAAAGAAATACTTGGGGGAGCATTACCACGAGTCTAAAGGATCCAATCAACTTAAAAATTTGCTAAAATTATTCGCATAGTTTAGTAATATCATACCGTTAAATCGCCACTACCGTGCCCCCGCCAAGTCGAGCAATTGACTTATTTTGTTGTGACTTATCCGGACACATAGATGTTTACATTTTACATTGTGATTCCAGCGCGCGAAGAGAAAACGGAAATACAGCAAACTGGTGATGATATACGAAGAGGATGCCCCATTGCCGTCACCCGAGGATTTGCCGGAGGCAGAGCCCCAGCCCTCCACGTCACTCGCCTAGTTCACTACTTGTATGCTAAGTAACGGCCGGGCCCGGACGACATGGTCGACGCCAAATATGTGTTTACTTGTTTACACTCTTGCACCTTACATCATTCTAATAAGGAGAGACATATGCCATCTTTGGCGTCGACTATACCAGGCTTTGCTGTAAGAATTTACCAACGCTTTTAAATGTTTATTACTAATAATTATAGTCCTTTTGGTTTAAGAATGTTACAATTTATAAGTGTCGTCAATGTTACAAGATGGACACATGTCAAGATTACTTGAGTTTTCTTTATAAGAAATGTTTATTATTACTTGTTAATACATACACATACAGACGTTTTAATTATTTAAGTTTTCGTAGAAGGTGAAGGTAGCCAAATACTTAAAAGGCTTGTTCAAAGTAACATCGATACTTATTCACAAAATTGAATACTCGTCGTTTCTTTCTACAATATTTATGAGCCATTTCATTCTACGACATTTAGAAACATACTTACTCAAAATAGACTAACTAATACGATTTACCGCCGGTCTTGAGTGCAAAATAATACTGCGAGGCCTACGACAGGTAGTCATTTCAGGACCGGAATTCCATCCACGACGAAATAAGATATCTCTACTTTAATGTCTTGCGAATTTTGGAAGACAGACACGTGAATGTGGCCATATATCCTCTTCTGACATATATCGCGGATGGAATCCCGGCTCGGCTCGGTATTATATTTATTAATCGAGAGAATGATAACTTTCGAGTCCGTACTGAAGTTACAATATTGTTGTTCACATTTAAAGATCTAAGTTGATTCTAAAAGTCACGTTTCTAGTTGTCTGAATTTTCATTAAAATGTTCCTCGTAACATACTATGCCTAAGTAATATAAGCATCACACTTGACGTGTGAGTGGCATTCATTTTCAAAATTAATAATATCTTGTATTCGATTATGTTAGTCGATATTTTTAGTAGTTCCTTACAACTTTAATTAGTTATTTTTTCGACTTAAACTGTGTTCCTTTTCTCGGCTCCTTTATCTTTTAAATTATGTTTGCTACTACTTACTGTTCATCATATATTTTGATTGTATATCACTTTCTTATTTTCTAGTGTTATTTAATATTGTAAGAAAATCCATATCATATTACTTCTGAAATTATTACCATTTAAAGTCTTTTTATGGCATTATATTACATAATTATAAATTGTTTACTCACTTAACTTATTTATATTTTCACGTTATTGCACAAACAGCAACACACTGAACTGACCGTAGTAAAATCACTTCTCACTATTAAATTCATACGCATGGGCAGCGATCTCTGTCGGTGATGGGATTACAGGGTGATATCGGTGATGTAATCACAATTTTTTTTTTGTTATTTTAATAACATTAAAATAACTTATTACTTAACTGAAGTGAGGGTTATCCTACCGTATTTCACACATGCTGTGTGCGGGATTGAAACTATGCACCGATTATATTATGTTATTCTCTTTGCGAATTGAGATCTTATTGAATTTTAGAGCTGATTTACCACCAAGTCATTTCTGATTACAACCTGTATTTCTCGTTGTGGAAGTCTTTGAGGGAGGCCTATGTCCAGCAGTGGACATCCTTCGGCTGATATGATGATGATTAATCGTGTTGTACGGAGCAAGAAAGCGATACGGTCGCTTTTGAGTTAAATTATTCCGCATTTTTGGCAGTTTTCACTTATTTCAAATTGAAAAGTGTGAATAAAAAGCGATGGTATTTTATAATATTCCCAATTATGCTCAAAAACTATGGTCATCTGTGCTAATATTTTCCCGGATTGGTACCGGACAACAATCATATAATATTGATTTTGTTTTAATTAGTGATAAAAGTTATCGAATGACCGCATATTTCATTATTTTTAATTTACATCGTCAGTCATATAGTTTCATTTTAATATAGTTACGAGTATAAATAAACAATTTGCGTGTGTATCATAATTATCTTAAGTTTACACAATCGAATTAATACCATAGAGAATATTTTTAAGAACAAGTTTTTACACCTCTACAATAGGTATTTACTTGTAATGTGATTTAGTATGATAATTTATACCTAGTTAAATGTTATTTTTGTGTTACCGGTTTGACTGTGAAATACCCAATGGTCGAGTGTCGCTGTCAACGAGGATCACCGCCATTGACGATCATAGGGAATCATTGACATAAGATATAGAAATAGACACACAATGCCGAACATAAATAACTAAAAATGTGGCGCAATATGACACTGACAGTTACATTCCAATAGCTGATAATAATACATGATAGATTACAAAAAAGAACTTACAGACATTAGCGTCAAGTGTCAAATTTGCAAACATAAGAACCGACATGGTAAAAACTTTTTAGTAAAATGCCACTGTCGTATACTGGCCACCAATGTTTACTTTATAAATGTCAAAAGTGAACAGTGAAAGTACCTAATGGAGTCGCTTTGGTTGTTTAAATTATATTTATATTAATAATATTTTTGAACAAAAAAAATATGAATAAAAATTTCCATTACAACATTCACACACATTCTGTGATTGTTCTTTTTCTGTGTTAGAGATTAAGATGTTTACCTTCATGAAACTCTTGAGCAAGACTATAGTTAGTTATTTCAAAAGTACTGACTTAAATGCTGCCATTGGAGCAGCATTTGTAGTTTTACAACTTTTTCTTTGCAAGTCATCGTCATCTATCTCTGACATCTATAAAACAAAGATACCGACTATGAACTTGAAAGATAAATTATTTAAATATTTTAACGTTAAATTGAATATTTAAATTTGAAAAAAATTATTTAAATATATTAATGTTAAATTTATTACATCAATTCATATAACTATATGAAAATGTTTTCCTCTGCATGATTTTTCACGCTAAAATTATATGTTAAAACAGAATTTGAATAATGTAGTTTGAGTCGAGAACGAACGGACTTACGTTCAAGACAGGTTTAGCAGTTGCAGTTAGTCGATTTAAGCCTTTATTGGTCCTGTATATGTCGGAAATAGCCCAAACACACAACACTCGTGTGGCTTGGTTTATAGAGTGCGTCACGTTTATTTTGCGCTAAAGTAGCGGTCCATTCTGAACGTCGCTGAGGATGTGGAAATCTTGAATTAAACCATAAAAAACACAAATTTATATTGTTATAAATTTAATTTAAAAAAATATTGTCCTAATAGCGACTCCTTACATTTTGTTTCTTGATAACCTTTCATTTGAACTAACAAAATTATTTACTCAAAACCATGAAATTACCAGGACTTTACATACATTTTGTAACGTTATCAAAATAACTAACCTAAAGAAGTATATTCCGTCTTTTTCCTTGTTTTTTGTAGCTATTAAAGCAGTTTTTCACAGCAGATTTCGTCATTGTTGGACAACTGTCACTGTCTGCGGTCCAAACACGACTAAACAGGAAAGTACCGCCCGAGTCGTGCGGGCGGTACTTTCACGGAGGCCATTTTTGTGGGCTGATTGTGAATCTAGTTCTATAATAGTACATCAATGTAGGGAATGTATCCATGGCTTCCTAAATACGAATCTCTAATAATTACTATTGCATTTTTTTTTACTAGAATCACAAATATATATTTCTAATTCTAAACAATAGTCATGCTTAAAAGCAACTTACTTTTTTATATTCTCTTTTAATACTGTTATTTAATTGAGAATATTTGAATTACATTTAAGTATAACTATTGCTTAGACTTAGAAATAGTTACTTAAATAATCTATATAATTGCTGTTTTTACGATTTAGCACAATCCTGCGCTTTGGTTTGGTGATTACTCAGTAAGACTGGCCTTGTTGACATCATGATCACAGGTAGTCCTAAGGCCGATATATATTGTGGTACCCTCATGTCACTGGCGATTCGTCAAATTTTAAAGTTGGCATAAAACGCGCTCCGATTAAAATGTATTGTATGGGGTGAAAGAATCGCCACGGAAAAATTCACATCTTTCAATTAAAATACTACCGCAATATGCGTGCGTAAGTAGCTCCATTTGTGATACCGATAATGGTAATACTTTGTTCTCTGTATACTGTTCTAACTTAGCAACAGTTCTAATGAGACATTGTATAGAATATTGGACCTAATTTTATCGCGTCGAAGGAACTGAGATTGTACACGGAATGTTTGTTATTACGAAAACATAAACATATTTTAAGCTTTGTTTGGTGATAATGGCGATATATTAGAAATAAGACAAACAACATTTCCACGTATGACACAAATATAAATGTCACTGTTACCTATTTACTTTATTTAACCAAGTCACCTAATCTAAGGAAGGTCAAGAAATAATAATCTGTGAATATCAGTAACAGTATGGCGGGGGTTCTAAATTAACTTGTAAATATAAGATTAGCTTGTTTGATTCCTGATAAAGCGCACCGCCACTCTGTTCCCGCGCCCAATTTTGCGTTATATCCACGACAAGTAGGACAGGGCCCCCTTGGAATAAACGATCTAATGATCTGGCCACTGATTGATCTCACTTGTGATTTATATGAAGTCGATCGTTGATTTCGATGACAGTCAAGTCACCTACGAACCTACGTAAGTTCAGTACAAGAGAACAATCAAATAAAACACCAGCTAAAGATGACATAGGAATATTTGACGCTTTTTAAAATATCTTTTTTACATAATTTTTTGTCCAGATAACTGCTTGATAGTCAATGATATCGTTATTTATGATGTACGACTTATGTCGTTAATACATGACTATATTTCGTTTGGGACTTACGGTCAACCGATTTGATTTCTGGGCCACTTCGTACCCTGTCACAGTGAAAATCAATATGAAAGCTACTAGAGATCTCATATTATTGTCACTGTGACAAGGTACGAATGGGCCCAGAAATCAAATTAATTGACTGTACGCGAAGACTGATTAATCGCGTATAATTAATTGTATTTGTTTATAATATGTTGGTCGCGAGAGTACATATACTATTAAGTACCTTTTAGGAAACATACATATGTAAAAGCCTTACAATAAAACTTAAAAATACTAATCAATATGTACGTAATATGTATCTTACGGATACATTTTTTCTACTTCATTAGTCCTATGTCATCTCGAAAGTACTAGTAGACTTGTGTTACATACGAGTATGTATTAGTCAGCTATTTTATTATACAAATTAAATGATCGGGGTGAGTCCCCATGCATGAATATATGCGGGTTTTATTCACTGAATTTCGTCACCGTATACGTAGGTATATCATGTATCAAGCGAAGTTTAAAATGTGGTAACAGTTGGAAGTAGGTACAAATATATACAAATTGAGACTGAGCTGAAGAATGTATATAACTATATCTGTGCTGACGCGTTCATAAAACATAAACTTGTTGAATACTACTGCGCTGAAAACGTTGAAAAATATTTGTAAACAAAGAATTTTATATTTTATACATTAATGATAGAGTAATTTATTCAAAATACATAATTGCATATGTTTTTCTGTCTTTTATTCATTAAATAATTTCCTTTCATACAAGGTGTTTGTCACACGCAGTTTTCTTCATGACACGGAAAGCTGAAATTTGGTTTAAGTACCTATAGGAATTATTGGCATCATTACATAACTACAGCCAAAAAGGAGTACCTTCTTATACACTAATCAAGGAGGCAATTTAAGGGATCAGGGCATTTTTCCATGGCGCCATTAGATTTCGAGTTGATAAAAATAGGCTTGCATAATGGGGTTGCACCGTTAACCCAAATGTAATGGTACACTTGCAAGCTCTTTTTTATTTCGTCGCAATTCGATGCAGCTATAGGTGACTTAGATGTTTCTTTCAAAGATAGAAAGATAAAAACTAGTAACTCTTCTTTGGTATATTTGCAATACACTGAACATAATTAAACTAGTGAAGTAGTAACACTCTGTGAGCTGTACCTAGACCTCGAGATTTTCGTCACATCACATTCAAAAAGTGTTCACGTGGTACGGTTGTGAAATGCGAACTGTATAGGAGAACAGCTGGAAATCTGAACGTACGAAGGCATTTTTGCCGAAGCTGAAACGGAGAATGTCTTCACTTAAATAAATAACATAAATATTGGGGGAAAATCTTACACAAATCGACGTAGTCCCAATCTAAGCAAAGCTTGTACTCTACTTGATCGAGTATACTTACTTATACACACTTACGATATACATATAAAAAAATAATTGATTGCACTAAAGATTTTATAATACTAATTGGATTGTCAGCACTAATGTGCCTTTGATTAATGAGACACTTCCTAATGTTGTATCATCAGTGTCATGTCATGTACTCGTAATATCTATGCCGATTACTTTTATGGCAATAAGGATTGCCTCGCAAAGAAATTTCACAACTAGGTAAGGTAGAGCTACTGCAGCTAGGCTGCCACATAATTTTAGGAAAATGTTTTTTTAGCATATTCTTGCTTACCTACTAAGTCCTCACAAATTTACAAAGACAAAGGATTTATATTGTATTATAATTAACGGAGATTTTAATACTTACTCCACCTACCAACCTAGCACGCTGCGCTTAAGCCATTTCAAAACCTAGTAGGTGTCTGAGATTTGCTTGGGTTTGATGTGGTCGAAAGTGTGCCTTATAGCCTATGAACGCACTATGTGGCAGGCCATGATGCGGTTTTTTTCTGTCTTTTACATGAAACCGCATTTTTTACTAAGCCAGGACATCAAAGCACCATGCGGCTGGCCGCAAATCCCATCCAGCCAGCCGTAGAGTGTATTGGTGGGCTGACCTAGTTAATACACGGAGTAAAGCTATGAATAACCTAGTAAGTGTTGAGGCAATGAGTCTTCATCATGTCTCCTCGTCTTCTTCCAGAGGCATTAGAGGACGGTACCCCGTGTAGAATATAAGTTGCCTCTAGGAAAGATGGACCACCCCCCCTCCCCCCTACTTGTGTCCTACTATGAAGTTTTGAGGCTAAATTACGTAAAGAACTTAAACATACAATTGCAAAATTAGTATTATGGGGTTGTAAAATGGGCCTGTTTGTCTGTTACCTCTTCACGCTTAAACCTTAAACTGCTTAACGGATTCATACGACAAATTTGGCGTGAGGATAGATTTGAGATCTCGGGAAGGATATTTAGGATAGATTTAACCTGAAAAAAAAATTGTTAACCGTTAAATGGGTGGTGTAGGCAGCACCCTATTACTTACATAACCAAATGATCAAAATTTGTTAAAGGTAAAAAATGCTTATTTGAGTTATTCGGCTAAGAAAACTTACCTTTTTAGGGTTCCGTAGTCAACTAGGAACCCTTATAATTTCGCCATGTTCGTATTGTTCGTCTGTCTGTCTGTTTGTCCGTCTATCTGTCCGAGGCTTTGCTCTGTGATTGTTAGCTGCAATTGGGTATGGATTGGTATGGATATATAAATTAATAAATCTGACAATTGCTTCAATCCTATGGTGTGGGTTGTTGTTGGATAGGTCTTTCAAAATGAATAGATGTCTTCTTCATACACTTTTTGATAAAGTGAATATTTTCGGAAATATTCACCCCAAAATAAAATAAAATTGTGACCCCATCCCTCTAACTTTTCCAAAAAATATGAAAAAATCATGAAAGTAAAGCTTAATAAAGACTTTCAAAGAATCGTAGGAAACCGTTAAGAAACCAATAGAAAACGTGAAAGTAAATTTGACAGTGGTCCCCGGTAAGTACACATTTCTGCCATGGTGTGCGCTACGATCGCCTAGCTTACCCCCACCACCTACTTCGCACATAGCCAATAGCGGACATGATCGGTAAGTACTCGTAGATCCGTTATTGAGTTATCGTAAAAAGTCTTCCCTTCTTAGTAAAAGACGTATGAAACGCTGCTAAGGTAAGTAGTCCCGTTTTCTCGTTATTGAATTTTTTAAAGTAAGTTCATTGGTCAACTACGGAACCCTACACTGAGCATGGCCCGACATGGTCTTGATCGATTTTTATTTCGTATTTATTATTAATATGTTGCATTACCAATAGTAGAAGTGTTTATAAACGAAATGGCGAAAATGTACAGAAAGTTAAAAATTTAAGGCTCCTTTTGAGTATCCGGGTGTGTTTAACTAAGTATTTTTCTCAAATATGCAATGAAATTTCGTCATTACGTGCGTTATAACAGGTTTCAAAGTATGAGAGAACTGTTAAGGAATTTCATACAAAATTGAAAGCCTAGGCCGGGAGGTAATTTTTTTTAAAATTTTGTTGTCTAGCATGGTGTCTGTTAAATTTGTTTTTTGAGTGGTGTACTTTTTTATTTGATTGCATATGTTTGTGAAAAGCACTGTACAAATCTCGGCGAGAAACGATGGGCGGCAGGCCGCGTATTCTTATCCTACTATGCCTGGCCTGCAAGCCTTCGTTTCCCGGCCTCAACAGTAATGTATTATTTTTATAACTACCTACGGTTGCACACAAGCTTTGGCCTGCCTGATGGTAAGCGAACACCGTCGCCTATGGACGTTTGCGACTCGGGAAGAATCTCAAGCGCGTTACAGACCCTTTATAAACTTGAGGATTCGGTGTGTTGACAGCTAGAAACATAACTAAAGGTCCCTCAGTCTCACCATGAAAACATCGTATCCCCGGGAGCTCTGGCGACCTTACTCACCACCAGGAACACAACACAACACAACATAACACAACATACGTGTGTGTAGATTATTATCAAGGAGCAAGTAACGGTGTTATTACGAGTATGGCTGCGGTCTCCTGTAAGGTTCATTACTCGTATTTTCTCTACTACTTTGAGCAGCGTAAATGAAACCTGCTCCACTAAAAATAATTCTTCTTTATCTGTTGGTGGTATGATTAAATATTTATTGGTTATCCAACATTTATTGATTTCTTGATCATCATCAGTACTAAGGGTACTTCCCTAGTCGGACTGCTCCAAATATGAGCGACACGACGATCCGCTGTGCCCTAATTCTTTTTAAACTGCTGTTCATTTAAATTGTGCGTTTACTAAAGTTTATAAAGCGCACAAGTAGACAATATTTTCGTAATTATATTCGATCATGCTGCATCTTGCATTAGTTAATTAGTCCAAATTTCACACGAAATAAATCTATGGATTAAAAAAAAACTTGTGTTTATTTTGCCATTATAACATTGCATTTAACGATTAAAGGATGATTCACAGTAGGCCGTTCCGTGTCCGGGCCGTCCCGTTTTATTCTAGAGAAATACGCCGGCCGTTGCGTTTGCTGTCATAGAAAACGGGCCGGCCCGGACACGGAACGGTCTGCAGTGGATCATCCTTAAGGGGGTGAAAAGGACAGTGGAATTTTGTACGGGAGAGTCATGGATTTAATACAAATACTTTATTCGTCGATCATAGGTGTACAGTCACCAGCACCAATATCTGCCGTAACAAAGCGCGCATAAATATCTGACACGGCTCTATTTCTAGAGCCGTTAGGACGTGTCAGATATTTTCGCCGCGCTGCATATTGCAGATGGTGGTAAAATCAGTATTGTTTCACTAAGTGGTACCCATAGGCATACGAAGATATACATGCAGTCAATCAAGCCTGTTCCTAAAACAATGTAATATATTTTTTAATTCTAATGCCACGACAATAATTTCCATTAAACTCAGACTGGGGTTATATAACCGGTGTTTGTCTTTGGCACCGGTGGCTGGCTCGCTAGCGGACGAATCGATTTGAGTTTTTTTTAATAAAAAGCAGGTTTTTTGGTGATGTTTCAAAGTTATCAAAAGCGGGTTAGCCGTTTTTAAAAATATTGAATTTTGATACATAAATGTCGGGGGTTTTTCAAGTTTTCTGAGAAAGTTATACCTACTATGTGCACTTTTTACCCAATAATTTGAACTTTTTAAGGCTGACACTAAATGTTTGAACGCTCTGCTGTATCATTTGGTCTGAAGCAGATAGGTTTTGATAACACGATATAGGGCAGCCGTGCAGCTCTACCTTTAGGATTTTCGTTGTGTTACATGCAATCTACAAGTTTCAAAATTTATTTATTTGTTTATTTGCATGAAACATTAATAAAGTCATGTGCCGTACCAAAGTGGTATAACAACAATTCCTCAAGGGTCGGCTACGAGCTTATGATTCTTCTGGAGTCCATAGGCTAAGGTGTCCGCTAAGGCACCATCGGGCAGACCGTAAGCTTTGTTTGCCACGGTCGTTGTCATCTTCATAATCATTATATCAGCCGAAAGACGCCGCACATAGCCCCCCCCCCCCCCCCAAAGACTTCCGCAATGACCGGTCCTGCTCCACCCGCATCCAGCGGACACCCGCAACTCTTACCAGGTCATCAGCCCACCGTGTGGGGAACCTGCCCACGCTGCTTCCGGTACGCGGTCGCCACTTGAGAACCTTTCCTCCCCAACGGCCATCGGTTCTACGTGTTATGTGCACCGCCCACTGCCACTTAAGTTTAGCGATTCGAAGGGCTATATTGGTCACTTTGGGTCTGCTGCGGATGGCCTCATTCCTGATGCGATCACGCAAAGAAACTCCCAACATAGCTTTGCCTTCTTATGAGGCTCATAGTAAGCGACCACGTTTCAGTACCATATGTCATCACTGGCAACACACACTGGTCAAAGACTTTCTTCTTAAGACACTGCGGTATATTGGACGAAAAGATGTGCCGTAGCTTCCCGAACGCTGCCCAGCCGAGTCAGATTCGACGATTAACCTCTTTTGTCGAAGTTGGACTTACCTAACTGACAGTCTGTCCTAGGTATATGTAATCGTCTACAACTTCGAGCGTAAAGTGTCCGATTGTTACGGGAGTTGGTGCTTCATGGGCATTTGATATGATCTTCGTCTTGTCCATTCATCTTTAGACCAACTCGCTCGGATTTTTTACTGAGGTCATTGAGCATTGTACTTAAATCCTCCATGGTCTCAGCCAAGACTACTATATCGTCAGAAAACCGAAGGTTAGTGATGTACTCGCCGTTTACGTACCGTAATGTACAATGTCGCATCGGCTGAAGATTGCAGAATCATTTCATTCCCTCGGGGGAATGAAATGATTCTGCAGTTTCGGGGTTTTGGATTTGGATTGCTGCTGGACGGAGCGTAGACTTCATTAGTCGAGAGCGCTCTAGCTTGACGCATATATTCAATGTGCCTCTTACCAGACGATGATCGCTTCCGGTTTTAACCGTCTTGATCGCGTTTCTTGAAGAAGGAGTTCATCATGTAGCGTCCGTCCTTCTCCAACAAACCAGCCAGTAGTTGGCCCCTTTGGTTCCGACTCCCAACTCCAAATTGCTCCACTCTCAGCTCATTGCGCTCTCTCTTGCCCAGTTTCGAGTTAAAGTCCCTCATAATAACGGTGAAGTAGGTTTTGGAACTATGCATGGCCTTAGTTATATCCTCATAGGTACATATCCTCCACCTGGTCGTCGGAGTGTGCCGAGGTCGGAGCGTACACCTGTATGACGTATGACCTTTAACGAGTATCTCTTTGATACTCTGAGTACAAGGTACGCCACCCTAGCCGACACACTCTCGATCCTCACCACGTTGTTTATGAGGGACTCGTGGACGATGAACCCGACACCTCCCTGGGACTGTTGGTCGCCCTCCCGGAAATAGAGCAAGTTGCCGGACTTTAGGGTTTATCGTGTCCTCCCCCTCGCTTCGGACTTCAGATAACCCTACGACATCCCAACGCAACTTGCTCAATCCTTCCTCTAGTTCCGCTATCGTTTCGTCGGCCGCAGTGTACGAGTGTTGTAGGTTGCCAGGGACAGGAGTCATCGGTGGTGGTATTCGGATCTTCGCTGGAGATTCTTAGCACCCCTGGTCCCGCTAGTACCCTGGCCGCTACCAAAACCAGGGCACCGGGGGCCGCCGGAACCTCGGGGCCGTGGCTTTTCTGTCGTTTTCATAGGGGGTAAATGCCATAATCGCCACGCTTGGCATGCGGGTTGGCAATTGCAGTATATCCACCGCACTCCAAGGATGCTGCTGCCCATCCCCCGGTGGTCTTGGTCGTATTTTAAGGACATACCCGGGTCCACCACGGTCGTTGTATATATACATAAACATTGTTTTGTATATACGAGTATACACATGTTAATACATACCTACCTATACATATTAGTTTTTTGGGATTTTGTTAACTATTTTCGATTACCGTTCCAAAACAACTACCACCCTTTAATTACCTTCATACTCACCTACAGAGGGTCGACGTACTTTATCTCCCTAGCGATTAACTATTATTAGAAATGGCTACTTTTCATCAAGTGTCAGGTAACAAAACCTCCGGTAAATGTTTCCAGTTAAGTTGACTTTACACCCGCACAACAATAGCCGTGTTCGGATGGTGTATATACACGTATACTTACACAGACATGCGCAGCGCTGTTACCTGCGCCGGAGTCGAGCCGCATTCCGTTGCCCACCTCCGCGATTCGCCGTCGACACGAAGCCTTCGAAATAAGTTGCGATTTTTAATTTAGAAAGTTATCTGTATTTACGTGGTGGTCTGTGTTATTCAGTTCCTTCTTGGGATGGACAATATATAAAGGTAAGTTTTGTTAGTTCTTGTAAAGATTATACAGTACCTAACACTAAAATGACCTCGGTGCGATGGAAAACTAATAAGCCCGTTTTCTTATCGTGTCCTGAATCATAGTTAAATTACTTAGAGTATTAAGTTTAAGTGGCTGACGGTTTACGCACCTGTTAAGATAGTAAGGTACCTGGAAATCCATTAGGTATGAGTTTGAGTGCCTACACATTTGCAGAGTTTCCCATTATCAGCTTGTGTTGCTTATTGTAACTTAAACATGTTGCTGCCAATCTCACGTGACTTTACTAGTACTTTTAGTTTTTCTTCGCGTTCTTCTGATCTGACTCATCTGTTAATGGTAAGTGCTTGGTTAACGCGCAAAATCACGGTTTTACCCTTAAGAATTGGATAATAATCTAATTGATTCTAATAATAAATAAAATAATAAACAATAGGGGGACAATCTAACAGAAATCGATCAAGCCCCACGGGAAGCTCAATTAGGCTACAAGCCAAGTGTCAGTAATCGTCGACAATCTAATTATTAAAAAAATGAGTACATAGAAAACACAAAAGAGTCAGAATGGTATTTTATTCTAAAGTTACATAAGAAGGGTTCATAAAATTCAAGAGTCGCTCTCTCTTACTCGCTACGCTCGTTTTGTCATTAAAAACTCAAGAATTTTAAGACCTATACATGTAACCTATATATGTAACGTTGCATACAATATTTTTTACGTTGGGAAATAATTTTATTTAAAGTAAAAATCCAAATGTTGGTAGAATACGGACATTGACGTGTGCCTTATTAAAAAAAACAGTTTTATATTAGTATTTAGTATAGATAGACTTACACGAATATTTATAAAGTTTATCGTTTTAACACTGCTAACAGTCATTTAATTTAAATTCTAATGTATTAATTAAAATTACAATGCTAGAGCACAACAACAAATATTAGTGTTCTACACAAATATCTTCCCTGACTGGTATTCAAACCTAGAGCCAACGGTCACACCTTATCGGTTTGATGGGTTATAAAAGTTTGTACTGGATAAATAGAAAAAGTACCCATATTGATAGTTGGTTGTTATTATGGAAGAGTTAGTGATTGATATTAATGATAACAATGCAGTACTTTTGTCCCTATTCATTCATTATAAGAAGTCAAATGTAACAGGTTAAAATGGCTGTTTAAGTTTTTATGGAACACATTCGTAACTACGTGGTACGGGCATGTAATGAGGAGGGATGAAAGCCATGTAACCAGAAAAGTATTGGATATGAATGTGGATGGATGCAAGAAACGAGGTAGGCCAAAGAAAAGGTGGATGGATTGTGTGAAAGATGATATGAATAGGAAAGATGTGAATGAAGAGATGACGTGTGACAGAGATATTTGGAAGAAAAAGACATGCTGCGCCGACCCCAAATAAATGGGAAAAGGGCAAGAGAATGATGATTCGTAACTACTGAGGATCTCATCGAGCCTACCTTGGTTGGACTACAAAATCCCAACTATCAGTTTATTTAACCAGCCAGTTTTTTACAAATATGTATCAACTACCATGGACGTATGTCCACAGGTGACTGTAGAGTCATCAGCTCGCTACAACGCCTTAGACGAGTCTATGTGTAGGGCCGTTAGGACGTGTCATAACTCATATATTTTTGTCCTTTGTTTTAATCGTACTAACTACATATGCATGTTAAAAATGCAAGATCGACGTATTATTATAAATTAAATATCCTCACCTTTCTGGTATGCTGCCACCGTTAAAAACCGCTAGAGTAAACCCCCTCCTACCCCTCCTCCTGCTCCTGCTGGAAGTATTGATTCAAATGTTATCATTATCAGTTGGCAAAATCTATCCAACTGTTTTGTAAACTTTTTACGTTGAACTCTGTAGAGTCCGGGTAGAAAAAATTAAATCTTGAGGAATACCCAATACAGGATGATTCACAGTAGACGATTTAATCGAATTTGGACAAATTCTGAATTAACCCTTTGACTAAGGAAACTCTGGACGCGAACTGTCAACATTACCAGCGTGTCCGATTTGCGGCCATATTGGAACTAAACATGGCGGATATAGCGCTGTCCCGATAATCAACATTTTTATTGATATTATAGACAGATCTTAGAACGTATCGATTTCCTAGGATGTTATTAGATATATATGAATAATAGTGACATCTTTTCTATGCAGTTTTCTTTAATGATTCTATGAAACAGGCATTTACTTTACGGGATTTCATGATTAAAGTTACTAGTAAAGAGTTTTTTTACTATTTCGCTAAATATCGTGTATTAATTACATGCAGTCAATAACGGCATGTAGCATACATAGATCTGCCCTTCACCAATAAAAAAACCTACGAGACACCCTCAAGTATGCTGGATGTATTCCATTAGTTTAGTTTTGGAATATGCTAATAATACTATATACTTTGTATAGATGTTCTTTCATCTTATCATTTCACCACCACCACAGATTAGGGGAGAACTAACCAAGAGATAACCACAAATTAGGTATATTAAAAGGTTACTATTGAAACAACGTGAGATCAGGATATTTTTATATTAATAATTTACACAGGTCTTTATTTTTCAATTCAAACAACTACCACTAGTTTCATTCTCAGTTCCAATAGCGTCTAACCATTTTTTCTTCTGAAATTCACTTCTTGGCAACCTTTAAAAATATAAATCACCGAATCAATGAGTAGGTATAGTAAGTCATCACAATTCATTATCGATATATTCAGGAACAACCCTAGCTCAGTAGCCTGTAGCAGTTACAGGGTAACTTTTAGTACGAAAATATTGAAAATAAAGCTAAATCCCACTACGAAATATAAATTATCTTAATCTGTACACTAATTATGCTATGATACATGTGCCTTGTTCTCGACAATGTTCAAATCATCCAATATTTCAATAGAAAAACATTAAAGCTATGCAACGACAAACTTTTCTGTTTCTGGCTTTGTCTTAAGCCTCATCCTGTTATGCTACACTAAGGCATGATCGCAGCTTCACATTCCTTTAAAGTCTTGTGCGGTTTTTATTTTAATAACACTGTTTATTTTATAACTTCTCAATTTTTATTCCACTCACTGACAGGTCGTGTACTGCTCAATTCAATTGACGTATGATTGACGTACCGGGGAACATAACATGGCGATTTTGAACCTCAGTAGCTTTGGTACAAATAGAACAATACGCCCGGTCCATTGAATTCCATAGTCAAAGAATTAACCTGATTCACATTTGGCCATTATCGCGATTTGACAGCTCTCATATGGACAGATATGTACTTCACCCGAAACGCACCTGTACAGAAACGTAAATATCCATATTCACTTTTGGCCCTAATCGTGACAGGACAACTCTCATGTCGACAGAAACGCACTTCATCCGAAACGCACCTGTACGTGTACAGACACGTAATTATCCATATTCGCGTTTGGCCCTAATCGTGACAGGACAACTCTCATGTCGACAGAAACGCACTTCATCCGAAACGCACCTGTACGTGTACAGACACGTAATTATCCATATTCGCGTTTGGCCCTAATCGTGACAGGACAACTCTCATGTCGACAGAAACGCACTTCATCCGAAACGCACCTGTACAGACACGTAATTATCCATATTCGCTTTTGGCCCTAATCGTGACAGGACAACTCTCATGTCGACAGAAACGCACTTCATCCGAAACGCACCTGTACAGGCACGTAATTATCCAAGTTCATATTTGGCCATAATCGCGATTCGTCAACACTCATATCGCCAGAAACGCACTGCACCCGAAACACACCAGTACAGATAAGTAAAAGGACAGCCATTTGCCCATTGTCGCGATTGATTAACTTGACTTAATCGCAACATCTAACGCAGTTGGCAATAAACACAAAGTGGCTCGAATATTGAACACGGGGATAAGAGGGTGTTATGTTACGTTCTCGAGCGTGTGTGTAAGGTTGATTTCAATGGCTAGATCCAGGTATTTGGTTAAAGGGGGAGGGGGGCTTGACCATTTGATTTGAGATTTTAGTTAGTGTAAGATTTTTCCCGGAAGGACCCCGATGCAACATATCTACAACGAAAATAAAATCCAGGTGGAAGAACACATTTTTATTTATCTATACTAATAATACAACGAAGTAAAGTTTGTAAGTTTGTATGTAGGAGAGGAGATAGCTGTCCGGCACTAATCACAGGGTTTAAAAAATCACCAGTGTGCGGGGTCCCCATAGACGAATTTTAATCCGTGGACAGCTGGATTGCTAAATACCTCTCAGAATATCAAATTATAGGTTCAGTAAAAAAAGTTTTAGAGATAATGTCATTTTTGTAAAAACAAAAAACACGGGCAACTGCATATATGTAGATCTGGCCTTTTGAGTTTTTGTCCTGTAGCGTTCTGGAAAAATACATATATGGCCAGTTGAGTTTATGGTATACAAAGTTAATAGTTAACTGTGTGTATCTGGCCTTTAGAGTTCCTGCCCTGTAGCGTCCTGGCAAAATACGTATATGGTCAATTGAGACTATGGCTAACAAAGTTCATGGCGAACTGCGTATCAGGCCTTTTGAGTTACTGTCCAGTAGCGTTCTGACCAACTGTGTATCAGGTGACATGGCCAAATGCGAATCCGGTGAGTTCAAAATCTGTCCAAATACGATTAAACCCAGTAGACCGTTCCGTGTCCGGGCCGGCCCGTTTTCTATGACAGCAAACGCAACGGCCGGCGTATTTGTCTAGAAGAAAACGGGCCGGCCCGGAGCCCCGGACACGGAACGGCCTACTGTGAATCATCCTTTACGCGGCAATACTGACAAAATGTTTGTATGTACTATGCATACGAAGTGGGAGATTTTTTCATTTCATTGCTTTATGCTGATGGTGGGTCACGTTTATCTAATTCGTTATTTAAATAGACGCATTTCGACCCTAGGACCGAAAAGTAATTAAGTAAAAAACAAATACTACTACCGACAATCTTCGTTATAGTGCTATTAAAACCGCACTTATGTATGAACTGCTTTTTATATGTTTTACGGCTAGTATATTCGCCTTTATTTACAATAGTTAACACTTACAGTTCTTCATACAAATTAAGATTAAATGTGCAAGCAAAGTCAATCATTGAAACGTTGACCTTATTCAAGTACCTGTCTACTGACAAGTCATTAATGATGTGGAAATAATTCAAAGAAAAACTCTACTAAATATTAATAATGATAAGCAAATAGTGAGTTGTTGTGTGACTAAGCGCGGTCAAGAGCAAATGAAATGGGGTCAGTTTGTAAGGAAATTTCATACAAAGTGTAGATACCCATTTATTGACTATCTTTTGTATATGAATGCATTAATTTATTTTAGATAGAAGTATAGCATGTTTAAGCATATTTTTTACTCCAGAATTGTAATCTGTCAATTAAAACAATAAACTTTATATACCAATGCAATCATTATATGACTGGTGGGAGAATCATAATGAATTTCCATACATTATTACATTATTTATTAAACGACTTTTATATATGTATTTTAATTTTGTTATTAAAAGAGGCATCCCCGTAATTCTGCCACCATTTCGATTTCAAATTTTAATCAAATTAATTTTCTGTCGTAGAAGATAAACTAAACGCAAATTTACAAAATTAGGCATTAAAATTCCCAAGTATAGTATTAAAGATACGCTTCGCTAGTTTTGTTACAACCATTCTCGAATTTTAGGAACCCTTATTATGTAACTGTTGCATAAAATATTATTAACTATCTTCTTCTAAAATCCTACCCATTTCCCTACCTTACCTTTAAACACTATCCTACCTACCCAACTTACTCGTTCAATTAACGTTTTTAAAAATTAAAGATTTTTAAGAACATGATCTTTTGGAAAACATACATAACTATTTAAAATAAACCGGACCATAAATAGCGCGTAAACGACTAACTTATTAGATACTTACCTATAAGTTAGACATTTAAATTTCGTCTGAAATTTTCACACCACATTTGAGTAACTTCTGAAAGTCTTTGTTCTTTTGTATTCCGCTTTCAAAGGCCTTTCTATACCAATAGTACTTCTCTCTAAGTTGGGAGGTACGACTCAGTGAAATAGCAAATCAACTTCATTATTCACTAGTTTTGATTAACAATTTGGGGCGTCCGTCGCAGGAACCTTTACCTAAATAGATGAAGGTATTCAATTTGTAGGTACTCGTAACATATGTCTCACTGATTCTCGGTATACGGTTTCATAAACGAAAGTTTAGTAGAAGACTTTTAAATATTATTCACGTATCTTTTATGAAGATGCTTCAATATAAATTATTACTTGAAGTCTAGGTACGTGACGACAAGATAGAAAGCTTGAATGAAACTGTTCTCGCGAAAACGATTTAGTTAATATGCCTTACGTACGTGGAAACCTGGGTAAATTGTGTTACTTTATAAACACGACGAACTGTGGATAACATAGGTCCTCGTACCAGCCATCTACGTAGCTCTGGAGCTGATGTAGCCGACAACGGGAAAAAGAAAATGTTACAAAGTTGAATATTTTCATCTCGTCTATTCCCTAGATCACATTTACGCACAGGCGAGATGTTGCACGGCTCGCGGTGCTTGTCAAACTCATTGGATTTCCATATATACTGACATTTCTGACAAGCTCGCAGTATAGGTATGTCACGTCACTTGCGACTTTTCTCGCTTACGCTTCGCTATCAACTCACGGATACAACTATACACTAAAACCAACCAATCAGAAAACTGAAGTCATTTGTAAAAAAGTAAGTTTAGCCCCTATTTTATAATAATTAAAAAAATAGGCCAAGATCATGTCGGGCCATGCTCAGTGTAGGGTTACGAAGATGCCCAACGAACTTAATGTAAAAAAAATCAATCACAAGCAAAAGGAAATACTTTCGCAGCGTTTAATACGACTTTTACTAAGATAATTTTTAAGAAAAAAAAACCGACTTCAATGGGGTGGCCGGAAAAAGATTATTATACTTAGATGGTGCACTCTTAAATAGATATACCTACAATAAAATAAAAATGGCTATAATGTATGTTTATAATGGTAGAAGACTTAGTACCCTCAATTCCTTATGGAATCATGAAAAAACCTTGCTTGCTTGACAAACAAAACGAAGAGAACAAATCGCCAAACGTGAACTACGCGACGTTGAAGAGTTCCGTTCTGATCATCATCAGCAGTTCCACTTCATCAAATGTCACTTTTATGAATGAAAATGCTTGATTAGTTCATGAAAATACTAAAATCACTATTTGTGTGCCTTTCACATTTGAGGAGTTCCCTCGATTCCTAATGGATCCCATCATCAGAACTCGAGCATGGCAAAAATCAATCGTGAAAATAGAACTTGCTTAACAAACACAGCTAGAAGGACAAATCGCCAAACGTGAACTTTTCGTCGTTGAAGAGTTCTGTTCTGATCATCATCAGCAGTTCCACTTCATCAAATGTCACATTTTTGTATGATAATGCTCGATTTGTTGATAAAAACACAAAAATCACTATATGTTTGCCTTTAAGATTTGAGGAGTTCCCTCAATTCCTCATGGATCCCATCATCAAAAATCGAGCATGACAAAAATTAATCGTGAAAATAGAACTTGCTTAACAAACGCAGCTAGGAGGACAAATCGCCAAACGTGAACTTTTCGTCGTTGAAGAGTTCTGTTCTGATCATCATCAGCAGTTCCACTTCATCAAATGTCACATTTTTGTATGAAAATGCTCGATTTGTTGATAAAAACACAAAAATCACTATATGTTTGCCTTTAAGATTTGAGGATTTCCCTCAATTCCTCATGGATCTCATCATCAGAAATCAAGCATGACAAAAATTAATCGTGAAAATAGAACTTGCTTAACAAACACAGCTAGGAGGACAAATCGCCAAACTGAAGCGTTCTGTTCTGATCATCATCAGCAGTTCCACTTCATCCAATGTCACATTTTTGGATGAAAATGCTTGACTTGTTGATAAAAACACAAAAATTACTATATGTTTGCCTTGAAGATTTGAGGAGTTCCCTCAATTTCTCATGGATCCCATCATCAGAACTGCGTTTTGACAAAAACGGGACTAACTTGGATATATATACTTACAATAAAAAAAAAAAAAACATACAACCGAATTATTAAATAATTAATAATAATATATTGCTATTTTTTGGTAAAATATACGTACTAATAATAAACAATATCACCACATTTCAAGTTCATAGGTCAATGGGAAGATATTTATTCCACAAAATAACAGTGTGTGACAGATGGACACGCGAGTGCCAGCAATAAGGCTCCGTCTGGACCGTTCGGGTAGGGAACCCTAAAAAGTGATTTAATCGTTTGAGAAACCTCATTTCGTTCGGGAATATAACTATGTCGTGGTATTATGTTTTATTTTAGACTCTAATTAATCTAATTATACATTCTACTAAATTATAGTCAGTGTGATGCTACAATAGTATTTTATGCAACAGTTACATTAATGAGGGTTCTTAAAATTCGAGAGTCGCTTTAACAACACGAACGTAATGAGTTTTGTTATTAAAGACTCGAGAATTATAAGACCTAATTATGTAACATCGCATACAATATTTTATCTGTGAAGGCTAAATAATTTGATTTAAATTAATAACCGATATGGCGGCAGGATACAGGCATTGACGTGTGCCTATTTTATAATTTAAAAAAAGATGTGTACTAATAATGTATGGAAATCCATTTTGATAATTTTGATATTCCCACCAGTCATATTCTATGGTATATTCCAGTCATATACTTGCATTAAAAAAAAAGTATAGTGTGGGAGTAGAAAGAGGTTATTAAAGAACAAAAATAATTTTCTGTGTATCTTTACTTCGCACGAGAACTTGGGTTCTTGTGACGTTGTTATTTCAGAGCAGTCTAGTTTCTTCTCATGACGGCTTTATGTTTGGCCGGTTGTTTTGAGAATATGAGACATTCATTGAAGCTCAGTGAATTTGAATACTGCTCGTGTTATGCCTTATGCCGGAAATGCTACGAATTCTTATCGGGTTTCTACACTTTCTACAGTGTGAAACTTTTATGAAGTATTTAGTATTTGATACCTATAAATACCTACTTATGCGTCCAAAGCTGTTAGCTTAGTTACAATTTACTTATCATTTCTCATGCTCGAAAAGTGTTGCATATAAGCTTATCAAGCGGGGCTAAAATATTACATTTAACCCGTAGCGAAAATATGAATACAATACTCGTATTTTAAATTTTCATTTTTTTTTACCATTAAGATTGTACTTCACCATATTAAATCCACAAATCACAATACACTAGAACTACTTGTATTTGGTACAACCAGAGTACTTACAACATATTTCGTTCCCCAAAAGTTAACAAACGATTATGAACGAGAATCAATCAGTAAAGAAAACTTTTTTGAAACTGGGCTGAGGATTTTGTCGGGTCCTCCCATTTTATTTTTATGCAACTATAATCGAAATGCTTTCCACTAAAATCAACTATAAATGAAATACTGTCAGAAAAAATTACAGTAATAATTTATACCAAAAACAAACCGACTTAAATTTTGTACTTGCTATGCCACAATTTGTGGTTTCCGTGAGCCAATGCTTGGTTACCTACAAAAAATGCGTGCCTATCAAATTCGAGGAGTTCCCTCGATTCCTCTTAGATCCCATCATCAGACCTTCACCAAATTTATATGGGACCAATGTCAAGGTACCTACTTTTAAACAAAAAAGAATTACCAAAATCGACCAACGTCGTCAAGAGTTATCGGGGAACATACATACAATAAAAAAACAAAAAAAGAACAAGCAAACATGCAGACGAATTCAGTACCTTCTTCCTTCTATTGAAGTCGGTAATAAGACTAATGAGAACGGCGAACGCGGGGCGCCAAGTTTATCCGAGGGCTACCCCGAACGCCCGAATACCGAAGTTCGTATATATCTCTATCTGTATCACTCGAATGAGTAATTAAATTGTTGTAAGTTTGATGATGATGATGAAGAAATAAACAAACGTTGGATAACCAATAAATAAATATTTAATCAACAGTACCGGTTAACCGCTGTACCGGTTGCCTATGCCTACAGATCTCGTGAATTAGGCTTGAGGTTTATCTATTAGCTTAGTTTAAATGAAAATATTATTTAAAAAAAAAAACATCCAATTAGTAGTTTTTTCTTTATTTGGAACTAAAGGTTATTTTGGGTGAAAACCGAAAACAAAACCGTAAAATTAAAATATCTTGAAAACTTTTGATTTTATCCCTTTTATATGCGTATTTTCTTTTGCATTTTAGCTGCTCTATCACCTCCGGCCAGGAATACGTCGAGTTACCAGTAACCCTGTATTCAATGTAACCGATAAAGTGGTCCTACTTAGTACCTAAAGTCCACCTAAAATTTATGTAATAAATGCATTTTCAAACCACATGCTCGACAATGCCGAATTATAGGTCATGTAAACCCTACCGAAAGCAAGACATTAAATCCCTTGGTATTAGCCGGGTTATAATGTTGTACTGAATTTCATTATAACCCGCTGGTTAATAATATGATTTCACTTTTCATAATTCTTATTACTATATGCATAAAGTTTAATTTTGCTAAACACAATTTGTCCTAGGCCATGGCCTACTTGATTTGACAAAATAAATGAAGTTTGCCTCCGTGTGAACCCCGGTCCGGAGGAGCGCGGTGTTCGAAATTCGAATTTCGAATCTAGGACCACGGCTTGTGCTTTCGAATTTGGAACGTCGCGCGCCTTCATTTGTTCACGCGTGACGAACAAATCGAGTTCTTGTAGGTGCCTATAGAAGATTTAATTTCAAAAATAATATTGAAAATGTCGAGTGGTGAAAGTGTTTTGACTCCTGAGTTTATCAAATTAGATGCCATAGGCATTGTCAACAATCTGCTGCCAGAGAAGTCAAAGGAAAAATACCTAAAAGCCTACAACGATTTTGACAAATGGAAAGCTGTAAAAGGCGTAAAGTCTGTGTCTGAATCAGTGCTTCTGGTCTATTTTGAATATTTGTCAGCTACAAAGAAGCCAAGTAGCCTGTGGTGTATATCTACTGAGCCTGTTTTTTTGTCTCGCATAAGGTGTGAAAAGTAGAGTATACACCTCGGGGATAAGACTGTTTTAGTCTTGGGCGGTTGAACCCCTCACTGCACTCAGGACTCAGTCTTAATTCCCTCGCTTCGCTCAGGAATTAACTTATAACTCCCTCGCTACGCTCAGGAGTTAAATTATGAGTCCTTCGTTACGTTCGGGATTCAATTCGCTCCCGTGACATAAAACAGTGCTTTATCCCCTTAGTGTATAATCTACTATTAAAATATTCGATATAAATACAGGGTGTGGCCTGTAATAGGAGCAATAAATTTAAAGGACGCTTCCTTAGAGCATCTGCAGTAACCTCTTGTGTCCAAAAAATAAATATATTTTTACAATTGGGAGAAATTTTGATCTAAAGTTATGACCTCCAAGTAATGGATCTTGGCACCCAGAAATTATAGCGCTGCAGTCAATGCTGATTTTGAGATTGCTTCAAATTATGACTCATTATCGGTCGCATTTTTGGTTTAAAAGGATATTTTTGGGTTTTTTTTTTTATTAATCTTTAGTGTTTTTTGAGTAAGTAGTTATTAATATTATTCCAGTAGAGTAAAAAAGTAAAAATAAGCTACTTTTGCGAAAAATAAAATTCCAAAAAAAACTTTTTTTTCAATTAAAACCATTTGAAAATAATTGCTGTAGAGCTCAATAGTGTACCGTTTAATTTTTTGCTCCTATTACAGGCCACACCCTGTATATTCGCAATATTTCCTACGAATGCGAATGCAAATGCGAATATTCGCGAATGCCAATACGGCGTATTCGTTACCTTCATGCCTTGCATACTAGCCCCTCCTAGCCAGTCCCACATCGGTTCACCTGCCTGGAATGCAACGCCCGTAGGTACAGCCGCACGCTGGTCAGCTATGACGTTACGCGGCAAGGCGAGGTACAAAGATATTGTGAATCTAGATATTATTGGACTTACTTTTGTTTAATATTTCGTGTTGATTTACTGCTTTTATAATATTATAATACGAATCACGTATTACATGCTTGAAGTGTAAAAAATACAGTATTTTATTTATTTATTTAGGATCTTCTACTGACACATCATACAAAATCCATAAGTATCTCACGAGTAAGTAACATTCTAGTTTGATGTCTATCTAATTATTGGTAACCCACAGCTTATTCTATAGTATCTTAGAACATGCAACAATAAAAGTAAACTATGTATAAGTTATACAATAGAAAGAAAAGTTTATCATCAACAGCGAATTTGCTACTTACTAAAACCAGAAATCCAAACTCGCTTGGTAAGCTTCATATCTTTGATGAATGAGATTATAATGAATTTACAGTTGTGTGCAAAATAATAGCAGTCAATCAAAAAATAAACTAGGAATATACATAATTTTAGATGCTTTTTTAGTATGCATATCCGTCGACACAGATTAAAAATTAACTGTAAAAGTAATTTATATCATGGGTTATTGGTCTAAAAATTCACATAAAATACGACGTATTTACTTTAAAGCAGCAATCTCATAAAATTGAAAAACCTAATTTAAAACAAATCAGAAATCAGAAAATTTTATTTACTAAGATACAGAACAATTGTATATAATTATTTCAATCCCCCACACGGTGGACTGATGACCTGGTAAGGGTCGCGGGTGTCCGCTGGATGCGGGTGGCGCAGGACCGGTCATAGTGGAAGTCTTTGGGGGAGGCCTATGTCCAGCAGTGGACGTCATTCGGCTGACATGATGATGATGATGATGATTTCAATTCAGTATTTTCAATCAAAGCCTCACATCTTCACTGATCACGTCCAGCAAAAAAACAACTTCTGAAGGGCCCTAAGGACCGGTTTTCCACCCGCCTTCAGGAGTTCAGCTGTAATTCCATCTTCACCGGGTGCCTTGTTGTTCTTAAGCTGTTTAAGAGCCATTCTAATCTCGTACAGGCTGATGTCCGGGTTATCTTCGGTATAGTGCCGGGTTAATCTGGCTCTAGGATCTTCCGCCAGACCAACTTCGGGTCTGCTAGTTGACGTGTATAGCTGTCCATAAAAGCACTCTATCTCATTCAGAAGCTCGGGTTTGGATGAAACGATTCTACCGTCTTCAGTTTTTAATTTGGCGAGCCCAATAGACAGATCTCTTGAGAACACTTTAGAGCCCTTATTCTGCTCGATGGCCTCTTCATTACGATTTGTATTGAATTGGCGCAGATCGCGGGTAAGGGACTTGGAGATCTGTTTATTGAGCTGCCTGTATAATGTCGCATCGGCTGAAGACTGCAGAATCATTTCATTCCTTTCCTCGATAAGCCTCTGAGTGGAGATAGAAAACCTTTTGGCTGTGTGAGTCCGTTGGGCCTTAAAGAACTTAGAGCGTTAAAGAACTTAGAACTTAGACTCCAGCAAAAATGGAGTTTTCCTATTAGATGTTCTTCCTTGCCCAGTATATTCACTAGTACTCTAGGCAAGGACCATGTCCAGCATTGGGACTTAATGATTTTCGTCCTGCTACTTGATTAATTTCTTTGGTTGAGGCTCTGATAGATGTGCCACCTATGGCAAACTATGAACTTCTTGTATCCTATTTTGGAAATAGTTGACTTATTTAGTAGTTTAGTTATAAAACAACTGCTATTATTTTGCACACAACTGTATCTGTTATAAATTTTCGTCATAGAACTATCATAATAGAACTAAGGTGGTGAAGTTAATAATAGGGGACACGATAGTGGCAAACAAGTAGTTTGACTGGTGGTACAAGATACCGTAAGGTATTTCAAAAAATGAACACTGATAATTGCAAGCATTCACAATGCTTGCAATTATCAGTGTTCATTTTTTGAAATACCACATGATTGCAATAATGAATTTGACTCAGTCTGGACTCAGTTGAGTAACATGCGCTTTGCCGACCCATTGTTGATTTGTGGATTCAACATGCAGGTCCAACCCTCAATGCAGCGCATTATACTCATAGAAGTTGCAATGTGTGATGTGTATGTGTTTTCGATAATTGACAACCTGTGTGTCACAGTCTGGGCTAGAGACACATTAGGTTTAATTTATATCTTAATTAAGCACTGAATACTTCATTTTACTTTACTGTTTTTATTTTTGTGATTTTATTTTGTGTCAGTATTTAGTTTAGCTAGTATATTTCGATTTTTTGCGTTAATAAACTATTTGGGTGGAATGCAAAAAACTGTAAATAGTTAAGGCCTTAATTTAATCTATGCTTCAATTTTCTCAGTTTCGTAACGACAATTAGTCATATGTTTTATAAGGGTAACTTTCGTAACGAAACTGAGAAAAATAAAGCGTAGATTAAATTAAGGCCTTAACTATGTACAGTTTTTTTGCACTCCACCCATTTTCTTCTTCTTCTACTAATTACGCAGCCATACTGTTCAGCGGCATACATTTTGACCAATAGTGCTGCAGAATAATCGAATCTAGTGAGTTCAACTTAACTATACCCTTACCGTACCGTTTTACATACGGTTCCAGTGGAGTGCGTGGCGCACTAGGGGCGATATTAGGTAGTGAACACGGGAACGAGGCAGGTCCATGTCACCCGCCAAGCCGCCAACTACTCAACTCCCCCAAAAACCTTTCGGCACAAATCTAACAATTAACTAAAATTTCAAACTAGGTCCGTCCCTAAATTTCCCAACCTCCTTACCAAATTTCTGTATCTGCCGCTGCGTCAAAGGCTACCTAGAGTAAGATTGTCCAACCGTACCTAAGTATTTACCCACCAAGACGTAGCTAGTTATGTATTATTACATACATATGTAGATATCTACATACATTACACATATATTTCGTGAATCAATGCTTGATAACTATCTATTTTAGGATTCTTCAGCAATTGCTTTTCCGGTAGGTGAGAAAATCGAATGACATAGTATTTGATTTGGGTCGACGTAATATCCGGCGGCCAGCATTGTATCTCGATCACATCCGCCCGCCCTCGCAAAATGGCGACTGGACCTATTTATTTCCTATAGTGCACCTAGATAACTTATTGATTTGATCCATTAAAATGCTTATACACAACTCTTTCGAAATAAGGAGTAAGTAGGATTCAGTCGAAATGTCCACCTTATTAGGGTTTAGTGCCTCTAAAGAAAAAAAAACGTAACCCTTATAGGTGATTTTTTGGTCCGTCTCCGTCTCTCATCTGTTTATCAAGACCCTTTATCTTGGGAACGCGTAGAGGTATGGAGTTGAAATTAAAACCATATACTCAAGTCTACAATCCCTTGAAGCTGTGAAAAATTCAAACTTTCAAGGTAACGAAAAAAGGATACGGCCGCAAAAAACGTATATTTCGACACTCTGAAGGGAACTATATATGCATATATATATGTATAACAATAATTTATAGAGGCCTAAAACTATATGGCAATTAATATCGTTTTATACTACAAGTACAACGAAACATCTGAAAATATACATTATTTAAAGTACGTCATCATTACCGATTTGTGCGGAACCCTCGGTGGGCAAGTTAGGTTTTTTTAGTATTCCGTATCAAAATTGCTCCAACGGTACACTTATTTGAATACCTAAACGATTTGATTTTTCTTCTGATTTGCCTTGCTACAAATATGAACTTTAATGTAATGCACGATGCATATTTCAACAGTAAGCGGGATCGATATGTGGTATGTTGTTCTTTGACGTGAGCTTACTGATGTCGCAGAGATTTCTTCACGTGACAGCTCTATCGATTTCAATAAAATTTACGAAAATGTCTCGGTTTACGGAGATGAAAAATTGATCAAGCTGCGTTTCTTTTCCGGCGCAAAGATCGGTCGCCCACGTAGATGAGCCAGACAGTAACTACCATACTTACAATACATACACATACTACCATATACCCTGACTTTTTCTTCGTGATATATGTAGTACCATGGCGATAATGGTACTTGGAGTCTACTAGATCCGAAATTTATCGGTTATCTACAGGAAAAAATACATCCAAAAGAAGCGGATAGCGCTTAGTTCCCTCGGATGGTATTCACACCTTACCACCAAACATCGCAGGCAGCTGTATAAGTTTGACCTGTGTTTACTCATGGTTGTAACGCATGTTAGGGTTGTGTTAAACTAGTAACGAGAGGCGAGCTCTGTCGAGGCCGATTGTGAAACTCATAGCTGGCCGCGGCGGAGGTGCCTCGCGACGACTTTTCTTGCATACTAACGACACAAAAACAATGATATAATGCAATTGTCATTCGTGCCGTTTGCGGCGGTTGCGCTTTCCTTGATGTTTGTCAACGGTAACTTTGTGAAGGCTTGTCTTTCTGACTCAAATTCTATTTTATGCTGTGATCTAAATAGATTTGTCTAAATAAAATCATCTTCTCTTCAGCAGCCTATGATAGGTACACTACTGGGCACAATCTTCGTCTCATTGATAAACACGTTCAAAAATCCGCCACGGTTATACACGAATAGTCTAACTACTGCGGAATATGTTGTTGTTTAAATCATCCTTATTTTTTAAATTAGATATGTTTTGTAAAGTAATCCACCCCTCAAAGCACCATATCTTTGATAAGGTAGAATTTGGTATTTTAGTCATCAGGCTCATACCCATATCATAGATAGTTGTAATTTAACCATATTGCTGCACTTTATTTAGGTACAAATAACTATCAAGATATTATGATTCGGTAGCATTTTCGTTTAAAGCCTATTGGATTTTGAGTAGAAAATTTCAATGGATTATTAACACCAATTAATCATTAGGATTGGAACTTATATCAACTAATACAAAATCACTATAAGAGAAATAGTTATGTAGCAGAAGGATGCGCTGTCCTATTGGCCCTACGTGCGCCGTTGGCGTCCGCTCAAGGTGATCAGGCCTGAGATCACCACGCGCGCATTCGCTCACGTTTAGGCACATTCTTGCTGGATATTTTATGTTATCATTTATTGATCAGTGATCACATTATTGCAATCGCATATTTTTGTGAAGCATGCTTTGGTTGGAGGTGTTGAGAAGAATGGAATGAACTTTGATACTCTCGTCGTCAGAGGGCGAACAGCATAGTGTGTTTTGCTGTATGCTGCTGGTATCTGTAATAATAAGGGGCGTAGGATGTGATGACCGCATTGTCCACTGATTCTCTTATGCAATAAGTCAACGTACGGGAGCTTGTGGGGGGTCGTTCGGAAGTAGCTACCCTGCGTACCTGAGAGTTGGACAGGCCTCCCATAACCGGCCGATCAGAGAGGAGTCGCAAGAGATCTTGTTGCTCGAGCGTAGATATGGTACGCTACTGTACATTTAGTTCATGAATTGTTTCTCTGATTTCAGCCGCGATAAGATTGCTTAAGACTGCGCAGTACGTTCGTTTCTCCATACAAACGTATTTATGCTCTCATTTTAAAACGCCAGGCTAGAATAACATGAAACTTTGTATACACAAAGGGATCCGGCATATCTAGGTCGGACCATAGTTTCTGTTGCTTAAAATTATAATGGAGAAAAATACAGCGATTATTAATGTTTTCATACAAGCCGTAAAAAACTCAAAAACCCGCTGTATTTTTTTTCTTTTACAATTTCTAGCAACAGAAACTATGGTCCGACCTAGATATGCCGGATCCCATTGTGTATAAAAAATTCCATGTTATTCTAGCATGGCGTTTTAAAATGAGAGGGTAAATACGTTTGTATGGAGAACCGAGCCAGACCGAGCGTACTGCGCCCTCTTAAAACTTTTTCCATAGAAAAAAGTTGTAAAATTGTCTGTATATTTTTTTTATCTGCCTACTCAGACAGTTCATTATTAAACGACACAATCAAGTAAAAAATGAAAGACAAAACTAGGCCATCCTATACGAGTATATACTTATATCGATGTTTGTTCAATATAGGCTTTATCAAAATGTTGTTGGATTTCTTTTTTGTTAAGCGTAGAAGACATAAGCACGTCTCTTACACGGAGGCGTGGTTTACAGAATCGAGATAGCCCGTTAAACAGTAGGCCCTATAATCACTTATCTAATTTCTATTCAGCCTTTAGCCTAACATCAATTCCCAGTTGGGATTACGCGATTGAATCGTTTGTACTTGGTATTCCGTCGCATAGCAACGCGGCCAACAACTCTCAGGCGGTCGTTGGAGTCACAATGCTCGTTGCAGCCATGTCTAAACCGTTCAGAATACTTCAGCCGATATATCCCCCGTGAGAAGTAGATGTGTGATCCGGTATGTGACACGGAACACGGATTTCTGAAGTGCCGGCTAACTCCCAAGGTAACTTGCATCCCGGCATTTATCGAGTATCTCACTTTTCTTATTGCAGACTGAATACAATTTCATAACTCTTCACTTTGTTGTTATTCCTCCATCTATCCATGAGGTCTTAACTTCGCAAAAACTGACCTAGAAACAGTAAAGGTACCAAGTCATAAATGCATAGTAGGTACATAACAAAAATAAATACTTGTATTTAGTTTTTACTACTTAAAAAGATTGAAGTATATTACATTCTTTAACTAACCCAGGAGAATGATATCGCAGTCTAACCTATGTAATTAAAACCTAAAAAATTTCGAATTAAATACGATGTATTTGGCATTAGTTAATGCGTCCACATTAGCGATGCCTGCGTTAAATTAGGCTTATGCGCCCATTGCATTTTAAATTTCGAATTAGCACAATAGCGTTTGTTGAATAGTTTTCGAAATCGCATTTGGTTTTTTTCTAACAGCAATAAATGTAGCCAAATGATGTTCTTAGAATAACGGAGACAGGTGGTAATTGTCCCTTATTGGGCATCTGTTTTGTCGGGCCGCACCGGACAGGTAGGAGTGACTCACCCGCTCACGCTTGCCAAGCAGCGAAAGTATTACTTATTCATGGCCCCACTCATTAGGTAAGTTGCTTGCACGGTCATGTTGTTCACAATCGGCTTAGTCGAAGTTGGATGAAATGTGAACACTTATTTGAAATTAGAAAGTTATACCCATGAATGTATAAACCTTCATACGGATGAATGTCCCTTTCGCAAAGACTAGGCATAGTACTGAAAGGTTCACTCACATGGGCCGCAACGTATACCGACGCAACATGACTATAAGAAGTTAACTGTAAAGTGTTGAAAATAATACGCATAATTAGTGCACGGCGGCTGTTATTTTGGGAGCGGAGTGGTTAACAATGCAGACCCGACCTCAGCAGGGTCAAATACTTATCGAAGTCTGTGTATGAGTTTTTTGGAACTTTACCTAACTTCTGGAGCTACCAAGAGCCTACATGATACACTCTGCTTCATTGGTGGCGGTCATTGCCTACTAGTCCTACTACCAGAGTGACTTAAGTGACAAATAGCACGTATAAATCAAAAATTGACAGATCCAGGTGTACTTAATAAGGGTCAGCTGACCATGATTTCATTGCAACAAGCTTCACAAAGGTCATAGTAGCTAGCAACAACACGACAAGTTATTTAAGGTAGTTGTACGTAAGTCATTCAAGACTTTTTAAAACTATCCATATCCAGTCGTTATCAGGATATTTTTTTACGGTGCCAACAAGTGCGCGCCCGATTTAATCTAACATAATGAATCTAAAAAAGAAACTTAGACTTAAAACTTGTAGTACTTTGCCATGCCCAGAAACATGCACATTTTCCCATTATCTTTTCACTTTACCTCTTGAACTGCTTTCGAATACAAATGCGCAATGATATGGTAGGTTCTATAGAAAATAGCCAAGTCACTATACGTAAATCCAGAGCAATTAAAATGGGTGCAATTTGTACAGAATGGTTTGCTCCTAAGTGTATGGGCTATATAGTGGTATTACTTTACTGTATGTTGATGCGTATTGGTTGCTACGTCTACGGTCTCATGGATACAAATATCAGATCTTCACCATTTTTTTTATATGCACAACCACCTTAAACCACCTTAAATACAAACCAAAATAATTATAAAATTCGAGCAACACGTTGAATTATTGCTGAACATATATAAAAAATCATGAACAAACGTCTCCGTCTATTGAAGCAGGTTAAAAACGGTGCATGCTGCAAACAGATGATGTTAATGATAGATTGTTCGTTATTGTTTCAGAGCGAGCATGTCCTGGCTGGTGCTCGCGCTGGCGGTGGCGGGCGCGGCCGCCCAGCTCTCCCTTGACGGCGTGCGCTGCGGGCAGCTGCTGTGCCAGCTAGACCAGTACTGCTCGCCCGAGACCAACCGCTGCGCTCCTTGCAACGTTATATGCAACAGCACGCATCACAACTACGATGCTGGCCTTTGTGTCAAGGAATGTCAAGGTTTGTGTCAGAAATTAGTCAAGTAATAAACATAAGTAATTAGTGAAGCAGCAAATACAGCTTTAATACTGAATATTGCTGATAATACCGAAACACCAGTACCATCATAAGTAATAATAACCGTGTAAAAAACCCAACTGGACGCAAAGATAAACCAATTCTAAAAAGTTACCCTTTATTTTTAGGTTTAGCTGTTTTACGTTGCCCCATTATTTAATTATTGGTCTTAACTAAATAGTTCCTGTTCGCTATCATTTGCCGTCTCCCGCGCTATTAGTCGAGTATTTTGTCTTAAAACAACCTTCATCAGAAACCACTAGAATATACGTACACACATGTATATATATACTTATGTAAACAGCGTTCATCAGTATGTCAGCCGGAGAGTAATTAGATAACACCAGGTGTAAACAAAATTCCAAGAACGATACCATTTTCCGCGGTGACTTATTGTGTGCGATGAAAATCCTCGAGTCGTGTGATGACTAATATCTACAAACAATAATAATAGGACCATCTGGCCCGGCAGCAATCAATTGCCTGTTTAATGTGCTTGGACATAAAGTTGCTTTTCATCGCTCTGCGAGGACCTGTAAAACCAGTTTTGTGACCGCAAACCGCCTACTGCTGGTCGTACTCTTCTTACTAAACGCGTCTCATTTACTCGTTGGCCGCATATTATGTATACGAACGTTTCAGGTTGAACGGCTGGCACGACAGTAACAGGTATACTTTTTATACATGAAAAAACCGAACCTGAGACCGATAGTTCTCAGGTTCTGGCGGAGTGCACATGTATGGAAATAAGCTGTCCAATTATATTAAACTGTACCTAGTTCAAGTCAAGAGTTTTAACGTAATGACAATTGTAGTGAGTGCTTATAATTCTCTAAGATGGTAACTATCGTGAATAGTATCTATAGTATCTATTCATGAATTATTGGTACATACGTGCGTTATATAGTCGTATTCGTATGGGCGCATTTAGGAATTTCCGAATACAACAGTAAGTTGTTTTAATACCGATAGTAGGTAAGGTAATCGTTCGAATGTTACTCGTCAATAACTTTTTTCCTGATAGTTGGAACCTATTGCTCGCCTCTATTCTTATGAATTAAGATTCAGTTTGTTGAGTATTGAATTGACGTTTGCCGTATGTGTTTGATAAGATACGTTCGGTTCTGCAACAAGCGACAATTTAGTTGAAGTGTTCAGATGGTAGAGGGTGCAACAATGCCCTAGCCGACACGGTCTGTTGACTGCAACAGGTACCACGTGACACACACACGTGCAGCACACAGGTGTGTGGCACACACACAGGCACGATCTTAGCCTCAAAACGATTTATATAGCTATGAAGTTAAAGTAAAAACAATTTTATAATTAACGTCCCTCTCCTATTGTAGATAGGTGTGTACGGAAACACAGTGTGGTAGTGTTCAGTTAAAGATTCACTTTACTCTATCATTTCTTTTGATCTCTTGCAATCTTGAATTATGTGCTTATTACCGATATAGAGTTATTGCATTTTTCTTTAGCGTACTGAGCGAAACCTTGCACAGAGGAAAGTTTCCTCGTGAAAGCTCTCAAAGCATTTTGCTCGCTACTGGCTGGGTATTCAACTTAATAATGGACCAAGTAAATTTATTTTCCCTTGATCGGTTATACGGGTTCTTTCCACTCAGGTGGCTGTAGATTAGTTTCTTTTGTTGTTGGTAACCTGTAGGTCTTGATCGTGCAGAGCAGATTTAGGAAAACCGAAGCGTTAAAAGCTCCTCGTCGTCCTAAAAAGTAAATGTGCGTACCTAACCTGGTATCGCCATGTCTCACTGAGATTTACTTTAGTTATCAGCGTGTGTACGCAACGAGCGGCGCGTTTCGAGCACCTGTTGCCTTCTACCTGCTCTCTGATGGCCCCACTAGACAATGTTTGCTAGTTTCTTTTGAACGTGAACCCTAATTTACTTACTTTTTCTTCGGTGCCTCATCTGTAGCGGAAGAGCCTATAGAGGTACTTACATATTCTTGTGAATCAGAGGAAGTACATATACAGTACATTAGTATATGTATTATAATTAAAATAAGTATTTAAGTAAGTTAGGTATGAGGCCCACGATGGGTCACACACATTGGAAACCATCAATCGTCTTTTCTGTGATCAATTAACGGCTTCTGTGTATGTAAATAAGTTAACGTGCTTACTGCATATATTTATAGAAACAGACACGCCGTTGATGCGCATTATGAGACCAACCAAAGACTTGACTTTCTAGCCCAGATAAGTTCTCAGGACAAATGCTAACATTGATCTTTGTATAACCAATATCGAAATAATTACTTATTACACGCATACATTAGAAAGAATTAAAGGACTTAATAGATAATTGTATTTTTCAGCTTACCTGCTGGACCTGAGGTACATGCGCCGATCGCAGGGACCCGAAGCTACCACAGATTACGACAGTAAGCATTCATTACTTCAACAATAATAATAAGTTAAGTTAGTTAGTTAAGTGTCCCATGACACACGCAGGGACAGCATGCGCTCTGCGTAGGTACTCCTTGCATTTCAATTAATATCATAAAATGCGAAAGTAGTTTCCCTGTATTATTGTTTATTCTTTTGTTTTTTGCAGTTTTGTTATGTGAGGCGTATTTAAGATTGTATTGTTTATTTAAGTTTTTAATTTAACTTTAAGCGCTTCGCATAGTATAATATATATATATTAGCCTTTTAGGTATTTGTGATACCCATATCACAATAATAATCGTTCATAGTATATTATATATATATATATATATATATATATATATATATATATTTTTAGCCTTTTAGGTATTTGTGATACCCATATCACAATAATAATCGTTCATTCAGATGCCTGTCAATGAATGATGTTGTGCCTGTGTGATTAAATTGTCGAAAGACCTCCACGTGTCGTTTATGTGATACTTGTGTTATTACGAGTATCAAGCAAAACTATAATTATATACCTACCTCGATATGCAAAGCGAAATATGATAATTGCAAAATATGATGCCAGTATATGTTATTTATGTGCCGACTAGGTGCAAAATGGTTTTATATATTTTTTTTATTTATTAAAAATGGGATTGCTCTTGGCCAGCATCTAGCCAGGGGGCAAAGATGAGGCCGACGATGAAGCGAGCTCACCCAGAAGATGCCTATTCACTCGTGCCTTAAAAAGGTCCAGGTTGTTAGGGCTCCGTTCAAAAAAGGTACAAAACGAAACCTTATGGTGCGAGTGGTGGTGGAGTCTGTCATAACTATACAATATATCAGGAACTATTTAAGATACAGATTTGACATTTAGAATAGTCGTAAAATAGTACAGGGAGTATAGTAACGCCTGATGGTCGTTTTGAAACGCTAAGCTCTTCAATGAGGCGAATTATTATGGAAATCTCAATACTAATATTATAAATACGAAATTGTGTCAGTCTGCCTGCCTGTCTGTTCAAGCTTAAGAGTCCGCAGTAAGCCCGGTTCTCCATACAAAAGTAGTTACTACTTTTGTATGGAGAACCGGGCTTGGCACAAATATGTCGGAAATTAGTTTCTGTTGCTTGAAATTATAATGGAGAAAAAATACAGCGATTATTAAGGTTTTCATACAAGCCGTAAAAAATTTAAAAACTCGCCGTTTTTTTTTTCTATTACAATTTCTAGCAACAGAAACTAATTTCCGACCTAGATATGGCCGCTACCATTGTGTATACAAAGTTTCATGTTATTCTAGCATGGCGTTTTAAAATGAGAGCGTAACTACGTTTGTATGGAGAATCGAGTTCAGCGAGCGTACTGGGGACTCTCAAACCGTTGAATCGATTTAGATGAAATTTGGTAACGAGATAGTTTGAGTCCCGGAAAACATTCATTAGGCGGTGAAAAGGGGGGCGGAAGTTAGTATCGCAGAGCGATAATCAAGCCTGCGCCTGTAATAATTTAATAGCAATTATTTATCTAAGGCGGTAACTAGTTTTACACTGACGGAGTCTTAGGCAAAAGCTAGTGATACTAAAATGTCTTATTTTATAATTGAAATATTTGAATTTCTTGTAAATTACGTATTAAGTTCGGTTAACGTCCCAATGTTTGAGACCTTACGACAGATGTACTGAATAATGCAAACCCAATAGTTGACACCTGTTGCTGAAATCTATTAACATTACGTAAGATCGAAAGTGTCCGGTCGAGCACTGGGACGCTCACCTTAAGTGTTATAATTATATTTGCTCGATTTAGGTACAGTGACTTGAAATAAATATCTGACACGCCTAGTCAGAAAATAATATCACATACCAATTTATAAAGAATCCTGAGTGTGTCAGAAAAAATGTGTGTGCATTAGCGAGTTGCTTACGAGCTGCAACGAACACATCAAATAACGTTATAGAAATTCTCATGCATGCATCTTCAAAAATTTCCATGTGCTTAGAATTTTTGAAGATTTCATTGGGCAACTATACTAACAACAAATCTTTGCAATTATGTACATACCTACTCGTAATATACGACTCTAATAATAAGCTAGATAAGAGCATGTCCTGAGAATTCCGCCTTTGTAGAAGTTGTTAACAGCATTTGCGAATTGATATATTACGTCATCTTATTAAAAGCTTAACGGACTAACTAAATCAGGAAACAGAAATAAAACCGGAAGTTTATACAGGCTGTTTATTGATTTCCGTTCCTTCAAGCATATAGCCGTGTATAGCCATAGAAACGACGTAGCATATTTAATTTTCATAATACAAGAAAAAACATAGTTTTTAATTTTCATACAATATAATTAATTTTATCACTAGGGGTGATCGCAAAACGGCCTTGAGATAACGTGGAGTTAAGCAAAAGTTAATGTCACGCATGACAATATTCGGAATTCGAATGTCATGTACGTCAACATTGTTTAGTTGTTAAGGATCTTTTATACTATACTAGGGTTGTTAATTAACGAAAATGAATTCCTGAATATCTTCGAAATGGTACGAATTAGGATACTAGTGTCTTTCGTATTTGGTTTTATTTTAGTCCCGAGTCTACACCCCAGGTTCCCAGATCAACGTAACTAGCCTGATGGTATTTATGTCCGACGTATAGCATTTGACCCTCTTGCACTTACTTACTAGTTAGTAAAGAAGGCAAGAGGTGTGGTTCTGGAGTTATGACGCTCATAGCGCATATTGTCATATTCGACAATTTTACATCTATTCAAATATGTTAATAAGCGCAGCGAGCGGCCCGCGTCGCCAAATCGTGTCAGGGAACCTGACCTGATATACAATAACTATTGTAGTACTTACCTACAGGTATTCTATTGAACAAAACCGATATTTGACAGCTAGAAAACACAGAATCATGCTATCCCGCTCAACCGCATAACACGTCGTACAGATGTACGTCGTATAGACCCTAAGTGGCTATCAATTATCGTTTTAAATGATTGACACTTTCATGTCTGTTATTGTGATATGTGTGTCTGTATTCGTCGATGTCAAATGTCAGAATGGAAACTGTTACTATTTTGCCATTTGACATGACAGATGTTAAATAAATACAAACGGTAATTGATTGATACTTCTTCGGGTCAAGACGTATTCCGAGTTTTCACGACGTCAATGGATTATTCACTCGACTAGATCTGTACTTTTTGGCTAGTTAGAGTAGTCTTGTTTGCGCGACAACGACGCTACCTAGTATCGTTCGAATTGACATTATATATTTCCAATATTTAACACAAACAAAACAAATCTATATCCAAACACGTCAAAACTACATATAACAGGTCTTTTTCTTAAGTTTTTTGCCTATAATTTGTTTATCCAACCTGTTTGAAATGTTGTCATTTGCCGGTGTCACCTTCTCTCGGGCGAATTAACACCTCGGTGTAGTGTGAGAGTGAGAGGCGAGTTAAGCCCAAGTGGCAAGAGGAACAAGCCTGACCTGTACTTTGAACGTTTGCGCCTAATGAACGATTCACACTGAACAGCTGGAGTCGGCGCGCACCCTACTAGAATCAAAGGAATTCGAACCCTCCATACAGAAGTTAGATTTCATATTTGAATGGGTTGCGGGCAGCCAGCCTGGCCGGTTGGCTTCCGGCTCTGCAGCTGCCGTTTGGATACGAAGTCTAGTTTCTGTATGGAGGGTTCGAATTCCTTTGACTCTGGTAGCGTGCGCGCCAACTCCGGCCATTTGGTGTGGATAGTCCGTAAGTGTTTGAAGCACAGACCAGGTTAAGTGGTCAGTGGTTTGAAGTGTTGGAGCGTGAATAATAGCATGGGTGTTGTTGAAGGCGTGGAGCGGCAGGCGCGCGCTGCGCTGATCCTGAGTGGCGTGGCGTTGGCGGTGCTGCTGCTCGCGCTGGTGCTGGTCTGCCGCGCCAAGTTCTCCTGGCGGTACATTAAACAGAAGTTCCAACCAACAAAGGTGAGGTACAGGAGGTAGTAGAGCAAGAAGATAGACACGTAACGCAAACGTTGATGCGAAATGCCATACGTTCGAGAGTTACCTACGTGATTAGCTTGCAGGATGTGAGTACTAATTATAACAGTGGTTCGTGGTGGTAAATAAACGGCATGTTGACAAGTTTAGATTGTGTTTTATAATCATCTATTATATGAGTAGGCTGACGAATGAAATTAGGTGGGCGGAAAAGACCCAACCTTGTTTCGCGTATAAACAGACAAACAAACATATGTTTTCTGTTTATCTGAAAATCTGTCTTGTTATTTTTTAATCAGGTCGCTATATGGCGTTATAATGAACGCGTCATTTTCCAAGGCACGCCATAAACGTGCACATGCTGCTGTTGTGCACTGAGGCGTCAGTCAGCTAACACCTTGAAGTTTAAATATCAAGAATACTTACTCTAACTCCGACTACATCGTGTAAAATCAGTTGAGCGTTAATATAAGCGGCGGTAAATTAATTTCAACGTAGGTGGCAGATCCGAGACGCTAGGTCTCTATTTTGTGTAGTCACAGCTTACATCGACTGTTTTTGAAAGTACCTACTGGTTACACTTTCATAACGTACTGTAGGTACGACAGGTACTACATGCGCATGTAGTAACACGAGCAAGAAATTAAACGGTACACTATTGAGCAAATAAAAGAAGTCTTTTTGGTTTTTTATCATGGAAAGTAAGCTTACTAATAACTATTTATTCTAAAATACTAAAAAAAACATAAAAATCCTTTTAAACCAAAAATGCAATACCGATTATGAATTTATGACTCATTACTTGATGCTTCTTCAAAATCAGCATTGACTGCCGCGCTATAATTTCATGGCCCGAGATCCATTAGTTACAGGTAAATAAAAACCCAGTTAAAAAACAAATTGGCACAACAAGTTACTTTTACTACTTATGCTCAAAGGAAACGCGTTTGTTTGCTTCTATTACAGGTCACGCCCTGTATTTAGATCAGGGACATTTTATAGTTTTTCTACTGATACACAATATAAATTTACTTGCTTGCTTTGCGTTTTGATTTGAACTCTTATACTCCCACCTAATTAATAAGAGACACATGTACTCGTACTGCATGTTTTGCGCACTAGTTTCGTGAGCGCGAAGCATTGACATTCGACCGAAAACAACAAAAGTACTCAAGAACTAACCTTGCCTCGATAATAAGTATTCATAACAATACTTTGATGGTGTCTTTTAAAAGCTCTCATATTTACCAAAATCAAAGTTAGGCGAAAAAGAGGTAAGAAAAATCGAATCAAACTTAAAATAACATTTAATTTTTCTGCAGAATCGAGTAAAGCAGTATCCCGCCACGGGCCTCACTCATCACAACCCACACGCAGAAATGCCGAAACCTAAACCTGAACTTAAATTGGACATACCGAATCCTGAGCCCTTGAGACGGCCGCAGCCACTGAACGCGCGGGACTTGGAGACAAGGACCTCGCAAACTGACAAAAGCCAAGGGGCCACGACTCCGAAAACGATGAGCACGGCGCTCAGCACCCGACACCCCGCTGAGGACACCACCCTGGACTTCTCGTATGACAACATGGCCTTGAACGTCACCCCTCCCGAGCGAACCGCGGCCACTCACAAGTTCTGATTTTCACCGATAGGTACCTCATTCACCATCACATGAATCTCTTAGGCCTAATTCAGCAGGGCTGCCAGATTGTATAATTGGATACAAAAACTGTATAATTAGGTGACTGATTGTATCCTGGATGCTCATGTATAATAGGATACATAAAATCTATTTTGTGTTTTTAGTCAAGTTGCCAGCCTAGCAAATTCGATATTTTATATCGTAGCGTTTATGCAGTGTTTGTATCCTGACATGCAATTTTGTATAATTTCAGAAGCATGGCTGAATAATTTAAAAAAATCTACTGGCAGCCCTGTAATTCAGTGAGACGCGGATGATCGCGGCGGAAGGCATAATACATTATGGCATTTTTCTGCGATCAGTGTGACGCGGACATCTGCGTCGCGCTAAATCGGGCCGTACTATTCACATAGAACACGAATCTAAGATATTTTAGTCATCATCAATTTTAAATGCGTCTATTCCGTCAATAGGTGTAAGTTGTTTAATTAGCGTGTAGGTAATTATTTATCTTAGGTACTTATGAGGGTGTTTCGGCGCTACTCGGCCCTTCGTAGCGCAGCTCAAGGATAGTTTATTGAGATTATTTAGTATTGTTATTATTTTAGAAACGCAAGGTTATCAAATCATGTATGGAAATAATTAACTGTAGGTAATACTAATATGTTCTTGAGAGTTATTAACGTACATACACTGTTTTTTTCATTGAATTCAAAACTACTAAAGACTATGAAAGTCATTATGGGTGCCCATAGGTTGTTTCCAATTCACAGCTTTTTTCTCGTAAAAATACCAGATTTGATACAGAAATTTTCCAATGTTTTCATTTTAATAATGAAATTCGTGAGCACATTCAAAATTAGGAATACTTCATGATAGTTAAAAAGAAAATGGTAATTAAGTGCCAATACTAAACGGATAGGTCTTGAAACCATCACTCATCTCTATCACTACATCAGCCATTTTGGGACCGTATTACCATACCTACCTCAAAAGAAGCATACCTCAGGTATGCTGCCTGAGTTGAGAGGTAGCCCTGCCGCCGTAAAGCGGCAATTACACTGCGTCGTTAACCTAATGCGGTCGCCGAATTCATTTTGAACTACTTAGGCGAACAAACGTCGTCTTTACATTAGGCTGTCCGCCTACTTATAAGCGTTGGCAGCTGTCGATCGCCGAATGCGGCCGACTAACGTGTTCTTTACACTTTTGCGGTCGCCGCATGCAGCAAGTGTAATTGCCGCTTAAGACACGTCAAACGGAAGCGGACGGGAAGCGGGGCTGGTTGCTCCCGTCCACCGTGAGTCGCGCAGGAAACGGCCACGTTACATTACTGTGGTGGAAATATCCATACGAGAACAAAACCGTTTCAAATAATTAAATGCACCCGTTTCATTACTTTTTTTTTCATTTCTAAAACTTGGAAACATTAAGGTTGACTCACAACAGCCCGTTCCGTGCCCGTGCCGGTCAGTTTTCTATGACATAGACGCCGGCCGTTGCACAGCCGGACCGCGGCTGGGTCCGGTGACACTCGAAAACGGGCCGGTGCCGGCCCGGCCCGCCGCTGTGTTAGACGGCTGATCTAGCTACTACCGAGGTTCCGGCCCGGACACGGAACAGTCTAATCCTTTACTTAGTTTTTCACAGATAAACTACTACTACTGCTACTTAGTTTATCTCTGAAAAACTAATTATAATTAGTAATTAGGTACTATCTACTGAGTGTACGTACAGTATGTTCTTACCTTCACAGCACATTATATGGGTGATTTTGGGGTCGTGATCCGAAATAATTGTACATGGTCAAAAATTCAAAGCAGACAACATCACAGTCGGTATGAAGGTTAACAACTCAAATAATTTTCTTTTTTTACAAATTTTACTGGCAATTATTACTTTTTCATACAACTTGGTCACCCTACCCCACTGTCAACTCTCCATATCATCCGTCAAAGAGAGTAGGGTAACCATGTTTTTTTGTGATTTTGTATTTTTTTTTATCAAAATAAATTAAAAAAGAAATGCGTTTATTTCGTGTCACTACAATTTTTTTGAAATGGCTAACAGATACCAAGTCTAAAAACTGGTTCTTGATCCACGACCCCGAAATCACCCTGTATACATAGATGAGACAAATGAAATTGTCAATCGTCCTTACTTTTAATTGCTATGTGAAAGGTGGTTATTGGTCAGTTGCAAGCACCGGAGATACTTATGATAGTTTTTTTTACCGCGTGATGAAAGCCATTTCATCCCGTCGTAAGGGCAAAAACGGGAATATGGATAGAGTGTGTTGTGGGTGTCACTTCAATATCATACTCGTATTATCTTAATCGTTTAAAATGCAATTGCTAACTGTTATTAAAATAACTTCATGTGTTCTGTCTTCATGTGTGACGTTTGGGAACACAGGTATGGTGTTCAAAGTTCGAGTCTTTCCCTACCGGTAGTAGAATTTACTGCTGCTGATTTCCTATTTACAGCACCCTTGTATTATGTTAAATTACAGTTTCTTACACTCTATCGAATTCACAACAGCTATTCGTTTCATTCGTACCCGTATTTGCAATCCATACGTAGTCGTAAGTGTTTGCAACACTTTGACAACGGAAGCTTGATTTTAGCTGCAAGGTGTGACAGTACAAGCACCCTAAATTTCTAATTAATTGTTTTGTCACCGTCTATCAAACTTAAAATAAAACAGCCACGAAAGCGATCACATTTTGCAAGTAGAATTGCCTGTCCAGGAATAACTTTAGATAAGGTGGTCCAAACCGGGGTTCATAAGTAGTCCCTAAATATCATTATACTTATTTACCTATCACAATTGCGTTATATTAGTATATCATACTCGTAATTGGTACTCGTATGTGATAGGGGTGCAGGTACAGTCGCCATCAGGCATATCGCAGCGAACTAGGTGCTCAAAAATATTCAACGGGACTCTGTTATAGGCGAAAAACTTTATTAATTATAAATCCTCTCTTGCATGTAATTGTCGACATTTCGAATTGGCATTTGTCTTGTTTGTGTTGCAATTTTTAAATCATGTCTATTCGAAAACGCTATAACTATACATGCAAGACGACCTTTACTTGTGACCTATATAGGGGTGTTGGGGTGCATGTCCGTAAGGTAAAAGTACCAGTGCTCGTCGCTGACCCAATACTTGGCACCTTCAATCTAATGCCATTACAATAGAGGTGACAGATCGGTGTCATCTACTGGGCATTGAGGTGTCCGGCATTGGGACGTTTACCTTATATTATACAGAAAATTTAAGTTTACCTTCAGGTAGTTTTGATGGCAATTTGTATCTATCTACGGACAGTAGTCATGCATGATACTGAAAATTACTTAGTGTATTCAATTAACATACAATAAATATACATGTTTGTTTAAATGCACAATTGTATACATATTTTAAGATGACCCTGACTGTATCCATTTACTATGTATTTAAGTTAGGTCTTATATTATCGTATGTATATTAGTTATCGAGTTCGACTCGGGTTAAAATAAATATTCAGCTTGGCTGAGGAAGTTTTTATTATTAATGGGTATTAAGTAGTATTATGTGCTTATGTGTATGACAAAATTAGACGTTGCAGTTGATTTTATGTAAGGTAAACGTCCCAGTTCACGGCACTAGCCCAATATATTTGACACTTTTTTAATTCAAAATAATAGAGCAGATTGAAAGGTGTCAACTATTGCGACGTTTACCTTAGATAGTCCGGTTTTTAATAAATTAGAATATGGATTACATTTACTATGCTATTTAGTGTCGCGAGTCTGTGTTGTAGTATAAATGCAGTTATTAATGATTTTGTACATGTATGTATCTAAATAACATATATTGACTTATTTCATCGGGTGAGGGTAATAACCAGAATTCAATGGAACATCATGAACTAGTTAAGGTCCGGATTATCGTTTTATAAAGACAAATCGTAACTAGTGACTCCGTGAGCCGTAGACCTCGCTTTCAAATATCAATATTTCAAAAACTGACTCGATAAAATAAATCTATATAAATATAATTAACGAACATGCATGAAGAGAATCGGTTGAGAAATGCGACCTGTACAACCGGAAATCCGGACATACGAAATTATTTTTATCGAAGCTGAAACGGAGACCTTCGTTTCACTCGGCTGACAAGTTTTGCCCTATGCAATGTCGCGATATTTATTTAAACAAGTTAGGTACTCCAACTACTCGTACTATTTTGAAAATATGAAGGATGAATTAATTTAAAACTGACCGAACCACGGTGCTATTCTTCATTTTATTTACCTGACATAATGGTTTCTACTCATAACATTTCATTTTCATTGACTGACGTCTTGACGTGAACATTTCCGATTGTCATTTTAGTCAAGAAAAGTGACAGCTTGAACAGCTACTAGCGGCGGAATTGAAACAATTATTCTTCGAATATAGTGGTTAGTTGATTACTTTCTGAGCACACACGGCAAGCAACAGACGGAAAATATGATTTGTAAAAACTATGAGCTTGGCACCTGAATTTTACATTAACCAGATATTTAGTGTTACGCAAAAAAATTGGTCAAATGGAACGGTTATTATATTATTAATATGCGATCACTGGTCTTTCCGTCTGTCACAGTCAGTTTTATAACAGCCTTGAAATTACCTTGGCCGAGGCTTCTTTAATGGATATGAAGAATACGATGACTTTTGGACTGTCCAATGGCAAACGTCACAAAAATCATCTAGTGAAGAGTTGGTCACCTCTATCTGCCGCAGCGCCACGGGCTATTTGTTTGACTAACGAGCAGAGCGATGCTTTTAATGCAACTCCATCCACCAACTGAAGGTTGAGTAATACCATCATTTAAATTAGGCAACATTAGTGGTGCATTCGGTTCACTATGCGAAATGTCTTTATGAGTGTTCTATTTTACCTTTGCGATTTTAGGTTAACTATGCGAGCCACCTCAAATATAATATTAAGTAGTGAACACGTAAATCGTAATATTATTAACATCTTTCTTGTAACGTAGCGCTGCACCAGCGGAACTAATAAGCAAGGCTTGCTTTTTCTTCAGGGAAAGGAAGCTCAGTTTTCCAGCACAGTTTCCTAGAAAAGTTGTAAGCCGATTGAAATGTCTTTGTGAATGGTTACGGCTATGGAATGTATATTTTAATAATATTTTAGATATATTTATTACATGCGTGAATGTCGAGTTAACGAGAAACCAGCACGTAGTTTAATTGTGTACCTACGAAGATTGTGAGGTTCATTAGCAGACCAATATACGTAAACTTGTGAGAAAATTATCATTTGTGGTTTGAAGTTTTTTAGGTACTTAAATCCATTTTTAAATAAATTAATACAGGGTGGATTTCGATAAACTGTAAATATTCAAACGGGTGAAAATCAGCCAATTTTATCGGTAATACCATTATTACATTTGGGTTTTTATTTTGGTAATTTTTAAAATATATTTAAATTATTAGTAAGTTTCGGATAGTTTCGAATAGACAAAAAATACAGGGTGGTCACAGTGGACCGGTAGTTGATCTGCAAAATTGAGGTTTGTTTATGAAAAATGCCTAAAAAAATTAGTTTAACAGATGTTGTCACCCTTTTTTTGCTTGTTATTATTCCTCGTAATTTTAGTCCTAAATACATTTTCTTTTCTTTATTAAACAATTAGATCAAAATTAGACCGTCTCAGTTAGGTACACCACCCAAAATTGTACTAAAAAGTCAAAAATCCTTAAAAGACAATGACTGAGAACCAAAATTAAAACTACTATTATTGATACAATTGACAGGAATTTCACCCCTTTTAATATGTACTGTTTATCGAAAACCTCGAGTTTGTAAATACAGGAATATATAAACAAAATAAGTATTTGTCTTAATTTATGACTGCTTAAGCATAGAGCGATCCCGATAAACGAGTATGCTTCATTTTAAATTTTAATCAATGTGGCGTGAATCTCAAGCACAATAGCCTTTTTACAGAACATCACTTAGGTAAGTTTCAACGTGTGATCTGACTCCTTTCGAAAATTATGAAATTATGTTAATGCACATCTTACGTAGTTTAGTGTTAGTTAAATTGATTACTTTTTAATTATTTGATAAGTTGTTGAAGTTGTACTGAGCACAGCTAAATTGCTCGAGCCAGTTGAAAACTTGTAAAGTGCCTTAAAAGGTGAATTTTCTTTTCTGTACAGTAGTACCTATGTATAGGTAATTTAAGACCGTCCATACATTACATTCCAGTAGTTAGCGGTAGTTTAGTTAAGTAGTTGAGTAAGTTAGTTGTAGATGCGTAACTTGCGCCACGCATCCGTTTGACTATAAATAGAATTTATACATATAGATCCTGAATTATAAAACTTGTAGTGATTGAAGTGGAGTATGTATGGAGTATAGCTGATCGGTCGAGTATTAGTATCCCTTATAAACCAGATGCGTTCTTTGAATATGACGTTGATGTTATTGGCTTTCGGTTGCTAACTTGTTAATCCCATCCAATCCTTTGCTCGTTGTTATTGAGTCTGGGTAGCAAATTGATAGTTCCCTCTAGCTAGATGTCTGATTGATTCTCCTCGGTCCAATGTTATTGGCGCAGATGCTTATTATTTTCATGGAATATTTAATTAGAGCGTAAGCAATACAATGAATATATTTTATGTATGTACGAGTATAGATTACAACTTAATAACATAGAAGCAATATTATAATTATTAAAGCACATGTCCCGGGGTTTGATATTCTAAGATTATTTGACACCTTCAGTGTTAATAGCAATTGTATTTGCAAAATCGCCGTTCTCTTAAACGCGCTCGCCTGTGGCTCGCACCTTGGACATATTGATCAAGTAGGTCGCTTAGTAATACAAAGTCAATTTTACGCGTATTGTAAACCTAAAATTAATAATTAAATTAATCAGTAGAGCTAAAAGCTTTTACATTGCCTGCCCTCTGGCGCACTATTAGTTCTACATGACATGGTCGGCAACATGCAACAAACTTTTTGATAGATATTAAATCTATATCGAAGTGTCTCGCTGCCATTCGTGCAGAGATACTCAAATGTATTGTAGGAGCTGGAAACGATTAAAAGGATTTCATTTAGTTGTTTCAGTAATATGTAGTTGTTACTTATGGATAATTTGAATAAATGAGTCACACGATTGTTAGAGTATAACAATTTTTAAAATGAAGAATCTATAAATCACTAATCCATTCCGTTCAGTTTAAGATTGCCATACAATTCATTACGGTGGTGGGTAAGACATCCGACACTCTCGCATTTGCATAATTGTCAGGACGTATGTATCGCGTGTTTTATCTATAACTATAACAATGTAAGGCAATGACAATCATTCATTACACTCGAGCATAGGTATTGAAAGTATTTCGCAGGTTCTGGTCCTGAAATCGCGGTTTTACGAAAAACGTTTGACATGGTGGTTTGTTGTATTTTCAGTCATCACATTTTACGATAGTGAAATTACTTATTTCATTAAGTTGTTTTAGTAATATGTAGTTGTTAATTATTGTTCTGATAGTTTAGTGTCGTTTCGTTTTAATGACTCTTGTGGCAATATGTACTTAAACTTCTAGAAGTGAAGATGAATAAAATAAAATATTATTATTAAGTAAAGTAGAAATTTTCTATAGTAACTAAAAGGCATCCAATTCATTTGCGATTGATGTTCTTCCGACTATATATTTCTTTTTGTGTATATATTTGTATAAGTGAACTTGATCGTATATGCAAAAACTGGTCATACACAAATTTTCTAGATCTAGAAAACTACGCTAGGAGCCTTTTTGCATTACCTCGAACATATACAAGCGATAAGTATGTCAACGTAATAATTGGATCAAGTTTCCTAATTGTAGTGAAGTGAAGTGTTCAACTTTTGTATTTCCACACGGAAATATATCCACCAAGACACTTACTTACCTACTGCTTGCCAATGAAAGGTATTATAATATACATATTATACCGAAATAATATTTAATTTCACGAAACGCATCACGAATATACATATAAGTATATAAGCAAATACGATCAAGTGTACAGCCGGATTATTAAATAACTTTAGAAAAATGTATATGTAGAGTAATTTACTAGTATTTTTAATTTTTTTGTAATATAGTGTATTTTATAGTTTGTACATTTTGTAACCCTCAGAAAATCCGTCCAATAATTAAGAGTAGAGACAATCAATCGTGTTCTTGCTTCGATCTGATTGTCATTTTATCATTATGTATGTTTCACGTGTATGTTATTTCTATTTAATAAGTCACTTTATGGGTAAATTACAAAAAAAAGAACATAGTTAAGGACTTAATTATGCCTACATTTTAATTGATTCCTTTGTGTTACGAAAATCAGTCACTTTATATGGGTAACTTTTGTAATAAAAAATAAACCAATTTAATTTTAGGCATAAATAAGTCCTTAACTTTGTACAATTTTTTTTTGCCATTCACCCTTATACTGATAGCGTAGGTGTAACGTGAATGTATAACAATAAATAACAGTAGAATAAATGTTTAATTATTATAACAAATTTTGTTTTCATCGAAATACCTCTATACATTTTATATACGTCAAAGTCCATATTACATATGTATACTCAATACCAACACCCTCCTTTTCGATGGCATCTCCTTTTCCTTGGGTAGTGCTCGTATTCATCGAGAAGTTTCTGTAGCCTCCTTCTTATTATTTTCTGTTTATGTTTCTCCAGTAAGTCCGAGTACGCGTCCGAAAACGGCAGGATGTTTATGGCTCCGTCAGCAGATACTAGACCGTCAACTCCAGGGACTAATCCGCTTTGAATCGCAGGAACAGGGTATGGCAGTTCTGGTACTGGATAGAAATTGGGAGGGTATCCTGGAAACCCCATAGGCAACGGTGCTGGTGGACCATATCCCGCAATAGGTACCGGTATAGGCATCGCTCCAGGCATCGGTAAAGGCACAGCTGGAGGTCCCGGTAATGGTACATATATCGGCATCGGTATCGCATTTGACGGTGGCAACGGCATCGACGGAAGAGTTGGCGGCGGCAAGGGCACCGGCACAGGCTTTGCTGGCGTCGACGCGTGCTCAGGTTTCGGGAAGTAGCAATAATCAGGAAGTTGTCTCGGGTACCAGTAAAGAGGATTACAAGGGTCTTCTCCCCGTAAATGTTTAGATGGAACCAAATTGAGAGCGTCCATATAAGTTAGACCAGCTATGGTACATGATACTATATCCATCAAGACACTTAATGCTGCAAGCTGAAAATGAAAGTCTAATGATACTAAATATAAGGGGAGAATCTTACACAAATCCACTTAGTCGCAAACTGAGCAAAGCTTGTACTATAGAAGTATATGTTCAGGAGAGCTTTACACTTAATTACGCTTATGTTTAAGATGAGTTAAGGGCCGACCACACCGCTGATTGAAACGCACTGACGCACCGTAAACGCAGTGACGTGCCTCATGCGTGACGTTTCTTACTCATTACTACTCATTAGTTTCTCCCTATCGCCTCTGCGATTCCGTACCGTCACCGTATTTTGAGTACCGGTGTGCCAGACCTTTCTAATTTTGTAGTAAGTTAATTTTATTAAGTATTGCCTAGGTTTTCTCACCTGTGCCACACGGTCCATGTCTATTGTGAATCAAGCACGGAATAAAACCACAAAACACGCTCGGCATTTGCAGTAGTACAATTCCAATGCCTCTTTTATAACTATTTTTAATTACCTAAGCACAAAGGACATTGTGAAAAAGTGTTTCTTTTCGTGCTTGCAATGGAAAAATGGAAAAAGTACGTTTTAATAGTTTTTTTTCCTTATAATCGTACATACCTGCCCAGTGCCTGAGTTATGTGTGTTCTTATAAATGTTATACTTGTATTAACCTGCTTTTTAAGGTGTCGCTGAACTGGTCAAATAACTAGTATAGAATAAATATATTATGACGTATTGTAGGAGATATGACACAGAAATTCATATATAGTAAAGTTATTCTATGTAACCAATTTATGGGGGAAACAAATAATTTAATAAAAACTTGCGTGGAATGATAGCTCCCCCCCAAAACGTGAAATCTGTTGACCCCATTATCGGTTTATACATTTTATCTTTTTTAGATAAAAGCATTCAAGGCAAAAATGATCCTCATTAAATTCTAAACAAAACATGTTATTTGTCTTATTCTGATACAGTTGAGGGTTTCCAGATGAAACTAGCAGCATAGACTTTCGCCTCAGACATTATCGCTTGGCTCGTTTGTTGCTTAGGCCAAACTTAGCTGATCAAGCTACCTAGCCAGGCCATCAACCAAAAAAAGAGGAGAAGGTGTCGGCTTTCGAGGTCAGTCTATGCCTAGCCATAGCTAATTGTACTATGTGAAGTTTGATATCCCACCATCCACCATATCAGCCCTAGGACGTCCACTGCTGGACATAGGCCTCCCCCAATTTCATGGGGGTAAATGCCATAATCGCCACGCTTGGCATGCGGGTTGGCGATCGCAGTGTCTCCACCGCACTCAAGGAATGCTGCTGCCCATTCCCCGGTGGTCTTGTTTGATATCATTTTCGTATAATTCAGGGATGAGGGATTCATGTATGGATTTACCTATCAATACAAAAATATGGAAAAACACTTCAAAAACTAAATTATTCAAATGTATTTTTTTTCTTTGTCTCTCACGGTGAAAGTTTCGTAACTTGACCCTTGACTTTGTGGCAAGATACCTGTGGGCGTGGTATTGAAAACTCACAACACTCTGCGCCTCTCCAACTGACGCTTCACCTCCCCTCACCGTGATAATGACTCCACTATCGGTATTTTCTATTTTTTCCGAAAACTATTATAGAGATCTACGAAAAAAATGTCATAAACAAATAAGATCCTCATTAAATTCTTAACAAAAAAATCTTATTTTTTTTTGTTAGTTTGGACGGTATTCAATACGGTATACAGTTAGTTAGTTTCGGAAAAGTTTACCTACTTTATCTGCAGCACATCAACATTTAAGGCGGGATACTACAAACTACTTGCAAATATAGACACGGCTTGGGAATTCAGAGGAATGGGGCTGGACCAAATCTGCAGACGCTTGTCTAAATCCCATATCCACAAAAGTAGAACCGGCTCTAACTTCTTTACTCAAATTGATATCTTGTGGTTGCAAGCATGGCTGCGGAAAAAGGTGCAGCCGGGTTAAAATTGGTAGACCCATCTTGAATGTTGATGTGCTGCAGATGAAGTAGGGAAACTATTTCGAAAAAAGTAGCTGTTGTTTGAATACCGTTAAGCCTATTAAAAATGATGGCAAAGAGAAATGGCCTTTTTGAGTGAAGGGGGTGAAGCGTCAGAGGGAGGGGAGGGGAGAGTTGTGAGTTTTGAATACCATACTCAAAGCCCACCATACCACATCGATTAAAAACTTTATTAATCTGTTTGTATGAAAACCATAGAATGACTCTACTATTAGCGTCCTGAGTGAGAATATGAATATATATAATACCTTTGGGTAATTAACTTACGGGATTTAATTGCTCAAAGGTATTCATCAAAGGTTGTCGAGTATGTGGTAGGGTTTCGAAAAGTACGGATTTGTAAATTGTATAATTACTTACGAATTTATGAGTTTATATTACTTATGTAAGTACATACGGAACTGAATCAGTATATCAAAATAAAAATAAACATTTTCAAATTAGTTGCATTTATTTATTATAATGCGAGGAAAATCAATATCAATATTTAAATAAATCACAGCATTCCCGTTCAATGTTCAGAACAAATAGGACTACGAGCCTAGTATATAAGGTCAGTCCAGCTTGAGAGGCTTCTGTCAATTTATTAGGTTGTCGGAAAGTTTATACTTTGTTTTTGTCACTTCACTCGTGACAGAGCAATCGTGGTCGTCATGTTGGTTTAGTGGCAAGCTTGACAGTCCGTCGCCACTCTTCTTTCAAGGCCGATTTCCTCGTGCACAGATGCGGGGATGCATCTACCTCAGCCCTGATTTGGCTAATGAGTTGGTCAGGCGTTCTGTCCCGCGCTCTTATGCCCTCAACCTTGCCCTGCACCAAGAGTCGCTTGGTGGTGTTATCACCCCGTTGCGTTATGTACCCGAAGTAAGTTTATATGTGGGACTGGATAGAGTAGAAAAAGCGCTGCCTGATGTTCAGTTACACTATACTTCTGTCAATTATTCGTTGACCTTAAAGTTTATTCTTAATTTTAGTTGCTTCATTCCTGACAGAGTGGTCGTGGTCATCAGGTTGGTTTAGTGGCACGTTTGACAATCTGTCACCACGCGCCGCCTAATAAATTGCATTGGCTAAGATTTAGAAAAAGCAACAACATCACCATTGTTTATTTTCTTCCAGCCCTTTTTTTCATGTTGATGTACTTTGCTTACAAGGTCTTTCCATTTGCCTCCACGCTTTACGCCGCGGTCTTTTTTCTTTCCTTTTATATCATCTAATGAATTGACATAAGTCATTGCGACCTTCTTAATCATGTCAGCACTAATTTGTGACACTGGCTGTTGGTACAAAGCCACCGGGCCAAAGTTAGGCATGTCCTTCACCGTTGGAATACTAGGGAAGTTATTCACATCTTTCTGGACAGATTCTAGCATTTTTTCATACGGTGTTAATTCACGAGCTTCTGGCTCTTCTGATTCAAATTCTACTCCTATTGCTGTTTGATAAAACGGGGCCCCAGAGTACTGGAATGGTTCATAGGCATGCGCTACTGGAGAGATGGGGATGGGTTCATATGAGATAGTTGGAGATTTGGCGAAGCGCACAGGGAGCCTGGAGCGGATCAGCTTTTCGTACATGTCAGCGCATTCCTCAGGTAGGTGTAAGGGGTGCCAATAGAAAGGGTCGCATTCGTGCACGCGGCGGTAGCGCCGTTCGAAATCGAAGTCGTCCCTGTAAGTGATTCCAACCACCGAGCCGTCAACTCCTCTCCATGCCACGCCTAATATGATGCTGATGAATATGATTTTTGTCTGAAAGAGGGGGTTTTAATTTATTTGTTGAATTAACGGGCATACATTTCTGTTCTGGTTCTCTGGTCTGGTTAAGCGACCAGTGTTCTTTTCGAACACTGAAAGCACGTAGTTATATCAATTAAAGATATTTACATTTTTATAAACCTAAAGAAAGTTGCAGTAAGTGGTATGTAATTTTTAGTTACTTAATAGAAATCTATTAAATAATCATGAAAATAATTTGTCAGTACATAAGCTCATCTAAGTGATCGAAAACTGGCGCAATAAATTAGCTGGTCGCTAACCTATTGACTCCACTTAGACTTTGTAATTTCACAAATCGATTAGAAAGAAATTTAGTTCGTTGAAATATATCACAATAAACGCTTGTAATTTAGGTAGGCTTGTTCATGTAATTTAACTTTATGGAATAAAAATAACATAAATTACGAGTATAGGTCCCACAATATACCTTAGAGGTATATTTAACCTTAAGAACATACTTATTATATTATAGTTCTTACATAGTTATAAAGAAAGAAAATAAAGTAAAATAGCTCACAGTCATATTGTAGTGGGTAATGTTTGATATCCGTATTTGCAGCTTGTAGTTTTCTATTGAAAGAGAGTATTGAATTGTTTCATACGGCCGCCAGCTGCGTGGGCGCGCCCGCCGCGCGCGTTATCGCCCGCGCCGCCCCCCACCTTCCCTTGCCCACTACAATGTAATCAATTATGAATGCACAAAGGTTTTCTTTACTTACATAATAATAGTTTCAGAGTCTCCAGAGTAAAATGATGGACATGTGGTATTTACAGGACAGGCAAAAACAATAACAACATCTTCACTGCCAACAAATTCGTAGAGCACCGGTCGTAGCCCATAACATGAAAAAACCCGTACTACCTTGGGAAAAAACGCCTACAAGGCGGTTGCCCGCCGAGGGTTCCTGGCACTGGAGACTGTAAACAATTATTACTTCTGCTTTTCAAGCTTGATTACATATTGGAAAAAGTATCTGTATATGTTTGCAATATAATATGTACAGTATGCAGCGAAGGTTTTGTTATTATTCACCCATACGTTAACGTTTCTTTTTACTTAGGCTGGGTGGCACTTACAATCACAGACTGATCAACGTTCAATATGGCGCCGGCAGTTGTCATCCCATAGAAACTTGTCAAACTTTCCATACATCGATATTTTAACGAACACAGCTTACGATTACAGACGGTTTGGTGCAACCCAGCCTTAGACTAGCTAGCAGATGGTAAATATAAGACAATAATTACTTTACCTCAAAAGTCGAGTTTTATTCTTCAGATTAATTACAGGCCACCGATAGACCCTTATGACGACTGGTAAAAATACCATCGGTAGTCCCCTGACGCAATCATGCTCTAGAATAAAATAAAGGTTGACATTTACGAGTAAGTTATATACCGCTCTCAACTTCTGTGGATAAATTTTGTTCAAGCGTGTTATGAGACTTTTTGCTTTGTAATTTACACGTAAAAAATTATGGTGATTGCCCACTACACTATAGTCGCTATCAGACAGAAGTCAAATAAATTAAAAAAGACGTACCTTATTCGCTCTTGTAGCAATCGCACAAAATCATAAAAAGGTACCGATTTCGGTTTCTTTTACCGCACATACAAATAATTCAGGTCGTTCCTTACGTAGCTCCGTTGAAATTAGATGATACTGCTTGCATCTTGATGCGACTATTCACAAGAGCGGATAGTCTCTGTAGGATTCCGTACCAAATAATAGTAACGAATCGATATGGTGCGACTCTGCCTTGTCTGTCATATCGCTAACATCTTGGGAATTACTTTTTTTATATGATAAATAACCAATATGACGGGGATAAAATCCAAAGCCTTATTATTAGGTCAACTAGAATTTCGTATGAAAGGGCTTGATTTGCACATTCTAAAACATTTTTTGCTGTGCTGGTTTAGAATTTGTGAACAGATCTAAGTATACACTAAATAACTTAAACACCTCAATCTGAATGAAAACCAACCGTGTCACTTTTTTTCTACCTACTGCTGCCCGGCTAGTATGATAGCTTATACCGTCACGTTATATGGCCAAAATGTATTGAAACGTCACATATATCGTGACGGTATAAGCTATCATACTAGCCGAGCTGCTGTGACTTCACAAGGGCGAATTAGTGATGTGAATTCCCCGTTGTCCGCGCAATATCACCGCACGCGCCGTTCGGCTTGACGGTACGATACGAAGTTCGATTTTCGAAGTTCGCGGTAGCACCCCTGGCCGCAGATGCACAGAATTTCGGTCCAAGACATTCTTTGAGGTCATTCCGTTCGGAAACCGAATGAAAATTCGGTGCGTGTGCGGCCAAGCTCACTAGCTCAGTCAGCGGTCAGTCTTTGTAGTGGAAGGTCCCGCGCGAGTTGTGATTTGTCGCGCATTGAAACCAAGCGTTTCAACTTTTTAACACCTAGTGTAACGCTTTTGGATACCTAATGTCAAGTACCTACATAAGTTTACTAAAATATATTCGTTGATCCCATCAAAAACATAAATGTGAAAATGGCAGCCAAGTTCAATATGCGATGCGTGGTTGTCGTCTTCACCGACAAAAGAATTGAGATCGTAATGGGTGCTAAGTTCCGTAGATTCACTGTAAAGGTGCCAAGTCCGGCACTACTTATACATTGTTTACCACCATATCAGCCCTAGGACGTCCACTGCTGGACATAGACCTCCCCCAATGTCATGGGGGGGTAAATGCCATAATCGCCACGCTTGGCATGCGGGTTGGCGATCGCAGTATCTCCACCGCACTCTAGGAATGCTGCTGCCTATTCCCCGGTGGTCTTGGTCGTAGTTTTAGGACATACCCGGGTCCATTATTTACAGTAAAACTAATTTACTGCGGCTTAATGCATTTTTAGCTTTACTTGGCAGTTTTCTTAAATATCCAACAGTTTTTATTTATTTATTTATAGTATTATATCATACTGCATAGAAAACTGCCAAGTTAAGGCTCAAAATTCATTAAGCTGCAGTAAATTAGTTTTACTGTAAACAATGTAGTGCCGGACTTGGCACCTTTACAGTGAATCTACGGAACTTGGCACCCATTTAGAGCTAAATTCTCTTGTCGGTGAAGACGACAACCACGCATCGCATATTGAACTTGGCTGCCATTTTTACATTTACGGTTTTGATGGGATATCATAACTTTTTGTCAAACTTCATCAAATGATGCTTTCCAAGCGCGAGTTACTATACAAAATACCCAATCGCTTTAGGTGCACCTCAAATATTTGAAGAGTTCCCTCGATTTCTCCAGGACCCTATGATGAGATTCTTACCTGATAACTATGGGACTACTCCTGAAGTATATCGTTTCAAACAATAGTACTTAACTGCAGAGGCCGTGAAGTAAGGGATTGCTGGACGAGTTTGGGATAAACGGCCGAGTCGTAGACGAGGCCGGATAAATTGAGTCCTGCAATCCCTGTTCCGGCCGAGGATTGTATAAGTACTTTTCTCAAACATGTTAGAAAAAAAAAGCAATAAAAAAACTGTAAAAATACAAAACGTCCAAAAATAGCAAAGCATCACGAAAAATAACGGAAATTAAATAAAAACACGAAAAATGCTACAAAAAAACAAAAAACAAGAAAAAAAACAAAAATATCAAAATAATTAAACATAAAAAGCATAAGAACACGAATAATGCTACAAAAAATACCAAAAAAAAAACAAAAAACTCATGACAAGTACATAAAAACACGAAAAAACTTAAAAAATCCAGAAACATAAAAAAAACATAAATCGCTACAAAATAAACGAAAAAACTAAAAAGAAAATACCAAAATTCACGAAAAATTCGAATGAAACAACAAAAACACGAAAAATGCTTCAAAAATACAAGCACGACTTAAAAAAAACACGAAAGAACTAAAAAAATTACCAAAAATCACAAACTTATAAAAAAGCCAAAAAAACAAAACAAAACTGTCGAAAAGTACAAAAAATTAACAAAAAACTTTTAAACAGTCCGAGAACATCAAGAAACACTAGAAAATAACAAGTAAAAACTTAAAAAAAAATACCAAATTCACAAAAAAATCGAAAAAAAAACAACTAATCACGAAAAATGCTACAAAATTCAAACACGAAAGTACTTTAAAATACCAAAAAACACGTAAAAACAAAAATAAATCCCAATAAACATGAAAAAACAAAAAACCTGACGAAAAGTACAAAAAAATACGAAAAAACTTATAAAAAAGCCAAAAAAACAAAAGAAACTGACGTAAAGTACAGAAAAATACGAAAAAACTTATAAAAAACAAAAAAAAGAAACTGACGAAAAGTACAAAAATACGAAAAAACTTTTAAACAGTCCAAAACATTAAAAAAACACGAAAAACGCTACAAAATAACAAGTAAAAACTAAAGAAAAGTACCAAAATTCATAAAAAAATCGAAAATAACAACAACTAAAAACACGAAAAATGCTACTAAATACAAGCACCAACTTAAAAAATACCAAAAAACACGTAAAAACTATAAATAATACCCAAAAACATGGAAAAACAAAAAGAAATGAATAAAGTACAAAAGAAATACGAAAAAACTAAAAAAAAATACATAAATACCACAAAAATACAAAAACGATAAAAAAAAGGAAAAACCTAAAAAAATACCAATTTACATAACAAATTAAAAATATATATACAAAATCGTGGTCGTTGGCTCTATATAATATTTCCTTTATCAGTAGATTTTAGTAAGCAAATTTAAAAAGTTAGAGTTTGTCCGCCGGCCATGAAGTAATGAAGGGAGCCATAATCAGATAACTTCATGTCCTCTTTTCGTGACATTAATGCATACATTTAGGCGCATGTTTGAGAAAAAAAGATTTTTCCAAATCGGTTAATAAATGACGGAGTTCCGAGGTAACTCTAACATGAATAAAAAAAAAACAATAAAAAAATCATCGTTTTTAGATTTTTCCTGGTGTACACACACAATTACCAAGCTGCATGCCAAATTTCAGCTTTCTAGGTCACCTGGAAGTGGGTTAGGTTTTTGATTACTAGTCAGTCAGTCAGTGGTAAAAATGCCGTTTCTTGGAATTTAATATCTCAATAATGATTAAACCTACATTTATGAAATTTGGGGTTCTAGTTGTTCTTTAGGATACGAGGGCTGCCTTTTAAGTTGTGTCGTTTGGATAAACTAAAGACAATTTAAGTGTTAAATGGTATTTATTGTTTTTCTAAGTAATCACCGTGATATGTAATACACTTTTTCATTCGATCGAACCAATTTTCGAAACTTATTCCAGTCCGAAGTCGGGGTCTCAAAAATGGCCGTTTTGTATGCCTCAACCGCTTCTTCAGGCGTCTAGTACCGTTGACCACGAAGTCGTTGCTTGATTTTTGGAAAAGAAAAAAATCTTTAGGGCTTAAGTCTGGACTGTACGGCGGGTGTTCCAGAATTTCGACGTTTTGCTCTTTTAAAAACGCAATTGTTTGCCGGGCGGTGTGCGAGCTCGCATTATCGTGGTGCAGTCTTATACGACGTCTTGGGTTATTTTTTCGAAACTCGCCGATAACTTCTGGTAAACAGACCGTGGTATATATCGGCGTCTCGTCTGAATTTTCAGAACCCATCGTGAAATGATACTTCAAATACGGTAATAACTTTTTATTACGCACTTTAACACAACTTTACACTCCGAAAATCGGTAATAGAATGACCTCCCACCATATTGCACCGTGTTTATATAGCCAGTTAAGTTATCCATCAATAGCAAGACTATTTTTCTAGCTGTTACAAACTTAATGTTTATTTACATTTTATAATTACTAAATCAATATAAAAATAACAATTTATCCCACAAAAAGTCAAAATATGACTTAATTACATTAATTAGTTACCAGTGCCACTAAATTCGAACAGGAATCGATCACTGCTAACATAAAAAATCGTGACTTACTTATTTAATTCACTTTGCGTAATAAAAATATTATAATGTAAAAATGTACCAGAATATCAGGTGAAATCACTATAGAACAACGAATTTCAATTTTATTTATCCACATTTAAAATATTTCTAATAAGATTGTAGTAAACGGACTACCCTCATCTAAAAAATACGAGCGCCCATATATACGAGTCAGCATTAACCGTTTTACGATCCTTGAGCACGATGGTGGCAACGTGGCCACTTTTCGCCACAAACGTGGCGACCATTTTTTTCGAAGTGCTCCATGAGCGTATTACTTTGGTCGGTTTTGGCTCATCTTGGAACACCCAAACAGTCGACTGCTGTTTAGAATCGGGATCGTAGGCATATATTCAAGATTCGTCACCACTGATAATGTCGTAAACATGTTTCGAGTTTCTTCGGTTGAATTGCCGCAGAGTTTTGCGACACCATCGAACGCGAGCCGTTTTTTGGTCTTCACTGAGTAAATATGGTATCCAGCGTGAGATCAACTTTTTTGCGCCTAAGTGATCATGCAAAATACTTAAGGAAGCTTCTATCTCACGATATGTCGCATGGCGATCTTCGACGATCAGTTACCGTACAGCATCAATGTTCTCCTGGATTACGGCTGTTTTTGGTCGACCTTCACGATGTCTATCACCAAGACTAGAGCAACCACGTTGTAATTCTAAATACCAGCGTTCCACAGTCCGGAGGCATGGTGCTTTATCATTGAAAACCGTAGTCAACTCTTCGAAGCACTGAAGTCGCGTTAAGCCCCTTTTGAAGTTGTAAAAAATTATCGCACGTAAATTTTCCTTCGAAATTTCCATTTTCACAACTGACTTGTCAACTTTGAACGAACGCTGTACTACAACGGTTGGGTCGATTTCGAGTCATTGTTTTGTTTTCGAATTCTAAATTCAAATATTTTAAGATGACACTAGTTCTTTTTTATGCAATCACGGGAGGTTTGCAAACGACAGAACTTAAAAGGCAGCCCTCCTACATGTACCAAATTTAATTATTTTATGTTGAATAGATTTGGAGTTATTGGAGGGTCAAAAGTGGCTCATTTGGCTGGAAATGCTGCCGCGTGTCTAGATATTTAAATTGAAACGCGAGGGATTAGTATACATGCATGCAATAGTAGTAGACATGCATGGTAAGAAACGCTATGGTTTTAGATAACCTAAAAATCAATTTACATTAATGACATCGATTTTCTGACAGACGAATAATATTAAATAAAGGATATTTGAATTACATTTTAAAAATAAAATTAGTGTGACTATTATTAGGTCTGTGAGCTGTAGACCTCACTTTGTTTTGAAATGGTTGAAATTTGTAATTTTTAAAGTTTTGCACCCGCATATCTCCTCCATATTTTTTAAATTTCGAAAACTTATTTTATATAGTTCACAAGATTTCATGAGTGGTAAATATCATTCGTCTGTCCGATATCGATTAAAATCGATTATCGTAATATGTTGTAGAACTAACAACACTAGTTGCTAGATTTGACAGACGAATGATAAGTTCCCTTGTACCACGAACTCGAAGCAATGTACGACAGTATCGCATGTTCTTTTATTCATCGTCTCTTAACACACAACGTCAGATTAAACGCTTAAAGCAAACGCAGCAATGTAATGTGAAAATAGTTTACTTACCGATAATTTATAGTTACTTTTTTTTATGACATAGGAGGCAAACGAGCAGACGAATCGCCTGATGGTAAGCGATTAGCGCCGCCCATGAACACCCGCAACACCAGAGGGGTTGTAAGTGCGTTGCCGGCCTTTAAGATGGGAGTACGCTCTTTTCTTGAAGGTACAGTCTTCGAATCACACCTCGGAATAATATAATTTCGAAAATAACTTACGTGTGATAGGAAACATGTCCTTGCGTTTGGGTGCTCACGATTTTTGAGCTATTGCACTTTAGTACCATGCAATAAGGCATTTTCTTAACTACGTGTGTCAATGTCTGTACAGTATAGCGACGGCCAACTCGGAGACCTACTCCGGCCGGGTTCGGACACGCGAAGTAGATGTATTTGCGTGGTCTAGTGTATATTTAGATCTGTGATACATACCATTATCTCGAAAGTTTACTAAGTGAAAATTTTGATATCAAATAGGTACAAATAATTTAGGTTTACCTAAACATTACAGGAAATTATAAAACGATATTCCAATCGTCAAAATACCTTTATAAACAAGAGTTTGTATGGAACTTTAGCGTCAGGTTGCTACTTCACAGAATTTTTCTTCACTAATTTAATAACCATGTTATCTCATTACGGACTTGTGCTTGAGTAATAATTAATTAGTACGATTCTTGACATTTAAAACATTTTCTTTTACATTTGCACCAAGCACAGAGCGGGGTGATTACCCACCTTTTTGAGTGTACGTAAGGACTGTGATTTTCCATAGAAAAATTGACAGATCTACTTAGTAAATTCGAAAAACTACGTGACTATCCTGGGTAAATAAACAATTTATGACATTGAAACATGGTAGTATGTGGTAAAACCAGTCTTAATCTGAACGCCTCTCCGGGTTGTCGCCTCAGATCATAGGTTGCCGCTTCTGTGTATAGGCGCAATACACTGTTAGGAGAGGGGGTAATTTTACAATTGGTTTTAGGTATGTGCTTTTCAATGCATTCATTATAAAGCTTCCATTTCAATATACTAATTTATATACCTCACGCTCCTCACGCTATTATTCTTGAGTGCATGAGAATATACATAAAAGAAAAGAATCAGGATAATGACGTAACTTACTTTTTGGGCTCTTCGGTAACAATATATCAGTTATATTAAATCCAGAACAGGAAATAATACCAAAAAGCAAGATAAATACGCACAAATACATTTCTGACTATATAATAGAAGCAGGGTATTTTGAAATAGTAATAAAAATTACATCTGCATAAAAGCGATAAAAGAATGTTGAAAATAGAATTAGAAATTTTAGCTATAACCATGAAAATCGGAATTCAAAGTATGAATATCTCCGTCTATATTCTACACGACCGACAGAGAAGTTAACATACGGTAAAATTGACGAGCTGGTTGACATGATGTGGTAATTTATATTCTACTTGCCACCTTGGAAGGACTAGAACATTGATTCTTCGGACATGTGAAATTAATTAAGTATTAGGAGCAAGTGGTGCTACGCTATTGGATTTTATGTAGTCGATTTCGGCTCACATAATTTTAAATAAAAAAAAACCGCTTTAAGAAAATGATAACTAAAGAAACTAAAATTTCAAAACCAATCATGAGATGAAATTATTTAATTACGACTAATATACGTACGACTCTAATACAAAAAATGTACTAAACATACTCTAATCCTCTATTATACACTAATTTCAGAAAGATCAAACACGTTTTTAATAACTAGCTACCGAACAAATACTTAATAATTTGAAGTTTCTGCAGTCGGTGCTAATGTTTTTAGAATTTACCTAGATGGCGCTAGTAGTCCATGTGTGTGTGTGTGTTAATACTAATTGAAATTGTTTGGCACACTTCAAAAGATAATATTTGTTCGGTAGCTAATTATTAAAATACAACCAAATTGTGAACATCCTCGTTTTTGATAAGTCAGTTAAAAATGAAGTAAAGACAAAGTGCATGTCGGGCCACGCGAAATGTAGAGATATACAGCTGTCCACCCGTGACATAATGCCGACTTAAAATGTCACAAACTTTATTTACTTGCATTTGACACAACGAACAGCATATCTAAGTAATCAATGGAAATTATACGAAAGTTGGCTTTTCCAGTTACATTTTTTAAGTTCGGCTATTAGGGGAAGAGAGGTGTCCTAAGATATCTTTTTCAGTAATTTAAACCCCTTTGGAGTCGAATTTCTAAAAATCCCTTCTTAGTGGTTACTAACGTCATATAAACCGCCTACTGTGAAAAATTCAGCTTTCTAGGTCAAACGGTTAGGGCCGGGCGTTGATTTTAAGTCAGTCAGTCAGGACTTTGCACCACTATTAACCCACTTAGGGGTGGGTTTCTCCAAAATCCTAAAATAACTTTTCTTGTATTGTAATAAGAAGTCTATACACAAAGTTACAAGTATCTCACTAAACATTTTACTCCATCCCCATACAAACTTCGCACCCCTATTTAACCCGCTTAGGGGTGGGTTCTTCCAAAACCCTGAAATAACTTTTTTTGTATTGTAATAAGGAGTATATATACAAAGTTTCAAGTCTCTCACTTAAAACTTTACTCCATCCGCATACAAACTTCGCACCCCTATTTAACCCACTAAGGGGTGGGTTTCTCCAAAATCCTAAAATAACTTTTCTTGTATTGTAATAAGAAGTCTATACCCAAAGTTTCAAGTATCTCACTTAAAATTTTACTCCATCCCCATACAAAATTTGCACCCCTATTTAACCCACTTAGGGGTGGGTTTATCCAAAACCCTGAAATAACTTTTTTTGTATTGTATTAAGGAGTCTATATACAAAGTTTCAAGTCTCTCACCTAAAATTTTGCTCCATCCTCCTACAAACTTCGCACCCCTATTTAACCCACTTAGGGGTGGGTCCTTCCAAAACCTTGAAATTACTTTTCTTGTATTGTAATAAGAAGTCTACACGAAGTTTCAAGTCTGTCACCTAAAATTTTACTCCATCCTCATACAAACTTCGCACCCCTATTTAATCCACTTAGGGGTGAGTTACTAAAAAAGCCTAAAATAACTTTTCTTGTATTGTTATAAGTAGTCTATACACACTGACCACTTAACCCTATAGACACCGCTTCATAGAACTTTGTCTTGAATCTCAAACTGCCAAATTGGCGGGGCGCGGGGGGCGACAAGTGCACTGTGATTGGCTAGTACAAGGTCAACGAGCAATCACGTGTACGGTGCGTGACGCGCGCCATTTTGTGTAGTGATGGGACACACTCGAAAAATATACTACAGAATATGTCTAAATTTAAGTTTTTAATTGGAATCAATAAAAATACGAAAAGCAATTTAAATTGTTTTTAATTCAAAGATACTAACTAAATATAAATGCATATTGTTTAATGTACAGTGAAGGAATTTGATTTCTGGGCCACTTCGTACCTTGTCACAGTGTCAAGTCATATGAGATTTCTAGCAGCTTTCACATTGATTTTCACTGTGACAAAGTACGAAGTGGTCCAGAAATCAAATTCCTCGCCTGTACAGTCGGTAGATTATACAGTAAGGTGACTTGAGACAGTTCATATGTTATTCCTATCTATCCTATGGTATGGTAATAGGAATAAAAGTATAAGAACAATAATCATAAACATTAACACATATAAAATGAATGCAAATACAAATAAATATTAGGGGATTTTTTTTACACAAATCGAACTAGTCCCACAGTAAGCTCAATAAGGCTTGTGTTATGGGTACTGGACGACGATATATTTAATAGATATATACTTAAATACATAGAAAACTTCCAAGTCTAAGAAACAAATGTCTCTGCTCACCACAGAAACAAATGCCCTTACCGGGAATCGAACCCGGGACCATTAGCTTCGGAGGCAAAGACACTACCATCTAGGCTAAACAGAAATACAAGGAAAATATAATATGCTATTGACTCTTAAAGTGTATTAGTTTCGTGAATTGGCTATGTGCACGTCTGAAACGTCAAACGTCCCGAGACAATGTCAAAACTCAGAGATGTCAAATAATGACACATGAATATTTTATATACCTACTTTAGTAAACGAGAAAGACCCCGTATTGGAAATTTTACTAAAATAAATAAGAGAATAAATAAATACATACAAACGAAACGAATCGTAGGAAACCGTTAAGAAACCAATAGAAAACGTGAAAGTAAATTTGACAGTGGTCCCCGGTAAGTACACATTTCTGCCATGGTGTTGCGCTACGATCGCCTAGCTTACCCCCACCACCTACTTCGCACATAGCCAATATGCGTCTAATAGCAGAGATTATAGATATTAAAGAGTCATGTTTCTCATTATTATTAACTTATGTATCGTTTTTTTTTTCAGGATTAATATCTTTAATAAGTAGCGATGATTTTTCTCTAAGATTACAACTATCTGTTCATCTGCGGTTTAGTAGTTTAGACGCGCAGAGACTGATATACAGACAGAGTGACTTTCATATTTGTAGTATAGTTAGGATATAAATTTGATTTGAACACACTTTTATGTATTTATAATTGTACATATGCATGTAACATAAATTTCCATTATTTAATTCAAAAATATAAGTTTGTTCTGTATCCCACGTATATTCACCATAATTTAATATTGTTTCACGAGTATCAGTTAAGTACGTAAGTTTAAATAATCAATCAGTCACATCACTACTTGAGACTGGAATGGTTAGACAAAGACAGAATTACAAAAATTAGTAAGCGAAAGAAAGAGACAGACATTGAAAGACATCAACGCGTGGCCAGGTTTACAACCTTTACTTGATAACCTTAACTTTTTAATTATTATTGTTTTATCGTGGTAAAAAAGTACTGGTAATATTATTTTTTGAATCATATCAAACTATGAACAAACAGTTGACTAGTTTAATGTCATAGTCGATGGTATTCCTCAAGGTAGGGCAACGATATTTTAAGGTAGGGCATTGCCCCCTAATGCCACCCCCTAGCTACGGCCCTGTGTGCCAAATTACAGGGTTCTAGAACGGTTTTTCTAAGTCTTTCTACTGAGCTAAGCTGCGGACAGACGGACGTACGGAAGGACGGACGGACGGACATGGCAAAACTACCTTGTTTTATACGGAAGCCTAAAAACAAGTTTTATCATACTTACCTTTTAAAACATCAGTCTTATCGATCCTGCTCTCGAATCTGAACAATCTACTTTCAGGTTTCCAGTTTATAATATATAAACCTTAGGTATATAATATAACGATAAATATAAGATTATATTAAAATAGTATTAAGGTTTTGGTGTTTAGGGTGTAAAACAATATTTAGTCTTTTCTCTGTTTATTGGCATCAATTATCCTGCCGTTCGATTTCTGGCTATTTGTTTAAGGTAATTAGTCATTTCATTGTATTTTCCGTTCGTAATGAATGTAGGCATCAAAACATGCCTCATTGGACATTTTTCCGTGGTTGTAGTTCCTTGCACCGTAACTCCATCTGATGAGTAGATGATTTACGTAAATAAGCTTATAAAAAAAGTAAAGGCGCCCGCGTACCGCGTGCGGTAAGCGAGGTTAAGGCGCCTTCCTGACTTGTCGATGCGGGGGCGGTAAGATATGAGAAAACTGTCAGCTGTCAGTGTCAACCGATACTAATGCAGTACTGCCCCACTTCTGCGCATGGTATTACTACTGCGCAAACGGTAGACGGTATTTCGTTAAGTGAGGAAATCTCACATCGGTAAATTCACGTCAAAGAGCAAAATACCTATGACATATCGCTCCCGCCCCGCCAAATCAGGAAGTCGCCTAAGCAATGTCGGGCGGGGGCGGCAAAAGTCCTTGGATGGGTGACCGCTTTGAGTGGTTACTAACTGAGCGCTCCCCTGCTTTGGAAGGCACGTTAAGCCGTTGATCCCAGCTGCTGTCTATGATAGCAGTCGTTAAGCCAACTTAAGAGGCCTCCGGGCGGCTTGAGAACCTCTAACAGTCAAGTTGCCCACTCACTTGACAATCCCAATAAGGTCTAGTATCCCCCTTTGGATGGAAGGTCCGATAGCAGTCGCTTCCGTAAAAAACTAGTGCCTACGCCCATTCTTGGGGTTAGGTAGCTGACTCCAGGCATCCTTCAGGATGCAACTGTACTGGGAATAACGCCTAGAATGATGATAACCGGTAGAAAGAGAATAATCACCCCGAGCCCCCAGTGCGCATCTGCGGGCTTTTGCTTATTTATTGGGAATATAAAAAAATTGGGCTTACTAGGTTAATCGATATGCTTTGTTTTTTTCTTTTCTGTGTGTAACACACACTGCAGCAGGCTGCGGTAGCGGCTAATAGATGTATGTACACTATAATAAATTAATAATCGAGGCTGCGAGTGTCTTGCTAGGATGCTCATAGTGTACAACTGGCCGCCACCCCAGGGCTCTCCAGTGTGTGACACGCTTAATTTGTCAATTGCGACTTACATTCTTACTTACTTACAACCTAGGGACGCAGCTATAAGAAGGAAAGAACAGTAATTCAATTCATTAAAAATACATTCACTTCACTCACTAAGGCTGGGTTGCACCAAACCGTCTGTAATCGTAAGCTGTGTTCGTTAAAATTTGAATGTATGGAAAGTTTGACAAGTTTCTATGGGATGACAGCTGCCGGCGCCATATTTAACGTTGATCAGTCTGTGATCGTAAGTCGGTGCAACCCAGCCTTAGGCTGGGTTACACCGACTGCTGGCTGCTGGCTTAGGCTGGGCTGGCTTGGGTCGACTTACGATCACAGACTGATCAACGTTAAATATGGCGCCGGCAGTTGTCATCCCATAGAAACTTGTCAAACTTTCCATACATTCCTATTTTAACGAACACAGCATACGATTACAGACGGTTTGGTGCAACCCAACCTTAATCTCTTTTAGAAACTTAACAGACATCAATCATTAAAGATATAATCGTGATCGTGACTAAATGATTAATTTGTAATATATAATCTTCGGGCTGGTTAACATTGTGAGTAAAATATATTTCTATTCGCTGGGCACCATGAAATCATGGTAACCAGACTAAATTGAAAATCAACATGGTTAAGTAGTGTTCAAAATGGTGATGCCAATGACAAATAATAAAAATATGTACGTGATGAGGTCCATGAGATGTGACATTGCATCTCGTTCCTACTTGTGTACTCTGTCAATGCTTTCATCTCTTTCCTACATGTTTGTACCTATGATTTATTGCGCCCTCCAGTTTTATCGTTGCTTCATAGTATAACCCGTGCCAACAAAGAATAGATAAAATGACGACTTAAGTCAGTCTATACTACTATCACAGAGATAGGACATACTACGTATAAGTAGAGTGTTATCTGTGGCCAAAAACGCGCGCCGAAAGAGACCCTCTTTGTCTTAATGTATCTTTTTGTAATAATATGGAATATGGGTAATAACTGTATATATACGTCCTCACGTATACAGGGTGTGGCCTGTAATAGGAACAAAAAATTAAACGGTACACTTTTGAGCTCTCCAGCAATTATTTCCAAATGATTTTAATTGAAAAAAAAATATATATATCTTAATTTTTTTTTCGATATGTTAGCCAGTAGAGTAAAATGTAGCTTATATGTACTATTTTACTCTACTGGAGTGATATTAATAACAATTTATTCAAAAAACACAAAAAAATTAATAAAAAAAAATTAAAAAAATCCCAAAAATATTCTTTTAAACCAAAAATGCGACAACGATTATGAGTCGTAACTTGAAGCAACCTCAAAATCAGCATTGACTGCCGCGCTATAATCTCTGGGTGCCAAGATCCATTGCTTGGAGGTCATAACTTTAGATCAAAATTTCTCCCAATTGAAAAACGATAAAATTTTTTTGGACACAAGAGGTTACTGCAGGTGCTCTAAGGGAGCGTCCTTTAAATTTATTGCTTCTATTACAGACCACATCCTGTATAGAATTCAGTAGATCATATGCTACTACTTCGTCTTCGTACCACTATCAGTGAAATTAATGTTCATTTATGTTTGGTGTTGAAAACAAAAAGGTTTAAATTATTTACGAAATGCATGGTCACTCTACAAACAGAATGCTTCAGTCAATTGATAAGGTGTCAAATTGAATTTCATCTGAGTCTGATTACTTTTGAAACATCGTATCTCACTAAATGTGACAATAAATTACTTTTTTTGTCACCTTAAGGATGATTCACAGTAGACCGTTCCGTGTCCGGGCGGGCCCGTTTTCTTCTAGAGAAATACGCCGGCCGTTTCGTTTGCTGTCATAGAAAACGGGCCGGCCCGGACACGGAACGGTCTACTGTGAATCATCCTTTACTGTCACATTGAGTGAGATACGATATTTCAAATCAAAAGTCATAATTAAACTGCTGTCATAAAGGTGTTTCACTTAAATACAATGGTGAACGATTCATTACAATTTACTGTATGTGGTATTGGTCATGCACACGACTGCAGATTCACTCTGTCTGTATATATATATATATATATATATATATATATATATATATATATATATTTATTTTCATATTACCACGGATTTTTTGAGAAAATACCATCCTGCCCTCGTAAGCCGGACTTTGGCGCGACCAGCGAACTCATACTCGTGCAGAATGACTTATTTAATTTACTGGTCTCTGCAGTAATGTACTACCTACTTAATACATATTAAACACTTTAACAATGCCGATATCTTTCAGAACCTTGCCAAATAAAAATAAACTTGATGTTGTAAGGCACAAAACTATTTTAAACTATTAACCACTGATAAGCTGAAAAATCAGTCCGAAACAGACTGACATTTTCTCTTAGCGTGTCTCTGTTCCTAACATTGCTATATTAATATATATATATATATTAATATCTGCACGAGTTCGCTGGTCGCGCCAAAGTCCGGCAGTTACGAGGGCAGGATGGTATTTTCTCAAAAAATCCGTGGTAATATGAAAATAATAAGAAATAATGTCAAAACGATATTCTATAAGGATTCAGAAAAGAAAAAAATCGGCGAATCGGCGCCGCTGTGCCTCGCGTGCAGCCCGGCCGCCAACGCTGGATATGTAATGGAATTCCATACTTACTTCCTGGACAGTAGCTGCGATTTCCTGGATACTTCAAATAACTGTCCAGGATCCTTTCATTTCGCATGCTATTTTTGTAGTATTTGAGTTCTATAGTTGTATAAAAGGTGCGAAACAGTAAAAGTCTTGTTCTTGTCTTGAAGAAAGAAATACATTTGCAAGTCACGTAAAGATTTGTTCACAAAGAAGCGGTCAATTAATATTATTTATGTTGTACTGAAAATAGTAGTTGAATTAAAACAAACAATTGGACCCATGTTGATATAACATTATTTACTCGTAGGGTCGTCAAAAATACGTGGTTATAATGTTTCGGGTTATTAGGGCCCGCGGTGTACCTATAATTATTAAACCTACTCAAAATATTTGAAAACAGTATATTTTTGAATATTTCCAGAAACTGCCTCCCCGAAAAAAAAAACTATTTATATATAGAATCTGCTCACAAAATGTCACGAGAAACGGTTGAGAAATGAGATCTAGAGGAGAACCAACGGAAATCCGGAAATACCAAAGATGCAAGCAGAGACCTAAGTTGTTCATCTCTTGTAAAAAGTTAATTTCTAATCTTAGATTTTTTTATATTACGTACATTTGCAGAAGAATATCTGCCTAAATAAATTGTTATTTTGGATTTTGTTGATAATATTAATTCTCAAAACAAACAATTGGACCCATGTTGATATGTTTTTACTCGTAGTGTCGTCATAAATACGTGGTTAAAATGTTTCGGGTTATTAGGGCCCGCGGTGTACCTATAATTATTAAACCTGCTTAAAATATTTGAAAACAGTATATTTTTGAATATTTCCAAAATCTGCCTCGCCAAAAAAAAACTATTTAATTATAGAATCTGCTCACAAAATGTCACGAGAAACGGTTGAGAAATGAGATCTAGAGGAGAACCAACGGAAATCCGGAAATACCAAAGATGCAAGCAGAGACCTAAGTTGTTCATCTCTTGTAAAAAGTTAATTTCTAATCTTAGATTTTTTTATATTACGTACATTTGCAGAAGAATATCTGCCTAAATAAATTGTTATTTTGGATTTTGTTGATAATATTAATTCTCAAAACAAACAATTGGACCCATGTTGATATGTTTTTACTCGTAGTGTCGTCATAAATACGTGGTTAAAATGTTTCGGGTTATTAGGGCCCGCGGTGTACCTATAATTATTAAACCTGCTTAAAATATTTGAAAACAGTATATTTTTGAATATTTCCAAAATCTGCCTCGCCAAAAAAAAACTATTTAATTATAGAATCTGCTCACAAAATGTCACGAGAAACGGTTGAGAAATGAGATCTAGAGGAGAACCAACGGAAATCCGGACATACGAAAGAGAGGTCTCTGCTTACCTAAGTTGTTCCATCTCTTGTAAAAAGTTAATTTCTAATCTTAGATTTTTTTATATTACGTACATTTTCAGAAGAATATCTGCCTAAATAAATTGTTACTTTGGATTTTGTTGATAATATTAATTCTCATCACTCTCATCTCATTTCAAACGTCAAACTAATGCTATTAAACATTATAATTATTAACTTGTTTTTTGTCGGCCTGGTTAGCCTAGTTGGTAGTGTCAATGCCTCCGAAGCTAGAGGTCCCGGGTTTGGTGAGCAGAGACATTTGTTCCTGAGACTTTGATGTTTTCTATGTATTTAAGTATATAATATATCTATTAAATATATCGTCGTCTAGTATCCATAACACAAGCCTTATTGAGCTTACTATGGGACTGGTTCGATTTGTGTAAAAAATTGTGCCCTAATATTTATTTATTTCTGTTTTAGAAAAAAAAAAAACCAGTTTTACGAGTACGTACTGACCGATGATAGCAAACATATTGCCGCCCAACAACATTGAAATGACAATAAAAGAAAAAGATAATCCTCACTTAAAATTAATTAAATAAGTAACCTAGTTTGTTTTCGTAAATACTAGTACCTACGCCATTTCTGAGGATTAGGTAGCGGACCCCAGACATCCTTCAGGATGCAACTGTACTGGGAATAACGCTAGGAGGATGATGATGAAGTAACCTAGTTTGTTAGACGTGCTTGCAATCTACGAGTATTAAAAAAAATAGTTGCTTTAAAAAGACGGTTAAATGTAGAGCATTGTTCTATACATTGAAAAAATGTATTTGAATTATATAATGATATATTTTGTCAGCTACCGTAGAATTTCTATGACTTGTCATATTACTAAGGTATTTATTCAAGTGTTCACATAATGTCATAGGGATCTGAGCAGTACTTATTTTCGAAGTTCAGGTGTTCAATTTCGTTTTTGCAATAGTCATTGCCTATAGTTGTAGTAATCGTGCTCCAGGTGGCTTTACATTTGCTCTTATTGCATTGTATTATTACAGTTGTGCTTTATGAAGACGAATTTATTGCAACGTACAATTTCTGCCTATTTATCTGACAATTAAAATTTCATCGCGGTTTTGTTTTGCTTGACTTTTTCAAGCCTTTTGTCAACAACCATTTCAGTTTCTTTGAGCGATTTAGAACTTTAGAAAATTAGCCTTTGCGGAAACCCCCATTGCAAGAGATTGCAGTGCCGGATTTACACTTATTTGACGTGAAGGTCTGACGCCCGACAAGGCGTGGGCCGTCACGTCATATTGCGCATCACAAGAGTTCTCAATCTTAAATAAATGAAACCGATATCATTGTCATGTCACGACACGTCACGTCAGAAACATATGAGTTCGGCTTCAGATGGCGCAATAGGTGCTAGCTTTTTATCTATCCAATTGTAAAACACAATTGACGGCCTGTTTAGCCTTGCTGGTAGTGACACTGTCTGCGAAGCTAGAGGTCTCGGGTTCGATTCCCGGCCAGGGCAATTATTTGTGCACTTAACACAATTATTTCTTCTTGGGTCTTGGATGTTTTCTATGTATTTATCTATATAAGTATGTACATCGTTATCTAGTACCCATAGTACAAGCTTTGCTTAGTTTGGGACTAGGTCGATTTGTGTAAGATTGTGCACCAATTATAATTAATTTATTTATTTACAATCTCGTAAAACAACACTTAAAAATATGGTTTGAAATTATAATGAAGGCAAAGTGTACATTCACCCGACTTTCGGATCTCTTTTATTATTTCGGCCTACCTTTTAACGCTGGTTCATGCACGGCGCGCGGCGTACTGAACCTTCCCCTCTCCCCGTCCGACTTAAATAGTAAGTACCTACCTATAGGTGAAAAACTTAAGAAATGGACCTGTTGTATACAGTGTGTTTTTATTGATTTCCGTTCCTTCAAGCATATAGCCGTGTATAGCCATAGCCGTGTTCTGATAGGCGTTTGTTTTGTTTGTGTTGCACATTTTAAATATGTAATGCTATTCGAACACGTCACAACTACTTCAGTTTTTCACCTATACAACTACATACAACAGGTGTATTTTCTGGACGGTCTCCTGCACTAAAATCTAAATTTCATACATTTCATAATTATAGGTACTCATATATAGATTGAAACTTGCACGATTTTTACATATTATTATTGGTAAACGGGACTTAATCGCGTACAAAAATTATTCACCTGAGGTGTGCCCGATGCGGGCAGTACGGAAAACCCGTACGGCTAGAAGATGTTGATACCCGCTGAAGCCAGTCAGCTCGTGACCACGGATGTTGCGATACATTCGAAACGTCGGGCACACCTCAGGTAAATAATTTTTGTACGCGATTAAGTATCGTTTACCAATAATAATGTATAGGTACTTACTCGGTATGTTATGATAAAACATACATATGTAAATAATATAAATTATCATAGTACATTTTATTATTGAATTTGTATAAACAGGGGGTAATCTTATCGTGTGTTGTTACATTTTTGAACTTCAAAAACCTCTGCTATTTTTTAATCTTATTGTTTAAAGTGAGCCTGTCTGCTAAATGCCTACGTTTTGAACTAACCTAGATATAACTTATCGTACTGTATTATTATCGTGTTACCAATGTTTTATGGAATCAATCATATTGTCAGTCTCAGTACTTTGTCCGCGTGTATCATCTTTGGACAAAGTACCAGTTTTAGCAAAAAAATCGACATTGCGTAAAAAAACCATATAGGTAGGTACATAAAATCAATTTTGCTGAATCTATAAGGATTTGATAGTATTCATTCTACCCACGATCAACACAAGTCATTAAGTTCTCCTTAAAAGTTCTCACTTAAAATTGCCAATCAGACGAATAATGTTTGGGAGATTAAAGGATGATTCACAGTAGGCCGTTCCGTGTCCGGGCCGGCCCGTTTTCTTCTAGAGAAATACGCCGGCCGTTGCGTGTGCTGTCACAGAAAACGGATCGGCCCGGACACGGAACGGTCTACTGTGAATCATCCCTAGTACATGTCGTACTTACCTAATCTTTCTATTATTGGCCCCACGTAATCTCCAAATTCAACGATGTTGTTTGGTTCATGCTGGGAGTCACAAAAGGATATAAATATTGCGAAAATAATAATTTGATATAATTCCATTTTCTATCACAACTGAAAAAAAACGACAACAACTGAAAATTATGTTACTTATATTTATAATGTACTTACCTATGTATTATTCTTACCGATAAGGCTTGAGTATAAACGTCTATGAAAGTGGAAGTCGTTATGTTAAGTATTCAGATTAGAAATGAAATTAAAATATTTTATTCCAGACAATGTTCATAAATTGGAATTACATACAAATAGAAAAAAAAATATTCAAAAGCAAAAAATAAAATAAAAAGCCACGGTTTTCTAATAATGTTTTTTCTATATCGTTGCTCATATACTGTATACCATCAGGTCAGTGTGTTGTGTTGATCTGCATGTAACATACACGTACGAGCATGCAATCCATGATGCATGCCTGCCTACCGCCCGAAGTACTTAGTCAAAATTATATGAAACTCCACTAAGTGAGAAAACAGCTGTGCTGATCTCGTATCGTATCGTACGTAGCTATTTATTCTTATTCTGACTTTGAGTACGTAAATGCAGAATGCTACGTGTTCTCTGAAATTTCTTCAATTCGTGATATGACTGTTGTGTTCGATTATTTTTTTTGTATTTCAGAATGCTGAATTAAATAATCGCTGGCTTAGGATAGGTTAGATTACTAATGACTAACATAATTCCATCTTTGGGCACAGATAAGATAGTAAGTAAGGCGTCGGATGGCGGCAAGAAGAGAGAGGGACCGATGGAAAAGCCAGCTAGGTTCCTCCTGTCCTTCGACAGCTGGCTTGACCGGAGAAGCGGGAGTCTGACTTATAGGCTAGTGCAGGTAATAACCGGATATATTTGCTTCGGTCATTACCTGTATGAAATAGGGAGGGAGCCGACCCCGACCTGCCACTATTGCGGGAATGATGACGACTTGGCCCTGCACACTATCAAAGTGTGCCCTTTGTGGGGCTTTGAGCACCGCGAACTGAGTTGGGTATTGGTATTAGGAACGGTAGATCACTCGCTGCGCAGCGTAGTGGCCTGCAGGTGCGAAGCGAGAGATCATTTATTTATATAACAGTTGGATTTCACAGCATTACATTAATACCAATGCACTGTGAAATTAAAAACTAAACAAACAAAAACACCAGAGTAACCAAATAATAATAATATTTACACTGAAGAAGGTCGTGCATCCATCTTCTCACAGAACTTCAAGCATTCGTCATACACATCTATCCATCTACTAGCAAATACTGGGCCTGACAATAGATTCGCGCTTCACCTAGAGTGCACACGTGGAGCTGGTATGTGAAAAGCTCCGGGCGGTGCTTGTGAAGTTCCACCACCTTAAGTTTGTTACAGACAGAGCGACCTTGTATACAGTTTATTATGCACTCACTGATTAGATACTTTCCAATGGACTAAGCACGTACGGCAGAACATTTAAAATCTTGATAAAATTAAGCACCTACAAATTAGATTTATGAAAGCTCTAGTTGATAAAAAGACAAAACAAGTTTGTAGACAGGATTATAATAAATTATTTCTTAAATGTAATATGTTGCCTGTCTTTGAGAGGGTGTCGTTCCAAATTGCATTAGAACAAAATGAATTGTGTGAGTTTAAGGTCCCTGTTACTAATACACTTTTGCGTAGAAAGTTGGCCAAGGAAGCGTTAATTGTACCTTGAGTAGTCAACTATTATGGTAAAAGAACTAGATCTTATCTCGTTCCTAAAATGTATAACAATATACCGTTGAATATCAGGAAAAGCGCCAGCAAAAATGTCTTTAAATCCAAATTAAATAAGCTTATGTTAAAACAATTTGAAAGTAAATTTAAACTTAATTAGTTAAATAGATTATAACTTATAGCAAACTTACATTTATAACTTATACTATTAAAACAGTTATTGTACTTAACTAATAATTTTTAAGAAAAAAAACCGACTTGAATGATTATTAGATGGTGCACTCTTAGATTCCATACCAAAAAATAAAAATGGCTATAAGTATGTTTATAAAGGTAGAAGACTAAGTACCCTCAATTCCTCATGGAATCATGGAAAAACCTTGTTTGCTTGACAAACAACACGAAGAGAACCAATCGCCAAACGTGAACTACGCGTCGTTGAAGAGTTCCATTCTGATCATCATCAGCAGTTCCACTTCATCAAATGTCACATTTTAGTATTATAATGCTCGATTTGTTGATAAAAACACAATAATCACTATATGTTTGCCTTTAAGATTTGAGGAGTTCCCTCAATTCCTAATGGATCCCATCATCAAAAATCGAGGATGATAAAAATTAATCGTGAAAATAGAACTTGCTTAACAAACACAGCTAGGAGGACAAATCGCCAAACGTGAACTTTTCGTCGTTGAAGAGTTCTGTTCTGATCATCATCAGCAGTTCCATGAAAATGCTTGATTTGTTGATAAAAACACAAAAATCACTACATCATTTTCATCACACATTCATGGATCCCATCATCAGAACTGCGTTTTGACAAAAACGGGACCAACTTGGATATATATACTTACAATCAAAAAAAGAATATTCCAAATCGGTTAAGAAATGACGGAGTTATGGAGTAACAAACATAAAAAAAAAACATACAACCGAATTGATAACCTCCTCTTTTGAAACCTTGAAGTCGGTTAAAAAGCTAACTTAAAACGGTAATGTAAAGAAAGGGAGCTTATTTCTGCCAACAAACTGTTATTCAGTTTGGCGGAAGTTGAGGCAAGCTGTAATAGAGTACTGTTTTTTTGTGAATAAATGCTTTATTATTATTTTATATTTTTTATATATCGCAGTCTGGTGCTGCTGATTCAACGAGTTTAAAGGATGATTCACAGTAGGCCGTTCCGTGTTCGGGCCGGCCCATTTACTATGACAGCAAACGCAACGGCTGACGTATTTCTCTAGAAGAAAACGGGCCGGCCCGCACACGGAACGGCCTACTGTGAATCATGCTTAAGAGGTGCAAAGCTTGAACAAGCGGAGATTTTCTGCGAGACACTGTCCTCGCAGCCGGCGCCGCTAGCAAATGGCGACAACGAGGTCGAAAATTAAATCTAGTGGGCGAAGGAACATACAGGCGCACCAACTGTGCTACTAATTCAGGACAGTCAGAATTACCACGTAAAACATTGCTAGCTACTGTAAGAAGTTCCAGATTACGCCTCACCCCTAGAGAGAGCCCAAAACGCCAATCGTCAAAACATAAATAATAATAATAAATGTATAAAAAATAGATATCTAGACAGTTTATAGAATAAAATCATAATAACAAAAAGAAAATAATAAGTCATTAATATCTAATGCCATAATTATTAATTCATTAATATTTGAGTAAATAATAATCCCACGATATTTTATCATTCAATTCATTCATGTAGCCGTGTGTGCTATAATATGCTTTCGATATAAGTTTATGCTTTAAATAATTTTTGAATTTATACAAAACAGATAATTCAGTTAGGTTTCTTGGAACCTTATTATAAAACTTCACACCATTACTCACCAATGATTTTCAAATTTTTTGGAGCCGAGTGGTGGGCACTGCGAACTTATGTTTATTTCTAGTATGAATATTATGTATGTCACAGTTCTTCCTGAAATTTACAATATTTTTATGTACATACACAATATTATCATAGATGCTTGGACAATGCAATGTCATTACATTAATGTTCTTGAACTTATCTCTAAGTGAGTCTCTATGGTTCATTTTATATACTGCTCGAATAGCCCTCTTCTGCAGAACAAAAATGGTATTAATCTCTGAAGCACTTCCCCATAAAAAAATACCATACGACATAATACTGTGGAAGTAACTAAAATAATCGAGCTGTCTTTACGTCTGTTAGTAGATGGATCTTGCTCACTGCAAAAGCTGCAGAACTAAGTCTATTCGAGAGATTAGCAATATCGGGACCCCATAGGAGTTTGGAATCTCATGTTAAACCAAGAAAAACTGTACTATCCAAAAGTTCCAATTCCTCATTTTTCAATATGACACTTGTTTGATTGTGCTTTACGTTACTCGTGACAAACTTAATACATTTGGTCTTTTTCTCATTTAATTGTTGACATTGAACCTATTAAGTACTTTAGAAATGGCATTGTTTATATCATTGCAAGCTTGTTGCTGTCGTATGACTTTGAATATAAGAGAGGTGTCTGTAAACAATAATATCATGGTCGGTATGGCAAGGTATGGCAAGTCATTTATGTAGATAAGGAATAGGAAAGGTCCCAATATTCATCCCAGCGATGCACCCATCGAGACCACTGATCCCGGTGATCGCTGTCCATTCACGTCTACCCTTTGTATTCTACCATATAGATAAGACTTTAGCAAATTCAGTGCCGATCCTCTATGTATTACGCATATCAAATAGTTCGGTACACCATATATTTCGTAAGGTGTATCATACTATTGATATGCGTAATCCCTCCCCCTAAACAAAAAAAAAAGGTTAGTAAACACTATGTTTTGGTGCGTCAGTGTGAGTTTTTGAGTATGTAGCGAAGAGCGACAATGAGGACATGTGCTTTATGCCATACCTAATTAATAACCACAGTTTCTCTCTATCGCTTTCTCTCACTTGCTCCGCTCGTTAATCACCATTGATTCATACACATAAGTTACTCAGGACACATTCTCCAACTGAGAAGCGCATTGGTACAGCACTGTATCAGGCCGTGATAGGGGTTCCGATTCCGAGTAAAGTCCTTTTACACAATAGGCAATAGGGAATAAATTGGGAAACTAAAACGAGGCATGAAAGCAAGTAAAATGATTTTACAGTTTTATTTAGGAAAGCTATCAACGTCGTTCTCTCGATGCACTAATTTTTGGTGGACAGCAGCATTTTTCCTGTGTCTTATTTCCATTGGATCTTCTGCTTATTCGATTCTTCGAGGTTTTGCTTTTTACAAGTGTTATATGGTTTTTTAATTGCACTTCCTGTCGTTTTTTCAGGAGACCACGGATTTTTAAGAAGTCCAGTGCTTTGTCATCGATTTCGAAATCTAACTTGCATACTGCGGAAACAAAGGATTGTCAATTGGATACATGGTCTCAAACCAATATTTTTTTAAGTAACTAATACAGATACAGCAATTAAACCTCTATCACCGTCACTTTTATTTATACAGATTTTTCAAATGAATAACTTTCACATAGGTATTCGTAAAATTAATAGGAAGAGAAACATTAAAAAAAGTATTCCTTTTTAATTAAAGTAAAAGAGATGACGATCACCGACGGTTATTGCCGCGTCTTCACTGAATACTGACAAAAACAGAGGTTGGCACTGGTAGGATTATTCTTCACTAACCATCGTTTGGTGGACATTTGCAATTAAAATTGGGTGCTTCATAGGGTGCGTCGCCTGGTTCCCTCTCCGCATGGCGTCTCCTCTCCGGAGAGATATCTAGCATCCACCTGTCCCATGGTGGCTGATCAGCTGACATTAAATGAACTTGAACAAGGATCAGTAAAAATACCAACATGATGCCTGCGTACACCTGCTGATACAAAGATAAAATGCTAAATAATATCGTCATAAATATGATAATGAAGTCCCTTGTATTTCGTAGTAGTAGCAAATAAAAAGTACTTATATCTGAAGCCGGACAACCTCAGTATCTCTTATGACGGACATAATTATGTATGAACTGCAATTATTTTCTGATTTTCTAGTTTTAACAATTCTGCGATTTAAATCTTAGAAATATCGAATATTACCCAAAAAAACCTCGGTGAATGCCGAAAATACTGACCAAATGGTCGGAATAAAGATACTCTCTTACCGAATAGCCACAAATAATAAATATTTGAGCTGAGTTTGTGGTACATATTTGGGATACCTAAAATATAATCGTTTGCCTAACCCCCTCACCGTAAAGCTTAGAGTATACATAACTGAAGTAGCCATTAGCGCATCTTACCAAACAAAATAATATGCCATTTTTTAAGTAGTAAGTTCATAAAAGTCGACCTAATTCTCGTTAACGTTAGATCCATTAATGGGTTACTATCGGATGGCTAAATTGACCAAAGTCAATAAGGACCATGTTTCAAAGAAATTCTAATAAACAGTGGTCCTTATTTATTTAAATACGGTGACGTTTGACATCTAGCCCTAATCGTCAAGCACGAATGTTTTTAAATCGATTTTGTAATCGATGCTCGATTTACGATTTGAAATAAATAAAACTTAAATTGCGCATAAAAAAAAAAAAAAACAGAAATATGCTTACGTGAAATTACCATTTATCATTTTGTAAATTAGTTAAAGTACAACGTTTTATTACCCTAAACAGCAGATAAAGGTATATTCAAGGGTAAGTATACTAATGGCGTCTCCTGTTATCACTGACCACTAGGGTTAAGGGTTAGGGTTAAGTGGTCTGTGCCTGTTACGTATGCTCTAAGCCTTAAAGCGATCGAAAATATTTGAATTCTTGTTTATACTCGTACGCAATATACACAATGATAATGCATAATATTATTGATGGTGTATCCCTCTACAGGCTGTTTTTAGGGTTCCGTAGTCAACTAGGAACCCTTATAGTTTCGCCATGTCCGTCTGTCTGTCTGTCTGTCCGTCTGTCTGTCCGAGGCTTTGCTCTGTGATTGTTAGTGTTAGAAAGCTGCAATTTAGAATGGATAAATAAATCAACAAAACTGAGAAAGTCGTATAAAAAAAATTAAAAAAAAAGTACCCGGTCCAAAAATATGAAAAATATCATGAGAGTAAAACATAATAAAGTTTTTCAACGAAAACACTAACGGACATGATCAGTTGGGCTGTTTTTGAGTTATCGTAAAAAGTCTTCCCTTCTTAGTAATAGACGTATGAAACGCTGCGAAGGTATTATTCCCTTTTGCTTGTTATTGAAAAGTAAGTTCATTGCACAACTACGAAACCCAGCTTTAAGGCTCGGAAGTAAGGTGTGCGAGCCCCATCGCTGCATATGTGGAACAATGGTCGAAGCGAACGGGCACCATGGCCTAAATTGTCTGCGGTATGCAGGGCGTATCCCGCTACACCACGCTATTAATGAGATATTTACACCGCGCGATGGTCTCCGCAAATGTTCCTTGCATTCTGGACCCCAAGGACTAAACCGTACAGATGGCAAGAGACCGGAGGGTCTTACGATGGTTCCGTGGGCAAAAGGTCACAGCCTGCTATGGGATGCAACTTGCGTGAGTACGTTTGCATTCTCTCACCTTACTTACACACTGAGAGTAGAAGGTCCGGCCGCCGAAAATGCTGCTAAAGTGAAGCGCAGTAAATATACCACTTTGAAATCAGCGTCGAAATGGCTCGGCCTTGGACATGGACAGGGTTTGTAACTCACGTTCCGGCTCTTAACTGGTCGAACAAATATCTGTCGCCATACATCGGGGCAACGGTGCCAGTATTTTTGTCACCTTTGGACCACGTCAGACCCGGACATATGTAATTCATGTATATTTATATTTTATTCGTGTTATTCCGTTAATTGTGAGAGCATATTCCTGAGATGAAATAAAGTAATCTTCTATAAGAAACTAGTAACCTATTTCGTACCATTCCGAAGATATTCAAGAATTCATTTTCGTTAATTAACAGTAGTATACTGGGGAGTATACTACAAAAGATCCTTAACAAGAAAAAAATATTTATTCGGACATATAAAAATAACTACAGCATTACACACCATTAAGATCCACAACGCAGGTTTTGTCCATTAACAAAACAAGCATCCACCACAGGTTTCGTCAAAGATGTCGTCTTAGTAAAATTGCACGTGTTTACATTTCCTTTACTGCCGTCTTATTGACAATCCCACTCGTCCTCACGTGTCACTTCACCCGTTTTTATATGCAAACTGTCAAATGTCGTTTGTCAAATTTTGACAATTTCCATGTAAAAACGGTTGTGGTGACAGGTGAGGACGATTACATATTTTTTAATAAAGTACCTATAAAGAAAAGTTAAAGAAGTTCTAAAGTAAACATGCGAGAGCGAAGCCGCGTGTAAGAGCTAGTACGAGTATAGGATAAAATCGACAGTGGTGACAATTGGTGGGTGAGGTGGTGCGCCTATCGGTGCGCCTCGCGCAGCCGACTCCGTGGACCGCGGCTGCTGTCGATGGTGGGTGCGCGGACCGGCCGGCCTCTACCGTAACTCGCCGCTCCGGTTATTCGCTTATTGGTTGGCAAAACTGAGCGACACGAAATATGTTTTTTTATTTATTTATTCAAGAATGTTAATGCTTACAGACAAAATTTATAATTTCGCCAAACTGTATACAGTATACTTATAACCAGTTTGTTGGCGATGTAGTGTGTTAGTTTCAAGTTTGTGGAGCTATGGTTGGTAAGTTGCAAATGTAATTGAAATAAATAAATAGTTAATATACGCGCTATAGGGGTTAGGAGTTGGTTTCAGTAGGTAATGTGTGAATGGGAAAGACCAGGGTTGGTTCATATTAGCCTGATCATGATCTCCTACAATATACCTATACCTACTTGTGTACTGAGTTTGATCTTTCTGTTATTGGTGGGTCGTTGACGGTTTTCGCTTCAACGAAACGAAACGTTAACTTAGAAAACGTCAACTAGTTGAAAAACTAGTTGATTTCATCAACTAGGTTTTTGCTTTAACTGAAGAGAAACAGGCATTGTGTTGATACGTTTATTTTGAGTAACGGGGAAAATGTTAAGGGCTTTAGCTTAGCGTTCCATTTCAATTACGTTTGTACGTTAAAGTCGTCAACTAGTTGAGTCTGTTAAACCAAACGTTTCGTTCGTTGACAAATGATAAACGTTTTATCAACTAGTTCGTTGAATCAACGACCACCATTACTTTCAGTCAAAGTTACTTACTCTCTGTGTCAAGCAAATTTTTGATGTACTTGACCCCGTCTGCTGCATCGTTTTCAATGATAATATCTGCAAATAATTCTTGCATAAATACGATATAACTAGAAAGAATGGATATTTTTGAGCGAAAAAATGCCATTTCGTACACTAAAATATCGTTGACTTACATTATACCCATATCCATTCATAAAACAGGAAATATTGCATATATCAATATATTTTCGCAGCAACGTATTTCAAAACAGTTTATAACGAGTTTATGATGTAAAGTTTTTTTATTAGTATTTCGATTAAGTTACTTTATGGATCGACTTTCTGTCCGTACGTATATAAGCGTAAGTACAATTCTAGTTGATGCAGAAATATAATTTTCCTCAGTCATGCGCCGTAATGTACCGTCCATAAATATGGATCAGATATACATATATACCGAGGATAGGACTTATAAGTTTTACAAAGATGTGATGAAGTTACTATTGAAATTGATAAGCTGTTATTTTTTTGATATACCTGAAAATCCTACATACCGTAAAACGGGGTGAGTAGGTTTCGCGGGGAGAGGTGGGTTATGAATGGGGAGAGAAGGTTTGAGAGGGGGGTGAGAAGGGATTTTAAGGCTACTGCTACAAAAATAATGTATTCCAATATAAAAAAAAAACCCATAGTAATACGCATAATAAAAAAATCGATCCAACAATCTTCCAAAATCACCTTTGTATGAAAACCCCTCTCACCCCAAATACGAGGCACTACGGGGTGAGGTGGGTTTTCCTCTTTATCGTCAAAGTTATGAAATGGAACTACCCAAAATAAAATAAAAACTAAAATAAAAACGTCCGGAACACTTACTATATACACCATTCAGTTTTCATATGTAAAAAAAATGTTATCGAGGTTTGAATTTCAGTTTTGACCCTAGTCACCCCATTTTACGGTACCTATTATTTGCTGCACCGTATAGAATCTGTGCGGGTTGATCAAGTGCGTGCACTTGCGTTCCTACTGTTTCGTGGCAATCATGAACCGAAACGATACGAAAAAGTCCAACGACAAGTACGTAAGTTAAGTAACTTACGACACCTGTAAATAATACGACAGTAAATATTAATTAATTTACATAGGTACTTCTTGTAAGATAATAGTACATTACGATACAATGGCAGAGAACAGGAAATTCGCAACGAGTGCTGATTAATTGAAACACAACCGAAGGCAGTGTTTTAAATCGACACGAGCTACGAATTACCTGTTCGCACGTGTATCGTACAACGTTTTACAGTACATATGGCTCTTTAAAGTTTTGACATATGCACGTAATCTGCTGATTACCTCACTCGTGCAGTAATATAGTACCATATGTACTGTAAAGCTACTTATGTACTTTATTAAGAGTTCATTCTCACCAAACCTAACAATGAATTTTGTCCCTCGGACGCTCTGGTGACCATGGTTGTGGAATGACCTCGCTGCCGAGATCTTTTATATTATTAATCGGATCCGTAAGACACTATTAGCGTCATACCTCCGGAGTTCCCCGACCCGATTGTGGTTACTAAACTGTCGCGTTGAGGTGGTGCCGGCGGCGATGGCATCCCCTTCGCGATTACTGGAGAACACTCGAAAAAGTTCTCCCAGCCTGCCTGAGGGGTGGAAAAATATGTCGGTCCCTGATGAGGATAAGGTTCTGCTACACGATAACAATGGGGCAATAAAGAAGTAAGGTTTGGGATAACTAAGAAAGGACGAGCATAAAAACAATTTCCTTTCTCTCACTACTACTCTTTGGTGGTCACCAGGTTCTCTTGGGCTGTTATTCTCGCGCCATACTAACCAGTAACCAGAGCCTCCGCTTTTGTTACAGTGGGTTATTTGATATTTACTTGCAATAAATAATAGGTATTTCGTAGGATCTATATGTTGGGTTTCTCCGTGACGTCTCGTCTACTGAGAGATATCTAGCGTCCGTATCCCATGGTAGTAAAATTAATATAAATTCATGAGAATTATGAGGGTCAATGTAAGAGGGTGGTGTTTGGCTTGTTATATTATGTGGCTTTTAATTCGTCTACAATTTAACTGATTGATGAATGTGGCATCCGAGTTATATGGGTAATTTTCGTAAGTCCTATGTTCCAATTTTTCATCCTATGGTCCAAAAATTTGAAGTTCGCCCAAAAATGTCATCGTGGTACCTGAGTTCATCCGCCAAAATAAAATAAATAGAAACGCTTAAAAATTAAGTCTCTTATTGTTATTTTGGAAAAGGTATATTAGTAATTTAAACGTTATAGTGAAAAGAATATTAATAGCTGGCAAAGCTCGGTATCTGTTAAGTGAATGTAGGCGGGATGTAAATATTTATCGTATAATATTTTATAGCCAATATTCTTGCCATCTTTTAATTCAATTCAATTCAAATCGTATAATTCAGACCAATGTCCACAGCGTGTTAGTAATAACTTCCTAAAATAACTTCCTATGTGTATTTTGTTTGTGGACCCGGGTATGTTTTTATATATGCAGTTAATTAAATTCGCAGTCCTTCTTAAAAATGAATTTAATATCCTTATTACTTTATCACTGTATGAGAAAAACGGTCATAAAGCCAAACTGCCACTCCTCGTTACGTTTACTCGCTTCCAGATTTGCACAATCGGGTCTTGGTAGTCTTCGGTTCTTCCCTAATAAGCGCGAGATTCCGCATGAGACATGGTGCAGGAGTTGCCATATTAATCATTTTCCAAGGCGGAAAAATCGTTAAAGGAACCCTGGTTGGTCTAGTATCCTTAAACAAATCCTTGATATTTTTCTTATCGTTTGGATAAATTAGTCTATAAACACTTTGTCCATGTTTGCCAAGAAACACTGGGAACTCAAGGTTCAAATTAGGCCTTCTATCAGCACCTGTACATCCACCCGCACAGATTCTATACGGCGCAGTAAATAATAGATACGTAGGATTTTCAGGAATGCCTAAAAAATCAACATTGTAACAATTTAACCAGGCCGCATTAACAGTGTACAAATCGGTTTTATTTACAGTGACCCGAATGTCAAGGCTGCCCGGCCTGGACCAGTACCGTTGCACCAAGATCAATGCCATGCCATGCCATGGGAGAGGCATATGTCCATCCTTATTATTTACTGACTCGTCCTCGCCTGTCACCGCACACCTCACCCGCAGCCTGATTGCGTAACTTATTGTTCTAACGTTAGGCATATTTTAATGTCACTTTTGAAGTAAAAATCTATTAGCTTATGTCATATTTTTTCTACCTAACGTTAGGTAATATTTGAGCCGAACTGAATGAACGACTGAATGGAAATCCCATACTAAAATCAGAAAATGATGAAATTATTGGAAACGCGTAACTTTTTGACGGTTAGATTGGACAGTACAAAAAGTCAATTACTGTGTGACAAAGTCATAATGTCTGTCATGTCAAAACATGAATTGAACAAAGATTATAGTTGTTGTTTATTCATTAAAATGCGAAAATTTTACAACCATTTCATTGTCAAGTTGCTATAACACACGATAGAGTACAAAATATCAATATCACCTTGTAAAATATCGAAAAGTAAGTAGGTAACAATAAATGTTATGTTATGTCATAATCATAATATTCATTTAATTTTTACTATTGTGTGCTTCGTTTCAGGATGTAAACCGGAATATCCATCTCTGTGATGATGATGCCATGCTCTATTAAGATGATGAGATTGAGTAGCAAAATGAAATGAAGGAATGTAAAAAACATGTACCCAGCAAAAGAGATCTCTTCTGTGGTATACGTGCCATATTATTAAACAATATATGATGAAATATGGAAGTGTTCTCCTATAAGCATGTATTTTTTCATACACGCGCCCCACACGTTGATGCCAAGGGCGTTGTTCCTACATGCTTGTCGATTTATGGTAGGTACTAGGAATTGATGAAATGACGTGATGAATAAATATCATAATCACAGCATATCATTCTGAATGATTGACACTAGTGTCTACATTCATTTTCAGTAACCGTGAATTTATTGATTCTAGTTACTGGTGGGTCTGAATCTTTTCTTTTTACTAGTCTCTTAAATGAAACCTGTGGTATGGATAATGGACATGAGCTATATTTTATCTCGCGGTTTTACCTTTATTACTAAGTAAGAATACTTGGGCAGAGTCGCGCAGACAGCTAGTAAATACATAAAACTGCATACAACAGTTATATACTAATGTAAAATGTTATAGGTGATACAAGGGAGATTGCGGAGACGTGGGTGGTGCCGCATGGATTTTCTGGCAAGAAAGGAGTCATCTTTGTACGGCACCGAGATCACACACTACGGGCAATGGTCGCCTTGTTGATCTACATTATCTACAACAATCATTAAGCTTGAAACGCACAGAGCGCGGCGCAGCGTCGTTGCGGGGCGGTTTTGCGGTAAAGCGAACGCAATCCGGGGTATGTCGCACCACAAAAACCGCGCGGAGGCAGCGTGTGTGATAAATGAAGCAGTAATTGACACTACCAAGTCTACCAACAGCCGACAGTTACCAACAGCCCCGCACCGCGCCGTGCCCGCTCTGTGCGTGATGAGGCTCTTGTCAAGATTTTATGCAGTATCGACCGGTTTAAGACGTAAAATTACAAAAAATCAAATTAATAATTATACTATACTTTTATTTTATCTCTTTGAATATAAAACAGTAGCAAAGTACGGACAGATCTATGAACCATGAAGATATAGATACGAAGACTGTCAATGCGCATATATATCGCGCCCAAAGCGGACTCTACGCTACAAGCATAACTTTACTATATTATACCTACGTTTAAGCTTTGAAAAATCTTAGTAAGAACAAAAAGGTGCAACCATGCTGCTGGTCAATAACGATCATACAGTTGAGTTTAATGAATCATACATGAATCAAGATTTTATACCTAGAATTATATTGGTGGGGTGTAGTAATGTAATCCATTTATGATGAAAACCATAGGTACATTATATAGAATGTGTCGACCCAGGTTGGTCTAAATACAACAAATGGCAGCTGAGGGAATAAGGACAGCATTCTGGTCTTATGTTTTCAAGGGTACACATATCTACCGATTTTCTCATGTGTGGTTTAGCGTGTTGTGATACGAAAATATTATTATTGAACGTTTTAAAGTAATCCAATAAGGGGTTTCTAACAAGAGAAATAATTCTCTTTACCTACATGTAAAGTAAGTACATTTTGATTTTACTTATTTACCATATTTCTTTGTCTCCTGCCAAAGGTGCCGATATAAAATAAAAGAACTAAAGTCAACAGCAAACGTAGATGATCATTTTAGTACTTTATCGCACTAACGTAACAATACTGCGACAGTTGGGATGCATCAATGTAGTGAAAGTGACAAGGTACTTGTAATAATACGTTAATTGTAATAACTTATTCTACTTGACACTAGATGTCTATTGCTGTAAACAACTGTGTACATTATCACTCTTGATTCCAATTTATTAACAACAGTCAGCTAAAATCCGGCAGTCTTCCTCTAACACAAAGAGGCTGATGACTTAAAACCTCCTTGAAACATAAAATTCTGACACGTCATAACAATCAAACTGTAGGCCACATGTAGGTGTCATTTTGAAATTAATGTCGTGTTGTCAAAGAATTAAAAGTAATTGTTATTGGGAAATTATAATGGCAAGAATATGAGACGAGTAAAACATTAACAAGGAAGGTATTTTGGTATGTTATAAAGGATTTATATACACAAATATGCAAACAAGGTGTGTAATGTTTTTATAATTTCAAGTTGTACTCATATTGGCTTTCATGTTGTGCTTCTGATCTTTCACGCCGTGATCGGCGACGGCCATCCTAGTTAGTTGCAGACGTGCGCAGCTGAACTTACTCCGAATACTCAGCTGTTAAATGTATTAGTTGTATGAAGGCTTAGGGCGATTTCGTATATACCTAACGTCGCAATCAAACTTGATGAGACGAGCATCTTTGAAAGCTTGAAGCTCATTTTAATACCACAACGCCATTTTGAGCCCAATTAGGCCCTCCCACTTATGCGTTGGTACCATTTTGCAGGCAGTTAGGTGACGCACGCGTAAAACACACCCTTGTAACGAAAGAAGATAATGCTCACCTCGAATCCGTTTGCTGGCTGATGAACGGGTTTTGGTAGTCTACAGTCATCCCAACGGCCTTAGCTAATCTTCCAATATCCAACCTTCCATGTCTGATGATATTTTACACCAACGCAGGTAGCAGAGCTACTATGTACGGGGCGCAATCATAATCATGCCACTATAGTGGTGAGCTATAAGGATTTCTACATAAAATTATTTTCTGCCCCACAGCTTTGGCTACATTGTTTAAGTGCTAATCACGTGCTACTACAATGCTTTTTGACGGAGGCACGTTCTACGAGTACACTATCTTTTGACGGAGTTTCAATTGAAAATGGCGCACTTAGTTAAGTACCCTTATATTTATTGAATTGCTTAAGATTTTTATTTAAGTAGTTTCTTTTTTCCGTGCTGAAACGATAACTTAAACATTCCGTTTTTAGGGTTCCGTAGTCAACTATATGTCTGTCTGTCTGTCTGTCCCTCTGTCTGTCCCAGGCTTTGCTCTGGGACTGTTAGTGCTAGAAAGCTGCAATTTGGTATGGATATATAAATCAATAATTTTTGCTGTAACCCTTGTATTGTGTGGAGTGCTGTTGGTAAGGTTTTCAAAATGAATAGAAGTCTTTATCAAACAATTTTGGAAAATTTAATATTTTCGGAAATATTCACTCAAAAATACAAAAAAAAATGTGTCCCTCTAACTTTTGAACTATGGGTCTAAAAAATATTAAAAAAAAACACGAAAGTAAAGCTTAATAAAGAATTTCAACGAAAAATGTAGCGGCCATGATCAGTGAAGCTGTTTTTGAGTTACCGTAAAAAGTCTTCCCTTCGTAGTAAAAGACGTATGAAATGCTGCGAAAGCATTCTCTTTTGCTTATGGATTTTTTTAGAGTATGTTCATTGAGCAACTACGGATCATTTACAGCCTACCTGATGGTAAGTAGACACCGTAGCTGGCAGGCGGACGGACAATACGTCCCACTGCTGGGCACGGGCTTTCTCACTAATGAGAGGGATAGAGCAATAATCCCCACGCTGGCCCATTGCGGGTTGGAGACTTCATATACTCCTTGGAATTTATTGGCAGATGTATGTAGTTTTCCCCAAGATGTTTTCCTTCACTAAAAAGCTAACGGTATCAAATGATATCCCGCTGGTACGAGTCGGGATTGGAACCCACGACCACTTTTTACCCGACTACGGCAAAGCCCAAAAGGAGTAGGGTTATGTGTTTGGTCCACTCGTAACTACTTAACAGCTTAACCGATTTTGATGAATGATACGTCATTAGATTCCTCTTAATGGCGCGAAATGGTGGATTTGAGAATCCTCTTTTCACTAACACGCGGTTATCTTCGCCATTTAGCAGGAGGGTGGAGCGTTATATTAATAACGCTGACTGGACTAATAATAGTTATTAGTTTTATTACTAACCACGTTAACTTTGCCAATGGTACCCGTAGGTGTCTCTCAACTCATCGCAGCGCGCATACTCGGGAGCTGGTGTCTTTATGCTTTGAGGGTATATATCTTCAGGAATATAACACCACGTACTTACAGAGTTGAATAAGTTCTGCTATCCTCAGTTGCGTTGCTCCAAATATGAGTAAGACTACAATTTGCTGTGTACGCGATGTAGTGAAAATAATTGGGCAGAATTACGATTGTTTAAAAAAATGTTCACAATGAGAGCATAAATAGAATAGAAAACATATAGGTATATTTCCTATTCGTGACAACACAACACAGCAAAAGAGAAACAGTAAAAATAGTAATAATGGTATTGCACGAAATGGTTCAATCTCAGCGATGTGCTGGCGCGATTACCAGCGCTGATCTGAATAAATGAAGAATAGACAAGGAAATTGGAAACAGAACTTTCGAACTTTTTTAGTTTGATTTGATAATTTTCGTCAACTCGTAGTTTCTAGGGCTCCGTACCTCAAAAGGAAAAAAACGGCACTTCGGCATGCTTATAGGATCACTCGCGGGAAGCCGCTGGATGACACGAACTGTATTTAAAAAATAATGTTTAAAAAATTGCGTACGTTAACCAATATTATTTATTATTTTTCTCAAACATGCAATGAAAATTAATGTATCATGTTGCAGGCGAAACAACTCGGGAGAACTGTAAAGGAATTTCATACAAAATTGAAGGCCTAGTACAGGAAGTATCTTTTTTTATTTTAATGTCAAAAATGGCATTTGTAAAACTTGGTTTTTGAGTGGTGTATTTTTTTATTTCATGCATATGTTTGAGAAAAGCACTATACAAATCTCGGCGAGAAACGTTGGGCTGCAGGCCGCGTATCCCTATCCTCGCTACGCTCGGCCGTCTATATCTACTTGGCCTGCAATTCTTCGTTTCCCGGCCCTTATAGTAATGTACTATTGTCTATTACAATAAACACGACTCACCGACCACTGAAATCCAGCACTAGCTGAATTAGGGTAGGGTAAAGTGGTCGTATGTTGTCGTGCCCACCACGCCAAAGCACTAAAAAGGTCGGAGTGAAGGTGTACTTTTATCATGAAAAAAATCAATATGATTTATGATTTTAACCGACTTCAAGATTTCAGAAGAAGAGGTTATCAATTCGGTTGTATGTTTTTTTTAAATGTTTGTTACTCCATAAATCCGTCATTTCATAACCGATTTTAAAAATTCTTCTTTTGATTGTAAGTATATATATCCAAGTTGGTCCAGTTTTTGTCAAAAAAAGTTCTGATGATGGGATCCGTGAGGAATTGAGGGATCTCCTCATATCTTAATATTGTGATTATTGTGTTTTTTATCAGCAAATCGAGAATTTTCATACAAGAATGAAAGATTGTCTATATGTCATCTCCATCTAGACACGCGGCAGCGTGTCCAGCCAAGTTCATCCCAGGAACTGGCGGACAGCAGCCGTGTATTCACCCCAGGAACTGGCGGATAGCAGCCGTGTGTTATTTTACACGAACCGTTTGGGGCCACTTTTGACCCCCCAATAACTCCAAATCTATCTAATAAAAGAATGAAATTTGGTACATGTATTAAGATCTATTAATACAACTAGAACCTCAAATTTCATAAATGTAGGTCTAATGGTTATAGAGATATTAAATTCAAAAAACGGCATTTTTACCACTGACTGACTGACTGACTAGTAATCAAAAACCTAACTCACTTCCAGGTAACCTAGGAAGCTGAAATTTGGCATACAGCTTGGTAATTGTGTTTGTACACCAGAAAAAATCAGAAAACAGTGACTTTTTTATTAGTTTTAATATTATTATTATTTATGCTAGTTACCTCAGAACTCCGTCATTTATTAACCGATTTAGAAAATTATTTTTTTTGTTTAAAACGGTATACTTTAGGGGTGGTCCCTATATGGTCCCTATAACGGTATACTTTAGGGGTATCAAGTAAGAATCTGATCATAGGGTCCTGGAGAAATCGAGGGAACTCTTCAAATATTTGAGGTGCACCTATAGCGATTTGGATATTTTGTATAGTAACTCGTGCATTTGCTCTTAAAAAGCACCATTTGGCGAAGATTGATAAAAAGTAACCATATCCCATCAAAAACATAAATGTGAAAATGGGAGCATATTAAGAATATGCGATCTTAATATTGAACTTGGCTCCCATTCTTTGGTTGTCATCTTCACCGGCAAAATAATTGAGATCTAAATGGGTTCCAAGTTCCGTAGATTCTCTGAAATGGTGCCAAGTCCGGCACTACATTGTTTACAGTAAAACTAATTTACTGCGGCTTATTGCATTTTGAGCCTTAACTTGGCACTGTAAACAATGTAGTGCCGTACTTGGCACCATTTCAGAGAATCTACGGAACTTGGCACCCATTTAGATCTCAATTCTTTTGTCTGTGAAGACGACAACCAAGCATCGCATATTTTTAATATTGAACTTGGCTCCTATTTTCACATTTATGTTTTTGATGGGATCTGCTTTACTCCAAACGTACGACATACATAATGCTACGAATATAAATAACCCCTTCTCCACGCCAATTCACCACCCAATATTAAGGTGCAGTCGGTGCGTGCTGTCTGTGGGTAAGTTTTACCCGTCTATCCCACTAGTCCCATTGAGTTATTCCATCATGGGACAAGTGAGACGATTCCGCCCCAGTAATCCCATGGGACACGTGGAACTAATATTTTTATTTCATAAGTCCTATTTCCGAAATCACACAGTGTTGTTCAAAAAGTTGGTAGCCGTTATCCGTAGTAACAGAAACATTACGAAATTAAAATCCTTTTGGCGACATAGGTCTATCTGAAAAAATGACTAGGTATAAAAATGTCTAAATACGCTTTTATTAAGTATTATAGGGTCGAGGAATAATAATAATAATAATCCCCTTGTTCTTCGTACATTACTGAGTTACATTACTAGCTATGTATAAAGAAAAAATATTCTTCGTACAAAACCGGGTAATGTACCAAGAAACCTTCGTTCCTTGCACATCACACTCACTCACACTCACTCACTCACACTTGCTCACATTGACAGTTATGTACAAAGAAGTAAATATTCTTCCTACATGACCCGGTTTTGTACAAAGAAATTGCTGTTCCTACTACAAAACCAAGGAGGTTCTCCGAGCAGTGTGTCTAACTTATTAATGTGGTATCATCTTTTACTTGTGTACAACATGTGTACAAACAACGCAGACATCCGGCATTTTGATGGTTTTTTTTTATATTCTCTTGGCCTGTAGTAATCGAGCAGTTCCAAATAAATTTCATTTATCGCAATGACAGTTTGAAAGTCATTTTATTTTTAGGGTTCCGTAGCCAAATGGCAAAAAAACGGAACCCTTATGGATTCGTCATGTCTGTCTGTCTGTCCATCCGTATGTCACAGCCGATTTACTCGGAGAATATGACTACTACAATTATGAAATTTGGTGTGAAGGTGTATGTTATAAACCGATATAGAAATAAAATGTGAAATTACAAAAAAGAAATATTAAACTGGGGGGCACACATGTAACAGGGGGTCAATTTTTTTTTTCAATGTACTTAGGCGTGTTGGGTATATATGGATAGGCCTTTAAAAATGACATAGAGGTTTCTTCTTTTTTTCATTTAAGTCAACGGTTGGTGAGATAATTAGCTGTCGAAGTCGTAAAAAGTGTGTCCCCCCCCTGCTCTCTAATTTCCAATCTATTAAGTTCAAAATTCTGAAAAAAATCATGTTGATGTACATTAATAAATCCTTTTTACAATTTTTGTTTTAACAAGATAGGTGTAACGGTTTTTGAGTTATTACTGAAAAACTGTCTTGCTAAAACAAAAGAGCGTAAGTGTCGTAAGTTTCCTATAAAGATACGACCTTTTGTGATTAAATGTATTGTATAGTGGTTTTAAATGTAGATAAGGAGGTGTCGGTACGGAACCCTTCGTGCGCGAGTCCGACTCGCACTTGGCCGGTTTTTTAAATACTCGACACTAAATGTAAGTATACTATTACATAGTTTATTAGTCTACGAGCTTAGTCAATGTACGTACGTTCATAGTCTCGTATTGAAAGCTGAGCGTTTAGTTAAGAGAGTAGATGCTCCTCTCCTAACCCGCAGCTGTGGCTCAGCAGGTTTTTCACGTGTAGGGTAACGGTGGGTACTCCCTACGGACGTGGTGCAACTTCGACTCCCCTATGTCAAGTGAGTGGGAAAATTGACTGTTAGAAGTTCTCAAGCCGCCCGAAGGCCTCTAACTTGGCTTAACGACTGCAGTCATAGACAACAGCCGGGATCAACGGCTTAACGTGCCTTCCAAAGCACGGGAACGCTCAGTTAGTAACCTCTCAAAGCGGTCACCCATCCAAGAACTGACCTGAGCCCACATTGCTTAACCTCGCATACCGCACGCGGTTCGCGGGCGCCGCTGGGCCACGAGCGCTCGGAGGAATAAAAATGTCGAAATAGAATTTAGTCGAAGTATTGAAATGACTATAACTTCACTCTGCCTTAAAATTGACGCAGCCCCGCGGAGCTCCTATTTCTGCGCAGTTTGCCCTTCGGGCATCTGATAATACCTTACGAACCTAACCTACCTATCTGATGGGACAACAATATGATAAAAATATTAGTTCCACTTGTCCCGTGGGACTGCTGGGATGTAATCGTTTCAGTTGTCCCATAATGGGACAACTTAATATAACTAGTAGGATAGACGTAGTTTTACACACAAGGCTTATCATACAATTTCGTGTCCAGTATAATAACACTATGAGGATGCTTTTGAGGTTGCCGAAGCACTGTAGCGCGTCGGATATGGTCACGGAGGCGCAAACAAACGACTTCTACGCGATAGGGAGGAAGAGAATAGCCTCATTATTAAGGAGAGTACGATGTAGCAGCAAAAGCCTCATAAGGGAGTTGGCAGAGCGACTTGACTGTCCATTCGCTAAATACTGGATAGAGGTTACAATAGGGAGAGCAATATATAAGTAATTGTTAGTGTCGATAGACTTATGTTGCTGTCCATTATAATTAAAATTTAAATATAAATTAACATAGTAAATAAGATAATATTGTTAACTAACCCACTATGGATCGATTAGGTCTGAAATAAACGCTTTATCTTTTTATTTATTTTAAGGTAGCTTGTGGTTCTACTCCGAGCGTACGCGTGGCACGCAACATATCTGTAGAGCGCTACCGACGCGTTTGCGACTACTACACGCGCTGAAGCGGCGGCAGTTTTCTATGCTCTATATTATAATACCATGAAAGCTGTTGGATATTTAAGAAAACTGGCAAGTTAAAGCTCAAAATGCATTACGCCGCAGGAAATTAGCTCTATGGTAAACAATTTAGTGCCAGACTTGGCACCTTTTCAGATAATCTACGGAACTTGGCACCCATTTATGTTTTGTATTGTTTTGTGTTTGTATTTTCGTGTACGTTAAAAAGCAGTGTCGTAACACTTTGTGCTGCGTGTTATCCTATTCTGAAACGCTTGCAGCATTGTAACCTTTGTTGCCATATTTTGTAGTATATGTTAATGTTGTTGTGTCTGTGTTTCGAATAAATGCCTCATTCATTTATTCTATCATTCATTTAGATATCAATGTTTTTACCAGTGAAGACGACAACCACGCATCGCATATTGAACTTGGCTGCCATTTTCACATTTATGTTTTTGATGGGATTTATTTTAAGGTAGCATGTTTTTCTACTCCGAGCTTACGCATGGCACGCAACATATGACATGTATTTAGACTAACTTTGCTACAACTACATGCGTTTGAGCGGCGCCGTTTTATATGGATACAATGCAATATGCATAGCAAATATTCGAAATCCATTTACACCCAACGCCGCGGTGAGCAGCACCAAAATAGTTCATATCTACTGCGCTACAAAGCAGCAGCTGCTATCACTTCTACATCCATTTTCAGATGATGAAAATGTATGAACGCAAACCATGATCGCGCCGAAAATGATTTTACAGACCAATGAAGAAGAGCCAGCAAACAACAACTGGGCACGGTTACACACAATTTGAACTTCGATTCTTCGGAAGTTTGTCAGATCCTTGCCAATAATATAGATACAGTTGTACGTATAATAATATCTGATCTGACTGAACTATAGAGAACATTCAAAACTGTGTGGATATTTTTTGATTAAATTTTTTTTTAAATAAGATGCTTGTTTTATTTTTTTGGGGGAAAATTTAGGACATTTTTATATTATTTTCTCTTCCAAGCCGAGATAATAGTAGTAATTCCTATAAGTCGCTGTAAGAATAATAGTTCGGACAACTATCCACTTCACAGTGTCCATATACAAGGTGGCCTGTAATAGGAATAAAAAATTAAACGGTACACTATTGAGCTCCCCAGCAATTATTTCCACCATCATCACCCACCACCATATCAGTCGAAGGACGTCCACTGCTGGACATAGGCCTTCCCCAATTCCATGGGGGGTAAATGGCATAATCGCCACGCTTGGCATGCGGGTTGGCGATCGCAGTAGGACCCGGGTATGTCCTAACTACGACCAAGACCACCGGGGGATGGGCAGCAGCGTCCCTGGAGTGCGGTGGAGATACCTACTGCAATTATTTCCAAATGGTTTTAATTGAAAAAAAAATTTTTTTTTTCGCAAATGTATCCTATATGTACTTTGATTCTGATTCCGATTCTAAAAAAATGACAAAAATATCGTTTTAAACCAAAAATGCAACAACGGGTATGAGTTATAACTAGATACTACCTCAATATCAGCAGTGACTGCCGCGCTATAATCTCATGGTGCCAAGATCCATTAGGTACTTGGAGGTCATAACTTTAGCGCAACGTTTCTACCAAGTGAAAAAGACATTTTTTTTTGCACAAGAGGTTACTGCAGATGCTCTACATTTTTTGCTCCTATTAAAGGCCACACCCTTTATAGTTTGGCAAAAAAGTCTTGATATTAAAAAGTGGCAACACTGTAGTATCGTCCCTTTTTTCTTAGATTGATCTGAAAGGGAAGACACTACAGTGTTGTCACTTTTTAATTTCAAGACTTGCCAGACTGGTAAACTTATATCTAATCCTCTTATTTTGGCTTTGCCGTCATCAAAGATTTTCTCAGTTTGTAGTGCAGAGTGGTGAGCTATACTAACTCCCGTCGAAGAAGTTCCGTGGTGAGACTTATTTTCCCAATAGTTCCGTCAACGATACAAAGTAGTAGCTACTACGACATCAAGCGAATTTAGGAGGAATGTTAGTAGAACTGCGACCATACAGCGTCAGAACCAAACATTCGGAACGGAACTGAGGGCCTACTACGAACTTCGAAAATCGAAGTTCGTGACGTGCCGTCCCTTTCACTCTTGTATTATACACTATATGACGGAAAGGGACGGCACGATACGAAGTTCGATTTTCGAAGTTCGGAGTAGGCCTTCAGTTTGCAATAAGTCTCACTAGTTCCACCACGGTACTTCTTCCACGAGACTTCTGGAATAAACGGAAACAAGAACGGTAAAACAAGGATTACCATACCTACAATTAATTAATTTCTCCCCTTTTTGGGCTGACATGAAAGACTTGCCAGGTTATACGCTGATATAAGAACAGTTCAATCATAATCTATTGATGAATGTACAATTTCAGCATAAATTTACAATATGCAATTATACGCTGTATTTTAAAATAACAGTTCTCAAATTGTAATTCTGCGAGGGTTTAGCCTTCAGTGTAGAGCCAACATTATTTTATGTCAAAAAGTTTTCCTACTGCATACTAGATGTCGATATTATGAGATTCACGCGCATTAATTTTCATAAAGTTCTGCTATTCCATACTAGATGGCATTTAATCATTAAATGATATATTATTATTGATGCAATATAACTGGTAAATTTATTTTTATATCATTTATACACTATCACTAAATGAATATAATTTAAAATAATAAGTACTATATAAATTACTTTCACCAAAATTTACAATTGTCTTTGATTCATATGCTGCTTTTAATAGTGCGTTTTGTGATTTTTGGTTGCATGGTTAATTTATTTCTTTAAACATACTAGCGTGTGTTTATTTATCAACATCATTTTTCCCAGAAATGAAAACAAAATGCTTTGATTTGATGTATTACTATAGCAAATTTGTGCAACACATTGTAAGAATAAACCATTCGTTCATTTTATCACCTTTGCAATAACGAAACGGCGAGTCTCATTCACCTTGTGAACGGTACTCATCTCAAACCGTACGGACGGAGTTACGCGGTGCGAATTTTTGACAAGCTGCCGTCGGGTCAAAAAATGACATTAAAATATGCCTAACGTTAGAACAATAAGTTACGCAATCAGGCTGCCGTATTTATATAGAAACTGTCAAATGTCATTTGTTACAGTATGACATTACCATACAAAAACGGGTCAGGTGCAATGACTAAGGAAATTCTATGGACGCGAAGTGTCAACATTACGAGCGTGTCCATTTCGCGGCCATATTGAAACGAAACATGGCGGATATAGTGATTTCCCGTTACTCAACATTTTTATCGATATTATAGACAGATCTTAGAACGTTTTGGTTTCCTAGGATGTTATTAGTTATATATGAATAAATGTGACATTTTGTCTATGCAGTTTTCTTTAATGATTCTTTGAAACAGGCATTTACTTTACGGGATTTCATGATTAAAGTTACTAGTAAAGAGTTCCTATACTAATTCGCTAAATATCGTGTATTAATTACACGCAGTCAATAACCACATGTAGCATAAATAGATCAGCCCATCACCAATAACAAAAACCTACGAGACCCCCTCAAGTATGCTGGATGTATCCCATTAGTTTCGTTTTGGAATATCCTAATAATATTATATACTTTGTAAAGATGTTCTTTCGTCTTAATTGTAAGAAAACCTACTGAATGGATCTTGACAAAATTCCAGTAACTATGGGTCGGATGCGTATATTTGATATGGGACGTCTAGTAATAGGGGTGTGAAGCCATGCATACAATACCGGCCAATCATACCTACTTAAGTACCTTTTATCATTTCACCACCACCACAGATTAGAAGAGAATTAACCAAGAGATAACCACAAATTAGGTATATTACAAGGTTACTATGAAACAACGTGAGATCAGGATAATATTTTTATATTAATAATTTACACCGGTCTTTAAGTTCCAATTCTAAAAACTACCGCTAGTTACATTCTCAGTTAAAATAGCGTCTAACCATTTTTTCTTCTGAAATTCACTTCTTGGCTACCATTAAAAATATAAATCACCGAATCAATGAGTATAGTAAGTCATCGCAATTCATTATCGATATATTCAGGAACAACCCTAGCTACTGCTTCACGGTAGCTTTTAGTACGAACATATTGAAAATAAAGCTAAATCCCACTACAAAATATAAATTATCTTAATCTGTGAACTAATTATGCTATGATAATTGTGCCTTGTTCTCGACAATGTTAAAATCATCATATATTTCAATAGAAACATATTACAAAGCAATGCAACGACAAACTTTTTTGTTTTTGGCTTTGTCTTAAGCCACATCCTGTTATGCTACACTTAGGCATGATCGCAGCATTTCCCTTTACCTTCCTTTAAAGTCTTGTGCGGTTTTTACTTTAATAACACTGTTTATTTTATAACTTTTCAATTTTTATTCCATTCACTGACATGCCGTGTACTGCTCAATTGACGTAACTATGATTGACGGACCGGGGAACGCAATATGGCGATTTAGAGCCTCAGTAGCTTTGGTATGTATAGAACAATATGCCCGGTCTATAGAATTTCCTTAGTCATTGGTCAGGTGTGAGGTAAGGACAACGAGTCGGTTTGTAAATAACAACCCCCGCAATTAAGCGTAAGAAGAGAAGAAAATAGAACATCAACCACAAAGAAGTACAAGTCCGTTTTGAGTCAAAGTTACTTACTCTCTGTGTTAAGCAATTTACTGACATAAATAACCCCGTCTGTAGCATCCTTTACGTCGTTAGCATCTGCGAGATGTCCCTGCATTAGTACGATATAACTATAAGTAGATATGAGAAATATTTTAGTGTAATCAAATGCCATCGCATGTATTTAAATAATTTTTAGCCTTACACCGTTCGTAAAACAGCCTATACTACATATTGTAATATATTTTCACAACAACGTGTTTCAAATGGCTATGTATTTTTATAACTTGTTTGATTATGTTACTTTATGAACCAATTTGCGCTCGTACCTCAGAATAAGATTTTTATAGAGATCCTATATGCGTTTTACCAAGATGGACGGAAAAGCTCTTATACAGATAAAATGAGAACTTGTCTTAAACGACTGTCGGGTTGCCAAAAAGTACCAGTGGAAGTCATATTCTGAACGGAATAGTATACTCTCTTTATCGCCCTTAACTATTCAATTTAGTAAATGACCATCTCGCTCAGATGTGGTATTATTATTTGACGTCTACTCTGGGCAACTCTGACGTTCGTATATACTTAATAAATATAAATAATAAAACGGTATAATCGTTTATTCTGTCACAAAGTTGTTAAAAATAGTCAGTTTATGGTACTTGCTTTTAATTATACAATACCTGTGCTAAGAGGGACCGCTATTACTTAGTTGAAATGAAATGGAACATGTGAATAATAATACTTTCGTAATAAATAATAATAAACTCTAATGAATACAAAAAAGAAATTACATCATTACATGAGAACAAATTGTTTTGCTTACATCTCTTTCACACATTCTTACTTCATGCCTACAAACTTCATACTAACCAAACGTTTTTACGTTTCGTAAAAAGTTGCTCATTTGAGTATCAGTGCAATACCGAATTGGCTACTTTTTTAAATCGAGCCGGAGAAAGAGCTCTTTGAAAATGTCCAACTTTGGTCGTATTTTATAGCAGAAGAAATTGTCATAAAAAGAAATCAATGAAAACATTACATTCTCTTTTTGGGTAGTCGTATAAAAATAAATTACAAATCGACACACAATTTCACAACTTTTAAATGGTACCCCACACAATTTGACGGCCACTTTGGGTTTGCAGCTTTCTAGATGTAGCGGTTTTCGAGAAAACTGCATCTGAAAGACGGACAGAAACCGAATGATGGCATACTCGTAAGTATTCGTTGTACCAATTTTGGTACGGAATACTAAACATGAAGGGCCGTGATATTTTTTATATTTTATTAATCGGGTCCGTGAAACACAATAAACGTCCCACCTCTGGAGTCCCTACATAGACCCGAACGTCGGAGGTGATAGTTTCCTCTTCGCGATCGCAGGAGAACCCTTGAAACATTCTCCCAGCCTGCCTGAGGGGGGTCAGGCCCTGATGGGGTGCTGGATAATATTCCACACGACAGCAGTGGGGCAGTAAGGAAGTATTGGGATATCTAAGTATAAATTTAAATATACAATGAAAATTGGTTAATACAGCAGTACTTCTGTTCTGTGATCGAATATTTTAATTATCATAAGAGATTGTGACATACCAGCTTAATATTATTATTTAATCAGCTCATTATTATCTGATTATGTTACAATTTTTTTTATCAAATTTGTATGTAAAACTGCTCCTGTTCTTATTTATTATTATTTTTGCACGCCAGCTTTTAGCAAATGTGTGAAACATTGTAAACCCTGTAAAATCTTCTGTAGCAAAATAAATGAATTTGTATTTTTGTATTTATAATAAAGGTGGGGCGCAAAAACGATATCAATAAAAGGTCAATATGTTTTTGTAGAAAAGGGTTCAACTCCTTTATCTCGTCGGACTATTTTTTATTGGACAGCAGCTTCTCTTTGACTGTTATTTTCACGCCATCACTAAACACTAAATAGCCCTCTTATTCCCAAACCGACTCGTCGTCACCTGAGTGAATTGCAAAAAAATTGAACTTAATTGATTCCTTTGTGTTACGAAAGTTACTCATATAGTTTTATGACTAACTTTTGTAACACAAAGGAATCAATTAAGTTTTCTTAACTAAAGCCCTTATTTATATGTAAATTTTTTTGGCAATTCACCCACCTGTCACCTCACCCTCATTTGTCAAATTGTGCCAGTCTCAGTATAAAAACTGGTGAGGTCTGAGGTGAGAGGTGAGGACGAGTCGGTTTGTGAATAGCACCCAAGTGACCAAAGCGCCTCCGTTTGTCAATGTGGGTTATTTAATATTTAATAACTATCGTCTCTGGAAATCTTTGGGGGAGGCCTTTGTCCAGCAGTGGACGTCGTTCGGCTGACATGATGATGATGAACCATCGTATGGAGGGACTGGCAATAAACATTAGGTGCTTCGTAGGATATATCCAGTGTCCACCTATCATAGATCAGCTGGCATTACATTAATTTACACAAAGATCAATAAAAGGGTGGAGCTTAAGCATTCGGACATTAACGAAGGCTTTTATTTCGTCTATAATTAAATGGTTCTGTTGTGACATCAATATATGTCATACGGGATATATGGGTGATTTACGTGTCATATATATATATCATCATCATCATATCAGCCGAAAGACGTCCACATAGGCCTCCCCCAAAGACTTCCACAATAACCGGTCCTGCGCCACCCGCATCCAGCGAACACCCGCGACCTTCACCAGGTCATCAGTCCACCGTGTGGGGGGTGTATTTGTATTGTATATATATATATATATATATATATATATATATATATATATATATATATATATATATACAATACAAATAATACAGATAAATTTATTGAATAACTTTTGTACAAATGTTATAACTATATACTAAAATGTACATCTGCCAATATAAAAAAACGCAAAATATGGGAATTGAGGTATTTTATTGTTTTTTGCAAAATGCGTGGAATTAGTCATTAATATATTTGGTAGCAGTAGCTAGTGAAAAGAATACAAAAAGCTGGCAATGCTAAGTACAGTACCGGCCAATGATATATCACCTTTGTGTTTTTTTAAGTAAACACGTATATAGTAATATATATTGTTAAGATTATAAAGTGTACCTATAAATATTACCCAGAGCTTTACCAAAAAATAGAATGCATATTACAATAAAATTATGTGAAAGCACAGTTATACTCATTATATACTTAAAACCTGCACAACATAACAAAGTGCAGTCGGTCTTTTTGAACCTATTATAAATCAAAAGAAGTGATAGATTAACATTTTATATATTTATTAAAGTGTAACAACATCAATACTTTGTAGCAAAGCCTTTTGATTCAATAACAGCTTTACAGCGTCTAGGCATAGAGTCCAAAAGAGCGTCAATAGTTGATTGAGAGATTTAATGCCATTCCTCCTGTAGCTGAGAGAACTTTTGGCTCGCACTTGTGGCTCTTTTACCTTTCAAACGTCTTTCAAGTTCATCCCATAGCGGCTCTATCCCATATTGACTTGGCCAGTCCATTAGAGTAACACGTCGCCGCTTGAACCATTCTGTGACACGTTTTGCACGATGCTTTGGATCGTTGTCCTGCTGAAACACAAACCCGCGGCCCAGTAATCGTTGTGCATATGGTAACATCACACTGTCCAGAATATCTAAGTACACATTCTGGTCCATAATGCCTTCAATTTTATGAAGAGGGCCCATACCTTTAGCGGAAAAGGCACCCAACACCATTACAGAGCCTCCTCCGTGTTTTACCGTGGGAAGTTGGTAGGTACTCGGGCTAATATCGGGTACCAGTAGGGTGACGTACCCACTTTATACCATCCACCTCAGCCGAAGGACGTCCACTGCAGGACATAGGCCTCCCTCAATTTCTTGGGGGGTAAATGTCATAATCGCCACGCTTGGCATGCGGGTTGGCGTTCGCAGTATCTCCACCGCACTTCAGGGATGCTGCTGCCCATCCTCCGGTGGTCTTGGTGGTAGTTTTAGGACATACCCGGGTCCAATACCATCGCTTCCAAATAAAAGAAACTTGCTCTCATCGCTCCAGAGTAGTATATCAGACCATTTCCGCGGTGTCCAGTGTTCGCGTGCTTTACACCAAGCTACTCTTATCTTTCGGTTCTTCTCAGATATAAGTGGTTTCTTTACAGGGCGTCTTCCGTTTAATCCGGCGTTCTGCAAACGACGTCGGACAGTCCGTAAAGATGGAGTAGGTACGCTGTCCTTGGGTTGATATTTCTTTGACTATATCCGTCGCCGTTAACCGAGGATTCTCACGTGAGACTCGCAAAATGTTACGGTCGGTCACATGTGTAGTACAACGTGGTCTGTCACGTGTTTTATTGCCAATGGGACTTCTTGGTGACTTTTTAATCGCTTCAGCAACTTAGTAATCGTGGTTCTTGTTACACTAAACTGCTGCGAAAGCTGTTTGTGGGTACGCCCTTGCTTGTAGCCGGCAAAAATAGCTTGTTGTTGACAGGGATTCAAATTTTTCACCCCACGAGTCTTCGTCATCTTCACCTCGTTAACCACCTATCGTTTTAAGCTATTTTAGGTAATAATTTCACATTTACATACAACTGTAGGAAAACTGTCCTTTAGTGTTTTTGCGGATATAAAAAAAAATGTGGCCAGGTTTTCTTATCGCTCGTCCAAAGAGTCTAAATACCACCTATTGCATGATGAGGTAAGCTAAAAACATTTAGGAATATATAAAAAAAAGTTTCGCCCTACATACCTAAAGGTGATATATTATTGGCCGGTACATCTGTTAAGTGAATGTAGGCGGGATATAAATATTTATCGTATAATATTTTATAACCAATATTCTTTCAATGTTTTATTAACTTCCTATGTGTGTTTAATAAACTTGTTAGCAGGCATGTTTAGTTCAAATCTTGTTCGTCATTGGTTGGCCGCAATTCAGGAGTTTAAGGCACTTCTTTATGGAGCCTGAGGCTAACTATGTAGCTAATCTGTTGAAGTTGGTTGAAGTAAGGTGCCCATGAACTGATCTGATGATTTATCTGGAAGTTGGTCATAGTGAATCCTAACAACGGGTAACTAGTTGCCAAATAATTTTGATGAGGTCAATTTAGAACTTCGACGGAAACTTATAGGTAATCGTGGTGTTCAGTTGTTTAAGTGTCAATCTAGTCGAGATAGGGAACAAAGTTTTGAAATTAAAAAGTAAACAATGTGAAACTATTTAACAATTAGCTCTATATTTCTAGATAGTTACGTTGATTTGTAGTCCTTCTTAGAAAAATAAAAAAAAATCCTTATTAGTGTTATTACGTATTCACTGTATGGGAAGAACGGGCATAAAGCCAAACTTCCACACCTCGTTCCGTTTACTCGCTCCCAGATTCGCATTTACCGAGTCTTGGTAGTTCTTCGGTTCTTCCCTAAGTGGCGCGAGTCTCCGGATGAGGAATGGCGCTGGAGTTGCCATATTAATCGTTTTCCGCGTCTCAGAGATCTTAAGCCGTCGCATTTTTTTTGATTGTGAGTTTCTGAACTTCAGCATAATTGAATTTCTGTCTGCATTTTTCTGTTGAGATTGGAGTGAGTAATCGTCTTCGTTTTCTGCGAGCTGATTGTAGCTTCCCGGAATAGCACTTACTCGAAAGTTTTTAAATTTTGCATACGGAAAAGGATATAGGTATTGAGCCTTCCCATAAAGATTAGAGCTTACAGGTCTGATTCTCGGAATATGTAAAGAATCATTAGGATATTCGATCCTGGTGCTCAGAGTTTCTAATATATCATCACTGTAGCCATGAAAGTTAGTGCTACGAGTTCCTTTTATTGTATCATTGTAGCCATGAGAGTAAGTGCTCCCAGTTTCTTTTATTGCATCACTGTAGCCATGATAGTAAGTGCTACGAGTTTCTTTTATTGCATCACTGTAGCCATGATAGTAAGTGCTACGAGTTCTTTTTATTGCATCACTGTAGCCATGGTAGTAGGTGCTTCGAGTTGTTTTCATTGAAGTATATGACTCATAGCCCGGGTAATTAGTGCTCTTAGTGTTATCCGAGCTTAATCCTGGATATCCAGTACTTTTAGTGTCACGATGAATTGTCACTGACGCCCTTTCTGTCAAAGGCGGGCAGGTCGTTAAAGGAGCTCTGGTCGGTTTACTTTGTTTAAACAATAACGGAATATTTTTTGAATCGTGTGGGTAAATTTCTTTATAAACCGTTTTTCCATATGTGCCAAAAAACACTGGGAACTCAAGTTTCATATTTGGCATTCTGTCAGCACCTGTACATCCACCCGCACAGATTCTATACGGCGCAGTAAACATAAGGTATGAAGGAGTTTCAGGAATGCCTAAAAAAATTAACATTGTAATAATTTAACTAGTCTCCATTAACAGTGTACATATCGGTTTTATCAACAGTGAAACGAATGTGTAGCCAGTTAACCTGGACCAGGATTGCTGCAACAAGATCAATGTGGAAACCCAAGGGCGAGACATACGCATGTCTAGTAGTGGATGCAATTAAGACGAAGAAGAGTAAAAAAGAGGATAATTATCAAGTACAAAGAATAATTCAACTGTGGTATATTGTGGTCACACGCGCTGTATATTGGGAGATAGATTAAAAACTATTCGTGATGTGAACGGGAAAGACCAAGGTTGGGTTGGTCTATCGCAGCCTGATCATGATCTACTCCAACGTACTTTTGTTTTGTGTTGATGAGTCAAAGTTACTTACTCTGTGTGTTAAGCAATTTACTGATATAGATAAGCCCATCTGTAGCATCTTTTGCGTCGTTAGCATCTGCAAAAAGTCCTTGCATTATTACGATGTAACTAGATATGAGCGTTATTTTTGTGCGATCAAATACCATCGCGTATACTTAAATAACGTTCAGACATAATGTTACTTTTGCATTTATAGAATAAACCCATATTGCAATTGTATATTTTCGAAACAACATGTTACAAAACAGCTTTATAACGAGTTCAAGATAAAGTGTTTCTTTATTACATTTCGATTAGGTTACCTGGCTATGTGCGAAGTAGGTGGTGGCGGTAAGCTAGTCGATCGTAGCGCACACCATGGCAGAAATGTGTACTTACCGGGGACCACTGTCAAATTAACTTTCACGTTTTCTATTGGTTTCTTAACGGTTTCCTACGATTCGTTTCGTTTGTATGTATTTATTTATTCTCTTATTTATTTCAGTAAAATTTCCAATACGGGTTCTTTCTCGTTTACTAAAGTAAATAAAATATTCATGTGTCATTATTTGACATCTCTGAGTTTTGACATTGTCTCGGGACCTTTGACGTTTGACGTTTTAGACGTGCACATAGCCAACAGGTAAGGTTTGACTTTGTTTACGTATTTATATATAAGTATTGGGAAATTGTAGTTATTGCAGACATGGTTTCCTTTAGTTATGCGCTTCTGAAAGATACAGCCAGGCGTAGCGTATCGGCCGCCGATATTTATGTAGGCGCATTAATTTATATCTGTCACTGGCTCCAACGTCTTTCCAATTGGCGAAAGAGTTTACAATTGTCTCGCTGCGCGTGAGATATAAATAGCCGCCCAAGACCGTGGCCCACAGTGAGGGAATGTTAATAAATTCTAGTGTGGTGACATTAATCATGCGCATATCTGTTTATACTAAAGTTGCCAACGATAATGTCGCAAATAATGTAAAAATATATTTTTAAATAAAATTTTCGTATTGTTTCGTAAGTTAAGTTGGTATTACACTTTACGTAAGGATAAGGTGAATAATTAATGATCTAGTGATATTTTTAAAGGATAGGTGTATAAATGAGTACTATCAACCTTATACTCGTATATAGTTATCTCATCGGGGTTCCAGATATAAAAGGAAATACCCCCGGTCAGGAGCGTGTCAGTTTACGAGCAGGTGTGAGTTTCCGTAGTGGCCCGGCCATTAAGGGACCCGACCACCCCTAGATAAGGGAAAGCCTTTGAATGGATCTCCCTTCCTTATAGATAGCCCAATGAATGACTTACAAATTCGAACCGGTAACCGTGAAAACCCTTCGAAATGTATATCCCTTTCAAATATAAAACCTTATAAATATAGCTTTGCTATTCCAACAGGTAGCCCTTTTAATTGACTCTCTCTTCCTTACCATAAAGGGAACCCAAGCATAAGGCTAACCCTTGTGAATTGTTTAAAAGTATCCTGTTTATAAGGGTTTCCTTTGTGATTTAGCGATAATTATAAAACTTTCCCCTTCAATAATATCGTTCTAGAAGTTAGAACAAGATAGTAAAAAAAGGCTTGTAAAATACGTAGTCTAATCCGCAACCTGTCGATATAATAGTTTTAATTCTAACCTACGTGTATCTAAATCAATTAAATCTGAGATTATGACCGTACTGCTTTCTTTTTTCAATTCAAAATCAGTTCTAAATATTGGTAGGTAGGTACGCAAGTCGCAAAGACGCATGTACATTAGTATAATAAGCTTTAGGTCAACTGCTTATAGGTTTTCTAAAAATCCTTAAATCCATGTTTTTTGTTTTTAACCAACTTCAAAATTTCAAAAGAGGATATATAATATATAATATAATATAATATAATTTATTCACACAAAAACCCTAAGCATTAAATTTATACATCTGCCAAACTGCAGAACAGTTTGTTGGCAGAGGGACTCCCTTACAAAACTATATGGGTACGATTTGCTTAATACTTTCTAAAAAAATACATTATGGAATTAAATCTAATTGTTGGTTTTGGTATATCACGGTACAGTTTCCAATTTGGATTTTACTATGTTTAAAAGAAACTCTTTCGTTTTAGATTTAAACATTGTAAATGTTATACATTCTCTTACATTATACGGAATATCGTTGTGTATTTTGGGGACCAAGTACTTCCTACTTCTCTGTCCATAATAATTATTACCACACGCCGGCACCACTAACATCTTTTTACTCATTTTCCTTGATAATCTAGAGTGATTTACATAGATTTTAAATTCATCTTTACCGAACTGCTCTAAAGCCAACAACAGCACTACTTCCTCATGAACCGGCAAGATACGGCATTCCACAAATAATTCCTCATAGTTACTTTTTTTACAGCGTTTTTTAGTTTTTTTGTCCACTAATAGTTTCATAAAGCGTATCTGTAGTGATTTAATCCTGTCTAAATATGTTTTAAATGTCCTACCATAGCATGCCAGTCCATAAGAAAGCAGTGAGTCTGCCAGTGCATAGTATAAAGTAAACATCGTGGCCCTATCCAATACCGGTTTTAAGTGGTGAAGTTTCACAAGTACAGTTCTTAATTTGTCACATAACTTATTGATATGATTTTTCCAGGAAAAATTGCAATCTATTAATAAGCCCAAGTACTTGTACTCTGACACTACCTCGATGCTCTCACACTGACAGTTCTGAAGCGCATTGTGCAGGCACTCATACGTGTGGCCAATTACGCGCGGCGGGCGCTTAACCTGTCTACTGTACGGGGATCGGACATGCATACATTTCGTTTTATTTATGTTGATAACAATTCCATTGTCGTGTGCCCATTTAATGATATTAGTAAAATCCTCTTGTATTTTGTTTTCTACTACAGACAAGTCTTTATCCGCGTACAGCAGACACGTGTCGTCCGCGTACATATATATTTTACAATTTTGAATCACATTGCACATACTATTCACATGCATAACATAGCCAACGGGGCCGAACACGGAGCCGGTCGGCACGCCACACGTGACATGCGCAGGCGCGCCGCTGACGCCGTCAACAACCGTCTGGAGGGTTCTGTCCGTAAGGTATGCGCGCAGCCACCTGCTCAGTGGGCCCGCAATACCACACTCCTCCATAGCCTGAAGCAGCTGGTGGTGACCCAAGGTATCAAAAGCTTTTTTGAAGTCTATGAATTCGGTTGTATGTTTTTTTTTTTCGTTTTTTTTTAAATGTTTGTTACTCCATAACTCCGTTATTTCTTAACCGATTTGGAAAATTCTTTTTTTGATTGTAAGTATATATATATCCAAGTTGGTCTCGTTTATGTCAAAACGCAGTTTTGATGATGGGATGCACGAGGAATTGAGGGAACTCCTCAAATCTTTAAGGCAAACATATAGTGATTTTTATGTTTTTATCAACAAGTCAAGCATTTGCATCCAAAAATGTGACATTGGATGAAGTGGAACTGCTGATGATGATCAGAACAGAACTCTTCAACGACGAAAAGTTCACGTTTGGCGATTTGTCCTCCTAGCTGTGTTTGCTAAGCAAGTTCTATTTTCACGGTTAATTTTTGTCATGCTTGATTTCTGATGATGGGATCCATAAGGAATTGAGGGAACTCCTCAAATTTTAAAGGCAAACATATAGTGATGTTTGTGTTTTTATCAACAAATCGAGCATTATCATACAAAAATGTGACATTTGATGAAGTGGAACTGCTGATGATGATCAGAACAGAACTCTTCAACGACGAAAAGTTCACGTTTGGCAATTTGTCCTTCTAGCTGTGTTTGTTAAGCAAGTTCTATTTTCACGATTGATTCTTGTCATGCTCGAGTTCTGATGATGGGATCCATTAGGAATCGAGGGAACTCCTCAAATGGGAAAGGCACACAAATAGTGATTTTAGTATTTTCATGAACTAATCAAGCATTTTCATTCATAAAAGTGACATTTGATGAAGTGGAACTGCTGATGATGATCAGCACGGAACTCTTCAACGACGCGTAGTTCACGTTTGGCGATTTGTTCTCTTCGTTTTGTTTGTCAAGCAAGCAAGGTTTTTCCATGATTCCATGAGGAATTGAGGGTACTTAGTCTTATACCATTATAAACATACTTATAGCCATTTTTATTTTATTGTATGGAATCTAAGAGTGCACCATCTAAGTATAATAATCTTTCACTGGCCTCCCCCATTGAAGTCGGTTTTTTTTTCTTAAAAATTATATTACACAAAATCATTATCAAGAAAATGCATCCATGTAAATCATACAAAATTTAATCTCTTGTTTTAACCCCTTGGATGAGATAAATTTCAAAACCCATGAATATAAGTTTCTCGATTCGAAATACAAAATCTACTTACGAAGTTACGAGTTACGAATTTCAAAAATGTTACGATTCCGGTACAAACTTATCCCTTGCTTCTGTTATAAATGTAACCGACTATGCAGAAATCAATTATAGTAGTAGTTATAAATGTGCTTTGATTAGTCAGTAAGTCAATCAGGACTTCGTCTTTTATACGTACAAAACACTTCAATAGTAATTTGACGTCGCGGGCTTGTTTGCAAGCATGTATGGTTATTAATTAATACCTAATGGCAAAAAAGTGAACCACAGTGCGTGTAATTTTAAACGATCATTGTGTGTAGTATTGATGAGCTACTTTTCTTATTTAATAGGTAGCATTTATTTAAACCTTTTAGCTGTATTTTTTTTCCTTAGACCTAAATATTTTTTTAGCTAGACGGGAATGTAATTTTAGAAAACTTTTATTATATTTTCTCTGTAACGCGGAGATTCTTCCACATTCCCGGTTCGATTGCTCGACATACCTTCACTTTCAATTTTTGATGCATAAAGTAATATTTCCACCAAACGGCCCGCATCGGATCGGATCGGAAAGAATACGAACGGATGCGGCGACAACCGATCGTGTCCGGCGGCATGTCGAAGCGTACGACCGGGCGGTAACAGCCGTTCGCGGCCGACAGGATGTCGACGCACACGAACGGCACCGTTCGTCGGGTTGCTTGCGAACGTATCCGCACAGTAAAATAGTTTCGTTCCTACCACGTTGACGTGTTGTAATTTATGAAAATGGTTGAAGTTGACGTAGTATTATTGGCTATTGCATTAGAAGAAGAAGAATATCATCATAATACACAAAAGAGGAAAAGAAAAGTTTGGGTTAATAATTTGTGGCAAAAGCGGTGTAAGGATGGCGAATTCCATACACTTCACAATGATTTGAAATTGGATGTGAAAAAATTCAAACATTATTTTTTGTTTTTTGAACAATAAATAAAGATTTATTATTTATTATTATTATTACAGAATGGACAATGAAAAGTTTCGACGGAATCGACAGACGAAAGGTTCCGATCGCACACGACGACAAGCGTTTATTCCCAGTAGTCCCGTGGAAGTATTTCCGTGGCGGAACTAGTGAGACTTTTTTTCCCAATAGTTCCGTTCCCAATGTTCAGTTGTGGCGCTTCGCCGGCCGCTGCCGCGGCACGCTCGCTTCGCTCGCTCGGCTCGCGCGTTGTAGGGTCACAGTTCTACTAACACTCCTCCTCGCTTCGCTCGTCGTCGTACCTAACTACCACTCTGTACCGTTGATGGAACTATTGGGAAAAAAAGTCTCACTAGTTCCACCACGGAACTACTTCCACGGGACTACTGGGAATGAACTACGACAAGGGGACGGGGCCGATCGCAACCGAACGGGGCCGATCGCAAGCGAACGGAGCCGATCGCGTGTCGCAATGCGCAGCATACTTTCGGTGACGTTCACATGTCGCGGAAGACGCCCGCGGTCAAGCTGTTGTGCACAACTTGCTAATGTAGACTTAAAAACCGTACATATATGGTTCAGTATCGTTTAAAGACTACAAAATTCTTTTCGTTCCGATCCGTTGCGGGCCGTTTGGTGGAAATATTACTTAAGGCGGACGAAGAATAAATAGCTATTCAAAAATATGCGGAACTCTGACCGCGCGTATTTGCTTGGTCGATTTTCATTCATATGTCGTTGAATTTGACCTATATGTATACAGTGAACAGGAGTTGGTATCCGCAGTGGCAGTTTTGGGAATATGATTGATAGGCTGCACATTGAACTCAATTCTATTAACTCGTCTAGATATTTTAATATTCATACATACCTAAAAAACAATATACTTACGCACATAGATATCCCTTAGACAGCTGTTGTCTGCCGTGTGACAGACGTCCATATAATTCGAATATTATACTCAATACAGTCCTTGGAGAAATTTTGAGCCAAATTAGCTCCTGCTTGCATATGTACTCATTCGAAGCCACGCCACTAGTAGACGGAGGCCAAATAATACCAATGTCATATGTAACTAATCCGACGAGCCCTAGGAAGTGTCAAGGTGTCCGCTGTCCAGGGAACCTGTTGGACTAGCGAGAGACGACGGCATGACGCTGGTGCCCTGGAAGATGGGTCGTCCTCTCGTATGGGACATTACATGTGTACACACGCTTGCTCCGATCCATTTTCCGGGCACCAGAATCAATGCCGGATCTGCTACATCCTCAGCCGAATACCTCAAACGCCGTGCCTGCCTGGGGAGTAGATATTTATTTTAGGCGTTTGGGGTCGAAACACTTGGACCATGGCGACCAAGTGCGCGTCGACTTTTCAAAGATTTGTCGGCGCGCTTAATAGAGGCCACCGGTGACCAGAGGGCTGGCCAATATTTCTCACAAAGAATAAGCATTGCAATCCAGCGTGGCAATGAGGCCAGCCTTCGAGACATTTTACCGGCTGATGGCGACTTGGGTCAATTTTTTTATCTTTAAGTTTTTTTATAGGTTGTCTTTTGATATCTGACCATTTTAAGAATTGTTTAACCAATAAAGTTTACGTCACTAATATCAATGTCAATTCGCCAATGGCCAGACCAATCGCGGAAAACATGAATAAAGTATTCCATGGTTAGATAGTTAGATATTTTGACGATTAACCTCAGATAAAATCTTTGTGCCTGTTTGCTCGACACCGGCATTTTATAACAGCAACCCGAATTATTTCGTACAATTATTAAGTCCATTTTAGTCAAATCTGGTCTAAATAAATATTTATTTGTTTGGTCGCGTCTGTACAAAACATAGAAGTCCAATATACCGACGGCGTTAGATGATCAAGGGGCTCCTTTCGCGCGGTGATTCTTATGAACCCTTAGAACATTTTTAGAAGGAGAACCATCTTGGCTTTTGTTGCAGGTGGGAAGTATGATGAATCAATTTGTGTAAGGATAAAAAAAAAACTTAAACCTATTAACCTAAAGGGCTTCATGCGCTGATTTCAAAAATGTATTAAACTACTATATTCAAGCTACTTGTCCAAAAAAAACTGAACTTCGCAGCACCGAAAATCAAGATGGCTCACCTTCCTAAATATTCTAAGGGTTCATAAGAATCATCCTGCCCAACCCACGACCATCAAACGCCGTAAATTTAAGGGTACAGCAGGTGTTTCAATTATGCGTACGAGAAAATGAGATGTATTGTCGCTATCATAGCTAAGTAGACATTGCCAGTTAACGAGTAATAGTCGAGATAAAGAAATTAACTCGGTTAAGCAAACTTCCCATCGATTACTTAACTTAGATAATGTTGTTAATTGTGTCAAACACGTACTTACTGAAAGCTTGTGAACTTTTAAGTGGGCATAAATACACTTGGCTGGTTCTTTAAGATACTTTTCTCAAACATGCAATGAAATTTTGATGTTATGTTTCTTATAATAGGCTGCGAAGTATGACGTTTCAGGTGCGGCTCGGACAAGAGGTCGTTAATGGAATTTCATATAAATCTTGCAGGATTAGGCCGGCAAAGTCCTCTTTTTTAATTTCCATTCTACATAAATTTGTGGCATGGCACAGGCATCATGACATTCTGCCACTATGCGTATTAAAAATTGATTTTTTTGTTGTTTTTTACATTGCATGTTTGAGAAAAGCACTATACATACCTCGGCGGGAAACGTGGGGCTGCCCGCCTCAGAGCTATCCGGCCTCGCTTCGCTCGGTCGTCTATATGTCTTCGGCCGGCAACCTCTTTTATACCGGCCTCTGTAGTAATGTACTATTTCGCAGCTTAGTTCGATTGTTGCCATTATGAGTACAGCAGAATTCACACGGAAATTAATTACTTTCGGGTCCTTCGCGGCGAAGGAAAAAGCGGCGGGGAAAAAGATGGCGACAAAATGGACGCCCATTACAATTATTGTAGTCTATTATCCCATCAAAAACATAAATGTGAAAATGGCAGCCAAGTTCACCGACAAAAGAATTGAGATCTAAATGGGCACCAAGATTATCTGAAAAGTTGCCAAGTTTGGCACTAGATTGTTTACAGTAAAACTAATTTACTGCGGCTTTATGCATTTTGAGATTTAACTCGGTTAGTTTTCTATGCAGTATGTTATAATAGATAATCTACGGAACTTGGTGCCCATTTAGATCTCAATTCTTTTGTCGGTGAACTTGGCTGCCAATTTCACATTTATGTTTTTGATGGGATATCATTACTTTTTGTCAAACTTCATTCAATGGAGCTTTCCCCGAGCGAATGCTCGAGTTACTATACAAAATACCCAAACCGCTATAGGTGCACCTAAAATATTTGAAGAGTTCCCTCGATTTCTCCAAGACCCTACGATCGGATTCTGACCCGATGATAATGGGACCACCCTGGAAGTATACCGTTTCAAACAAAAAAAGATTTTCCCAAATCGGTTAATAAATGACGGAGTTCTGAGGTAACTAGCATAAATGATAATAACAATAAAACTAATAATAGTCGCCCCTAAATGTGTGGTATCTCGATGATGGCACTATCGGAGGAAGTTCAGAAGCGGTCTTAAAGGACTTGAAAACTTTGATACCTGCCTTGAAGAAAATTGGTCTTGAAATTAACCCGACTAAGTGCGAGTTTTATTCTTGCAGTTTTTTAGACACAAACTCTCTCGCAGATATCGAGTCACTTTTACCAGGCATTAGACAAATACAGGAGCATTCTTTCAATTTACTGGGTGCTCCTATTTTTGCTGAGGGTGTTAGTTCAGTTCTTCAAGCCAAAAGACAAGCACTTTCGTCTGCACAAGAACATTTGGCACATTTGTCGGGGCATGTTTCTCTCATACTGCTACGAAACTGCTTTGCTCTGCCTCGCATGGTGTACATTTTACGGACGTCTCCAACCTGGTTTTTTGACATTGACTTGAAATTGTTTGATGACACTATTAAATCCTGTTTAGAGTCAATACTCAATGTGAGCTTAGACGACAAACAGTGGTGTCAGGCGGCCCTGCCAGTTCGTCGTGGCTTAGGTGTGCCATAGGCCTGGTAGCCTTTTTAGCGTCGGCTCATGGTTCGTCGAGTCTTGCTGCTCGTATTTTATCAATTGATGGCAGCAACTTTCGAGTTCCATTCGTCACCAAGGCCCTGGCTAAATGGGCGTCACTATGTCCGTCTAACGATCACCCGGATAGCTTGACGGTCCAAAGAGCTCTGTAAGCAAACATATGCTCATTTGCTGAGTGATGCCTCAGGGACCGACCTAGCACGCTTCAAAGCTCTCACAAAGCCCGAATCCGGTGCTTGGCTGCACGCCTTGCCCTCCCCTCATCTCGGCACTCTGCTCGACAACGACTCCCTGAGGATAGCAGTTGCTTTAAGACTGGGGAGCAAGGTATGCGAAGAGCACCGATGTGTCTGTGGGGCATTGGTAGAGGAAATGGTCACCATGGGCTAAGCTGCAACAGATGTGCAGGTCGGTTCCCTAGACACCATTCAATTAATGAGATCGTGCGTCGGGCTATGGTGTCGGCCAACGTACCCTGTATCCTGGAGTCCCCGGGTCTGTGACGAGAGGGGCCTTGACCCCCGCTCTGGGTCATGGCTCGTCCAACAGGTCTCAATTGCTGTTCAGCGAGGCAATGCCGCAAGCATTTTGGGGACCTTTGGTTCGAGCAGGACGCAGAGCGGGGCGCAGTTTTAATTTATACTTTTTCCTTTCTTTTAGTTACCTTACTTAATAATAAAATCACTTTTTTCTGATTTTTTCTGGTGTATACACATAATTACCAAGCTGCATGCCGAATTTCAGCTTTCTAGGTCATCTGGAAGTGGGTTAGGGTTTTGATTACTGGTCAGTCAGTCAGTCAGTCAGTGGTGAAAATGCCGTTTTTTGGAATTTAATATCTCAATAACTATTAAACCTATATTTATGAAATTTGGGGTTTTAGTTGTTCTAAAAGATCTTAATACATGTACCAAATTTCATGTTTTTATGTAAGATAGATTTGGAGTTATTGGGAGCTCAAAAGTGGCTCCAAACGGTTCGTGTAATATAACACACGGCTGCTGTCCGCCAGTTCCTGGGGTGAACTTGGCTGGACACGCTGCCGCGTGTCTAGATAGCCGATCGATCATTCGGTTATTTGCAAATGGATTGCCGGGGTTCGTCTACACAAACTCAAAACTGTGCTGATGAAATACAGCTATTTAATTTAATTTTTATCGTATCAAAAGTACAATCGAACCAACTGAATCATGACCCAATTGCCTGATAATTCGTTTGAAACTTTCAAACTTGTAAGATCTATCGCGTATAATGCACTTACGACGTTTTAGGTACTAATAAAATTACGTCAATACAGGTCGCAGACCTATGCAATTTTAACCTTTGTTATCATTGCCATAAAACCACATTTCACACATATACAGTCATTGTTTGAATCTCGAGCTAGTTCTCGCTTACTCTAACCTAACCCTAAACTTTTTGATGATGGAAAAAATATATTTAAAAAATGGGGTGTTCTACAAGTGTGTCATATTATGTCAAGTTGTCAGTCAATGTGAAAAAATAGAAACTAAATAGTAAAATGCTTAATAATTTTTAATAATGGCTAATTTAGAAGAACAAAGAGCTCGGATTGTAGTCTTAAGTGAGGAAGGCGATGGCATACGGGAAATATCACTCGAATTGAATATTTCTCGGAGTACTGTCAGGACCTGGATCAGACGGCACGCCGGAGAGGGCATCCTCGAGGACAGAAGACGTCATAACCACGGCGTTCGCCGACTCACGAACGAACAAAGAGTGGACATGCAACACCATTACGAAGAACATCCTTTTACTCCCACCCGATATTTTGCGGCACAACATGACGTCTGTCTACAAACTATTAGAAATTACTTGCACGGCACTGGACTGCATTACAGACATTATGCTGAGAAAGTAGCCTTAACGGATGACCATAAAACAGCGAGAAGGAATTTTGCAAACGCTTATTTAGACTACGACTGGACTAACACTATACTTACAGACGAAAAAACATTTCGATCTTCTCAACACGGTTGCTTAACTTTGTGACGTTACGATAACACGCGGTACACAGAAGATCACGTCGTGCCTAATCAGTTATCCGGTCGAATTTCAGCGAATATGTGGGCGTGGATGGGTATCGGATGGGTAGGTGAGCTTGTCCATATTTCTTCTCGGCAAAACGCAATGAAGTATGTCGATCTATTAGAAGAATCTATGTTACCGACAGTGCGAACAGTTTACCCGCGTGAAGATGTGCCAGTATTTTCCTACGTTCATGACAACTGTCGAGTGCATACTGCCAGAGTAGTAGCAAATTGGTTTGATCTGCATAATGATGAAGTTACTTTGATTCCATGGCCGAGTAGATCCCGAGACCTCAACCCAATAGAAAATTTGTGGGGTTTGATGGTCCAAATGTGGGATAACAGAAACGAGAGAACAAAGGAAGCAATTGAGCAACATTGTAACGAAATTTGGGATTACTTGAGAGACAGCGACATTTGCAGTCGTCTAATAGGGTCAATGCGTGACCGATTAAAAGCAGTTATCGATAACCATGGTGCACACACTAGGTTTTAGATACTGAATCTTATAATTTAAATTAGTTCTGTTAAAGATGAAGTTTTTTTTTAATTTCACTAATTTTATTACTCTTTTTACTTATATAGCTTGAAAGACCAACAATGGTATGTTTCTGTCCTTAAAATACTTATAGGAAAAACGTGATTGAAACCTGTTAATGAATTAATCTAAAGTTTATGCTGGCACTTCACTTGGCCGTATTTGCCCAAACATGACTGCATTATTTTTGATTTTATATTCTAGAGAAATAAATGCGACTAATAGTTGAGCAAATTTAATACGGCCAAGTGAAGTGGCACCATTACGTTCGTAGAAAACTTCCTATATTTACCTACGTAATACAGATAAAGATAGTAACATCATCTCTTCTTTTTCATATTGTCCAATTTATTTAACAGTGCACTCAGTAAATGTCAGTTTCTAATCAAATGATAACAAGTTCGTTACCAAGGAAATAAATCTTCAAGCGAATTTCGACCTACTTGCATTTAAGGAGTTTAGCAAAATAATCTTATGGTGGGTCATGATTCAGTTGGTTCGATTGTACCTACTTTTAATTGATTGTAGTGATTATAAATCATCCATACTCCCCAATTTCTTGATGTGTCATAACTTGCTGAAAGTAGCAAAGGAAATGAATGTCAAAGAGTCGGGTCGTTAGTCAACCTCAACACGACAAGACTAGAGAATGCAACGTGTCGTAAGTAACTTCTATTCTTACCCATCCACCTAATCGATGTCTAGGCTCCGTTGGTCATTGTAACATTTAATTATCTTCAATTTGGCCGATTGCCTACTTTACCTGCTAGGTATCCCATAGTGTTGGCCGACTTCCAAATGATTACATTCACTGAACTGTCAAAGATAAGTTATTTTAGATACCTCGACATTGAGAATTAGAGTTACGGCCGTTGAGTGGATGTGTCATACAGATGTGACATTGGACGACTTGAATTAAGTGTCGTTTTACTTTGTTCAATTGCGTCTTTTGTTTAACTGTCATTTTGATTTATGATTTTCCGGATTTAAAATTAGGTGTAAAAAGTATTTTTATTTAATATTAATAACATAACATTTATTCATACTCATACTTTGAAGAAATTACGAGTAGTAGTGAGATACATAAGATTACACCCGCATAGATAATAAATTTATAATCTGCCGACTGTACATATTTACTAGTTTTAAGGTCCCGTATTTTTATATACTTTGATTTAAGCTAATGATTGGATGAGAATGCGGCGGGCATGAGGCTAGTACTGGGAATATTGCCTCGTGTAAGTGAAGGCGGGCCAGTTCATAAATAAACGTGTATGTATGATATAACTACTTGAATAAAGAAATATTAGGAGATAATCTGAAGACAATTGTGACAGGAACAGATTGGACTTTGTCAATTGGTGTAAGTCATCATCCTCAGCGTTTTCTTGGTTGTACTTATCTTAAAGGAGCCCGGGGTCCGTTCTGCCATCTTATCCCTTATTTGGCGTAGGCACTAATTTTATCCGAGCACTGACCTTTCGACCCAGAGTGAAAACTAGATGGCGTAAAGGCAGCGTGATAGGTAAAGCTTTAAGTAGAATGCATTAAGTAAGTAGGTATTTGTAATTTTATCTGACTTGCATATACCAGGAGTGCATCTCATCAGTGCTGTCTGCACAGATTAATAGATGTACAACAGCAAACGCCTGTAACTCCACCATTGAAATGTCAGTTCACAGTTACACATGTGACATCGCATAGCTGACTTTTATCTTAGTTAATATCGCTTTGCATTGCTAGATTTAACACCTAAATACCTAATGTCATTCTCAACATGCAAATGTTTATTTGTACATACCTACTTATACATTCATCTGTACTCTAGCAAGGCATATCAGATATGATAATAAACAACAATGCGCTTGTAATAGTAATATGAGAGTGAGAATACTTATTAACATTCTTTTTAATATAGGTAGAATAAAAACGACGTTATAACTTAAATATTTATTGCCTTATTTAAGACATATCAGAGTTAGGAATGCGGACAGCTTCCGACCGGAGATTGGTTACTCTAGAGGTTGCACCGCTCGTGCGGTTATATTCATAAGTGCAGCTGCATCACGACAAGGAAATCCTGTAACAGTACCACAAAGGTCACGCGGGAGTCTGGGAGGAGTCCGCGGAGCGAGGCCAAGCGAGGGTGTTAGAGCGAAGCTAGATGGAGACGGTGTTAAAACCCAGTTTAGAATACTTCCTCGAGATTATAGACTTGGTGTGGTAGCGATGGAAGCGGGCACCGGTGGACACGGCGCGCAGCAGTGCGGTGTCGCGGCTGGCGGCGCGCGCGCGGTAGCTGTTGTCGCGCGCGATGTACGTGCGCAGCGCGCGCTCGCCCCACGTCTGCGGCCGCGGCTTCTCTGTGGCCAGGCCCTTGTTCCGCCGGTCCAGGTAGTTGATCACGTCGTCGTAGTAGTTGCGTCGGTAGTCGTACATGTAATTGTATTGTAGGAACTTGGGCCTGAAAGCCATATAGTAAAATACGTTTAAGCAAATAAAAAATATAGCCGACTGAATACTTCTCGACTGCAAGTTAAGCCTTCCTATTTGTCGTTATAATAATAGGGATGCACCCATCCAACATTAATTTTCAAATTATTTATCGTAAGTGAAAAAAACATTTCATCCATACTTGGTACAGTCAAGAGCAAAAGCAAGTTAACACTTTTTAACTTACCCCAGTGGCAGAATATGCAAAAGTTAACTTACTTTTGCTCTTGACGGTACCTATTAATGTCACTGTCCTAACCTACGACGTTTCGCAATCCCTCCCTCTGGTGGCAAGCACATAATTATGTCCCACGCAACATGGTTGTTGTGTGGTTGTCGTGCTAAGTTAAAGGCGCGTGTCATCTCACCTGACCCAGTGTTTGAATATTAATTTCTTAGGTTCGGTGACGACGACTGTCTCTGGTGCCGGGGGCTCGGCTTCCTCGGGCTTTGCCTCCTCGGCGGGTGCGGCGGGGGCTTCCTCGGGCGCGGGCTCGGGCGCTGGGGTCTCTTCGATATCAGCATCGTCCCACATTTTGCAAGGTGTTGGGTTTCTGGGTACAAAAACCACTAAACGTTATTATAAATTATACACAATGCACTAATATTTGATCGATACACTAGGTCAGTGTCGATGTACACGGAACTGGTCACGAACCTAAGTGGGATTGGAGAAGCGTGTGGATCGGGTGATCGCTTATCTACGACTGGTGTCGGCGTCCCCCGGTGCTCTCGCAGCCTCCCGATTTATCTGTTTGCGCCCCCACCTGGCTGTCGCAAGCGCTGCGTGATGTTTGCTGCCAATGATGTTCTGTCAATACGTTGACCGTGCTCTTCACGCGCGAATTCCTCGACGTTTTTAATCGCGCTGCCAAACGGTGCAGGGCGCATGCGGATATTTACAATAACCGGATATTTTTACACTTTACAATACTAAGAGAAAAATAATTAAAGAATACATCATTTTATACCTTTTATACATCTCACTTCACTAAAGGATTTGAGTATTAAATGTCATTTTTGTTGGTTGAACTAATATTAGTTTAAACTTTATTCTCGGTGCATCGAATTGACTTAGCGGTAAAGATTAAACTATAAAACGAAGATATAATAGACCAAATGTTATCAAAAATACGTTAATCTACTAAGTCTACTGCTATCGTTCCGTTTCATTTATTACAAGTAATTTGTTACAAATATGACTTACTTACATAGGTTTATAAACTACTTTTATAGACTAATATATAAAAGTCATTAACGGGTACATTCATAACAAAAATAACTTTATTACAGCCAGGTGCTGAAAGCTAAAGTTAACCAGTTACACAAAACAACACAGTTGTGGTATTAAACGGAGATTATAAACTCCTTGTATATAAAATAACCCACCCAGTTTACTCGCTTGAGGCATGGTCCGTAGTCCCTAGAACGCTGGCGGTATTGCCTATTTGTACCGCCAAAGAAAAAGCCGACCGAGTGGACCCTTGAGATGCCGATTAATCGTACCGGTTAGTCTTTTATGAACATGGGATAGATGTTTATTAGGCATAACTTGAATATCAGTAAAAATAAACTGGAATCTTTCATAGTCTGAACTACAGAATCAAGATATGCGGCAGCGTGTCAAGCAAAGTAACACTTATAAATCGACAAGTTTCGATTTGAGACGGTTTGCAAAGGAAGAATTAAATATAGATTTGTATGGCCAAAAGCTGAAGATGCTAAGATATACGGAGAAGGGAAAGTTACAAATTATACTGTTTTTTAGCTGCAGAGTAATATAAATTTGTATCATTTCTTGACTTGTATTTGCCTGAGTGGTACCGATGGCGGCAACTTGTTGACAAGATTAATACAAGTCTCTAGCCTCAGCAGTGAGGGAACGATCAAGAAGAAGAAAAATTAAGAATAACCTACTACTCTCGCTCAACCACTAGTTGCTAGTTCTGGTCCGTCATCCGTGTCTTCGCTGAAAACTCTTAGCTACACTGCTCTGGCGGCCCCGGTGATCCCCATAAAATCGAGGAAAGGCTGATGAGATCGTTGACATCCTCTACGCCTGAGCTACATGAAAGTATGTTTACCATGACTACCTATGAACATTTGCACGCCCCTTACTTAAGTGTGCGTCGGCCCACGCCCAATGTAGGGTCCCGTTGCTGTTTGACGTTATCTTATCACTATACGAATTCCAAAAGTCTAAAAATTACACATGACCCTGATTCCAACAAAAATTAGCATTTTAAAAATTGACACCATGTAAACTATTAAAACAAATAAGATACGGTAAAGATAGTTTTTTTGATAATCTTTTACTATCGACTGTACTCTTTTTACATAGTCTTTAACTACTCGTTGAGAGGGTTTCTATGAGCCCAAGTACGAAGGGTTTATCTTGTGTAGTTTAGGAGTTGCTATGGCCTCCTTCAGTTTCCTTCAGTCAACTCTACCGTACCGTAATATTGTATTGTCACTGAACTTACATAACATAACATACATACATACATAAACTCACGCCGTTATCCCATGGGGTAGGCAGAGACCAAAGAACGCCAAATACTACGGTCCTTACATACTTCTTTCGCTTCAATCACATCCATACATCTTGTCATACATGCTCGTCGGTTGCGGGTACTTCTGACCTGGCCCTTTTTCAGTATCGCCGAAATTTGATCTAGATAACCTCGCCTTGGTCGTCCCCTTCCGATCCTACCACTCATCTCCTGAGCGTAAATCCTCTTAGTCATTCTACTTTCACTCATTCTCTCTACATGCCCAAACCACCGAAGCATACCCTTCTCAACCCTAGTCACTACATCATAACATAAGTATGCCAAATTTCAGCTCAATTGGATACCGGCAAGTGGCTGAAAAAGGGATTGCAAATTTTGATGACAAATTGCATATGCATACAGTATGTATGTACATACAAACAGAGCAAAATAATAAAAACCTGTAAAAAATATGAAACATAGTTCACATTTACTTTTTAACGAACTATACCCCTTACGACGGGTGTTGCAAGAAAAAGAAATTGCATCCCTAGTTTACGTACGTAAGTGAGGTACCCTAAAAATATTATTTTAACACTTTATTATAGCGTTTTGTTAGTGTGATTGATATGTATACTTACGCCAAATTACAGCCTTCTATTTAGTAGTAAGGTTGTCGAGCTAAGGCGCGGACTGACGGACGGACATGGCGAAAGTATAAGGGTTCCTTGTTTACCACGGAACCCTAAAAGGGAGTTGTTACTATTGTTATATAAATTTTTGTTACAAAATGATTTCATATAATTTAGGGAAGGATCCCATTGCCAAGACCCTGATGACACAAGGTAGGTACGGTCAGCCTCACACCTTTGTAGCTTGTCGCTTCAAAGTCATGTTTAAACTGTCATGCTAAATGTCTGACGGGTGAAAGCGGCAAAGTCCCAAAGTGTCCAGCTACTTATGAGCCCGACTGTACGTACGAGCACAGGGTGAAAAGTGGCAAATTTCTTTATAAAAAAAGTGTATCAGAAATTCTAAATACACATTTTGTTGATAAAATTTATTCATTCGGCAGGAATTAGATGATGTGTGAAACAAAACCTCTATTATTCAACTCAGTATAATGACATTATCTCGAACCCTAAGGTATTTATATATTATTACTAAACCTGAAATTAAATATTCTGAGAGGTAGGTACATATTTACCAGCCCTATCAGCTGTCCACGGATTATTCTTGGTTTAATGGACACCAGTATATACGTACATATATCTCATTTTGCAGCACGTAAGAATCTGTTTTTAATATAATACATAATTAAAAGAGGAAGATTAGGTAATGAAATAGATGCTTGTTCTAATATGTTCCAAAGTCATATTATTGAACATGAAAAATATGTAGACTTAATTTTTTTTCTGTGAGTAAACCATGCATTTATTTACAAAACTTAGTTCTAATAATACAAAACCATATATGATAACAATACCTAACTTCAATTATTTAAAGTAAAAAGAAAACGAATAAAAATCAAAATAATAAATAATCTTTAATATAATAATTAATTAATTAATACTTACATTTAAAGTTATGTAAACAGTTAATGAAATATTATCAAATAGTAGAACGGAATAGAAAATAATTAATGTTCGTTTAGAAATCCGTGGAAATGAGCCAAACTGGTGTAATTTTGTCGCAAATGTAAGCTTTGATATTTTTAGAAATTATGTAAAACATTATAATTAGGTCTTACTCGCTGATGGGCTTTGTTGCCCGGGTTTTCCCTACATAATGAATGTAGAAACTAACTTGTTGTGAATGAATGTAGAAACTAACTTGTGTTGTAAGGTTTGTTCAAAATAAAAATAAATAAAAAGAGTGATTGAAATATTTAGTACAACAATTATTGCCGACTGTATCTTTTTAGGGTTCCGCAGAAAACAAGGAACCTTTGTTGTTTCGCCATGTTCGTTCGTCGGTCCGTCCCAGGCTTAACTCAGTGACCAATACTCATAGAAAGTTGTTATTTGGCAAAAGTATGTATGTACGAGGGGTGTTCAATAATTTCTCGGTATTGACATCTTTTAAACCTCTTTGGTAAACTTTTTAATACTTGCCGGTAAAAGTCATTCATTAATATTTTAAAAAGTAAAATTCAAACGGCGATGTTCTTTTGTTTTTTTGCAAGTACCGAACAAACGTGATCACTATGAGCGTTTTTTCAATGTTGGTTAAATTAGAGCACCGAGCGGTAATAAAATTCTTGACCAAACAGGTAAAAAATCAATAAGGTATAAAAAAGAAATGGATTATGTTTATCGTGAGTCTGCTCCTTCTTTATCAACAATTCAGAAGTGGTCAAGTCAATTTAAGCATGGGTGAGAGAGTATCGAAGACGACCATAGAGCTGGTCGGCCAGTCGAAGCTTCTTCGTAAGAAAATTTAAAAAAGTGGAGAAAATTATATCTGAAGATGGTTGAGTAAAGGTGAAAGCAATAGCTTAAAGAACCAACCTTTCTATTGGTACTAGACACGATATAATTTATGACCATCTTAATATGTCAAAAGTCAGTGCGAGATGGGTACCGCCTATCCTGACACCGCTTCAGAAGAATACGCGTGTTGCTCGTTGTTCCGAATTTTTTGAGGTATGCGGTGAAATTCCTGATAAGATACTGTAAAATTTTGTTAGTAGAGATGAAACGTGGGTTCATCATTATGACCCTGAGAGCAAACAAGAGTCCATGCAGTGGCACATTAAAGGAACTCCTCATCCCAAGAAGTTCAAGGTCGTGCCTTCAGCTAGCAAGGTACTGGTCACAATATTCTGGGATTGTGATGGAATATTGCTGATCGATTATAAAGAAAAGGATGTAAGTATTAAAGGAGAGCACTACGCTAATATCATATGGCAAATAAGGGAAGCAATCAAACATAACAGAAGGGGAAAATTAGTCAAAGGTGTTCTGCTTCTTCACGACAACGCCTCTGTGCATAGTGCTCATATTGCCAAGGCTGCTGCTGGACTCGAAACTATTACATACCCACCGTATAGTCGAGACTTGACCCCGAGTGACTTATATTTGTTTCGCAATCTCAAAAATAATCTTGTTGGAAATTATTTTTTTAACGATGAAGCATTGAAGACAGTAGCGTAGGAGCATTTTGACACCAAAGACAAAAAATATTTTTATGAGGGGTTAAAAAAACTATTTGACCGGTCTTATAATTGCATAAACATGGAGAGGAGTATATTGAAAAATAAAAATAAAAACACTTAATTGTTATTTCAAATTATTGTATAGAAATAAGATTCCCCACACTGTCGCATTGGGGTTACCTGTAAAGATGGTTGTGAGTATGAAAAAAACAAATTAAAATTATAAAACTATTGGATTGTCCATTTCTAGACATAGGCCTCCTCCAGTCTGTGCCACTCGGTTCTATCGGCGGCTAGCCTCGTCCAGGCGGCGCTCGCCGCAGCGACGATGTCGTCGCGCCAGCGGCGGCGCGGACGACCGCGTGCCCTTATACCATTGCGCGGATACCAATGCAGCATTTTTTCACTCCAACGCCTATCTTTAGTTCTTTAGTTCGCGTTGTGTGTCCAGCCCACTTCCATTTTACTCTACTTATCAATTCTACGGCATCTAAGATCTTGTTTTTTTTTCGGATGTCATTATTTTTTATTTTGTCCCATATTTTGAGTCCGAGCATACTATATAAAGGTGACATGATAGTTGCTATATATTATTTCTAACAGGTGCAGCCATTAACAATAATAAATAAAATATTCGATTCGAAATCAAAAGACAGTTTTTTTATAGTAATCGTTGGTCATTCAGCGTGGCAACGCCGCCAGCATCATGGGAACTTTTGAGCCATCTACGATCCGGGGCGATCCTTTATATTAATTGAACCGAAGTTCATTGTTGACGATGCCTGTTGCGGATGTCATCTTTGATGTGTATGTGACGAAGCCTAGTGCTGATATACCTATCCCTGTACGCACCTGACGAAGCCTATGTTGCGGGTAAGAATTTGTGAACCTTTTAAATATATGAATAAATATAAATAAAAATGTGTAGCAAGTGGGACTTTAAATTTTTCAATACTTGGTTAGTCAATTAATTGCGATGTTAATCAAAAATAAATAAATTTGATTTATCTTAGCTAAAGTTAACAGAAAAAAATACGATGTACTATCCGTGACAACGTTTGCTTGTCGAACTATTGTCAAAAACGTAAACGCAATTTAGATGTAATTAACTGGCGAAGAAACCTTCTACCTATATGTATGTAGGTAAATTTTGAGGAAATGGGTTGTTCTCAGTTTTCGATAATTACACAGTGAGTACAGATGAGTTCGTATTATTAATTACCAGGTTTCTTAAAGTAAGTGTATTAACATGCACAATTTCTTGTTGGCAGACCATTAGATGCGTATTTATTTCAATGACATCTTATTTACCGCAACACTTTGTGAATGAAGGTATTTATACAAGTTAATTAGACTAATTTATCTAAAAATACAACGGATGCCAAATTTCATTATTAATTTCGATTCATTTGTGAATATGTCAAAGTGTTTGTTTGTGTGTGTTTAATTATATATTGTCGATTCCTGCCAATTACAAATGGCTTAAAATAAATCGCTGCTTAATGTACTACCGGGGAACGCCGTTTGCTTGAGTGCCACCGGCAAATATCTCTGTTTGTACGGAGACCAAGCTTATATTTAGTCTTACTAAAAATAGTTAAAGAACTAAATGCGTTTCGTCTATAAAAATAAATGATCATATGACTAAATATGTTGGATTTGTGACCGATGTTTTGATTGTATGATATAGAAAGTGCTCATACCTAAATTAGACTACTTAGTGATACCTACCTAGTGGAATTTTTTATTTTAATATACTGTTTAACAAGTGCGCAATGCGTACAGAAAGTCAATTTGTTTTTATAAGCTGCTTCCAAATTAGATGGCAGAGCTGATAGTACTCGTCCTTAGAAGTAGACTTAAGTATAAAACTAAGTTAAGGTTTATGTTAGTTTTTGGAGAAAATGATTAATATATTAATTATAATTATTATTAAATAACTACTACTTGCTGGTTCATACAAACACACTACACTTTTCTATGAACCAGCAATTAGTAGTTATTTAAGTAAAAGTAAAAGTAAACTACAATTTTAAAAGGGTCTCTGGCACCGATTTAAGACTCAATAAGTCAGCTAAATAAAAAATGCAAATGCATGCAAAACTGTCAAGGGACTCTGACTTGGCAGTGTATTTCTGAAAGTAATTTTTGAATACAGATGTATGGAAAAAGGTGTGGGTGCCTAAATACTTATGAGCGGTAGTGTATGTTACGTAACAACATGCTATACAAGAGACAAGCAGTATTCAATGATTAAGAATTTTTTGATTATCATATGATACTAGCATCCAATGTGTAGCTCACTTGACAGAAAGTGATATACGTATAACCACCTTGCCAGTTCGTCATCGTGTCGTGTCAGAATTTAATTTTATTTATTTTTTTGTTCGGAAAATGTAAACAAATATTATTACAAAAAGTTTTATTAATTCCTATTTAAAGCAAATTATTTTGATGTAATTTAACATCTCTTAAAGTTATGGCGTCTAATTTGGAAGCACCATATAAAGAAACATAAAATCGAACGGATTGTGATTTTACCCGTGCAGGCCGTGCCTATTGGTAGGGTATGATAGAGCAATTCGAATAGTTCTTAGTAATCACCGTCATTATGAACAATTGTTTTACCTTAAATTAATATGACAATATCCGAGTATAAATCAATAAATAAGCGGGATTAAATAACATAAGAAATGAATATTTTTTGACGTTGGGTGCATTTCAAATATTTGTGGCTATGCAAGATAAGTATATTTTTATCTGTTAGAAATTTTACAGCTGCTTCCTAATGCACTAATATCGTCGGTAAACAACGGTTGCCATCTGTCCGTCGCTGCTGTGTTGATTGATATCTGCTATGACTATTCACAACTTGTTTCACATTATCTCACCGCCCCTAGAATATCTCGACGCCACGCCATGAGTCTGTAATAACAATGTGTAGGTTTGATTTACAATGGTCCGCATAAGGAGACATGAAGCCTTTAAAATAAGAGCGTTTTGAATATATCTCTTGTAGTGTATCAGACAGTAGGTACCTTTCACTCAAAATAACTACATACATTTACATTAAGTATATCAAATAATAATGCATCAGCTAAAGCAGTATATCTACTGGTCTCTCAAGACGTTTTTTAGACCTGTGCTCCATTGAAAACCTGTTCTACGCACACTCACGCAGCTCACGTGACTAACTGATGTACCTACCGCCGAATCCTGCGAAGTCTGCTTAAATTTATTTAGTATGAGTGCCTCAAAGTGAAAGCTGCGAAAGTTTGTACGGATTTGATTTACGGATTTATGCTATATTATATAAGTTACACTAGCGGCCGCCCCCGACTTTGTCCGCGTTGAGTTTAGACGATAACAAAGATATAAATGAGATCATTTTTTTGTGTCAGTCAACCAATGCTGTTAATCTTTGTGAATAATTTAATTACTCAGAAGATATTCAGCGACATACGGATTTGGAGTTAGAAAATGGGAATATTGAACATTATTCCATAAAGAGGCAACACTGGCACTGTTAACGCCTGTCAGACTATTACAAAAGAAGACAGGCGGGGTTCCCGATACTGGCCAAAATGTTCCATCACCCAAGACTGTGAAAGCAACCATACCAATCAAACAACGACATACTATACGAATATCAACCAAAGACAAACAAGGACCTATTGTCATTTTAATACCACTTTTTTTATTCTGACTGTGGCTATATAGGCCGTGCCCATTAAAGCGATAGAAGTGAGTGATGGTGGGAGAGCATGCAGCCTCGGAAAAATCCAGGCATACCTCCGACACGACCACGCGGGCGGCACTGGAATACTCTAAGAGTTCTAGTGAGATTTGTTGAACTATTTTTTACCGAATCTGGGGTGTAAGTGGAATCGAGCTACTGGGAGTTTTGTAGCCGGTTCACTACCTAGCCTAGGTAAGATGAGTCCAGCAAGAAACTCGGCTAGGCTCGGACTGACTCTACCCGGTACCCGGCGCTACCGGGATGAATAGGGGCTACATTAACCAAAGAAAAATCTTAACAGCGTGTAGTGAAGTAAAAGTTAGCACAATGAAGCATAGCGCCGTCTATTGGTCTATGTTATTATACCAAGTACTCCAGGGGCGAAAGGGAAAATATACTATAGTGCAATGTTTTGTGGCGATTATGGCATATACCCCCCGTGAATTTGGGGGAGGCCTATGTCCAGCAGTGGACGTCCTTTGGCTGATATGGTGGTCGAATGTTTTGTCGTGTATCATATGTCCACCAAATAATTCAATAGCATATATTACTAAGAAAACAAAAACGATATAATTTAATTCGCATTATGAAGCATGTCAGCAATTATTTACTTGTGGTTGTCACCATTGATAAAAAATGTTAATATGCTACTATCGTGGTCAATTTGTTCAACCCCTGATGAAAAAAAAAGACCAGTAGGAAATTCCGCTTTATTCTATGATACATCTATATAATTCTTACGGAATGTAGGTATATGTACCATTGGACCGTTTTAAAACCTTTTTTCAACCCCCTTCTTACAAAGAAAGTGTTAGTGTCATCAGTGTTATAACACAAAACTCTCGCGCTTTGTACACATATCTACTTAAAATATACAGTAATAGGTACTTGCAGGCATCTTTCCAGCATCATACGAGACAGATGAAGTGGTAACATCGCTAGTTAAGAGAAGTCTCCCTGTCAGCCGCGCGGCCGCGTTAGGTATTCGATTGGGATAATGCTGTCTTTATCGCTCGTGACGTAAGCGCTCGCAGCATTCCCCCCCATGTCCTTCCGCAACCCGAACGTCCGTATTCTGACGTAGCACCCATATTCTAGGTGAAACGATTACCACCTCATTTAGATACTTTATACTTTTGGAGTCATCAAAAAGTTATTACTTAGGTAAATTTATAAGTGCTTTAAGATACGTGCAGCTGTCTGGTTTAGTTTACATTCAAACTTTTTGCTGAAAATGTTTCTATCGGGTGATTGAAGAATACTGGCCATATTAATACCTAAATTTAAGTATCAAATTTGTTCTACAGAATATCACAGCTTATATAAAAGAGCAGCTTAGTTTGATTAGTTTTAGTTCTTGGTTACGTTTTTTGTTTTATCCATATGTAGTTATATAAAGTTTTGTAAAATGACCTATCGTCAATCAACCCCCGTTTAGGTACATGTGATTTTAATCATAAACATTTCATTGCGATATTACTTTATAATGTATAACAGAGCAGTCAGATAAATAATAAATACATATTTTTGTTTACCTGCAAGTTCTGATAAATTGTATACTGGGCGTGTGACTTAGTATATTTCTTTGGATATTTCAATACACAAAGATATTTTAAACAAGTCCATGTGTAAAGTAGGGCTTCCTTTAATTTCCGAGGTTCTATGGCAACCTTCGGGCTGCCGCTTTAAACACTTTTTTGTATAAGAGCAAAGGAACTAACTACGGTACGCTATGACGCTCATTTTATGCTCATCATGTCTTAATGTCACATAACATTCATATTTTATTTTTTTGGTACCTACATTGAATTAGCTGTCACGACTTACTCTACACATGGTCTTGTGAAATCTAAATATATAAAAATGTGTAATAAACGATTTCCAAATGAACAAATGAAGACTCCATGACGTTGGGGCCGAAATGAAAGGGACGAATGTATCGCATGACATTACTGATCTCTTCTCGATGAACGTCAAATTCCAAAAGTCAAATCACCGGTCGCGTAATGTCAGAGACAAGACGGCGCGGCGCGGCGCTGCACCTCCCCTCCCGCTTCTCTTCTCCCCGCTAATGTGTATCGAGATAACTGTTAGGCTTTCCAAGATTTGGGCGGTTGAACTTTGCGTTTCGTTGTCCTCATATTATACGAAAAGTATAGCACAGAAATCAATGATATTTTACAATCAAGATATTCTTTAATTCCCGTGCAAAGTTGACCCCTTTTTGTGTCGGTTTTTGAGCTCCTATAATTCTGATATTACACATTTATATGAAAATTTGAAAAACCACAGGCATAGATAATTACGTCTAGTCCATACTTACAAAATTTCATCTACTTCTGTTGCCTAGTTTTCAAATGAAATCGGGACTACGTTTGTATAGAGAAAAGACCGAAGAGACTCCTCTTAACAGAGTGCAACTAGCTAGCCTATGCCCGTGTCAAAAGAAAAGGGTAATAGCGTAAGGATGCTACGCACAACCAAAAGGAGGGAAAGACATTCGGAAGATAGGCAAAACCGCTGGTTGTTTACAACCAGCATTTTTGCCATATGTGAAAGGGGTAACGGATAAAGTGGGAACTGTACTCAAAAAATCTACGATATTTCAGAACCATGATTAGCACTAGAATGGACTTTAACTACAGTATAGGCAAAAAAACAGAAAAGGGGCAGTTTTGCCAAAATGGCGGAGAAAGATATAGAGATGGAGAGACGAAAACTTTGGGTTACCACATGACTATATGTATAGTCCTTTACAACATTAAAAAAAAACATAACAATCGGACCTTTTCAAATTACCGGAACAACGATTTACTAAATGTTCGACATTTTTTTGTATGGGCTGTAACTTTTCCGGTTTACCGTACTTCCGGTTCAAATTTTGAAATGGCGACAGGCAGATCCGTATTCTGCAGGGTCCAAACCCTATGATAACGTTGTCACCCCAACTGTTACATGATTCGCCGCTTGCATTGTTTAGAGACGCGTTTTCCAGTTTTGGGCCTAGACTATAAGAGGTTACTGCAGGTACTCTCAGGAAACGTTCTTTTAATGTTTTGCTCCTATTACAATGACACCCTGTATGTCGAAGACAAATGACAAGAAGGGATTTTGAAAATTCCACCCTAAGGGGTTAAATAGAGGTGCAAGGTTTGTCCCCACACAAAAAAGCCATATATTTTTTAGGTGAGAGACTTGAAATTTTGTATGAAGGCTCCTTAAAAATAACATGAAATCTAGTTTACACCATTTCCAACTCAATAATGTCTGGGCCGATTCTTTTATTGATTTTCTTAGGTCCGAATAGCAGAATAATTAGGTATTAAAATATCGATAATATATACAAACAAAATCATATTTTCATACATTTTGTACGAAACAGACCGGGGGTGGTACGAAGTTTGCCGGCACAGCTAGTAGTATACGAAATTACAGTACCAAAGTACTACAAGATTACAAAAGCTATTTTTGCAAAATAGATTACGGTCATAATTTCCAAACATCCCTATCCATGATGTAAACGTTTACCTATTTTGAAATAACCGTTAATCGGTAAGTTCAGCATGTATGTGATTTAGCTTTTTATTGTAAAAAATTATAAAACGACTTTTTTCCTTTACTAGTCTGTCTGTACGAGTAAAAAGTTATTGTGAGTTTCCCCGTGCTATTATTTAATCAGTGGTCGTTGGGAATTTCAATAGACCTAAAATAAGTAGATTCTATAAGGGTAATCTACGCATTGCACTTTAATATTATTGTTTGAAAGGCTGCTGTCTGGTTGCATTCGATGTTGCCCTTAAGTTGTTGAATGAATGCTTAATGTTATTAAAATCTCATCTTCTCTGGTGCTTATCAATCATAAGGTTCGTCATACACTAACTATTCCAAGCTTACATGTATTCTTAAACACCGTGCACAGAAAAACATTTCCATTGACTTTCTTCTCATAATATTTATCCGTTGAAAAAAGTAATAAACTTACAAACTGTATATAAAATGGCTATACCTAGAAAAAAAACAAAAATATTCTATTCATTTTGAAAGACTTATACATTTATTAGATTTTATTTTACAACTTTGTCAGATTTGATTTATACAGGGTGATTTCGGGGTCGTGGATCAAGAATAAGTTTTACGACTTGGTATCTGTTAGCCATTTCAAAAAAATTGTAGTGACACGAAACACACGTATTTCTTTTTTAATTTATTTTGATGACAAAAATACAAAATCTCAAAAAATCATGGTTACCCTTCTCTCTTTGACGGATAGTACGGAGAGTTGACAGTGGGATAGGGTGACCAAGTTGTATGAAAAAGTATTATTTTCCATTAGAATTTGAAGACAAAGAGTATTATTTGAATTATAAACCGTCATACCAACTGTGATGTTGTCTACTTTGAATTCTTGACCATCTACAATCATTCCGGATCACGACCCCAAAATCATCCTGTATATACATGCCAAATTGCAGCCTTCTAGCACTAACAATCACAGAGCAAAGCCTCGGACAGACAGTCAGCCGGACGGACATGGCGAAACTATAAGAGTCCCTAGTTGACTACGAAACCCTATGAAAATATTACAAGCTGACACTGTTGTTGTCATTTGGTTCAACACATAGACGAGTTCAATCAAAACGGGTCTGCTTTGTTTTCACGTTGACCTGTTTTCATTTCACTTGCGTGCTAACTAACATTACGCGCACTTCCCTTAGCGATTTTCACCTGATTTTTCGGAATGAGAAGCGGTTTAAACTTGCAAGGTTTTGTGATAATGAGAGTCTGCGTGAGCTACACTGCTGTTTATTGTGCAGAAGGTTGAATCAAGCCGCGTGCACTTGCGGCATTGGTTTACCCTTGGCCCGGCACTGATTGATTTACCTATGTACCTACGTTGCGCTGTATTGACGAATAGTTTGGCTTCAATCATTGGGCGGTGTGACCTAATGCCGATGCCAATCTACAGGATGGTTCGAACATATATTATCCTTATGGATGAATACAAAATATTTGTATTTTATAAATACCATCTAAATATGAGTAAAACGTATACCGTCGGCTAAAGAGGAAAACATCTTAACTCCAAAAGTAGAGTTAAAAGGTATTGCCGATGATATGAGTATGTTGTTTACTCGTTAGTTTATTTCAGTTCAATAGCTTACTAGGTCCATCAAGTCGAATATAAGGGTTAGAGAAGGGCTTTTGTTATAGTGTGCGTAAATGAACAAATCAGCTCGATAAATCTCGGTGGAAAGATAGTCAGCCGAAATTCTGAATGTAATATAGCGTAACGTGGAATAACTTTAAATACGTTCGCCATTTTCCTATTTTAATAAATAGTTTGCAAGATAGTTTATAAATTAAGATTAAAATTTAACTCAATACGTTAGTGGCCCTCTCCGAAAATGTGCCCCTAATAGTAATCCCATCAAAACATAAGTGTGAAAAAGGGAGCCAAGTTCAATATTCACCGACAAAAGAAATGAGATCTGAATGGGTGCCAAGTTCCGTAGATTCTCTGAAATGGTGCCAATTTCGGCACTACATTGTTTACAGTAAAACTAATTTATTGCGGCTTAATGCATTTTGAGCTTTAACTTGGCAGTTTTCTTAAATATGGCAACAGCTTTTATGGTATTATAACATACTGCAAAGAAAACTGCCAAGATAAGGCTCAAAATGCATTAAGCCGTAGTAAATTAGTTTTAATAATGCATTAAGCCGTAGTTAATGTAGTGCCGAAATTGGCACCATTTCAGAGAATCTACGGAACTTGGCACCAATTCAGATCTCAATTCTTTTGTCGGTGAATATTGAACTTGGCTCCCTTATTCACATATATGTTTTTGATGGGATATCATTACTTTTTGTCAATCTTCGCCAAATGGTGCTTTTTAAGAGCGAATGCACGAGTTACTATACAAAATACCCAAAACGCTATAGGTGGAATCCCTCGATTTCTCCAGGACCCTGTGATCAGATTCTTACCTGATAACTATGGGACCAACCCTGGAGCATACGGTTTCAAACAAAAAAAAAACCAAATCGGTTAATAATTGACGGAGTTCTGAGGTAACTAGCATAAATAATAATAATAATAAAACTAATTAAAAAAATCAATATTATCTGATTTTTTCTGGTGTACACACATAATTACCAAGCTGCATGCTAAATTTCAGCTTTCTAGGTCATCTGGAAGTGGGTTAGGTTTTTGATTACTAGTCAGTCAGTCAGTCAGTGGTAAAAATGCCGTTTTTTGGAGTTGAATGTCTCAATAATTATTAAACCCTTATTTATGAAATTTGCGGTTCTAGGTTTTCTAAAGGATCTTAATATATGTGCCAATTTTTATGTTTTTATGTTAGATAGATTGGGAGTTATTGGGGGGACAAAAGTGGCTCCAAACGGTTCGTGTAAAATAACACACGGCTGCTGTCCGCCAGTTCCTGGGGTGAACTTGGCTGGACATGCTGCCGCGTGTCTAGATAATAATCGTATGGCATTTATTTTTCGAACCGTGAGATCTTCGAGAAGACAGTACCCCTAAGCTACTACTGGTAAAATTACATCTGAGCTTCAACACTGACTCAGTCCCGTTTTATTTAAATAGCTTACAAAAAATATACAATGACCTTGGAAAATGCTTTGAGCTCTTTCGCATGGCACACAAATCCATTGCCAAAAACTTATCGTAGCACGCACGTAGCCGATACCGATACGTACGGAGTGTACCTATATTTCAGTGTTATATTGGAAACTATCAACTACGGGAGGCCAAGACTAGGTTTAGACTATGATATTTTAGTGTATACACTCGATGAGACACTTGGGTGTCTGTGTGTGAACGCCCCTGTCTGTGCTTGCGATATTAATTGTGGTCGCCTGCGCCGCCGTGTGAACTGGGTGTCATAAATGTCAATTGTTAAATTTTTACAGTGACACCCATCTCAGATATTTGTCCCAATACAAACCCGCCTGCACGACTCGGGCGGTACTTTCCTGTTTAGTCGTGTTTGGACCGCGGACAGTGACAGTTGTCCAACAATGACGAAATCTGCTGTGAAAAACTGCTTTAATAGCTACAAAAAAACAAGGGAAAAGACGGAATATACTTCTTTAGGTTAGTTATTTTGATAACGTTACAAAATTTATGTAAAATCCTGGTAAATTCATGGTTTTGAGTAAATAATTTTGTTAGTTCAAATGAAAGATTATCAAGAAACAAAATGTAAAGAGTCGCTATTACGTCAATATTTTATTAAATTAAATTTATAAGGAATAAATTTGTGTTATTTATGTTTTAATTCAAGATTTCCACAACATCCTCAGCGACGTTCAGAATGGACCGCTATTTTAGCGTAAAATAAACGTGACACACTCTATAAACCAAGCCACACGAGTGTTGTGTGTTCGTCCTATTTCCCTATTTCCGACATATACAGGACCAATAAAGGCTTAAATCGACTAACTGCAACTGCTAAACCTGTCTTGAACGTAAGTCCGTTCGTTCCCGACTCAAACTACATCATTCAAATTCTGTTTTAACATATAATTTTAGCGTAAAAAATCATGCAGAGGTAAACATTTTCATATAGTTATATGAATTGATGTAATAAAAATCAATTTAACGTTAATATATTTAAATAATTTATTTTTCAAGTTCATAGTCGGTATCTTTGTTTTATAGATGTCAGAGATAGATGAAGATGACTTGCAAAGCAAAAGTTGTAAACTACAAATGCTGCTCCAATGGCAGAAGTCAGTACTTTTGAAATAACTACCTATAGTCTTGCTCAAGAGTTTCATGAAGGTAAACATCTTAATGTCTAACACAGAAAAAGAACAATCACAGAATGTGTGTGAATGTTGTGATGGAATGTTTCATTCATATGTTCAAAAAATTATTAATATAAAAATAATTTAAATAACCAAAGCGACTCCATTAGGTACTTTCACTGTTCACTTTTGACATTTATAAAGTAAACATTGGTAGCCAGTATACGACAGTGGCATTTTACTAAAAAGTTTTTACCATGTTGGTTCTTATGTTTGCAAATTTAACACTTGACGCTAATGTCTGTAAGTTCTTTTTTGTATGAAGTTTTTATCTCGACTCGGACTATAAAGAAGCGTTATTATCAGCTATTGGAATGTAAATGTCAGTGTCATCTTGCGCCACATTTTTAGTTATTTATGTTCAGCATTGTGTGTCTATTTCTATATCTTATGTCAATGTCTAGAAGGTACAAAGTCTAACTTACTTCAAAAATAATATTTTACTTAGTTATTTTTATGATATATTAGTCGCCCGTACGACTCCATCCGTTTATTACAAGAAAAATAAGTATAATATATTCTTGTCATCTAGTGAATTTCCGCTCGTATCAGGCGTATGCATATAGGCGCAATATACAGATACATTGCAACCATCGGGTCCTTTACACGATTAATATTATAACATTGCTGCGATGACAATAGTGTAGCGGTTTACGACATTGTTTGGATTTTCCTTAAATATTCATCAATATTCACGTAATCCGTATCGTGATATGAGTGTATAGCGTGATAATAATCAACGTGTAAAGGGACCCAATCTTCTACGCGAGCGGCGGCGTTCATTTGAACCCTTTGAACGATATTGTTCATGAATGTCAGTGACACTTACACGCCAGCTCATTTTCTTTTCCATAAGACACAGAATATGAACCTTAGTGAAAAGCAGAAAGGTGACTTTATAACACCTATAGTCGTTATTCAGCGTCACACGGTGGTACACCGTAGGCACGACAACAAGAAACTAACACCTTTAGGTGTTCTTGGCGTTTACAGGGTTAACATGGGTTTTACTCTACAAACCTTGCCTGTAATATAATATTAGTATAGTTGCTCTCACAAATATTTCTTAAACCGCCTGTAGATATATTTGCGCTCGTTTTGCGTATCTAATTAGGTAGTCATTTGTTGGCCTTGCTGTGACCGCGTGGTGCTTTATCTTGATTTTGAGGAGTTATTTGGTTTGAAATTTACTTACTTCATTAATTCATTATATATAAGCAGTGTACCTGCCAAAGAAAGATATCAAATAAAAACATATAACTCATTTAGAAATGTGAAGGTGTGAACAGAGATCTGCATCATTGCCGTTGTAATTAGCCATCCATTTCAGATGTCGTAATATAATTTTTAAGAGTCACCATCATCGAAATCCACGAGGAGGTCTAGGCCGGTTAATATGTAATGTACCTATATAGTTAAGAAATGAAAAAGTTCGTCACTTGCCGACCTTCACTACATTAAAATAGAGTTGAAAGCTCACGAACCTTTTCAATCCTAGACTGTTTGAAAGCAACCTACGCAGATCTACTACCAGGTTGAAATACGTGTGCATCTCCCGGAATAGGTACTGCAACGCCTATGTGACGTCACGCGATGAGGTGTACAGATATTGTGAGTTGTGACTACAATAACCGTATTGTAAACTGTATATACTTATGTCGGAATAACTCCTGTTCCACTTTGGTCAAATAGACACTAGGGCTGGGATGCACCGACCGTACGTGGTTTTATGCCAAGAGCGATCCTGCAGCGCCCCAATATAAGGCGGAGCCGTCGTCGGTGGTTTTAGAAGGTAGTTTAAGGCTCTCTAGCCGCGGTTAGTTCGTCATACCCGTCCTCCCCGACAGGACGGGATGCGTAAACGCATTTCCCCAACGTTAAAAAAAAGGGCTGAGTTGCACCAAACCGTCTGTGATCGTAAGCGGTGTTCGTTAAAATCGGAATGTATGGAAAGTTTTACAAGTTTTTATGGGCTGACAGCTGCCGGCACCATATTGAACGATGATCGGTCTGTGATCGTATGTTGGTGCAACTCAGCCTAAGCCTTACCTAATATAATTGCAAATAACCGCCAAACGTGAAACCATAATATTTCATGCAACAGTTACATAATTAAGGGTACTTAAATTACGTGAGTCGCTGTTGCAAACCGAGCGTTGTGATTTTTTTATTAAAGACTCGAGAATTTTAAGACCTTATCTTATTATGTTGACATAACGTTGCGTACAATATTTTTACCGTTAGCACAACAGTAGGTACTTATAATAAATAAATATGTATAATCTTAATCAAAGTCAATCTATGACATCTTCATAGTTAAAACCTTAGGGATTTGCCAAAGAATTTTATTTTGGTTTTACCAGGTGATGACACAGACAGCTTTGATGACGATGGTTATATGAGGGAATAATTTTTAATGGTGCGCCTAAATATAACAATTATGTACATTATTTGTATTTTATTTAAATAGGTAATAGTGATTACTCATTAAAAGAGTAATGGAGCGGGCTATGCTGGGAGTATCTCTGCGTGATCGCATCAGAAATCAGGCCATCCGCAGTACAACCAAAGTAACCGATATAGCCCTCCGAATCGCTAAACTTAAGTGGCAGTGGGCGGGCCACGTTGCATGTAAAACTGATGGCCGTTGAGGCGGAAAGGTTATTTCTTTGTCCACAAGATGGACTGATGACCTGGTAAAAGGATCGGTCACTGTAGCACTCTATGGGGGAGGCCTATGTCCAGCAGTGGACGTCCTTCGGCTGATATGATGATGATGAGGTGATAGTACGTATATGTATATCGTCGTCTAGTACCCATTGTTTAAGCTTTGCTTAGTTTGGGACTAGGTCGATTTGTCTTGCCTTTTGGTTCCCAATACTTATTTATTTTATTTTATTTATATCATATAATTTACATATAACGTAATATAGTTTATGTTTTTTTACAAGCTTTAGAAATTCTTAATACTGAAATATAAAAAAAAAACATTTATCTGCACGCTCTACCATTGACAATGTCATTTCATGTGTTAATTCTTAAGAGTGCGCAGTACGAGTACGTTCGGTTCTCCATACAAACGTATTTACGCTCTCATTTTAAAACGCCATAATAGAATAACGTGAAACTTTGTATACACAATGGGATTCGGCATATCTAGGTCGGGAATTAGTTTCTGTTGCTTGAAATTATAATGGAGAAAAAATACAGCGATTATTAAGGTTTTCATACAAGCCGAAAAAAACTCCAAAAAATTGGTTGTTTGTAAAGTAGGTTTACGATCGAGATGTTTACGTGATAACGTCTTACTTCACTTGCACTTCACTTATACCTGCGATCACGCTCGTGAGGTTTTGGTGTGACACAAGTTTCTGAACATGTCACCCGACTAAAACGATTTTAAAGACGTTATCACGTCAAAACCGATGTATTTTTTTTCTTTTACAATTTCTAGCAACAGAAACTAATTTTCGACCTAGATATGCCAGATCCCATTGCGTATACAAAGTTTCATGTTATCCTAGCATGGAGTTTCAAAATGAGAGCATAAATACGTTTGTATGGAGAACCTAGCGTACTGCGACGTCTTAAATGAAATATGTGCTCAATCGTAATTCTAATCGCTTTTTGATAATTATACAACGGCAGTTAAAGGTAAAAAAGTAGACGAAACGAAGTTTGATAAATTTGTGCTTAGAGGTCAGGTCACTTACCTTAATTCAGATGTAAGCATCGATCGGTGAACATTCACCGGGTTAATTTCACTTTAACAAGAAACACAATCACTAATAGCAGTCTTATATAGATAGTTGAATATTAGAATTACAGTAAACATTGCACTGGTGAGTTACCAAAAGTAATATACAATTGGGATGTTGACTGATAATAGAATCGGTAACTTTTTATAAAAGTTAAAATAGCTCGATCGGTAAGAAGTTTGTAGGAAAATTGAACTTAAGTAGAGACTTATCTATGATCAAATAGCGTCCATTTTTGATCTTACTTTACTAATCTTTAAAAAAAAACCGGCCAAGTGCGTTTTGGGTCACGCACAGAGAAGGGTTTCGTACCGACACCTCCTAATATACCTACATTTAAAACCACTATACAATGCAGTAAATAAAAAAGGTCGTATCTTCATAGGGAAGTAACGGCACTTAAGTCCTTTTGTTTGGGCAAGACAGTTTTTTAGCAATAACTCAAAAACCGTTAAACCTGTCTTACTCAAACCAAAAATCGTTGAAAGTATTTATAATTGTACATCATTTCGATTTTTTTTCAGAATTTTAAACCTCATAGTTTGGAAATTAGGGGGGGGGGGCACACTTATTACGATTTTGACAGCTAATATCTCACCAACGGTTGACTTAAATGGAAAAGTTTATTAGAAACCTCTATGTCATTTTTAAAGGCCTATCTAAAATTAGCCCACGCGCCTATGTGCATTGAAAAAAATAATTGACCCCGCCTGTTACAAATATGGGGTGCCCCCCCAGTTTAATATGTTTTACGTAATTTCACATCATATTTCTATAGCGGTTCATAACATACCTACCAAATTTCATAATTGTAGTACTCATAGTTTCCGAGTAAATCGGCTGTGACATACGGACGGACGGACGGACAGACACGACGAATCTATAACAGTTCCGTTTTAGCCATTTTGGCTACGGAACCCTAAAAAACCAATACGAGTAAGGCGGGGGCTGCGGCCACAACGGCGGAACAGAACAAGTGGTGCAATATGCTACCCTCGGTGAGGGCTACATGTTTGCGCCGTTTGGGGTTGGAACTCTGGGACCGTAGGGGCCCAGCGCGAAATACCTTTTTAAAGAGATTTCCCAGCGCCTCATAGATATCTCGAGTAACCAGAGGGCTGGCAGCTACTTTGGCAAGGGATTAAACCTGGCCATCCAAAGGGGTAACGCTGCCAGTCTTCTGGGCACCATAACTCACGAAGGCGACTTCGGGAGCACCAAAGTTTTGTTTTTGTTACTTCTTATATGTTATTGTCGCTGAATAAATTATTTCCATACAAGTTGAAACGTAATGTTTTCTAGTATCCTCGTGAGTTTTGCTTGTTGGTAAAGGGAGTTTGATGTATTTTTATTGTTGTCAACATCCCAGATCTGATAGGCGCAACAAGAACTGACATGACTGATGTTTTCTTTTTTGTGCTAGTGTGACAGCTCCAGACAAAGACTAACCAACCTCCGAAATCTATACCAGCCGGTGTATCCATAGAGACAAGACATTACACTCCGTGAGATCATAGACGAGGGGCTGGCGGAGGGCTATATACTCGCGCTATATAAGTTATTTTTTACCAAAATTAACGATTTCACCCAAACTCGAGTAGGTACTATTGTAAAACCTGTGTGAACTGTGGTGATGTGATGATTTAAAGGTGATACCTAATTTTGGTTTAATTCGCCCATCGCATTTATCATTTACGAGAATACCTATAAGTATATTTAAATCAATTTTTCAATAGTTTTGATGAAGTTGGATGTCTCAGTTTGGCAGTGCTTACTCTTGATGTGTAATTAATATTAGCTTGTTATAGCCGTGGTCTTCAAAATCTTCGTCTAAGGATCTTATTCACCGACAAACTAAAAACACTGACTTCACTTAGAAAACGAACTTACCCGAAAACGCGCACGTGGTCTTGTTTCAGGATTAATAAAAAATATGGATCGTGATGGTAAAAAAATATGATAAACCGAATTTTATTTTTTCAAAGACATCCTTAATACTTCAGGGTGACTGGATTGCAGATAATGCAGTTTCCTTTAATTGAACAACCCCAAAAACATAGCGTGAGAGTCCTCTTATTTCTAATTCCATAGATTTCTTCCGTATTTATTATTACTAAGTGCATACTTGGCAGACGCTCCCAATTTCCCAATCCCACGGAGAGAAAAATGTTCTCTTTACCACTAGCACAGCCACTAGTGTCGTCCTCTAGCAGAGACAAATATAAATTAATAAGTACCTACTCCCATCAGCATGTGCGTTTGCGCAGTGTTCTTTTGATTGTCGCCGGGAACGCATAGATGGCGTAAGTGCTGTGAGACAGAATTATTTTAGTTACTTCTATTGGACTATACGTAGAAAGTATGTGAGAGTAGTAAGTACTACTGGCAGGACTAGTAACTGACAGTACTGCCTTAGTGAATTGTTATATTATAACTCTATACAACAGATGAACTGATCTAAACTGTGACCGGGTAGTAGCTGTGGGCGATGGGTTTTTTTCTATAGCTGCAATCTCACAGTTTCTCCGGCTTTAAGATTTAATAAGTTTTTGTCGAATAAATTAAGTATTATTATTATTTAAATCTGAATTGGTATTTTTTTTTACTGAGCACCATTACTTTGTTTGTCCCCCCTTCGACTTTTCTTTATCGGAGTATTAGGTGCCATATGGAAACATATAATGTCAATGTATTCAAGGTAAGAGTGAAACGTTATCTTCTTGGTGAACGTGTTCCATCTTAGACCTTGCCTTAATTTTTCATTATGTTAGTCTAGGTCAAACGCTATCCCATTTACAATAACTAAATAAAAACAACGCCGTCGTTTTCAAGCGGGTGAACTAAGGTCTGGTTATTATTCCCACGGAAACAATATAAACAAAATTATGTCATTGTCAAAGTGACATATCAGGGGTTCTTAAAGCACGGGTCGGTAATGCAATAATATGTGTATATGTGAATATTGACGAATATTGCAGTATCGTCATATAATTGGAGAAAATCCGGATATTTTGAAATCCGCGACACCTAAGGGGAGTCGCTTCAATAATACTGTCCTTTTAAACGCGCGCGCATTATTCGCCATTATATATCGCAAGATTATATCACGATATTATCTGTCACCCTCCGTCTAATTTTGTGTATTTTCGCCATTGCTACTGGTTTTGTGATCGAATAATAACTTGCCCAATATTTTATTTGTATATCACTGTTTCTTGCAATTATTAACGATAAATATTATCACAATACTGGGGTGTCAATATTATCGCGGTTTTCAAAGTTGTTTGGATTTTGCGTCATGATTCATCAATATTCACGGGAGACGGATCGTGATATGAGCGTATCGCGTGATTATAATAACCGTGTAACAGACCTAGGGGCCTTTTACACGGCTATTATTATTAAGTAATACACTCATATCACGATCCATATTTCGTGAATATTGATAAATAATGAAACAAAATCCATACAATTATGAAAACCACGATGATATTGACACACCAGTATTACGATAATACTAAGCGTATAATGGACCTCATAGTTAAAAGGTATTCTTGACTATTACAGAGTATATCAACTTAATACTAACGCGTGATAATTATTGCTGTGTGAATACTCCAATCAATACTGATTATTGCTGACAATACTGACACACCAATATCATAAGTAAAAATAACTGTATAAAAGACCCCTTCGAATTGTGAAAAAATATAGCAAGCGACCCACACATGAACAACCCCAGTGTATCACAGGAGTGATACCAGTGCTAAAAAAATAATCTACACATAAAAAAGTCTTATATTTTTTATAAACCTAACGGAGGATTTTTGTAAAAATGAATATTTGCGTCATCAAAATTAATTCGACTTTCATAATTAAAGTGTACTTTATTGTAATAAGACGTATTTTTCTATTAACTCTCCTCATTACTGAACATTATAAATCTCCTCATTACTGGAAATGTTTTTTGTTAACAGCAACACCATTGTTTACATTTTTTCTGTGGGAATAATAACCAGACTTTAGCTTTTGGCCCACCTGATGGTAAGCAGACGCCAGAAGAATCACGAGTGCGCTGCCAATTCTTTATGGACTTGAGGACTCGTTGTGTTGACTGCTGGAGACACATATGCAGGTCCCTCACTCTCAACACAGCGCATCCTCGGGAGCTTTACTTACGTCCAGGAACACGACACTACATAATTAAGGAGCAAGTAGTGATGTTCTTATGGCTGTAGTCTTCTGTAAAGTGGAGGGTACTTCTCCAGAAAGGCAATTGGGAAGCGTTTATTGCTGACTGTACTTTTTTCCACAATCGTTAACTACTCGGTGAGTCAGTTCCAATGAGCCTGAACATGACGAAATTATCTTGTGTAGTTTAGATGGTGCTGTGGTCACATTCTATCTGCATTATCAGATCAGCTCAGAGTTACCATAATATTGCATTGTCACCGAACTTATATATGCCTGTGCTTAAAATTTAGGTGAATATACGGGCGGTTAATTAAGGTTTCACGGCCTGTTTAGCCTAGTTGGTTGGTAGTGACACTGCCGTCACTGCCTCCGAAGCTAGAGGTCCCGGGTTCGAATCCCGGCCAGGGCATTATTTGTGCATTTAGCACGGATATTTGTTCTAGGGTCTTGGATGTTTTCTATGTATTTAACTATGTATTTCTATATTAATAATTTCGTGCAGGGGTACGGTAGACCTGAACGAGACCTGTCTCAAATTGAAGAACGTATAAAAATAACGATTTTTGAGTTGAACATATGTATCCGCAAAATTCGGATTGTCGCGTATTTTGCATTTAAAAGTATTAATTTGATGACAAAACGTCGCCCACAGACTATATTGCTATATTAAATTTGTTGGTTGACAGTGTCGGCTACGTTCGAAAATCGTGAACTATTTTTGCGTCCGGTATGTTGGCCAGGTTGCTGCGCTGCGTTCTGGGTGATGGGCCATCATCGCCCATTGTGTGGATTCGGCTAGCCGCGTCTGCAGCGTTTTGTTTTTGTAGTTTTCAAGCGTTCTATACACCTATCAGCCTAGCTAGCACGATAACTTATACCGTCACGTTATATGGGCGAAATGTATTAAAACGTCACATAAAACGTAACGGTATAATCTATCGTGCTAGGTAGACTGATTGTCACAACAACCGCCTTCAAAGCGAATGTATGGGGCCTGTTACATGGATTCATATCACGATAAGTATCACGTGAATATTAAAGCAGAATCCATACAAATTTGAAAACTGCTATAATATTGACACCCCAGTATTGTGATAATATTAATCGTGTAAAGGACACCACTTGAATGTTTGCTGAGTCTGTCCGCCATCTTAAAGCTGCGTCTCTATTTTGTTTGTGACAAACTACTAGGTGACTTATGGCTTTTAAACGTCTAGCAAAATTCTATCCCTATCTCGCTCTATCTCATAACTTAGTGATACTGGGGGACTACTCCGAAATTCGAAATCTGAACTTCGTATGGTGCCGTCCCTTTCACTCATATAGTCTATGACAGGAGAGTGAAAGGGACGGCACCATACGAAGTTAGGATTTTGAATTTCGGAGTAGACCCTCAGCTCATGCCGTTCGCCGCGCTCGGACGTTAGAGGCGCTACTGCGAACCGAAAACGAAGTATCTGCCTCTCTCGCACGTGTATATTCGAACGACAGAGAGGAAGATAGTTCGTTTTTGGTTCGCGGTAGGCCCTCAGGCGTCAACTTTAAAACGAATAGGGTATTTTACTATAAGAGAAATAAAATTCAATTTGTAATAAAAACCAGCCAAGTGCGTCGGTGTCGCACACTGAGGGTTCCGTACAACTAAAAAACAAATGTGATTTATCAATATATTGATATTTTTGGTAAAATATACTTCATAATAAACATTATCACTTAATTTCAAGTTCATTGGTCTATGGGAAGCTAAAAAATTATATGTGTGACAGACAACACACGGAATGTTCTTTGACTTTCTTCGACCGTCCGCCACGCTCGGACTAAGGTGCTACCAACCGAAAACTAAATATATATGCCTCTCTGTCGCACTTGCATATTCGAGCGCGGAGAGGGAAATACTTCGTTTTCAGATCGTGGTAGGCCCTCTGGTCTGACGGCTCCTATTCCTGGATGGTGCGCGTATCGGAATGTGAAATACCTTTGGCAAAACGGAACAAGTTGTTAAATAGCTTCCATTAATTCTCGAAAATATTACCAACTGTTATTATTATCACGTGAAACACTGAATATTGAAGCAACATTCATAGGGGCCTGTTACATGGTTATTATTATCACGCGATATACTCATATCACGATCCGTATCACGTGCAATGAATATTGAAGAAAAATCCATACGATTTTGAAAACCACGATGATATTGACACACCAGTATTGTGATAGTATTAAGCGTTTAACAGACCCCATACAATTTTAAAAATCGCGATAATATTGAGTGTAAAGGGCCCCACTGAATAGAATTTGGCGGAGAATAGAGAGCTTCTATCGCGAAACGAAAACGAACGAACATCGTGTATTTCCCTCTGTGTCGCTCGAATTTGCAAGTGCGACAGAGAGGGAGATACACGAACTTCATTTGTTTTTCGCGTTAGCAGCTCTGACTTCGCACCAAAAATACTGACTGGCACATCAATATTTAACAATGCACATCTGAATTGAATTTTAATGAACGATTATTATTTTAGCTATACAAATCAGTACTGATTACGGTGTCAAATTTTTTATGTGCCTTTAAATACTACCCTTATAAAAATGCTTAGGATTAACTTGCAAAGATACTAGCCTTTGCCCGTGACGTCGTTTGCGTAATCTTTTACTCCCAATTCCATATAATTCCATTCCATACTTTTATTCCCAATCCAGACTACAGACTATATTTCTATACGATTCGAAGTTTCATCATAATCCGTTGTTGTAATGTTTTTATTTTATACATTTTTGTACACTATTTCTTTCGTCGTTTGCATAACTGTCACGAATAAATGTTTTGTTTATTTCTTTCTTATTTATTTCACCCGAGCGAAGCCGGGCTTTCATCTAGTATCTATATAAAGTCTGAGATAGAATTAGAGATCAAAAATGTAAACAAACAATTGTCAATCTGGCATGACTTTCCTTTTTAAAACCTCTTGCCATTACCTGTAACATAATTCATATCTCCACATATTTTATTAAAACAACACCAATACGTTATTAAAAACGCAATTTAATTTAGACTGGTAATTTTTTGGATTACCTAATTGAAATAATAAATTCGCTTAAATTTTGAACGCGGTAATTTTTTGCAAGTATTACAAAGATTTTCAGTTACCCACAGCGTGCCCACAGCATACGTTAATTGTTTTTGGTGTAACTCACTTGTTTACATATTTGATCTCTAAATCTATCACCAATTTTAATTATGTATACCATTGTCTAGTACCCATAGTACAAGTTTGGGACTAGGTCGATTTGTGTAAGAATGTCCACCAATATTTATTTATTTATTAATTTGATACCGGAAAGTAGCTGAAAAAAGGATTTCAGATTTTCAAAACAATGGATCCACACAATGGGCCATGATGGCCAAAGTACAGAATAGAGTTATGGGGTGGAACGAGATGACAATATGTCTTTCTCCCTTTATCGCATAACTGTGTCCTGTTTGTTGGGCCACTATAGTCCATTGTGTGGATCCGGCATAAGGTAAATGTCCGTGTGCTCTCCATTGCCTCAATACGTTACACTTTCAATCGTATGTTATCCACCACTACCATATCAGGCAAAGGACGTCCACTGCTGGACATAGGCCTCCCTCAATTTCATGGGGGGTAAATGCCATAATCGCCACGCTTGGCATGCGGGTTGGCGATCGCAGTATCTCCACCGCACTTTAGGGATGCTGCTGCCCCACCCCCGGTGGTCTTGGTCTAAGTTTTAGGACGTACCCGGGTCCAGGACATACCCTATCTTATGTTATAAGGGGTGCGATTAACCCTTCGCATGGCAGACGCCATTTTGCACATTAATAGGTATGTGGCAAATTCCCGATGCTGCCAGCAAAAAAATCCTCATCTGGTGGTTTCCTGCGGCGGGATAATGGCTGGGTCCTTTGTTTTGAAGTAAATTTGAGTGTCTAATACTGGTTCTGCACTGCTGTTTTTACCCACAACGGAACGGAGAAGGGATATGCGTTTAGGGTGAGAGGTTTCATCTTCCACAGTTTCATCTTTCTCTGAACTAAGCTTGTAACATGAGCTATTTCTCTTTTCCATTCTTTAAATAGGTAGTGCATATCATCTATAAGTATACTAATATTATAAAGCTGAAGAGTTTGTTTGTTTGAACGCGCTAATCTCAGGAACTACTGGTTCGAATTGAAAAATTATTTTTGTGATGGATAGTCCATTTATCGAGGAAGGCTTTAGGCTATATAATATCACGCTGCGACCAATAGGAGTGAAGACGCGGACGAAGACGCGGGCAACAGCTAGTTGTAAATAAAACGCAATTTTAACGAAATATTAATAATTATGGAAGTTTTTATACTGGAAATTGGATAAGTCTAACTTTGTTTGACGTGGAAAATTATTTTATTTTTACATTCTACAAATTTATTATCTGTATAGAATCTGATAGTGAATTTTGCCGTGATTTAAAAATATACCTATGCGTATAAATGTCATACGAAAAAGCAGAATAATTTCAGTTTTTCCAAATAGCCTATGTGCCCCGCCGAACCCCTGCCAGATGTGTCGAAATGGTGGTCGCCAAAAGTATTCATCTTTTCACCGTCTCGCTGCGGAAATTCGCCATGGAAAGGGTTAATAGGGATAATAGGTAATCTATTATATTGGGCATTAAGGTGTCGAGCATCGGGACTCACCTTATGCGAACAGTGCCAGTAAAGTAAAAACTTGAAATATTACAATTCAGATACTCTGTTATCCTTGTTATGAATACAAGAGAGTTTTTTGTTGGAATGTACACTATCGTCAAAAAGTTTAGGACCAAACACAATATTTAGTTTAATTTTCATAAACTATTACGCAAACTAAACAAGGCAAAAAGATTGCAATGGGCTATTTCTCACAAGGATTGGACTTTTGCAAACTGGTTGAGAGTATTACGGACAGATGAAACAAAATTGAATGGATACTCAGTCAATGTTGATTATTTGCATATTTTGTGTTTGGTCTTAAACTTTCTGACGGTAGTGTAAATAATATAAAATACTCGTAGCTATTGCAACGTTAGTACTTTTTTTTTCAGCACCTTTAATAAGTAAGCCAAACCCAACTAACCTGTCATAGTTTTAGTTTACAATATATATCTTCGATTTTAGTAGTAGCGAGAGTAGCGAGACTAACGAATCAGCTGTCAAGGAAATTGCTTTAGGCGGGACCGGGCTCTTTAACCTTTTGGATGGCAGAGTTTCTCTTCATGTACGCTGATACCTACACACCCACTCATTTATTTACTATAAGAAATTGAATACGGTAATGTGGAGCACGGAGGTGACTTTGACAACATAGGCCATATCATCTAAGATCGTCGAAAGCTGTTATTGCCGCCGTATGCACGTCAACACGCAAAAAAGATTTAGGTGTTCTTGGCATCCAAAGGAATAAGTTAAAGTTAACCCGGCGCTTACGTTTACAGCCCGCCCTCGGAACCACCACCACCACCATATCAGCCCATAGACGTCCACTGCAGGACATAAGCCTCCCCCACTTTCATGGGGGGACTCGGAACGGTCTATTGTAAATTATTTGATGGCCGAAAAAAAAGAAAAACGCTCCTTTTTCAAATGCTGTAAGTTTTTACTTTTAACTTTCTTGAACAAAAACTGTTAATAGCTTCTTTTGCAGGCCAGTGTAGTTCTGACAATGTCACAAGTCTAACTTTGCATGCAGTATATTGATGGTCCGCACAGAGGAAGCATGAACTGCTGAAAAAAAGGTTCATGTCACATTGGGGGCACCCGGGCAGGGAACGTGTTAAAGTACCTGTGCGACTTGTATAACCGGTGTAACATAGCGTGAGGTACTAAATAAATGAAATCATAACATCGAATAAGTATTTATTTAACTAAATAAAAAACCATGAATAAACAGGGAAATACGTAGCGCTTTATTCTTCTATCAAACGAGTATAAAATTAACATCAACTCACCATTGTACAAAAAGAAAATGCAGGAGCGTACTGTCTAGCAAACTCTTCTACCTCAAACAATATAATAGTGTTAACGTACTCGACATAAATCTAAACGTTTAGTTTTAGAGTGTCAGTAGGTTATTACTGATAGTAGATTTAATAGGAGCATGTTTAGAAGGTGACTTGTTTCTTTTCCCTCTGTTCCCTGACGGTGATTTTGGTTGAGGCGACAGCGGAGTCGGCAAAGTCGGAGTCGGCCACGAGAGCGCGGAGGCGCGCCGCGCGCTTCTCGCGCGCTGCGCTGCGCTCTGTCAGCTCGGACATCTCATCCTCCAAGTCGGTGAGGCGCGCACGGCTCGCCTTAGCGCGCTGTGCTGCCGCGCTCTCGTCGTCCTTCAGAGCCGTCCACTTCGTCAGCGAGTTCTCCTCATTCAGTCGGCGTGCGATGCGCTTCTCTGTGCGTTCCTCGTTCTCTTGCAGAGCACGTCTCGCTCCACTGACCTCGGATTGCCCGATTCCAACTGTCTCCAAAATTTTATCCGAGATCCTCATGCGGTTCTCCAGATTTGATACAGAGTTTTCGAAGTCGATGTCCTCAGCAAAGCGAGAATGTTTCTTTCCGGCGCGGATTCGCTTAAGTGATTCTGTAATCTGAAATTAAATAAATTCATTTAACGGCTTGAAGTATATTTTCCTCTATGCTTAATATAGTCAGAGATTAGTAAGTAGGTAACCGTTCAAGATTGTGTTGTAAAGATCCTTAAGATTCCGCTGTAAGCTCGGTTCTCCATACAAACGTAGTTACGCTCTCATTTTAAAACGCCATGCTAGAATAACATGAAACTTTGTATACACAATGGGATCCGGCATACCTAGGTTGGAAATTAGTTTCTGTTGCTTGAAAATATAACGGAGAAAAAATACAGGTTTTCATAGAAGACGTAAAAAACTCAAAAACTCGCTGTATTTTTTTCTATTATAATTTCTAGCAACAGAAACCAATTTCCGACCTAGATATGGCGGCTCCCATTGTGTATACAAATTTCATGTTATTTCAGCAAGGCGTTTTAATATGAGAACGAAACTACGTTTGTATGAAGAATCGAGTTCAGCCGAGCGTACTGGGGACTCTTACGTTCATCAGACGTCGAGCTGGGACGAAACGGTAAAAAACTGCAGCCGAAGCTGCACACATAACAAATCATTTTCAGCAATTGAAGAACGTTATGCAGGACAGAGCTGTGATCGAAGAGCTTTGAGAGAGCTTGGTTTATAGTTAGACCTCATTTCTTGTGTTTAGCTAAACCGTTATGAACCTAACATTTTTTTACATTTATGTTCTAATGGGTATACATACATATTCAATGATTTCCGTACTTTATTTCACATTTTTCTCCGTTTTTAGACACGATTTATCCACTTTAGCCCTGCTTTTTAATTTTTGTTATTTTTTGTAAACTATTACTATATCAGATCATTCAATCCACAAAATAAACCCTAGACTTACTACATATAACTATATTTTTGAAATGGGGAGGTTTAAAATGTTTATCGAACCCTGGACCTGACTAGGTACAGTTCTATAGGAGTGTCGCGTATGGAGATTTTATTGCAAAGATTAGTATTTTACTATTCTTAAAAAAATCTCTATAGATAGTAAATATTTAGATTTGGGTGGATATCCTCTAGCTGCTACATTTTTCAGTTATAACATCATAATTGTATGTGTTAATAAAAAAGTTTTCTTAAGGTACCTATCGAATGGGTAATAAATAAACTCGGCCAAGAGCATGTCGGACTATGCTCAGTGTAGGGTTCCGTAGTTGCCCAATGAAATTAATTAAAAAACTTCAATAATAAGCAAAAGGGAATACCTTTGCAGCGTTTCATACGTATTTTACTAAGAAGGGAAGGCTTTTTACCATAACTTAAAAACAGCTTAACTTATAATATCCGCTATGTTTTTCGTTGAAAGTCTTTATTAAGCTTTACTTTCATGATTTTTTCATATTTTATGGACCTATAGTTCTAAAGTTAGAGGGGCAGGGTAGGGGGGGGGGGGGTTATTTTATTTTCTTTTGGAGTGATTATCTATCTCCATTGCTCTTTGAGTGACTTTGAGCCTTCTTATGAGGCCTATAGTAAGCGACCACGTTTCAGTGCCATATGCCATCACTGGCAACACACACTGGTCAAAGATTTTCGTCTTGAGACACTGTGGAATATTGGACGAAAAGATATGTCGTAGCTTCCCGAACTCTGTCCAGCCGAGTCAGATTCGACGATTAACCCCTTTCTCGAAGTTGGACCTACCTAACTGAACAGTCTGTCCTAGGTATATATAATCGTCTACAACTTCAAGTAAAAGTGTCCGATTGTAACGGGAGTCTGTGCTACGTGCTCGTGCTTTCAAAACGAATGATTAAGCTTATTTCAGAATATCAAATGTACCGATTCTAGACGAATGAATCCCGTAAAAATATTACATGTACAATGATAAAAGCTAGCTATGCAGTTCTTCCGTAAAACGTTGTCCCAACAGAGCGGGTTCTTCATGTAAGTATGATGGCCGAAGGCCGGAAGCAGAGTGGCAAAACATGCAAGGCGGGAGGCCAAGTATTCACACAGAGCGGGCTTCTTATGTAAGGCTGAGGGCCGAAGACCTGAAGCAGGGAGGCCAGACACGCGAGGCCGAAGGTCAAAAATTCAAATTCAAAATTATTTATTTGCTACGAATACCGTTTTTCACTGGATGTTACATAATTATTTGTCTCTAGTATTCAGCCCATCTACAGGCGTGCAAATATTAATAATAATTTTACTTAATTATAACAAATATTATACATTGCAATACACTACTAATAATTTTACTTAATTACAATTAATTACATATTTAGAAAGGTCATTTCACTATATTACATATTTAATTCATATTTGCCGAGAAAATGTCTGACTTCATAGAAGCACTTTTCCAATAGCCATTTGCTCAGTTTGACTTTAAAGGCTTTTCCCTTAAGAGATCTAATGTCCTCGATCTAAGGTCGAACTTCCCAAGAGAGTGGATTCTTCGTGTAAAGTTCGTCGTCGTTCGTCAGTACGGACTAACGGGCCGAAACGGAGTGGCAAGGCATGTAGGAGTTTCTCCTGATGATGGGGATGAACTGGATAATCTTTACTGAGGGAGCATACGAATATAAATAATGTGAACACTTCTAGGATTGTTGCCGAACTGAATTTTATTCAATGACTTCTGTCGTTTATATATTCTTTACAGCCATAGACATGATAATAAATTACAAACTATAAGGGCAGCAACACACTTCATTACAATAAGGCGTTGCACACATGTTCTCCAACATCCTCCACAGCCAAAGGAAAAGTAATACCTTTACTATTTTCGTAGGTACATTTTACGACTGTAAACAGTGACCTCATAAATCTGGAATAATTAATTTAATTTTAATAATGACTAATGAGACCTTTGGAGAGATATGCTGTGAACATGGTAACCGAATATTACATTATTGGTTATTCAAATCATTAAACCTTAATCACATAAATTACTTTATCGCTAATAAGTAATAGTTTAATAATATGCCATATGTATATTATCATTCTTTTCAACTCATATCATATATGACATAGTAATAACAATATGAGAATAAAACTAAAATACAGGTAGGTATTCAAGTTTCCTAAAAATATTCGTATTACATATTTAATGTCACGTAAATAAATATGTAATTAATGTAACATTATAAATATTATTTGATGTAAAGTAATCAAATAATACATATTATGCGTAAAAGTCAAGGAGTGAAACGTTACGGCAGACAGGGAGAGCTCTCAGAATTTATTATCGTCAAACATCGTATCTAGCTGGAAGTTTAATTATTCTACCTGTACGTGTCGTTCTTGTCACCGTAGGCTCTTCCGGTGAGGTCTCTGACCTCTGAGTAGTACTGCTAGGGTTGATAACAATTTTAAACTTCTTACCAATAGGATCGTTTGTGTTTGCTTCCTCCTGTCCCTCCACCTCAGAAGAAGAAAGTTCCAACCTATACAAACGCTGAATTGGCCGAGTCTTAAAACCCACTGACGTTTTTACTTGAGCTGTTCTAATTATGCCATCATTACCAGTGAATGTTTTGACGACTAATCCTAATGGCCACTTGACTGGGCGAGTCTTCGTTGTAAGACTAGCCTCTTTAAATACAGCTCTATGTGCTAAGTAATGTACTTTATTCTCATCCCTTTCTGTTTCAGGCACCTCTTCTATAATACCGGCTTGCATGAGTGGGAACTCACTAAAGACATTATTATAATCTTTGAACTTACCGCTAGATTTTAACTTCTTTGAAGTAATCTCTAGCCTGCGCATGGCGAGCTGCCGGTTGCTCTGAAGAGCGTCGTGGCCAGTCTTCCAAGGAAGATGCACCTCGTACCTGCCCTCCGAGTTGATCAGGATGTTTTCTTCAAAGTTTGACATCACTTCTTCCTCCTTCTGCTGTTTAGACTGCACCTGTGTAGTGTCATTAATGCCTAGCAACTCTAAGTCCCAAAAGTTACTAATACTTTGTGAGCAAAATAAAGATGTCACTACATTGTTGTTGGTTATATTTATTTTACCCTGTAAAGTCCAACCTATTTTCGTCTTAATGGCAGTTAAACCATTTTCTAAATTGATGAATAAGTTGGTTAATAATGCCCCTGAATAGTCGGCTCCTATCAGTAGGCCTATGTCAGAGCTCTCACTATCTGACAATTTTATGTTATGTTTATTTAACAGTCTCATTAAAGACTCATGTGATTCGTTCACTTTGGGAACATTTTTACATACGCACACCTGCTCTAAAGCTGACATATTGTATTTAAATGTGCTATCAAGACTTTCAATAGTAAAATCATACACATTATATTTTTTAAAGATACAGATACTCCTCCAAGCAGTGAGTGGCTCAACTCTTCATTCCCTGCGACTGGTAGTCCAGGTTTCTCTGCTATCTCACTCTTGATATACGATCGCTGTGAACCGCTGTCAAATAAAGCGCGAACTGTTGCCGTTTTCTCTCCTCGACGAATCTTCACAGCAACTGTTTGTAGTAGAGTTGTTGTCTTCAAGCTGTTCTGAGAGAGGTTCTGTAGTGCAAGTTCAGCTTTATTCTTCTCTGGTTCCGTAGATTTAAATGATAGCTTACTTTCAGAAGGTGAATGTACTCCAGTACACATGACAGTTGAGTGTCGTTGCCCACAAACATAGCACTTGACAAATGATTTGCATAATTTCGCATGATGTCCAATCTTCAAGCACAAGGCGCAAGCTCTCTTCTTCTTCAGATGTTCTCTTCTGTCATCTAAAGACATCTTCGCTATCTTGTAGCATTCAAGGCTTTGATGAGTAGCTTTGTCACACCATACACATCTTGCTGATGATTCATTATGTTTGAAGTCCTTGACATTAACAGAAAGACAGGCTGCAGTTGGTCCATATGCTTTCGAACATTCCGGGATGAAATTAGACTTGGCCATTGCCACTCGTTGCTCACTCTCTATTTCTTTCTTGAGAAATTTTAATAAGCAGTTCAACATGTCGTCACTGGTATTGGGTCTTAAACGCTCCCATGCTCTTAATGTTTCAGACGGAAGGGCTGACTCCACCATTGGCAGTAGAAAGGCGGAAAATTTATCATTTGTCACTCCTAGAATTTCTAAAGATCTCAGACTGCTATTGAGCTTGTCGTATAATGTTGTCAATTCCCTTTCAGGGCTATTGTCTAAAATGATGGCAAGGAGTTCTCTAACATATGCTTGTATTAATAAGTCATCTCTTGCATACCTGTTTTTTAGATCCTGGATACAGGCCGTGTAGCTATCGTTTGTCAACGGGAAGCTGTTGACGAAACGTTGTACTTCTGTGTCCGGTTCCATCATTTGATATAAATACTTCATTTTGTCAATATTGTTGATTGTGTTGTCTGTATCTATTTTGTTGAAGGAGCCCCAGAAATTCAACCAGTTCTTGATATTTCCATTAAATTTCTTGAGTTCTAAAATTGGCAGTTTGACATTTCTTTTGTTTTCGCCTTCATTTGTTTTCCTTGCTGACGCTCGGGAAAATTCCCTTTGTTCCAGATATGTTTGTAGAATTGCGAATTTATTTTCGTATTTTCCTGAGCCCTCGATCTCTTCCTCTAGGTCTTTTTCAACCCAGTCAGGTATCTCGAGTATCTGCTGCTTAATTTTCTTGTTCAGCTCCACTAGCTGGACATATTCGTTGCGCAGCAGCTTGAAACAGGCTTTTATCTCGATCTCGCATTCCTTTTCCATGGTTCCTGGAACTTCTTCGCATTCGAGCAATTTCTCTAAGGCGTTCACTTGTTTTGTGAAGTGTCGTCGTATGACGGATCGTTCCTTCTTGAGATTTTCCATCTTCTTATTATTTCATCCGCTTCTTATGTCACGGTCGCCAGATGTAGGAGTTTCTCCTGATGATGGGGATGAACTGGATAATCTTTACTGAGGGAGCATACGAATATAAATAATGTGAACACTTCTAGGATTGTTGCCGAACTGAATTTTATTCAAAGACTTCTGTCGTTTATATATTCTTTACAGCCATAGACATGATAATAAATTACAAACTATAAGGGCAGCAACACACTTCATTAAAATAAGGCGTTGCACACATGTTCTCCAACAAGGCATTCGAGGCCGAAAGCCGAGCATTCACATAGAGCGGGATCCTTATGACATGTAAGGCTGAGATTTGGAGGCCTGTAGCCGTGTTGCCCGCACGCGACAACAGAGCGTCCCAACAGAGCGGGCTCCTTACGTAGGGCCGAAGGCCTGAAACAGAGTGGCAATGCACGCGAGGCCGAACGCCGAGAATCCCAACAGAGCGGGCTACTTATATAGGGCCGAAGGCCTGATACAGAGTGGCAAAGCATGCGAGTCCGAAGGCCGATCATTCACACAGAATGGCAAGGTAGCCAACAGATCGGGGCCCCTCATGTAAGGCTGAGGGCTGAAGACCCGAAGCAGAGCGGCAATGCACGCGAGGCTGATGGCCCAGAGTCACAATCCTTAGACATATAAACAGATAGACAAACAGACACGAATTATTAAAACTTTAAATGTGTTCTGTTTCGATGCCAAGGGCCCTCCAATCCCTCCATTGATTTATCCAATATCTTCAATGTACAGATTTTCGACCCTCTACAGCTTTCAGCTCAAAGTACGAATTTTTCTATGGAAATGTCAGTTTAACTTGTTTGTACCAGATGTCACTGGGCGCTATCTCTATCGCACTTGCATATTGAAGTGACAGAGATGCAGCGGTCGTGTGGTTAGTTCTTACTAAATACACAACGGCGCTACGATCTATGTGGCGTATGTCACTGGTATCTCTATCTCAGTATATATATATATATTGTACTATTTGCATAGATCTAAGGTGCTTCAACTGTCGATTGGGCTGCCCAGCCCAAATGATCTCTTATATTATATAAAACAGTTGTTAGGGTGTGAAGGGTCATTAATTACGTAAAAAATAATACACGACATAATTAAATAGCACACCGACGATACAAAGACTACACTGAAGCAGCTGTTTTTGTATTTATGCATATGAAGACAAACAATTCCAAAGAATCGCAAATTAATTTTGATTTACACGCAATAATAAACCTAATTGCTAAAAGGTTATGCTCAAAAATAGCGTCAACTATCAGAAGGAATTATGATACTTCGGCTTTGTCAGCTTGTTTACAATACATCAAATTCTGCTATGGTTAAGTTAAATTTATTGACACGCCGTTATTGGCTATGTGCACGTCTGAAACGTCAAACGTCAAAGGTCCCGAGACAATGTCAAAACTCAGAGATGTCAAATAATGACACATGAATATTTTATTTACTTTAGTAAACGAGAAAGACCCCGTATTGGAAATTTTACTGAAATAAATAAGAGGATAAATAAATACATACAAACGAAACGAATCGTAGGAAACCGTTAAGAAACCAATAGAAAACGTGAAAGTAAATTTGGCAGTGGTCCCCGGTAAGTTCACATTTCTGCCATGGTGTGCGCTACGATCGCCTAGCTTACCCCCACCACCTGCTTCGCACATAGCCAATACTCCCAATTGGCTGAAGCTGAGCGGTTGAGTTTGCTTAGAATGGCGTATGAGGATTTAAATACCCCGTTTCATAGACCATATTTGCACACCCGATTTCATCCCTTTGTGTGATTATTGGGACAAATAGTATACTATAAGTGAATCCAGATTATATACTGTTAGTATACAAAAAAATCATCTTGATCTGTTCAGCCGTTTTTGCGTGAATGAGTAACAAACATCCAAACATCTAAACTTTCGCATTTATAATATTAGTGGGATAAAAACATTACGTCATAGCTGGAAAATGTACCTGCTCTGAAAAAAATCTTCATACGAGATGCCATGGGCGTTCGATGTTTATCTTATAAGATTATATATCTGTCAAGTTTTTTATTAGATAATGTTAAACACGATAACTGTATAAAGCTAAACCGTTGGCTACATAATCGCAACAATTTTGTTTACAGTTAATCCAAGAATAGATTCTAGTCGAATCAAGGTTAATGGCTGATGTTAGAGTCAATTTCAAGCGTTATAATGAATTAAAACTTAACAAACGACGTAAAAACGAGGGCGTTGCGATTAACGAGTTAATTTTGGCAATCCTGTATTCATACTTGTATTGTAACTGAAAGTTTTTTGAGAAATTCCCCGCATTGATCAAAACTTACAATGTGATGCAATAGTAACACATTACGAATCTCCAAGTTTCCCAACACAAGTTTAGTCGGTACGGACTTCATCTTACTTAAGAATTTGAAACCCTTGTTAGGGGCTCTGATTTGTTTTGAGGGAAGGAACAAGCATTATCAAGAGAACGACCAGACAAACTTCTAAAATTGGTAAAGAACATTTTATCAAACTTGTGATTTTTATACATTAGTCACTAGGTACATTAGGTACAACATTTAACGTATACTTTGAATAATTTGTGTCTTGTGTACGAATATGTATCATCATCAACTTAATTATGACTATTTGACTGTTAATTGATTGAGGGGCTCTTAGATGTGATACCATGTCTGACGGAAAAATGCTTCTACGCGCTACGCTGTGTAGCATTCGCTGGCTTCATACTGCTAGTGCATCGATTAATTAATATATGCTGAAGTGTGTATAAGCGGTATTGAAAATATGAGTAGATAGTGGTGCATGTTTGTGTCAAGTAGTGGACCATCCTAATGAATGAATGGTACCCGGGTTCCGTGTTCGGACCGTCCACCTTGTTTCTAAACTTATTGATTATGTGATTTATGAAAATACAGCTTAAAGCCTGACTGTCATCTGAGCTTTGTTGATAGATGATGTTTCCGTTGGTAACCTTGTTTTATACTCTAAGCTCATATGTACATACATATTCCGTAGACCAGCTATATTAACTTCAATATAAACGCACCCATTTTGATTGCTCCTGTATATTTTTTAAGGATATTCGTCACTATACTCATCAAACTTCCTACTAGTACTGCTGTATTCATTTCTACTTCTATATGAATATTTTGTGTTATTGTGAGGCAAAAAACCGGGCTTATTGTGTGAAAAAACAGTAAACTTACGTAAAAGCTGTTACTGAAAATATGACCTAATTTAAAAACTTATGCCCATAAAGATGCACAGAGATTTGTTCCAGAACCTAAGTCGACTCAGCAATAAAACTATTGTGAATTATTGTGATTTGCATCACAAAGATCATGTGACCCGTGAGTGGTGCTAAAATTGCAACTAACTGGCAACTCGTAAAGAATAAATTAAAAAATAAAAATCTCACGGTTCGGAATAATGCCCTACGATAAATAAATAATCGTAAAGATATCAAGATTTCAACTTTTCACTTCATGACGTAAGCTCCCTGTAGGTATTTTAGGCCGGGTTTTATCAAGATCCGCTAAGCTAAGCCAAATATATAAGATTAATTTGAGTAACTCACGGACATAAGGTCTAACGGATCTCTATAAAATAGAACCTAAATAGTGCCAAGTATATGACTGGCCGTTACCCATACCGACCCCTCATTGTGCGTGGTCCGACTCGCACTTGGTCGCTTTTTTATAGGCTTATACTAAGTAAAGAAAGCTAAGAGTACACTGAAGCGTATAATCCTGACGTGAAATTCTAAATGTAACTATTCGTAATAGGTTATGTCTTTGGCAGAAGAGCCAAACGACGACTCAAGTTTGATGATGGTGAGTTGGTGACTCAAGAAGTTGTATGTAAAGATTCAGACTGTTTGAAGGGTCTCACTGCTTTTAATTAGAAACAAGTGACGCAACTTTGACGCATTTAGGTATTAACAGTAGGTACACATGAGAAATTGAAGTTGTGCCAAATACATATGAAATGATTTTAAATAATCATGCCACCTATCTTCTAAATGGGACAAACTTGACATATTTTCGATGATAAAATTGTGGCAATGTTAATGATGAATGAGCTATAAAAACATGCACAGGTTAGATAGGGGTGCAAGTGTATAGAAAAAGAATGAATATACAGCGCGCGTCATAGTGTTTTACCTAGTCGACCTAGACTAGAAAGACTATTATTGTTTAATCCGCGCGCCTTATTACTTGGATCTTGCCATTTCCGTTTTCTTTGGTCTTGAGTGTATAATATCACTGGAATGTCAAATTCAGATTGTAGATTTCAATATTCTAGCTGTCTGAACTTCATTGACATTGACAACGGTACGGTACGGCGCAGTATATCGCCAATTATAAGGTTCAGTCAAATCGCGGCCTACTAATTGCGATTTGCTAGCAATGCACTGCACTTTTCGCCAGGAACGATTTGTGACCTACTAACAGGTGTCGTGCTAATAATAAAACCACGTGTGCGGGGCCAAAGTACGTAACGATTAGTGGATTTGCTAATTTTAGCTGCATTAAGTATGCTATTATTTCAATACACAGCAAATCGAATGCGGGCGCAAATTCCCAACTGATATTAATAAAATCGTATGAAAAATAATATTGTATATGTCTTTAAGACTGTATCGTGACCCCAAGTGCACATTGAGAAGTTCGAACAAAGTTGCGAGCGAAGCTATACGACTAAATAAGATTGGTATTGTATGTGTACTACTAGGAACTGACCTATGCATTTTAAAACAAATCAAGTATAATATACTCGTAGTACTACACTTATAGTATATAGTAGATTCCCTTTATATTAAAAAATGTATGAAGTTGGGTGTACAGAAGAAACATCAGAGTCGAAAGTCGAGTTACGATGGCGTTACTTTGAGAGACTGAGAAACACCGTCATAAGATGGAGGTGTGAAGTGAATGAAGATATATAGTGACGAAAATTGAGAAAGGTTTGTTAAGATAGTTTGGACATGTAGAGATGGATGAAAGAAGATTGACACAACGAGTGTATGAAGGAAGAGTGGATGGAAAACTTGGATGCGGAACCTTCGGCGAACGTACTCCGACCAAATCGGAGACATTCTGTAGAAAGATTTGGCCAAGAGTACTCTAAATCGGCGCGCATGCATGAAGAGTTATGATGAAAAGATGTATGTTAGGATCGTAGCAAATGGAAATCCTTGATCTCTGCCTACTGGAAGCATGCGTGATTATATGAAGTAAGAAGCAATAATAATATAATAGCAAAATTAATAACTACGTGCAGTGTGGGGCCCACTGCCACTTAATAACTACGTGCAGTGTGGGCCCACTGCCACTTCAGTTTAGTAGCGATTCGGAGGGTAGTACTGGTTACTTCGGATCTGCTGCGGATTGCTTCATTTCTGAAGAAATCACGCAGATAAACTCCCATCATAGGCATGTGGATTGTACGAGTACCTAAACCCTAAAAATTGAAATGTCGATTGTTAAGTGAAAACTCTTTTTCTATTCAACTGGCATCTAACAAAGAAAGGAGTTCTCAACCGGACCGGACTGTTTATATACATTTTTCGCAACCCATCCGTTTATATACAATATTTCGATAAATTTTTCGCAACCCATCATTATTTGTGGACCAATGACGAAAACTTTTTTGCATTTGAAAGCTTGAAAAACCTGGAGCTGTAGGAATTTTCTCGTCTCTGACAGAACTAAGATGGGACGACGGATACAAACATGATTCGACGGAATTCTTCAAATGTGTACTTATTACGCAGTGTATCGGAACTCTGGATCTGGTGAATCGGAACTATGGAAGCATGTTCAAGTTTATTTTATTTTAATCTTTAAGGATATTACTGTCTTGATATCCAGGTTTTTTGGGTTCCGTAGCGTAAATGGCAAAACGGAGCCCTCAGAGTTTAGTCATGTTTGTCCGCCCGGCCGTCAGTACGTCTGAGCCAATTTACTCGGAGGCTATAAGCAATACAATTCTGAAATTTGGTAGGAAAGTGTATTCTAAAAACCGCTATAAAAAGTGATAAGTGAAGTAATATGATGTGAAATTACGAATAAAAATTAAATGAGGGGAGGGGCCATACACGTAGCCGGGGTACGAAAAAAATTTTTAAATGATGCTCATAGGCATGTGTGGTATACATTATTAAGATAGACCTTTAAAAATGATGTCCATGTTTTTATAAAACTTTTCCACTTCAGTCAACCGTTGGTGAAATATTACCTGTCATAGTCAAACAAAAAAAGGATTTTTTTTTTACACAAATCGAACTAGTCCCATAGTAAGCTCAATAAGGCTTGTCTTGTTTTTTGTGTGGGTGTTGTGTTGTGTTACTATGTACCTAACTAGTGCAAAAAAAAAATTGTTGCTTTTGTCCAGCGGCTCCACATGTAAGGTATAAAATGCGAATGTATGTATGATATATTTGATTTTGAAGTAAGTATTATAGTGGTAATTTTATTTTTATTCCCAGTATTAAAATTGTGGGTATCAGAATTCCATTTTCCACAAATGCTAATAAGACGTTAACGTTAATAAGATTGAAGAAAATTTATAATAAAGATTTTTAATTCACTTTGGATAAATAATACGGGATAAAAAAATCTATTCTTGTAGCAGTTTGTTTCTGGGTCAGGGTAGTAAAAGAAGCCTGGTTTTTGCTACTGCCTTAGCGCTACGGAAGGGCAGCCCTTTCGCCTTTGCATTGCAAAACAAAGGCAACCGGTGCCCCTGTGCTCTGCAACCGCAGGCGAGGGTTGCCCCTCCGACGAGGCTATTCCTACTCGTATCCGGCCGGACGGTTTTGCTAAAACAGTCAAAGGTTTGAATAATGCTAAATTAAGAAATAGCTTTAATGAAAGCATTGTACAAGTGTCAAAGCCTACCTACTTGTATTCATAAAATTTGGTAAAGTAACGTTCTTAAAGTAAAATTTGACCAAATAATAAGATAAAATACCACATATAGAAGAAAGTGGAATGAGACGAAAAATATTACGCCGAAAGGCAGTCAATACCTGTGTTGTAAATTTCATAGAACTAGTTCTAGCTCTTTCCTAGATCATCGACGTACATAAATAGACAAGAATCGCTCGCTTAAAGATATGATATATTAATTAATAATTTTAACAGTTCCACTAGATAACGTACATCTACGATTCGTATTCGTCATATTCATAATCTTCTTAAAGGGATAAGCTCGCCTTTGTACTTCTACTTTTTGTTTATTTGTAATTTTATCGTGTTTTATATACAATAAAGCAATACATACATACATACATAATCTCCTTTGCGATAAAAGTTGTTATTGTTTCATTTTTGTTATTTTAGTTTTGAACCCTAGTCACAGAAGGCGCTTCGGTATCTAATTAACTATGAACGTAATTATGGAAAGTTAACGCAAGTTGGCGGCTCCGTTAATGTTCTGACCTGCCCAACCCAGTGCTTATCCGTTGGAAGAAATGGATTTCACGTATTAAACCGGACGTATATAAAAAATTCAATTAATAGGTGCATCGACGCACAGAGTAATAAAAACCAAATTCCACGTTACTAGGCTTGCAGTAGCGGAAAAAACTTTTAATAATACGACTAGTGAGTGCATCCCCAGTATCCCCACATTCGCTTGCTATCTGCATTTACAGTTGAGGTAATTAAATAGTTCATCTGCTAGCTTTGCCTGAAGTTTAAAAGGTTTTTTGTTTATATGCGGTACGAGGTTGGTGGAATGGCTATTACTATTAGCAACGATATTATTATGTGTTTGTTCAATTCAGGAAGTGGCGATGGCGTCGCGCTTCTTCTAGTTACGGTGCAGGTTTGTGTTTATATTTTCTCATAGCGTATATAGTATTGAGTTGCGCCTATGTTGTTTGTCCGGATAAATATTTGTATAACTATGGTCGCCTTATAAAATAATAATTATTTAGGAAACCATGTATATATGTATTCCCAATAGGCTACAGCATGGAACTCTTAAAAAATCGGTCAAGTCCGAGGGTTACGTACAACAATAGTCTACCCGTCCCGACCCCAATAATTCAGGAGAAATTGAACGCCATGGGTACACCACGTACAGCACCATCTATCGGACCCTTATACAAATTAAGTATATAAATATTTATTGATGATAAAAAAATATATAATAATCTAGATAGATATATCAACCAGATCATGCCGTTGTTGTCCCCATGCCGTGCATACCTCCAGCGTGTGGCGTGCGTCACCCACTGCTGCGCCACACCCATGGCAGCGGGGGCTTTGTTCTCGACCAGCAACTTGGTGTAGGTACAGAGCAGAAGCAACCGTGCACTGTGAGAACCTGCACCAGGTGGAAGTCTAGTTCGCCGTGTTTGCGGTCGACCCACCTCTCCAAGTAGGGCAAAATGGCCCAAATACGGAACCCTACACTGAGCATAGCCCGACATGCTCTTGGTCGATTTTTGACCATTTTGGTATGGAATCCTAAAAAGGCGTGGAAAGCTTTCTTACGTCCCGTAAGTTCAAACTCAAATTTCAACGCGCAAGTGACGCCACTTGTGATGTAAGCGTCCATAGGCGACGCTGACCACTTATCATTAGGTGGGCTGTCAGCTTGTTCGCCACTGACGTGGTATAAAAAAACGTTATAAACGGAAGGCAGTCATCATCTATAACAAACAGGTGTTCCCAAACTTTTTTCCTCATAGACCACTTTCAAAAGATAACAGGTTCCGTTAGACCCTCTACACCACATTTCTAGCATATTCCCAAAACCCCGATTTTTTTGGTCACGCCAACGTAGAGGACGTCCGTAGGGGGTCCACTTTGGGAACCCCTAATCTATAATATAAAACATGCCATTTTAAACGTTTTGTGTCAGATGACTAATACTCATAGCAATACTGTGTTTATATGTGTAGTATTATATAATTATCAATTTTACGGTTTAAAAATGTAAACACCAATTTACTTGTTCCTGTTTTCCGTATTTCTATAGGTTCCTTTATTTGGTTATAAGTTATACATGAGACAGGATAGGTAGGTATGATAAAATATTAAATATCAAGAATAATGTACAAAACGCGTGTTAATCCTGCGGAAAATTAAAAAATAAATGAAGAGCACGGTTTACCAGGATTATGAAACGTGCTCAACAGCGAGGAAACATCCGTCAACAGAATTTATTTAGATTAAAATAATGTGATGAATTTGAAACAATGTCGGAAAACACTGGTTAATGGCACTTTGTTCTAATTTTCGATAAGTATTTAATACAGTTAGGTTATGTGCTAATACATGAGTATATGACAATAAGTGTATTTGAATCAAAACAATAACATCGAGGAGTCTCAGGTCTTTGTGCCCCTGCATAATTAATTAATAAAATGTAATAATTTTACTGACAATGTAAAAACGTCATTTGAGAATTACTGTAAGATGAAGCCAATTTTATGTTCGTGTATCAGACTATTGGTATACACACATATGTACATTAGCAAGGTCGATCGGTAAATAAACGCATACGTATGAAGAAGGGCCTAATTGCCTAATTTTCGTTACTGATACGAGGGATGGGAACACAATATGACGAACAAAAGGAGATGTAGGTAAAACTTACGTCCTCAGTAAGATCATCTTCTTCTAGAGCTGAGGAGAGCGGCCTGCCGCGCGGGGCGCGCGCGCCCCTCGAGTCGAACAGCTCATCGCCCGTCGCGTCGACGCCGTCCAGAGCGTTCTTGATGCGGCTTTCGACGTCGGCCCGGATGCGGTCCCGGTCGGCCTGGTCCGGCGCGCCGGGCGTGGCCTTGTGGTCCAGCCGGTCCAGCACGGGCCGGTAGTAGCTCTCCCCTTTGTCGTAGTTGCAGTCGTAGACGCGGGTGCGCCGGGTACGGCCAAGGCGGCTCATTATGACAGTCTTAAACAACAAAACGACTATTCATTTCCATTTACATGAAATACAGTTAAACGGGACCGAAATTCGACATAATCTTGATGATAAGTGATAACTCGGGACATGGAGACCATAAGGCTAAACAGATATGAGGACATAAAGATTTAGAGAACATAGGACTCCACAGTGGGTGGGTATCTGTTTAACTACGAAAATTTAAAACATATTAGTAAACATCGGTATGCTCTCCGCTTGATTTTTGCGAGTACTGTCCGTGATATAGAAAGATACTCGTAAAATACCCACAAGCCAGTTGTGAACATGTTTGGAGTTTGACAACTAACGCGGTTTTGTACACAGCAACAATCAGTTTGTAAATTGCAGCATATCTATCATCCCGATTCTTAAAAACAAACAAAAGGGCAACTGAATGGAATATTGAAGCACTACAAATACACGCTAATATTTACCTTGTGCAGCGGTCACCATGAAATGAATCAATTGCTCTGATGACAAATGAAACTCGATATTGGTTTTAAGTGAACATTTACTTTAATATTTACCACTGAATTGTTGACTGTCAAAGAATTCCAGATATTGCTCTACATGCAATTTTGTTTCCAGAATCAACAGCTTGGAACTCAATATCCATATTTTCAGAAATCACCAATGACGTCAATTCTCCATCTCTTACCAAGCAATGTGCAGTCCGAAACTACAATGGTTACTGATATACGAGTATGGAGTTAAAATGGATTGTCAACGTGTATTTTCATAGTATTTCTTTGTCAACGTGTTTCGAAGTAATGCTGTATGCACCATATATCTATGTAGATATTAAGGAAATGTTTGCTAACTCAATTCAAAATGATTTTGTTTGTGGGAAAAAACAAAACGAACCGCATAAGTCACGGTATCTAAGGTTTTTGTAAAAATATCCAAAGTTGACATAAAGAGAACGATAGGCGATAAGATTCCTCCAGGGTCATATGAATGCGTAATTTATTAAATATTAAATTTATCTATCTAAAGTGACATTATTCTCCGCAGCTAAACTGGATAGTGATGGCATTAGTTTATTAATTGAAATGTTTTAAGTTTAAATACCAGCCATAACTTCAAGTAATATACAAGCCTCACCAACGGAACATCAACAGGCTTGTTTGCTTATTTTTCAAACACAATCACTGTTCATCTGGCTTTGTTTCTAAAGCATCGTGGTAAATAAACAGTGAAAGTATAAGCGCTAAAGTTCAAGACTACCGTGGGCGCAAACGAGTAATCTTCTAATTACGGACCGGATTGAAGAATAAACTGAATCTGTTCAGGAGTAGTGCGCGCTTTTCATATTGACTTGACGTAATCCTACACAATTAACTTACGATAAATCCATATCTTGGCATGAAGCCGTCGGAAAGTCATTGAAAATATTCAGCGTCAATGAAATTTTTTTAAGCTCGCCAGTATTTACTACAAGTGCAGAGTGAACCACAGCCGTCAACTATGTATTTATGAAATAATAACCGGAGTGGTATTCCGTTCGAGTCGTGTTCGAATTTACGAGATCGATCACTCTCTCTGATGAATGATCTCCTCTAACCGGCGGTGCGAACAGTGGAACATTTTCAAAATAGATTTCGCAAACATTTGATACGGGTATATTTTTAGTAACGAAAACCCGGTTTTTGTCTGTCCGACACGAGGTATTGTGATATGCACTCAGTGAATGTTGAGCGGCGCAACTAAAAATAACTCTTAACTCTGAAGCGCATATGGTAAACATATGGATGACTTTGGTCTAGATGTGATTGTATTTTATTTAACATAGTTTACGTAAACACAACAGAACACCAAATAACGAAAAAAAAAATCGCTGTGCATTGAATGATTGATGGTAAACGTTCATGAGCACTTTCGCCAAAGAAAGCATGCACTAATGGAAAAAGTACGTTTACACTTGATAAGAAAAATAATAAGAAAAAGTGAACTGACCTGGAGCGTGTTAAGGCGGCGAGCAGGCAAGCAGGACTGGGCGCTGACGACGGTTTCGGCGCGTGCGAGGTGTGGGTGTGACTATGTTTAACTGTGAGCCACGCTAAAATATACGCGATGACTTTTGCTTACAATGATTTCCTAGCCGGAAAAGAATAGAGATATATACCCGAGCACGGATTTTGTGGAGCAAATATTTCAGTGTGTCAATTAGATGTGACATTTGAAAGATCGCCAAATATTGATGCGGTCGTTGCCGATATTAAATTAACATTTCTGGTTGCTTTATTTTTTTTACATAGTGATATATTACTGGTATTTTCCAATAGCAACAAACCTGTGTTGACTGAGATAAGGACTGGTAATATTTAAGACCATTCACATAAAGAAATCGTAATTTTTCAGGTTACTTATAAAGTTTTATCGTCGAATGTACCTTTTATTCTACATGGAGGCACAATTCAAGGTTGAATAATATTCCTGTGCTACCTTACGGCTTGCTGCACTCTGCATACATACACACATACACACACATTGGCAATGGCGAGAGGGAACATCGCAGACCTAGATGGTTACATGCTGAATGAAAATTTAAGAAGATTTTAAAGAACCCAATTACCCACTCGCTGCATGGCAAGATAAATACCCTCTGAAATGAAATTATAAATTAAAGTACTCACTGTGTTCTCTTTGCATCATTATCTAGCTCGTTGCCAAATTTCAACATTTTAGGTCTCCTAAATCAACATTTTAGGTCAAACAAGTCGATGAGTGAGCAAGTAAGTCAGCCAGTCAGTGTATAAATAGTGATTTTCGAACTTGAGTATCTCGAAAACGGTAAGAGATTTTTAATTGAAGTCAAGGATTCGGTAATTAGAAGATGATCTTACGAGACTCGCAAAATCGCCAGTGTACAAACAGATTCAAACAGATTTTAAGTTATTGGTTGGTCAAAAGAGGTCTGAAATGGTTCGTGTAACGCACGGCCGGTGTGTTATGTATTTTTTGCTTTGAGTACGGTGTGACATACACAGTGACAAGCACCGAGGTGATTAAAATGTTCTGGTTGTACCAATGCTCGAACGGTCATAATCATCATCATCATCATCAGTCAGTCTTCATTTGTTCTCTCTAGAATGATAAAACGTACTATTTTTCTTTTTTGACGAAATTGTAACAATAACTCACCAAAGAAGACAAAAATGCCGACATTATTTTAGCATTTTCAAGAAACTTTCTGCTAAGGCTGTGCTTGCTTTTTTGCGTCTAGATAGAGCCTGCCGGGTCTCATAACTTCCGAAGTTTCAATGGATTGTTTAGCATTAGAACTCAAATCAAATGCAGCCAGAATATTACCGAGATAAGTTACCCTGCTTCCTTCGCGTCAGCGAACTGAATGTTAAACTTTGCCTTCACATACGTGAAGGCAAACCCTAAGGAGGTATTGTAGGTACTAAAATTCACTTGTTGTAACATGTACATTCAACTATAAATATATCGATACATCCAAAGTTACAAAAATATGTATCCATGACCTTAATGATAAGTTAATAATTTTAAAGAAAAAAAAAACTGACTTCAATGGGGGAGGCCGGTGAAAAATAATTATACTTATGGTGCACTTTAGATTCCATACAATGAAATAAAAATGGCTATAAGTATGTTTATAATGGTAGAGGACTAAGTACCCTCAATTCCTCATGTAATCCTCCATCAGAACTCAAGTCTGACAAAAATGTGTCTTTAAAACCTAGCTTGCTTGAAAAATATAACGAAGCGAACAATTCGCCAAACTTGAACTATGCGTCGTTGAAGAGTTCCATCAAATGTTACTTATTTAAATGTAAATGCTTGATTTGTTTATGAAAATACTAAAATCACTATATGTATCCCTTTTACATTTGAGGAGTTCCCTCGATTAATCATGGATCCCATCATCAGAACTCGAGCTTGACAAATCATTGTCTTGAAAATCTAACTTGCTTAACCAACACAGCAAAGAGGACAATTCACCAAACGTGAACTCTGCGTCGTTGAAGAGTTCCGTTCCGATCATCTCAGCCGTTCCACTTTATCAAATGTCACTTTTTTAATGAAAATGCTTGATGAGTTCATGAAAATACTAAAATCACTATATGTATGCCTTTCACATTTGAGGAGATCCCTCGATTCCTCATGGATCCCATCATCAAAACTCGAGCATGACAAAAATTAACCGTGAAAATGGAACTTGCTTAACAAACACAGCTAGGAGGACAAATCGCCAAACGTGAACTTTTCGTCGTTGAAGAGTTCTGTTCTGATCATCATTAGGAGTTCCACTTCATCAAAAGTCACATTTTTGTATGAATATGCCTGATTTGTTGATAAAAACAAAAACATCACTATATGTTTGCCTTTAAAGATTTGAGGAGTTCCTTCGATTCCTCATGGATCCCATCATCAGAACTGCGTTTTGACAAAAACGAGACAAACTTGGATATATATATATATATACTTACAAACAAAAAAAGAATTTTCAAAATCGGTTCAGAAATGACGGAGTTCTGGAGTAACAAACATTAAAAAAAATACATACGAATTGATAACCTCCTCTTTTCAAATTTTGAAGTCGGTTAATAAAGACAGGGATATATATATTTTTGTAACTTTGGGTGGATCGATGTCTTTGTAGTCGACTGTAAACTGTTTGTGTCTTTGTATGTACGTTCAGTATCACTAAAGGAAAAAATCTGCCTGTGAAAGACGGACAGACACCGAGTGAATTTACAATTTTGATACGAGACACTAAAAAGGAACCCTTACCACGTTGTCCGATTATCTGTTAAGATCATATTTCCCGAGCAAGTGTGAGATTAATTTCAAATACTCAAGTCTACAGTTCCTTGGAGCTGATATTTGTTTATTTATGTAGGTCAATCAATCATTTGAACCACTCTGTTGATGGTTTTTCAGCCAAAACCTATAAAGAGTTCCTATTGATTATGGTATGGTATTGGTTTGGCAATAATAAAAATTGCCTACAAGTTAAACACGTAACATGCATTTGTAAATATATCACATGAAAATATTATTTGAATGTAATTAGCGTAACCCAGGGATACCCAGGCGCCGGTGAAGACTTCGTGGCAAGAGCTCACGTTTCAGTAGAACATGCCCCAAAATTTAGTTTACTTAACTACACATCACGCAAGTACAGCACGAAACCCTTGTGCGCGACTCGCATTTGGGTATATTTTTATGTTTTTTAACGTTAAGTTAACGTTACTTACACCTACCTACTTAATTTAAAGTCATGGTTCTGGAAAGAATGCATTGTATACAATGTACGGCCGCGCTCTGTTATTTGAGGCCAATTTAACAAAATGTCTCTTAATTTCAATACAGTTTAAATGTTAAGAGGGTCCCAAATTAAAGTCCTTGACTACGTACGTACAGTCAGGCACAGCCATAGAACAAATTAGAAGTATATTTTTGAGTTGCCTTTTACCAGAATCTGTTTTTAGTTGGTTACTTACACAGGTTCCAACACCCAGTAGGCTAAAATTTACGAGGATAAAATAGGCCCGAGCCTTTTGAAGCAAGCCCCCCTCAAAACATACTTAGTACCAATCGAAACTGTAAATTATTCGATTCGAGTCAAGAGATCCCAAGTAAAACTGAAGAACAGGTAGCGAACGAGTAATCGATTGTGCTTCCTGTCGACTCCTCATTAGACAGAGCGGAGCAGGCTATTAGACATTTATTAAAGTATTAGCTGGCCGCCCCACCCCATCCACTTATTAAAGAGAAACCAGGAGCCGCGGTACAAAATATAGCCTATGTCCATCATGCAGGTCCAATCTACTAGTGAAATATTTTTTTGGATGGGATGATAATTGATAAGTTTTGGATGTTACCCTTAATTACGTATATAATGCTGAAACAAGTATAGATGGGATAGCTGCTGACTTTGATTGGCCCTGATGGTAAGGCAATTAGCAAATAACTAGCATACTAGTGCAAAGGCAGTTAAACTTGTTTAAAAATAGACTCGTTTGTCTCGCTAAACGCGGATGCCTAACGGGGTCATTATTAGTATAGATACACTGATACACTCAATAAATGTTAATGTTGCTACTCCCGTACCTACGCAAAAAACTTATAGAATTGCAAATACGGAGACAGATAATTTTTTGGGCCCATAAATTATTGTATTTCCAATATCACTAAAATCATTCTAGTTGATTTCGAGGCGCCATTTACAAACAAAACAAATACGTATATTAATAGAAATACGAATGTTATTCGTTTAATAATACAACAGGAACAGGCTAAAGGGCTAAAGATTTTGCAAAAAGGTAGGTACAAACTTTTCCTTACATCTACCATGGATTCTATTTATTCCAAAAAAATATGATAGTTTTGAATGATTTACATCTGTGTGTCAATTTTGACAACGAAGATGACTTTTGTCGGCTAAACGGAAGATTTATCCAAACTAAAATATTATTCGACGATATACACTGTATCTGTACAGGAATCTAGAGCTTACCTAGTTGGTAGTAGTTTACCAGGTAGTCTCAAGAAGAAGCAGAGATGGGGTGTATGCTGCGAAGCGACCCCATGACGCAGGTTGATATGTTCCTGACTCCTGAATCTGCCTTTATGGTATTGTCGCGGCTCGGCGAAATCGGGTGCGCGCAATTTCGCGATGTAAGTACTTAAGGAAACAGCAGTATATCGTGTACCTACCGGAAACAGTAGTATGGTATTGAGTTCCTAATTTAATGTAACTGTATTTTTTAAAAGCAGATCTTTAAATTTCTGTCTTTATAGAATTTTCATCTCATCGACTTAGGTATAATAGCTTTAGCTTGCTTGACAGCTAGAGGTCCAACAACCCGCTGTTAACATAATTGCAATATAAGCTATGATAGGTATTTGATCGTGTTGTTGAACCGAACAGAATTGTATAAAATTCGTATGAGAATAAAGAATCTTTAATCCGAACAATGAAAAGTGTGTTTAAAAGTATACATTTCAAATAGTAAATACACTCAAGAGTAAATAAAATGGGTACACTCTGTATTGAATTTCCGTACAAAATGCACCCATGTTTTTGCTCTTGAGTGTAGTTAACCTCATGTATATGAATGAAAGCGTTTTTTACTCTAGATAGATTTGCGCTTGACCACAAACCACCTGATCAGGTTGAATGTTGCAGTTGAACGAAGAGCTCAATTCGTTTCAACGCACATACGTGCTTGAAGTGTGTCGCTGCTCCGATATGGAGAGGAAGCTTCGTTACATCGGCGAAAAGATGAGCGAAGATGAGATCTACATACCGAAGCTGATCGGTGAACCTGCAGCCTTAGAACTTCATGAAATGAACTCTTACGAGGTTACAAGTAATTTAAAGCCTTATTTGCACACGTACGATACTCGTATGCGAGTTTCGCTACATTGCGCGGTTTGACAGATCGATTGAACTCATTATACCACGGTAACCCGCAATGTAATGAATTAGCGTGCGAGTCTCGTATGTGTGTACCGAGGCCTTACTGTATTTAAACCAGATTTGAGTGTACTGGAGTAAACACTTAATCCTTAGTTTAACGTCAAATTTTTGCTAAATAGGTAACCTGTTTAAGTTCCATTAGTTCCGAATACTTTCCAGGAAAAATGACTTAACTGGTAGATAAAGTGCCAATTTAAGACATACAAGATACAAGTAACATTTTGACATTTGTGATATGGTGTTAGAATAACCGGAATAGTAGGTAGTTGTAATAAGCAGTTCCCAAAATTAAATAGTATCTTGACTCTTGTGACTAACGGCGGTTCTACGAAGGTTTGTAAAGAACATACTTCTAATGACCCGCTTTTGGAAAACTCTTCATTCGCAATTACAGTCCCCATCGTACATTGTGCCATGCAATGGCATAGTCGAATTCATAAATATATGTACATTCCCAAAGGTTCAAAACTATTTGAGCAACCTTATGCCCTTAATAACAAAGTCGGGTGTACATAATTGTGATCACTTTCTCCGTATCCATATTTTCGAACCCTACTTGACAGCACCTTATTGCGATGTTTGTTGTGGCTAGCCTAACGAGCGCCTTGAATACTTTCTTTGCAGAATACTATTGAAAAATGGGAAAGACTCATTGTGGAGATGTCTGCAAATCTGATAAATTTGCGTAAATCTTACATGGAGATGACGGAGTTTAGTTACGTGCTGACTCATATCGGAATGATGCTTGGCAATGCGGATTTGCGGCTAGCGTCCGGCCTTGTTGCGGTCAAGCAAGCGGCGTAATTACAATGTTCATTTCTACTCTAAAGTTCTTATTTATTACTTACAGATTTAAATGAACACATGTAGTGAATAATGCTTTACCTTCGGCTAAACTCGGAATGCGAGTAGGCCCGAACATCTGTCATGTCAAATGCCAAAATATTAGCAGATTTCATTCTAACATCTGATATTGATTAATAAATCTAGACACGCGGCAGCGTGTTCAGCCAAGTTCACCCCAGGAACTGGCGGACAGCAGCCAGTTTCACATTAACAGACATGACCTTTACAATCATTTCATACGATAATTGATAACCACTTTGGGGCTGGTCGTCTTACGAGTTTAGGCGATGTTCACTAAATCTGTAGTAATATATCATATCATAACGCTATTATGACTATGTAGGCGATGGTCATTAAATATTTAATGACCATCGAATAAACCATAAGGGTTTTTTTTTAATTCAACGACGGTGGCAACAAGCTTACTGCCAGACATGGGCATAAATCGATTGATTATCGAATAAACTATCAATCGTCACAAGCTTCATCATGATTAAATTAGAAGACGTTATCTTCGAATAACGATTTAATTAATCGTCATTTAAATCGACAAAATTTCACGATTATATATACGTATGGATTAAAAATTGGAAGACATTCATATTTGCACATAAAAAATGAAGATGTCTTGAATAAAATAGGCACTTTCCTCACTTTACACAGCACTAGAGATTGCAAAAGTCAACCCGGTAATCCATGTGTAGTATTGCTATACATCCCTTAAATTTTTTGCCTTACGTTTACATAACTTAAGACTTATGTAGACTTACGAAAAATAGTTATTTGTTCAACAAGAGAGCAAAGTAGATTTTTGCTGCGAGTGTTGATGTTGAGTCCTGAGCAAGCGAGAGATTCTATAATTGAATCACGAGCGTAGCGAGTGATTCAAAATTAGAATCTTGAGCGTAGCGAGGGACTCAAAGACACGAGATGCAAATATCTTTGCTCTCGTGTGATACATACAACTTTTCACCTCAGCGGCAAGTACATATAACGCAAAGGAATAGAGATAGAGAGAATGAAGTTACTTAAACTAACCTACGATGAAAAATTAAAAAGTAAGTTTGTTTCACGCTCGCAGCAAAATTGCATTTTGCTTACTGGTTTCAAGCAGCAAAACCGCCTTTTTGGAGCCGCTGAGGTGTAAAGATTATTAATCGGAAGGCTTACGACTAAGATGAATTAATCGTCATTTTTAGTAGTTGCTCGCGATTAGGTTGGACACTTGGGACTCCAGAAAGTAACAACTAACAAACGCGTTGCCGATCCTTTATTGGGCTTGAAGATTCGTTATGTTGACAGCTGAAGACATGCAGCTCCCTCAATTTAAACTCAGAGCATCTTTGCGCGCGCTTAGGATTAAAACATATAGCAGCAAAGACTTATCTATACTATATATTATAAAGCTGAAGAGTTTGTTTGTTTGTTTGTTTGTTTGTTTGTTTGTTTGTTTGTTTGTTTGTTTGTTTGTTTGTTTGTTTGTTTGTTTGTTTGTTTGTTTATATGTTTGTTTGTTTGTTTGTTTGTTCGTTCGTTTGTTCGTTCGTTCGTTCGTTCGTTCGTTCGTTTGTTCGTTTGTTCGTTCGTTCGTTCGTTCGTTGGCACTAATCTTAGGAACTTCTGGCTCGAATTGAAAAAAATCTTTGTGTGTTGGATAGTCCATTAATCGAGGAAGGTTTTAGGCTATGTAACATCACCCTGCGACCAATAGGAGCGAAGACGCGGACGAACTCGCGGGCAACAGCTAGTTTAATATAAAATTGAAGATTTGTTGCTCCCAAAAACACAATATGAATCCGACATAGATTTGAGTTAATTAAAAGAGTTAGTTAAAAGTGATAATTCTTTATCACTTACACAAACTTCAATGTCTGAGATATACACTCTAATTAAATTTTAGCAAAGGTGGCAAAGCAGCAAGATCGGTTGCTGCCGCATCTCAGGAGAGCGGGGCGCGGCTCACGGTGATCACCGGGCTGGTGCAGCGCAAGCGCTCTTACATCTTCCAGCTCATGATCTGGCGCATGGCTCGCGGCAATGCCTTTTACAAGCAGACGGAGCAAGATGAGATATTCAAGGATCCTTTAACTGTTAGTGTTGAACAATTAATTACCTACCCGTAATCCATCGCGTAGTTTTTTTGCCTTTAAAATGGGTAATTTCCGGTCTCGCTTTGTTCGTGTTGAACAAATAAACCATTTGTATTGTATCGTATTATCTATATAAGTATGTATGTATATCGTCGTCATCCCTTAGTACAAACTTTGCTTAACTTTGCTAATATTTAAAAAATATGCTAAATTGGTCGTCAATAATAGGATATTGTTTCTTTTTTAGAATTCGGACGTCCGCAAAGTAGCTTTCTTGCTAGTTGTCCAAGGAGATGAGCTCGGCGTTCGGGTGAAAAAAGTGTGCGAAGGCTTTCGCTGTGACCTTTACCCACTACCGCCATCTCCAGGCGAAAGGATGACTACCCTAAGCAATCTTACTATAAGGATCGATGATCTGTCCTTGGTAACGTAGCTTTTGCATTCTTTATTTGCAGTAATTTTTTAAGTGTCATGGAATACTTTTCCGTTTGATATTTGTATATTTATTTAGATTTGATGGAGTGATTATAAATTAAAGGCCTACGTAAGTACGTATACTGGTTAACACAGATGGTTCGTGAGAGGCGCGGGTGGGAAACGGGGCAGCTACCTGCCGCCCGTTCCTTGTCTGCTACTCTTTCACAAGTCTCCCTTTTTACGCCACGCGCCGCGCAGGGACCGTTTGAGTTAAACGCTAAGCCTTAAGTCTTCTATGGCGGTCTAAGTTAGACCATACATACACAAAAAAAGCATTTTGGCTAGACCTGTCCAGATTTTTTACCAAAAAATCAGCCGTAATGTACCTTCCTTCTTTGGTATGGACTGCATATAGAGTATGAAATCTATATATATAAATGCGTATGTGCTGACTGACTCATTCACTCACACATCAATGCAAAGCCCTAACTACTAGGGCTAGAGAGTTGAAATTTTCACTGTAATTCAGGTTAATAGCGGAGACAACCAATAAGAAGGAGTTTTTCAGAAATTCAACTCCTAAGGGGGTGAAATGGGGGTTGAAAGTTAGTATGTGGAAAGAGTAAAATTTTAGGTGAGAGACTTGAAACTTTGTGTATGGACTCCTTATTATAATACAAGAAAAGTAATTTTAGCGTTTTAGAAAAATCTACCCCTAAGTGGGTTAAATAGGGGTGAAAGTTTGTATGGGGATGGAGTACAATTTTAGGTGAGAGATTTGAAACATTGTGTATAGACTCCTTATTACAATACAATAAAAGTAATTTAAGGGTTTTGGAAAAAATCCTTACTACAATACAAGAAAAGTAACTTTAGGGTTTTGGAAAAATCCACCGCAAACCTGGTTTGATAGGAGCGCAAATTCCTGTCTGACTGACTTTATCAACGCCCAGCCCTAACCGTTTGACCTGGAAAGCTGAATTTTTCACAGTAGGCTGTTTATATGATGTAAGTAACCACTAAGGAGGGATTTTCATAAATTCAACTCCTAAGGGGGTAAATTTGGGGTTGAAATTTTGTATAGATCGTGTGATTTTTTAAGTAAAAGTATAAGATTTTGTACAAAGACGCTTCATCTTTAGATACGGATATCTTTAGATATGGAAAGTACTTTCGCGGTATTTCGAAATTCACCCCCTAAATGCGTAAAATTGGGGTTGAAAGTGTGAATGGAAAACTAATATCAGCGTTTTTGGAAATTCATCCTCTAAGGGGGTTAAGTAGGGGTTCAAATTTTGTATGGAGGTCGTGAGATTTTTAAAGTAAAAACATCGGGTCTTCGTACCCTTTATCTAAAGATATGAAAAGTACTTTCACGGGATTTCGAAATTCACCCTCTAAAGGGGTAAATATTTGCGTTTAAAGTTTGTAAAACATGTAATTATTTGTATAAGCAGAATTTTAGGTACTCACATACACATTTCCCATGTAGAGGTTAAAAAAATTATTTCATTGCAGTGTATTTGGAAATTCGTCCTATAAGGGGGGTTAAATAGAGCTTAAAATTTTCTATGGAGAATGTATTATTTTTAAAGTACTTATCCGTATCAAAAGACATGAAAAATAATTTTATGGAATTTTGAAGTTGTATAAGGAAGTGCTGCATTGTATAAGGAAGTGCTACAATAAAAAATAATTCTACTCGTACCTATAGCTGTAAATTTCTACATAATAACTCCGATTTCTTTCGCATTACCATAATGGATGTGTGCGCGTTTGTGAGTTGTGTTTAGTTGTTAAATTGGTATGTCCTTTTAAACAACAACAACATAGGCTACAATATATGGTTCTGCGCGTGCGAAGCCGCGGGGAAAACCTAGTACATAGTTAAGGCTAGATTATGATGTGTCCTTATTTCATTGACTAGTCAACTCTAGTGCTCTCTCGGTTGTTCCCTCAGGTAAAGCTAATAAAAATGTTATATATTTTAACAGGTTATGAAAGAAACCAGATTACAACGTTGCAAAGTAATGCGAAATATAGCTAAAACCTGGGCAACATATATGTTGGAAGTTAAAAAGGCGAAAGCGATCTACTACGTTATGAATCAATTTAGTCTGGACATCACAAAGAAATGTTTAATTGGACGATGTTGGATTCCAACCGCGGATTTGGACCAAGTACAGAACATATTGGATAAAGTTTCTGTAAGTATTTTACATCAGTTTAGGGAGCATTTTTTGTGTTTGGAGATCCCTCCATTATAATCGCATAGTCGCCGGAGTCTACTGAAGGGACACTCCGTGATACTGCAACCTGACCACAAATTTCATGTCCCACCTCGTAATATAAGCTGTCCGAATTGCAGAATTATTCACATATCGCTACGACCCACTCGCAGCACTCGCAGTGCACGTAGACTCGTTGCAGTGGCGTGCCGCCGTCCGCCTTCCTTCTGTGCTACGTATTTGACCGCAAATTGGGTTGGTCTCGGATGGTCCTGAACGCAATTTGCCTAGTTGGAGTTTTGCCTGAAACGCAAAATGACTACCGTGTAATACGGCTTAAACTGAAAGTGACTAAAACGCGTAACACCCTGTACACAAAATGGCAAAGACGCATTTTGCCTACTTTTGTGTTTTGTTTTTGCATGTACAATCGCATAGAATTTATTCTCGACTTATCATCACAGTCAGTCTGAAGTTTTGTTTCTGTTTCGTGCCATTGGTTGCGGATATCCAGGGAGTCTAATCAGGTTAGCCAGAGAACATGCACTTATCCTTTTCTATCATCAGGTATTATTCTCTAAGAAATGGATGTAGGAATAATGTCAAACTACCTTGCTAGCCTCAGCTTTCGGTAGCCTGAATCTCTACTGCGGTAGCAATTCGAAAATATTTTTTCTCAAACATGCTATGAAATACTTCTGATAAGGGCCTTAAAATCAGCTGCGAAGTATGACGTTGCAAATGTATTTATGTAATATCTGTTCAGACACATTACTCACACATATACCAGGAGTCTTAACTAAGTTTTTTACCTGTACTTACTTTCATTCCCATCGTACCTTAATGTCCCCCCTGCCTGCCTTAATGGCCCTCCTATAATGTTATGATTGTCTGGTATTTTTACCTTTTATTGTTTTATTACTCATCAATATTATTCGCATTATCCTATTAACACTTAATTTCTTGAATGCATGCTACTGTTATACTAAGTCCTAACAAAATAGTCCGTGCAAAGCCGGGGCGGCGGGTTGCTAGTTTACGTGTAGAGAAAAAAACTTTTGCAGTTACCTGTCCGGGCATTTTGCGTTTAAGTCGTTATACTATGTAGGCAATATACTGACTAGTCAATTTGCATTTTAGTCACCTTCAGTTTAAGACGTATTACGCTGTAGTCATTTTGCGTTTCAGGCATAACTCCAACTAGGCAAATTGCGTTCAGGACCGTCTGAGACCAACCCCGCAAATTGAAGTTGGTTGTTATATTTAAAACGATGGAATTTTATATGTATCAATATTTTCTAGTAATATTACATTACAGGCCAAGTATAGACCGGGTAGGGATACGCAGCCTGCAGCCCAACGTTTCTCGCCGAGAGATATTTCTCAAACATATGCAATGAAATAAAAAAATACACCACTCAAAAAACAAATTTAACAGTTGCCATGTTTGACATTTAAATTAAAAAGGTTTACTTCGATTTTGGATGAAATTACTTTACAGTTCTCCCGAGTTGTTCCGCCTGCAACGTGGTACTTTGAAATCTGTTATGATGATGCACGTCGTAATGAAGAAATTTCATTGCATGTTTAAGAAAATATATTATGTATATTATTAAAAACATTATCGCCAAATATCAAGTTGAAATACTAATGGGAAGTAAAAAATTTGTAAATAACAAAATTTTGTGAAAAAATTCCGTTGTAGTTGCCTAATGACTTACTTTAAAAAAAATCAATAACAAGCTAAAGGGAATAAATACCTTTACAGCATTTCATACGTCTTTTACTGAGACGGAAAGACTTTTTACGATACGACGAACAGCTCAACTGATCATGTCCGCTATAGTTTTCGTTGAAAGTCTTTAATAAGCTTTAATTACGTGATTTTTTCATATTTTTTGGACCCATAGTTTCTAAAGTTAGAGGGGGGATACATATTTATTTCCTTTTAGAGTGAACATTTCCGAAAATATTTACTTAATCAATTTTTTTTTGATAATGACTTCTATAAATTTATTTATGTACAATGAAACTATATACAAGAATACTTAACCAAAATAATATAATTAAAATTAAAACTAACTTAAATCAAAAACAGGCCCTTGAGGCATTGTACCGAGGATGCTGGCGGCATTTCCTCGTTGTATCGCAATGCTGATACGTTGAGTGAGGAAGCCGCCAGCTCTTCGGTCACACGTTACGTCAATCAGACGCTTCGCAATTTCGGAAAATTACTTGCGCGCGCTGGGACCCCATGGACCTAGAGTTTCGACGCCAAAAGGTACAAAAAAGGTACAATTCTGGAGTTTGTTCACCCTAAATGAGGTATAAATTATGTTGTATATTATGATTGCAGCAAAAGCTGGAATCGGCTGTGCCGTGTTTTATGTCAAAGCTCGAGACTTTGGAGACGCCCCCGACTTTCCATCGTACCAATCGATTCACACATGGCTTTCAAGCACTTATTAGCGCTTACGGCGATTCTACGTACCGGGAATTAAATCCAGGTACACTAAGTTTAAAATAAATTAGATTATATTATATTGATACCCTAGTTCACACTGTACTTATAGTGGGGGAGAATGTGGCTTATCATATCATAATACACCATATTTTCCTCCATTATTAGTAGAGTGTGTAGTACATATTTAAGATGTGTCCTAGTAACAATATTTTTTCTCGTAATATCGTTCGTACTGAACTATCTTGGGTATCGATATCTCCTATTACGTTATTACGTACGGTTCTTTACCTACTCAATTATGTATATTTAGAGAGAACTCTGCTGTTATCATTAAATTAGTTTCTACTAAAAGCGTGATATGCATGGTGACGTCAGACGTACAGTCAGCATCAAAAGTATGTAGTAATGAAGGGGTCAAAAGTTCTTATTCCCTAGTAATAAAGACTTTTAAACTTTTCAAATGCGTAGCTACTTTTGATGCTGACTGTACGTCTGACGTCACCATGCATATCACGCTTTTATATGCACAGAGTGCCGAAAAAAATATTGCTAGTTTACGCCTTTGCGCCTTGACTTTTAATAAGATAATAAGATACAGAGGACGAAATTAGTTGGAATCGTATTGGTTAGTGCTTTCTTTTAAACCCACTAGCTTGGATGTGTGAGCGTTCAGTGATAGCGAGAGCACAAATCAAAATCAGAACATTTTAATCTTTGTAGTTCCTGTAATAAATTTTGATTTAACCAGTACTAGGTATACTCTACTGACAAAAAGAGACTGGTTGAAAGATTCGCTGAACAGAGCAACCGAACGGTTCTGAATTTTTTGAGACCGACTGGCTGTGTTTCCGGCATAGTCGTCGGTTTATAACCAGCTCGGAGCTATGAATATTAAACCGCCGGTTCGCAACCAAAAGGGACTATAAAATCTGTCATTACTCATAGAACCATCCGATCCGGTGCCGAGCGAGCGGTTACATGTGCGACAACCTTAAAACGATGCTGAGATACGACTTTTACTTTAAGTACACTACCGTCAAAAAGTTTAGGACCAAACACAATTTTTAGTTTAATTCATAGATTATTACGCAAACCAAACAAGGCAAAAATATTGCAATGGGCTATTTCTCACAAGGATTGGACTTTTTCAAACTGGTTGAGAGTACTACGGACAGATGAATCAAAATTGAGTGGATAATCACTCAATGTTGATTATTTGCATATTTTGTGTTTGGTCTTAAACTTTCTGACGGTAGTGTAGGTATTTGTTACTTAGTGAGTTTTGGTAGCAGCCGACGAAAGGACTTTCATACATTTGCGACCTTTGTTGTAGAGAATGGATTTTTTTGTGGTAAGCACACCTAATGGCGTCTATTATTTTTCCCAAGTTTCAGCTTCTTATGTTTGACAGTTTCTGACTTATGTCACTTATACGGTTTTCTAAAAAAATATGATTTTCTCATAAACTACCCACAATTTTTTTTTGAAATTATTAGTTCATATTCTATTAACTAAGACCCATCTTTACAGAAAATATTAATATCACTTGCTTAAAAAAAAGAAGGAAATAAAAGGAATCGAAAAGTTCAAACTTTTTTTTATGTGTTACGAGCTAGCGATTCTACAGTTTTTGTTCATAAAGTGGTTGATATTCTTGTCTACTACTTGCGTAAGTTTCAACTTTTTGCATTTGGTACTTCATACCTAATAACTACAATGTCTGTGTATATATATCTTTGACTATGGAATTCAATGGACCGGGCGTATTGTTCTATTTGTACTACTGAGGCTCAAAATCGCCATGTTATGTTCCCCGGTACGTCAATCATACGTCAATTGAGCAGTACTCGACCTGTCAGTGAGTGGAATAAAAGTTGAGAAGTTATAAAATAAACAGTGTTCTTAAAATAAAAACCGCACAAAACTTAAAAGGAATGTGAAGTTAAATGCTGCGATCATGCCTTAGTGTAGCATAACAGGATGTGGCTTAAGACAAAGCCAGAAACAGAAAAGTTTGTCGTTGCTTAGCTTTGTTATGTTTTTCTATTGAAATATTGGATGATTTGAACATTGTCGAGAACAAGGCACATGTATCATAGCATAATTAGTGTACAGATTAAGATAATTTATATTTTGTAGTGGGATTAAGCTTTATATTCAATATTTTCGTACTAAAAGTTACCCTAAAGCAGTAGCTAGGGTTGTTCCTGAATATATCGATAATGAATTGTGATGACTTACTATACCTACTCATTGATTCGGTGATTAATATTTTTATAGGTTGCGAAGAAGTGAATTTCAGAATAAAAAATGGTTAGACGCTATTGGAACTGAGAATGAAACTAGTGGTAGTTGTTTGAATTGAAAAATAAAGACCTGTGTAAATTATTAATATAAAAATATCCTGATCTCACGTTGTTTCAATAGTAACCTTTTAATATACCTAATCTGTGGTTATCTCTTGGTTAGTTCTCCCCTAATCTGTGGTGGTGGTGAAATGATAAGACTAAAGAACATCTATACAAAGTATACAGGGTGTGGCCTGTAATAGGAGCAATAAATTTAAAGGTCGCTTCCTTAGAGCACCTGCAGTAACCTCTTGTGTCCAAAAAAAAATATCTTTTTTCAATTGGGAGAAATTAAGTTATGACCTCCGAGTAATGGATCTTGGCACCCAGAGATTATAGCGTGGCAGTCAATGCTGATTTTGAGGATGCTTCAAGTTATGACTCATAATCGTTGTCGCATTTTTGGTTTAAAAGATTATTTTTGTGATTTTTTTTTTAAATTTTTAGTGTTGTTTGAATAAATTGTTATTAATATCACTCCAGTAGAGTAAAAAAGTACATATTAGCTACATTTGCGAAAAAAGAAATCCAAAAATAAACTTTTTTTTTTTCAATTAAAATCATTTGGAAATAATTGATGGAGAGCTCAATAGTGTACCGTTTAATTTTTTGCTCCTATTACAGGCCACACCCTGTTTAGTATTATTAGCATATTTCAAAACTAAACTAATGGGATACATCCAGCATACTTGAGGGTGTCTCGTAGGTTTTTATTATTGGTGACGGGCAGATCTATTTATGCTACATGCCGTTATTGACTGCATGTAATTAATACACGATACTTAGCGAAATAGTAAAGAAACTCTACTAGTAACTTTAATCATGAAATCCCGTAAAGTAAATGCCTGTTTCATAGAATCATTAAAGAAAACTGCATAGCAAAGATACTATTATTCATATATATCTAGAGTCTGACTAGCATAAGTCTGAACCAGCAATTTTAATTTATTGTCTGTAAATCGGTATAATATATGATAACACTGAAGATAGGGCACTAATTGGTCTTGATACTTGTGTGTATGATCTTTAATATTTAAACAAGTGAAAATAATAGTAGTAGTAGTGAGTATTAGTATGTATGTATAAATAAATAAATAATGTATGTCAGCCTATATACCTACGCCCTGCTGTTTCGTATCGTACAAGCCTCCTGTCATTCTCGAAAATTGCATGTTCGTGTGCTGGAATCGTACGTTTTTTCTCATGCATCACTGAAAGGATATTTTTTTTATGGCTGTTTCACTGATTAGGCCACGTAATTTTGATGTTGGTTAAAAATATTTTTCATTTTATTGTGCGTTTTGTTTGCCCTATGTCAAAACTACCACAATTATATTCAACTTACACACCACTACTTTTATTACTTATACACACCAGGTTTTCCCAGAAGAAAATCGGTGACCAAAGATATTGAGATTTTTTTCTGTAGGGGGTGAAGATAGTTTGAAGTAAGTACTTGCTTAATATCTTCGAGACCTTATCTGTCAATTCACGTACAAGCAGTAAAACACTGGAAATTTGAACAAAAATAATACTTAGTGTTTACTTTGAGTAAGTTAGTTCAACATATACATAAAAAAAATATAAACATTTTCCAAATGTATAGATTTTTAGTATGGAACACACAATTTTCAAAATATAATGGTGCATATCTTGGAAACTAAGAGACTTTGGGAAGGACTTTAGAATATGCAACACCGAGTTTAGCGTTCATTTTTTTTATAAATAGTACTCACTATTAAAAAGCTTTCCACAAAATTTCAAGTTGCGGATACGTACGGTTTAAGAGAAAAAAAATAGGAAAGTAGAAAGTTTCTATACTAAAATCGGTAAATAATACTACGCCACGACAGTCCGACTCCGCCTTAGCTCCGGCGCTGCGGGACGAGCAGCCCTTCCGCCCTCGCGTAACAAAGCACGGTCGTCCATGCTCGGCTCCGCAGCTTCGCCTTGCTGGTCGCCTTCGGCGACCAGGTTCAGCTGCTCCACCTCGCACGGTTCCCGCGCTTTGTCATGGCGGGCGAGGGCTGCTCTCCCTTCGCGCCTCCGAATTTTTATATACACTCTAGGGGTAGGGCAGACAAGACCACGTGGATAGTGGGGTGCTCTGATTCGGATTTTGATATACCTAGTGACGTGAGTGACGTAATCATCTGACTGTCATGGCGTGGTGTTTATTACCGATTTTAGTATAGAAACTGTCCAATTTATTTTACGTTTCGCACCTTGAAATTTTGTGGAAAGCTTTCTAATCATGAGTACTGTTTATAAAAAAAAATATGAACGCTAAACTCGGTGTTGCATATTCTAAAGTTCAGCCAGACTTTGTACTAACGCATGTTGTGTCTAAAATATTTCAAATTACCTCCTCTATCATCCCTGAACGTATTTGCACCTAGTTACCAAACACTCTGTATATATTGTAAAAATCGTCAAATTAAGTAAATTTTACAAAAAAGGGATTACACCCTGTATAACTGTTAGCTTAGCTGCAACATAATTCTCTTTGCGGGTTCTGGTAGACGAGAGGTTTTTAATGGAATTTCATACAAACATTGAAAAACTACCAATATTGTTTGATAAACGCACCGGTAAGACATGATGAAATGTAAACATTGCCTCTTTTCTGCGATAATCACCTCTCGTTGTTCTCTCACGGTGTCATAATTATTGAGCATTTGGAATAAAAATTCTCGCTCGCCACTTTTATACGGTTTGCCCATAATTAGTGCTAACAATCGTAAACAAATTAATTCAATTTAATTCGTATGACACATCCACATTTGACATCTGCGTCAAATATAAAACATTGACATACGTATCTTTTAAATGGTTGACATTTCATTTGCTTGGAAGAGATATACTGGTCTGACTCTAATAACATCCTAGGAAACCAATACGTTTTAAGATCTGTCTATAATATCGATAAAAATGTTGATTAACGGGACAGCGCTATATCCGCCATGTTTAGTTCCAATATGGCCGCAAAATGGACACGCTCGTAATGTTGACAGTTCGCGTCCAGAGTTTCCTTAGTCTTGGTATATACAGGGTGATTGCGGGGTCGTGGATCAAGAACCAGTTTTTAGACTTGGTATCTGATAGCCATTTAAAAAAATGTAGTGTCCCGAAACAAACGCATTTCATTTTTAATTTATTTTGATGAAAAAAATACAAAATCACAAAAGAAACATGGTTGCCCTGCTCTGTTTGACGGATGATATGGGAGTTGACAGTGGGGTAGGGTGACCAAGTTGTATGAAAAAGTATTACTTCCCATTAAAATTTGGAAAAAAAAAATGAAAATTATTTGAGTTATAAACCTTCATACCGACTGTGATGTTGTCTACTTTTAATTTTTGACCATGTACAATTATTTCGGATCACGACCCCAAAATCACCCTGTATAGGCATACTGTACATTCTAACAAGACATTTAATGACGTACACAAACTTCTGATTTCTAAATTAGTTTTCTTATCAATCCTTCACGTTAGTTATATATAGATAAAATTACTGCCGGCCTTCTTCCTTTTTCCAAAATCATTGACATTTATGACATAATTAAGAAAACAATATAATGAATGACGTTTATAATTTGCTTGTGACTGCTGCTCGTCACTGCTACACGAAATTGAGTTGACTAATTATACCTATCACATCACCTACTGACAAAGATTTTGAAAAATAATTACTGTATAAGTTTACATCAGTAGATGAACTTAGTGTTTTTTGTTTTCCTTTTAAATTTTTTAAATATTTATTGCAGTTTTTAGATTTTTTATTTACGCTTACACTGCATGGATCCATTTTATAATAAAACAGAAAATAATAGTGACATAAATATGCATCAAGGTGACTTTAGATGGCCAGCAGTAATTTTATATATATACAACCTAACGTGAAGGATTGATAAGAAAACTAATTTTGAAATCAGAAGTTTGTGTAGGTACGTCATTAAATGTTTTGTTAGAATGTACAGTATGCCTATATTTACACAGACTTGTAGTTTTTAGATATGAAGAAGTACCAAATGCAAAAAGTTGAAACTTACGCAAGTAGTAGACAAGAATATCAACCACTTCATGAACAAAAACTGCAGGTGTCGCTAGCTCGTAACACAAAAAAACGTTTGAACTTTTCGATTCCTTTTATTTCCTTCTTTTTTTTAAACAAGTGATATTAACATTTTCTGTTAAGATGGGTCTTAGTTAATAGAATATGGACTAATAATTAAAAAAAATGTGTTGGTAGTTTATGAGAAAGTCATTATTTTCAGAAAACCGTATAAGTGACATAAGTCAGAAACTGTCAAACATAAGAAGCTGAAACTTGGGCAAAATAATAGACGCCATTAGGGATGCTTACCACAAAAAATCAATTTTCTACAATCAAAGGTCGCAAATGTATGAAAGTCCGACTATAGCCTTTTTAGTATTCCGTACCAATATTGTACCAATATTGGTCTAACCTAAAACTTATGCGATCACTCGGTATCTGTCTGTCATTCACAGATAGTTTTTCCGTACACCAATTGACACAGAAAGTTGGAATTTGGTATAGATATGGCAAATGATGCCCTTATTCCATATATGATGCCTAATATGCGTTTGCCCTATTCAAAGGGGCAAAGAGGGTCAAGCAATTTTTTCTTGAATATTTTTAACGATATCATATTATTAATAGGGCTGTATACCATAATAACGTTCCCGTTCCTGTTCTCTCTGATGTTTGGTGATCTGGGACATGGAGCCATCTTATTCGCAACTGCTTTGTGGATGATCATTAACGAGAAGAAGTTCTTAGCTGATAAATCTGACAGCGAGATATGGAATATATTGTTTGGCGGTAAAGTATAATATTATACATGTGTAATGTAATGTTTAGGGTTTCGTACCTTAAAAGGAATAATTACAGGATCACTTCGTTGTCCGTCCGTCTGTCAAGTGATTTTTTCTCAGGAATGCGTGACATTAGGTACATATTTAAAATTTATAACACAAACAAAACAAATGTCTATGCAGACACGTCACAACTACATACAACAGGTCATTTTCTTAAGTTTTTTTACTTATACGCTTCTATCACATAAGAAGAGAAATATTCAGAAATCGATTTTTGTGCAGTTTGAACTTTTATATGCTTATATTGGCTATGTGCGAAGTAGGTGGTGGGGGTAAGCTAGGCGATCGTACCGCACACCATGGCAGAAATGTGTACTTACCGGGGACAACTGTCAAATTTACTTTCACGTTTTCTATTGGTTTCTTAACGGTTTCCTACGATTCGTTTCGTTTGTATGTATTTATTTATTCTCTTATTTATTTCAGTAAAATTTCTTATACGGGGTCTTTCTCGTTTACTAAAGTAAATAAAATACTCATGTGTCATTATTTGACATCTCTGAGTTTTGACATTGTCTCGGGACTTTTGACGTTTGACGTTTCAGACGTGCACATAGCCAACACCGAGGCGACCCGGTGCGCGTTTCTGATTAGCAATATTTAATTTTCCTGTAATTTGAAGGACAATGTACATACCCTTTCGTGACCCTAAAATTCTATTTCAGGTCGATACATAGTCCTCCTTATGAGTATTTTTAGCATATACGCGGGAGTAATATATAACGACTGTTTCTCCCAGGCGATTACAATATTTCGATCAGGTTGGAGTGCTAGCATGTCTTTGGAGGAATTAGCGACAAGAGAGACTTTTCTTCTAGAACTGAAAGACGCTTCTAGACCTTACTACGTAGGAGTGGATCCTGCTTGGGAAGTAAGTCACAAGAATCAGTTGAAAAATACGACCTGTAGAGAAGAACAATCGGAAATCCGGACATCTGGACATCTGAGGAGTATCTTTTCAAAAGGGATTATTTCCACTTTGAACTTTTTTGGGAAATTGTGAAAAACATAAACCCACGGTTTCTATTTGGAAATTATTACTTTTTTCTCGATATTGTATTAAATTAAGTTGCCATAAATGTTATGGTACTACATACATTGCTTAATCTACCTACTTTATTATGTTAATTACCATACGTATTTCTGAGTTAAGTCCTTTTGATGCGAATTTTTGGAATTAAGCCGTTTTGTTGCGGCCTTGTGAGAAATAAACCTTTTTAATTTGTACATTACAGAAATAGACTCTTTTAAAACGGATACCTTTTTTATTGTGAAACTAATCTTAACTACTAAAAATAACTTCAAGCAGAATGCATTTAGTTATTTCACGTGAACTTCTTGTTTATCATCTTCGCAACAATCGCATTCGACTTCGTCTCGATTTTCATCTACTGATAGAAAACATTTATCTAATATGGTTCTATACCAAGCCAGCTCCGGTAACCTAATCCATTCATCTCCAAACTGTTTTTTAAGGAAATTTTCTACATCCTTTTTTTATTTACTGAAAGAGACTGGATTGTGATATCTGCTGTATCAATTTGCATTGGAATCCTTTTCCTTTGTTTTAATACTGTTTAAGGTAATTTGCTTTCTTCAGTTTCATACTTTACTATCGGGAAATTATTCTAACGACATTGACAAAAGGTACCCAATACATTAGTTTTTTTCTTTACCTGTTATTTTTTAATGGCCAGCTTTAAATTTTGGAGTCCTACAAAAACTCCTGATTCAACGTAGATAAAAAATAATGTATAATATAACCTTATCAAAAAAGACCTATTTCTTTCTCATATTGTAAAGAAGAAATAAGGCCTTTTGATCCGGACTTTGATATATGAATCTTTTTTAGAGTCACAAGAAGACTAATTAGAACTTGAAACTCAAAGTATGTAATGTATTTCTCTACTTTTAACAAAACATTCATAGTTAAAAAAAAGTTGAAAGTGGAAATAAGCCCTTTTGAAAAGACACTCCTCATCTGTAATCTGGAATCGTACGAAATATTTTTTATCGAAACTGAAACGGAGACTTTCGTTATAATAATAATGATCGTATGGAATACAGTACGGTTGCGAGTTTTGTTGCACTTTTAGCACCATCACAGGTCACGTGTAGGGTAACGGTGGGTACTCCCTAAAGACGTGGTACAACTTCGACCCCCCTTCTAAAGTGAGTAGGTAACTTGACAGCCAAATTCGACGCTTTTGGGCGGCTTGAGAACTTCTACCTGTCAAGTTAACCACTCACTTGACAGGTAGAAGTTTCAAGCCGCTTAAAGGCTTCTAATTTGGTTTAACGACTCATTCGGTTATCATAGACGAACAGCCGGGATTAACGGTTTAATGTGCCTTCCAGAGCAAGGAAGCACTCAGTAACCACTCAAAGCGGTCACCCATCCAAGAACTGACTTGGGCCCATATTGCTTATCCTCGCATACCGCACGCGGTACGCGGGCGCCGCTGGGCCACGGGCGCTCCACCTTTGTGAAAATGAGGTCTACTTAAACTGCTCGGAATATTTGATTGGTCAACGAAATATAAGACATTTTAGTTTCTAAAACGTGGGAAATTGGTCATATATTGTATTTACGACACTTTTGTATGACGTTACTTTTCTATACTTATTATATTCCGATGATGAAGTCTGAAAATTATAATAATTATCAAAATAAAATTCTAAGGCGCTGGCGCGCGTATTTTGTTTTCCGCGCGCGTCGACAGGTTCCGGGCCTTGCCGCTGGCGCGCCCCGGAAACTAAATACGGTAAATGTACCGGCCTAGGCCTCTAATTTTGTATGAAATTCGATTATGGGTCGCTCGTGTCGCCGTACCCGAGACGTGATACTTCGCAGCCTATTATAACGAACGATGAGACTCAAGATTTTATTGCATGTTTCAGAAAAATATGTTGTGTATCTTTCTTTCCAAATCAAAGATACCCTGAAAGATGGATTGGTCGTTGCGGCCGGGGTGACGCCTGCCTTATAGCCTGGCCTCCACGTTCCCCCGACCTAAACCCCATAGATTATTTTCTATGGGGATATTACAAAGACCTCGTCTACTCGAGAGAATGCCGCAATTTGGACGAGTTAACCCGGAAATTGAGAGTAGCAGAAGAAACCATTAAAAATAATAGAAGTGCATTCAGACGTTTAAAAGACAACTTTTTCCGGCGATGTCGCACTTGCATTGAGCAACAGGGGGGCCATTTTGAAAATTTATTGTAATTAAACACCTTGTAATTGGTTTACTTTGCTCGCATTAATCATTATGTAAATAAAAATTTTGCCCTTACCACAGTTAGATTTCAATTTTTTGATTGAAGCTTTATAAATAATAAAATGAATATTTCAGGGTAGCTACCTGATAGATAGAGCAAGTTTTTAAAAGCCAATCGGTAATTATTTTTTATGTGATTTTATTTTTTTAAGGGCCCTTGAAGTTGTGAACATACTGGGTAATTTTATCTTTCTTGGCATTTTTTTTATGCCATTCAAAGATCTAACGATAGTAAATGTTACCATACTGAATTGGCCTATCTATCAGCTTAGCACACAAAAAAAATCAAGCATCTACCGCAATAATTCACGTCACCATAAATAAAAATCTCATCGTACGCGGCGATAGGTGAAAAAAAAAAAAAAACATAATTCCGAAAATACTAAAAATCGCGGAACATACATGGGGGTGATTCAGATAGCCCTCTAGGTCCTCTACCTCCCAGCTTCAGTATATCACTACTTCTTGGGACACCCTGTATAAAACTGAATTTTGACTAAATAAGTTTCAAGACCCGCCGGCTCTCCCGAGAGCCAGTACTCGATAGGGACGAAAGGTTAACATTAACTTTTATAAAGAAGTATGTTATAAAGATTGCACCAATCGTGCTAAAATCGCACGCAAACTACATTGCGGGCTATTGATCGGCGAAAAAATCGTAATGCCACTAAACTTGCATGTGTTTCTTGCACGTGTGAAAATATAGCTTTATATTATGTTCTCAGTTGGCGGAAAATAAGATCCTGTTCGAAAATTCTCTTAAAATGAAGCTTTCTATTATAATCGGAGTAATCCACATGATGTTTGGCCTCATTCTTAGTTTTTATAATGATATGTGAGTATTAAAGGTTCTTTTTATGAGTTGGTTAATCAAAACACTGAATTTGGTGAATGTTTTACCACTAAATACGTACATTAGGTACAATTTTATACGTATACGAGTAGCGATGTTGCGGGTGACACGTGTCAAAGGCACAGACTAGAGAGGTGAAAAGTTAAGAACTCGAATCGATAAGACTACATTTATAATATCAATTATGTATAAAATAAATAATTAATACAATCATAAACGTATATTAAATGACACTGGACTGTTAAAACATATAGCCAAATCGCCACTTCAACAAACCACAAAGAAGTACACCACACCTGCGTCCGAGAACGCAGCTCTTGTGACCCTCTAGGTGACCGAATAAGGCAAAATAGAGGCAGGGGTGGGCTAAGCTTCCCACCCCATCTGACAATGTCCTGTCCAGACAGTGTCATAGGATGTACATCAAGGAGAGGTCAGGTCCTCCGGTTCTGGTGAGCGCTCCCCAACAGACCGCCACATGCTGCTTGGTCCCGCCTTGACTAATTGCTCTGTAAAGCCACCGGTGGTGGAGTCGTCATATAATTACGCCATTGTTATTGTTTCCAGATATTTCAAAAAACGTTACCTGATTTTTCTGGAGTTTTTACCACAAATAATGTTTTTGATGTGTATATTTATGTGGCTCGTCTTTTTAACCTTCTTCAAATGGTTCAAATATGGCGGTGGCAACCGTGAGTTCTTTTAAACAATGACTTTTCCACTTTACTTACTGCATAACTATTAGAGAAGAAAATCAACCAGGTCGGTTTGGGGCCACGGATTCCGTAGTAGTCCTTATCATACATGCTACTAATTTTGTAATGCTTTGTTCATAGATTCATTCTTATAGTTCCGATCCTGCAGTGGTAATTGTTGAATTATAATTCATATTAAGGTAATTTTCTTTATTAATGGGTAAATAATATTTAATTTATTGTTGAAGCGCCCTCTGTGAAGGAGTCGCAGGGCTGTGCACCCCTGGTCCTCATCCTGTTCATCGACATGGTGCTGATGTCCACGTCCAAGCCTCTGGCACCAGAGTGCGACGCGTACATGTTTGGACCGCAACACACGATTCAGAAGGCCCTGCTATTCGTAGCTTTGATCTCTATACCGATCATGTTGTTTGGTCCACCTTGCTTTGCTACACGACTAAACAAAAATAAGAGAACTGCGTTAATGGTAAATACACAGTATTTGAAGATACATTTCGAGATGTTAACTTAAGTACCATGAAGTCCACGATGCTTAGAATCTGAATGTATGTATTCCGCAATCACTTTAGTTTAGAATGAACAATGGCAGATAAAATTTTGCTTACTGAGAATTTTTTTGACTTGAAGAACATAAGGTCTACTTAAATGGTCAAAACCGAGCCTTAGATGATGTTGCAATTGAGAAAGCGATTCTATTTGTTTTTAATAACAAATGAGGGGTGGGGGGGGGGGCTTTGGAGGGTAAAGAGTTCGTTGTAAATGTCGGCCAACTTTTTAGAAAAAAGTACCTAACGTAGAAGAGGATCCCGTTGGATACGCAGCATGGCAGCAGCAAATGGAGCATACGTCGGAACCGTTCAGTGATCTCATGATTCACCAGGCTGTACACACTATCGAGTACGTTCTAAGCACCGTTTCGCACACTGCGTCTTATTTGCGGTTGTGGGCGCTGTCATTGGCGCACGCACGTAAGTATCTGCTTATTTTATTCATCCGTGTAATTACGCGTAGTAAAGTAACGCATAAAAGCTTAACTACGTACATTGCTGGTTGCCAAGGTACCTATATACAATGAGTGCAACCAATCTATCAAATCCCGCAATGTAGTTGAACTTGCGTGGGATTCTTGCACGTCTTTAAAGAGTTTCAAGGTGGATTTGTAAAATACAGAGTATACCAAATATTTATAAAACGTTCGACAACCAGAAGCTCAGTTCGGACTCGGAACTACATGTTTAAGCATGCACGAAATTATTTGATGTTTATAATAATGAATATAGAGAAGCACGATACTTTGTTTATCTTTTTTTATTATTTCACCAGGGTAAATTATAAATAACTAGCACTTGCCCGCGGCTTCGCCCGCGTACTAAGCGTAATTTTTAACCGTCTACAAAAATGAGGTTCGTATGTTTGTCCACGATTATCTCGCGTTTGGCTGAACCGATTTAGATGCGGTCTCCAGAAAAGTAGTTGTTACATCCTGAGGGTTTCGGTATACGAAGTTTGGTGATTGTGATCCATTAACAGATGAACAGATGAAAAGTCAGTATACATTCTGAGAACCGGCAAACTGTTGAATTTCATTTGATTTTGGCAAAAATAAGGATCGAAAACTATAATCATACATTTCCGAGAGGCCGAAGGGGAAAGGGCCGATGAAATAAAAGCATGCCTTAACTGGCCCTTAGTAAAAGTATCTGTGTACTACAATAACACCAATAGGTCTGATAACGACCAAGCAGCGCGCAGCGGTCATAAACTCTGGTCCTTTGAAGTACAGAAATACGGCTAATTTAATATCACGTGTAACCCTTATTTTTCCAAAAAATAAATTTATTAGGTAGGTTTTGCCAGTTCCCATTGGAGCATCCAAAAAGAAAATTTGGCCTCACTTCCATTCGCACTCCTTACTGTCAGTCCGTCTGTTACAACCGAGTTGCTTTTACTGGACCGATTAAATTGCAATTTGGCACAAACTATCAAGAATTTAGAGCGCTCGTGGCCCAGCGGCACCCGCCTACCGCGTGTGGTATGCGAGGTTAAGCAATGTGCGCGCAGGTCAGTTCTTGGATGGGTGACAGCTTTGAGTGGTTACTAACTGAGCGCTCTCGTGCTTTGGAAGGCAAGGCTAAGCCGTTGATCCCGGCTGCTGTCTACGACAGCAATCGTTAAGCCAAGTTAGAGGCCTTCAGGCGGCTTGCGAACTTCTAACAGTCAAGTTGCCCACTCACTTGACTAAGATGAGCTCAGATTCGTATTAAGAGACCTCTTGGACGCTCAGATATCGATTTTGAACGAAATCGGGACGAAAAAAAGAAAATCAATATGGCCGTCACTTACGCAAATTTTACCTCGGATTCGTATTAAGAGACCTCTCGGACACTCAGATATCGATTTTGAACGAAATCGGGACGAAAATGAATAAAATCAATATGGCCGCCACTTTTTCCAAATTTTACCTGAAATTCGTATTACGGGACCTTTCGGACGCTCAGATATCGATTTTGAACGAAATCGGGTTAGAAATGAAGAATTTCAATATAGCTGCCACTTTTTCTAAATTTTACCTCGGATTCGTATTAGGGGACCTCTCGGACGCTCGGATATCGGTTTTGAACGAAATCGGGTTGGAAATGAAGAAAATCAATATGGCTGCCACTTTTTACAAATTTTACCTCGGATTCGTATTAAGAATTCTCTCGGACGCTCAGATATCGATTTTGAATGAAATCAGGACGGAAATGATAAAAATGAATATGGCAGCCACTTTTTAAAAGTTTTACCTCGGATTCGTATTACGAAACCTCTCGGACGCTCAGATATCGAATTTGAACGAAATCAGGACGAAAAAAAAGAAAATCAATATGGCTGCGACTTTTCGCAAATTTTACCTCGGAGTCGTATTAGGGGACCTCTCGGACGCTCAGATATCGATTTTGAATGAAATCGCGACGGAAATGAAGAAACGCAATATGGCCGCCACTTTTTCCAAATTTTACCTCGGAGTCGTATTAGGTGACCTTTCGGACGCTCAGATATCGATTTTGAACGAAATTGGGACGGAAATGAAGAAAATCAATATAGCCGTTACTTTATTCAAAGTTTACCTCGGATTCCTATTAAGAGTCCTTTCGGACACTCAAATATCGATTTTTGTCGTAATCGTATCGGACGGCACTGATTAATAAAACCACTTACTTGAATCAAAAAAGGTCGTATCCTTATAGGGGGAACTCACGGCACTTCATGCACCTTTAGACCTTATAAGGAACTTACATGCCAAATTTGGTATCTCTCGAACCAGCAGTTTGGGCTGTGCGTTGATATGTCACTCACTCAGTCAGTCAGTTTCTTCTTGCAATTCGGCACAAACTTTGAAAAGTTTTCATGTCCGCAATATTAATTTTCAAAACCGATGCCATTTTCGTAATTAACGTCCCAAAAAACCATAATCACGACACCCATATTAATATTTAGACATTTCATCCCCCTCGCACACCAACAGGGGGATGGTATTTCATGTCCTCCACGTGAGATTTTAAAATCATTGTTGTTTTCGTTATCAGCGACCCGGTATATCATAAAAACAATACCCATGTCGGTTTTCAGAAATTGTCACCACCTTTCCCCCTTTTAGGGGTTGATTTCTCAAAAAACCTGAAACACATGTTTACTCATTTATCGTTAGAAATACTCCTGTGAAGTTTCGAATAAAATAATCCAACTAATCTTGATTCCCCATGCAAACTTCGGACCCCCATTTCACCCCCTTGGGGGTTGAATTTTGAAAAATCCTTTCTTAATGCACCTCCAGACCTTATATGGAACCTAAATTTGGAATCTCTAGAACCAGCAGTTTGGGCTCTGCGTTGAAATGTCAATCACTCAGTCATTCAGTTATTTCTTGAAATTTGGCACAAACTTACAAAAGTTTTCATGTTCACAATATTAAATTTCAATATCGATGCCATTTTCGTAATTAACGTCCCAACAAATCATAAAAACAACACCCATATTAATATTTAGACATTTCATCCCCCTCGCACCTCAACAGGGGGACAGTATTTCACGCTCTTCACGTGTAATTTTAAAATCATTGTTGTTTTCGTAATTAGCGACCCAATAAACCATAGAAACGATACCCATGTCGATTTTCAGAATTTTTCTTGACATTTCCTCTTTTAGGGGTTGATTTCTCAAAAAATCTAAAACAGGTATTTACTCATTTATCGTTATAAATACTCATGTGAAGTTTCGATTAAATAGTCCAACTAATCTTGTTTCCCCATACAAACTTCGGATCCCCAATTTACCCTCTTAGGGGTTGAATTTTGAAAAATCCTTTCTTATTGCACCTTAAGACCTTATATGAAACCTACATGCCAAATTTGGAATCCCTAGAACCAGCAGTTTGGGCTGTGCGTTGATATGTCACTCACGCAGTCAGTCAGTTATTTCTTGCAATTTGGCACAAACTTTAAAAAGTTTTCATGTCCATAATATTAAATTTCAAAACCGATGCCACTTTCGTAATTAACGTCCCAAAAAACCATAAAAACAAAACCCATATTAATATTTAGACATTTCATCCCCCTCGCACCCCAACAGGGGGGATGGTATTTCACGTCCTCCACGTGAGATTTTGAAATCATTGTTGTTTTCGTTATCAGCGACCCGGTATATCATAAAAACAATACCCATGTCGATTTTCTGAATTTGTCACCACCTTTCCCCCTGTTAGGTTAGGGGTTGATTTCTCAAAAAACCTCAAACACGTATTTACTCATTTATTGTTAGAAATACTCCTGTGAAGTTTCGAATTAAATAGTCCAACTAATCTTGTTTCCCCATACAAACTTCGGACCCCCATTTCACCCCCTTAGGGGTTGAATTTTGAAAAATCCTTTCTTAGTGCACCCCTAGACCTTATAAAGAACCTACGTGCCAAATTTGGAATCTCTAGGACCAGCGGTTTGGGCTGTGCGTTGATATGTCAGTCAGTCAGTCAGTCAGTCAGTCAGTCAGTCAGTCAGTCAGTCAGTTTCTTCTTTTATATATTTAGATGTAGCTACATGTGACGGTACTGTCAGACACAGTCAAAAGTGATAGGTTGATAAAAGCTTTATTTGCGTTTAGGTATGCCATCACAGTTATCAGTGAAGACAAATATTGAGAGTAAAAAAAACAGTGCTTTAACACTCATAAAACTTTTAAACTGAAATCATAATAATGTTACAAACATTTGTTTTAGTGCCATGACATGTCAATCTATAACATAACTTTTTAAAGAAATTAGTGATGTCAACTGAAGAGTAGGTACAATAGATTTATGAGAATATGGTTTATGTAATTCTGTAAAATTTCTTATATCCATAAAATTAATACAAAACTAAAAAAAAATCCCTAAAATGTTTGGTGTTTGCAAAGTAAACTAGTGTTTTAGGTCAATTTATCCTGCTTTATAGTAAGTTACCTAATGAAATTTTGAATTTACACATCTCAGCTCTAAAAATACTTCCAAAATATGTTGTTCGTTCGTAAATGTTAAAGTTTTAATATGGCGCCGGCAGAAACTTGACAAACTTTCCTTTGATCAATATGTGATCGTAAGTCGATGCAACCAGCCTGGCTACAGGATTGAGGATTATCTAAGAGACAAAAATGCATAGCCCAAACTAGAGATCTAATAGCGTAATTTAAGTAATTTTACGAATAATATATGGTGACATTGATGAGCGATGAATGGTAATGATGATGGATGGATGGTGGATGTACATGTGTAACGGTACGAATTGGGATACTAGTATCTTTTTTTTCTGATTATATATTTATTTATTAATTTATAAATTAATTAATTTATTTATTCGGAGATCCAACAGCTGCTTAAACTACATTAGTTCCAAACATCTTAGAGAAGGTTACTTTATTTCGTATCAGAAATGTGTCCTCTGGGCATAAAAGTAATTTAAATAGAGTCTGACTAGCATAAGTCAGCACCTGCAATTTTAATTTTTTGTCTGTAAATCGGTACATGATAACACTGAAGATAGGGCACTAATAAGTCTTGATACTTGTGTAATATTTAAACAAGTGAAAATATAATATAGATAATAGTAGTAAAAGTAAGTATAAGTATGTATGTATGTATGTCATCTTATATACCTATGCCCCACTGTTGCGTCCAAGCCTCCTGTCACATTCTCGAAAATTGCATGTTCGTGTGCTGAAACGTAAGTTTTATCTCATGCATCATTGAAAGGATATTTTTGTTTTTTTTTTTTAACGCAGTTTTACTGATTAGGCCACTTAATTTTGATGTTAGTTAAAAAAAACATTATAATGTGCGTTTTGTTTGCCCTATGTCTAAACTACCACAATTATAGTCAACTTTATACACACCAAGTTTTTCCAGAAGAAAATTGTCTTTCGGTGACCAAAGATATTGAGAAATTTTCCTGTAGGGGTGAAGATAGTTTTCAGTAAGTACTTGCTTAATATCTTCGAGACCTTATCTGTCAATTCTCGTACATACGGCATAAACGCTGGTTGTATGTCAACACGGTGATCAAGGTATTTGGTATCGGTGGATAATGTCGCGGGCACAGCTAGGTAATAAATAAATTACTGGTCTTCCAAATATTCAACTTCTTCATATTCTGTTGATAAAATAAAAGTGGTTAGATCATAATGAAAAAATAAATATTTTGTAAAAATCGACAATTTTAGTAACTTTTACAAAAAAGGGATTACACACAGTAGGTATAACTGTTAGCTTAGCTGCAACATTATTCTCATTGCGGGTACTGGTAGACAAGAGGTTTTTAATAGAATTTCATACAAAAATTGAAAAAGTACCAATATTGTTTGATAAACTCACCGGTCAAAGACTTGATGAAATGTAAACATTGCCGCTTTTCTGCGATAATCGCCTCTCGTTGTTCTCTCACGGCGTCATAATTATTGATCATTCGGAATAATAATTCTCGCTCGCTACTTTTTTATACTGTTTGCACATAATTAGTGCTAACAATCGGAAACAAATTAATTCCACTAATTCAATTTAATTCATATGACACATTCACATTTGACATCCGCGTCAAATATAAAACATTGCCATACGTAATTTTTAAATGTTTGACAGTTCATTTGCTTGAAAAAGATATACTGGTCTAACTCTAACAGCATGTAAGTCTATGTAGAGGTTTATATATATATATACACACATATAGCGCCTGTTTTATTGTATTGCACATTGTTTAAGTTTGTCTACCTCATTGTACTACCTTCCTCAACTGATCAAAGGTTAGCTCGAAGAGATCCTTTATAGGGACAAGCTCGCCTTTATACTTTAATGCTTTGTAACATTTCCTGTGATTATGTTCAACAAAGTGCTTGCATAGTAACATACATACATACAAACATTGTTACAATAGGATTAAGGATGTGTTGCAATATATTTGGCTGGTACTGTTGACTGTTTCTGACTGTACAGCCGATAATCTAATCAGTTATCTGGGACTGATTGTTGTTTATTTATATTTATATGCCGAAGTATATAAAATGCAATAATTCAAACTTCTGTGTTCCGTTATTTAAAACTCTCAACTTCACCTCTGGCACCTAAACATATTTTCCTAGTTTCATTTTAAACCACAGGATGCTGTTTGTTGCCCTCAAATCCTATTATTACTTCGCATATACTGGCTACTCGTATTAGTTTGATGTTGTGTTGAATTTAAAGTTAGCGCGGTGGTAGTAGTTGTGGTAGTTGTGTTTTTTTGTTGTTAAAAAAGGGCTTGTCGCCAGGCGAACATACTGCGCGCCATAAGGGCAACAAAATTATACATAAATGAAAAAAAAAACGTGGTAGTTGTAAGCGAAGATAGGCATCATAGGCGAAGTTACGAGCTTAAAATGGTACTAATATTAAAGGAAGATACTCTGAAAGAAACAGGCATTACTCGAAACATTCTATATCAATTTGTCTGATATTTCAGAGCTGTCAGAAATGCTGTGGACAATGGTTTTCGCAAAGATGGCTCTCAACGATCATACAATGGCAGGTGGACCTAAAATTGTAATCGTGTTTATGATTTGGGGGTTCTTCACGTTGGCCATTCTTGTTCTCATGGAAGGACTCTCCGCGTTCCTTCACACGCTACGTTTGCATTGGTAAGACAAAGTCCTATATGGACATCTACCTCTAGCCACACACCTCTTTCGCTCTCTTCGATTTCAAAACAATTCAAAATCTACTCCATTTTTCTTGTATGGTGAGCAGCTAACTAGAGGCTATTGGCTATGTGCGAAGTAGGTGGTGGGGGTAAGCTAGGCGATCGTAGCGCACACCATGGCAGAAATGTGTACTTACCGGGGACCACTGTCAAATTTACTTTCACGATTTCTATTGGTTTCTTAACGGTTTCCTACGAATCGTTTCGTTTGTATGTATTTATTTATTCTCTTATTTATTACACTAAAATTTCCAATACGGGGTCTTTCTCGTTTACTAAAGTAAATAAAATATTCTGTTGTCATTATTTGACATCTCTGACTTTTGAGATTGTCTCGGGACCTTTGACGTTTGACGTTTCAGACGTGCACATAGCCAATAATGATCACGCAATTGTATACAGCGTGACTACTTATTAAATACATTGCTATATGTCATTTGCAGCAAAAAGGTCATGTAACAAATATTTTTACTATTAATAAGCTGTAATTTATCAACAATTAACTCTTTAACACTTGACTTTGATTTCAAGTGTATTCAATAACTGCTCCTTAGAGATGTACTCACTAGTTTTCATAAACATGTCGTTATTTTATTAACCTAGTTTCTCTTGTAATCGTTTTATCCTCATTAGAAATTTTTTTAATTGAGGAAGTTTTTTCAGTAATTTGTACGCTGGGTGTCATTAATTGTATTTTTTAATTTATTTGGACTTTTTATGCGACTTTGGCTAAATTACATAAAATTTTGTATTGGTAGTTTAGTTATTTATTAGCCATGAATTACATTGTAGACATTTAAGGCATGAGATAATATATTAAAAAATATGAAAGTAATTAATATTTATTATATATGATATTTTTAACAAAATGAGCAGTTTGGGAAAAATCTTGAATCGTCAATATCCCTGCAATTAATATTTTTTGGACAGGGTATACTCTTTTAAAAGGGAAGTATCAATAATCCGTCATCCTGTATAATGGAAGACATACATGAATTCTCTCTTTCTGATAATTTATTAAATCCAGTTTTTTATCCCTTAATGAACAACTCCTTCCTTTTTGATTGATTTAATATGTCGTGATTGGTCTCAGGGCCTTACCACACCACACTAGCTAGCTATTTGCGAGCATGTTTTATTAGAAGATGGAGCGATATCGAAAAAGGGTATATGCAATAGAAGAGACCAAAACAAATGAGGTCAAAGCAAGAAGTGGCACCTCCCAAGTAAATACACTGTACAGTTTCCATCAGATATATCGGGCTAACCAAGGTGCGCATAAATATCTTAACATGACTGTGTTGTCACGGGATTACTCCATGTTTAGATATTTTTGACCACCCTGAAGTATACAGATATATTTGATAGCAACTTGTGAGCTTATTGATTTAATTGCAGGGTGGAGTTCATGAGCAAATTTTTCGGGGGCACTGGAATTATGTTCAAGCCATTTTCCTTCGCCGTTTTATTTTCTGATACTACGAAAGAGAAATCGGAAGTTTGTCCAACTGTTAAGACGATTGAATATTAATTTTTGTAAGCGACTTGATTTGTGACTGCCCCAACTGGCAATTTGTGACATTGTCTTATTACAATATGGATATTATTTTATTGTATTCTCTAAATATCTAATACTATTATTATGCATAACAAGATTTCTTGGTTTTATTTTTTACTTTGCCTCTAACCTTTTGTACGTTATGACTGTTTTTAATTTTATTTATAATTGTTCTCTTGTGGACTTACAGTTACCCAAAGCATCTACAAGACAGTTATTATACAAGGTTTCTTAGGTACTAAACGCCAATTACTACATTTATAACTAATTATTATATTTAAATATTATCTATATCTACATACAAAAAGAAAGGCGAGATTATTTGCGAAACGAATAATTTTTAGTCTAAGTGATGACCAACAGTCCGCAAATACATCGGCGTCCTAGATTTGCGCAAGGAAACCATTCTGTAGTGCAATAGCTCTGGCAGTAGGTGCGTTGCGGGCTTGTACAGTGCGAGTTCTGCTCCTATGCACGAATGGGACCCGCATCCGCCTTCCCTTACGACCTACGGCTTTTGTAAAGTTGTTGGGTACAAATAGAAGACAGTCGGGTTATCCACTTTGTGGCGTAAAAGAAGGTAGTAATGTGTAAGCGTCGAAATTTTCCGGCGCACATGCAGGGTTTCCAGGCCAACCATCCCGGTCACGAACAATGCTGGAAAGAGGGTAAGATAGTACCTTAGTAGCGCTTGTATAAGAACCAAGCCGGTTAGTTATTGATTACTAACACGTTTGTTACTACGAGTAAGTACAGGGGATGAATGAAATGACTATTTCCACCTTGTATAGTTGCGTCTTTAGGTTGTAAGTTATAAACTTTTAACTATGAGTGACAAAGTGAGAGAGCGCTTTATCAACACTTTTTTTTAACTATGGCCAATAATAAGTAAGCACAATCTAACGCATACATGCTGACACTTTGTATGTTTAGAAACATATCTGTGCCAGTCCCTAGGTTATTATTATTACCTACTTGATTGGACTATTTTGACTTACGCATACGAGGGGTTAAAACTGGCTTGACTAAGTTGTTCGTAATGTACCGTCTATATTTTTTGTTGGTGTGATGAACCTCCATTTATTGTGACTTAATTTAGAACTCTCAATAATAACATAGAGGGAAAAAGAAAATAGGGAAGACATAGAATAACGTATATGGACCAAATAAAAGATATGTGTCGCAAAATTAATGAACGCGGATAAACAGAAATGGAAATTTCGCTACCGGAAAATATAATTTTGGGTAAATGATTTAACCAGTCGTGTAAACATGTCTTTATCCTATACCTACAGATGAAAATTTAAGCAGCATTATAATCTCAAACAATTAGCATAATGGATTATTCTCATTCTTTTGTTAGAATTGTTTTGTTTATTCTGATTTATGTAGATAAATGCGAACCTTTATTGTTTCTTTCAATTCCTTTTCACAAATTACTAATATTAAACACTTCCAAGATTCATCTTCTCTAGGGTTCCGCACTAAAAAGGTACAAAAGGAACCCTTACGACTCTGTCCGCGAGTCTATCTGCCACATGGCTAAATATCTCAGATGGCATCTACAGGCTATCAATTTACAATGTTTGTAAAAAGATAAATACCCACCTAAAGAAAAAAAATAAAATAAATAAGATAAATATTAGGGGACATTTTTTACACAAATCGAACTAGTCCCACAGTAAGCTCAATAAGGCGTGGTATGGGTACTAGACGACGATATATTTAATAGATATATACTTAAATACATAGAAAACATCCAAGTCTCAGGAACAAATGTCTCTGCTCACCACAGAAACAAATGCCCTTACCGGGAATCGAACCCGGGACCTCTAGCTTCAGAGGCAATGACACTACAAACTAGGCTAAAGAGGCCGACAAACGTGTATAAGGTGCTTCCAAATTAGATGCCAATACTTTCAGAGCTAATAGTACTCGTCCTTAGAAGTAAACATAAGTATAAAACTAATTTAAAGTTTGTTTTCGTAAATTAATAGAAATCGATTAGGTGCGAGTATATACGATAAATTTTAACCAAAATCACACGTGGGGCGCGAGATGCACTGACATATCTCCTGTCCCCCATCGCGATAAGGCCGTAATATTTGTCACCGTCACCGAAACGTGCGATTCTTCAGAAATTTTCTGTCTCGCACAGCTAAACTGTGAAATGAACTGCCGCCTGCGGTATTTCTGGACCGATACGACCTTCAAACCTTCTAGAAAAGAGGGTACTCCCAGGCCGGCAACGCACTTACGTACAACCTCTCTGGTATTGCGAGTGTCCATGGGAGGCGCTAATCGCTTACCATTAGGCGATTCATCTGCCCGTTTGCCTCCTGTCATAAAAAAACGTCATCAATGAATATGACTTGCTGCCACCACATATAACACGACTAAGGATGGGATGTCATAATCGTGCTAAAGGATGTAACAGACTTCTATCTATCTCAATTTAGTCAGGTTACCAAATGTCCGTCCCTTTTAGTGATACGCTAATCATCCTTCTATAGGATCCTCTTTCTATACTGTGCGTTTATTCCGTTTCGTTCCGTATTTTTTTTGACCTGGCTGCAAAGTTTATGCAATCAACCATTCGTAATAATCGCTCACTACAAACGTCAATTCATAATGATGATGAAAGTAAATTATTTTAACACGTTCCCAGTCCAAAGGCCCCCTATGTGGGGACATGAAGCTTTTTTTCAGGAGTCCGTGTCCCCACTGTGGGTCCACGGGTTGTTTACGGCTACGAACTACAACTGTCACTTGGATTTGTGATATTGAAGGATAATTTTGTATGGGGCCAGAGAACGAGTTAATGTTAGTTAACATCGCTTAAAATATTGGCATCTAATTTGGAAGCACCTTATATACTACAAGAAATATTTAAAACCCGGCCATAAACATCCTGTATGGACAGAGTTTGTGTACGGATACCCCGGTGTGCGAGTCACACTTCCACTTGACCGGTTTTTAGGTTTCCGTTGTAATGGCAAAAATGGACCCGGTAAAGTTTCGTCATGTCCGTGTGTCTGTATGTCTGTATGTCTGTATGTAACATGCATTTTACTCAAGACAGAAGGTAGCATATTAAACCCAAAAAATCACAAAATAAACCAGTCGTGTTCGGGCTTATTGGAACACTGTCAACAAATAGTTGATGACTGCGGAAAAATGTATAGTTGGCAATAAACGTTTGTACCATGAATGAAACTTTTGAGAATATTACATAAGCCATGTCGCGTCAGGTAATATATAATTAAGTCTTCTTGAGTGCAGTTCCGAAAGCTAGCGCTTTGAAATCCTATTTCCTACTAATATACGAATTATAAATGCGAAAGTTTACATGTTTGGATATTGTGTTTATATAACGAACGATATCGTATTATGTAACGAACATCCAAGCTCAATCACGCAAAAACGGCTTAATGGATTATGATGATACAAAAAGTCTGTATCTGTCTGTGGTCTATGTTGTTGTAGTGTGTGTCGACAGGGAGTAGATTACGCCGACGAAGTTGCGAGCAAAAGCTAGCATATTCATAAATATATATGTACTCAGCAATACCAAACATCTAAATGGTTTGTTACTTTGATCCAATATGAAAAAATATATTTTTAATTTCATATTTAGATATGGACTTTTTTTTTAAGTTACAAAAATCACAATTCTGAGCCGGACAGCCCTCACGGTTACGCTACTGCCAGTCATCATCTTACAATTTTCAGGACCAACATGGTGGTATCAATCTCTGAGGAAGAGTGTCAACTTGTGAAAAGATGCTGGAGGAGAAGGAGGGAAGGGGCTCGCCGGGGGTAAAAACACTTATGAAATATCGTCAAAACATTTTTAATTTAAACAATTCATTAGGTATGTTACGATGTTTCTTTTGTTTTTGAAATTTCATTGTAGCCTCGTCGGCGTGCATAAAATATGGAATCTTGTATAATTGTGGTGCTTCGCTGGCGGCACTTAGACTGTCAACCCTACTATGGGGTACGTTAGAAGTGAGACGGCGCCTGTGAGGAGGCAGATTCAAGAGGGTCAACGTCAAAAGGCTGCTTGAAAAACATTTCTATGCGTATTGTATTGAGGGTATTGGTTTATGCAGAGCTACCCGCGTCTTCTTCCCCACTGTCCTCCTCGACACAAACCGTCGGCACAGTCACACTGCCCTTACTGAACTCTTCTTCTCGCGGAAGGTAAATGCCGAAGCGATCCTGTGAAATCATAATTATGCTTTAAGTAAAGATTCCAATCCAATAGGTACTGTGTCGAAATGAAACACCAAACACATTTTTGTCATTTGATTCCATTTCAATTTTTAACTCGTAAGACCTAATCTTAAAAACGAACCGATAGAGACTCAGTATAATACCACTCCAAGTAGGGTAACCAAGAGTAAAGTAAGTAGCTACTCATTGGTATAGCAGTTAAAAAACCGGCCAAGAGCGTGTCGGGCCACGCTCAGTGTAGGGTTCCGTAGTTTTTGTAATTTTTTTCAAAAACTATTCAACCTATCAAGTTCAAAATAATTTTCCTACAAAGTTTTTATAAAGTTCTACTTTTGAGATTTTTTTCATATTTTTAAAACTTATGGTTCAAAAGTTAGAGGGGGGGGGGACACATTTTTTTTTACTTCTGGAGCGATTATTTCCGAAAATATTAACATTATCAAAAAATGATTTTAGTAAACCCCTATTTATTTTTAAATACCTATCTAACAATATATCACACGTTAGGGTTAAAATGAAAAAAAAAATCACTCCCCACTTTACGTATAGGGGAGGTACCCTAATAAAATATTTTTTTCCACTTTTTATTTTACCACTTTGTCGGCGTAATTGATATACATATTAGTACCAAATTTCAGCTTTCTAGTGCTAACGGTCACTGAGATTATCCGCGGACGGACGGACGGACAGACGGACGGACAGACATGGCGAAACTATAAGGGTTCCTAGTTGACTACGGAACCCTAAAAACCGGCTGTATACATATAGGTACAGTCGAGTCCATAAATATATGAGTAAATCCAAGCCTTCAAAAATAAATGTACATAGTAACGTACAAATACATCTGAACAGATTTATCATTCGAAAATATACACGTGTCATCCGTCATATTCATCTGAGCAAGCCTCTCAATAATATGTAAGCAACTGAAACATATAATAAATATCTGTACAACTTGTCTGTACAACTGTGCTTCCACTCGTTTATTTAAAAAAAAATTCTGTAAAAATCACGAAATTATTTAAACGAGTGGAAGCACATGACTATTGAGACAAGGGTTATTTTCAAATATTTGTAAACAGGTAGTGGCACATAAATATATGCACTCACGTTTTCCAATTTGTTGTGAAGAAGTAGGATCTCATAAATATCTGTACAGATAAAACATTTTGAATTTTCACACATGACAATCATCGAAAACAGTACCATACTGTCATATGATACATTTGTCTCTTTCAGTTTGAGTGGCACGTCATCGAACTGTCATTAATCTGCGTGCTGCTTCTTTTACTATTTTGTGATTTATACTCGGTTTAAAAGCGGTTTGATATCAACATTTATTTTTCTTTTTTCTGTCAGTTTTGTTCAGATGATTATGAGTTTCTACTTGTTCACATAATTTTGTCTAACTTTATTGCAGAATTTGATATTTAAGTGAAATGTTTTATCTGTGCAGATATTTATGAGCTCCTACTTGTTCACAACAAATTGAAAAACGTTACTAAGTACATATGTTTATGTGCAACTACCTGTTTATAAATATTTGAAAATAACCCTTGTCTCAATAGTCATGTGCTACCACTCGTTTAAATAATTTCGTAAAAATCGTTGTACAGATATTTATTATGTTTCAGTTGCTTAAATATTATTGAGAGGCTTGCTCAGATGAATATGACGGATGACACGTATATGTATTTTCGAATGATAAATCTGTTTAGATGTATTTGTACGTTACTATGTACATTTATTTTTGAAGGCTTGGATTTCTTTTTTCTGTCAGATTTATTCAGATGATTATGAGTTTCTACTTGTTCACATAATTTTGTCTAACTTTATTGCAGAATTTGATATTTAAGTGAAATGTTTTATCTGTGCAGATATTTATGAGCTCCTACTTGTTCACAACAAATTGAAAAATGTTGCTCATATATTTATGAACTCGACTGTAACAGTCAAAACGTGGACTCACCTTCGGATATCTGTTGTAATGAAACTGCGGGTGGCAAACGCAGGGGCGCGGCGGGGGAATCTTGTAGCTCGGGTGTGAGGAAATTTCACTCTTGGGCGTTGGCGGGGTCTCGTAACCTATACATATCACGTGGTTTTTGAACCTTATGCACCCAAGAACATATTTATCGTAAGGCCGCAACTACTCGTACATATCGGATTTCTAATTCTTAAAACTGTCATTGTCATCATTATTTACGCTTTACCTTCTGTATGATTTCATTGAGAACTCAGATACCTTTGAAATTATGTAAGCGACGCAGTGACCTCTTCAACTTCTTCCTCATTCTTTTCTCCCAAGCCAGTTCAGCAGCTGTGGACAGTAAAAAGGTGTGTAGGTAGGTTTTCAAAACGGATTTCTTAATTACATCCACACATAATATGATATACATGCTAGTAATAAATGTTAATGTTGATAAATGTTTCTGTTCAGTCCAATGGTTGACTGTTAGATAATGCCTTATGTCATTAAGTCCGCCATTGGTTCATATTTTTTGTTTTGTGCAAAAAAGTTTAAAAGAGTAAATAATTAGTATTATTATAAATGAAAATGTAGGTAGTTCTGGCTGTTAGTTTCGGCATAGAGAAAATAAGTAAGAATAGAGAGCTCACTCCATATGACTCCATACATCACTTTTTACTTATTATTTCGTAGTCGACATCTAGCGTCAAATAGCGGAATTATCAGTACAGCTACTCGACAATAGACGCCGTGACGAACGAACAATCGAATGCTCAACAATTTTTAGCTAATATTATAATCGGATTAACCGGAACTCTGTTTTGAACTCATTCTGCTTTAAATATTAGTAGTAAATTGTTGAGAAAAACACTTTTCGTCAGGAGCGACATACGTGACATCTAGTATCTTTATAGCAGTACTGATAATTCCACTATTGGACGCTAGATGTCGACTACGAAATAATAAGTAAAAAATGTTATATGGAGTGATCTCTCTATTCTTACTTATTTTCTCCATGGTATCGGCACGCTTAAAGATCCGGCCATACCGCTGCTTAAAACGCGCTGACGCAAACGCACCGTAAACGCAGTGACGTGACTCATGCGTGGCGTTTTTAACCGACAACTACTCACCACATGGGCCGATTCTGATAATACTTTTTTGTTGTAAAGTAGGTACCCTCTAGGTGGTCCAATATAAAGGTGGAGTCTAGGAAGAATCGAGGGAACTCCTCGAATTTGATAGGCACGCATATGCCGATTTCGTTATTTTCTGTAGGAAACTCTCTCGGAACGCACAAATTGGGTGAAACGAGACTGGTGATGAAGACCACAGATGACATATGGAACTCCTCAATGATGATGTAGGCACTTCACGGATTCCGATAAAATCCTCATCAAAATGCACATTTTGAAGTGAAACTTATAATGAACCGAATGTCTGTATGGGTTCCCTGAGGAATCGACGGAACTCGTCAAACATCATCGGCCCATATAAAGTGACTTTGCTATTTTCTGTAGTAACCACCTCATTTGCTATCAGGAAGCTACAGTTGACTACAAAAACATCGATCCTCCCAAAGTTACTAAAATACCTATGTACTAATCCGTGTCTCTATTGACATAATATTAAGGTCGTGGATACATATAATTTGTAAATTTGAGTTGATCGATGTATTTGTAATCGACTGTAGGTACATGTGGTGAAGTGGGAAGGATATGTGAAAATTTTCATGTTGTATGGCATGGCGAAGTCAGTTATTTTTTGGGTATAAATTATTAACTCATAAGTTTCTTCCTTTCGTTCACTGCGATTTCGTACAGTCCCCGTATTTTGAGCACCGGTGTGGTGGGACTGTAATATGGCACCGAAATGATGTTGATGAAATTAGTTAGAGACAGTATGACTGCCGAGTAATAATATGGAATGATTTTTATCCCGCAAATCATCATCAACGGGAGTTTGTATGCTGGTAAAACATAAAGATGTCAAAATCTAATTGAAAAATAAGTACCATTTTAGAGACCATTAAACACTACGTATAAAACTAGTGCCTTCGCCAAATCTTGGCATCTGACGCCAAAGTGGACCCTTGACTCCTTTATGATACCACTGGGAAAACGTATTGGGGATGAATAGGTAAATCAAGCGAGTCCTACCTATTCTTTCTTTTTCCATAATATTCAATTCAAACATTTTATATGCACAGAAGAATAGTTCTGCAATGTCAGCTCTAATCTCGATGACCGGTATTTCCATGGCTTCCTCCACTGCTTTGGAGAGTTCGACGTAGGCGGTGTCGTAGCGGAGGGCCGCCTCGGTGACCTGGCTGTATATAGCCTTGTCCACGGTATTGGACACGACCTGCATCATCTGCTCCGAAAGCGTCGGCTCCGGCGTCGGTATAGGCTCTGGAGCAGACTCAATTCATATTATACACTACTATCTATAGTTACAAATATCTCAAAGTGGAACCACACTTCCGGTTGCGTATTTGCGTCCCTTTCTTTTTCGATATCAAAGAAAGAGATGCAATTCGAATATTTGCACGAACCACTGGGACCGGAGACCCCCGGGAGATGGACAGCAGCATCGTTGGAGTGTGGTGGAGATACTGCAATAGCCAATCCGCATGCCAAGCGTGTCGATTATGGCATTTACCCCCCATGGATAGGCTATAGATCTCATATCAGCCGAAGGACGTCCACTGCTGGTTATAGGCCTACGCCTATATCCAGCAGTGGACGTCCTTCGGCTGATATGGTGGTGGTGGTGGATGCACAAATACCCGAAGTGTGGTGGCACCTTGACACGAAGCCTGTAATGTACGCCCGTCGCGCTCGTGCAAGTGCGTTCCCTGCGGAAGGTTAACCAGATGGCTGGCACAAGAGCACAAGTTGTCGCGGCCAGCTGCGTCAATGCAGATTCGTACGCCGTGCGAATGTTTCTTTCCGCGCGAAGCGCGCGTAATGACGCCGCGCCGGCGTTCTTAATGTTAGAGCGACACAGGTATATCACAGCGCCGACACGGCCAGTTCCTATAAATCGTGTAGACCCGTGGAGCATAATAGATATTACGAAGCAATTGATTCGCGTGGCCACTTGCTTTGCTGAGTCTGTTTCACTATGGCATTAATTAGTGCATCGGGTAGGTAATTCATAGAGAGCACTGCAGGCGGGGTAAGTTGGGCTGGAAATCTCGTGGAAATTGCCTGCTACAGCGTTAATATGATGAAAATTTGACAAGTAAACATTAAAATATATTTTTTTCTACTCCAACATCTGTAATTTTTTTAAATGACTGACAGTAGTATTAAAACAATACACTTTTTATACAAATGAAAATCTATACCATAGACATTCTATGACTGATGGAAGAATCAAAATGGGTTTTCATACATTATACAACTTTAAAGAGGCACACGTGAATGCCCGTATTCTGCCACCATATCGATTTATTATTTAAATCAAATTATAACGCTGTCGTAGCAAAATTATTGTGTGCAATAAATTTGGAAGGCGTGCGCAGAGCCGAATTACCAACCGAGTACCTCATAGCATACACGTAGAGGCCCTTTTGACAATTTAATGAAACGCAAGGGATACACCGAGCGGATGCTGTTCCTGCCCGTGTCATGGGACGCAAATAGAGACAGCACCCGCCAGGGTGTACAGGGACTGTTGCTGGTTAATAGAATCTAAATGAAGTGGATTATTGGGTGAATATGATGGAAACGGCTGGGCTACTGAGTGAGAACACAGAAGTCTTCCTAATAAAACTGTCTCTTATTTTTTTCTCAGGCAGACAGTGACTCGCCCTCTGCTAGATGGGCCCATATAAATAGCGACATTAAAAAATGGACTAAGGGCAACGCCGATGCAGAGGGCTGGGCGTAGAGAGGTGGTATGGACTTTAAACATATAGCCAACTCGCCACTTAGGTGACCACATCCACCCCCCGAGCAACAGCTCCAGGGACTCCACTCTGGACAGCCAGTTAAGGCAAGCCAGAGGCGGGGGGCCTGTTAATATTATTATTATGGTATTTCTACGGCTATTACATAATAAATATTATATTTGTTTGATGATACCTGGTGTAGGCAACGTGGTTTCCGAAGTTATTATCGAAATAAAAGACGATGATAGAGTATTAGGCGTAGGCAGGTTCTCTGCAGTGACTTTCCAAAGTGATGGTGGGTAATGTTTGTAGTAAATATTTTTCAAGTCACATTCAATGTTTTCATCTTCATATGTAAAGACGGATCTTTCTTGAGTATTCTATAATAAAAAAATGGTAAATGATTAGAAGTATTAATTTTATGCGACCTCGATTTTTATATTACCTACACGGAAACCAATTGTTGATGAAATAATGCTTTCCCATCGGCCAAACTCGGAATACAACTAGACAGGAAGCGGCTATCAATTTGATATGTTCATGTTTCTTAAGCTTTATTAGTCAATGTCAAATTTCAGAATAAAAACTGGTGGTATTTTTCCATTTGAAATGACCGATGTTAAATCATAAGTTAATTGATTGACATTCGGGTCCAGTCGAATTCCGAGTTAAGCCGATTGGAAAGCATTATTCACTACATCTGTACGAGAATACGAGTATATCATATATGTACAAGCTACCAAATAATACAATAGAAAATACTTTTCATTGCACACCTGAAAAACAGTACACGGATAAAAAATTAAAAATGCGTTCCATATTAGAAGTAAACAACAGATGGTATTAAAAAGCGATATCAACCAAACAAGGGGTTGGTTGATATCAAATACAAAGTCAAAAAAATAAGTCAAGTGTATTTTGTTTCATGGATTTAATAATATGGTGAAGTACCTTACACGATGAATATTTTAAAACTATAGTGGAAGGGAAAGTGGAAGGGGTGCGGAAGAGAGGGAGACCAAGAAGAACATATATTGACCAAATTAAGGAAAAAGTAAACGTCGTGTCGTATCAGGCTGTTAAAAGGAAGGCTGAGGAAAGAAACACATGGAAATTGCTCCACCGACAAGAGTTAGCTCTTAAATAAATGATGATGACCTTATTTGGTTCAATTTAAGTAATTTGTAAATCATAGGTATGTATATGGATATACTTTACCTAGGGGTAACATGTACTAGTTTAGCCCCGCTTGGTACTCGTAAGTCTAAAATGCCTCAATTTTCGTTCTAACTATTTCTTGTTGCTGTATATAGACTTAGATATAGATATTTATTCATAAAATTAGGTATTTTACACGTCAATGTTTCAACTTATAAATATTACTACTTTTTTCTAATTAGATAAATAGTACTTGAGGGCAATGGGGTTGCGATGTCCGATCAATGTCATCGCAGAGTTGGATCATCTTTAACGCGACATCCCTGATGCTATGCTTGGATTTGCCAGAGGTTATCATGTTGCTGTAATATGTCTCCAACATATTCTTTATCTGCGAAAAGTAAAACGTTTTTTTTGTAAAAAAATACACGTCAGGAGAGTCAGGCCCGGTATTCCAGTCGCAATAAGTATTGAAAATGTTGACAGATGGGATCACGCGGATATTTCCTTATGTCCCATTTAATGTCCTTGTCATTGTGATTTTGGATGAAAGGGGCAACACCTCTGTCAAATTAGTTTTTTTATACTCAGGTTACTAAGCAGATCTACGGCCTGCCTGGTAGTAAGTAGACACCATAGCCTATGGACGCGTTACGACTCCAGCATTCTATATTGTGAATTAAGCTTGCAAATCGGCAACAGGTTCTCATGACCAAGTTCCTTTAGGGCGATAACTTGTAAGGTTATAAGAGTTGTATTATGAAGCCCCGTGTGTAAAGTACTTGATATGGGCAAGGAGATGATTAACACAACGAGTGCATTGCTAAGACTGTTTATTTATTACCTCAACTACCCACATTTCCCCACATGACTATACTACCCACAACCCCTTTCTTTTATAGAAATAGCATGCTATATTTCCTCTTAAACATGAAATAGAACACAACTGGGTCTAATATTTTATAAAATATTAGTACAGTATATTAATAGGTCACTATTTAATTAGGTGATAACATAGGTATATTAATTAGTTTTACATGTTATTTAAAACATTCAGTTTGTTTTATTATGACTAAGTAGTTACATATCTGTAGTATCCAATATACGTCCTTAGCTGCGTTGTGGTACTCCGGGCTCAGAGTATCCCCACCGATCAGGAGGTCTCACTATCCTGCCAGAACGTGTCACATAGTTTCTACTTAAATTATTATTAGAATCTGAGGAGCGGGGGTTCATGGAGCCGTTGTTAACGTCTGCCTGAGTACCAGAATGTGTGACCGGCGGGTTTGTGGTTTCGTATGTGAAGGCGTCAGCGGGAGCTGCGGGGCGGCGCGGCGAGTCCCATATCAGCTGACAACGGTTTCGACGAATCAACCTACCCGATTTAAGTCTTACTAAATAGGACCTGGGGCTCACGAGACGAACCACCGTCGCATATTCCCAGTTGTCATTGATACGTGCCTTTATTGGTTGGTTTGGTTGGAGTATATTTAAACTTTTGGTTCTATCGTAGTAGAGTTTTAGTTTTACTTGTCGTTTTCTGAACTCGTGCCTAAGTTGTGCGTTATTTATATTGGCAGACTTTAACAAGTCAGGTGAACTAAGCAATATACCTCGTAGCTTTCTGTTGTTCAATATTTCCGCAGGAGAAGCTATTTTGTCGCTAATCGGCGTGTTCAAAAATTCTAACAAGGCCATTCTATAATCTGTATTGTCATAACAAGTTTTCCTCAACATTGATTTTATCGTCTGAACTGCCTTTTCGACCTGACCGTTAGACTGCGCATATCTTGGTAATGATGTGTTGTGATTAAACTTACATTCTTTACTAAAATGGTAAAACAAGTTTGATGAAAATTCCGGTCCGTTATCGAAAAAAAACTACTTCCGGTACACCTTGTCTACAAAATATATCTATAAACCGATCAATAACATGCGACAACGTCATGTTATTTAACTTACTCACTTCAACAAATTTGCTAAAATAATCTATCACGATTAGAAAAGATGATCCCGCGAAGTGAAATATATCTGCACCTACCTTTGCCCATGGCCTCAGTGAGAAATCATGTCTTCAAGTTGTGTGTTCATGTTGGGCCAGTACATGATTTCTCGTGCTCGCAGCTTACATTTCACAGCACCTAAATGACCTATGTGTATTTTTAGCATTGTTTAGCGCATACACTTAGGTATGACTATCCGCCTACTTTTCCAAACCATGTCATAAGCGACTGTCAATTCGTCCCTGCAATCCCAATACGGCCTTAATATGTTTTCCAGGTGACTCCGATGTGTTGGCCAGCCCTTCTTTATTATCTTTTTCAGTGCTTCTATTTTGCTATCTAGTTTTGAGCATTTCTGTAGTTCCATAAAGTGTGAGTCAGTTAAAGGGTTACTGATAGCAACAGCACATACTTGTGCCTGCATCTCTAAGTGATCACTTCGCGAAGAGGGCACAACGCCCGAGGAGCCCTCCTCGGGCGTTGTGCCCTCTTCGCTCGGCGCCACAGCGCGCGACAGCGCGTCTGCTACGTACAAGTACTTGCCTGGCTTCCAACTCAAAAGTGTATGGTTGTAACCTGAGTAGCATTCGCTGGAGACGTGCCGGGGCAGTAGCGATAGCTTTTTTAATGATACTCACAAGTGGTTTGTGATCCGTTTCCACAGTCACATCTGAGCGTCCGTAAATGTAACAGTAGAATTTTTCACATACATATACACATGCCAGTAATTCCTTCTCTATCTGCGCGTACGCTTGCTCGGCTTTAGTTAGAGAACGAGAAGCATAGCAAACTGGCAAGCCATTCTGCATCAAACATGCACCAAGCCCGTTTTTGGCTGCATCTACTGAAATCGTAATCGGTTTGTCTACGCTAAAATATTGTAAGACGGGTGGACTTACTAGACACTTTTTTAATTCATTGAAGCATTGTTTATGTCTGTCATCCCAATGCCATGCGATATCCTTTTTAGAAGCTCTCTCAGTAGATAAGTCCTTTCTGATAAATGCGGTATAAAGCAACCAACATATGTTACGAGGTCCAAAAACCTTTCCAATTCTTTAATGTTCTCAGGCTTTGGCATTTTCCTAAAGGCTGACGTATGCGAGTCATCTGGCTGTATTCCCCGGCGCGATATCTTATGTCCTAAGTACTTCAGCTCAGTAAGCCTGACTTTGCACTTATCCTTGTTCAGCCTAATATTAATTTGCCTGCAGCGGTCCAGCACCTGTCGAAGACGCTTGTCATGTATGTCCTTCGTCTCTCCATACACTAACAAATCATCGATAAACAGTATTACGCCTTCTATATCATCAAACTGTTCATAAAGCCTTCTGTGGAAGATTTCTGATAAAGAGGATATTCCGAACGGCATCCGCAGAAATTTATATCTACCGAATGCCGTATTGAAGGTGCAAAGATCAGTGGACTCTTTGTGCAGCTTTACCTGCCGGAACGAGTGCTTGGCATCCAGAGTACTAAAATATTTCGCGCCTCATAGTTTTGCTGTGATCTCATCAAGAGTAGGTAGTTTAAAATGCTCTCGGCGAATTGCTTCATTCAGATCTCGAGGGTCCAAACAGATGCGAAGGTCTCCATTATCTTTTTTCACAACAGTCATGCTGTTCACCCAGTCTGTGGGACCCTCAACCTTCTCGATAACCTGTTGCCGCAACATGTCGTCTAGTTTATCCTTAATCGCGTCCCTCAGTGCCAGCGGCAGCTTGCGCGGCGTGTGCACTACGGGTCGCACATCCGGTTGCAGCCGTTTCCTATCCTCCTGAGACCCAGCGTCCTACACATAGGACATAGGTCCCAATAAAGTTTTGACTTTTTGCCAATTTGACAGAGTATAATTTATTGTGGCAAATTTTGATACCCAGGACTCAGGAGGCTATACTCCCCTGGCAGACATCCATCTCTTCAAACACATCGGTATACTCGTCTAATATCCCTAAGCTACTATTAGAGTCATGGGCATTTACAGTCATAACACGCTGTATTAAGTTTAACTCTTCACAGGCAGTTTTACCCAGTAAAGGAGGTGACATCACATCGGCTACAATAAAACACACTATGTAAAATGCATTTTTGTCCTTTACTTTGAGTTGACATTTATCTACCACCTGACTTTGATTTCCCGCATATGCGGTCAACTTTACTCGAGTTTGTATTAAATCATCTACATTATGACCAATATTTGTTAAGAAACGCAGAGGCAACACATTTACATCAGATCCAGTGTCTAATTTAAAGGTAATATTCACTCCATTAATGACAAGATCTACACTCCAATGCTTATCCGAAGTAATTGAATTGATGAGACATACCTGATCCCTCCTGCACGGAGTACACTCGGCACATCTTTATGAAAATGAAAAATAATAAAATGATTAGACTTATGACATCTAGCACAACGTTTTCCATACGCCGGACACTTAAATTTATCATGCATCGATCCACAATAATCACATTGTCTACGGTTATTTATTCGCGATTGCGCGTTCTTGCTCGATGACGTCATCGGTGCACCCGGTCTCGGCAGCGGCGCCTGGCCCGACGGCGGCGGCGCGCGCACATTGCAGCGACAACCCGGCTAGGTAGCAAGCGATTCGTAGCCGAGTGACGTAACCAGTGTACATCACACAAATGCTGTTTCTCCTCCTTAGCTTTGACTTCGTAAGCGCTGTGCTCTCCAGAAACTTTTTTTCCGCTATCCGACATATATCGATAGCTTTCTGTATGGTCAAAGTCGCGCTCTCACGCAGCAATCGTTCCCTTAACGCGTCTTCTCTCAACCCACATATTAACCTATCTGTAATTAGGTCATCCTTCAAGTCTTTAAATTCGCAAGTGATGGCCAATTTATTTAATTCAAAAGTATATTGTTCGACGGATTCACTTTCTTGTTGAGGAAAACTTATGGCGTTCAATAGTTAGGTTTTTTGTTGGAAGGAAATAATTGTCAAATTGTTCAAATAATACTTGCACTGTGGTTATCCTATTCGTAAACTGTTCATAGGCATCCCGGCACTGCAGGTGTCAGCAGGGGCTAAGAAGGTGGATTCAGAAATTTGACCATCTCAAACATTAAAAAAAAAAATTGCCTCTTCCTCTAGGTGGACTACATTATATTGATTTCTTTTAAACACCATGGTTGCAACGAATAAATGATTATGATAAATGATTTTTAGGTAGCTATTAAAATATAGATAAATAATATCTTGAAGGCAAAAAACGTCAGCTGACTGTAGAAAATACGTCGGCTAGTCACAAGTGTGCTTATCGATGCCTGCAGCTCAGGGAGCTTAATAAAGTGTAGTAGCGTGGCGTATCTGTTATTCGATTTTATTCAGGTGTAGTATGAGGCTCATTAGGTGATCAACGAGTATATGCGGGCGAAGTTGCATGCATTCGTCTCTGTTATTTCTTTATTGTAAGCTAATTAAATAAGTTGAAGGTACACAAACAGACACATACGGACTTTGAGATCTGGGGCAGGTATTTTATTTGTAATTGTGTTTATTTAAGTGTAGTAAAATAAAGCCCGTTGCATACTCAGATCATTGCCTGTATAATGTTTTAGCCTCGTAAGTCCTTTGTTTTTTCAAATGTAGTAGTCATAACTACCCAGTGTACTACCACAAGTACAAACTTAAGTGTAGTGCTTCGGTCCCAGACGCGACTTTTTCGAATTTGTCTAAATTCTTGCCCTTTGTTTTATTCAGTATGTGTATGGTTTTTAGCGCATCCTTAATTTGTACTTGGTAAAGTACATTAGGCAGTTATTTATACTAGGCAGTTAAAATGTCAGGTCTGAAGTACTATCATTATTTTGTACTTGTACAAGTACGCGGGGACTTACGAGGTTAAAGAGAGCTGTAAAGGGAATAAATAGAAACCATACCTACATTCTCAATTATTTCTGTTTGCTTTCCCTATAAATAAATAATAAATATAAATGGAATAGGTTCACTAACAAAGTCTCTCTGAAGTTCGCAAAACTCAAGAAATCCTATTTAGGCCGGCCGCACATACCACGTATCTGATGCGATTCTCGAAATGAGATTCGCAATCGAATGAGCCCAGCATACGTACTCGTTCATTCTGCAGTATGCAGTTTGTACGTTCTACATTCCTGTGTACGAGTATGCCTTTAAAGACCGTAACATACTGTACGTAGGCTACCTACCTACCAAAAATATAAGTATAGAAATATGAGCTGGGCCAGTGTATCTAATGAAGGAAAGAAACCCCGGGTACCCTATTTTGATTACGACATCGAGGAACCTGACCTGTCGAAACATAGTACGAGTGTACCGCCGTCCTAAGTTACAATCGAGTCAGCAGCCGCATTATGCTTTATCAATTATCGTCGTGGATAAGACTTTGTCACGTTTGACAAGTATGTGAGTGTAAGAGGTGGTAAGAGTGAAGGGCGTCTTATAAGTGATAAAATGGCAACCACCATACGCCCGCCGTTCTTAACAATTTCCCTGTCATTTGTTTCGTAGCGCTATGCTCGTAGCTGAAAACATACTATAAACCGCGCTAAGTAAACATTGGCAAGGAAAGTGTAAAGGTCCGGGCCGCATTGGCTGGGCGATTGGCGACCCGATACCAAGGCGACTTAGGAACAACTTAGCTGACTTGATGCATTGATGTCGCGTCGCATTGCCAATCACCCTACCAGTACGCCCGCGACCTGAATAAGCTTATTACGTATATACTTATGATTCTTAAATTAGGATTAGCCATGGAGCAGTCAGTTCATTTAATCTATAATCGGATCAAATTGGCTACTTGCCACATGTTAAAATGTATAGCATGGTGTTACTTTTGTTTGGTTATGTGAATAAATGTCTTCTTTCTTTCTTTCTTTCTTCTTACTATACAGATAGTAAATCATCAAAATATCGCAATAAATTAGTTACAAATTAATACAATTTATCAACATCATAATAAGATATAAGACTTCAAAAAATAGACATTGTAAGTTTTTTTTAAGTCCGTCATATTAGTAAATTAAAAGATACCACAAGAATCCTTATGATAAACAAAAAAAAAACTGCATCACACTATGTAACTAAACTCAGTATTTCACGTCCATAACATCAATTTACTTATCTTCCAATACAACGGTGAGTTATATAATATTACAATGTGACGTTACAATAGTTGTAAGTTTTTAATAAGTATAGGATATTAGTTGAAATTTGTGATGATGAAAAATGGATGTCAATAAAATAAAATAAAAAGAATAGTTAGAAAAATAATAATATATAATATTCATTTGTAGGAGCCGTTTACAGGGCTGCTGGCGGCCAACTTAGTTTATATAGGGCTCTAATTGTAGCATTTGTAGCTGGTCCCATATAGACATTTTATCCTCTTTAAAAACTGGTTCGAATGGCACCATACAATTTTTGTAAAGTAGTTTTACTTTAATTCGTGTTGGTAAGACTGACAATCGAATGATATTTTTGCCCGGTAAAGGGTTTTAAAACCAACGCCAAAAATTGCGACTAACCTTGGGATTTTGCGAAAGGAAAGCCTCCTGTTCCAGTTGCATAGTCTTACTGAGTCTGGCGGTGGCCTCCCGTTGGAATGGAGTGGTCGCGTCCCAGTCTATTTCGAGGAACCCTTCCGTCACATCGTCCTTCAAATCAGCAACCATTTTCTTGATAAATGGCATGATAAAAAATAATGAGCAAGAACTAACAAGATACTAATAAAATAACTATAGAATTCGATAAAGATCCACCAATTCACTTTCAATCTATTGACTCAAGTCAAATGCACGTCAAGTATATGTCATATTCGGTCATGGGTATTGTAAGTATCATTGACAGTCTTAAATCTTACGTCATAATCATAAACATGTCATTAAGAGGGCGCAGTACCCTCGGTTCTCCATACAAACGTATTTACGCTCTCATTTTAAAACGCCATGCTAAAATAACATGAAACTTTGTATACACAATGGGATCCGGTATATCTAGGTCGAAAATTAGTTTCTGTTTCTAGAAATTGTAACAGAAAAAAAATATAGCGGTTTTTTGAGTTTTTTACGGCTTGTATGAAAACCTTAAGAATCGCTGTATTTTTTCTCCATTATAATTTTAAGCAACAGAAACTAATTTCCGACCTAGATATGCCGAATCCTTGCCTTGTGTATACAAAGTTTCACGTTATTCTAGCATGGCGTTTTAAAATGCGAGCGTAAATACGTTTGTATGGCGAACCGAACATACTGAGCACTCTTAAGTAATAAAATAACTTTTCCATTATTTTAAGTCGTAGATGAGTTTACAATCAGTTAGCTTACTATACCGGTGTTCATACATATCGTGTATTATGTACCTAACGTAACTAACGTCGATCGGTGAGTAAAATTCATAAATTAGTAATTATCATAATTGACAGACCCACATAAGAAAAAACGGGGGTCCAAATTTTTTTAAATTATAGAAACCAAAGAAAACATAATGATAAAAACCTAAAGCCTGTCACAAACAGGCGCGGCCTGTGGTGGCGGCTGGCCGCAGGCGGCTTGAAAGGCCGCAACAACAACACACTGGCGCGGCCCGCGGTGGCGGCCTACGTCAATTTTCGCGCCAAACCAAATGTCAAACCGTTACATTAATAACAAAAAAAAATACTTTTTTGCTTACTTTTGGCCACTCAAAAGTAAACTTAAGCCTGCAGGTTTACTCTGTCTAGCTGATAAATGTATGATCAATAGTTTTTATAAATATATTTTTTTAAATTGGATATAATATAATCTAACTATGCATTTTTATCTATGGTTAATGGCGGTCAGTTGTGAATTTTTGCAACAGGCCGAGCGGCCGTTCACACATGCGCAGTGGTGGAGTGGGCGTGACTTGCGGCCGCGGTCAGCTGCGCAACCACCGCGTCAAGGCCGCCTGTGTCTGAATCATTGTTAGGATTGTCATACTTAACAACTGGCCGCCACCGCAGGCCGCGCCTGTTTGTGACAGGCTTAACAATTAGAATAGTAAGTATACGATGCAATAAAGAAGCCCTTATTCATAAACGTTCATCAAACCTACATGCAAAAGTTCGCTATGGTTAAAAACTCAGAGTACCAGAGTAGACGTCAAATAATAATACCGCTACGAGCGAGATAGTCATATATCGAATTAAATAAGAGCGACAGAGAGAAATATAATATTTGTTATCCTTGTCACTGTTCCGCTTTAGTTTATTTGCCTCAATGTCATCTAAACGTCATGTCAAATAGTTTGAGGCAAATAAACGATTACCCGCCCAAATTAAAGAGGCTGCTTATGGTAACCCGCCAGACGTTTAAGATACGTTCTCAATTTAGCTGCATAAGAGCTTTTCTGTCCCCTTTGGTGAAACTCGTATAGGATCTCTATAGAAATCCTTACTCTGAGGCTAAAAACCTATTGAAACTTGTTTGTCTTTATCTGTCACTTCAACATTGTGCGGGCCAATGTGTGAGCCGAGACATTTTATTTACAGAGATTTGTTGAGTTTTATGAGAAAAGGGTTTGAATTTTATTACATTAAAACATTTAACAAAAGGGAAATCGCACAAAATATGGTATGTTGTGGTAAGTAATTTGTACGAGTATTAGTTCGCTTGTAGGTATGCACCGCCGTGGCACCGTCACATTCAATATAAAAAGCTTAGTATCTTTGTAACCTGGTTAGGTCGTTGCCTGCTTGGTATATGCTGCCTTATAAAGTGAGCGACCAAATTAGCGTTCACACAAAGGCCAGGGGGGCCGCTATGGCCTCTTACTCGAAAAAATAATGACATATCAAGACTCTGCTCTCTGTCTCATTCTCTCACGGGCACATAGGTGATGTTGATGATTTCTCTTTCTCTCGCTTTGTTGGTCTTTAGCCGTAAGGCGCAATCCGACGTCTGTGTAAATAACTACTAATTGCTGGTTCATACAAACACACTACACTTTTCTATGTGACAGAAAGTCGAAGTCGTAATATTTTTTACAGTACATATGGTGCTACTTTACCGCACGAGTGCGGTAATCAGCAGATTACGTGCATATGTCGAAACTGTAAAGAGCCAGTATGTACTGTAAAACTCCCTTCGGTCGTGTTTTAATTTATCACCCCTCCTTGCGAATTTCCTGTTCTCTGCATTTGTATCGTAATGTAATGTACTATTACAGTACATATGGTGCTACTATAACGCACGTGTGCGGTAATCAGCAAATTACGTGCATATGTCGAAACTTTAAAGAGCCATATGTACTGTAAAACGTCGTACGATACACGTGCGAACAGGTAATTCGCAACTCGTGTCCATTTAAAACACTCCCTTCGGTCGTGTTTTAATTTATCACCACTCGTTGCGAATTTCCTGTTCTCCGCACTTGTATCGTAATGTACTATTAATATACGTACCCTGAAAACTGCTGATAGCTTTACAACACGAATCGTGGCATCCCGTTCTACCGAATGGGACCCTTGGCATGCCTGGTCTGGGGACCCGGGTATGTCCTTAAACTACGACCAAGACCACCGGGGAATGGGCAGCAGCATTCCTAGAATGCGGTGGAGATACTGCGATCGCCAACCCGTATGCCAAGCGTCGCGATTATGGCATTTACCCCCCATGAAATTGGGGGAGGCCTATGTCCAGCAGTGGACGTCCTAGGGCTGATATGGTGGTGGTGGTGGATGCCTGGTGGATGAAAGTCACACTGTATGCCTGGTGGGTCTGACAAACCCGTAAATGTATAAAAATAATTTACATGTGAAATATTTTTTAAAACTGATTTGTGTATTTTAGTTTTATTTATACATTGCGTTTACTAAAAATAAATAAAAAGACAAATTTCCCGAAACTGCATAACAATTTATTACATAAATAAAATCACTTCATAGTATCAATATCTTAAAACAGACTCTTATATACACGTATATATATATATATATACCGGATCGGGTCTCTGAGGCACTTTAGGTACGAAAAACTCGAGATCGTGCTTGCGGCTGACTGCGGGAGCAGCGTTAAAATGACTGCTAAATAATGACATGAAGACAAGGAGAGACGCCATGCAGTAAATTAAAAAAAGAAAGAAATATAATCAAATTGTTAACACCCTGGGTCTGTCAGTCCCTACCAGGCATGCGAAGGGTAAATATATACCTATCACGTGCTCTTTCGTATAGGGTGGTCACGTTAGCGTGTGATCTAAAAGAAAATATTCATTAAAGGGTCGGCAACTCGCATGTGCCGCTGGAGTTGTTGGCGCCCATAAGCTGCGGTGACCACTTACCATCAGGCGGGCCATACCTTAATTTGCCACCGACCTGCTCCAGAAAAAAAACTGTGCTACTACAACGGCGGCCGCAGTAATCTTGTCAGAAATGTCAGTGGCAACCGCTTGACAACCTCGGAGGTCCATGAGAGCCGAGTTAGCCGAAGCGGCTAGTGCAATAAGTAATAACCTATTTCCATCGCTTTACTTACATTTAATATAGGACCTATGCACCTATGCTATGCTACCCCTGTTCTAATCTTCAGAAACGAACAACCCATTTTTATTACGCCAATGCTCCCCTTAGTTTCCTCCGAACATTTGAATAATTAAAAGCGACTAATAATGGCTCGGCAAATAAGGCAAACCTTATAATGCTATGCATATTTCACTAACTAATTTGGTTCGTCGTGTCGATCCAATTATATCCTAGTCGTTTGTTCCCTTCTTTCCTCCCCTAGGTTAAATTACATTGAATGTTCACCCAAGGGTCATTTTAAGCTGGATATTAATTAATTAGGAATAGGTAGTTTTACCGGGATTAACATATGTACGAGTATAACTGAAATGGGTATCGATAACACGAAAGATTTAAACCAACGCTTCTAGAACCTAATTAGAGTATATAATAATGCGGTATAACGTATAGTCCAAAGCACATAATTTAAGAGATATTAATTATATAAAACAAATCACTAGTTGAAATATCTCAAGTCTAAAACACCCTTGACGTAGCCACATACCTACAACTTTTTTGACTTGACAGTTGACATTACTTGTCTTGAACACATTTGCAAGTCACGTAAAGATTTTTTCACGAAGGAGCGATCAATTCATTTAATTTATTTCGTACTGAAATAGTAGTTTAATTCAAACAAATAATTGGACCCATGTTGATATAACATTATTTACTCGTAGTGTCGTCAAAAATATGGGGTTAAAATCTTATGGGTTATTAGGACCCATGTATAATTAAATGTTTTGATAACAAAAGCCGAAATCCCATCACAAAAGCATGCAGCTTTGAAAGAACTGGTTTACAGTTAGATCCTACTTCTTTTATTAGTGAAACCGTTGGACTGTTTTTACTTTTCCTTTTTCATACACTCAATTACGTAACGGGGTACCAAATTTCTACATAGGTTGTTACATGGAAGCAACCAAACATTTTGACGAGCGAGTTAGTCTCTCAATTAATAGTGTAAAAATAGTGATATTTACCCATCAAAATCTCGTGAACGGTACAAGACTCACTAAATTGCAAATGTTAGTCAAACAGATTTTAAGTTATTGTGGGGGTCAAAAATTGGGCCGGAATGGTTCTTGGATGACACACTGCCTGTGTAATCTGATTTAGATATGGTCGACATATTATAAATTATTTTTGTATGAGTAATGATGACATTCAACTTTGTTTTTTTTTCTCAAAGATATTTGTACGTACAGAGCGTGCTCGTTTAGAAGGTACCTAGAACCCAAAGCATGGAGTATGTTGGTATTTTTTATTTATTTAGAAGGGACACTTTAAATATTTATGTACATTTGTTGGTAAATTTATTTGGATTACTCGCGAGGCACTTTGTATTTAACTGATTTCTCTAACACCCATAACGGTTTCCTGGAAAGTACGGGCATATTTTAGAAATGGCACGATTTTAGTTAAAAGACTAATTCGACAACATTAGTCAAACATAGTCATTGGTTAAGCACCCCAAAAGTACCCAGATTAAACAAGTAAAATTGTCACACAGAAACTTCGTAAAATATCAATAATCTCATTTTCGGTACGAGCTTTAATTTTAGTCATCAACTATCCGTTCGAGGGCTCCAATGTGCTCTAACATGACGGGTTTATCTTAGTGAAGTTTAGGAGTCACTATCCATGGCCATTTTCTGTCTCCATCATTTGTTCAGCTCGGTATGGTGCCATAATACTGCATTGTCACTGGACTTACATAAGTATGTTAAATATCAGCTCAATTGATTGTGGATAACTGGGGTAAAGTTCAGTTACAAGATTTGTCCCACACATATACATTAACAGGGCAAGATAAATAAAAGCTTGTAATGAATCGCAATGCATGTAGGTAAGTTTCATACATTTTCCGCGCCAGCTCTTGTGAATCGACCTATACCAGTAGGTAGCCGCAAACTCGATTCACACAATGAATGTCTACTATAATAATAATCGTAAGTATGGCATTTATTTTCGAACCGTGAGATCTTCGAGAAGAGAAGTACGGTTACCAGTTTTGTTGCACTTTTGGCACCAGCCAGGGGTCACGTGTAGGGTAACGGTGGGTGGGTGCAACTTCGATCCCCCTTGTCAAGTGAGTGGGCAAATGACTGTTGGCAGTTCTGAAGCCGCCCAAGGCCTCTAACTTGGCTTAACGACTTATGTCATAGACAACAGTCGGGATCATCGACGTAACGTGCCTTCCAAAGCACGGGAGCGCTAGTAACCACTCAAAGCGGTCACCCATCCAAGAACTGACCTGCGCCCACGTTGCTTAACCTCGCATACCGCACGCGGTACGAGTACGCGGGCGCCGCTGGGCCACGAGCGCTCCAATGAATGTCCACTAATAACGTCTAGTTACTGTGTATATTTTGTTATGCGATAAAATACGTACGAGAGAGGCGTTCATTTAAAATTTAGTTATACTCTATACGGGAAACACGGCACAATAAAAGCAGGATGAACGTCACGTCGCGCGTAAAATAAAGCTACAAAGTAAAAAGCATCTTAGTAAAATGTTTTCACCAGCGTCTAGGCTAGTGTACTTTGAATGTCAAGAAAGTAATAGAACCTACGGTACAGTCAAGTCCTAAAATATATGCACGCTAAATTGATTAAAAATATAAGTGCGCGACTCATATTTAAGGAACAAGGTTGCTCAGATATTTTATGAACTTTTGTGACCGTAGGACCTTGGCCAAAAGTTTTGAACACACCTATTATCATATAAAAGTTAATGGTTGTTGGAGTCAAACATTTTAGATCTCTTATTACGTATAAAAATCTTATATCTTTCAATATTAGTTAACGTTTAAGATACTTGCATGGAAAAAATGCAATCGGTCCTTTTAACGCAAAGCCGTTTATTTGTATCCTTCAGTTTTCTAGGATAAAAAGGTAGCTACTTACTCGTAGATGTGGTATCAACTAAAGTTTTCTATATTTACAATGTACACAGTGTCCAATAATATCGAATACGCTTTTTTTAGCACTGATTTGAAAAAAATAGACAATTTTCAGACATTTGAGTCATTGTAGTTTAAAGGTTATGTTGTTATGAACAAAAAACGATATTTTAAAAATATTTAGCTAAAGTCGTTCCCTTTTAATCCACGATGAAGCAGTTGCGGGAACCTATTATCTCACAATATATTAAAAGCAATAGTCCAAGTGACATTTTTGCAGCATTTAAACTTTTTGGAATTAGGCGTAACCTAATTTATACTATAATTAGAAGATACAAGGTGACGTTCTCTTTAAAAGGCCGCAAGAGATCTGGTCGCCCGCGTTCAGCAAGAATGTATAGGGTCGTGAAAATCGTGAGATCCAAAAATTAGCTGCAGACTTAAAGATATCAAGAGGATCAGTACACAACATCATAAAAGCAGACAAGAAAAAAAAAGTAAACAACTTTTCCGAAGATACAAAGAAAAAAGAATTATTTATTTATTTCTTTATTAAGGATCGCCAATATATAATCATCATACAATGTTCTTATATCAATTTTACAGTTCGTGATAGATGCTTATCCAATTTTAGGCAACCACTACTAACATCTGTGTCTTGTTACCTAAGGCATGCAGTTTAAATTTAATTAATATTTTTATTTTAAATCAAAGAAATAATAAAAGAAAATGTGACTTAGCACTAGTACTACACATCATCGGATAGCGTAGAGACAGGCACACTAAACATTATCACGCTGCCTCCAGGGACTTAAAATACACTGATACTTTCTTTTTAATCTTCCTTTATTATGAAAAAATTGATCTTTCAAACACTATACTTTCCTGGCACGCAGAGAATGAATTCGTTTTTTCGGACAAAAACTCTTCTATTAGAGCAATCTCACAATGCTCAAAATGGTTGTTTGTGGGCAGCAAACATTTGCATGTTCCGGATAATCAGAGGAATGTGCCAAGATTCCGAAGTGCAAAATTGAGGTCGTAGCATATACTCAAAGCTAAATGACTATAAAATTAAGAATTTGGAAAATTCAAAAAAAGTTGACGTGCAAATTTGAGACGAGATGCAGATAGAGGCAGTGCGTGCCGCGTGTGACGAATTCGAAAAACGTTTGATGCTGGTGCTGAAGGTGTTGGTGGAGTCATCCCAAAACATTTATTATGAATATTGTATGTAAGAATATCTTTTACACCACACCTTGCCAGAAAGCGCGCTTATCCGCACGCTGCGCGTCCGGAAAAACCCACTTTTTGGCCAAGTGGTGACGTAAAATTGTGTACAAAACACGGGTCGTAAAACAGAAAGCCCTCTCTCGTATATTCATGACCCTCGCCTGCGGCTCGGGCCTCAAACTTCTGCGATATCGGCCTTTCTTTATTTTACAACCCTTGTATCGTAATGTACTATATTTAAGAATACAAATATATAAACAATTAATCAATGTCATGCAAACAGAAAAATGGAAAAAAGAAATTATAATTATCATTTTTAAATGTCAAGCTCACAAAAAAAACACTAAAATAGAATAAATAATCATTAAATTACACATTGCTGGTTACAAAATATTCATTTACAGAGTAGAACATTCTTTGTAGACACCAATTAAACAATGTAATTTTGTTTCCTTGACAGTCCAAGGATTTCAGGTCATTTGGCAAATGGTTGAATATTTTGACAGACATGAAAAGAATAGGTACTTTTTTCGAAGTGAGCAGAAATATGACTTGGATAACAGATATTGAGTCCATGGTGTTTAGAAATTAGCCTAGGGTTAGATTTCATCATTTTGTATTGATTAATATGAGCCTTCACAAAAAGACACATTTCATAAATGTACAAAGCGGGTAAGGGAAGAATTTTATATTTATTGAACAGCGGTCTACATCTACATGAATCTGTCGTTTTAGCGCCACAGATCGCTCTAACTCATTTTTTTTGTAGTAGGAACGCTCGTTGGGCAAGTGTGGAGTTTCCCCATAAGATTAGACCGTAACGAAGGTTTGACATAATGTGGCCATGAAACGCCAACAGAGCCGATTCTTGGAATACCACATGTGATATCCTGCGCAGAGCAAACACAAATCTGTTCAGCTTGCCGAGCGGGTACTCAATATGAGCTTGCCAGTTAGAATGGCAATCCAGCATCACTCCGAGAAACTTAATGGTTTGAATGGCTTCTTGATTATGTTCAATTACCAGATTTTTAGCGTGGCCTTGGGGAGCGTAGAATCCCATGTACTTGGTTTTGCTAATGTTTGCTTTAAGATTGTTTCTCTGCAACCACGTGTTGATTTTGTTGAACACAAAATTTGCCTCTGATTGGTAAGTTGCGGGGTTTTCACCTGGAATAATCACGAAGCAGTCGTCAGCGAAAAGGTGGACCTTTTTGTTCGTGATATTGGGGAGGTCGTTAATGTAAACTAAGAATAATAAAGGTCCTAGTATGCTCCCCTGCGGTACCCCCGTGTTCACATTAGATTGATCGGAATATTTTTTTGATAAAGATTTCGTCTCCGCACAGTATGATGTAATTTCAGTAGTCTGTTTCCTATCAGATAGGTACGTCCGTAGCCATTCGTGGCAGTTCCCTCTACGCCGTAGTGATAGCTACATGTAGTTAGACTTAGTACTCGTACGCTACGATACGATTCGCTATATGTAGTTAGACTTAACTAAATACATTCTTCTTTATCAATTTTTTTTTGGGTTCCGCAGTCAACTAGGAATTCTTATAGTTTCGCCATATCCATCTGTCTGTCCGAGGCTTTGCTCTGTGATTAAAGCTGCAATTTGGTATGGATATAAATATAACTCAATATTTCAGACAAAGTTGTAAAATAAAATCTAAAAAAATAAATTTTGAACAGTTATATATTTATCGTACGGCAATCATTTCGAATTTGAAACGTGAGATCTTCGAGAATACAATACGGTTGGTTGCCAGTTTTAAGGGTACATCGCCTACACTTAAGTGGGAGTGTTTTTTTTTTTGCTTCATTCCTGTGGTGTGGGTTGTTGTTGGATAGGTCTTTCAAAATGAATGGGTGGGGTGTTGTTGAAAAGGTCTTCATCAGACATCTTTTGGATAAGTGAATATTTTCGGAAATAATCACTCCAATAAAAATCGTGTAGAGGTGGGCAGGCCTTTAAAACGTTATGAAAATAAGCGATATTATAGCGATATATTTCGTTAGTGTTTAAAATTTCGTTATAATCATAATCGATATTCCTCATAACGATATCATACTCGTATCATAACAAAATGAAAATCGTAACTTTATATGATAATGTTATAATATCGTTTAAGATGGTGGCGGTGGCGACAATGATGTGCTCGAGTTTGACGTACATATCACAGCGCACGTAAGAGCGAGACTGTGCGCGAGACAGAGATAGCAAAATATTGCTTTATATATATATATATATATATTGCTTTTTATTTATAACGATATAATGGAACCGCTTTAAATACGCGCTAAATATCGCTTTTAGCAAAGCCTTCTTTCTCAAACATGCTAACATGCATTGCTGTTATGTTCCTTATAATAGGCTGCGAAGTATGACGTTTCAGGTTCGGCTATGACAAAAGATCGTTAATGGAATTTCATACAAATCTTGAAGACCTAGGCCGGCAAAGTCCTCTTTTTTAATTTCTATTCCACATAAATTTGTGGCACAGGCATCATGACATTCTGCCACTATACGTATTAAAAATAAAACTTTGATTTTTTGTTGTTTATTTCATTGCATGTTTGAGAAAAGCACTATACATACCTCGGCGGAAAATATGGGGTTGCCCGCCTTAGACCTATCCGTCTATATGTCTTAGGCCGGCAACCCCTTTCGTCCCGGCCTCTGTAGTAATGTACTATTATTGACAAAGTAGCGTTATGAATCATAACGATATGCGAAAAGAGCGCTATTTCAAGGCCTGGAGGTGGGGCTCAAAATTATGAACTATGAGTCCGAATAATAATAAAAATAATTAAGACTTTTAACGAAAACTATAGCGGGCATGACAGTAAAGCTGTTTTTGAATTATCGTAAAAAGTCTTTTCTTCTTAGTAAAAGACGTATGTAACGCTGCAAAGGTATTTCCTTTTGCTTGTTATTGTTTTTTTTTTATTGTGTTCATTGCCAACTAAGGACTGGAACAACATTCTCTTGGCCGATTTTTCTATCTTGCGATAACACTTCTTCTATGTATGAAATCCAGGTCCTAAGAAGTCTTACAACCTTTTAAATGTTTTGAACTCATGTTACGGCAAAAGTATTATGTTATGAAGTTATGACAAATTATGATAAATGCGAAAATGTTTCTGTCTGTTATTTCTTCATGATTGAACCGATTCTGATGAAAATTGGTATGCCTAGTGAAAGTTTGAGTCCCGGGAAGGTCATATGATGATTTGTATCCCAGAAATCATCCCTTAAGGGGTGGAAGTTTGTATGGAAGAGCGATAATTAGGTGAGCGCCTGAAATAAAACAATAGCAATTTAATCAAACGAGATGACAGAGTTCTAACTGAACGAAGTTGTGGTGCTTTTATATGTGTGTTGGTGAAAAACTTATCAAAACCCCATTTAGTATATATGTGGTAGTGACATGTGCAAATAGGTAGGCATTTGGCTCGTTTGTTTGTGGTACACATTTTTAATTTATAATGTGGATTCGAACACGCTACTACTACATGCAAGATAGGCTTTATTTATTTGAGTTTTTTAACTATAGTAGTATTTAATCAGTAAAACATATTTTTTGTGAGTGAGGTTCGAAACGATATTTCTTAATGAAAAATCCAATGCGTACATGTAAAATATATGGTCTATAAATAGTAATGAATAGAAAATTTAAAGAGACGCGGCTATTCACACAGAAATAGCCTAAATACATGAGTGTTCTTAATATTAAGGGCCCTTAAGCGTTTGTGAAAACGTATATTTACCTTATAGGCAGAGGCAATACGTTTTAAAAGCCCGTTATTGCTCATTGCTTAGAAAAAGGGTTTGCAGTTTAGGGGACGGCTCGTATGTGAAGCATCATATATGTACAAACCATAAATTTCTAAAATCCCTGAATTATAGGACCTTCAAAAAATTCTACGTACTCTGAAAGTAGGCTCAGAATAATAATAGTATATACTAACGTTGGCACAGTCAGCAAGATTAGTATACAAAACATGTGCCAAATAATATAAATGTATCAGTATCATTATCATTAATGTAGCTACCCAACCCAAAACACTGTAACGCACACTGTTTTTCATTCGCCGGCCGTTCATGAGTATTTACGTTAGAATGACGTCACCGGCACCAAAGTTTCTCTCCCTGATCCAAGGTAGGACGCACCTGTTATACTTAATACCGCTACCGATCGAGATTGTCATATCCTAAATTAAATAAGAGCGACGGAAAGAGATATATATTTTTTTGGCGTTGTCATAGTTCCGCTTTTCTTGATATGCCTCAATGTCATGTCCAAGGAGCGAAACTTTGGTGCCGGTGACGTCACTCTGACGTAAATTCTCATATCCTATATGTGATTTTGTATAAACAACATTGCAACACCCCAATGATTCTTAATAATGCTATTTATAATGCTATAAGATAATGTAAATACTATTGTTTATTAATAAAAAACGTCCAATATTTATATAAAAAATAATGTACATTTTTCTGACAAACAGTACTTTTACTTAAAAAAACAGTTCTATTTTAGTAAATTTCTATTATTATCTGTGTTTGTCATAAATAAATGTTTTTTCTTCTTCTTTCTAAAAATTAAAATAATGACAAGGACGAGACGAAAAAATATTTATTGGGTAATGTAATTGTTACTTACAAAATGTATTATTTCCACAAGTAAATGAAAAACAACAAATTTAATTTTGTTGGATGTCGAAAAGTATGCAGAAAGCTGAAAATTCAAACAACAACGCATCTGCTTCTTTATTTAAGTACATACATTTTATTCACACGTACATTTAGTATGTACAATAATTTTAACTTCAAATCTCCCGCCAGTTTATAAAAATATTGCTGAAAGCACTGAAAGTCAGTTCTTCATCTAAATCTTCTATAATTTAGATAAAACACCCTGTGTGTAGCTTGACGTCATAAGTCTGTCATCGGCACCAAAGTTACACTCACTGGTTATACTAGTTGTCCGCGTGTCATACAGAACGCAGGAGAGAAAGATACAGATCCATGGTCAAGAGAAAGATTCAAGGCAACAGTATATTGAAGGTCGATGGGGCGGAAAGGTTCTCGAGTGGTAACCACGTACTAAAAGGCGCTGCGTGGTTAGACCTCCAACGAGGTGGACTGATGGCCTGGTAAATATCGTGGCACATAGGTCGATTTAGAGAATTTAGCTGGCCAAAATTATTTTTCATTGTATTTGTGTGTCTATTTATGTAGTTATACGATTTAGTTATTGTGCTTTATATATGAATACAATTTACTAGCTAAAATTGAAAATAATAATCAATATAAGAGGAAATAGTGCTTTTTTTTACAAAAATCACACAAAATCATATTTAAAATAGCTCTAATAAATTATTATTTTTATACATAGCAAAACATAACCTAACAAACAATACAATAACAAAGAAATTAGTCTTCATCTTCATTTTCGTCTGCGTCTGTCTGATAAGGAGGTCATATTTCAAAAATCTCTAAACCAGTCAACCGCAACGTTCTGCAATCAAAATATATGACAGCAGCTAGCTAAAGGTCTAGAGTTTGTAAGAATATAAGAAATATGGCATGATTCGGCAGGATTACATAACTAAATAGCATTCAAAAAAAAAAAAAAACAAGTATTAAATTATAGACTCTAACATAATTTTATAAAATGCTACAAATACTATAACATAAAATGAATATACTTAAATTATACGATAATACAATGTCACATACCTGAATTATTTGAATCCATCACAATCATTGAAATATAATAAACAGAAAACTCACAGATTGAATTTCTTTTACTCCTTCAACTGAGAGCGCTGAGAACAAAAACGAGCAACTAGTGCGACGGTCAAGTTTCAACTAGTTGTATTTGCACGTGGTCAATTTAATATTGGTGGTGGGGGTAAATTCTTATCACTGGGGTATCCATCTGCTAATTAAGATAAGATTTGGTAGCTAATTGTGACTTTTGTAAATTTGACTTATGGCCAGCTAAATCTTGCCAATCGACCTATGTGCGTGGGAGCGCAGGACCGGCCATTTTGGCACTCTTTGGGAGATGTCTATGTCCAGCTGTGGACGTCTTTTGGCTGATATGATTAGATAATGATAAACGATTTATTAAATTGGATTAGAACTTGTTAAGAATTAGTGACTGATGTTCATTTTTTAAATATTTAACTACCTACTTCACATACAGAGTGTTCGGCAGATGGATGGGTATACGTATATTGGGGATAGATGAGGTCATCTGCTACGTGCTTGACCACAAAAAAAAGAAAATGAAACTGGCCGAAAGTTTTTTTTTGTGTTTTTTTTTTATTTTAATTTTAGAAATACTCTGTTTATAACTGAATTCGTAAGAATCTGGAATTAGTCTAGATTTAAACTAAATAAAAATGCTATCTGGAATTATTTTTAAGTAATTAAGGTTTTAAATCTTGACAACAGATAATAAAAAATTAAAAAAAGGACAGCATTTTTATTCAATTTAAATCTAGACTAATCCCAGAATCTTACGAATTCACTTATTTGAAAGCAGAATATTTCAAAAAAAAAATTATAATTCTTAAAAATAAACTTTGGTCCAATTAATTTTTTTGTGAATGATCGCGTAGCAGATGACCTCACCTATCCCCAATATACGTATACCCATCCATCTGCCGAACACCCTGTATATTCGATGAGGTGTTTATACTGAACTCTTGCTTGTAATTACACCAATCATTTCTAAAAGAAGACTGCTGGAGTACTTGAGGGAAATACCACACTAAACTTGAAGAGAGTATAATTTAAGATTGCACTCAGGCGCAAACTTAAGTTTTGACTCGAAACAAACAAACTTTGGATTAGAGATTGGAGTTCCAATTTTTACGTGTTAATCAGTGAATATACATAGGTAAATTTTTCACTTCAATAGGTTCAATAGGTTTACGTAATTTTAGTGGGAAAACAAAGCCTATATTGTTAAGTTGAGGGCATGGTTGACGTCAAAAACATACGATGTACAATTATGCATTTCATTTATACAATAAAATATACTCAAGAGCAAATAAAACGGGTCAGTTGGTAAGGAGATTCGATACAAAGTGTACCCATTTAATTTGCGTTTGACCATATTATTTATTTCACCGAAAATTAAAATAACTAAATAATTAAAATAACTTAGATTTAAAATTGCGCTAGGTATGTCTACCTATCACTAAAGAGAAACTGCTCTTCTATGCAACCTTTCAAAACAGTATAGGTACATATTTTCGACGTTGGCTAAACTTGTGTTTATACCTACCTGCTTACAACTTATTTATTTCCCATTTAAACGAACAAGTTAATCTAAGATTCAGGTGTAATAAATATGTGGTAAATTAACCGACATGATTATGTGATCTTTTGTAGCATCATAACGTAAAAATTTTCATCGTAGCATTATTAAATTTACACCTTACTTAATTACAAATTTTAGTCATGAGCTGTATTTAAGGGGTGATCAATAAGTTTTGATAATCGGTATGAAGCACCCTGTTAATGATATTCTTTTAATGTGGGCTATACCACGACACTAATCAACGTTTAATTAGAGTAAAAATATATAAACATTATTCATTTGTTTTTCTGTAATTGCTGAACAAGAAACATCTGAATTGAAAAAATAACAAGATGGCAAAAATAAGAGTTGGTTTTGTAATTATTTGGAGCGGTGTGGAAAAAATCCTGATGCATTAATGAAGAATATTGTAGTTGAAAATAAAACCTTTGTTTATCATTATGATTTAAAGGATAAGTAAGTTATCTGTGCAATGGTTATTTTTTATCTCCAGCTCTGTCACCAAAATTAGGGTGTATTTTTCGACTTCTTCATGGACTATTGAGGCCTACCAATAAAAACTGCAAAATTAGCTTTCACCAATTGAGCTCAAATATTATTGGAGAGTTGCATAACATTATTCTATCAGAGTTGTTTTAAATATTATAAATAAGCTGAAGAAAAAAATACAGGAATTTTCGGGAGAAATTGTACTTCAGAGCCCACTAATTGACAAGGGTGCTGCTCTTCGAGTAAAGATCAGCACTGATAACCGTTCCCATTGTTATTTAGCCCTAACTTCCGACTACTACTTCTCATTCCAATATCTTCAAAACCAACTACATGAAAATCAAGAGCTGGTGATGACTTAGCGAAGGTATAAAATTTGACCTCAAAAAGTAAAATTATTTTTATTGGGTTAAAATAAAACAATTGAATGACGTTAATAAGTATTTTAAAATATAGAAAGTGTGCATATTGTGATAAAAATATAACGATTTACATATCTCCCATATTTAATACTGATTATCAAAACTTATTGATCACCCCTCGTATCAAGCAATCCTTAAAAATCTAAGCTGATCTCATTGAGTCGTTAAATGAAAAATAATGAATGTCGACTAAATTGAACAATCATATACTTAAAGCTAATTATTTCCAGGTTTTGTTTGCGGCTTAGTGTTTAAATGGCGATATTCGGTAAACAGAAAAAAATGGAATGAATCAAATTCGTTTCCCAATAAAAGATCAAACAATAATCCTAGCGTGGCGGATATGACCAAAAAGGTTAGATTAACTTGGATACAAAATAAATATAGAAATTCAACAGCCACTATAACAGGAAAATGTAGATAAAAGTATCAACCAATTCTATGCTGGGTATAATGAAAATTTTATAACGTAAGCATATATAGGTATATATTATACTCGTACTAGCCTAATTATGTGAGTTCTCTCTGTTCAATTTTATGAGTTCGTTGTGTAAACATATATTGTTAGTGCACAATATGTATATGACGTGCGCAAAAATCGCTAGTTAGGTGTAGTTAGTTTATAGAGGAAGGTTTTCTTGTCGAGTGTATTTTTCTCCACAGAGATCAACTTACTCATCAACACGGTCGGAATGAGACCAAAACACGATGGGTTTATCTTGTGTAGTTTAAGAGTTGCAATGGCCACCTGTCTCCATCATCAGATCAGCTCAGCTCAGTGGTACCATAATAATGTATTGTCATCGAATTTACCTACATAAGTAGGTTTTCCGATTTTTTTGTTCAATCAGAGAGGGCAAGTGACAGTAGAAGGATAGCAAATTTTGATGACAATTTACATATACTTACATACGAACAGTGCATGTTAAATGAAAGCTTGTAAAGAGACAAATTAAGCAAATATTACATATTTTGTTTTTACTAAAAAAACCTACAAAGTTTACTTAGCTGAAATCTTTCGTAGGCAGGACTGCCGCGTCACACCCTCCCTAGAAATTACAATCCGAAACTTGCTGGACGGGTTCTCTCAAACGGATCTAAGGATTTCGGAGAACTTTTTACACGTTTCTCTGTAGCCGGCTGTACATACCCATGCAAAATTACAGCTTTCTACTAGTAACGATAATTGAGCTAAGCCTCGGACCCACGGCCATGGCGAAACTATAAGGCTTCCGTGTCTAATACGGAACCCTAAAAAAGTAATTAGAGAAAATAAGTCACCAATTCACTTTTGTTTTTCCACTTGTAAACATTTTACTACTACAATTTAAAATACAAAATAATGTAATTGTAATCTTCATTTCAGTCGAAACTATGAATTTAATAATCATCATATCGAGCTGCCACTTAGCGAGCGAACAAGACAAAATTATGACGACGGCCGAGCCTTAAGTTACTCTTAACTCCTCTATACGGGTAAGTACATTTCCATTTTGAATTAGTTGTGTAACAACATTTTTTCATCACGACCTTAATGTGCTCTACACATCCCCAAGTTTCATTAGAACCAACACCTTAGATCTGAGCTCAGTGAAGTCCGGTCCGTTCGCTAGTCAAACAATATTCAAGCGAGCACCAGCGAAATTGTGCCGGAATCATTTATAAATGGGGGGATAAACGGGAGGCACGAAATAGGAGGGGTTGGTGCGCTGCTGCATTTTGCATGAGTCCACGGTACCTATGTCTGTTGTATTCGTTTACACATACACTCTGCCGTGTTATTTAATAACAATGCAATAAAAAGGAATGAAAATGTTTACAGTGCTTTACTTTAGAACCTCTCTCACTAAACGCAAGTTACCTTGGCACTTTCTTCGTTCCTTTATGAGTAAAAATAATGAGTCATTATTATTTTTTAACATATTTCAGGGAGATATACATATTCCAAAGAAGCAGATGAATGTAAAGTGTTTTTATTTTATAAATTCAAATCCATTAAGGGAGACGAACAAAAATTATGTATAAATAAGTATTAAAATATTGTTGTTAGGGTACCGAAGTACGAAGTGAATGGAACGTGTCCATCGAAGTTGCACGTTGGCTTTAAATATTTACTATCAGAAACGTAGGCAACATTAATCGTTACGGTAAACGTTATTCGAAGTTTGGCATTTGACCACTTAAATCTAAAATCCTCACGACTATTTTGGAAGGAAGAGTACAACACCAATTTGTTAGCATATAGGCACAGTACAGAGGCATATTTAAACAATGTGTGTCATACTTGATATAAACTTTTGCTTAACTCGACGTTAAGGCTGTTTTGCATTTTATATAGATAATTATTTTGTACGAAAATATAAAAAAAAAAACTTGAATTTTGATGACCTAAATTTATATGCTATGTCGTTTCAATAATTCTAAATAAAAAAAACATTCTGTATATTTATGTAAAAGCGTAACAAAAACCGGTTTATTTCAATCGTAAGTTCCAAACATGATAAATTTAATTATATCAGTGTAGTATTTCATAATTAGATACACACCACTGTAAAATTGAATTTATATAGTGGTAACCCTCTTTAGTCTTGAAATTAAAATCGGATTTTATGTACGGTGGCCATTAAGACAAAATGACATAGGACTATACTCATAAGAACTCTAACTTTGACATCTAGTATATATACTAACAAGCAGCGTTTCTAATTCTATCGAAGTGCTCTACAGACGGTTTGACGTCATGAACGTCCACTTTGGTTTCAGGCTACCTACCTAATACCTTTGTCTAGTAGGTATCCTTCCTCCATTAAGTACAGAAATTGACGGGAACCCAAAATACTACGTAATAAGTTTCTGTCTAACATTTCAATTTTGGTACAAGTTTTTATCATCGACTGTACCTATTTTCGACAGTCATTAACTACTTGTTGAGACATTTCCAATTGCCTAAACGCGATATGTGTAGCATCTCAATGGTAGCGTCATATTGCACTAAATTTATATAAGTATAGCATTTTTCTGTTCAATCAGATACCGGGAAGTGGCTGAGAAATGGTTTGATGAGGACAACTTACATACATACTCGTACCTACGATCACTGCAAAATAAATAAAAGCTTGTAAAAAGTCGCTTATACCTACTTCAAATAATAAATCCACAACATTTATATTTTTCCAATTGATCCTCCTCAGACTATATGTATAGTCTGAGTAGGCTCGATTGGCCAATCCTTAAGAAGCCACTTAGATAACATATTTTGGCAGCATATTATCTTATTTTTAAAAATATTAGTGATAGGAGTCACTGAATGTATCGCAAATAGAGGTCAATAGGCTTGTTCTAATTATATTTACGGGACGATTTTGAAAGCATCATAAAGTCTCTAAGATACAACACACTCTCAGATCATACTCTCACAATACTTTAACCCTTTGAACGCTTTCATAATTGAATGAAGTAATCACTCACACGCCAAGCACTGTTGTGTAACCAATAAAAATAAATTAATAATAGATTTTACTCATGATGAAAGTACACCTTCACTCCGACCTTTTTAGTGGTTGTTGGCGTGGTAGGCACGACGACACACGACCACTTTATAGATTCTTGGCGTTCAAAGGATTAATTGTTTAACACATGTCAACTGTCATACTGGGTTTTGTCTGTCTCCTTAACCCTTTGAACGCCAAGAGCCTATAAAGTGGTCGTGTGTCGTCGTGCCCACCACACCAACAACTACTAAAAAGGTCGGAGTGAAGGTGTACTTTGAACATGAAAAAAAAACAATTATGAATTGTTTTTGTTTGATTTTATTGGTTTAAACGTTACATAAACTTTTGATACCTTGGCGTCTGAGTGATCACTGCATTCAAATATGATGGCGTTCAAAGGGTTAATTAACGATATGACATATGACAGCCCTTCACATACTGGAAAACGTGCGGATTTCGGGCGGCTTTCTTTGACTGAATGTTATTTTCCCTTAGTCGATTCGATTTAATATGGCGCCATCAGAAATTTTTCAATTTATCGTAGCGGAAAAAAATGGATTTCGGTTAGATTATATTCCTAGGCAGGGAAGACTAACTATTTTGGGCAGTTAAAAATTAGGCATTCCGCATGTTTATTTTCCGAGCATGTTTGAGAAAACATTATTATTCATATTTATGCAGATGATTATGGTGACGTGTATCTGATACATTCCGTGTAGTGTTATTAATTATTATAAGGCAACGCAAGTCTAAATATTATTTGTTCTGCGTTTTCAAGACGGATTTAATTCAGAAAATACTTAACGTCTGAGATCGTATTTACGTCTATTAATACATTAGGCTTCTTAATAATTATTGAAAGAAAATTCTTAATATTTATTTGCCGTCAGATTTATCATTAAAAACTAAAATGCGTAGGCCTATAAATAGAAGACGGCATGGTAGGTGTATGTAGGTGACCGAGTAAAACGAAAGTTTTAGTTTCAGCTTCGACAAAAATGCTTTCACATGTCTGGCCACCAGAGGATTTCCAGCTTTTCTCCTTTACAGGTCGCATTTCCCCACCAATTCTCATTAAATTTTGTGAGCGGGTTTTGTAAGAATACAAAAACATATTATCGAGGTCTAAGCTCACAGAGCCACTAGTAATAATATAAGTAAGTATAGTATGTCTAAAGCATGACATCTTCACCTTAACGTTGGCGTTCCCGGCTGCATTCAGAATTGAAAATATATTTTCATTCAAACCAAATAGACAAAAAAGACCACATTTTTAAATTCTTCAAAGTATGCCGATTTCTTGTCTAAAGATCATTTTCAAAAGTTGCTCATTCTAAAAGAGAATAAGTGGTAAGTAAGGCGTCACAGTAAAAAATCATACAGAAACAATATATAGGAACTATTAAGGCGGGTTTATTAAAGAAGGTGTACGGCTGTCCTTTTTGCGTCTTGGCGGCGTCATAGATATACATTGCATATACGATGGTAGACTTTCTTCACATTTTCGTGAATATCATGAAAACTAATAGCCAAAGGAGCGCTTGTGGCCTGGCGGCGCCCGCGTACCGCGTGCAGAATGCGAGGTAAAACAAGGGGGGGGGGCAGGTCAGTTCTTGGATGGGTGACCGCTTTGAGTGGTTGTAGCCATAAAGATATTTAACTATATAATTTTTGGGTTCCTTGGTAACAAACAAGAAAATTCCTACTACTAATAAATATGAAATGTCAATTGACCATGGCATACGTAGCGATTTGTTAATAAGTAGATTTTAAAGGGCGAAGTGAAGCCGAGTCCGCCATTTAGGCGACTCCTGACTTGGCGCGGCTTACGATATGTGGTAGGTAATTTTAAATTATTCTTTAAAGTGTGCTTACAGCCGTGATATTTCCTTCACTAGAGGAAATGCTGTAAGTATTACGTTTGCGCATTAGTAATACCATGCGCAGAAGTGGGGCAGTACTGCAAACGTATCGGTTGACACTAACAGCTGACATTGCAGTTTCGTCATATCGTACCGCCCCGCATCGGCAAATCAGGAATTCGCCCTAGACAAGTATCTACCGCTCTGTCGAGGCATATATATGCAGATTTGCTCCAATAATTTTTGACATACCAGTCAATTAAAATTACATCATATACGAGTATGAAGTCAATTTTGAGGAATTTAAAGCAATGTTGAACAATTAAGTAGGGGCATCCATCCACCATCCTGGCATCCTTGCGTTGAAGTTACTATGGAGGGTTGCCTGCATGCCACACTACGCTGCTGACTGTAGGAGTGGCTGTGATATGATATGACCGGGTGGCCGAATAAACCTGATTGAAACTGCGCGATAAAATTGAGACGAGCACTGGACTTGTTGTACATACAATTTCACTACTATAAGGCCTTAACAAAGAGGATTTCGTGCATGTTGGTTAGTGAAACATAAGTTTAAAAGAAAATACTCATCCGATTCCAAAATTATTGCACCATTAGGTAAATATAACCAGTTTTTGCCCGCGGCTTCGCCCGCGTACTGAGCGTAATTATTAACCGTTCACAAAAAGGGTTCTCAGTTTGATCCGTATGTTTAATATATAGAATTGACCTTCGAGAGACTTTATATTATATCGTGGCTCCCCTTAGATTCTCTGTAAGACGTGGATAGATTTACTTATGTAGGAAAGCAATATATTTAAAACCATTTTCAATTGATGTAGATAATAAAATAACTAAATAAATAAAAATAAAACTGTTGTAAGACGTAAATCCTTGGACAGTTGTCTTTAATTGTAATTTTCCGCGATAAAACAATGAAATAGGGCTGTGATTGCATATTGCTTGATACGAGTACATCTATACATATTATAATTTATATTTATTTATGCCATCATTCTGTCGTGCCTTTCACGACTATCGGAATATTAGGTATATAACCCAAAGCGTTATCTACTACAAACACAGCCTCAAGTGTGCCGCAAGCATAGGCGTACTAAATAAATATTGGCCTAAGTATGCCGCGTGCATAGAAAGGCCCAGCATGTCTATAACATGCACAATAATCGCCACGCCAATAGTTTGCGGCGATATCTTGAACTAGTACCTAGTAAGTATTGTTAAGTTTTTTGAACGCTCCGAGCTCAGAATTAAGGTTGAATTTTTTATAAGGACGCAGGTAGGGGAAGGAAGGGAGCGCTCCCGGAGTCGCTGGCATGGTCTGCATATTGCATTAGATTTAAATTGTTTACGTCGTTAGGAAAGAAACTTGTCCAACCTGGACGAGAGGCGAGAAACTTCGCTGCAGAGGCCAGTAGGTATATATTTTTTTAGCACTGATCGTGAGAACTGTTAGCTCTCCTTGGTCATCTGCATCTAAAATTCTGCTTTCTTAACATTTAATACTAGCTTTTGCCCGCGACTTCGTCCGCGTAGAACTCGTTCTCGCCTTAGAATTATTTGTTTTCCCATTAAAAAAATCTCAAACTGAGATAGTTGAACGGCGTCGAAAAGGACACCGGATCCTTAGGGGTGTATACTCTAGAAATCCTATTGTAAAACGAATGATAAAGAGCTTATTTCGGGAAATCAAATGTAAAGATTCTAGAGTAATGAATAGTACCCCTACTTAATATAAGTAAATCTGAGTATTATTGCAAAAAAGAGGCAAAATATTTACAATGCGTAGTTCAAGACAACACGTCGAAACTGTATAACCAAATTTGAGATAGGTCCATTAGGAAATAAGAGATAAAGTCATGGAAATTACTTCCAATAGACTATAATTTAAATCGTTTGATATGCTTTCTAGCAAGAACTACTACGTGTTAACTAATGTCCCAGACGTTAGGCCGAGACTTCTCTTTTAAATACCTAGCTGGGCCGTGCATTTGAGTGTTGATCGATGCGGCGGAGTCCAAGTTGTCTAATTTGACATGTCCATCGATTTTTCATTTATTATTACAGTACCGGCCAATAATATATCAGCTTGAGGTATTAAGGGCGAATTTTTTTTTATACCTTTATATTCCTGAATGTTTTTACCTTACCTCATCATGCAATAGGTAGTATTTAGACTCTTTGGACGAGCGATAAGAAAACCTGGCCACGTATAAAGGTTTTTATTTAGTTTTTTTGTTTCTTTTCCGCAAAAACACTACTGGACAGTTTTCCTACAGTTGTATGTAAATGTGACATTATTACCTAAAATAGCTTAAAAACGATAGGTGGTTAACGAGGTGAAGATGACGAAGACTCGTGGGGCGAAAAATTTGAATCCCTGTCAACAACAAGCTATCTTTGCCGGCTACAAGCAAGGGCGTACCCACAAACAGCTTTCGCAGCAGTTTAGTGTATCAAGAACCACGAATACTAAGTTGCTGAAGCGATTAAAGTCACCAAGAAGTTTCATTGGCAATAAAACACGTGGCAGACCACGTTGTACTACACATGTGGCAGACCGTAACATTTTGCGAGTCTCACGTGAGAATCCTCGGTTAACGGCGACGGATGAAGTCAAAGAAATATCAACCCCAGGACAGCGTACTCCATCTTTACGGACTGTCCGACGTCGTTTGCAGAACGCCGGATTAAACGGAAGACGCCCTGTAAAGAAACCACTTATATCTGAAAAGAACCGAAAGATAAGAGTAGCTTGGTGTAAAGCACGCGAACACTGGACACCGCGACAATGGTCTGATCGGCCATTCTCAGAGGGCTAAATTTTGCGTGTCCGGGCCAAAATTCTCACGTAAATGAAATAATAATTAATCGTTAATTTTTTGTGAGATAGTTTACGTCCATGCCTTTGCCTATATTTAACACCTAAAACAGTGCCCTGTGATTAATGGTTTATCAGTTATATTTTTTTATACCCCTGTTCTCATAATTGCCACGACGCGTCCACGTGCTCCCTCGGTTTACAAATTCATCCCAAACTTCTTGATAGCGGATATTTTCATAGTTTTATATCACTTTTTAAATTAAGGAATGCACTAGCCACGACATATGAAAATTGCCATGAGATAAATACATCAAACTTTGTTTAGGAAAACAATCATTCAAAGATTTACAATCATGAGTGCAGATTCCTATTTAGCGATATTTGACGTGTGGACGTCCGTAGTCTTAGTGAATATAACTGTAATGCAAGTATCTAATTGCCACGACTTTGGTTTTAAAAATTTCTATTTCATGTTATCTTGCCTAATAAGACACCTGTTATTGACAGAGTATTGCTGCTTAGTAAAAGAAAGCATAATTCTAGGCTCTATGGTTTGTGATGTTTACATATAAGCAATCTCTTTATTAAGTTGTTTTTTTTTTGAGAATGCCTTACTCCCTAAGTGCCAAGACGCTAATTGCCAGGACTTTTCTAATTGCCGTCGCGTTATACGCTTGTTGCGGCATATTTTAATACATATGGTTAATTACTAAATATATGTTTATATAAACCACTTACACACGCATGTAAGGTATATACGGATTGGGACGCTGAATAAATAAATTGCTGACCCATCTCACTTATTAAACTATTTCTATAAACTGTTTTCAAGGATCATTACGAACTATCTCCCACGTAGGCTAAATGTCTTCTAGCCTCCCGAACAAACCGGTTTTGGCTAAGACCACGGAGGATTTGAGTCCGATGCTTAATGACCTCAGTAAGGCCTCCGAGCAAGTTGGTCTAATGATAAACATGGATAAGAAGATCATGTCAATGCCCATGAAGCACTAACTCCCGTTACAATCGGACACTTCACGCTCGAAGTTGTAGACGATTACATATATATATGACAGACTGTCCGATATTCCGCAGTGTCTCGGAGTCTTTGACCAGTGTGTGTTGCCAGTGATGACATATGAAACGTGTTCGCTTACTATGAGCCTCAAAAGAACGCTCAATGTCAACCAAAGAGCAATGGAGAGGGCTATGCTGGGAGATTCTCTGCGTTATCGCATCAGAAATTAGGCCATCCGCAGCAGAACCTAAGTAGCCCTCTGAATTGCTAAACTTAAGTGGCAGTGGGCGGAGCATATAGCACAAAGAACCGATGGCCGTTGGAATGGAAATATATCATATCCTCCACAAGGTGGATTGATGACCTGGTAAAGGTCGCGAGAGTCCGCTGGATGCGAGTCGCATAGGACCAGTCATAGTGGCACTCTTTTGGGGGAGGAATATGTCCAGCAGTGAACGTCCTTCGACTGATATGATGATGATGAAACTCTTGATTTTTAATTTATTTTTCACTTTCCGTTGCCTTTCCGTGGGTTGCAAAAACGTTAACAGTTGACATCTTTAAATATACGTACACTGATAAAACTGCCTTTATACATTTAGACAATATATTTAATCAACTGTAATGGTCATTTAAAACTTTTAACATGTAAACACAATAGTCAAATTTAATTTGTCTAATTGCCTTGTCATGACAAATTTCTGATTTTTAATTGCCACAACTATCGAATATTTCGGATCTTAATAACTCAAAAACCGCTTCTGATTTTACATTGCCAAAGAGATTAAATTGATCATTGATGAGTATTAATTCTATTTTCGGTCATATTATATAGAAATAACCAGGGGATAAAAACAGTCGTGGCAATTAGGCTGAGAATGCCAAATTTGAGAAAGGCCGTGATATACTCTGGTGCGATGAGAGCAAGTTTCTTTTATTTGGAAGCGATGGTATAAAGTGGGTACGTCACCCTACTGGTACCCGATATAAGCCCGAGTACCAACTTCCCACGGTAAAACACGGAGGAGGCTCTGTAATGGTGTGGGGTGCCTTTTCCGCTAAAGGCATGGGCCCCCTTCATAAAACTGAAGGCATTATGGACCAGAATGTGTACTTAGATATTCTGGACAATGTGATGTTAACCATATGCACGACGATTTCTGGGCCGCGGGTTTGTGTTTCAGCAGGACAACGATCCAAAGCATCGTGCAAAACGTGTCACAGAATGGTTCAAGCGGCGACGCATTACTCTAATGGACTGGCCAAGTCAATCCCCTAACTTAAATATAATAGAGCCGCTATGGGTTGAACTAGTAAGACGTTTGAAAAGTAAAAGAGCCACTAATGCGAGCCAAAAGTTCTCTCAGCTACATGAGGAATGGCATAAAATCTCTCAATCAGCTATTGACGCTCTTGTGGACTCTATGTCTAGACGCTGTAAAGCAGTTATTGAATCAAAAGGCTTTGCTACAAAGTATTAACGTTGTTACAATTTAATAAATATACTTATATAAAATGTTAATCTTTTGATTTATAATAGGTTCATAAAGACCGAGTGCACATTGTTATGTTGTGCAGGTTTTACTCGTAAGTATATAATGAGTATAACTGTGCTTTCAGATTATTTTATTGAAATATGTATTCTATTTTTTGGTAAAGCTCTGGGTAATATTTACACTTTATAATCTTAACAATATATATTACTATATACATGTTTACTTAAAAAAAACACAAAGGTGATATATTATTGGCTGGTACTGTACATTGATGATAATACCTATCGCAACATAATTATGTACATTGATTGCCACGTACGATCGGCCTCACAAGGGGCTGAACACCTTTGCACCGCGTCGCTTTAAATCATGTTAAAAATTTCAACGAGTGAAAGAAGCAAACTCCAAATGCTCTTAGCTTTTGCAAGATTTAATAATGGTGATCTTGCGAATGACTGAAGCCCTTCCATGTGCCAATAGTAGTAGTATTAGTATTCTGCTCACATTTGACATAAACATATAGGCAAACTGGACATACCTAAACGCAGACGCTGAAATAATGTCTACTAGGATAGCCGTCCATTTCAAAAATAATTTAACTCTACCTATGTTCACACTATACCTACATACTGTAAATTACATAATCGACTACAATACCTGATGACATGGCACAGCCAATTTTACGGTGGAGTTTGCTCGTCAGAAGACCGCGGCGACTCGCTGAGGCTGTTCCAGTTACGTTATGACCTCTTCAGTGTACCTCGGCTCGTTTGTGAAGCGCGTGCCGCGGCCGCTGCATGGACCCATCGTGTATGCTCATATCTAGGCGAAGGGTGTCGTATTGTAGCAGCTTCCGGGCAAAACACCGAATCCTATACCGGCGTTGACAACGTAGCGGAATCTCGCTGTTTCGTCGCCTACATTGATATGTATGTATAATATGTTAACATAATTATAAAATGATATATGCGGAAGAGATCGTATTGACAAATGACGTCGTATTGGATATCAAAACATTTAATTGTTTAGACAATATCTCTTGAGCTATATTATTATCTATACAACTTTTTCAATGGGTCATACGACGGTGAATCAGCTTCCTTTGTATCGCTATATAAACACAGAGCGCAAGGAACCGTCGCATTTGAACGTTAAACTCGGTGTCGATCAAACTTATCATGCAGATAATGTTAATTTTGATAATTATAATGGTGAACAGTAATCAATATGTGAAATGTTCTGTAATTGATACAATGCTTAACCAGATGAATGGAATTAAAACCTTCTTTCTTGGGACCTATTCAGCTCTACGGACTCGCCTAGACGATGTTTTACAATACGCAAGAGGTTCTCGTGGTTCGACTAACAACCAGACCTCTAAAAATCGAATAGTATCATCCGTCTTTAGAACTAACCCACTGAAAGTGCTACAAAATAGAAAACCTGACGTTATGTTTCACAGACCAGCGCACATGCTGACTACTCCGCAGCTCGCTGCCACTCACGGACGGATCATTGAAACCCACGTGACGTACACGATTGACGGCTACATCTTAACTATGCATCGATTGCGTTCCACTAAACCTATAGAACAATTTGCAGGATACCAAATACGAAATACGAGGACTATTTTGCTTTACCACGGGCTACTAGGTAGCTCAGCAGATTGGATACTTCTTGGACCCAAAAAATCCCTTCCGTATATTTTATCCGACGAGGGACACGATGTTTGGATGGCAAATGCAAGAGGTAATTACTACTCTCGAGCGCATGTGTCGAAGAACTTAAACTCTGAAGAATATTGGGATTTTTCCTGGCAAGAAATAGGTGAACGCGATCTACCAGCTATTTTAGATTATATAAGGAAAACGAACAACAATACTGAGCCGATTGATTATATTGGTCATTCGATGGGAGCAACTGCTCTGTTAGTGTTGCTCTCAGTCGATCATAATTATAATAGATACATAAGAATAGTGTTTTTACTGGCTCCGCTAGGATTTATGGCGAATGCTCGGGGCCCACTGCAGTTTCTGGCGACGATGGATAAGACTGAGTTGGCGAAACTTTTAGGCACGACGGAGTTTATGCCAACTAGAAGAACTACATTCTCATTAACGTCCAAATTTTGCGTTGACTTAGAGGTTTATTGTGACAACCCACTGTTTTTCCTAGCTGGGAGCCCGTTGCAGGAAGGTTCAAGAACAACGGAGTTTACAGAGCAGCTCCAGGAATTCGTCCCAGCGGGTGGATCTGTAAAAACAATCGCGCATTATTTAGAACTGATTACCAGTAAGCAATTACATCGTTATGGAAGACCTGACTGGAAGTACAAATTAAAATATATTAGTACCCCCTTGATCATTTTTAGTTCAAACGATGATGTAATATCGGACGCGACCGATAACCAGATGTTGTATCTTTCTATTTTGAATCCTTTGGGTCATATTATAATCAAAGATCAGAATTTTAGCCATACTGACTTTGCCTGGGGTTTTAATGCGGATTTATTATTTTATTATAAGATAAGGGACTTGATTGAGCTGGGTCCAGATGTAGTTAAAATATAATTCATGAAAACTTAATAATCGTTTCTTTGTATTTATAATTTAACAGTCAAATTCGCTCGTTACATAAAAATGTACATAATATATTAAAGTTAAAAAGAAATGTATCCAATAAGAGAAAGAACCTGTAAGGTGATAATTTTTAAGAAAAAAAAACCGACATCAATGGGGGAGTCCGGTGAAAGATTATTAATCTTAGATGGTGCACTCTTAGATTCCATACAATAAAATAAAAAAATGGCTATAAGTATGTTTATAATGGTAGAAGACTAAGTACCCTCAATTCCTCATGAAATCATGGAAAAACCTTGCTTGCTTGACAAACAAAACGAAGAGAACAAATCGCCAAACGTGAACTACGCGTCGTTGAAGAGTTCCGTTCTGATCATCATCAGCAGTTCCACTTCATCAAATGTCACTTTTATGAATGAAAATGCTTGATTAGTTCATGAAAATACTAAAAGCACTATTTGTGTGCCTTTCACATTTGAGGAGTTTCCTCGATTCCTAATGGATCCCATCATCAGAACTCGAGCATGACAAAAATCAATCGTGAAAATAAAACTTGCTTAACAAACACAGCTAGAAGGACAAATCGTCAAACGTGAACTTTTCGTCGTTGAAGAGTTCTGTTCTGATCATCATCAGCAGTTCCACTTCATCAAATGTCACATTTTTGTATGATAATGCTCGATTTGTTGATAAAAACACAAAAATCACTATATGTTTGCCTTTAAGATTTGAGGAGTTCCCTCAATTCCTCATGGATCCCATCATCAGAACTCGAGCATGACAAAAATTAATCGTGAAAATAGAACTTGCTTAACAAACACAGCTAGGAGGACAAATCGCCAAACGTGAACTTTTCGTCGTTGAAGAGTTCTGTTCTGATCATCATCAGCAGTTCCACTTCATCCAATGTCACATTTTTGGATGCAAATGCTTGACTTGTTGATAAAAACACAAAAATCACTATATGTTTGCCTTAAAGATTTGAGGAGTTCCTTCAATTCCTCATGAATCCCATCATCAGAACTGCCTTTTGACAAACACGGGACCAACTTGGATATATATACATACAATCAAAAAAAGAATTTTTCAAATCGGTTAAGAAATGACGGAGTTATAGAGTAACAAACATTAAAAAAAAACATACAACCGAATTGATAACCTCCTCTTTTGAAATCTTGAAGTCGGTTAAAAATATGTTCATAAACGAATATATATGTATTAAGTTGCCCCTTGTTATACATTTTGTTCCCAATGTATGTATAGGTAGGTAAAAAACTTAGATTAAACAAAAATATAGTCCTTCCAGAGTCTTTTTGAAGGGATGGCCATGCTGCCGAACTAAGCCACAAATTGTAGTTTTGAGAGAAACGCAAAAAACTCCTAAAACGATATCTCTAGACACTAAAAATGTTTATCCTGATAATTTTGAACAGGAAAATTCATTTGTGAAATAGTCTTTTGTTGGTTTTATATTTAAGATTTTATATTTTAGATCTGCATATAAATCACGAACAATGCATATTTTCAACACTAAAACATCGCTAAGTATACTGTAACGGTTTTCTTGTAAAGCATTTGTACACTAATTTATAAACATTTAAAACCCAATCACATTTAAAAATATATGCATAGTTAAATAACGACTAAGTAATCTAGCTGGTCTATAGTACTGTACTGATCACAATAACGATTAAAAAAAGGCAATTGACCTGTAGCCATCTTATAGCTAAGAAATTAGGGAAAACTTTAATTGCACTTCGACTGTGCACTAATCTAAAACACGTTAGATGACGAACCATCGTAGTTAACTTGTTTTAAGTCTTGTAATCATATACGAGGAAGATAGTTTGGATTGTCAAAACCACGCAATCCTGCTTTTGTTGAATGACAAGTACAAAAGTTATTTGACATTCTGTTTAAACGAAATACAGTCATGTACGGTATAGGGACGGCCATTGAGATTGAGACGGATTCGTCACGTGAGGTATGTCGGTCTCACTCTCAACGCAAAATGTAATTTCGGGGCATACTTCGATCGGCTGGCCTTGCGCTGCAGTAGCCCTTGGGAGACTGCTTCTGAGACAAGGAGGTCCGTCTGCCCTCTATTCTAGCGTTATCAGGAGCACTTTATGGGGCACCTCTGTGGATGGACACCGTCACGCTTAAAAGCAAGACCCTATTAAGGCAACCACAAAGGGTAATCAGTGCCTGCAATCCTGGGCGCCTGCCAGACTACTGGCCTCTGACCCGCCCTCGGAATCGCAGGTTCTGGCCGAGGTATATCGATACCGTGCGGAACTGAGAGCCAGGGGAGAGCGTCCTAACCAATAGAAGGTAGAAGATGCAGCAATAACTGACTTGATTTCGAGATGGAGAGCAGAGTTGGAGTTAGCAGATTAAAAATAGGGGTAGCGCTGCCTCATTTTGAGAAGTGAAAAGGAACCTGCTGCCCAATGGCAGCGCTACACCCATGTGTACTGCAGCAGTAGTTGATGTGCGCCACATACTGGAGGTAAGTATACAGCATACAAGGCCTTTTATAAGTCCGTATTGGTTTGGAAGGAGGCTGCGGAATCAGAGCGAAGGAACGACCCATTTGCAGACGAAAAACGAGGCGCATATACCCCTTTTATGCGCATTTGCCTCCTCTCGGCGTAGTGGATAAGGTGCAGGATCGCGGGACCCTAATAGCCGTTCAATAAGTTTACGGGATTGAAGCACTCCAACATTATCCGAAGCACTTTATAAGCGCGTCAAGTGAACCTTTCGCTATGCTTGGAAGTGACGTAGCCAGACAATTGTTGGGGGTTTAGTGGATAGTCAGGGCCTTCCACCCGTTAGTCCCACGCACCCGTCCGGTCCCCTTCAACCGGGCCGACAGCGCGTCAAAGCATTATTCCATAGAAAATATTAAAACAATGTTTAGATCCACGGCTAACTGTTGCAACTATTTTCTATTTTAAATACCAATCTGTGAAAATCACCGGTGGAAGTGTACTCCAGATATTTCTTATTCATTAAATCTCTCATGTAGTCCGCATATGATGTAGCAGAAGGGGTAGTCGTTCTTGTCACTCCACTCATCCTTCGCAGCATTCTCGTTTCATCCGCCACCTTTGCGGCCTATTTTCTTGACACCCTCATGCGTGTCTGTGGTCATCCACGGGTCTTATAATGGTCATGTAGATTTTTCTCTTTAATCAAAGAGGTATTTGGGCGTCACCCTGACATAGATATAGCAGATATTTATAAATACTTAAATACATACAATATATTCAAGACTTATCACTCAAATTCCTTTACCAGCATTCATATCCAGGATCGTCAGCTGCGTAGGCAGGCTAACTAACCACTTGGCTAAACCGATAGTCAAAAAACTCATACGTATTGTGTACATTAACACTGCTAATGCACATAAATTCATTCTTACCTTTTTCCGAGCATTATATGCAATTAAAATACAAATCCATCATTCACTAAACAACCTTCTGCGTACGGACTTACCGCCGACTACTCACTGACAGTGAAACTAGCAGCGCGTGATATTTACTTAGACCAATGCAAGCTGGGTAATCGGGTTGTAGTATTGTATTATCACAATATTGAATGAAGGTATGCACGGCATAAACATAGTCAAGAGATTTTAGCGTTTTTTGAGTAGTACCAGTTAAGTGTACATAGTTTTCAAAAAAGGTAATAAAAAGGGTAAAAGGACTTTAAAGGTATTTTGTTACGTTTGTGTTGATAAACGTTTTTATAGTTTTGCTTCATGTGCAAGAATTGTGAGGGAAAGTAGCAGTTAAAAGCATTTAGATATATTATAGTGTAGCAATGTCTGTTAGTCACTTTTTAGTATTGTAAACCCCCGAAAAACATGGGCTTAACGATGTTGGGCGGTTCTGTATCTTCAAAACATAAAATGATAAAAATATAAGCTCAAGATCAGTCGACGGAGAATAAAATTATCTCTTAGAATATGCCTATAACTCAAAAATGGTCTTTTGATGGTTAGTTCGGTTTTAAGAATTGGACGGCAGCATGGGCCAACAGGGTCATGTTGCGGATTTTAGTGCTACTAATTTATTTACTTATAGTGATTATTATTAATTATATAAAACAAAAAAGGACGAAGGATTGACTAATAGTCCAATACACAATGTTTCTAAATTGGATATTGATCACCGGTAGTACTGACATTTCATATATAGTGAGTATTGATTGAATTGGTAAGATTGGTTGGATTTAACAAGTACACTTTTTTTCTTATTCAAGGTAAGTCTACAATAACAAATACATATCAAAAGAAAATAACTTTACCGTTGGTGCTACCAATAAAAAAAAAACACCGAGGAGCATGTCGGGTCATGACCAGTGTAGGGTTCCGTAGTTGCCCAATGAACTTAATTTAAAAAAAAAACAATAACAAGCAAAAGGCAGCGTTTCATAGGTATTTTACTAAGAAGGGAAGACTTTATACGATAACACAAAAACAGCTTAACCGCTATAGTTTTCATTGGAAGTCTTTATTAAGTTTTACTTTCATGATTTTATTCATATTTTTTTGGACCCTCAGTTCATCTTTTGAAGTGAGTGATTTATCAAAAAATGTTTGACGATGACCTCTATTTATTTTGAAAGGCCTTTCCAACAACACCCTACACCATAGGGTTGAAGTATAAAACATTTTCATCCCCACTTTACGCGTATGGTACCCTACAATTTTTTATTTTATTTTACCACGTTGTTAGATTTTTTGCTTTATATATCCATGCCAAATTGCAGCTTTCTAGCACTAACAATCACAGAGCAAAACCGCGGACAGACAGACGGACGGACAGACGGACATGGTCAAACTATAACGGTTCCTTGTTGACTACGGAACCCTAAAAAAGACCTAATACAAATTTAAGAAAAAAAATAGATGACTAAGAAATCCAATACTCACTGTCTCGACTATATATGACGTATGTATATTATTGCCATATAACATGTTGTTCGCAGCGACAATAGCTCAGGTCCAAATAGGCACTGGTCAAGCTACATCGACATCCAAGGGAAGCCTCTTCTGTCATATTAGGCGTAATTCAACCAAAAAGGAATAAGGATTTAATCTCAGATGAATAGTCAATTTTCTTTACATACAAATCTCGGTTTAAAATTCTATTCCCGATAGGCAAATTAAAGTTAAAAACAATATAAAATGTGTTCTAGAGGTTGTATATTAACCGCATTAGTAAGCAGAACATAGTTTTTAATGTGCTCAAATCTACCCCTAACATCAAAATAAAGTCCCTAGGTGCCTTCAAATTTTGATGGAGATGTACGGTCAGTCAATTCAATTTGGGACCCATTACAAATATGTATCTTTGTATTTCTATACTATAAGATTGACAAGACTGTCAACCATAAGGGGATCCTAAATTAAAGTCCTTGACTGATGTTCTTACAAATCAGTAAGAAATATCCCACTTCTATCTATTTAATATCTTTAAGCAGCATTCTTGTATATTTATATTTCGGGATCTTGGAAACGGCTCCATGGCGAGAAAAATCGATCTAGCAAGGTGTCAACTTCGGAAAACTCGTATTCTTTGGGGAAGGCCGAGAAAAGCTCGGTCGCCCAGGTACTAATCATCATCATCATCATATCAGCCTAAGGACGTCCACTGCTGGACGTAGGCCTTACCCAAAGAGTTCCACAATGACCGCGGTCCTGCGCCACCCGCATCCAGCGGACTCCCGCGACCTTCACCAGGTCATCGGTCCACGTTGTGGGGGGCCTGCTCACGCTGCGGTGCTAATGATGTTATTTAATTATTTAATTCATCGTGAAAAAAGAATAATGCGGCCACGAGACCGAAGTCTAGAGTGACACGTTTAATTTCATGGCCTTTCATGGTAGTTGCTACTTTAAGTTTTCTTAATAGTAGCAGTGTCATTTTTAAATTTAATGTGTTGAATTTGAACCTGTTGATACCTTCATGGTCGTACCTTTGGACTGTCCAAACTCATTAATTAAATGTTTTCTAAGAAATATTGGACTAAACCTATTTTTATGAATGTCCTTATGTAAAAAAAAACCTACCGTCCATAGGTAGGTTATTGCAGTCCATACATAGGTACGAGAACATACAGTCACAGTATACATATAGCCCATAACAGTAAAACCCTTTGGTACTGTTTAGTAGCCGAGTTATGTAAGTGGCTACGAACAGGGATTTTCGGATTCCCATTTTGTAGCTGGCTACCGGATGGGCCTGGTAGTTCCGTATTGTAGCCAAGTTTTGTAACTGGCAACAGAAAGGGAATTTAAAAATTCCCTGTTTGTAGCCGGTTGCGTAATGGGCCTGTCTAGTGCCGTTTGGTAGCAAAACGTGTATAAAACCTTGGAATGGAATTGGTTTGTAACTGCGGTTACGAATCGGTAATTAAAAATTCCTGTATTGTAACCAGTTACAATACGGGTTTTTATTTCCTCTTTCGAAGCTGGTTCGTAACTACGGTTACGAATCGGTAATGGAAAAGTCCCGTTTTGAAGCCAATTACCGAACGGGATTTTTTTCCTGTTTCGAAGTACGTTACGAACTTTTAGTTACCAAACGGTATCAAAGGAGTAAAACAAATCCATACAAACGTCCGATTTAACGCACCCACACAGACACACGTCATTACAGTAAACTTAAAGAGGTCTCGGGGGTTTCGATCATGTGTGCCGCGCATGTATCGCGTACAATAGTTAAAGAAGTTTTTAATAAACTAGCGCGTGCTGGCCACTATTTTTATTTGACGTGACATACTGTGACGAATTAAAGATGAAAATGCGATTAAATATTTAAATTAAAAATGAGGCATCTTTATATATATAATTCTTCTGTACGTGTGTTTGTCACCTTACTCCTCCTAAACGGCTGGACCGATTAGGATGAAATTTTGTGTGTATATTCGAGTGAATTCCTGGATGCTTTGAAATACAATTGGACCCGGTAGGTGGCGTCGTTATCGTGTTTTTATGAAAAAACGGATCTGCTGAACAGTTCTGTAGTATAATAGATGGCGTTGTTATCAATTCTTTGGCATTTGACGTACGGTACGCAATAATACATGCGCAAGTCCTTGCTTCATTGACGTTTTTGGAATAAATTGAGGAAATAGGATAGAACTCAAACCTGTAGTAAGTTCTACAGCATAAGAATATATGAGTTCGGAGTAGGCTTTATGTATCCGCAATACCAGTAAAATAAACCAAATAAACGGTCTGTTTACATTGTTTACATGAATGACAGACATGGTGTGTCATTTCTTAATTTTTATTAATAGGGAGCTTTACACGATTAGAATTATCTTATCACAATTATGCTGGGGTATCAATATTATCGCGGTTTTCCTAATTGTTTGTACTTTGCTTCAATATCTTAGATTAATAATACCAACAAATCCGTAGTGTTAAGCAAGATGATTTTTCATATAGTTGTCTCTTTGAATCTTTATGGTAAACTAATATGAGTTAGAACGGGACAGGCAGTACGATAATTTTCGACTGTTAACGAATTGTCTTCATATAGAAGACCACCAAATGTCAAATCCCATACAAACCAAAACGTCACAAATGTCATTTCAGTACAATTTGCAGTTATGAAAACGGAGACACTGAAATGTGAATACCTGTAGATATGACTCATCTGTCTCTCTCCAACTTACTGATTGTGCATCATTAGTGAGAATAGATCAGATTTACAGAAATCGTTCAACTTAATAATATATGATCTTTTACTCTGATATATGTGTTCAATATTCATTAATATTCATGTGATACGGATCGTGATATGAGTGTAACGCGTGATAATATTCACCATGTAAAAGGCCCCAATGGGCTTTATAAATTTCAATATTAAATTGTCATCTCTACATCATCTTTACTAAATACAAACTCATTTTAGCCTACTTCTTCGTCGTTCGTCGGAAGTGTTGGTCTACTCAGCTCACATCAATCAGCCTGCGGGCCTAAATGAATACTATGATGAAATATGTTTGTTTTTAAGGTTAATTCACAGGACTTGCGGCCTCTGCGGCCTGGAATGACTACGGAAAAAAGAAACATGTCGTAGTGACGACTACAGGCCCGCGGGCTAAGTTGACTTATATAACGATGTCGGCTCCAGTAAGCCTCTAAACTAAACTACTACAGTCTTCTTAAAATTAAATATACAACAATCATTTATACCCTAAAAACAAATTTAGTACATAATTATTTATGAAAATACCTTATACAAATATTATACACATTGATATTAGGTATCAAAGTGTACAATATTTGTATAAGGTCTTTTTATAAATAATTGTGTACCAAATTTGTTCCGCTAAAATTGAATGGAAAATTTCGACTTTTTAAAAACGAGAGGTGTCAAATTCTGTTTAATATTTCCCTCTTTTTTCGAGTTCGGACACGCTCTAAGTTGACTTACCTAAATGTAAACGTATTTTATTGTGGTTCTTTAGATCCGTGGGTTGAGTTGACTAGGTATGAATATAAAAATATAAACAAAAGTTCAGGCTAAATTGACCAACTAAGCCAACACTTTATTCATCGGAAGGCATTGTGCCCATCGTACACATACGCTTTCGGCAATGATAATTATTGTGTGAAATAGCATAGGGCCTTTTCTTACTTTCGGTAAGGAGAAGCGTCAGAAACGGATTGTAGACATTGTATTACAAAAGTAATACCTACCTATGAGCTTTCAAAACTTTCATGATAGTAGGTATCCAGTTGTCTAAAAGATCAATTTAGTGTACCGAGGCTTAAAATTTTCCTTATTTTGTATATATAGATTTAAAAATCGTTCTTATTTGTGCCATATGTTTTAATAAAATCTAACTAAGATCACAAGGATTTTCACATAATTACATATGCGCAATGACGTTTCATATACATACTTAAAAACTTTGAACAACTCCCGAAATGGGTAAAAAATATATAATAATAAATATCTCCGGGATGACTCATTCCATTTTAAAAACTTATTATGAGTGTATAGAATGGACCTTTCGGATGGATAAACCTGTAAGCTAATTAGTAATCTGTGGGATAAACTTAGGCTATATTTTAATCCGCGACATCCCTTGCGTTATTTGTAATACGCGAGCGAAGCCGCGCGGGGCAGTTAGTATACATATAATATTGTGTGGTTTACGTTTTATGAATTACTATTTTTTTCCCGAGACGTAACCCGCGTGGAACTTGTTTAATCGCCATATAGAGGAAATTGCTATTAATTTATTTCAGGCGTTTGCTTCATTATCGCTTTTCCGTATAAACGTCCACCCTTCTTTTCTCTTCCTTAAAGGATTATTTCCGGGATCGCCTCAAACTATCTCCATGCCAATTTTTTCCTCAATCGGTTTGGCGATTTAAGCGTAGATTGTGGCCTGAGAAGTATTTTCGTCTGATAATACAAAATGTATCGAAGGTAAGGTAATGCATAAATGTTAATATAAATAACAATATTTAATTGAATGTTGTCTGTTGTGCTGCTCCGCCCGTGTATTACAAAAAACGTAAGCAAAGCTGCGCGATATAACCAATTTAGAAAAGTTGAAAAGCCCCCGACATTTTCATTCCAAACTTCAATATCTCAAAAACGGTTTAACCGATTTTAACGAAATATATTTAAGAACCAGTTTCGTTTTCAGTTTAACCGTTAGGGAGCTACGATGCCAAAGACAAATACACAGATACACACGTTAAATTTCTAACACCCCTCTTTTTCGTTGCGTCGGGGGTTAAAATCATCAACAAAAAATAAACGCCTATTTTAAGTAGTTTTGGAGATTACGTCCCCTACACACAAGCACTATTAGTATACCTAGATTATATAATAATCTTATTGATATTTACATAAATTGAGAGGTGCAACCCTATCGCTCTTACGAAGCGCAGGTCCAAAAAGGTCTTAAGCGACTCTATTTGAGTTACTGCCTTAACCTATATATATATATATAATATATATATAATATATAATAATATATATATATATATATATATATATATATATATATATATATACTGTGATACAGTGGACAGAACCAGTTCAGTCACGGGTGTTGTTCACAGACCGACCCGTCCTCACCTCTCACTTCACCTGTTATTATATGCAAACTGTCAATATTTGACTGACATTTCACAGTTTCCATATAAAAACGGGCGGGTGAGGTATGAGGTGACAAGTGGGGACGAGTCGGTTCGTGAATAAGAGGGCAGGAAGTAAAAGTGACGGGACAGGGTTGTTTGAAACTATAGACATAAATAATTATTTAAAAAAATCTCTCGTTCTTTAGTAGTTAACAGACGTAATAAAAGTCTGTGATGATTGAAGACTGGTTAATTGCTATATAAGAGAAATAAAGTGTTTGATAAAAGTTTTATTATAATATTTAATAAACATGAAAAATAACTCAAAAACTGTAAGATCACATGTGCGAGTAGGTTAATGAAGTTCATAGGCACAAGCAGTAGTACCTACAGACAAAAAAATGTTTATATTTTTATTTCTTGTTCCCAGATAAAAGATGTAATAAAAGTCTGTGGATGATTGAAGACTGGTTAATTGTCATAGAAAGAAATAAAGAGTTTTAGGATAATGTCAAATAAGTCCATAGTTCTTTATAGACGTAAAAAAAATCAAAATCTGGGAAGTATCCACAGGTTGACCACTTACCCCTACTAAGTATATGAATGCTCCTTGCATGCCTTTAATTTCTTAATTCCTCTTACACTTTCAAATTACCTACTCATTTAGAAACATTAAATGTCTCAACTAATTTTACTTACCCAGTAAAAAGAAAACGATTACTTACACGTGGTATGATTATTAAAGTTAATTTTAAGTAATAAGTAGGTAATTTTAATTGGAAGCGCCTAGTTTTAAGATTACGCGGTTGTTTGGGCTGTCTTTTCATTGAGAAGATTGAACGACTGATCCCGAGGAAGTTATTAAAAGTAGGATTTAGATATGTGGGTATTATCGCAAGTGACACAAGGCTGCATATCTATAAGTAGTCGGCGGTTAAGAAGTCAATCCTGACACCTAGCTCAAAATTACTTTTAGGTTATAAACTGTATGGATATGACAGGTGTCAGGATTGACTTCTTAACCGCCGACCACTTATAGGCGGGCCAGATCTGTATGAAAACAAATGAAAACTAAGATAATAGAACAGTTTCGAGTACAAGCAAGTATAATAGAACGTAAGGGAAAATCATTAGATAATAAATAAAAAAAAACCTATCCCTCTGACAACATATTATATTTTATGCGAGACTGATGCCGTTTATGAATTATGATGCTAGAAACCATCATTGTACTTCGTGTTGTTTATTTGCATGCTGTAACTTGTACTGTGTAGACGGTGCCGCGGCGTGTTCAGCGGGCAGTCTCCTCACCACGACATGACACGAGTCAGCATTGCCAACAGCCGACACGTCACGTTGATTTCCCGGGCGGCCGATATCGGCGGCGACGGCTGACACCGAATTTAAGTTGGTACATCAGACAATTGTTTTTTTTTCTAACTGCCTTAATTTCTCATATGACGTTGGCGTCAGAATTATAATTAGCCAATTGCAAGATATGGCATAGTGACATGGGAAAACTCCGTGGATAAAAACGATTTCTTTTTTATTCAGAAGCGTTGTACAAGAGCATTGTTTGGACTTAAACAAGATGAACCATGCCGCTCATATTTCGCATTATCGCATTATGACTTTGTATAGCCTATATATTTTCAAAGTTTGTTTATTTTTACAAACATAGATATTTCAACAAGCTCAATCAATGTCTCCTAGAACAGTTCGATCGCAATACACGCAAAAAGTGTATAAGCCATATGTAAGACTAAACCTTATTTCAAGAAATTGTTTTTTATAGTGCATTGATATTTTTAATAAATTACCGGACGATTTAAAAACGTTAGACATTAGTAAAAAAAGAGCAGTAAAGTCATGGATTTAAGATAAATGTTTCTATCATCATCATCATCATGTCAGCCGAATGACGTCCACTGCTGGACATAGGCCTCCCCTAAAGACTTCCACAATGACCGGTCCTGCGCCACTCGCATCCAGCGGACACCCGCGACCCTTACCAGGTCATCAGTCCACCGTGTGGGGGGCCTGCCCACGCTACGCCTTCCGGTACGTGGTCGCCACTGGATAACCTTTCCGCCCCAACGGCCATCGGTTCTACGTGCTATGTGCCCCGCCCACTGCCACTTAAGTTTAGCGATTCGAAAGGCTATATCGGTCACTTTGGTTCTGCTGCGGATGGCCTCATTCCTGATACGATCTCGCAGAAAAACTCCCAACATAGCCCTCTCCATTGCTCTTTGGGTGACTTTGAGCCTTCTTATGAGGCCCATTGTAAGCGACCACGTTTCAGTACCGTATGTCATCACTGGCAGTACACACTGGTCAAAGACTTTCGTCTTGAGACACTGCGGGATGTTGGACGAAAAGATGTGCCGTAGCTTCCCGAACGCTGCCCAGCCGAGTCGGATTCGATGATTAACCTCATTTTCGAAGTTGGACTTACCTAACTGGGCAGTCTGTCCTAGGTATACGTAATCATCTACAACTTCGAGCATAAAGTGACCGATTGTTACGGGAGTTGGTGCTACATGGGCATTTGACATGATCTTCGTCTTGTCCATGTTCATCCTTAGACCAACTCGCTCGGAGGCTTTACTGAGGTCATTGAGCATTGTACTTAAATCTTCCATGGTCTCAGCCAAGACTACTATATCGTCAGCAAACCGAAGGTGACTGAGGTACTCGCCGTTTATGTTGATGCCTAGCCTTCTCCAGACCAGAGTCTCGAACACATCCTCCAGTGCAGCGGAGAATAGTTTAGGAGAAATAACATCTCCTTGCCTGACTCCCCGCTGCAACGGAATAGGCTTCGAGTTCTGGTCCTGGAGTCGGACTGACATAGTGGCGTTCTCGTACAAACACTTCAGCACTTCGATATAGCGGTAGTCCACTTGGCACCGTTGGAGAGATTGTAGTACAGCCCAGGTTTCGATCGAATCGAAGGCTTTCTCGTAGTCCACGAACGCTAAACAGAGGGGCAGGTTATACTTCTCAGTCTTCTGTATAACCTGACGAAGCGTATGGATGTGGTCTACGGTGCTAAAGCCTCTTCGGAAACCGGCTTGTTCGGGAGGCTGGAAGTCATCTAGCCTGCGTGCGAGACGGTTCGTAATGACTCTCTACGACAGCTTATAGACATGGCTCAGAAGTGAGATGGGGTAGTTCTTCAGTAAGGAGTTGTCACCCTTTTTGAAGAACAGCACCACCACACCTCTGTTCCATGCCTTTGGAGTTTTCCCTTCAAGTAAGACGGAGTCGAACAACTTCTGAAGGGCCCTAAGGACTGGTTTTCCACCCGCCTTCAGGAGTTCAGCTGTAATTCCGTCTTCACCGGGTGCCTTGTTGTTCTTTAGCTGTTTAAGAGCCATAACGGCCAAGTGCGTGTCGGGCCACGCACGATCTATCTAGGGTTTCGTAGCTGCCCACCCGTTACATTATGAGAACATAAATGTTCACAAACTTATATTTATCTACTGTGCTTGGCACACCTAACAACATTATTTAAGTACCTAACCCTCAGATCATAGAAAGAAGGAAATATGGCACGGGGGCGTGGCGCGTGTCGCCTCGATAAGGTCAGTAAACCATATCGGCGCGCACCGCTCTTAGCGCTGACTCATTTGAGCGGCGATCGTTGTTCACGCTATGGCTCCAGATTTTTACCGAAATAACGGTCTGTAGCGTGTTCATTTGTAAAAACCGGTAAACTAAACAAAAATACAAAATACGTAGAATAACATACCACTGCTAAGTGCTATTTTAGATTAGTATTTCTATTATTAATGTATTTTGAAAGTTCCTTAATTCACTTTGTAAAATTCACCCTAAAAGCTTCGACCTGCCAGCGCAAACACCTTACGCAGCTTTGAGTGCGCGGGATAAGGCAGTGGCAGTATCTGTATGCATGCAATATTATCGATAATTGATCGACGTTATTACGAATGGTTTTCATTACATTTTCTTTTTAAATACAGTTTTGACGACCTGTTTAGCCTAGTTGGTAGTGACTCTGCCTCCGAAGCTAGAGGTCCCGGGTTCGAATCCCGGCCAGGGCATTTATTTGTGCATTTTTCACGGATATTTGTTCTTGGGTCTTGGATGTTTTCTATGTATTTAAGTATGTATTTATCTATATAAGTATGTATATCGTCGTCTAGTACCCATAGTACAAGCTTTGCTTAGTTTGGGACTAGGTCGATTTGTGTAAGATTGTCCCCCAATATTATTATTATTATTACACTTATTTGCATAACTGAATATCACATTAAAATATAAAAAAGTCTACAGATCGACTATGAATGATGTTGCCATGAAATGTTTAAAATAAATTGATTAATGGTCACTGAACTATTATTAAGGATGTTTCTTTGTTACAAATAGGTACATTACACATCATAGGTCTGTATAATATCAAAATAGACGAACCCCCAATACAATAAATACGAACCATAGGTTCGTTGGACTCGTAATTTTTACTAAAATTAGCAATTTGTATTTCTGTAATAAACGGTATTTTAATTCACCCTTAAACGAAGTTTATCGTTTTAAAGGTAAAATTCTCATCTCATAATTTTATCGATAAATGCAAAAATGGATGCATGTCCCCATCCCTAACCATTTCACCAACGCTGTTGTTAACGTGTACGAGTGTATTCCTACAGTTGCTTTTCGTAGTGAGAGTACCAATTACAGGATTAGAATGCTAGTAGACAACTGGACGGATGTGTGCGGGAACCTAATATTTACAATATTGTGCAAGTAGTGAAAACGCACACATCTATAAAAGTGGCGACAGCAGTACCGGACTAATTTCGCGGTTAGGGCATATCTCTTTCTTTCTATGATCTGAGACCTAACCAATGGACATTTTACGAAAGTTTACTTTTTCTACTACATTTCTTAAGTTTGGCTATTATTTGTTAACTCATTCGTCCTCACACCTTAGAACCTAAAGGTCGCGTACGGTACAGTTTCAGAGGAATTTCCTCCCTCGGACGCTCCGATTGTGGAATGAGCTGCCGAGGTTTTCCCGACGGACTACAGTATGGGGTTCTTCAAGAAAGGAGTGTATAAATTCTTAAAGGCTCGGCAACGCGCATGTGACACCCGTAGGAGTTGCAGGCGTCCATAGGCTGCGGTGACCGCTTACCATCAGGCGGGCCGTACGCTCTTCTTACATAGCGGTGTTAATTTTTTTTTAACTTCATTAGACGTACTACTATCGTGTTCCGTAAACTTTATCACAAGCTTAGTACTTAGGTTGCTTAGGCCGCGCTTAAGCTGCTGTTGGTTAGCTAGATCCAACAGTATTCCCTCGTAATAGGTTTTGCAATAAAAAAAATGCAGCCAAACTTATACAGTTAAAAATATTACAAATTTTATTAGCTACCTTTTTGTCGGCGCGACTGATATGTATACCCATGCCAAATAACAGCTTTTTAATACAAGTAACGGTTGTTGTGCTAAGCCGCAGATGGACGGACATAGTGAAACTATAAGGGTTCCTCGTTTACAATGGAACCATAAAAACAAGAGTTGTATTTACTGTGGTCAATAGTTATAGGCTTTTGTGCATACAAGTTCGCCCCGCTCGACTAGAATGTTACATATAAATTCCATTATTCATCGAGTCTCAAAATTTTTAAATTTTAAAAATTGCCATACAAATCATGGCACGGGTCGCATACAGCCAATTCAATTCATCTCTTGGAAACGCGACGTTTCTGTATGTATCTGAAATAATTTGCGTTTTTCGGTGGAAAAATACAGTAGCGATTCTGTTAAAAAGGCCCGTTTTTGAGTAAACCACTACATCAGCCTCGGCTGCAATGTCAGTCGCAAGCTTCGTATTTATTAAATGAACTCTCAAGGTTGTCCGTTTCAAACTAATACTCAGCCTGCGATAGTCTCCTTCCATGCTTCGACAATGATGTACTATTAATGCATAAGGTTATGCAGACAGGAGACACCGTTTATGCGGATTAAGAATTCAACCAAATATTAGGCTTTAATAGCCCATATACCGTAAAATGGGGTGAGTAGGGTTCGCGGGAGGAGCTGGGTTGCGAATCCAAATTTATTTTTTCAGTAGCTACTTTAATTTTCGGGCTCAGGTTGGTCTTAAAGTAATTTGATTATATATTTAGATATTTTTTCTTCTTTTCGCAACACTAAGCTGCTAAATCATATAGTTTTGAAACACAAATTCACTGTCAAAGTTGATGCTCGAAAGCGGCGGATTTTTAGTTGAATTTAACTTTGGTTTTATGTGATATTTGCCATAGTAAGTGTTCACCCACCTTTCGGATATCGTTTATATACTTACATGGCTTATTGGAAACAGAAAAACATAAGTTATATTTTCATTATTTATAATGGTTTTAACATATATAACGATTCAACCACATTTGAGGATTTTTATGGGGAGAGCAGCGATGTACTGAGGGGTGAGTTGGGTAAACAACGGGGACAGTTGGATCATGAATGGGGAGAGTTGGTGTTACGAACGGGGTGTACCGGGATGATAGAGGGGCAAGTTGGTGTTCGTAGTTCAGGGTTGTCGATTTACATAAGTAGTCAAAAGTGTCTTACATTATGATAAAATGGAAAATTTTATTTTTAAAAATATTTAAGTAGCGGAGGAATTAAAGAAATTGCAAATGAAATAAATATTTTATATTAAAATGTGCATTTTATTTATTTCATACTATAATACAGGCTTTTATTAGGCATGCATTTGCATACCTAAATACGACACTACGTCGAAAGACGTCCCTTCTGACAACGCAGTGTCATGCTAGTCATGTGTTGTCATGCAGGTCATTAATTCCATATCAATGTTTTTGATGGGATTCACCTTACTAATTCCATATAGATAATTTTTTTAATTGATCTAAAAACTATTTAAATGTCAAGAAATAAGGGTCACAGCTTACATAAAACATTAAACCGGGCATTAAAAACTTCTCTTGACAAGTCAAGCTATTGTCTTAATACGAAAGTGTCAACCCTAGCAATTTTCCCATCTCACTCCGTTTAACCCCAACTACGGGTGAGTCGGGTTTACCTACTATTATGTATTTTTTGTTAAAACTATTCAATGTAGCAACAAATTATCATAGACAAACTAAAATTCATACCTCCGGAACACTTTTTTTTGTATATAAATCAATGTGCCGCATATTAAAATAAACTTTTATCCATGTTTGAACTTCGATTTTGACCCAACTCACCCCATTTTACGGTAACGTTGGAAATCTCCAAAGGTAAGACGTGAACCTAAATCTCTGTATCACTCATCACAACTATTATAAAAAAAAAGTTAATTAATACGAACGACCGGGACTCGGACGAGGTTAATGAAATGTCATGACTGAAGCGGACGTCATTCATCCGCTATACATTTTCAGCTCCTGTCCGCATCCAATCCCGTCTCATTTCAATTCAACTGAATGACTGAAGGATGCAATCAGTGCATGGTAATGAAAATTGATTGAAGGTGCAAGTTGAACCAGAGGGGTGATGATGGACGAAATTTATACAACAAAGTATTTTTTCACATAGTGTTCTAGAGGTATATTGGAACTGATGGGAATGGGTATATCTAACCACAATGCGTTAATTCCATTAATACCTAGGTCACGCACGTATCCGTAGATACATGTAAATCTATATATATATTATTATTATTATATATATATTACGCGAAGCCGATCTTTGTAATGCCCATCAGATCTACAGTTATGGACCGATTTTGATAAATTATATACCATAGGATTCGTCCCATGCTGCAGATGTGCAATAAGGTCTTAGTTTTTTGATTTTTATCCTGAAAAAATAATAAAATGATATTTACGAAAAATCCTGGATGACCCGTCAAATATAAGCCTCAAAATCGTGTTCGAAGACGCTGCATACAAGCGAGGGGTCAGCTTACCTTGGTAGAATTGTACGAGGTGTCAAAATTTAGCTTGGTTAACACGTGACTTGGAAACTAGCTATGGTATGATTCCGGATGACATAAAATTTAATATATGTTCCTGTAAGAAATATCTGGTACAGCATTACAAAATAAAACTTTTGAGTCGAGAAATATTCAATATTATTAACTAGAAACGAAAGGAAAATTACTAATTCGGTCTAAGTATTTACAGTTTACATGAATGCCAGACATATTGTGTCAGCTTTTTTTTACTGTGCTCTATTATGTCAATATTAAATTGTCATGGTTTATACTACAAAGAAGTTGGTATATAAACCAATGACGTTTCAAATATACGTTCCGTATATCTTGACTGATATTGATACCTGCCAAAACAATGACAAACCAAATTAAACTTTACGTTGTGAGTTACAGAACTGTTTCTGTGTTAATCATAGATAAGCTACAAAACATTTTGAAAGAGAAGAGACTCGCTGTGTCTAAGTGTGTCTCTCTTACACCTATTGCCACACCAGTAGGGTGATCAAGTGATCATAGGATTCATAAGCAAAGAAGTTCTCATTAGAGTAGACGTTAACTTATTGGTGGATTTAGATCAAACGAACGAGAAAACAATGTTGCACTAATTAACCTTTACGACGCCAACAACGTATTCGAAGTATATGCGCACCATCGATTCAACACAACGACTAAATATATTCGTTATGGCGACGGCGTCAAATGCGATATCAACCTACATGCATTTCTATAGACAATGCGCTTAAAAGGTTAAATAAAATAATTACAAGCTTTAATTGCCGAGAACATATTAGGTGTTATGACATACGTTGTCAAAATCACCTTCGTTCTTTATACGAAAAATGATCGACGTTCGGAAAATGAGTTGGCGTGTAAGTGTCACTGTCGTTCATACAGTATGGCGTTCAAAAGGTTAATTTGCTATTTATCAATGTTTGTCTGAGGATGTCAAAGCCTACAAAGTTGAACCCTACAGAAATGCATGTAGGTTGATATCTCATTAGCCGCCATGATGGATATATGCGTCGTTGGCTTCGGACCGTTGGTGCGCAATATAGGTACGTTGTTAGCGTCGAAAAGGTTAATAATACTCTTATATTTTGTTAATAATACTACTAAGGCTAATATTCTTCTTTTAGTTACGTTTCAGTAAACATGTCTAAAATAAGGGGGTCACGTTAAACTGCCACGTTCTAAAAGGGCGTAGGTACATTGAAAGGATGAATGAGATGACTACTTTCGGCGGTTAAGAAGTCAATCCTGACACCTGTCATTTCCATACAGTTTATAACCTCAAATTGACTTTTAGGTTATAAACTGTATGGAAATGACATGTGTCAGGGTTGACTTCTTAACCGCCGACTACTACATTGGTAACATGTTCAATTAAAAGTTAAAATTATACTGTATCTGTGTCACCTGCAACAGTGACAGTGCCAGTTTTCAGGGTGTCTACCCCAAACACCCGAAGATCGAAGTTCATATATTTCCTTCTCTATCACACCAATAAGCAAATGTTATAGAGATGGATATAACGAAAGATTTTAATCCAGTTATTTCACTTGAGAAAATAGACCTCACAACTGTCATGCCAGAACCACACGATGGGCCATGATGGGCCACGTACAAGACGCAGTTATGCGGTGGATTGAGATGCAAATATGTTTTTTTATGATTGACTGTGACACGAATGTTTTTAAATCGACTTTGTAATCGACTTTCCGAATAGATGGGCTATATTGTATCCCGCGGCATCGCTCGCATTCTTCGTAGTACCTACGTCGACGCGGCGGAGCCGCGCGGGTAACTAGTAGTTAATATAGCTCGTCAAAAAAAAACAAAAATTGCAAACTTGATGATTGAAAATGATGATTATGAATAACCGATGATAACAATGAACCGGGAACGGCAAGGGGTGGATTATTTTAGTTATAATTATGTAAGTCGTTTATTATTAGTTTTCTTAGTCTTATTTGAATTGTAATATAAGTCATATTTATGAAATAGTGACTGAGAACACTTAACGTTATTACCTATAATATAATATTAATTAATATGTGGTTTTGAGAAATGAATTCGGTTTTGCCTGATTTGATTGGTCGATTTTAGTGTACCTAGTTGTATTCTGGTTTGGTGATATCAAATACAAAGGCTATACTAGAGCCAAGTGGCCTCATGCGTGATGACGGTAAAAGACCTGACGGGATGACCCTTATTCCGTGGAGGCTGAGACGGCCTTTAATTTGGTGTGGGACGCTACCTGCGTAGACACCCTTGCGCCGTCACATCTTCCCGGAACGAAGAATAGGGCTGGTGCGGCGGCTGAATCGGCGGAAATCCTCAAAAGGCGCAAATATAGTACCCTCGATAGCGGGTACTTATTTGAGCCTTTTGGGGTTGAAACACTGGGGCCGTGGGGACCGAGAGCGCATACTATTTACAAAGATTTGTCTAGGCGTCTGGTCGACGCAACACGTGACCAAAATGCTGGACTTTATTTTGCACAAAGATTGAGCATTGCCATTCAACGTGGCAATGCCGCCAGCATTTTGGGGACGTTACCCACTGGCAGCAACTTATTTGATTAGTATTTATTTATTTATTTTTCTTTTATAAGTATGTAGGTATTAGTTTAATTTTTTAATATTTTATGCCTATACATTATGTGATGGATTCCTCTGTTTATTATTTAATGTTACCGATTTGAAATTTGGAATAGTTATCCCACTTCCCACTAATATTATAAATGCGAAAGTTTAAATGTTTGGATGTTTGTTGCTCAATCACACAAAAACGGCTGAACAGATCAAGATGATTTTTTGTATACTAACAGTATATAATTTGGATTCACTTATAGTATACTTTTTGTCCGCGATAATCACCCTCAAAGGGATGAAATCGGGGGTGCAAATATGGTGTATGAAACGGGGTGATTTAAATCCTCATACGCCATTCTAAGCTTTAAGTTTCAGCCAATTGGGAATATAACGGCGTGTCAATAAATTTAACTTAACCATAGCAGACTTTGACGTCAAAAAGACGAAGTATCATAATTCCTTCTGATTGATGACGCTATTTTTGAGCATAACCTCTTAGCAATTAGGTATATTATTAAGTGTAAATCAAAATAAATTTGCGATACTTTGGAATTGGTGGCCTACATATGCTTAAATACAAAAACAGCTGCTTCAATGCAGTCTTTTTATCGTCGGTGTACAATTTAATTTTGTCGTGTATTAATTTTTACGTCATGCTGACCCTTCACAGCATAATAACCGTTTGATATAAGATATCACTTGGGCTGGGCAGCCCAATCGTCAACATTGAGAGTTGAAGCACCTTAGATCTATACACAAAGTACAATATATATGACTGACACTGAGATAGAGTTAAAGACCAGTGAAGTATTCCACATAGATCGTAGCGCCGTTGTGTATTTAGTAAGAACTAACCGCACGACAGCTGCATCTCTGTCGCTTCAATATGCAAGTGCGACAGAGATAGCACCCTGTGACATCTAATACAAACAAGTTGAACTAACATTGCCATAGAAAAATTCGTACTTCGAGCTAAAAGGCCCCTGGATCTATGCTCATCCGTACATGTAATAAAGCTGTAGAGGGTCGAAAATCTGTACATTAAAGATATTGGATAAATCCATTGATTGCGATTGAGCGATTGGAGAGCCCTTGGCATCAAAACAGAACACATTTCAACAGTTTTAAGAATTCGTGTCCGTTTGTCTATCTGTTTATATGTCTAAGCATTGTGACTGTCGGCCTTCCGTGCATTGCCGCTCTGCTTCGGGCCTTCGGCCCTCAGCCTTACATGAGCGGACCGCTCTCTGTTGGCTACCTTGCCCCTCTGTGTGAATGATCGGCATGAGGAGCCCGCTCTGTGTCTGCCTTTGGACTCGCATGCTTTCCCCCTCTGCATCAAGCCTTCGGCCCCACATAAGGAGCCCGCTCTGTTGGGACTCTCGGACTTCGGCCTCGCGTGCATTGCCACTCTGCTTCAGGCCTTCGGCTCTACATAAGGAGCCTGCTCTGTTGGGTCGCTCGGCCTTCGGCCTCGCGTGCGTGCCACACGGCTCCGGGCCTTCAGCCCTCAGTCCTTAGCCTTTATAAGGATCCCGCTTTATGTGAATGCTCGGCCTTCGGCCTCGCATGCCTTGCCACTCCGTTTCAGCCCGTCAGTCATCAACTTTGCATAAAAAAACCACTTTTTTTCAAGATCAAATCGCAAAATTGTATTTACTTAATTCGACGGTATAGGTACAAAGTTTATCAGGTCAGTTAATAATGTTAACTTCTTGTTAGCACAACTGTTTACCTTTTTTATCACATTATTATCATCATCATATCAGCCGAAAGACGTCCAGTGCTGGACAAAGGATTCCCCCAAGAATTTCCACAACGACCGGTCCTGCACCGACCTCGTCCAACGGCTTCCCGTGATCTTGACCAGATCGTCAGTCCATTACCGTGTTGGGGGCCTTCCCACGTTGCGTCTTCCGGTGCGTGTTCGCCACTCAAGAATCTTTCTGCCCTTTTTTTTTGTCACAAATGGACATATTACATAGTTGTTCGGAAACATAATTCACATTGTACAAAGAGGAAATGACTGATTGTAACGGTAGCTAGGTCTTACCTCCATAAAGTCTATAATATATTCTCCATATAAGGTTTATGAATGGCCTGTTAACGGTGTCAATCACACCTCACTTCACACGTTTGGGAGCAGTGTCACTCAAGACAATAGACACAGCATATACATAGTTATATGTATTTCCATACAACTGTACACTTCGGCTCCATTTATTGTTTCGTGCACATTTCTCATAAGAATATAGGGCATCAAATTGTCCTAAGACAAACAATATAATATAACATTAAATAGATCACGCAACATTGTGTCATACTGATCCATTGTATGCGATGGCTATATAAATAACAGTTAGTTATTAACCGTTACATTCAGGTTCCGAACGCGGCAGCGCCTTACGACAAAGCTCATCATGCAGAATCTATTAATACTTCTAATTATATTGTTGAATTACAACCAAAATGTAGAGTGCGGCTCTATCTTCGAGTACGTGTATTATAAATTAATTGGTATAAAAGATGCAGTTATTGGTACCCTAAAATCGATACCTACTAACATTCATGAAGCAGTTGTGAGGCCTTTGGGTGAACAGATTTCAAGAGATATATCTGCTGGAAGGCCAAGAAGACATCGGCACATTTTACCAAAAAGTGAACTTGAAACAAGGTATCAACACGGAAAGCCCAATGTGAACCTTATTTGCAAGTGGACAGCACATTCTTTTACCACCCCGCAGCTTTCTGCCACTGATGGAAGGATCATAGAAACTCACGTAACATATACTTCAGATGGCTATATTTTAACTTTGCACCGTTTGCATTCTAGTACAGCAAAAGACCCAGGAAAGCGTACGGTTTTGTTGCACCACGGGCTACTAGGTAGCTCAGCAGATTGGATATTACTAGGACCAAATAAATCACTTCCATATATTTTATCCGATGCGGGACATGATGTCTGGTTGGCAAATGCCAGAGGCAACTATTACTCCCGTCAGCATGTTTCAATGAATATTAACTCCGAAGAATATTGGAACTTCTCCTGGCAAGAAATAGGTGAACACGATTTACCAGCTACATTGGATTACATCAGGAAGACGAACAACAGCACGGAACCAATAGATTATATCGGTCATTCTATGGGAGCGACGGCCTTATTAGTGTTACTCTCGGTTAAACGTAGCTATAATAGTTACTTTCGGCTAGCTATTTTACTTGCTCCGCTTGCATTTATGACAAACACTCGAGGCTCGATGTATAAGATGACAACGATCAATAAGCCTGAGTTGGCGGCACTATTAGGTACGAGAGAGTTCATGCCCGCCAGAAGAACATCTTTGTCTTTGGCATTGAAAATGTGTCACCACACCGAATTTTTTTGCGACAATCCGTTATTTTTCTTGACTGGCAGTCCGTTGCAGGATGGCACCTGCACTACGGCTTTTAAGAGCAAGTTGCACGATTACACTCCTGCGGGTGCTTCAGCAAAAACAATTCGGCATTACCTGGAGTTGATTATGAATAGACAATTCCATCTTTATGGCAAACCAGATCGGAAATTTAATTTAAAATACATAGTTACTCCAATATTCATTTATAGTTCGAATAATGATTTGATATCTAATAACATCGATAATCAAAATTTATATCTCTCTATATCGAATCCAGTTGGACACATTATAATTGCCGACCAAAATTTAAGCCACTCAGAGTTTGTCTGGGGGTATAATGCGGAAGTATTGCTTTATAACAAGATAAGAGATTTTATTGACGCAGGCCCAGATGTTAATGAAATATTTCGGTAATAATGATAACTATTCCTTTCCGCCAGGAGGCGTATGATGGTTGCCATTTTACGAAACAAGCTTGCGAGGGCGAGAGTGATGGTGGTCTTATCCACGACGGTAAGGAATAAAATGGTTACTATCAATAAGCCCGCTGGTATAGGTTTCATGTAACAAATTATGTTATTAGTTAGTGCTCTCAGTGATGGTGCGGGTGAAATTTGACACAACATTTAATTGCACTCATAAAAAAAGCATGGTTGGCGTATTATTTAAATTGCAGTCGGAACTTTTCTGGAGGTTAACATTTAAACATAAAAAATAGGCTTTTAACTAAAAAAATCTGAAGGATATTTATAATTCATAAAAAATTATAATTTATAAAAAAATTACAGTGATTCATCTTGTGATGGGGTACAATTCTTCCACGACTTCATCGATACTTAAGAATAGAATACTTAAGAATTCTATGCTGTGTTGGGTATAAATTTAGCTGTTTTTATGGTATTAAAAAGTACACATTAAAAATGTTAATATTATTTATTAGTGTCTTGATATGTATCAAAATAAATTATAATATTTATGGTCATATCCACATTATTGTGAGCAATGACGGACGGGATGGATGGGGTATGGGATGTAGTTAACAAAAAAATCTTAAGTCACAAGAGCGGAGCGAGAGGAGATGTAAAAACTACCGACCTATTTCTGTCCTACACTCCACCTCAAAAATATTAAAAAGACTTAATAATAGACGCACAAAACAACTTCAATAAATGAAACATCTCAGACCGGCAGTTTGGATTTAAAAAAAGGAAAATCCACGGAAGTTGCTGTTCTAGCGCTTGCCGATGAAATAACACGTCAAACAGACGCCAGTAAAAATACCTAGCAGTAGTTTTGGACCTTCGGAAAACATTTGACGCCGCCTCTCTTTCTGCACTTGTGCACATTGTCGAAAAACTTGGTAAGCCACTGGAACTCTTTAGGAGCTACCATCAAAACAGATCGCAAAGAGTCAGAATAGGCAAAAATATAGAGATGAGGCCAAGGTTTCGTACGGCGACCCATAGGGAAGTGTGCTCGGCCCTACCTTATTCTTAGCATTCATAAATGACCTTACCAACCTTGCTCTAGACGTACGTCACGTATTCTCGTATGCAGATGATATGGTAGTAATTTTCAGTGACAACTCCCGTACACAAAAAAACCGAAGAAAGTCTGACAAAAAAATAGCTAACTGGCTAACCACCAATCTGTCCACTTTAAACATGTGTAAGACTGGCTATATATGTTTCACAAAATATGACAGTGCATGGATTACGAAAGAGATGGATTTAACAATACACAACTGCTACCAAGCTAGCACTGGCATTTGTTACTGCACATGTATTGATAGCACCATTAAATATCACCAACAAATATATTAGCATAGAGATAGACCATCCCCTTTCATGGCATAACCAATAATAAAGTACCTGAAAGGCTGGATTAGAAAACTAATATAGATATTAAGGAAACTTATACGTTGCCTCTCTAAGCTTACTCTAAATTCCAATTTGGGGTAAGGCGAATAAAACAAAATTCATAGGTCTAGAAAATGTACTTACATCACGTATACCGATAACACCCAATAATTTACCATTTTACCCTTTCGCCGCCATTGACTAGATACGAAGTCCGCACATTTCGTGCCCCACACGCCAACGACGTCATATCAAGTCACGTCAAGTGATGTAAAAACAACCTACGTGCTTTCAAGTAAGGTTCATTTTCAGACCTTTGCTACAGAGACTTTGGCGATGGTGGCACCCTATTACTTTTTTGACGTGACGGCAAATAGGTTAATTTTAAACGTCTACCATTTAGTTTTACGCCGAATGTTTTCACATTCGTCGTGTTTTGAAAGTTTATCGCAATTTTCAACTCCATGTGCCATAAATATGGATTTACACTGTCACTTTGTGTGATTTATAAGACAAATAAAGGGTTAATAAATCACAGGGTCAAACGTTAAAAGTAGCCGAAATACATTTAGGCACGCCATGTTGTATTTGCTTCCAGATGCTTAGCTTATTAAGAGGTTTTTAAATCAAAAAATCTGCACGATTTCGCTAACAGGAAATAAAGTCTATATAAATGTATAACAACACTGTACTAAAACGAATTCTAGCATATGAGACGTCACCCCGGATAGCCCCAATATACTAAGAGCACCACTATACTTAAACGTAAATCATTGAGAGAATTACTAAAAACGAAAAAGTTTCTATAACAAACCCTTAAATAATCCACAGAATTAGTTTTGACTGTAAATGTGAGTGAATCCGATGAGGCGGAGGCAAAACGCTGATAAACATGAAATAGTGAAAGTTTGCATACAGGCGACTAATGCGCCACAGCTGCAGTCGCCGCCTTTATTGCAAAATAAAAACATTAAATATTGCTACTCGGCATGGGGAGAGCTTCACAACGATTGGGCTATTATAAGGACGCCTTCACAGTGGATTTCTACTATCTATCTATATATATAAAAGAAGAAGTCCTGACTGACTCATCAACGCACAGCCGAAACTACTAAAGCTAGAGATCTGATTTTTGTACAGTCGGTTACATTTATAGCGTAGGCTAGGGATAAGAAAGGACTTTTTGGAAATTCGTCCCTTAAGGGGGTAAAAAAAAAGATGAAAGTTTGTATAAAAAAAGCAAAATTTTTGGACGTAGAAACTTGAAATTGCGTGTATAGACTCTCTGTTTAATAAATCAATAGCGTATATCAGCGTTTTTCGAAATTCTTTCTCAAAAGGGGTGAAAAAGGGGTTAAAAATGTTGGATGAGGAGCAAATATTTTTTGAAGTGAGAGATTGTAAACTTCGTATATAGACTCTCTGTTTAAATACAACAAATACGTATTTAAGCGTTTTTCTAATTCCTCCCTATGAAGGGGTGAAATGGGGGTTTAAAGTTTGTACAGTTAGATATTTTAAAGTTTGTATATAGACTCTCCGTTGAAATACAACTAATACGGTACGTCTGATGTGATAAGTAACCAAAATATAAATTGTTTGTTTTAAGTAACTAACTGTCGCAATATATCCTGATTTACAAAATATTCACAAGAAATCAATAGAATGGTTGTACGAACGTGCAATCCTTACCCCGAAAAATGAAAATGCTGCCGCTATTAACCATTTACTAAATACTTTTGAAGCTGAGAACGCTCAATACAAATCTTTCGATTCCATCATACAAAGTGATGACGCCCTACACTATCCCGTGGAATTCCTAATTAGTTTAAACTCTTCTACCCTTCCACCTCACATACGAAATGTTAAAGTTGGAGCACCTGTTATGTTAGTACGGAATCATAGATCGTCTAAGTTATGTAATAGAAATAGATTACATACAAGCTATCCATGAAAACGTCATCGAAGCTACAGTAATCACAGGTAGCGCTCGAGGCGAAATAGTGTATATTCCTAGAATACCGATAATTCCATCAGACTACCCGTTCGAGTTCAAAAGAACACAATTCCCTCTTAAGTTATGCTTCGCAATGACTATTAATAAATCCCAAGGACAGTCACTGAAAATGGCAGGGATTGATTTAAGAGAAGACTGTTTCTCTCACGGTCAATTTTACGTGGCATGTTCTAGGGTGAGTTCTGCCAGCAGTCTGGTTATCTTAGCCCCCAAAGGAAATGCCGCTAATGTTGTTTATAAAGAGGTATTACGTTAAGGTGACCAGCTTATGTTTTTATTTCTTTTCCTGTTTTCTGCGCCTTGACTACGTCCACGTGAATTTTTCTCTTTTGTTAAACAGATTTGCATTCCTTGTTTCGCCCTATGGTTGACTGGTAACAATAATTTCTTAGTGTTTTTTTATGTCACATAATAATTATGTCTGCCAAACTTTCTATAATAATTTAATCTTTCATCGCTCTCATATTAACCTGTACACTGAAATAATAATCGCATGAACTCGCTTATGTGCCTTAAGTTTTGGCTGGTCCGCTATTCAGCACATTTTAGGTTGTGTTTTTATTGGTATGCCTTTTGAAATGCTGAGGTACCGTCTAAAAAAATTCATTTTGGTCGGTGTCGGGAACTCCACCTGTCTTTTCTTTTAATAGTCTAGCATCAGGCTTTAAAACTGACAGAAAAAAGTTGACCTAATTTATAAAATTTGTTATTACCTAAAATCTTCGCGGACGAAGTCGTGGCCGGCCGCTAGTGAAAAAATATACTTAACAGATTGTCACAACGGGATACGTTTAATACGTACGTCACAGGATAGTTTGCGGATTTTATTTTCAATTTTCTAAATTATTCTGTGATTTACTGACATATTTTAATTTGTTGAACAAAAATGTTCTAATGTTTACTTTTTTCAATAGGATATATAGTCTTTTAGTACATAGCAATCGCAATAGTTCTAAAATATTCGTTTTTACAATTAAAAAAAGATAGTACAAAATGTCTAGTTTGGTTTGATTAAACATTTTATATTTCACGTATTTGATGATGTTTTGGAAGTAAAATATTTTATTATAGAACTACAGGAATTGTTTTATTTTTTGTATTTTTTTGGACGCTCATAGATTAGCCATTTAATTTAGCCCATTTTTTAAAATCCACTATATAACCGCGCGCGAAAACGTTTTTCAATCCATTAGGCGCCGGGCCTTCCCAAAGAACGGACGTATCGCTCTCGTCGCTGCCTAAAGGTCGATGATCGAGCGTACCCGACACGCGCCTGAGCTTTAGTGCGTCCACTACATATTGATACTTGGTAAGTAATATTACACGCTGAGTATATTTATTTATTTTATATTTTCTTAATGGGCTAAAGCTTTTATTTAACTTGTACTATTCTTATGTAAGTAAGTATATAAATAAATAAATTGCCATTAAAATTTGCAATCATTTTTTCAGCTACTTGCCGGTACCCGATTAAGCTGGAATTTGGCATACTTGTGTAAGTTACATAACAACACATTATTATGGTACTACCGAGCCGATCTGATGATGTAGACAGAAGGTGGCCATGGCAATTCCTAAACTACACAAGATAAACACGTCGTGTTTGAACTTATTCGGACCGCCTCAACAAGTAGTTGACGATTGTCGAAAAAAGTAGACAGATTTTTTTTTAAACAAAAATTACATTATTCACCGAAACTTATTTCAGAAATGGGCAATAAACGCAAATTATTTGGGACAAAAAAATTCAATAATACTGCGGCCAGACAAGCAAAAAGGTAAGTCACAATTCTACCAAATATTTTTCATACGTATTATTTATGTTTATAATGCCTAGAGGTTATGTATGTAAGTTGCAAACGTATATTTTTTTCTTTGAATAAATCATCCTTGGCTTGTTATCACGCTGCTGTCGTAGTATCTAACACCGGTAAGCTTCAAACCAACTTATACTAGTGGCTCCGTGAGCTGTAGACCTCACAATTTTTTTTTAAATGTCAAAATTTTGACCGATAAATGCGACCTGTAGAGGAGAAAATCCGGACAAACATACGAATAAAATATTTTTTTTTTTCAATATCAAAATTTCTAAAAACTGACTTGCTAAAAAAATCTATATAATTATCGACCCTGCTCACAAAAATGCGCGAGAATCGGTTTATAAATGCGACCTGTAGAGGAGAACATCCGGACAGACAGACAGACAGACATACGAAAGAATTTTTGTGGAAACCTGAAACGGAGACGCTTCGCTCCCTTCGCTCGCCTGGTCAACAAGACCAACTTTGACAAAAGTTCATCAAAGTTTTGGAATTGAAACGATGTGAGTTTTACCGTAGACGTAATCGTCGATAGGGCTCAATGAAAAAAATCGTGTCCCGAAATGATAAAACCGGCCAAGTGCGTGTCGGACCACGCACAATAAGGGTTCCGTACCGACACCTCCTAATCTACATTTAAAACCACTATATAATACATTTAATCACAAACGATCGTATCTTCATAGGAAACTTACGCCCTTTTGTTTTGGCAAGACAGTTTTTCAGCAATGACTCAAAAACTGTTAAACCTATGTTGTTCAAACCAAGAATCGTTGAAAGGATTTACTAATGTATATCATCTTGATTTATTCAGAATTTTAAACTTCATAGTATGGTAATTAGAGGGGAGGGGACACACTTTTTACTACTCTGACAGCTAATATCTCACCAATGGTTGACTAAATGAAAAAAAATAATTAGAAACCTCTATGTCATTTTTGAAGGTCTATCCACAGACACCATCTGTCAAAGTCGTCATAAGTGTGTTCCCCCTCTAATATCCAAACTATTCGGTTTGAAATTTTGAAAAAGTCTAGCTAGATGATGTTCGAGTACATTAACTAATACTTTCAATGATTTTTAGTTTGAACAACATAGGATTAACAGTTTTTGAGTCATTGCTGAAAAACTGTCTTGCCGAAACAAAAGGGCGTACGTGTCGTGAGTTTCCTATGAAGATACGACCTTTTTTGATTCAATGTATTGTATAGTAGTTTTAAATGTAGATGTAGGAGGTGTCGGTACGGAGACCTTCTTTGTGCGTGGTCCGACACGCACTTGGCCGGTTTTATTTTGTAAAGATGTGATGTATATATTTTTTATTTTTATCACAAGGTAGTAATGGTAGGCTTTTCTCTTTGTCTAGGTTATTCTGTACAAATTATAACATTTTCTTCCAGGTTTGCAAAAGGAGAGCTGACACCAGCTCTGCTCTGCGTAACTCGTTAAGTCTCACGTTTACTCGCACTCCTTAAGCAAAGTCGCGGCTACAATACTATTTAATACTATTGATGTCATGGAAAAACGTGAATAAAATTAAATGATTAACAAAAAGTTTATTTCGTTTTTAGCAAAAAAATATATGTCTATTTGCGGTGTGGACAGGAGCAGAGTTGCAGCTTAAGACTGTAAGAATTAATAAAGCTGACCGGTTTTGGAAGGAGAAAATGAAGCCAAAATTGAAGTTCTTTTATCAGAAATGTCTTTTGCCCGGAATGGTTGATTAGAGAAAAAGTAGGTCAATGCCAATTAGTAGCATACGTACCTAGGAGACACTTAATAAGTGCTAACATAATTTTAATACAATAAAACATGTAAAACTCATCAGATTTTATTTTTTCCTAGCTCACTATAAATTAAAAGATTTAAAAGTATAACAATGATCAAGAAGTTTCGGTTTAACCGGCGTCACTCGAACCGCACGCACACAGTAAATATTGTAGTGTGGGTGGTAATCATGGCCGCTCGCAGGCGATCGCGACTATGATGAGTTGTAACGAAATGTTTGTACCCTCTTAAGAGAAGACTGTTTCTCTCACGGTCAGTTTTACGTGGCATGTTCTAGGGTGAGTTCTGCCAGCAGTCTGGTCATCTTAGCCCGCAAACGAAATGCCGCTAATGTTGTTTATAAAGAGGTGTTACGCTAAGGTGACCAGCTTATGTTTTTATTTCTTTTCCTATTTTCTGTGCCGTGACTACGTCCACGTGAATTTTCCCTCTTGTTAAACAGATTTGCATTCCTTGTTTCGCAACAATATTTTTTTAGTGTTTTTTTTATGTCACATAATAATTATGTGTGCCAAACTTTCTATGATAATTTTACCTTTCATGGCTCTCATATTAGCATGTAGACTAAAATAAGAATCGCTTGAACTCGCTTATGTGCCTTAACTTTTGGCTGGTCCGCAATTCAGCACATTTTAGGTTGTTTTTTTTTTTTGCTATGCCTTAAAACACCATCCTTTGGAAATGCTGAGGTACCATCTAGAAAATTTCATTTTGGCCGGTGTCGGGAACTACACCTGTGTCTTCTTCTAATAGTCTAGCATCAGGGGTTAAAAATGTTGCCTTTTAACAGCATCGGGCAACTCACAGAAAAAAGGTGACCTAATTTATAACATTTGTTATTACCTAAAATCCACGCAGACGAAGTCGCGGGCGGCCGCTCGTAGTAATATATATATGAGAAATGAAAAATTTTAATACCCAAAGCCACGAAAAGAACTTAGCAGCGGTGTTAGTGTTTGCGCAAAAGTGTAACCTTATGTATGTATGACATATTACCTATTTAGTTTTCTATCTAGTATTTTTAGCCACGAAACACTAAATAAACACGACATTTAATTCATCTCCACGATAAAATTACAGCCGAAAATTACATTGTGTTCTTACTTCAAAACATGGTTGAACTCTAACCTCCCACAACTTACTTAGGTAATTATAAATTAAAATACTACTACCAGGTACTACAACAACTAAAGAGAGCGCCATTAATGATATTAAATAATAGTTATTTGTGATTATTTGGCTCTGCCTCCGGATTCATCTCGAAGTTACTATGGAAGCAGGCGCTGGTGCTACTAGTTTATTTCAATTGGGCAAAAACTATTATTGGGATGCGAATACTATAATGTCTATAATGGATCCTACGAAGCTAACCATGAGTAAAAACAATAAAAACTGACCTGTTATTTTACATGTTTCATACATAGGTACTACAACATCGGGTTCGATTTATGATCGGAATAGCTGTCATTACATATACACTTTGACGTAAGTATATGGAAAAACTGTCACCTCTAATCGTATTCTAATCGATGCTAAGTGCGCAATGCTTAATCAAAATCTGGAGGAAAATTAAATAAAATACTTATCAAATTAAATAAAAATATTTTCTTAAATTGAACATCAAATAGCACACACTTTTGTCACTATGCCAATTCGGAAACGAAAAAAAAAACACACCTACCTGTTAATTAATGAAATAAAAAATCCTTTTTGCTATCTAACTCAAAACTATGTCGTATATTAAATTAGGTGGTAGCTAACCAGCGTAATGATAATGACTAATGACCCTATATTTCAAATAAAAACATATTTGTAATACAGTTGGGTGCACCATGTGCATGCGCCTTTGCTCAATTTCTATCGCCCTTAAGCAATATGTTTGCCCACGAGATGGAATTATATGGCAGATTAAAGTATCGGTCAGCGTTGTGGAATCAATAATATTTATTATGCGTGACGCTATTGTACATTTGTACGTATTATGCCACTGCGCCCCTCCAAGGGGACGCACGTGTTTTTTTGTATTTTATAGCATTGCAGGCGAGGGTGAGGCAGGTTGATTGATTTTTTTTATAACTAGTGCTTATTGAATTTAATAACACTTATTTTGGCGATATAAATTATTTGAGTGTACTATTATATTTTATAAGTATATAAAATACTTTGAAATAAATATATAATAAAAAAAGTTACTCTTGTCATTAAACATTAAATTGTTTAGTACTATTACGGAAATATATAATTATAAACACAAAACTAAAATGCATGGATTTTCTTTCTTAAATTGTGCGAAATATTACCGCATACCGAATAATATCAGACAAATAATATACAATAAGACGTTTCTTCGGAGACAATTCTCTAGTCCCGAAGGGGTAGGAAATAAAGATGGTAACCGAAATGACAATGTCGGAGCAACAGGTCCCAGAGTCTCGGCCTCACGCTCAAAATAGCTACAGCGGCCATAATCCCGGAAAACAAGATCCTTATCCACCACTTCCAAACACAATGGAAATAAACCTTGTGTGGTAAAAATATGATCATGACAAACTACGAAATACAAACAAATTAATTAAGAAACATTGCGGGCACTTTTATAGCCAGATGGAATCATTCCCAGAGATAGTATGATTTAATTTTAGTTATTTCATAAGCATCAATTTTTTTTGTGCAAATTACAGAATTAGGCCTATGCTTATAGGCCTTATTCTGTAATTTATTTCCATTATACGTTATTCGAGCGAATAATTAAACAAGTATCTTACTCCAAGTGTACCGGAAAAATCCGGCGTAAACAGGGTGTTGCCTGTAATAGGAGCAATAAATTAAACGGTACAATATTGAGCTATCCAGCAATTATATACAAATAATTATAATTGATAAAAAAAAATTTTTTTTGAACTTTTTTTTTTCAAATGTACTTTTTTACACTATTGGAGGGATATTAATAACTATTTACTCAAAAAACACTAAAAAAACTATAAAAAAATCTAAAAAATCCCAAAAATATACATTTAAACCAAAAATGCGACAACGATTATGAGTCATAACTTGAAGCAACCTCAAAATCAGCATTGACTGCCGCGCTTTAATCTCTGGGTGCCAAGATCCATTACTTGGAGGTCGTTACTGTAGATCAAAATTTCTCCTAATTGAAAAAAGATTCTTTTTTGGACACAAGAGGTTACTGCAGATGCTCTAAGGAAGCGTCCTTTAAATTTATTCCTCCTATTACAGGCAACACCCTAGGTATACACCTATTAGCAATATTTTGGAAGTCTGATTAGAAGCTCAAAGAACTAAATTAATTATGTAATGTTGTGCGTATCTTATTGTCACTATGTACATAAACGTATTTCTTACATGTGAAATTTGGTAGGCTGATTAATGAGTGCTATATAGTGCTAAATCGTGGTAGAATGCTAGCGATCCCATGATTTCCGCCTAAACAGCAGAGAGGGTTAACGCCGCAGAGGTTTTAGTGGGTATTCCCTTCTCCTATGGAAGGTCCTACATACCCCCACTATGGCCCTAGGCCTCGGAGATGCGTAAATGCATTTCCTCTGCGTCTAAAAAGCGGATTAATGAGAAATTACACATACGGTTTTTGATTTTTCTGCTGTCTTTATTCTATCTTTTCTATGTCATTTATCCATTGCAATATATCTGTTGTCACGTTAGAGAATCCATGCGAGCTCACAATAGATATCAATCAGCCTGGCTCTATCTCAACAGCTGTTCGAAATCATAGGAAAAATATTGCTACCTCTACCTGCGCTGTAACGACGAGATTGTATTTATTTATACCACGACGGTGGCAAACAGGCATACAGCCTGTCTGATAGTAAGAAGACACCGTAAACGATGGACGCTTGTGAGGAGCCCGCTCTTTATTAATTTGAATGTTGTCTTGATATGTAGAGATAAACGAAGATTACTCGCTCTTAACATAGCGCAACCTCGAAAGATTACGAGTGTGGTTGCGGTTTATTGTAAGGAAGAGGTTCTATCGGCATCAGAGTTAACTGACACTTGGTAGATCATATTTCTTGGTAATAAGGTTCAGAAATGACCAGTTAACTCTGATGCTGATAGTACTTACAGCCCCAGTTGGGATGTTCTAAACATAAGCCATCTGATATACCACTGTGCTTCTTTCAAAATGAAATGTAAATCGTGAGATATCGATCCCACCGGCGGCAACAAAGTTAATGCAATAAACAAGTTGATAGTTAATATATTCCAGCAGGGTTTAATTCGTTTTCTCATTTATTTTCAAAGTAATATGTTTCCTGCGGAAATTAAGAAAGGCCCCTTGCATAGTAACTGGACTGGCGAGATAAGGCAGGGTGCAGTTATGGCCGTTATAAACGATTATTCGACACACGCCTCCTAAATGCAATTTAATCTTATTAATTTCTGTTACGCGTTATTACTCTTTACTGGGGACTTATTTGGTGTTTTGGCTGGTTATAAGCTTATTATTTCTATATTTAATAAAAAATTATGACATATTTTGGCTCTATTCCTGCATACCGAAAATTCAATTGTAATAGATTAGATTATATATGCGGGACAGACATAAGGATTTTTAAAAACTACAAAATTTTCAACAAATATACGCACTTATAAAACGCATGTACGTACTAATAGAGTGAGAACCTTATTTTGCCTGCGTCTTCTTCTACAAAAATACTTGATATCGCCATAGATACAATAAGTGGTATTTTTTAGGGACAAAGCGTAATAGTGTTTTAAGCAACAGTAACATAGGGTTCTTAGAATTCAAGAGTCGCTGTAACAAATAGAGCGTAACGAGCTTTAATAACAAATTAAAGACTCGAGATTTGAAGAACTAATTATGTAACGTTACATACAATATATATTCTACTATAACCTTGTAATCTGTTACTTCAATTTTACACATCACAACACCCATAGAACGTAAACACGCAAGACTTATCGGAATTATAAATAAAATCACGTAATAATATTATGGCTTTTCAAGTAAATTCGCCTTTCTTAAACATAATTTAAGTTATGTTACATTTTTTTAGTTCATTGTTGTTGAGTATTTTACGATAATTATTCACCACCCTAACAGTAACGTGTTATGTCGTTTTCTTTTTAAAACTAGTGTTGTGACCAAGTCTGTTGTTTCGATTCAGAAGATATTTCCGTAAATTGATAGAAATTGATTAGGTACGCATATGTTTATAACGATAAATTTATAACCAAAAAAAACTATTGACGCTGTAAACCTAAATATTAGTAAAACTCCATAAAGTCGGAAAAAATGCACAATTTTATTGATTGACATAAATGACAGAGAAAAACTGTGACAGCTGTAAAAACATATACAACATAAGAGCCACTGATACCAGGGGCCTTTCAGCTCGAAGTACGTTTTTTTCTATGGAGATGTTAATTTACTTGTTTGTACCAGATGTCACTCTCTATCGCACTGAATTTCAATCAACGCCTTGTTTGGCCTATAGTTTCAGGCTTCTAGCCCCTTCTTTCGTACTGACATGGATGTGGATGTGGACGGTACCTTATTATGCGGTGTTAGCGGGTGCGGCACACCGTCGTCCCTCAACGACCGCGCCTTATTTGACATACGGCTGTTGTCTGCTACGAACTTCGTGTCTGCGGCATGACATGTCAGCGTTACTGGTGAAGAGCCTGGTGCCTTCGCAGGCGTCGACACTTTTGCTGCCTTGCGTTCAGCGCGAGTAACACTACGGGTTTTTATTCCACTCGGCGTGTGAAACACATAAAATAACTTATTTCGCGGTGTACACATGTGTGGTTTGAATTTACACTAGAAACGGTCCGAAGACCACTTTGTTGAACTGTACAGCTAAATATTATGAAAACTCCGTAAAGTTGGAAAATAGGTGCAAAATTTATTGATTGAGATAAATGACATACATACCGACCAGCTACGGCATCATCATAGCGATGATGTGATTAAGAGAATATGTCTAACTTCCATCCATAATAAGCAACTTTTTTTGTTTGAGGAGACTGATACAATCATGTGATATAAAGTATATAAAGGGATCATAAAACATTTCAAAAATCGACTGTAAAATCGATTCAATCAACCATTCGTTAATAATCGCTTCATTTAACAAACGATACGTCTTCTTCAGTCTCCCACAGTCATACTATCATTTAATTAATTGTCTTTGGTATAGACTTGCATTGGTATATAATGTTTATTCTTATAAAACTGCTGTTAGTAATTTAATTGACAGACTACAATGCTGAAGTAGCAAAAATAATTTCTCACATACCACCACCCCTCTTTTCGACCCCGTAAGGGAGGATTTCCGGGGTAAAAACTATCCTATGTCCCTTCCCGGGATCTCTATGCCAAATTTAATTTAAATCTGCTCACGTGAAAAGGTGACAGATCGATAGACAGAGATACTTTCGCACTTATTATATTAGTTGGAGAAATTATTCGTAAAAGGATGCAGATACCTTAAAACAAATGGAAATACATGATCACCTATCCGCAGGTACTGCTAGTGAAATTGAGCCTAGTTCAAACTTATAATATGTATGTGCTTTAAGTAATACACTTGTATCTGTTATCTGTATATGCGTCATAAGTCTGTTCTCTTCATTTATCGGGCGTGATTAAGTAAATTTTTCAAACTTACCTTTTCTGCGAGGACTATTATCTAAGTGTCATGTCATATACCTATTAAAAAACCGGCCAAGTTCGAGTCGGACTCGCGCACCGAGGGTTCCGTAAGAGGGTAACTGAAAAATTATGGTTTTCGCGATTTTTCCTTCATCTGTGCTTTAAGACATTGCTTCGTATCAAATTACAAGATTTTGAGTTCGCGGGAAGTACCCTGTAGGTTTTGATTCCCTTGCGAGTGTCGAAAATTTGCGGCATAAACGGCTGTATCTTTTGATTGCGTTGTCTTAGAAGTTAGATTTTTTTACAGCTCCAAGGGACAGTAGACTTTAGTATTTGATATAAATTCCAGCTTGATACCTCCACGCGTTCCTGAGGAAAAGGGTCTCGACAGACAGACAGACGGACGGACAACAAAGTGATCCTATAAGGGTTCCGTTTTTTCATTTTGAGGTACTGATCCCTGAAAATGAAAGCTAATTCTACACAGATAATTGAAGAAAAAAAGGCGATAATGCTTGTATCCTGGTGAGCACGAAGCGACTATTTTGCAAAAGTGACTATCGATGATAATGAAAATTAAGGTAGGTAGTTTACATATTACAAAACTTTTTTTTTATGACATAGGTGGCAAACGAGCAGACGAATCGCCTGATGGTAAGCGATTAGCGCCGCCCATGGACACTCGCAACACCAGAGGGGTTGTAAGTTGTTTTATGAATAGGATGGAACCCGTACGGAAAAGAATTGCTTTGAAATGTTTCTGTTGATGTTAAATTATCTTCTTAGATGAGATAGTCGCAATGTTTGCAAGGTCCAAACTCCTAATATTGTTTTTATTGTTGTTCTCGGCATGTTTATTTTGCTTGCTACGAGCTACGGCGTAGCGCTACGAAACGAGCCACGTTTGATTGTATTTAGATATTTTTAGGTAACAAAATGCGTAGAACAAATAAGAAAAAGTAAAAAAAGAAGAAAAGTTTAGGTAAAAAAAGAAGTAATGCAATAATAATAGCAACAGTTAGCAAAACAACTTTCATACCTTTGCCGCCAAATCATCGTTTGTGCCCACTTCTACTCTGCTGCTGTACGGTGATACACAATCTTGTTACGTTATCTCGGCATTCTTACAGACTTCTTATTTCACGGAAAGACCAGATCGAAGCAAGTGTTAGACGAATAAGAAAAATAATTTATATCTTTAAGACCCTTAGAACCGTTCCTGACCATCAAATTCTTAAGACAGTTTGCTTCTCGCTGGCACATCCAACTTAACTTAAGTACCGTTTAACGGCCTGGGGCGGGACAGGAAAAACTAGATTCCTACGACTAGAGAAAGCTCAAAGGGCTGTGCTAAAAGTAATATTTTGCAAACTGATCTGATTTTCTACCTCCTAACTGTATATATCAGCAAAGGACTTAACTGTTAGACAATTATCTGTCCTTAAAATTGTATTACGAAAACACTTTGATCTACGTTTTGTGAGAAACACTACAAAGCGAAAGGTGGTCTGTATCTGTAAACTCAGACTTACTCGTATTGCTCTGGCTAAACGTCATTATCACTATCTGTCGGCTAAACTCTATAGAAAATTGAATACTCTGATAAATTCATTTACTGTCTTATTGGGTTCGCAAGAATAAAATGAGTAAGTCTTTACAAAGCTTTAATCATGATTAGACAGAAGCACTAGTTAAAAGTTACTTAATCATGAATTGAAATTGTAAATATTATATCATTTATTTGTGTACAAATATAAATAAATTGATAATTAAGAGATATATAATATAGTTCCTAATGAAATACCTAAATAGTACGTAAATCTACCTGTACCTACCTTCTGACCTTGCCGTACTTACCATTCTTCATTAACTAACATATTTATGATATTTAGTGTACTTGTGTTAAGTTAAGATCCTATTAATACTATATTATATTTATTTACAATATTAACCTATATGACCGAGGTGGGCGTATTTAATCGCGACGCATACTAATGCAACTGCTTAAGAACTAAATATTTTATTATGTTCAGTTAAATTATTTAATTTTTTAGATAACTAATTTACTGCAAATGTTGAGGACGCGTATAGCATGCGTGCATGTAGTTACCGTGCATTTTCCTATTTTTAGGCAAAACTGTTTACAAATGGGAAACTTGCAAGTGTATGTTTGCTATTTGTATACAGTTTTGCCTACACCTGAATTTGGTTATTTGTATACAATTATGATATTTGTTGCCAAGAGGAGGCAATGAATATCATAATTGTCAGTCACCGTCGTTGAAGTAGGTATGTTATATGGATCAGTTAGGGTGGTATCGGCTGTGTAAAAATAAAGGGGAGCAACTGAAACTGTAAAAATGAGTTTTTCGCGAGGTGTTCGTTTTTACTAATTAAGACGTACATACTAGTAACCAGCTGACCGGTGTCTATAACCCTTTTTTAGTATTCATTACTGGGTTATAGCCAGATAGGAAAATTTGGGTTATTGTAAAAGTAGTATTTTTTTCTTTTTTTTAAGGATTTGATGAGAACCATTTTGTTGACACAATCATTAATATTTCTACTTCTTTGCGACCATACATATTCATCGTCCTAGTGTTATCCCAGTTCAATTGCATTCTGAAGGATGCTTGGAGTCCACTATCTAATCCCAAGAAATGGCGTAGGCACTAGTTTCTACAAAAGTAACTGCCATCTGACCTTCCAACCCAAGGAGGAACCTAGACCTTATTGGGTTGTCAACTTGACTGTTAGAATTGAGTGGGCAACTTGACTGTTAGAAGTTAGCTAAGCCTCTAACTTGGCTTGACGACTATTATTATAGACAGCAGCCGGAATCGATGGCTAAGCGTGCCTTCCAAAGCACGGGAGTGCTCAGTTAGAAACCACTCATAGCGGTCACCCATCCGAGACTGACCTCGGCCTCGCATACCGCACGCGGTACGCGGGCGCCGCTAACCCACGGACGCTCCCGACCATAAAAATAATTACTTATAAAAAAATTATGTTCTAAAAGCCATTGGTATTTATGTGTGATGGGTACGAGTAGTTAACGATTATGCATCATCCCCTTGGCAAAGGGTCTGCTTAGGGAACCTAATCCCACGATTGGGCGTAGACTCGTTTTTTTTTACGAAAGGTAATTTAATTTATACTTTGTGAGCCTCGCGTTTTTTTTAAATTTAAACATTTCCAAAAGCTGACTAGACAGAAAAAATAATATTATCAAATCTGCATACAAAATTTCACGAGAATCGGTTGTCTAATGCGACCTGTAGAGGAGAACACGCAGACATACGAAGTCATTTTTGCTGAAGCTGAAATGGAGACCTTCATTCACACGGCCAATAGACACGTTCTAACGTCATTCATACCAACACTAACATATCTACTTACACTGCCCCCGTAATTACGAATAGATTTCCCTTAAAAGTATTTCTGGGTGGCATTTGACCATCCCGGGTAATTTGGGGTGGTAATGTGACAACTTTCGTCGCATTTACCCCAAATTGCTGCCACGATGTTACGCGGTACAAATATGGACATATCGGGGGTAAGATATAAAAGTCGTTTTGACTTGTTTGAAATGCACAAGTTTTTGAGACTGTTGGTAGATTGTACTCGTACTACAATACTTTCCTAATGTTAAAATTATAAGCTCGTAGGTAAAATGTTGCAATCGCACTCGCACTTCGCTTTCCACGAGGGTCCCCTCCCTAAATTTACAATAACCAAGTTCATTTACCGAGAATACTTAATAGCATACCCCCAGAATATGATAGTTTATCAAAACAGGCGTATAAAAAATCTCAAGGCATTGTTAATAGGTAATCTCGGTGTGTAAAATAATTATTCGTACTTAGTTTGTGAATGTTATTTAAGTTATTTTAGTAAAAAGTTTATTGCATTATAATAAAAATACATGTTAACTCCCTTATTCATAAACCTTAGATAGCCGCTTTACTTATTTAAACTTTGTATAAAAGTGATTCTTGCAAACATAAATCTCAATTTGCCAGATAAAGAAAAAGGAATTTGAAGGTATTACATTTAAAAATTGGTTTAGTGGACGTTTACGAATAAGGAAATAATAAGTATCTTTTGTTAGCACAGACAGGTGTTAAAGAAAGAGTGTATACTTTATTCGGCAACAAACTGCTCGGCAGTTTGGCGAAATTTTGTAATAGTTTTGAGTCTTTTAATGTATGAGCAAATAAATAAATAAAAAAAAATAATTTTAAATATAATGTAGAGGCATTATTGGTTTATGAAGAAAACGGTGCCCTTCCTTCAGCGTAATCTCATGTATTAAATTTTATTGTCGTGATGAGATAACGTTGAGGGTTTTATAAGCTCTTTCTTTGCAAAACATTATTATATAGTGTTTTGCCCCGAAGAGTGAGCTCAATATCTGTCTACGTTTTGATGCGTTGAGCGCCATCTAATGATATTTAAATAAATCATGTAGGTAATAATTGAACATAATTATAATACAACTTATATCTTGGCAACCCTGAAACCGGTATCGATCATTATCGAACTTATGAAATAGATTTGTCGGACTAATTCGGTGACTACCTACCTTCGGTACTTATTATCTAGAGTTAATAATCCGGAGCAAGGTTTACGGTGGGATTATCCTTTGTATTGTAGAGTGGAATTCAAAAGTATGTTCACGGAGAAAGTGATCAAGTTTTGTGATAACGTCTTTATTCTTAAAAATATCAGCTTGCTCAGATATTTTGAAACTTTTGGGGATGTTTATACCATATATGAATTCGATTGTACTTAACATACAACTATAATATCGGAAATCACGACAATGGTAAAGAAAAGTATGTTTTCCACTCCAAGAGTTCTGTGATTCTAAGATATTTATTAGAGTTTACAGTGCTCTCTGATATTCATGCTCGTTTAAAAAGTTATACGCTTGTATGAGCTCCATTAACAACTAAGTCAACTAACTCGAAAAGAGGTAGTATTGCGATGCATATTTTAAAAGACATTTCTGCTTTTGCTAGTGACTTGTATCATTGTAAAACATCCGGTATTTAAGAATTCTATTCGCTTTTATTTCCTCACAACCTTACGTTTCTGACAACGTTACAGCACGCTTAGTCAAGAAAAGAGTCGTGCTCAGATTTCTTGATTCAATATTTCTTAGTGTGCTCAAAAGTGTAAAACCTGGCTTGTACAGTTGACGTCAGTTAAATACAATCATACTCGTACATTTATCACGCCTTAAAATTAAGTGCGAATTATGCACTTGTTCATAGAACCTCTGTAATTGTGGCACCGCGCTTTGGGTATTTGTGCAAATATTTGTTTTGCATTTATTTCTTTAGTATCGTAAAAAACCGGCTAAGAGCGAGTCGGACTCGCGCACGAAGGGTTCCGTATTATTATCGATACATAATATTAGACACTTTATTATAACCTTATTTAAAATTAATTTAGATAATAATATCTTCTTAATGTTTTAATCAGTAATGAACGTTAAATAATATCAAGTAGAATTCTGATCAAGTGCGAGTCGGGTTTTAGTTTACCCAAACATTTTGAGACCCAGTGCCTGATGAACACAACGAGCAACTTTTTAAAAGGTTTTTGTATGGGAGCTCCCTTTAATAATTATTTTATTTTGTTTTTAGTATTTGTTGTTATAGCGACAACATAATAATTTCAACTGTCTAACTATCACGGTTCATGAGATACAGCCTGGTGACAGACGGACAGACAGACAGACTGCCAGACAGACAGACGGACGGACAGCGGAGTCTTAGTAATAGGGTCCCGTTTTACCCTTTGGGTACTAAACCCTAAAAAGGAGGTGACACTGCCGGCATTGCCGCCCATAATCGCTTGTCCGATCGCGCGGCGTATTACGCAGCACGTAGTTAGGCTATACGTGAACGCGGTCTGAGGGTGATTGATATTCACCGAAAACTGCAGGTTATTTTATTTCATGAGAGGGTGTCTCGACATGACGTCTCTTCTTTACAACAAGGAAATTATAAAGCACCTTTAAGGTCATGGAAACCGTCTGTAAATGAAAGAATCTAGTTGCGAGATGAAATATATTACTAGCTATATATATTACTCAAGAAAACTGTGTGCATAATGGCGGATTATTTATAGAAAAAAACGCCTTGGTTTGTGCGCCGGGTAGCCCTCGGCGTCACAAATTGTGGTGGGGCATTTTTATCGGTGCTGATGCCCTAACGATTTTCGGCATGGCTGGTTGCAAAATGTTTTTTTTTTTACATTGACTGTTACAAAGTTGTGGAAATACACAAATGCCGTGCCGTATTTGCTCCTTGTATTTTGGAGTGTTCTACCTCACTCATTATTCTCATACAAGAAATATGATTTCGTTGAGGTTATTATCGGTTATAATTGTATGACCCTGGATACGGCAAGAAAAATTCATAACGGCTTAAAATTTAGGACATACAACTAAAATCGTTTGTAAAGTAGCACTTGCAGCTAGCAAGTGCTACTTTACTTGAGAAGTTATGCTTGTAAGAAACGTATGTTAACTTGTATTAACTCTGTAGCTGTTATTAAGTTATTAACTTATAAGAAATAACTTTGTTGACTTAGTGACAAGAAATTCAAAACAACTTTATATGAAGAAAATCGAATGATCTAATGAATATGTAAAGTTTATTCAAACAAAAATCCAGTAAAACACACAAAAATAAACGAATGGACGCAATAGGCAAAGAGCGTACTACTTAACTCTAGAGTTGAGATAGTTGAGTTTTTATCTCATTTTCGACTGCAAGAATATATTTATATATTTAAAAAACCGCCGAAGTGCGAAGTTTCTTGAGAGGTAGGGCATAGCGAAATGACATCTAGCTCGAATTTGGAGCAGCCCAACTGGGGAAGTACCTCCCCCTTACAAAAGATCGCAGCCATAATAGCACCACTACTTATTTTGTAGGTATATATGTGGTATTGTTTTCCTGATGGTGTGTAAGGTTTCCAGAGCTCCTTGAGGATTCGTTGTGTCCGTTGTGGGGACCTACGGTACATATTTTACATTTAAAACATTTGATACATAGCTGAGAGTCTTTTTACCGATACCAGTTCAGCATTTGGCAAATATCAAATAACTATTAGCTGTCAACCAACCAACAAACCAAACCAACCAACACCCAACTAACTTTGAGCCAAATCAGTACAGATTATTTATTGCGCGTCTATTCGCAAACGAGTGTTTTCTGATATACATGGTGGGCCCTGTATGTAACTGGAGCAAATATTTAAAAGGACGCTTCCTTTGAGCATCTGCAGTAACACTTGGTATACAATATTTTTTATAATTTTCGGCTCGGAGAAATTTTGATTTAAAGTTATGACCTCCGGGTAATGGATCTTGACACCGCGAGATTATAGCGCATCAGTCAATGCAGTGTTTGAGGTAGAGTCTGAGTCATAATTGTTTTTGCATTTTTTGTTTTCAAGGATATTTTTGTAATTTTTTTTTTGAATTTTATTGACTTTTTCAAATATATATAATATATATGCATTCGATATATTCGATATATATTCAATACACGAAAGGTTTATTAAGGTAAACAATTTACAAGTCAAAATAAACAACTTAAACTAGACCTAAAATAAAACTAAATAAATCTAAAGTACTAAAAACGAATACTAAATAAAACAAAAAATTGGCCCCTTTGGCATGGTAAATTGACATTAATCTCACTACAGAAAAGTAATAAAAATACACGTAAGGCATATTTGAAGAAAAACATTTTTTTTTTCAACTCATACCACTTGGAAATAATTGTTGGCCCGCTAAACAATCCACCGTTTAATTTTTTTGCTCCTGTTACAGGCCCACCCTGTATAAAAATAAATATTCCTAATGCACACAGTTGTGGTCAACGTAATTAAGCCCATTTTTTTCAATGTTGGTAACGTTACTAAAATATGTTTAACCATGACGTGCGTCGGGCAATTAACTGATAAACCCTTATTAACATGAGTGCGTGGGTCCGAGTAATTGATTTAGGATTAAATATAGTTTGGGAGTTGATTAACTTGTGACGGTGAGCCTACGAACAGGAGTTAATTGATATGTTTACAATATTATATCTAAGTCAAAAAAAATACAAAAAGGTTCAATAAAATACGCTGTCACTGCACTCGCGCAATGGCTGATTCGGCCGGAGACGTAGACGCAGATGCCTTGTTTATCACATCGCAATGTCAGACTCTTCGTTTGACGCCGTAAAACGTCGAATACAGCTCAGCAATAATCCACGGAAAACCGCACTTTCCATCTTAATTCATGAAAATAGAGATGAACAACGGATGTCTGAACGGATTGGGCAATAAAGTATCAGACATATGGACACGTTTACCTTACTCGTTGATTGTTCAAAGTGATATTTAAATTTATTATTTAACGATATTTTTTTTTAGTTTTTTGCGTGGTGAAGTAATACAAATTGCATTGCGACGGCTGATCCTTGTCCGAATTCCTTTCCAGATAACTTCGATGCTTCCGCACGATTTCCCGCTGATTGCCCCGCCGCGTCGACGAAAAAAGAACGTGCGAAGGGCCTTCTTGCCTCATTTTAATTTTATTCTACGAGTATTTTCTTTGAAAATTTGTAAAATTACGAAGACTTGGCTTCATTCAATAGGTATTAGTATTGCTAGGAGGTACTAGTATTGCTTGGAGAGCATCGTAGTTCGCGTCCGTGGAAATCCTGAATCCACACGTGATCTCTGGGTGGTGCCAATGAACCACAACCTCGGCTGCCGAACGTCCTTAAGAATTGTGACCTCTCGGCTATCTGTGCACAGTAATGCTATCTAAACTGCGATCCGGTCCTCCTCAGGACCGAAGAAACGGTCCTTCTCAGGACCAACAAAACGGACCATTTCAGCGCCACTACAAAGGTCCTTCTCAGGACCAATCTGACGATTGCCTAAGTTTGGGTAAAACCCTAAATATTATTCAAATAAACGTGGAAGGATTGTCACAAGTGTTATGTAAACTGGCTTCTGATCACAAGGCAGATGTCTTTCTACTGCAGGAAACACATGTCGACGATACCATCAATCACAGACTTCGAATCCCTGGATTCGATTTGATATCTTGTAAGTTACATAAGAAACATGGACTGGCATCCTATGTACACTCCCAGTTGTCCCACTCCGTTTCAATACTTTCTGATGTTGGTAATATCTACCTGGCAATAGTTGTTGGCAATCTTACCATCTACAATGTGTATAAGCCCCCATCTCTCTGTTGGCCATTGGAAGTGCTTCTAACCCCAAATACGCCATCGGCTTTCATCGGTGATTTCAACTCATGGCATACGTCCTGGGGCTACTCTAAAAACGACGTGGCAGGGGATCAAATCACGACGTGGGCGTCGGTGAACAACATGCATCTACTACACGATCCAAAAGGAAAAGCCTCATTCAGATCGGGTAGATGGAACACTGATACGAACCCGGACCTATGCTTTGTCTCCTCCACAAGTCAAAACACCCCACTTCCATCAAGCCGCAGAGTACTCCCACTATTTCCTCGCAGTCAGCATAGACCTCCCTTATTACAATTGGCACAACAATCCCGTTTTGCCGCTGCCAACCAGTTCCCCGCTGGAACTTAATTAAAGCAGACTGGCCTAAATTTACATATATAATCGAGCAAACTGTTCCAAGGATACCGTGCCATATCCAAAACTATGAGAGATTTCAAAACCTTCTAATCAAAGCAGCGAAAGCTTTCATTCCACGGAGTTTCAGGAAAAATTACATACCAGGCTGGGATTCTCAATGTGATCTCCTATATCAAGCGATTGAGGAAACTGAAGACGCAGAAACCTGCAACCAGCTTATCGACCACCTAAATCACGCTCGTGAAAAACGATGGACCAAGACCATGGAAAACATAGATTTTCAAAGATCCAGTCGATAAGCCTGGTCTACTATATAGGTACGCAAACTCGGTGCAGCAAAACAACCTACTCAGTCAATCCCACAAACAACACCAAACCGAATAGCTCAGACTCTTAAGAGAAACATCTTCTTGACGACCTGTTTAGCCTAGTTGGTAGTGACTCTGCCTCCGAAGCTAGAGGTCCCGGGTTCGAATCCCGGCCAGGGCATTTATTTGTGCATTTTTCACGGATATTTGTTCTTGGGTCTTGGATGTTTTCTATTTATTTAAGTATGTATTTATCTATATAAGTATGTATATCGTCGTCTAGTACCCATAGTACAAGCTTTGCTTAGTTTGGGACTAGGTCGATTTGTGTAAGATTGTCCCCCCAATATTATTATTATTATTATTATTATTATCTTCCCGATCATTCCAATACACACAAAGTCTGCAGTTAAAGTTCAGCTCCGGGAACTACTCGAGACCTGCACCGCAACCTCACGCATTACAAACTCAGCGCAGCTGAAGTTTCCACGGCCATTATAACTACAAAGACCAGCAAAGCACCAGGAACAGATAGAAATCTGCTTGAATTTTTAAAACATCATGGACCTTTGTCTGTTAGCCAGCTGGCGAATCTATTCTCAGTAATAATCCTTAAATGCAAGCTTCCAAAGCCCTGGAAGACTGCAAAAGTAGTCGCATTACTCAAACCAGGCAAGAAAGCACATGACCCAGCCAACTATAGACCAATTTCCCTACTATGTACCACATACAAACTGTTTGAAAGGGTCCTCCTCGCCAGAATGACGCCAGTGGTCGAACAACATCTTCCGATAGAGCAAGCAGGATTTCGTCCAAACCGTAGCTGTTGTAATCAGCTGCTTGCCCTGACTTCACACATAGAGGCAGCTTTTCAACAGAAGGTTAAATCTGTAGCAGTTTTCATTGATCTTAGCTCAGTATTGGACATGGTCTGGAAACAGGGGCTTCTTTTTAAATTAACCAAAGGTTTCAAAGTGGTTGGACCGACTGCCTTTTACTCTGTAGCAAAACTGTGCACTTGCCATACGCAAAATAAAATAAATAGTATTGCTAGGTAGTGTACCTGGCGACAGTCCAAGGGGCCAATTCTCGGTCCGATCGAGATGTATGTCTATCGTGACATTGTATAGAATGGTAGAGTCACTTGTATCGCATCTCTAATAGAGATCATCTCGATCGAACCCGAGAATTGGCCCCCTGTAGGGAAGATCGAGTATGCAGATTACTTTTTCGGAAAAATTAAGTGAGTAAATGGTTTAAACTTGGGTGGACATCCGTCACCACCTTTTCCCTACAAAACATTTCCGAAAAAAAATCCATGCACGAACTTTCCTACAGGACTGTACTCGGGACAAAGATTATAAAATCGGAGTGCTCATTTTAAAAATAGTTGCTTATAAATTTAATCAATGAATTTGCTCTCCCACTTTTAAATTGACGAGTTTACATATCACGTGTAGGGTAACGGTGTGTACTTCTCAAGTGAGTGGGCAACTCGACTGATAGAAGTTCTCAAGCCGCCCAGAGGCCTCTAACTTGGCTTAAAGACTGCTATCGTAGACAGCAGCCGGGATAAACGGCTTAACGTGCCTTCTAAAGTACCGCTGAGGCACGAGCACTCCGAAACACAAAAATAATTTGATTTAGATTAAATATCGATATGGTGGCAATACTCGTATACAGGCGTTGACTTGTGACCCTTTAAAAAAAAAACAGTTGTCTAATATGATATTGTATGAAAATGTTGATTCTCCCACCAGTCATATAATGAATCCTTTGTAAATCGATCAATATATTTCTCATACAGGTAGGTATTTATACAACTTTCTAGATGCTTTTCGACTTTAGTGCAGCATGTTTGTATGTGAAATTTTTAATATATTAGAAAAGTTCTGCGCTTGGACGAGGCAATGCGGAGTTTGCTGTACCGACTTTAAATTTTGTTGCTGCATACTGGTTTTATTTTTATTTTAATAGGATTAGCACAGCTTTTAATGCGGGAAATAAACAGCCGCGGTTTTAAAAGTTCACTAAAAACAATCGTTAAGATAATGACGGAGGTTAATTAGATACGGTAGCTCTGCTCTATGCTGCCGTGACTAGGTACTTATACAATATGATTTTTACTTTAAATAATATCACCACAAAATTCAAAACCGTTTTAGGGCTACCTTTAATTTAGATGGTTCATTTGGATTAGCGCCGCGTTCGTGGCCCAGCGGCGCCCGCGTACCGCGTGCGGTATGCGAGGTTAAGCAATGTCGGGCGAGGTCAGTCCTTGGATGGGTGACCGCTTTGAGTAGTTACTAACTGAGCGCTCCCGTGCTTTGGAAGGCACGTTAAGCCGTTGATCCCGGTTGCTGTCTATGATAGCAGTCGTTAAGCCAAGTTAGAGGCCTCCGGGCGGCTTGAGAACTTCTAACAGTCAAGTAGCCCACTCACTTGACAAGCTTAAGCCAATAAGGTCTGGTTTCCCCCTCGGGTTGGAAGGTCAGATGGCAGTCGCTTCCGTAAAAATTAGTGCCTACGCCAACTCTTGGGATTAGGTAGCGGACCCCAGGCATCCTTCAGGATGCAACTGTACTGGGAATAACGCTAGGCGGATGATGATTTGGATTAGCGCCGCATAAGAGGAGTGACGAGTAAGGTTACTAAATACTGACGGTTAGGTGAAGTTTATCTTGTACGTTAGATAATAAATTACTTCATAGATTAGTGCAATGAAAACGTGTACAACGAAAAACTCAGTTCACATTCGCATCCACTAACTGAAACTCTATCATATCATAATTGACAACATTTAATATTTTCAAGGTGGCCATTTAATGATCTACACCGATAGAAAATGAAATTTTAACGTTCACGTGTTTTTTTTATTTCTCCCGTAATCGTCATTTTCTTTCTAAAATATCTAATCTAAAAGTAGCGAATTCCAAAAGGTCATAAGTAAATTATGACGTCATTACAGTAACTGTAAGGCAGTATTAGATTGCCAATAATTTTTTATCCGACTTCAAGATTTCAAAACAGCAGGTTACCAATTCAGTTGTATGTTTTTTTTATGTTTGTTACTCCATAACTCCGTCATTTCTTAACCGATTATGAAAATTCTTTTTTTGATTGTAAGTATATATATATCCAAGTTGGTCCCGTTTTCGACAAAACGCAGTTATGATGATGGGATCCATGAGGAATTGAGGGAACTCCTCAAATCTTAAAGGCAAACATATAGTGATTTTTGTGTTTTTATCAACAAATTGAGCATTATCATACAAAAATGTTACATTCGATTAAGTGGAACTGCTGATGATGATAAGAACATAACTCTTCAACGACGAAAAGTTCACGTTTGGCGATTTGTCCTTCTTGCTGTGTTTGTTAAGCAAGTTCTATTTTCACGATTATTTTTTGTCATGCTATAGTTCTGATGATGGGATCCATTAGGAATCGAGGGTACTCCTCAAATGTGAAAGGCACACAAATAGTGATTTTAGTATTTTCATGAAATAATCAAGCATTTTTATTCAAAAAAGTGACATTTGATGAAGTGGAACTGCTGATGATGATCAGAACGGAACTCTTTAACGACGCGTAGTTCACGTTTGGCGATTTGTTCTCTTCGTTTTGATTGTCAAGCAAGCTAGATTTTCAAGACACATTTTTCTCAAGTTTCCAGATTTGTTTATTGAAAACAGTGCCATCTATTTTACAGAAGTAGCACTAAAATATAAGTGTTGTTACATTTCTATAAGTAGCACAATAATTATGTCTCCTTGTCATCTGTTTGGAAAATTTGAAACTTCACAGGGAAATGTTGAATTAATATTTATTGATAAACGGTATTTATATAGGGTCGGTCGGTCATAGGGTCGTTTTACACGGTTAATATTATCACAATTTTGGTTTACATTAATTTTAAGTCTTAGGTGACTTCCTGACTTGGCGGCGCGGGATCGGTATGTCATACGTATTTTGTTGTTTGACGTAAGCTGACTGATGTGAGATTTCCTCACTTGACGTAATACTGCCAGTATTACGTATGCGCAGTTAGTAATACCATGCGCAGAAGTGGGGCAGTACTGCATTGATATCGGTTGACACTGACAGTTGACTGTTTTCTCATATCGTACCGCCTCCGCATCGACAAGTCATGAAGGCGCCTTAACTGTCACACCACACCGGCCACTTTACTAATAGGTTCATAAATGACCAATGTATGCGGTGCCAAAGTTGAAAATAATGATTAAAAAAGTAATCGAAATGGGATCCTCCTTTTTTTTTATTTTCTGTATAACCGGCCTTACGCAACATCTCCTGTAACGGGGTTCATAAAATATCATCGCAATTTTCTATTAACAACTTACCACGACAACAATATTATTACAACAAATATATTTATCAATTTATTTTCTTATTAATATGACAGAAGTTGGTTAAAAAGCTTCGCCTGCTCAAATATAGATGGCGCCTCTAATCAAACCTAAATGTGATTGACTTGCCAGTCTATCTCAGTATGTATAATTTCTAGTCTTTGGTGTAAATGACAGGTTAAATATGAACTTAGTGACAACGGGAAGAGACTATTTTTTTTAAAGTCTAGATAGACAGTTAAATGGTCTAAAGTGTTGTACCTTTACAGCAATAGTAATGACGTCACAGTTCCGGTTTATATATATATTCGTGATTTTCTTGGAAACTAGTAAAGGAAAAAATCTATAAACTATTTTATCATGTTCAAGTAGCATATTTTTCGATTTAGACATCATAATACATTTTGAAATGTTTTCAATTGTGGATATGTTTTAAAAACTGTTTCAACAGCTCAACTATCGTTTTATTACGTTAGCTCTTTTATCCTGTTTATTTTGTTATGCATTTCAATTAATACACAGTGTCCTCTAGTTATCGCAGGCATGGTAGAGGAGGTATATGATGAGGATATTCTGGACTGCCGAACGCACCAACCAATCAATCTTCTCACACGTCAAAATTAAAACTCGTTTGCCTAAAATATGTCATCACTCATCAGCGCGTTTTAGCATATTTCGGCACATCGTGCGACGAGAGCTTGGTAAAGTAGATAGAAAGAAAGAAAGAAGACATTTATTCACTGCACTAGACACACCATATACAAAAAAGGAAGAAACGCACATTAAACACATAACGTGTGTCATCATTATGCTGAGGTGTCAGACACCTGAAGCGCTGGTTTTCAGACAGCACCGTATGTGACCCACGGAACGCAACACAACATACTATATAAGAGGTACACATAATTAAAAAAAAAAGTCATATTAATATAATCATAATAATAATAAACACGCTTAAAAACATCATATTCTTAAAATAGTTTGACGATGAAAACAAATATTAGCTTCCGAACGAAAGACAAATACAGGAAGCTACTTACAAGAGAAGAAGAACATAAGGAAAAAAAGACAAAGTGCAGATATTTTAAATTTTATAAAAAATTTAGGAATGGGATCTTTGGAGCGTCAACAAATAGTCCGTAAGCTTGCGCTTAAAGTTATACTTGCTAGACGCTCCTTGGATAGGTGGAGGGAGATCATTCCAACACTTGGACGCCGCAAATCTGAAACTTCCTCTAAACGCCGCGGTTTGATGCTTAGCCACCAGAACCATTACACCTGCGCGCACTTATGGGCCATAAAAGTTTATTCAGCAAATATGCTGGGACCCCGGATCGCGCTATGCCAAAAAGAAGAGTGGCGAGGTGCAGGCGTTTGCGTGCAGGCATGTTCAGCAGATAAATAGTAGTTGGGATCATAAGCTGATATGGTGCTGGTGTAAGGGCTGATATGGTGGTGGTGGTGGTGGGATCATAAGTATATGGCAAACGGACTGGAGGTCGGTCTCCTGCTAGATGGACAGATCAACTAAAAGACTCACGGTTTTTGCCATTTGCTATGGGACGGAATACGAAAAAGTAGCGTGTTGTACTCGTATTAGACGTAAAATCGTGAAAAGAAGTGGATAATTTTCACGTTGCCTATTTATTTTCGTCACTAAATAGCCAACCACCAATGTAAAACCATCAATACCACAATACCATCAATATAAAATAAACCTAACATAATAGTCTTATGCTTGAGTACTTACTTAGTTGATAATTACTGACACTATCACTTTTATTTAAGCGTTAGTAACAGAAAAAAAATGTAAGCCCATGCTGCTTATGAAAATGTGTTTAAGTTTTAAAAATACTAAGTCGCACAGGATAGAAAGTCAACGTCGAGAACCAGACGAAAAGGAATTAGAGAAATACATTACAGAATTGTTTTCGGTTGTCTAGACTTGGGCCTGGACGGCAGAAAATTCAATCAGAAACAGCTTTTCAAAAATTCATGGAGTTATATCACTAGTTGGCCGCGGCAGATTGCGGTGAGTGTAATACAAATATGACTCCCGCAGACAAAAAATAAATATCTAAGTGCATTTGGTACATGAGTGAAGCCGGCATTAAAAACCATGCAAAAAAGTAATCACTAATAACTCGCTGCTCACGTGGCATATTACCAAAGCTAATCAAAGTATTAGAATAAATTACGGCAAATGATGATTCTAGATATTAATGATAAATGGGGGCTCTTGCCCATCAACACGGGGAAGTGTCAAGTCAAAATTAATATCTAATGATCAGGTATGCAATACAAGGAAAAAATCTTCCTTTGTTACCCCTTTAGCACTTTCATTTGCCGGCTAGTGCTACACGCTACAATCTAGTGCCACGTTTTTCTCGCATGTAGCTGCTACAGCTACGAACTCGAACAGAGTATCCAACAAACGGGTTCTCGACGCTATATGGTTAGATGGACTAAATTTCAAAAATTCTGATAATGGTTTTCTTCTATTTTATTCGTAGTTATTAGAAAAGTTCCAAGCTTCTTGCTTAAAAATAATTTTGTTTCCCATATCCACTCCTTTTAGCCTCTTAAGTGGATGAATTTTGAAATAACTTAGGATATGTGTGATTGTAATGTCTAAGGTACAATATTGTGGATTATATTTATAAGCAGAGGTCAGCGGGGGTGAGCTATTTTTACGTCATTAATGTCATCTAGTTGTGTCTTGTAGATATTAATATGGATAAGGTGTATCCATAAAGAAATATGAAAAGCAGACAAAAATGAAATTATTACCTAAAATTAAAATGCACTACAAAACGAGTATTAAGCGTTTTTTTATTTATAGTAAATTTTCTGTGCTATTGTAATAAATAACTAAGCTTTTCTATATTTTCAAAAACGATCTTTCTACATGCACTGAAGTGAGTAGTGGAGTGAAATTGTACATTAAAATGCTGTCCACGTCTGTTGCTACCGAAAGTTTTTAGGCATAGCTTCTCCCAAAAAACCTAACCTTTAACCTTCATAGTATCCTATGGTTATATATATAAATATATATGAAGTTTGCTTTACTACTAGTTGAAACTGTTTTCCCAATTAAGCGGGAAGCTATGCAAAATAGATTTAACAAATTCAGTAGACTCAAATAAAATTCATTTGTTTTGATGGCAACGACGTAAAGCTCGTAGCAGAAAGGCAGCCTAAATGAAATCATTTTATTAGTTTATACCTAATTACACATGGGGCATTTACCATTGAATGACAAGGTATGTCCATGTTTGAAAAAACTGAAAACAGCTCACACCCGCCAACCTCTGTTTATAAGCTACAATACTGGAAAATAAAAATCAGTTCAGAAGTTGCAGCGCAGCGGCGCCCGCGTACCGCGTGCGGTATGCGAGGCTGAGCGAAGTGGGGCCAGGTCAGTTCTTGGATGGGTGACCGCTTTGAGTGATTACTAACTGAGCGCTCCCGTGCTTTGGAAGGCACGTTAAGCCGTTGATCCCGGCTGCTGTCTACGACAGCTGTCCTTAAGCCAAGTTAGAGGCCTTCGGGCAGCTTGAGAACTTCTAACAATCAAGTTGCCCCTTACTTAAGAAAGGGGGGTCGAAGTTGCACCGCGTCCGTAGGAACTACACACCGTTTCCCTACACGTGACCCCTGGGTGGTGCTAAAAGTGCAACAAACTGGCAACCGTACTTGTCTTCTCGAAGATCTCACGGTTTGAAAATAAATTAGTTTCTAAAATAAAGAGGAGATATGGACGTTCACGTTTGTAACAGTAGATTGAACGTTTCTGATACTCAGAGATACTAACAACATATACGAACAAAACCGGATACATTGGCGCTTCATCGCATCACCGAAACACCGGAAGGAAATCCTGCCTGCGACTTCCGCACTGTGTTTCGTACGTACCTCAAAAGGAAACAGCGGAACCCTCAAGTTCCGCCGCTAGTCGTCTGTTTGTTGAAGCCTTTTCCCCGGAATCGATCTTTATTCACGAAGTTGAAACAATCACGCGGTAACAAAAACATTCAAAACCATTCCTTCTAACTTTGCGATTCCTATTGAATCATTGTGGAGATAATGGAAATGGTCATAGAAATTTTCAATTGTCAATTATAAATTAGGGTAAACATTACCATGACCATGAACACTAATGATAATATTAGCATTACGATTCGATTTACCTTCTAGTTCAAGATTTGTCCATAACTATGTTGAAATCTAATGTCAGATTTGAGTCTGCTTGAATTCAATCACAGTCTTGGTTTAGCATTACTGAAGCTTGTAACGTCACTCGCGCCTTTAATTTGACTATTACTAATTCGATGATAAGTATTTCTTACGAATTAATATTTCTCACACAAAGTATACATAAGTACATGTTGCATAAATGAAAAAACATCGCATCTCAATGTGATTTCATTAGGTACGCAAAAAGAAATATGAAATAAAGCAGCCAAGTGCGTGTCAGGCTACGCGCAATTCAGGGTATCCGTAGTAGCCCACCCATTACAATACGCGAACTCGAAAATTGAGCAATTAATATTTACCCACTGTATTTGGCATAACTAACAAGATTATTAATTGTACCAACGGTTGTCAGGAGGAGATCGCTGTTTAGCTATAAGATCGCCCCCTTTTACCGTTGTTTTTTTCTTCTTTTTCTTTTCCAAATACATTTGTTAAGTTCGGCTATTACTCGATAACTATTAATTTTTATTTAGCTGTAATTGATTTCCTTTTAAATTCGTAATCATTATTATATTGTTCACATACCCAGTCAATGTAATAATTTTCGTTATGCATCTATCCTTTGCCAGTTTAACGGTTGCTAACTGACAAAGGATGGAGGGCGTAACGAAAATTATCACATTGACGCTTAATATCACGCAAATGAATTCCTAAATCAAAACAAGGTTTTAAGACCCCCTTAATATTTATTTTTGAACGAGCTATCTAACGATACCCTACATAATGGGTTTAATTAAAAAAATGAATCCGCACTCATAGAGAAATCAGTAAGAATAGAGTGTTCACTCCATAGTTACATCAGTTTTTACTGGTTATTTCGTAGTCGACATCTAGCGTCAAATAGCGGAATTATCAGTACTGCTGTAAAGATATTGGATGTCACGTATGTCGCTACTGACGAAAAGTGTATTGCTCAACAATTTACTTTTAATATTTAAAGCAGAATGAGTTCAAAACAGAGTTCCGGTTAATCCGGTTATAATATTAGGTAAAAATGGTTGAGTATTCGATTGTTCGTTCGTCACGGCGTCTATTGTCGAGTAGCGGTACTTATAGTTCCGCTGTTTGACACTAGATGTCGACTACGAAATAACCAGTAAAAACTGATAAACATATGGAGTTAGCACTCTATTCTTACTTATTTTTCTCTATGCCCCACTTTACGCGGGCGTGGGGCCGGTACTCAAAAAAACTTTTTATAGATTTTATTACAACGTTCTCTAGCAGTCACGGCTGCTGAATGTCAAAATTCAGCTATCAAACTTAGTAACGCATACTGAGCTAAACGACGTACCGGACAGACGGACTAAGGAACTTTAAAAAAATGTGGGTACATGTGTCAATTACAACATGTTTTATACGAGGTATTTTTATTATCTAAAGATCGTTTCTTACCTCTTTCATTTCGGACGGTAAATAGCGATCTTCACAAAAGATCGAGTTTTTCTTTGCATAAATCATGGTAAAAAATTTGCAGCTTTCAGTGAAGATCTATGCTATTGTGCGAAGGATCTTGTTTGCATTTCAAAAACATTCAAACCCTTTGTTTTCCATTGTACGCCTTTAGCATGATAAAATTAAAAAGCGGTTTGGCCTCTTAATAATGATGAAGTACAAGTTGAGTGATGGACATCAGGCCTTAGAATTTTTAGTGGATGATCTACATGTTTACTACACGGGCATAAAACTTAAACTCAAATTGTAGGTTGCGCCAGGGCGGTTGCCCATGTTACAGGCTACATGAGCAAACATTTAATAAAAGGACGCTTCTTTGGAACATCGGCCGAACTCCTTATGTACAAATATTTTATACATTTCTTCAATTCAGAAAAAAAATCTTAAGTTATGGCCTCCAAGTAGTGGGACTTACGGCACGTGAATATAGCGCATCAGTCAATATAGATTTTGAGGTAGCATTAATTATGTAGGTATGAAGTAGTTTATTTCTTATTTTTTCTTTTCAAGGATTTATTTAGTATTTTAAAATATATACTAGCCCAGAAGAGTAAACAAAACACTTACCTAAGCAATTTTTGTATAAAACTAAATAAAGAGAAACACCTATTTGTTTATTTGGAACTACCTGCCATCATTAGCTCAATACCGTTTAATTTTTGACTTCTGTTGCAGGTCCTCTGTATTTGTCACACGTTGGTATTATGTAGTTTTTAACTTATGAGTACATTCGTGATCTCTAATACATCGTAATACTTTGTACTTATTTTGGGAACCATACACAAAAAGAGAATACGTGAAGCATATAATTTCTTTTATGACGAGTACCCACAATGGATCACTTTCATAGTGAATAGGTAAGCCCCAAAGCCCTCGTCTGAACGCGAGTCAAGCAGTACAATAAGCACAATGAAAAAGGTGTTGTGGCAAAATTGGATTCAATTTCGAGCTACACATAAACAGGATTCGAGCTGAATATTGTTCTTAGGCGATAGTCCTCGTATTCATTGGAAGTCTGACTGAAGGATTATGGTTGACCACGCCTTACAGCTGGCATGTTTCGAGCCAGACTCAAAATCCAGACCACCTCTAGTAGCAAACTTGTAACGACATCTCCAACTTAAGCGTAAGTTTTTTGATAAGTCAGTGTTTAAACGATAGGGAGGCGGGGAGTTACAGGTGGTAAGGGTGTGAGGGGAGAAATTTAGTGATGGAACCCCATTGTCGATACTTTAGCGTCGATACCGATTTTAATAGCGGAGTAATGGGTAGGGAATTTTATTATAGACAGGGAACATTAATACTTGAGTTTGGGTGTAAAACGGAACCTAAGCTACTTTAGAACAAAATTAAAGCACTAAGATGATAAATATGAGTACCTAACCTGAATGAGAGACTTTTACAAGTCTCATAACGACTTTATTAAACACTGGATCTAGTACGAGAACAGTTTTTTTTAATCTATACTTATCGATAGTTCGGTCTCGATTACGTAACATATTTATTTAATTAATTTATATTTGATAAAACTTTACTCACTAAAATTCATTCTTTGAATGGAAATTATATTTCTAGGCACTAAAGTGTTAGAAAATTAAATTTTAATGTTAATTCAACAACGGGGCGCGTAAAATGGTCATTATTTGCTCCGATTTTTGGAATAGGTATGAAATTGTAATTTAACTAGCCTTTTAAATTGAAACCTAAGTTGCATTTAAAATGTGTATTGGATACTCGTGGGCGTCACTACTGTCATCTGCCAAATCTGACATGTCCTGCAACGCGATATCGAAGTTTCTAAAATCACTTGCATAAATATAACTTCCAACTAACTCTCAACGGACTTCGGTCCCAGAGAGATCTCTCTATTGTCGTCTACAGTGGTGACCCCGACAATGGACTAAAGCGCAACTCTGAAGATCCCTGACGCCACCTCGCAACAAACTCTCTTACTCTCTCTCTCTCTCTCTCCCTCTGAGTGTGCCACCTAGCTTGCTTTCTATTCATGCCTGGTACACTCCCTATTCATGCCTGGTACACTCCGCTCCCAGCGACTCGACTTCCTCATCCGCCCGTCACCCTGGCTCTGAGCCTCGCTCGCCACGTTGACTCTGAGCACTCTCTATCTACGTCGTCGCTGACTACTCCGTCTGAAAGGGGGGCTGATGTGGCGTCACTACTGTCATCTGCCAAATCTGACATGTCCTGCAACGCGATATCGAAGTTTCTAAAATCACTTGCATAAATATAACTTCCAACTAACTCTCAACGGACTTCGGTCCCAGAGAGATCTCTCTATTGTCGTCCACGCTCGTATATCTTGTGCGTTTATAAAATTTTAGCCTCTTTTTAAAGTTTTGACTTTCATAATTTCGCTCACTATTGTTCCTTGGAGATCGGTAAATGTTACCCATCTGGTTACAAAATATATCAGAGTAATAAATTTAATGGGATACGAGACGCGCACTCATTTAAACCCAATAATTTTGTATTATATGTAGAATAAGGAAACTGATGTTAAAAACCTATTTTCAAGGCCAGCTTTGAAAGATTTAAGTGGTACATTGTGCAGTGCTAGCATTTTGATCTCTTTTTGGCCATAAAATAACGAAGTCTTATTTGATGCCTTAATAATATTCATCCAAAATAGCACTGCTGCTTATAGAACTAAATGTTACGACTGAGCAATAAAACTATGTAGTTCAAAACGACGGCCTCAGCTGACATGCATGATTATGTGGTATTGCGGTTATTGTCAAAGTTGGTCAAGATACTTTTACAAGTCGTAAGTAGCTAGACACTATACTTTATTTTAATGTTTCATTGCATTTTACCCTTATAACACTTAATTTTTCAAAAACTACTCCAAAAATATTTACGTCATAAGGAGTTTTAGGAGTCTAACCATTGATAACTACGTTTATATATGTACAAAATTGAGTACCCAGCCTCACCCGGCCGAGAACTGGACTTACTGAATATCCAAATTAAATCTTACCATTTTTTTTAAGATAGACTGACCTGCGACTGGCCTTAGTCTCACCTGATGGAAAGCGATGACAAAGCCTAAGATGTTGCTCACTGATTCAGTAATAGCCTATTCACTCTTGTCTTGAAGAGACCCAGATTGTATGTATCAGGAAATACAGACGGCGGCAGTAAATTCCAGTCGTTAGCTGTTCGCATTAAGAAAGAAGAAGCAAATTGCTTCGTGCAAATAAATGGTAGGCTGACAACGCAAGGATGCAACCGCTCACCGCGTCTGGACGTCCGATGTTGGAATGGGGAGGGCGGAACTAAGTCATGTAATTCCTGTGCACACTCTCCAAAATGTATCCGATAGAACACAGACAAACAAGCGACTCGACGACGGTGTTCCAAGCTCTGTAACTTAGATTCAACCGCTGAATCATCCTCGAAAAGCCTACGAGCACGGCGCTCTATCGAATCCAAGGCCGCTAACTGATACCATTGCATTAGTTAAGTATGTTGTATTATTCAATTAAAAATGGATGGTATTGATCAAATCTTCTAGTAGTCAGCCGCTTTGGTTATTTTTTGATGCGGTTGAATAGCTACTGGGTAGGTTTTGAGATCGTAAAACTTAAACCCCAATAACCAGCCACCACATCCGCTACTAATGTGACGGTTAACCATTGGGTACTGAAACGCTGACATTAGGGTAGTAGGAGCCTAATGCCCCCTTTTTCACCTTTATTTGTATAATTTAGATATTGTGTTATTATTATTTATAATTATCTATAGGCGATAATAATATTATCTCCAACTAGCCGATATGGGACAGAAATACAACACTGAGAATGATCTTAAGGGGAACTAACTGGTGCTTATACCGTATGATAAAAATGTACACTAGCCCGACGATGCCACTTGACGAATTCTGAAATATGTGTAAAGCAAGAATTTATATTTGAAATATGTTAACATGTAATAGAAATAATAATTTAATTTGTTAGTAATATGTGATTGTTTTTATCTTAATGTATAATTCAAAGCTCAAGGTATTCTGTATGGAGCAAACAGAAGGTTATAAAAGCAACATTATGCATGTAACTGCTTGGCGTATGTAATGATCCGTAAGGCGGGCGGCGGTGGTTTCATCGACAGCGGCCGAGCCTAGCCCGTCACTGTGAAGCAACAGGGTCTCGGACGCGTGCGCGTTGCCACCCCAACTCGCATAAATGCCCCTGCGGGTCCGTTTCGCGCTCAGAGCCACGTCCGCAGCCGCCGCATTCTCCCGTCAGCAGCCCCCGGTGCCGCGCGTAGCTCCGACCTCGTAACAATGTTCATATCACCTGTATAGATTACTACCGCAGTTTTATACGTTAAATCTAAATTACAGAGTGGCTGTGTTGTTGACTGTGGCCATGACTTTTAAGTGACGATGAACGTTTTGTGCTGTGGTTGTGATCGGTGCCAATTTTAACAGGTAGGTGAGAATTTAAACCTGATTTATTCGAGTGTTTTATTTTTTGGTTAAATTTTTAGTTGCTTTTTTTAGTTTTTCAGAAACAACACTGAAGCAATAATCTTAATTGCTACGTGACCTGAGGAGTACTGCACAAATAAATCTCTGGTTGTGTTTTTTTTTTGTTTTATTTTTAATTTTTATATTTTGCTTGTGTTTCTGTTAGTTTTATATCGCTCGCGATCGCTTTAACTAGGTCGAGTTTGATTAGTACCTATTGCATATTTTACCTATTGTGAAGACAACGCCTAGTGTTAACAAATTTTAAATACGAAGCGTGGTAAATCAAGATTTAAATTATTAATCGTTCTTTTTTCCATGTGGATACTATAGGGAGGCGGCGGATCCCTATTTTACTGAAATTCGGAACATATATAACTGCCTCAGTGCATTTAAAAAAATGTTGTTACACTATTAGGCATGGCTATAACTGCTTTAGCAAATAGTACTTACAAATGCGTGCTTTAAATTGTGAAGCCTGGTTAGGAAATTAGGGTGAAGAAGAAATAAATGCAGGATCAAGGCTTTAGATTAGTATTTAAATCATAAGTACAGTAGGCAAATAAAATGATGAAATCGACAGTATAATATGTAGCAATAGTACCAGCAAACTTAAATGTTAGCTAATACTTACTGAAATTGATGTAGAAACCAGAATGTTGCCGAAAATTATATTTCTTAATTCTAATGCTTTTGAGGCCTTACATATTTTAAATGCTTTCTTCTAAAATTAAGACAAAAGTATTCATAATTGCAATAAAGTAATTAAATGATACGGTGCTTTTTTAAAGATTTACATAGCTTTTTCTTTGCACTTATAGTGTGTAATAGAATTTAAACGGAAGAAACCAGTTCTTCACTCGAAAATAGTCGATCTGGAGTGATGTTTGAATGTAAACAATATTTCTTGATGAAACATCTAACAAATATATACAGAATTAAAGATTAAATGAGCAATAGTTAGCCCCTAAACTATGTAAATAGCAACCAAGAGAAAATGTCAGCATATGAGTCAATTCTCTCAGAGAATAGCCCAACTAGATTAGCGTTTTTGCAAGCTTTTCTATTTTAACTTGCAGTATTCGTGCCATGTTAAGATGTATGTCATCAAAATTGTTTTTCATCAAATTTGGCATACTTATATATGTTCGGCGACAATGCAATATTATGGTACCAGCAAGCTGATCTGATGATGGAAGCAGAAGATGGTCGTATCAAAAATCTTAAATAAAATACAAAAGAAAAACTCTTTGTGTTTGGGCTCATTGCAACTGTCTCTAAGAGTATATTTGATGAGTGTGGAACAAAAGGTACAGTCGGCTGTAAAAGCTTGTATCATTTATTATATATGGAAAGTTACTAACAAATAAGGGCCTTTAAACGATTTTGATACTTAATATTTTAAATGTTCACCTCTCTATTAATATGGCATAGGATTGTAAGTGTGTAGTAATGGGTCACTTTTAAGTATTTAGAACGTTTATCTACACCCTTATAGTAAATCCTCTTAAATATGACCAAAAACCACCCGTTAACCAGCTTCACAATATACCCCGCCGTAACTACATTATACTAATACTGATTTATTTATTATAGAACTGTGTACATAAAAGTTGATTACAAATATATAAGCATATATTATGTACTTATGAGATCACGTACAATTTTACATTACCTATACTGCAGGCGTATAAAGGCGCATTTTATTACTATACTTATTGTCATGGATAAGACATTCGTCACATTCTGATAAGTAACTATGTTAGTTCAGGAGTGACGGGCGAGCGTCTTATATCCACAACGATAAGTTATAAATTGGCAACTATCATAAGCCCGCAGGTCCGAGTCGCGCGTGCGACAGCCGAAGCCTGCGCCAGCTCGCCAGGGACAAGCTTCCGTCGGCGCAGTGGTTGCGTATGAAATACGTGAAAGGGGATTAAACATATGAATATAGATAAAGTTATGCAACTGTACATAATCAGGCAGGCTGTAAAACAATTTATTTATTTATCTAAATAATTTATACCTTTACAGCTAAGACCTCAGCGGCACAAATTACAACATACATAGAAAATAAAATTACAAAAGACACGTTAAAAATAAACAGATTGACCACTATGAATTTTCAATAGTGCTTTCAGGCATCTCTCGTTCAATCACTCTATGGTAACACTCGCCTGCGGCTCGTTTCATAAAACCACACTGTGTTTTAATGCCTCTCATTATGTTAGTCACTTAACTTACTATTACGTCATACGAAGCTATTAAATTTCCGTACAAAGTGCACCTCACGATGCTTTTGAGTGTACCTTACGATGAGGCAACTTTTATATTAATATCGAATCCAAAGAAAACAGTTAAGTATTGGATTGTAGGAAGTTCATTGGTTTTGTAAGACGTCAACCTGATCTTCGAGACAACGCGACTCGATTGAGTAATGGATTTCTGAACGGGGGCGAATCAAAGCTAAATTATACATTTAGCGTTTCATTTTCATTTCAACGCGTTTCGTGTTCCCGTACTGACAGATTGCTCATCGTGTAAGCGAAACATAATGAAATTTAAATACCTCAAGTTGCTCCTAATATTTGTAATTTGTGATAAATAAGTAATAAAAAAAATCTTGTTTTTTTCTTCTCCTACGCCAGAAGAGTGATAGCAATAAACACATGCAATTTATTGGTCTTTAAGTTCCAAAAAAAGTGTACAATTAGATGACTGTATCATTAAACATAGTTTGTTACATTAAAATCTTTTTTATTAATCTTTACTAATGACGATGATTAAGATTATCTTCATAAGTCTGTAATACGCATGTAATACGAGCAACATAATTATAAGGCAGCTGTCCCACCTCCGACGAGTAATCGATTAACTATCGAATATTTTCTCATACAAGAAACGTAGGTACAAACAGATTACGACCCGTTTCAGTGAGACGACGCCTATGTCCGCCGCAGATTTTCACAGTAAAATAAATACATTATCCCAGTAGGTGTATAACCAGACGCCATTTGAAATGGTAAATAACGCAAACAAATATTGTAAGACTGGCAGTTACATTTCTTGTCTATTGATTTATTGTAAAATAGTGATGGGAAAGTATTAACATTAATCGATTAACGAAAACCGATCGCGGAGTCTGAAATCCTGTGCACATTTTACATTTTCGCCTCTAAATAATGCGGCTTCAGTTTCCTTTTCTCTAGCGGATTTTAATTTCCCTCAACCATGTCTGAAAAGCGTCTTTCCTCCATGACATATTGGACACTTATTCTAATTGCCGCGAATGGTATGAACCATTGTCCATAACTACTGCCGACCCTTGATCAATTTTATCGTACTCGCACATTCGCATATAGTCTAGCGATAATACTTTGTCATTATCATATCATATCATATCATTTATTTGCATTGATCATACATCGTCATACACAATAAACATGTCAAATATATTCACTACAGGCTACATGCGGCATGGTGCTTTAACGGGCTTAGAAAAACCAATCCTTCGGACTACACCGTTGCCGCTGATGCACTCATCTTGAAAAAGAACTCCCAAAGAGTTCGAAACATGTCGCCCGGAGTGACAATTTATACTTGAGTTGTAACCGTTTTAGTGATATAGTTTTAAACATGACTCACGATTCAGGTAAACCAATACTTACTATCTACGTTTCGTCTACTGAGCGTATCATCTCTTCATTATATTATTATTACTTTTGTCCACGCAGGACACAGGCCTCTCTCATGGCATGACCACTGATCTTGGTCTTGAGTTTTTAACGTTTCCAGTCACTTTCCGTATAATAATATCTCATCAAAAACATAAATGTGAAAATGGCAGCCAAGTTCACCGACAAAAGAATTGAGATCTAAATGGGCGCCAAGTTCCGTAGATTATCTGAAAAGTTGCCAAGTTTGGCACTAGATTGTTTACAGTAAAACTAATTTACTGTGGCTTAATGCATTTTGAGCCTTAACATGCCAGTTTTCTATACAGTAGGTATGTATAGTTTCAGCTTTTATGGTATATATATATATATATATACCATAAAAGCTGATGGATATTTAAGAAAAATGCCAAAATAAAGCTCAAAACGCATTAAGCCGCAGTAAATTAGTTTTACTGTAAACAATCTAGTTCCAAACTTGGCAACTAATCTAATAATCTACGGAACTTGGCGCCCATTTAGATCTCAATTCTTTTGTCGGTGAACTTGGCTGCCATTTTCACATTTATATTTTTGATAGGATATCATTATTTTTTGTCAAACATCATCCAATGGTGCTTTCCCAGGGCGAATGCACGAGTTACTATACAAAATACCCAAACCGCTATAGGTGCACCTAAAATATTTGAGGAGTTCTCTCGATTTCTCCAGGGCCCTATGATCGGATTCTGACCCGATGACAATGGGACCACCCTGAAAGTATACCGTTTCAAACAATAAAAGAATTTTTCAAATCGGTTAATAAATGACGGAGTTCTGAAGTAACTAGCATAAATAATAATAATAATAAAACTAATAATAAAATCACTGTTTTCTGATTTTTTCTGGTGTATACACATAATTACCAAGCTGCTAATGCAAATTTAAGCTTTCTAAGTCATCAGTCAGTCAGTCAGTCAGTCAGTCAGTCAGTCAGTCAGTCAGTGGTAAAAATGCCGTTTTTTAGAATTTATTATCTCAATAACTATTAAATCTATATTTATGAAATTTAGGGTTCTAGTTTTTCTAAGGGATCTTAATATATGTACCAAACTTCATGTTTTTATATTAGATAGATTTGGAGTTATTGGGGGGTCAATAGTGGCTCCAAACGGTTCGTGTAATATAACACACGACTGCTGTCCGCCAGTTCCTGGGATGAACTTGGCTGGGCTGGACACGCTGCCGCGTGTCTAGATATCATCGCTCCAGCTGTAATGACTCTAACTGCAAATAGGGTACGTTGGGAACTGTACAAATTTGGTTATTAACCTCAACAACCATGGTCACCTTAAATGTTTTAACGCAACTTGCGCACAACGGGTATCCATGCAAGTGACGGTACCTAATATAGTCAGTATTTTTATAACTTTTATTTAACTGAAGTACCTACATAAACAATATACATTCTTGGTCACATTAACGCCAATATTTTATGCAAGCACTGTCACGCCTATTAATCAAGTCTCTTTAAAATTCATGCAGAACAATTCCGAAGTTCTGAATTCGCAATGCAAATTAAGAAAACGAAATATAATACGAATGGATCTATTTATTCGAGTATAATTCTAATAATATCTGTAAATAAATAAAAATAAAATAAAATAAAATAGCCTTTATTACTAGCGGTTTCTCAATTAGTTACACATTCACATTTATACATTAATTATAACATACTTTGCTAGTGTGCCCATTTGCGGGCTATCTGTAAATAATAAATAATAAATAAATAAATATTGGAGGACAATCTTACACAAATCGACCTAGGCCCAAACTAAGCAAAGCTTGTACTATATGGGTACTACGAGTAGACGACGATATACATACTTATATAGATAAATACATACTTAAATACATAGAAAACATCCAAGACCCAAGAACAAATATCCGTGCTAAATGCACAAATAATGCCCTGGCCGGGATTCGAAACCGGGACCTCTAGCTTCGGAGGCAGTGTCACTACCAACTAGGCTAAACAGGCCGTCTAAAATGGGGTTCGCCCACAATAAGTGGACCAGAGAGTGTGGCAACAGGACGTTATCGCAATGTATCACTTTTAATAAGCTCCATGAAGAAAGTAGGTATGTGGAGAGTCTGGGGGTTCTCGCCGCGGGGCGCTAGGCGCAGCACGACGTGAGGCTCTCGGCAGCGCTGCAAGTCGCAAACAGTATGGGCAAAGTGCGGAATGGATGTAACCTACCGGAATAAAGTTGTACGAGTAGGCGAGAGCAGCGACATTTCGAGCCACCTGCTTCAGACCATACATTAACGTACGTGGGCGGCATATCCACAGCCAAATTACAACTTTTTATTTTACCACGTTTCTGTATTTGGTTTCTGCTTCGAATCACTAATTGAAATCTTTGCAGCATTGCGTTGTGCATCAATATACGTCGGTTAATAAAAGTGGATATTTATTCTAATTATATGTTTTATGTTGATAAGATAACAATAACTGCACAAACTGCACTGCCCAAAAATACTAGAACTGTAGAAAGAAATTACTAGAAATGTAGACAATTATAGGTTTAGGTAGTAATGATTTAAATAAATGAACAGCTTATGCTTCCATATGGATGTTCATGGATCGAAATTCAAGATCGAACTGAGCTGCTGGAAAATGGCAGCGCAGTGCAGTGTCACGTGAAATTTGGAATGTTGTTCAAAATTTAGAATAGTGATCAGCCAGACAGTTTGTGTGTTCCTTTATACGCATCGTTACATTGTTATCGTTAAGAGGGCTCTAACGTGTCCACTAGCGCTACTCGTAAATAATTGTGTTTATTTAAATTTAACGATACGTATTGAAAACAGGCGGCCACTAGACACAGTATTTTGTATTTAAGTACCTTTTTAATACATCAAACCACTTTTTACGCTGCTGGCTTCGTCGATTTACGCGCCCAAAGTTAAAACAGCCTTTTTAGGGTTCCGTAGTCAACTAGGAACCCTTATAGTTTCGCCATGTCTGTCCGTCCGTCTGTCCGTCCGTCCGCGGATAATCTCAGTGACCGTTAGCACTAGAAAGCTGAAATTTGGTACTAATATGTATATCAATTACGCCGACAAAGTGGTAAAATAAAAAGTGGAAAAAAATATTTTATTAGGGTACCTCCCCTATACGTAAAGTGGGGAGTGTTTTTTTTTTTTCATTTTAACCCTAACGTGTGATATATTGTTAGATAGGTATTTAAAAATAAATAGGGGTTTACTAAAATCATTTTTTGATAATGTTCATATTTTCGGAAATAATCGCTCCAAAAGTAAAAAAAATGTGTCCCCCCCCCCTCTAACTTTTGAACCATAAGTTTTAAAAATATGAAAAAAATCTCAAAAGTAGAACTTTATAAAAACTTTGTAGGAAAATTATTTTGAACTTGATAGGTTGAATAGTTTTTGAAAAAATTACAAAAATAATTTCTGAACTAAGTTTGTAATTTAACCGTGTAATCCAAACTCTTTCTTTAGTTATCACCGTCCTCTGTGGGCCCGTTTTTAGGGTTTTGTGTTTCTGTACTTAATATGTCAACTTAATGTGACGGACGGAAAACTACGGAACCCTACACTGAGCGTGGCCCGACACGCTCTTGGCCGGTTTTTATTTTTAAGCTCATAGATCGACGAACCCATTTTACGAGTTGGGTTGGTTTTCATTCCGAGTCTCGCTAGTGGGCACGTTAAAGGCCTCTTAAGAATAGACCCAACATTTTACGTCTAGTTATTTATGAAATTCTTTATCTGAAATCGGGACAATCCCACCACCACCACCATATCAGCCCTAGGACGTCCACTGCTGGACATAGGCCTCCCCCAATTTCATGGGGGGTAAATGCCATAATCGCCACGCTTGGCATGCGGGTTGGCGATCGCACTGATCGCAGTATCTCCACCGCACTCTAGGAATGCTGCTGCCCATTCCCCGGTGGTCTTGGTCGTAGTTTTAGGACATACCCGGGTCCCGGGACAATCCAATGTCATTAATTTAGAAATAAACTGTACTAGTCAAGTTCTTTTTCAATTTATTTGGACAAGCCTAAGTACGAAAGAAACACAAATTCGCTTGGGGGTCAATAAAGTATAATGAATAATATCACTAAATAAATAAAATAAATTTCAACTACCCATGTTAAAAATACCGGATGGAAAGATTGAATGGTGGCAATGGCAATGGATTGGCAACTACCTTAAATATTGAAATTAGCATTTTTTGTGTAAAGGAAGCTTTCCTTTATTATTCAAAACAATAAATACTGAATTAATGGATGTAAATTAAAAATCACTTGTCTTAGTCGGGACTTAAACCGGTCAAATGCGTACAAAAACAAAAAATAACATGCCGTATTTTATGATGCAGCTCGAAAGGGTTACAGATAAGGTTCATTTTTCTCTAAATAACAAACATAATCAAAATAACGGAAATCCATGAAACTCTAACAATTGCACTTAATTTTTTTTTCACCTGTACTAACCCAAAAGCGATTTTTCATAAATCCATAAAAAATAACATTTCATTACCAAAAATACTAAATCTTCACCAAATTTTTAATCCCAATAAATAGGATAGTATTTTATGAAACAGTTACATAATTAGGATACTAAAATTTTGAGAGTCGCTGTAACAAAACGAGCGTAGCGAGCGTTTTAAGATCTAATTATGTAACGTTGCATACAATACTTTAACAAAACGAAAGCAAAATAATTTGATTTAAAATAAAAAATCTGTATTGTCGCAGTATTGACAACATATCATTTTTTTTAAACAGGTTTTTTCTGATGTAATCAAATAGTCGATAAAAAGTTAACAAAAACCACATTTTTAAATTCTCTAAAATATCCCATTTTCATATAAATAAATCAGTTACAAAAGTTCCTCATTCTAAAAGAGAGTAAGTGACAAGTAAGGCGTCACAGCGTAACAAATCATACAGAAGCACTGTTACTGAGACAAATTGAGTAAAGAAAGAGACACTGCTGTTCTTTTTGTGCACTGTGACTGTCACAATTTCATACTAGTGACGTCATTACTACGATGTAGGCTTTCTTCACATTCGGTAATATTTAGAAAACTAATAGCTACAAATTATAGATAAAATATTTTGGGGTCTCTTGTCAACAAATTAACAAACTGAGTTAAGCTTTCATACTACTTAAAAATTTGAAATGTTGTCAGTAATGCTTGGGCTAAAATATGAAAAATAACAACACTGGAATATTAATACATAATGTATCGAATCTATTTTCACCCATTTTCATTCACCCATTAGTAGTTTAAAAAGTTTATTGATTTAATACTGCTGCCAGTCGTTCTCCGTAAGGAGTATTATATTATCTTTGTCAGTCGTCTAATTGACAGATTATAATGCTGGAGTAGAAAAATATCATACCGTTACCCTATTTAATTAAACTGTTCCCAAATAAATTATTAAATTCTTTAATAAATTCTCTATCCAAAATATAAATAAACACAGAATATCAAACACTAAATTCCATATTATTTTCATCCAAATATTACGTTTTCTTATTAAACTAAGTACCTCACAAATAATTCGTATGTCTAGTAGTGACTATGTCAAGGTAGCCATATGAAATGGCTTATATAAGTATTGCAAATTCTGTAACAGGTTTTTTTAGGGTGGTTACGTTTCGATTTATGAAGGAAAATTTAAAAAATACCGTTCCTCTTGTCTTTGAACTTATCAATATTATTAGGTATTACAGGAAACATACAATTATATCTCTATCTAAATTATTATTTTTATTATCAAAAAAACATTTCGAAACATTGCTAAGTTTGTAATTTAAGCCCCTTTTTCAGGGTTCCGTAGCTAGAATGGCGAAAACGAAAGTCATATAGATTCGTCATGTTTGTCCGTCCGTCCGTATGTCACAGCCGATTTACTCGGAGACTATGAGCACTATAATTAAGAAATTTGTTAGGAAGTTGTATTCCATAAACCGCTATTGGCTATGTGCGAAGTAGGCGGTGGGGGTAAGCTAGGCGATCGTAGCGCACACCATGGCAGAAATGTGTACTTACCGGGGACCACTGTCAAATTTACTTTCACGTTTTCTTTGGAGCAAGTGGATGGGTTTGTGTATTTGGGGACTTTGTTCACGAGAGACGGTAAGCATGAAGGAGATATTGAAAGGAGAGTGATAGCTGGGAATCGAGTGAATGGGGCACTTCACGCCTTTATGAGTAGCCAGAAAGTGTCAGAAAAGGCGCGGCTGGCCGTGCATAGAGGAGTGTTGGTGCCGACACTAATGTATGGTAGTGAAAGTTGGGTGTGGCAGAAGAAACATCAGAGTCGAGTGAATGCAGTGGAAATGAGAGCGCTGAGAAGTATGTGTAGCGTTACTTTGAGAGATAGAGTGAGAAACACCGTTATAAGACGGAGGTGTGGAGTGAATGAAGATATAGTGACGAAAATTGAGAAAGGTATGCTAAGATGGTTTGGACATGTAGAGAGGATGGATGAAAGAAGATTGACAAAACGAGTGTATGAAGGAAGAGTGGATGGAAAAGTTGGAAGGGGAAGACCTCGGCGAACGTACTCCGACCAAATCGGAGACATTCTGCAGAAAGGCCAGGTCAGGAGTACCCTAAATCGGCGCGCATGCATGAAGAATGTTATGAAAGTTCATGAAGCGAAAGTTGTATGTCAGGATCGTAGCAAGTGGAAATCCGTGATCTCCAAACAATTAAGTTTAAAATTCTGAAACAAATCACGATGATGTACATTAGTAATACTTTTAACGACTTTTGGTTTCAACAAGATAGGTCTGTCGGTTTTTAAGTTATTGCTGAAAAACTGTCTTGCCCAAACAAAAAGGCGTAGGTGCCTTGAGTTCCATATGAAGATACGACCTTTTTGATTCTAGAGTGGTATAGATTAGGAGGTGTCGGTACGGAACCCTTCTCTGTGCGTGACCTTACACGCGCTTGGCCGGTCTTGTTTTGTAAATTCCTATGACCTCTCATTTACGACCTTTGCATACCGAGCAGGAAAATCAAGGTAACACATAAAAAACAACCCAATTGGAAAACCAAGGGAATTGTAACAGCTAGTAAGCACAAAAGGCAATTACACTTACAGTCTTTGAAATCAAACAATACAACCATAAAAAATAAGTACAAAAAATATTGTCAGGTCATGAAAGTAGTCACAAAGCAATTAAAACGTAATGCAAATATAAACTTTATTAAACAGAGTGTCAATAAAAGCAAAGCCACGTGACAAATAATTGAACACAATACATCACAAACTAGCACCTTAAAAGAAACTGTAGAATCTATAAAAATAGAAAACGTAATAATAAATGAACCGATTGACATTGCTAATACATTTAATAATTACTTTTACTAATTACTTCAGTAAATATAAGCCAATCACTCCACCTAACTTGACTAGTATATTTATGACCCCGGTGACCGCTCAAGAGGTAGCAGCTGGCATCATGAAAAAATAAAGAGTAAAAAAAGTACTGGATCTGATCAAATTCCCATGAAGTTAATAAAATCAAGCGTTGAGTACATTGCGGAACCGTTGGCTCATATTATTAACCTAACATTGGAAAGTGGGATTTTTCCTGAAGGCCTTAAAAAAGCATTAATAAAGCTCTTGCATAAAAAAGGCCCTGAACAAGATATCAACAATTATAGACCTAATGCGCTGTTGCCCAATTTTTCTAAAATATATGAAAAAGTTATACAGGGTGATTTTGGGGTCGTGATCCGAAATAATTGTACATGGTCAAAAATTTAAAGTAGACAACATCACAGTCGGTATGAAGGTTTATAACTCAAATAATTTTCTTTTTTTTACAATTTTTAATGGGAAATAATACTTTTTCATACAACTTGGTCACCCTACCCCACGTCAACTCCCCATATCATCCGTCAAAGAGAGTAGGGTAACCATGATTTTTTTGTGATTATATATATATATCATCAAATAAATTAAAAATAAAATGCGTTTGTTTCGTGTCACTACATATTTTTTGAAATGGCTATCAGATACCAAGTCTAAAAACTGGTTCTTGATCCACGACCCCGAAATCATTGTGTCGAATAATGTCATTCTTTAAGAAAAATAGCATAATAAATGAAAACCAGCTAGGATTTCAAAAGGGGAAAAGTACAACATTAGCTATCTTCAATTTTTTGCAGCAGTTAGGGCAGATATACATAAAATAACAGTGTCTATTGGACTTTTTATAGATCTCTCCAAGGCATTCGACTGTGTTTGTCACAAAATATTGTTAAGCCAGCTCGAACATGTCGATATTAGAGGGCCTGCATTAAAACTAATCCAGACTTATCTCACAGTCAGAACTCAATTTGTAGTATTAGACACTTATGACAAAACGACAAAAACAATTACGAGACTACAGTCAAATTATGAACAAAATTTGCAAGGTGTACCACAAGGCAGTGTCCTGGGCGCATTATTATTTTTGGTATATGTAAACGAGTTGCCCTTGATAATTAACCACTCATGTGTTATGTTCGCTGACGATGCTACCGTATGTATATCTGAGGACAAGGTAAATTGCTCGAACATTAGTAATGAATTATATAGTACACTTAGAATAATTATAAGCTGGTTATCATCTTTAAATTTAAAGGTAAATCTAGATAAAACAAAATTTGTACAATTTGTTAACTATAAACAGGTTGTTAACTATATACCACAGCATCTCAACGTAACTATTGACAACAAAATAATCGAACAAGTTCATAGTACTAACTTTTTGGGGGTTACTCTAGACAACAACCTTAACTGGAAGTTACATGTAGAGAAAATAAATAAAAAAATTGCTAAAAGTTGTTATGTAATATCAATACTAACCAATATAACATCTATTGAGGTTGCTAAACAAGCATATTATGGTTATGTTTATCCTGTACTGACCTACGGTATAATATTCTGGGGTAACTCAGTCAATGCTCAGTCCACATTTATTCATCAAAATTCTAGAAATTTGTCTATTTGTCAAAGAACGCAAAGATATTTTTATTAGGAAATGTAACTCTAAGGGAAATTTACGATCCCAATATAGGTATGACTTGTGTACAGTGCGTCCTTCTAGCTATATACTCAACAAAAGCACATATTTTACTGGGATTAACAATAATTTACATGAAAGTCTCAAGTCGTTGGAAGGAGCACAATTTAAAAGGAGACTTAAGGACTGGCTGCTATGCAATTGTTTTTATGATTTAAGTGAATATTTCTCGTAGGAAAATTATTATTATTATTTTTATTCACTTTGTTTTTATTATTATTTTAATTATTACATCACTGTTCCTTAATTCTTTCAGATTTTAACATAATATTATTGTACGTCCAAAATGGGCAAACTGTTGATACTCATTATTTTATGGCATGTTATAACAATGTACACAGTTTTGACAATAAATAATTATTCTATTCTATGAGTTTATGCTGAAAATACCTTCTTTCAAGTAAAATAAGTGTCAAAACGCGCCGATAAATGGCCTGTACCAATGGCATTCAATTTCCACATCGCACTGTTAAGATTTTTCTCGAATTAATGAGGTCTGGGCAACACACGATCGTTGCACAAAACCCTCGCTGCGCAAGTCGGAATCGCACTTCATCGGCTTTTTTTAATTTCCATACACGTTATAACTTCATATCGATCATAATTCTACGCGTAGTATTGAAGGTAGGTATCAAATTCATTTTGGCTGAGGTCACAGTTCCAATCATATCTAAACCTGCTTTTCTGCTGCAGAGACGCAGTTCTAACGTAACTTAACCTACTTTCCTTTGGCTAGGGGTAAGCACGGTAAAAAGTGAGTTCCTATCTGCGCCGGCGCTACGGAAAACCTGCCCTTGTGTATAAAAGCACTGGCCCTCGTGCTAGCCTTCACAGCTTTTGCTTACTGGTCGCATTGCTACGGCGGGCGAAATCTGTTTGCAAAACTTTGTTTGTATATTGTTTAAGAATCAGGCTAAGTTATTGCGTTTTTTAAACAATCTTTAACCCCTTAACCTGCATAAGGAATGATTACATTCAATATGCTCATCCAAACGTTGACTGAATATTAATAATAATCATATTGTACCAAAAAAAAACGTAATATTAAACTTACAGTTTTTTTTTGCAAGAACCCCGAATGTATAAATAACTTGCGTTTCAGAATTAAGTTAATAAATACGGCCTTTATGATTCATACATAGACAATATTACATTACTAGAAAGTTTCACCGGAAAAAAACAGTAGTAAGTATTCGAGGTGAAACGTACAGTAAACTGCAGAATAAGACACGTTCTTTTATTTTAATCTTAATGTTAATAATGTAAGTCTACTAAATAGCTTTAAGCGAATTTTCATGATTCTTCTTTAAAAATATATTGTACTGAGTCTAAAAATTCATACCCTTTTCACCCCTTCCGAGGGCGAAATTATATTTACGCTTTAATCAGTTTTCCTATATTTTACTGCTAGGTCTATTAACGAAGATTTAAGTTTCTTATTTAATAAAGTATTTACTCCTCTTACAAACGTTCACCTCCCATTTTACCCCTTCACCTGAAAGCCGATTTCCTCCTTTTTAATGCTTACTCTATTAGGGAGGTTCTTTCTTAAGTATTATTTTCAAAGCCAAAGTCAAAATTTCTTTATTCGAATAGGCCTAGCAACAAGCACTTTCGAATCGTCAGTTTTAACATAGAGCAATTTATTGATGCTATTATTATTATTGTTCACTATACAAACTTTCTACCCCCTTGTAACCCCCATGGGTATGAATTTCGAAATAAATTATAGCCTATGTGTTAATCAGATGTCAAGGCTACAATTCTGGAAGGATTCTTCAAAAAATGGTTTAGTACCGTAAAATGGGGTGAGTAGGGTTCGCAGGGGGAATTGGGTTGCGAAACCAGTTTTTTTTTTTCAGTAGCTACTTTAATTTTCGGGCTTAGGTTGCTCTCAAAGTAATTTAGCAAATCAAAGCTGCCAAATCATACAATTTTGAAACACAAATTCACTTTCAAAGTTGATGCTCGAAAGCGGTGGATTTTTAGTTGAATTTAACTTTTCTTTTATGTGATGTTTGCCAAAGTAAGTGTTCATCCAACTTTCGGATATCATGTATATACTTACATGGCTTATTGGAAACAGAAAAACATAAGCTATATTTTCTTTATTTATAGTGGTTTTTACATAGATGACGATTCAATCACATTTGAGGATTTTTATGGGGAGAGCAGGGATGTACTGAGGGGTGAGTTGGGTCGACAACGGGGACAGTTGGGTCATGAATGGGGAGAGTTGTTGTTACAAACGGGGTATAACGGGATGATAGAGGGGGGAGTTGGTGTTCGTAGTTCAGGGTTGTCGATTTACATATGTAGTCAAAAGTGTCTTACATTTTAATAAAATGGTAAATATTATTTAAAAAATATTTAAGTAGCGGAGGTATTTAAGAAATTGCAAATTAAATTAATATGTTATATTAAAATGTGCATTTTATTTATTTTATACAGTAAAACAGGCTATTACCTAAGCAGGTTTAATCGACTTTTCTTCAACTCCGAGTTTTTTTATTTTATTTTATTATTAATGTTTGAAAAGCGGGCTATTGAAACACCCCCGCGATGCTTCTCTCACTATTAGCCCACTTTCTTCTTTCCTCACCTCACTCGCGATTCTTTTATTTTATTTTATATCGACCTATTTGTCAATGTGCAATGTGCTGTGCTGATCATGCATTTGCATACCTAAATACGACACTACGTCAAAAAACGTCCCTTCTGACAACGCATTGTCATGCTAGTCATGTGTTTGCACACAAAATTGTGACACTACGTCGATAGACGTTTCTATCTGTCGACGTGTCATAGTGTATCATGCAGGTCATTGATAGTTTTGATGGGATTCACCTTACTAATTCCATATAGATCAAAGTATTTTTTTTAATTGATCTTAAAAACTATTTATACCTCATAAAAATAAGGGTCACAACTTACAGAAAACATTAAACCGGTTTAAGTAGAAGCGTAAATAAAACATAATTTTGCTTCATTAATAAAAAAGTCTCTTGACGAGTCAAGCTATTGTCTTAATCCGAAAGTTTCAACCCTAGCAATTTTCCTATCTCACCCCATTGCTAGCCCTTATAACCCCAACTACGGGGTGAGCTGGGTTTGCCTTCTATAAAGTATTTTTCGTTGTAACTATGCAATGAAGTAACAAATTACGAAAGACTTTTTTTGTATATAAATCAATGTACATATAAAAATAAACTTTTATTCAGGTTTGAACTTCGATTTCGACCCAACTCACCCCATTTTACGGTAGTTTTCAAGATTAAGAGGAACGTGTCGAACCTAATGAGCCTAGGTTTGTGTTAAAGTGAGAAATACATGCTTTTACAAGAAAAAGGAAATAAAGAAAATCATTTGAGTAAATATGATAAACGAAACATCAGTAAACCGTATATTATTTCCACCACCACCACCACCATATCAGCCCTAGGACGTCCACTGCTGGACATAGGTCTCCCCCAATTTTATGGGGGGTAAATGCCATAATCGCCACGCTTGGCATGCGGGTTGGCGATCGCAGTATCTCCACCGCACTTTAGGAATGCTGCTGCCCATTCCCCGGTGGTCTTGGTCGTAGTTTAAGGACATACCCGGGTATATTATTTCACATACTTATATTTCCGATCATGTGGTAAAGTCGTTTGAGAGCTTGTTCACTTTTTAAATCTTGCTATCGTCTATTCCTAAATGTCCCTTTATTACGTTTATAAAACTTAATGTTATGAACAATTAAGAAAATGTATTCCGATTAAAAAGGTATATCGTTATTATACCTAAGTAAATATTTTCCCATCAATTATATTCCCTGTACATGAAAACACTACTACTTACAGGTAAAAAGTCCAGTCTTAAGTTAAAAAAGGTATTTTTAGAAAATTAATTTATGAAGGAAAACATGCCGAAATAAAGTAGGTCTTTTTTATAAAATTTAATCTCGATAATTTATTTTGGGGAGGTGTACCAAGAGTGTGGGGTTGGGAGACTCGCGGCATCGGTAAAGGTGGGAATCTATGCACTCAGAGTACCTACAACCAAATATCCTTATAAAAAAGAACCTTTCACAAAATTAAGAATGAAATATAAACTTACACGTTACTCCTATTAGTATTTATTAAACTTCATATAATTATAAAAATATTTTTTAAATTATAGCTAAGCACTGTTGAACCTATCTTGTTCAAAAAGTTTTTCCTTGAAAGTATTAAACAAGCACTATGTATGTCCTTGTTTTTTTTTTTCATATTTAGAGATGGGGAAGGCACAATTATTGTGACTTTCAGAGCGGTTGTCACCGAATATATTCATTTATTGTAATTCTTTCTGATAATCCTTATATAAGTTTCCAAACATCAATCCTTTGATGGTGCTGCTTGTTGACACGTAACTTTTTTTTTTGTTTTTCAAATGTATGGACAGCCCTCCTAGTTTATTTTATTTTATGTTGAATTCATAACCGTTTAGCGGCATACATAATACACTTACATATCTTAATATATCCTATAGTTTTTTAATAAAATGCTTATTACATACGGACAGACAGGCAGACAGACGTGACGAAATTATAAGGGTTCCTTTGTTTGCCATTTTGGCGTCGGTACCCTTAAAATAGTGTGTGAGTGGAACAGGTTGACGGGGTGATTGGGGGTGAGATTGACGTCGCAGATTAGGTACTATTGTTTAAATTATGATCGATATTGTAACTTTATTTTATTTTGTGTTACGTAACATTTGGTCTCTTTTTCTTCATTAGTATACCCGTGCGAAGACGGGTCAGCCAACTTTTCTTTTGAATAATGACTATTTTAAGTTGAGAACAGTTTCCTGAGCGAAATATTCGTATTTAATAAAATTTTATTGAAACCATTTTATTATTCCCACACCAGGTAACACCGAATTTTCTATCTAATTAAAGCCGAACACGGAAACTTTCCTGTGAACAATTTCTCCCAGTAACTAAACCCCCACCACCCCCGTGCCCAGTGCGACGAAATGTGAAATTTCAATTCCACTGTAAGATTTTTATTAAAGTATAGAGGCTCGAGACCCGCTCGAATATAGTTGGAAACAAATAAACGACTTTGCTCAACTTTTTTCCTTTTTATACATAAAAGCGTGGAGTTGATTTATCGCCGAAGCGGCGAGCGATCGTCGGTCCTGTGTCGAGTCGACGATCTGCATTGCATTTCAATGTTTATCGCGATTTTTTTGTACGGCTTATTGAATTTAGCATATAAATTAACATAGGTATTTAACGCCAGGTCATAGCAGATTTAAATATAACTTCAGTTATGACCTTAATAATCGTTAGAAATCGTGTTCGTTGATTAATTAATGTGTCATTCGATTGCATTAAATTAATTTAGACTTGTTACTATATTTCTAAATTTGATGCACATTATTTATATATAGTTCTAAGAGTACCATGTAAAATAAATATTATCTAACTGGACCATTCACAGAGGTAATAACTAATCAGGCACCGTATCTTTGACGGTATTGTGTTGGTAACCAACCCGCCGAAAAGTTGTTAGTAATCCAAATTTATGTGGAGTTTGGATCTTTTCTTACGCATACCACTCTACGATATCGCTATTTTATTAACATTATAAGTAAATGCATGAAAATAATACATTATTGCTTACAAAAAAATGTCTTAAATATATATTTTTTTTAATTTAAAGACTGTATTAGGCTGCTGGTGCCGAGTGAAGTTGTATGCAAATTCAATCCTATTGTTATTAACTAAAATCTATCATTCAGTCATTTCCGCCCTAACAAAAATCAAAAGTTTAATTATTTCCCCGTGTTAATTATGTAGCTACCAACCATGTAACTGTAGAACCTTACATTTTCAATAAAACTTACATGGTGGTTATATCCGGCTTCAAACCTAGTTTACTATCAGCGATTTAAACTGCTTTTAAAATAGTTCGAGAGCCGTCAACCAGAAGAAGACTGATGGTGAAGGCATCTACTTAATGCTTACTTTGTGTTCGTGTCTTCCATTGCATCCAGCCTCATGTCAGGCGTGAACGAATGTATTTTGTTTCTGTATTTTAAGATAACTGTGTGCATATTCCATAATATAACTATTAGAGAAGTTTTATTTTATTGAGTGTCTTCTACCTTTCAGGTAAGCGGCTAGGTACCTAATTTCCGTAAGCAGCCAGATGGGTAAGTTGATCACGATATCATTCGCATCGATTAGTTTTACTTTGTACCGTTACATCCACGTTACACGCATTCAGTGCAGCAAATCGTTTAAAATAGACGAAGTATGTAGTTCGAATAGCTGGAGGCAAAGTAAACAAGTTAGCTGTTCAAAAAGCAGTGTGAATTTTAAACGGCACACTGACGGAATTCCGCCGGTGTCGGCCCCGCGTAACGCGGCAACCGAAAAGGTAAATGGGTCATAAAGGCATATCAATATTGACCGCGCAACTCCCATCCAACGTACATCATGGCCGTTATATTGGTCATATCTCATGTTATGCGGGGAAGCCAATTTTTTCAGTGCTAATTTATGAAAGTGTCGTCAATTTTTTTAATAAAAGTCGAGACGTAATGTGTTTTTGTGTATTATTTATTGATATTGATTTATCTATACTGATTATTGACTCTTGATCGTGCACAAAAAGTATGTGTTTTCCAAACGAACATGCAATTTGAAGACTGAAAGTATGACCGACTTAATAAAATATGATATAGCTGTAATAAAACAATATACGTTTTCCTAAATATTAATTCAGCGCGCTATGTATCAATAACATGTCAACGACTCATAACACTGACACGTGATCGCCTCTCGGAAATATTAAATAAAGGTTATGTGTGTATTAATTTACATTGCTGGTCGAGAAAACTTCTAATAATATTTACGCTTGTAGTAATAAGGTACATTCTTTTGATAAAATTGCTAACAACTCTTAAAACTATCGTTAATTAAAATTAAGGTTTATATGGCAAATTCTCGCGCTGTATAAATTTACAGCAATGTTTATATAGCACCCTTGAATAACGCGTGTATATTGAGCACCTTGTTTTCCTGCTCGTAGATCTCCTTGATATTTTCAATTAATTTAAACTTTATCCAGGAAGAGACTTAATTAGGTACGTGGTTATTTTGAACTTTTCATTAATTAGCTTTTTCTTTATAATTTGGATGAGTAAACCTTATTTAATTGTGAAGTAGGTCCGTGTAATTACAGAGCAGGGCGAGAACAAAAGGATAAATATAAGAGCTGTTGTTCTATTCAATCCTTAAATATTTTATTTCTATTAAAGCCTTCATTTGTGATATCCCTTTTGAACAGCACTTTTAAGCGAACCCTGTGTTATCGTAAAAGACCTTAAAAGACACAACAAAACAAGCGAAGTACTCATAGTTTTGTAAAATACGTAGTAATTTATATCATTTTATTCTACCTCTATCATCACGATTAATAATACCGAGTGGTTTTCATTAAGTATGGGGCCGTCATTTTTAAACCTTACCATGAGCTTCATTTTATTATGTAACAAACTAACACTTTGTATTTTTTTAATTATCTCGAATATATTCGGAAAATTTTAGTTTAAAATAGTCCGTGGAGTTTCTAGATATTGACAATCGCCTATTATAAAAGTTACTTATAAATCATTGCTTTTCTGTCTTACCACAGCAGCTGCTGGCGAGGAGTACTACGTATATGTTTAAGTAGAGATCCTACTGTGGCCTAAAAGAGAAAATTAAAGAAATTGAATGGTGCGATTAGTAATTAAAACTCTCTAACACATTGCAATCGATGAAACACACTACTATCCGCTTTCATAAAAGCGACGCGAGAGAGCGAAGCGAGAAGACTAGGTCGATTTGTGTAAGATTGTCCTCCATATATATATATATATATGAAATTAGACTTTAATAATTTATACCCAAAAAGAACCGACTCCAATTTCGTACTTCACCGTGTCACACACATGAGAATTTCATATAAAGAACTTGGCCAACGTGGTCAAAAGTTATCGGGGAACACTAAATACGTAAAAAAGAGACGAACTGAGAACCCTCTTCCTTATATTGAGTCTGTTAAAACAGATCATTGTGAAGAGTTTATTTATGAGACTGCGCGCTATCCATACAAAAAGTTTTATATTAAAGGTACCGATTAAATTAAATGTTGTTTCAAACAGCATACTTTGGCTTGTATTAGCACAAGGGACCTTTTTAAATTTGGCTATGTGTTGGGCCCGGCTGATAACACTTTATGTTCACAAAGAGTTGTTTTAGGCCCCACTTTACATAATGAACTCTAAACGGGAATAGCCTATTTTATACAATATTATAGTCGCTCGCGTGGAATATGCTGGGATAGTACATGAGACGAAACTAGAGGGTATGTGTAGAAAATGTTTAATGTGTCTTTAGTGTTTATTTATATTCTTAGGAATGCACAATACCTCTTATTTTATTGTTGTCATTGTGTTTTCAACGTTTATTTATAAAATACGCCACATGCATGACATAATCGAAATTAATGTAGGTAAGTCGTGTAAACTTTGTGGAACATTAGGCTTTGAGTTTGACAAAACAAATGAAAAATTCATCAACAGGACTAATGGGAACCGCATATCCCAGTAGTTCTGTAAACAGAACTGTTAAACAGAACTCCTCATCGACAGAACAAAGTGTGACAAAAAATGCCAGTAGTTCTGTTAACAGAACTGATCAACAGAACTAATGGGAATAAAGGATTGTTCTCAGTTTCTCCCAAATTATGATTATCAATGACCGCATTGCAAGTACTCGACGTTAAGTTGAACATCATTATTCGTTAATGATATTTCACATAAGGCTAAATATTATTGTAACCTTTCGATCTTTTATTACACAAATAAACTAGTCGCACTACAAATTAAATCGATTGATTATACAGATACACGTCCTCGAATATATGCAAAAACAGTTGATCGTGCATAAATGGGTTAATAAATGCAATAATAACCAGTGATCGTAACTTTTGTAGTATTTTCGGTGCAGCGTAGTGGTGTTAACGGAGTTGGTACGGACAAATACAATTTAAACGGTTAATTTAGGTTAATATTAACGCTAATGAATCATAAGAATTTAAATCATTTATCCCAATTCCGTTAACACCACTACGCTGCATCGAAAATGCTACATAAGTTACGATCACTGGTAATAATAATATTGGGTAATAAGTAAGTATTTTTCTCATTGTTTGATCTGGCTTTTGACTGGTGAATCTTAAATTCTGCGGAATGGATATTTACTGAGGGACAATAATATTATGAGTACCTATTATTTTGTAGAAATAAACAATTGAGAGGGCGGCCGCTGCTGACGCTGGGCGCGCCCGATAACGCCGGGCGTGCGGACGAATATGTTAGCGACACACCGACTTTTAGCTGATGTAGACTACTCCGATTATTATCACTTTTATGCAAAGTTAGTATCCATTCTAAAATGGCTCAAATATTCCTAGAATATACTCACTAGATGTGCAATAGAATCCTTTGAGTGCATTATTTGGGCACGCCTGAATTAAGTATGTTCCAACAAAGTAGCATTTCCCCTCGGACATCTTCCCCTCGGACCACCGCAAGGTTTAGACGTGCACACAAGGCCGCGGCCCCATCCCTTGCTGATAACTGTACAATTTGATGGATCTATTCTAAAAGCGAATATGTGTTTAACTTTGTTTTGTTGAAGCTAATCCTTACCTTCAAAGTCTTCAAAGTATGGATTCGTACATAAATTAAATTCGGAAAGAAAAGTATCTTATTATGTATAGCCTGACCAGTGCCTATTTGGACCTGAGATAATGTCGCTGCAAATAGCATGTTATATGGCAATAATATTTAATTATCGGTGGACCGATGACCTGGTAAAGGTCGCCGGTGTCCGCTGGATTCGGGTGGCGCAGGACCGGTCATTGTGGAAGTCTTTGGGGGAGGCCTATGTCCAGCAGTGGACGTCTTTCGGCTGACATGATGATGATGATGATGATGGCAATAATATACATACGTCACGTATAGTCGGGTCAGTGTGTACTGGCTTTATTAAACATCTACTTTTTTAAATTTTGTATTAGGTCTTTTTTCATTAGCGGCAATGACGGTAAAGTTATTTTCTTTATATAAATTATATTACCTATATATCCATTATTATACACGTGGGTTCACTGAGATTGGGAATTCATTTCTGCAAAACCTATTTATTAAAATTGTTCCTGTTCATGGAGTCATGATAAATCGGCTTTTTTCCGTATCATTATTATATATATTAGGAGTGCATTGGGAACAAATCCCGATGGTTCACCGGCATGAACAATAATATATTGATTGCCGGTTGAAACGGATTAAGACACACCTGGTTCATTTTCGCTCCGTCAACATTTTGCGTGGTTAAGAGAAGTATGGATGTTAGTCTCATAATCGAAATTTTAAGCAAAAGGTATATTTTTGTCCCTAGCTTCTTATATTTCGTCTAAATTACTTTACGGCCAAACCGCAATATCCGACCGCTCCTTCAATATGGGCCGTTTTTTTTGCACTTTTTATATTTGATCCCCATACTGTGCAATAGAGATCGCAAGTACTCCCTACTAAAAAAAAACATTATCTTTTTTCAATTCGGTAAGCAGAGTTTTGTGAGTTGGTACTTGCTTTTGCACAGCATTGAATTTAAGAATTTTGTGCCTTACGGCACATTTGCCGAAGTCGTCTATTTGTTTTCTTTTTTTGGTAGGTTTGATTTTGGTCGGTGGCAATGTCGGTAGCGACTCATCATCATCATAATGTCAGCCGAAAGACGTCCACTGCTGGACATAGGCCTCCCCCAAAGACTTCCACAATGACCGGTCCTGCGCCACCCGCATCTAGGCGTAACGTGGGCAGCCCCCCACACGGTGGACTGATGACCTGGTGAAGGTCGCGGGTGTCCGCTGGATGCGGGATTTTTGTATATATATTTGATTGCAACACTACAGACGCCGAGACAACGCATAAGATAAAAATATTTATTTAATAATTAATATACATATTTAGTACCAAGCTAACCAGTTCATTATAACCGCACTATGAATTCAGTACCCGTTATGTCAACAACTAATTTCAAAACATTGTTTATTGGAATGCTGCTGAATCAGTCGTCATTTTTCTGCCGCAACCATTTGAATGTTTAAAATGATTTGTTTTGCATCGGGGAGAACATAATTGGGCGTTTCGTTTGCAAAATCGATTATTATTCTTAATATGTAGAATTATTTTTGTTTTGTTTACATCGGTGACACTCAATGACTTCCAACGTCCGTTGTCCAAAAAAAAACATGGCCATTAAAATAAATTTGTTCCACTGTAAATCAGCAACATGGCCAGGTCCAAATAGATTCTGGTCAGGCTATAATCACTAATTATATTGAGTGAACTTCTCCTATTAAAAATTATTCACTTGAATGAGGTACTCGTCTATTTTTGACCCCCTGATTTTTAATAAGATGATTGCCATTGTTCTTAACTTCCGCCTCAAACAGTTTTATAAGTTTTCTGTTTATAAGTCATCTCCAGTATATTTATTTAGCTCTCATTAGAACTTTACAGCATCCTAAATTATAAAATATGCGGTTTACTTAATTCTAGGTAGCAACATTTACTATAGGTATAGCCTAACTAGTGCCTATTTGGACCTGAGATAATGTCGCTGCAAACAGTATGTTATATGGCAATAATATGCATACGTCATGTATAGCCGGGACAGTGTGTATTGGCTTTTTTAGTCATCTACCTTTTTTAAATGTTGTATTGGGTCTTTTTAGGATTTCGTACCTATACATTGAATAACAAAAAAGTGTACTTGTTAAATCCAACCAATCTTCCCAATTCAATCAATCCTTACTGTAATATGAAATGTCAGTACTACCGGTTATGTAAACAAAAAATTTGAAAACATTGTGTATTGGGATATTATCAATGCTTCGTCCTTTTTTAAAGATTTCAAAAGAGGAGGTTATCAATTCGGTTCTATATTCTTTTTTTTGTTTTTTTTTTTTTTTTATTGTTTTAACTAATTAATAATATTCACAATAAGCTTTCTGACCACGATCTGGATGATTTTCCTCATATTTATTTTTTCAATCACGAAATATATCTTCTTGATGTAAGTCTGTGTACATCGAAAACATTTGATGACTTCTAACATCTGTTGTCGAAGAGTATGTCATTCTATTAAAATAAATTAGTATCACTAAAAATCCGCAACAGGGCCAGGTCCAAATAAACACTGGTCAGGATATACAATCGCGAAGCCCTTTTTATAGGGGAATCATGTTACACATTATACGTTCCAGTAAGTAATACATTTAGAGTGCGATAAGACTGAATCTCCACATTGAACTGTGCTCTCAATCAAAGGACTATATTCACGAGCAGTCTCAAGAGATAAGCAGGTTGAAGTCGCAGTTTCGGGATCAAAGGGGAATTATCACTCTATAAGTCCAAGGATGGTGAAGCCTGTCTGTAAGATCAGTGTTAATTCCTCCATATCCCTTAAAACTGCTTATGGTTCTACAAGCCCCCAGATGGTGGCTAATGCCCGGTGTCCATTATCGGCACAGCACGGCAAGGGATCTCTCGGCAATGCGACGCCAAGGTACACACTAACGGCAATAACTACCGATGCGTCCTCAGGCGTGCCGAGGTGTGCTTGGGAATGCTGAGGCATCCCTCAGGCGTTCTCAGGCCGCGAATTCAAATTACTATTTTCTGGGATACTTTGACGGCGAATAGAGTGTCATTTTGTTTTGTCTGTCTGGTATTCCGACTCAACCGAATGTGGTGATATTTGCGACTAAGTATTGTGACACTTATCTACTATCTATCTATCCCTATTTACCTAGGTTTCTTGGTTTACTGTAGTTATCAAACTTTTACTAACTATCAATGATACAACACCATGTACCTTCTATCTATCTCAGATCTACCTATCTACCTGGGTATAATACGTAATAAGCCAAGAAAGTGGTTTACCATTTTCGACTCTATTTTGTACCCCCTTATTCATAAAACTTAACATACCTTTTTTATTCCACCTCTGTTAACTAAAATTTGTTCGGTCCCTTTCTCACAAACATAAATTTCAAAGTGATAGATAAGGAAAAAATGAAGATTACCGGCATTGTAACTAATATAGGTTTGATGGAAGTTTATAAAAAATTAAGGGGGTTAGACAATAAGAGGTTCGAAAGTAGAGGACTTTTCTTGGTTTACTGTACAGTTATCAAACTTTTACTAACTATCAATAATACAACACCATGTACCTTCTATCTATCTCAGAGAAAAGAATGAAGTGGCAGGTACAGTTAGTATCAAATAGACAAAATGGAACTATGACAATAACAAGAAATGATATACATATCTCCCTCTGTTGCTCCTATTCGAATTTATATGCAGAAATTGCGTTTGCAAACGGTATTATTATTATATGTCGAGTCTGGTTAATCTGTTTACACCGAATTGTCAAGCTGCATATATATTTCCGATCACAAAACGTTACATGGGGCTTATATTCTTCAAAGAGAGACGCAAATGTATCGTAGGTACATTAATTTTGCAGACCGTGTATTTACTTGCTATATAAATATTCCCTTCATCTGAATAAAAGTCAAAGAAAAAAATGCTCTTCTGCTCCGCAGGGAGCGGTTCGAGTAATGGCGTTGCATTTTGAGTTAAGGATGAAAGTACTCGCAATGCATCGCTACGTGAAAAGGCGGAAGATCGTGAGTCAGTTTTTAAAAGTAAATTTAATCTTACCTCTACAGCGCGTTACATTTTACTGCTTATGTTAATCATTGTCTTTATGACAAATTAATAGCGAAATGTTATTTACCAATATACAATTACTCGTATAGCCCACCATACAAGAAATCAGTCAGTGTTTGAATCATTTTACTTAGGTTATCTTGCGTTCCTATTTTAAATGCAACAATAGAAATAGAACTTTAAATATCTAAATTCTATTGAAACTGATTCTACGTGCTGATGCACATTGAGCCATATGAGGATAGTCGACTATAGTACTTATAAATTACACTATAGTACTTACAAAAATATATTTAGTGGTAGGTATTTGTAACTGTGTATGAACATAAACATTGATTAACGTGAAGGTAATAAATAACTATTACACCAAATATGAGGTACATAGTAGCATTTATATTTCAAACACCTGACTAATTTTATTTGTACTCAGGCACTAGTGGGTTAGGTATAGTGGTTAATTATTCACAGGAAGTAATATGAAAGCATATTAAATTATTCAACTGTAAGCTTGTTGCTTAGTTTCCCCTGCACCCTTTAAAAGGGGCTGCCATATAAAAATTATCATTAACCGAAATTTAAGCAAATTTCTCTTTGTTACTTGGATTATGTCATATTTTGAAGTAGAATATTGCATTAAAAATACATACTCGTAGTCACCTAATCAGTAGGTATGTTATAATTATCTGATAGAACAAGTCCAAAGAAAAAAAATGACCGTGATATCATGCAGCCCGAAGCAGGAATCAAACATGTCCTCTTATTTACCAGACCAGGTAACTTAAATTAACATAAATTAGAAACGATTCATTGAATAATTTAAGGTAAAACTGTAAAAATAGTGTCTATAATGTTTCATTTTCTGTAGGGATACCATAAAATCAGGGTAAACGAAAAGGCGTTGGGGCCTAAGGCGATGTCAGAGGGAACTAGTGAAGGATTTCATGCCCGTGCTTGATTGTTCCGATAGCTCAGATGTCGCAGGCTCGAATCCTGCTTGGAGCACTAAATTTTTAAATTTTGCCCTTTAAACCTAAATTTTTAAATTTTTCCCTTTAATTTGAAATTCAAACAATATAATTATCTAAGCGTTTCACATGACAGACCGGATAAATATAAAAATAAATATTATGGGACAATTTATGGAGAGAAAATTATGAGTTTAGCTTATGAGTGTTTTTTGGATGTAAAGTAAATATAAACACTCATAAAAAACTTTCTATACGTAACTTGTCAACTACAGTACCTAATTATAACCGCTGTGTATGTAGCAAAAAGGAGGTCGCTATAAAATGCAGTGAAAACTTTTCGTATTAACTTGCTTCATATATTTTGAATGTAATTGAATATTTTGTACGAAGTAAAAGTTTTTACGACGGGAATAAGGTCAGTGAGAGAGAGTTCGGGAAACGGTTACAAAGGAGCAATGTAACTTTCAGTACGTATTTACCGCAGACGCGTGCCCATGAAGTTTCGCGTAACGAGGGTCCCACCGAAAGCTACCTGACCCTTCCAGCATCATAGATTAGCACGTGATCAGAAGTCTCTTCTTAAACCATCCGATATCCGATGAAATGTTTTCGTAAAAAAAATGCGTTGTTGTTAAGATTTCATTATTATTCAAACTAGGTAGTAGGTAGGTAACGCAATACTAATGTTGAAGTAATGTACGATAGATTTAGGCTGGGTTGCACCAAACCGTCTGTAATCGTAAGCTGTGTTCGTTAAAATTTGAATGTATGGAAAGTTGGACAAGTTTTTATGGGATGACAGCTGCCGGCGCCATATTTAACGTTGATCAGTATGTTTGTTGATCGTAAGTCGGTGCAACCCAGCCTTAATGTAACTTGTTATATTCTTCGATTTTTCCAATTAGTTTTTTAACCAAGGGTTAAAAGCCACCCACATCAGATTAAAGATACTATGGCGCTCAAATGTACTGAGACCACCAATAATTCGAGGCTAAAATGTGTGGTTTCACCCATTGACAATATGCTTTTCGTTTTAAACACGAGGTAAGTAAAAAATGCTAAACATGCAATAGCTATTTACGATACAAGGGTTGTAAAACAAAGAAAGGCCGATAACGCAGATGTTTGAGGCCCGAGCCGCAGGCGAGGGTCATAAATATGCGAGAGAGGGCTTTTTGTTTTGTACACAATTTTACGTCACTACTAGGCCAAAAAGTGGGTTTTTCCTGACGCGCACCGTGCGTAAAAACGCGCTTTTTGGCAATGTGTGGTGTAAAAACATTTTCAGAGTCAGTCTAATCCTGTCTAATCCATTTTAAAATCGTTAGTGTACGGATCATTATGGCGGGAACGGTTGACTGACATTATAGTGTTGGTGTATGTTGATATATGTTGATGAGATAACATTTTTGTTTAATTTGCATAATTTATTATTTTAATACATTTTTAGACTCCGTAGCCAAAGTGGCGAAAACGGAACCTTTATAGATTCGTCCTCAGGATTCGTGATGTCTGTCCATCCGTCCGTATGTTACAGCTGATTTACTAGGAGACTATGAGCACTATAAATATAAAATTTGGTAGGGAGGTGTATGCTACTCGTATATATAAACCGTTATAGAAATATGATTAGAAATTACGAAAAAAGTAATAAACTGTGGGGGCAGCCCATACAAGTAACAGGGGGTAATTTTTTTTAAAAGCTCAGAGATGTGTGGGTTATCTATGGATAGGCATTCAAAAATGTTGTTGCGTAGATATTAGCTGACAAAGTCATAAAAAGTGTGCCCCCCCTGTCCCACCCCCATTCAAACCTTTAGACCTACAGTCAAATTTAAGCTCGACATTATCTTATTGGGGGAGGCTTATGTCCAGCAGTGGACGTTCTTCGACTATTATGATGATGATGATTATAATCATTTGTATAAAGATAAAAATTATATACCTAATGTAGCTTACAACACTCGGAAAAAAATATAAGTTTGGGGTAGGCGCTCAGTTGTTTTTGTTATGGTGCCTTGACCCTATTATTAACACTTTGGTGCCTACTTTGATAACTGAACGCAGGATTATTCTGATGCATGAATAAGCCGCATACTGCGGTTACACCTTTTAGACAACATTTCCGAACGTCCATTAAAGGATTTAGGGGATTAAACAAGTTCCCTTTAAGCTAAGTCTTGTTGCCTCCAGTTTTTGTACCCAGCTAACCGTACGGTTTACGTTTTAATGGTTATCTCTACGTTGGGGTTGAAAAGACACATTCTAAGTGGAATATTATTGATATAAATATAAATCGCTGTACTCAATAGGTACCAGTACGATTATTAAGGTTAGCTGGAAGAGATCCCTTATAGGGATAAGCTCGCCTTTCTACTTTAACGCTATGTGACCTCTTTATGTTTCAACCTGTAATTGTGTACCTACAATAAAGTGCTTACATACATACATACATTATTCTTAACGATTTTGTATTTGCGTTAAGGGGATTGTTAATAAGTGCATTCACTCCAATAAGCGAACAGAGCTAGTATTTGTTTTGTATTTTTTTTTTGTGAATTTATACTGGTTGAATTGGAAAGTACGAAAATTATATGCTGTCTCACGCACTGCTGCAGCGATAAACCTTTACAAACAGGAAAAGGTTCGAAAGAATATAATGACATAACAATATAACATACCTCTACTATTTTCTAGGATCATTGTAGTTGCCGTTTTGAACATTTTAGTAATACCTAATGTACAGGTATGCACATAATTTTATTTGACCAACTTCACCCCAGGAACTGGCGGACAGCAGCCGTGTGTTATTTTACACAAACCGTTTGAAGCCACTTTTGACCCCCCAATAACTCAAAATCTATCTAACAAAAAAAAAGGAAATTTAGTACATGTATTAAAATCCTTTAGAACAACTAAAACCCCAAATTTCATAAATATAGGTTTAGTAGTTATTGAGATATTAAATTCCAAATCACGGCATTTTTACCACTGAGTGACTGGCTGACTAGTAATCAAAAACCTAACCCACTTCCAGGTGACCTAGGAAGCTCAAATATGGCATATAGCTTGGTAATTGTGTGTGTACACCAGAAAAAATCAGATAACCATGCTATGTAGTAGTACTATGTACTAGTATATAAGGAAATGGAGTTGTGGAATAAAGGGTCAGTTCGGTCAGTTGTTAATAGTCAGTGGACCCTAGCCAATCCAGTGTTGTCTCTCACTGAGTGTGAACTTCCATAAGCCCCTCTGGGGTGTAGTCCACACTCCCTCAACCTACTACGCCATCAACATCTCATATTGCCAGGCAAGTGGAAGCTATCCTCAGCCACCAACCACACAAGCCTGGCAAGCCTTTAATAAAGCCTGCTAATGATAACGACTTACAAAGACTAAATATGTATAAGTTATCTTTTTCGGACTATAATACTTATTTTCTCCAGCAAAATATCGAATTATACATTTGGACATTTGATTCGACATTTGCACACGAAACAAACACAGATACATAAATTCACGCCTATTTTCCCAAAAGGGTTAGGTAGAGCACATTACAATTAATTTTTAGTGCCACTTTTAGCTATTGCAGATATATAGATGGACAAAATGTAATATTGCAGTGACAGGGTGCTAGCCTGGTTCCCATAGTCGATTCTCTGCGTTTGCATTCGACATAATGCCAATTACCAAATGGTTTTTCCGTCCAGTTTTAAGAGAGAATCAACCCTTATGAAGCAACTACAATTAGAACGCAAGGACACGCAAACGTGAAAGTTAATATCAGACATCGATACTTAGTGCCCGCGGGAATAGTTCATGCGTTTAAGTGCATTGTAGTCATAATAATATAAACAATCTCTGTATATCATATCTTTACTTTGCATGAATATCAATAAATTCCGACTGATCGTAGACATTACGTGCTGCTCGTGTACTGAACAGGATTTTGTCGATATAGGGGAGGCGCGGGCAAGAAGGATAATCAATTTTTCAATATCAAAAATAGTTGGAACTCCGACATTTGCATTGCGGACAGCGACGTCATTGCAAGTCGACCAAAACAATGCAGATGTATGTGCAGTGCTTGTTATGGATAGAATAAATAAGGTTTTTAATACGTATTTTGCATAGATTTGCACATCTACTTTTTACCCACGTGGGTAGTGATGATTCATAATTTTTATTTGAGAAACACGTTTCTTGAAATTGTATTACAATAAGTAACGATTCAATTTTGTACTACCTATATATGAATCTAATATCGGCATCACAGGCAAAACGAATATGGGCAAAATATATAATTATAAAATTGTTGGGTTCAGAAATAGTAATAAGAATAAGACCGAAACGTGTGAATTCTGAGGTTCCAGCAAAACCTAGAAGAGAAAAGCACCTGACAAGATAACACTTTCCAAATAGTTTGCCGTGGGAAGAGACCGCCGAACCGCCTACTGAACACTGAACATCGGATTCAGTTTATCCTATGGCAAGATCGAGTGAATTAAAATTGCACATCAACGTTAGCTTCTTCTATTTGTCTTCGCTCTGAATAGCAGAATAACTATTAAATTGTCGGTAAAGTGTAAGTACTAAAATACAAAATTGCTCATACATTTTGTACGGGATGGGTCGAGGGCGAAACGACGTTCACCGGGACAATATATATATATATATATATTATATATATATTGTTGCTAATGCTTTCCACTTTTCTCCTTGTAATACAGACATGATTACCAGTGATTGTACGTTTTGTAGCATTTTCGATGCAGCGTCGTGGTGTTAACGGAGTTGGTATGGACAAGTACCCGCAATTTTCGACGTAGCCTGTTTTTGACTTATATACCTATTAATGATATTTTATTTATTTTCATTTGATTTTATTTTTGAATTTTAATTAATTATTATTATTATTAATCATTTATTCATAAAAGACACATTTATGGTTACATATGGTAGTATACTGCCAAACTGCGTAACAGTTTGTTGGCAGTGCATTTGCTCTTGATACACAGTTGTGTCAAAAACATATGGCTATTTTATATTCATGCTATTGTCTTTAGAGACCTTAAAATACCTACTAACATGCGAGTTTAACCTTATATTATGTTATGTTATGTGTAATCAGGACCATTAAGAACGGGTACTTACATTCTCATTGATCCTGACTACACTTTTCTAGTAATACCTTACTGACACTTTTCTTAAAATTACTCGTTTTAATTTTATCCAAAAATAATTTTTCGGGCAAAAGGTTACATATTTTAGGGATTAGATATTCAAATGTACGTTCTCCATAATAATTATCAGGTCTAAACATATCGGCAAATAACTTTGGTTTTCTCCTTGTGTCTGTGCTATTCTCTTTTTTGTCTAAAAAGGGGGCTGTAATGTAGTTGTGAGAGGCTATTAATAACTTAAATTTCTCATTAACAGGTAATATATTACATATTGCAAACAACTTTTCATAATTCTTATTACAAGACTGTTTCTGTTTATGGCTCACTAATAGCTTTAGGTATCTTATTTGTAACGTTTTGACCATATCTAATTGTGTTTTAAATGTACGCCCATATGCTATTAATCCATATTCTATATGCGATTCTACTAGGGCACAGTACAGAGTACGTAAAGTTTTGCGGTTAACATATTTTTTAAGTTGTAAGAAGGTTGCATATATATATCTCAATTTACTACACAAGGCCTGTATATGCAATTTCCAGTTAAGAGTTCTGTCTATAGTCACTCCTAGGTACTTAAAGGAGTCAACAAATTGTATATTACAACAGTTACAATCCTGTTTCAATTTGTGAAGGCAATCATATGTGTGACCTATAATACTACAGGGCTTACATTTTTTAATGTTGTGTGGGGACGACAAGTGCATGCCTTTTGTTTTTGACATATTTATAATAATACCATTGTCGTGTGACCACTTAATTATATTCTCTAGATCTGATTGTATACTCTCTTCGATTTTATGCTGATCATTGTCCGCGTATATTATACACATGTCGTCCGCGTACATATACATGTTACAGTTCTTAATAACGTTACATATACTATTTACATGCATTATGTATCCTATAGGTCCATATACAGAACCGGTTGGTACGCCACTCGTTATCAGTGCTTCGTCACCTCGCACTTTTGTAATTTCTGTGATCATCTTTCGATTCATTAGGTATTGTTTAAACCAGTCGTTAATTAAGCCGCGTATGCCACACTCGTACATGGCCTTTAAGAGCACGTCATGTTCGAGTGTGTCAAAAGCTTTTTTGAAATCAATAAAGATTGCTACTACGTATTTCCTCTCATTTAATTTGTGACATACGTCATTTGAGAACTGCGCCAGAGCGGTAGATGTACTTTTGTGTTTCCTAAATCCATGTTGGTTGTTTGAGAGTATGTTGTATTGCTCTAGGTACTTCGTTATTTGATTTAATATCACTTTTTCAACAATTTTATTAATTACGGATAAGATGGCTATTGGCCTATAGTTAGAGTAAGTTTTGTGACAACCGGTTTTGTATATAGGCCTAATAATAGAGTATTTCAAGGGATCCGGGTAAGACGAATTCTCAATACACATGTTAATAAATTTTGCTAATATCGGACTTACATTTTCTTTGACTAATTTTATATCTTGTACTCTGATTTCGTCATACCCGGGTGACTTGTGTATAGATAAGCAATCTATAATTTTTTCTATATCTCTAGGCATTATTTTTCTAAATCTAAAAGATAGGTTACATTCCTTTACGTAGTCAGTCCTATTTAGAAAAGTTAAACTGCATTTATGCTTTATACTTTCTATTTCTTGTGTGAAAGTATTAGTGAAATTGTTGCATACTGTCTGAATCTCATTATCTTTGCCTAAGTACTGCACTATTGTCCTATCAATGTTGTTAGATTTTTTACCTATCCAAGTGTTTATGTTTTCCCATATTTTTCTAAAATCATTTTTACAGTCTATTATACGTGTTTGCCTATATTTATTTCTAGCTGCCTCAATTCTTTTATTAACTTTATTTCTAAATCGAGTATAGTGTAATCTGTGCGTTTTGGATTTCGGAGCGGATTTCCATTTTCTAAACAAATCATCGCGTTTTTCTATTAACAATAATAATTCTTGCGTTACCCATGGTTGTGTAATTCTTTTGTTAGGTATTGTTACATCTCTTTTACAACTAGAATATATGTCTCTAAATGTTAATCGAAGAGAGTCATACAGTAATAACGGACAGTTAATTTTTAAGAGTTCGTTCCAATCTATTTTCTTTAGTTTTTCCTGCACTAATTTGTTAACAATCACAGAACGTACCTTATTGGTCGCATTACCTCCAAGTCCGTCACTTTGTTTTGTCTCGTACAGTAGTAAGCCGGTTAGGTAGTGGTCGGAGATCTTTCCCGCTGCCAGCACAAACGATGAATGACGATAGGTATTTACGCGGGTCCATATGTGATCTATGCACGACGCAGTCAGCTGTTCTCCGTAAACTTCTTCCCGTGTGACTTCCTCGTAGGAACACTGTAATCCGTACATGCACATTGCGTTCTTGTATTCTATAACTTGTGGATTTAGCCCATTACATATGTTTATGTTTATGTCGCCGGCGTAAATAACATTCATGTCACTGGGCATTTTCTTGAATAACTCTCGAATCGCTTGCAGGTATTTTTGTTTACATGAGTTTGGCGGTCGGTACACCGCTATAAGGTATATAGGTATTCCCCCTACAATTTGTCCGTGTGTTATTTCACAATCGATATTAGATATAGATTTAGGCGTCCAAGTTAAACTGCTTCGAAGATAAACCATGATGCCTCCTCCTCTTCGTGTTTCCCTTGTGTTCGGGTACATCTCAAAGTTAGGTATATTGTATAAGTTGCATTCACATCGTTTTATATTTATCTCTGTTAAAATGATAATGTGTATCTTGCTGAGTACGGGTTCTAATAATGTAAGTAATGAACTAAAATGCTTCCTAAGCGATCGTATGTTTAGTTGTATTGTACATAGTTTTGTATTTATCTGCTGGTTAATGTCGTTATACCAAGTGTTTATCTCGACGTAATTATTGTGTTCAGAGTTCTGTATCACTGCGTCTAAATTATGTAATGCATTGAACGTGGGATATTAGTTTATCCATTGCCATATCCAGTAGGTAGACAGGTAGGTACCTACCCGTTACTTATAAATAGTAGTGTTAATGTTATTGGGATGCATTCAGCCTTTGTTTACGAACTCTCGTACGTCCATTTCCGTTCGCACTTGGTAGATTTTTGATCCTTGTTGTTCTTTCCTGATCAAAATTCTACCTTTTTGGATCCATATGTACTTATAGGTATCCCTGAGCTGCCTTTTTGTCTCCTTAAATAAATCACGAATTTTCCTAACTAATCTAACTTTTAATGGTATATAATATCAATTTATGGACATTGTCTGGAATAAAAACATTTCATTTCATTTCAAATACAATTTAAACGGTTAATTAAGGTTAATATAACGTTATTAACGCAAATAAATCATAAGAATTCCAAGTCTTTAGGGGAGGCCTATGTCCAGCAGTGGACGTCTTTCGGCTGACATGGTGATGATGATCCCAATTCCGCTAATACCACTACGCTGCACCGAAAATGCTACATTGATGTTACGTTCACTGATAATTACAACGTTACAAGGCCGATAGAATGATATTACCTTCGCTAATTAAACGGTACCACAAAATTATGATATCCAATCAATTAATGTTTAACACATTGTTAGTGTCTAGGTAAATCAAACTATTCATTGAACAGTAACTAACTAATGACCACACACATTTCAACAGCCTTTGTTAATACACGTATTCAAACCACTTGTATTAGTTAAGGTGAGCTGGGCAGTCATTTACCAGAAAATCACATCGTCCGTTGATATATCATTGATATGACATGAATATCATTACAAAGTAAAGGTAAACATACGTAAGTATATAGCACGTAATTACATCGCACCAAGATAGTTATCACTTACATATACGGCAAAAATATAAGATAACAAATTAATACTCTTTATATTTTATTATATTTTTACATTTATATAACGTATTTTTATTCCACTGTGTTGTCGACAGGAAAAAATATCTGATAAATACAATTCATTGTGAAAACGCACGGTTTAATTAGGCGGACGGATGCTTTTTGCATAATCTGATAAAATTATGGTTGCTTACAAACCAGAAACCGGATTGTTTTTTTAGGCACCAGAGTGAGAATGACCTGTAAAATAATTTTTTTGTCTCAGGTATTAAAACACGAACATATCTAGCACTTTATAAACACTACCCTATACACACCCTACCCCCTATACACTTGAAACTTTCTCTCATGGAACAAACGCGCGCGCTGGAACGCGCTTGCCGAATCGTTGAAGTAAAATGAAATAACTAAATACGTGTACAGCGTTAGACCCGTAGACAAAGCTTTTAGGAATTAGTAAAAAACCCTATAATTCTACGATACAGTGGAAAATAACTGAACTTTGACATGAAAATACACTTTTTCTACTCCTCTACTTTTATCTGTCATTTATATAGTTGCTAACTCATATACAATGACACCAATAATGTCGGTGAAAACTCTATGCTCTCTGGTCTATAAAATCACTGTCTAGCGTGCTTTTATAGTTCATACATTTTTCATAAAAGCACTGTTATAGTACATTACGATACAAGTGCAGAGAATAGGAAATTCGCAACGAGTGGTGATAAATTAAAACACGACCGAAGGGAGTGTTTTTAATCGACACGAGTTACGAATTACCTGTTCGCACGTGTATCGTACAAAGTTTTACAGTACATATGGCTCTTTAAAGTTTTGACATATGCACGTAATCTGCTGATTACCGCACTCGTTCGGTAATCTAGCACCATATGTACTGTAAACTTTCTTTAAAGTATGGCTTCGGTTCTAATTATTCTTCAATACTTACAGTGGCACCAACAACAAACAAAATAATGCTAATACAAGGTTTCCGCCAGCTATTACATAAACCCACCAAGGTTTCCGATAGTGGCTAAGTATATAATTTCCTTGTAATTAAACATGTTCGATTTAATAAATGAAAAAAATAATAATCTAATTGGTGATACAAAATAAAAAAAATGTGAATTTAACCATGATTTTGAACAACTTTTACTGCGGGACCAACTTTGTAAGAGTCGAAAAAAAAACCATTTCATACAGTTTGCTCTATCGATTGAAGCCTTGTGTCCTATGAAACATCAGTTTATTTTTGACACGATCAAAATAGTCCCATAGTAAAAGTTATTCAAAATCATGGTTACATTAACATTTTTCTATTTTGTATCACCAATAAGCTTACACCCTGTTAGTTTTCAAATAAAACAGGTGTATATTATATTACATACCAATATAAATAAACACATACATAATCTATTTTGTGTTAGTTAAACACTTTTATCTATTTTTGGTAATATTATAAAAATGAACAGAGCTGCTACCCCAAAACGAAAACGAACGATGTTCATGTATCTCCCTCTCTGTCGCACTTGCATATTCGAGCGACAGAGAGGGAGGCATTCGAACTTCGTTCGTGTTTGTTTCACGGTAGCAGCTCAGTTCGGATTCGGTCCGGATTCGGGTTGAGGCCCTTTACACCGTTAATATGATCACAATACAGGGATGTCAATATTATAGCGGTATTCAAAATTGTTTGGTTGTTGTTTTATATACATCAATATTTACGAGATACGTATCGTGATATGAGTGTACTCGTATTAGTAATAATTTAACTCTTTAAAAATATTTGAATATAAAAAAAAAACGCAAAAATTAAACTGAGTTTTACAATCCAATCATGAGATGAAATTTATACCTACGGTTTAACTACACAAAATGTTCTAAAAATACTCCATTTCTTAATTAAACACTAAATGAATGAAGACGAAAAACGTTTTTAATAATTAGCTTCCTAACAAATGTATGTATAATTTATAAAAGTATTATCACCTCCTGCCCGGCTAGTATGATAGCTTTTACCGTCACGTTATATGGCCAAAATGTACTGAAACGTCACATAAAACGTGACGGTATAAGCTATCATACTAGCCGGGCTGAAGTCTCCTACTATGTATATCGTGTTAGATTGCACGTATTTTTTCGGATATTCCGTACCCGCATAACATTAGGAAGATTTTGCCAGTTCTTTATCGATCATGATGTCGGTAGGGGACAATAAATACGTTGACATAATTTAATGGTACGATTGAACGTCCATAGCAATAACAGAACATTACAAAAGTGCACTCGTTTGAGTTAGGTGCCGAGGATTGAATCGATCTGATGTATTGCTGTGCCGGCCGGCGAGGAAGCCTCCTGTATAGGTACATTAGAATAGCTACGAAAGTGCTCTTTTCACGAGATTCGCTGAAGCCAATGCCGAATGCGCACCGTTTGGCATTGAAGGTGTTTTGAGTGAATGAAAACATGTGTGCTGTGCATACATGTTACATAATCTTCTATACATATAATAAAGCTGAAGAGGGTCGAAAGTCTGTACATGGAAGATATTCGAAAAAAAGTTGGCTTGTGATACTTAGAATTGATAACAGAACACGTTCCAACAGTTTTTAGAATTTTTGTCTGTTTATCTGTTTGTCTGTTTATATGAACGCGCATCACGTGAAAACGGCTAAACGGATTTTGATGAAAACTTTACTAATCTGTCGAGTAAATACCCTGTCAGGTTTTAGGCTATAAAATTGTGCGAATTTGGGTTTAAAGGGGGTAAAAAGAGGGGTTGAATTTTGTATGGGAACACCTATAATCCATGAGTTACAGGAATGAAAATTGGTAAGCATATACTTGACGACAAAGGAAAAACATCCTCGTCCAAAATTTGTGAAATCTTAAGATAGAAACTGAAAAAAAAAGTTAACGCAAGTGCTGCGCCGTGGCTATGCCCAGGGTGCACGCCAGCCACCACAGTCTCTTCAAATTTTGAACACTATTATGATTTATTCCATTAATTAACTGTGACTCTAAACCCCAATTTCAGTACCGTTTTCTAGATTCAAAAACTACATATATAACTTTGTAATCCCACTAATATTATAAATGCGAAAGTTTAGATGTTTTTATGTTTGTTACTCAATGACGCAAAAACGGCTTAACAGATCAAGGTGATTTTTTGTATACTAAACAATATATAATCTGGATTCACTTATAGTATACTTTTTGTCCCGATAATCACCCTCAAAGGGATGAAATCGTGGGTGCAAATATGGTCTATGAAACTGGTGATTTAAATCCTCATACGCCATTCTAAGCTTTAAGTTTCAGCCCATTGGAAGTATAACGGCATGTCAATAAATTTAACTTAAGCCATAGCAGAATTTGACGTATTGTAAACAAGCTGAAGTTTCGATATGTCAAAGCCGAAATATCATAATTTCTTCTGATTGATGACGCTATTTTTGAGCATAACCTTTTAGCAATTAGGTCTATTATTGCGTGTAAATCAAAATAAATTTGTGATACTTTGGAATTGTTTGTCTTCATATGTTTAAATACAAAAACAGCTGCTTCAATGCAGTCTTTGTATCGTCGGTGTACAATTCAATTTTGTCGTGTATTATTTTTTACGTAATTGGTGACCCTTCAGACTATAATAACTGTTTGATATAAGAGATCACTTGGGCTGGGCAACCCAATCGTCAACATTGACGGTTGAAGCACCTTAGATCTATGCACAAAGTACAATATATATACTGAGATAGAGATACCAGTGAAATACTCCACATATATCGTAGCGCCGTTGTGTATTTAGTAAGAACTAACCGCAAGACCGCTGCATCCCTTCTTCACTTCAATATGCAAGTGCGATAGAGATAGCACCAAGTGACATCTGGTACAAACAAGTTGAAATAACATTTCCATAGAAAAATTCGTACTTCGAGCTGAAAGGCCCCTGGATCTATACTTATCCGTATACATATAATACAGCTGAAGAGGGTCGAAAATCTGTACATTAAAGATATTGGATAAATCAATAGAGCGATTGGAGGGCCCTTGACATCGAAACAGAACACATTTCAACAGTTTTAAGAATTCGTGTCTGTTTGTCTATCGGTTTATATGTCTAGGCAGTGTGACTTTCGGCCTTCAGCCTCACGTGCATTGCCGCTTCGGGCCTTTGGTCCTCAGCCTTACACGAGGGGCCCGCTCTGTTGGCTATCTTGCCACTATGTGTGAATGATCGGCATGAGGAGCACACTCTGTGTGAATGATCTGCCTTAAGACTCGCATGCCTTGCCCCTCTGCATCAGGCCTTCGGCCCTACATAAGGAGCCCGCTCTGTTGGGACTCTCGGCCTTCGGTCTCGCTTGTATTGCCACTCTGCTTCAGGCCTTCGGCCCTACATAAGGAGCCCGCTCTGTTGGGACGCTCGGCCTTGGGCCTCGCGTGCGTGTCACACGGCTCCGGGCCCTCAGCCTTATATAAGGATCCCGCTCTATTTGAATGCTCGGCCTTCGGCCTCGCATGCTTTGCCACTCCATTTCAGCCCGTTAGTCATCAACTTTACATGAAGAATCTACTCTGTTGGGAAGCTCGGCCTTCAACCTCGCGTGTCTCGCCTCCCTGTTTCAAGTCTTCGGCCCTCAACCTTACATAAGAAGCCCGCTCTGTGTGAATTCTCGGCCTTCCGCCTTGCATGTTTTGCCACTCTGCTTCTGCCTTTCGGCCCTCATACTTACATGAAGAACCCGCTCTGTTAGGCCGTTTTACGGAAGAACTGCGTAGCGAGACTTTTATCATTTTACGGGCTTTATTCGTCTAGAATCGGTACATTTGATATTCTGAAATAAGCTTAATCATTCGTTTTTAAAGCACGAGCACGTAGTACTAAGTCCCGTTACATTCGGACACTTTTAATTGAAGTTGTAGATGATTATATATTATACCTAGGGCAGACTGTCCAGTTAGGTAGGTCCAACTTCGAGAAAGGGGTTAATTGTCGAATCCAACTCGGCTGGGCAGCGTTCGGGAAGCTACGGCACATCTTCTCGTCAAATATTCCGCAGTGTCTCAAGACGAGGGTCTTTGACCAGTGTGTGTTGCCAGTGATGACATATGGCACTGAAACGTGGTCGCTTACTATGGGCCTCATAAGAAGGCTCAAAGTTACCCAAAGAGCAATGGCGATGGCTATGCTGGGAGTATCTTTGCGTGATCGTATCAGAGATGAGGCCATCCGCAGTAGAACCAAAGTAACCTACAGAGCCCTCCAAACCGCTAAACTTAAGTGGCAGTGGGCGGGGCATATTGCACGTAGAACCGTTGGCCGTTGGGAAGGAAAGGTTCTCGAGTGGGATCGGGGATGCAAGTAAGGTCTATGAAACGGGGTGGTTTAATCTTCATACGCCATTCTACGATTTAAGTTTCAGCCAATTGGGAGTATAACAGCGTGTCAAGAAATTTAACTTAAAGCATAGCAGAATTGTAAACAAGTTGACGATTCATTATGTCAAAACCGAAGTATCATAATTCCTTCTGATTGTTGACGCTATTTTTGAGCACAACCTTTTCGCAATAAGTTCTACTTTGCGTGTACATCAAAATGCATTTGCGAAACTTTGGCATTATTTTTATTCATATACTTAAATACAAAACAGCTGATTCAATGCACACTTTGTATCGTCGGTGTACCATTTAGTTTTATCGTGCGTTATTTATTTATTTATTTATACATAAGGAGTACCAACAGCTGCAAAAACATGATAAAGTCTTGAATAGCAACACAAAGCCAATTAAAGGAACTCACAGATAGAAATTAAATACAAGTTAAAAGTATTTAACAAAAGTAGCGCACACTTTCGCACTATGTGACACTAGGTTCTACTTGATAAAAAGGAGTGCATAGGAAAAAGTAACACAACTTAATTACTAAGCATAACAAAAGATTACATTCAATGCAATGAATACAAGTTGCATTGCAACTATAACACACAAACAGCGCAAGATCAAGTGTTTCATCATGAAAAATCGCTAAGTACAATCCTGGAGATTTATTTTTTACGTAATTGTTGACCCTTCACACCATAAAAACTGTTTGATATAAGAGATAACTTGAGCTGGGCAGCCCAATCGTCAGCATAGACAGTTGGAGCATCTTAGATGTACACTTAGAAGAGGGTCGAAAGTCTGTACATGGAAGATATTCGAAAAAAAGTTGGCTAGGGATACTTAGAATCGATAACAGAAATCGTTTCAACAGTTTTAAGAATTTGTGTCTGTTTGTCTGTCTGTTTAATGTTTATATGTCTAGGCATCATGTGAAAACGAACGAATGGAGTACAATTTACCCTCATTAATATGGCAACTGGATCTTCGGCGACGACATAGCTCGGCCTTCGGCCTCGCATGCCTTGCCACTCTCCTTCAGCTTTCCAGTCATCAACCTTACATGAATAATCTACTCTGTTGGGAGGCTCGGCCTTCAGCCTCGCGCGTCTCTCCTCTCCGCTTCATGCCTTCGGCCCTCATTCTTGAGAAGCCCGCTCTGTGTGATTATTCTCGCATGCCTTGCCGCTCTGCTTCCGGCCTTCGGTCTTCATACTTACATGAAGAACTCGCTCTGTTGGGATAACGTTTTACGGCAGAACTGCGTAGCGAGACTTTTATCATTGTACAATGTACATGTAATGTTTTTGACGAGATTCATTCGTCTAGAATCGGTACATTTGATATTCCGAAATAAGCACTTAATGATTCGTTTTGACAATAGGATTTCTAGGGAATGTCATATTGACTGAAATCATTTCTTAAGGGGGTGTAAAGAAGGGTGATAGATTGTATCATCATCATCATCTGAGGCGTTATAGCCACGGATGGGCCCTAGGCTTGCCTGGTCAAGCAAATATCTCCAGTCCGATCTATTCGTGACTTTCCTTCTCCAACATGTCACCCCTAAGTTCCTGGTGTCCACCTGAGCTTGAGAAAGATTGTATGGGAAAACAAATCATTCTAAGAGAACGAATTATACGCGGACGAAGTCGCGGGCAAAAGCTAGTATGAAATATTATGTTTAAATCTGTCTTCAACTCATCAACCCGACGCAGTAAGTTTTCATTACATGAGATTTTTTTTACAAGTAAGTCAATTCAATTACATGTTCGTCGTTAATAAAAGTACACGAATGTTAATTTGTTCTTAAACTAATAAATTAAATATTAAAATAAAGATTATTTATTCTAATAATTAATAATTATTTTACTTCTCAATATTTTCCAATTCATAAATTATAATATTCGTTAAATATGCTTGGCCGAATGCAGGTTTTGCCTTATCACGTTGGCATTTTGCACATGTGCAATAGATATGTAGAACGCGCACGTATTTAAAATGGGTCCACCAATTTACTTGTTTTTAATTTTAAGTTAATTTGTGTTGATAAAGTATTGATTGCAAGTGACTCATCAGTTAATTTCAGTTTTAAAAATGTTATTCATAGCCCCTTGCCTTGCTAAATAAAAATTAAAAACCCAGGTAAATCAAAATGAAGAACCTTTAATTACGGTGTTTTTTTTTTTCTATAATTTTACTTACGTCTCGTAGTGCAAGTTAGTCAAGTTTTGTTAAAATAATTCCCTGAGGTAGAAAAATAAATCCGAATTCATGAAATATGACTTTTCTCCAAATCCATTAATTAAACTTTAAAATAGGCGTACCATTTTTTTCATTTTGATTAATTTAATCACATATGTGTCCTTAGAGACAATGGAGTTTCGATATTGAACATACAGGAGTAAAAAATAAACATCAGTGCTATCTCGTCAAGAAACGTGATCTTCGTCGCTTTTATTGTGAACAAATGTATACCATACAGTATTTTAGAAATAAATAAAATATGTCTACTTAAAGAGCTCAGTGTGACTAACGTGACAGCGTACCGATCCTTTACAACAGTTGAAATAATATATAACACCGGTATTTGTAAATCAACAAGCCTCTGTTTACTAAAAAAATGTGATTAGTCCCAATCCCACAGAAATCTTAAATGTCAAACTAAAAGAGGAAGACAAACGAATTATTCGTTGACATAGATAAATATTGCAGCGTAATAAGTTCATATTGTCTCTACTATTTGCTTTTGCGTGACATCCGTGTTATCCAATTCTTGATTCGTGTTTCTTACGTCGCCGAGTTTCTTACGCCGGTTCTTCTCGTGGTAGAGGTTTATTTTTCCGAACCGGTGGTAGTTTATTGACGTTTATAGGTGCATGTAATATGCCTCTTTTTTACCTGGGGAAATGCATTTACGCATCCCGGCTAACCGGGGAACTAGGACAGGTATGACGAACTCCCGGGAACCGCCCGGACTACCGTCTAAAACCACCAGGGCATGCCCATCACGCAGCATTAGTGGCGGTGACACGGGATCGCCAAGGCACACAACCGCGAACACCGCCTGCTGCAACAGCCGAAGCTGTTCCCTCACTGCTGAGGCAAGCGCCTCCCACCCGTCGGCAAGCGTGCAGGGCGACACCACACACTTGCCGACCAAAGGACCTCCACGCCGGGAGAGAGAACACCGGATTCACCCCCTCAGGTCCCCTTTAAAAAGTCACAGAGGTTTTCTCCCTCGCAGCCACCACCCGGCCCCGGCCTGACGGTATCAGCCCCCGCTCCCGACCATAGCGGCCTTCTGCCGAAGCCAGGGTTACGGGTCCGTAGTTATTTTTACAGGCATACGGCATGGCCTGTCCCTCTCGCCGCACCTGGGGAGTCTTGCAACTCCCTGATGCGGAACCCCCCATCCCCCCCGTTGGTCGCATCTGGAGTGTCCTCCGCTAAAACAGAGGAACACCCAGAGCGATTGAAAGGGATTGAAAATTAATTAATGGCTTGTAAATGGTACCTATGTTCTTAGGTTTCCTTTATCTACACATATATAGTTAGTAAATCATCTTTAATGTGTTCAAAAATAATCCGTAAATACCGGCTTAACAATATTGCTTGCCCCCGTTCGCCCTCCCACGGCGCGTGCGCCATAACTACATTATATATCATGTAGATATGAGATTACATATAACTTTAAACATGTTTCCTCCTCGGTGAACATGCTTCCGCCGACTCAATGGTTGTATATGAAACACATTAAAGAGCAAACACATTTAATATATGGATGTAGATAAACTAGTGTATGCAACTGTACATAATAAGGCATTAAAACACTTGTGTGATCTTATTATGAAAAACTCGCCTACGACTCGTTTCATGAAACGACACTGGAGTTTTAATGCCTCTAATTGTCTAACAGCTGCATAAACTACTATTGGCTATGTGCACTTCAGAAATGTCAAACGTCATGGGTCCCGGGCATTGTCAAACTCAGAGATGTCAAATAATAAAACATCAATATTTTATTTATTTTAGTAAGCAAGCACGACCCCTTACTAGAAATTTTACTAAAATAAATAAGAAAATAAATAAATAAATACAAACGAAACGAACAGACGATAGGAAATCAATAGGAAACATCAAAGTACATTTGACATATATGTCCCCAGAAGCTACACATTTCTGCCATCGTGTGAGCACCGATCGCTTAGCTTATCCCCACCACCTACTTCGCACGTAGCCAATACCGTACATGGAAGAAAACCGAACGCTAGCTGACAATTTTATTGCATTGAGAAAGGCGCGGTTTAGTATGTTACCTATAATTATTAAAAAAAAACGAATGGTCTTAGTTCTCTGTTCAACATCACCCTACCTAATGGCATCATAAAAATTGTGTCGTTGAATTCATGATTATGTTTCAGTTTAAAATGAATGCGTGTAATGCAAAAATAACGGCACAAGTAAGTACAAGGACCCACGTCAGGGCGGATCCCGGCCTACATTAAAGAAAGAGGCTTATGTCCATACATAAATCCGAATTAAAACAGAAGAGACTCGAATAAATAATGCTGGCTCGTTATTCAGAGGTCTTACGTCGTCCGGCCTACTTTATACTTACGGCCATGTTTTCATTTTTCGTATTTAAAAACTCTGGTAATTATGAGTAAGCAAAAAATTGCGACAGACGCATTTTCTCTCTAACGATTTCTTTATGCGAGTTTTTATTTTGGGGACCGCTGTGACTCCAGTCACATATGTCATGAAATAAATAAAAAACTATTTGGTGTCCTCCGGCAGTGAAATAGTGACTTGCACACATAAATGCTTTATTGAACATTTAATTTAGAATAAGTACTTAAAAACATATTAACACTTGCATTTTATGATCCCGATTAAGACATGTTTGCAATAAACGGGCAGGGAGGCGTAGGTATGTATGAACAGGGTTCTATTAAAAGGGTTGTAGATATTTTTTAAGATATAGGCAAATGGGCAAATACATCACTAATCAGAAAAAGTTTCAAATTTTGTGACAGAGTCTAAGCACTTGGAGATTAACCTTGCATTGCAAATAAAACCATAGATCGTTAAACTTTCTGTGATGCATTAACGATAGTATAGTAAAGCATTTTGATTCACTGACGAACGTTAAAACAAGCATTAGATGGAATATTTACTTTATAAAAATAGGACTAAATAATTTTATTCCAAATATTCCTCAACTAAAGAAATGTTTAAATAGATTTCCAGGATGTTAATTACCTGATCTCGCGCATAATATTGCACATTCACACGCAACCAGTCACATCACAATAACCACATTCATCTGAATGCACAAATCAATGACTACGCGTGCTTAATGGATTGCCACTATTACACTATATCCTAATGACAATTATCGTTATTGTTAAATGTGTAGCTGAACAATAGCATGTTAACAACTTATCCGTCTCACTGGTATTGTTCGGCGCGCAAATACTTGATGGGTGCTTGATACTACCTTTGTGACAAGTAATTCAATATTGTTAAAACGGGAAGCGGCAACAGTCCTTATATTAGTTTTATTAGTATCAAGCAGTCATCGGCGTTTTTATATTTTTCCGGAGTAAACGATTTTTTCCAAAAAGAAGCCCTGGCTAGGGCTTTTCGCCTCCCTAAACCCACGTTGCATATCTCATTGAAATCATTCGAACTGCTGTCGAGAACCCGTTTACAAGAAAACAACAAATAAATATAGCTATGAATATATTGCAAACTTCATTCAAGTTATCATAATTTCATAAATACTTTAGGACCTATGTGAACATGGACCCGGGTATGTCCTAAAACTACCACCGAGACCACCGGGGCATGGACAGCAGCATCCCTGGAGTGCGGTGGAGAGACTAACTAACCTAACCCCCATGCCAGGCGTGGCGATTATGGCATTTGCCCCCCATGAAATTAGGGAAGGCCTATGTCTAACAATGGATGTCTTGCGTCTGATACGGTGGTGATGGTATGTGAACAATGTAATCAGATTACTAGGGTAAATTAGGGTTGCAATTACTCCAGGTCCAACCATTAGTTACGTAAGCAACAATAAAGATCAAGACGTATTTTAAAATTGTATAATGTTTAAGCACAATGAAATTAGCTCCAGCGAAAGGTATTTTTGTTACACAGAGGAATCCGTAAAATTCCGGAAAAATAATGTTAATGGAGAACTTGTTTTGTAAAAACGTTATCCCAAAATGTTGTAAGTATTAAGTTTAATTGTCCATAGTGCAAAAAGTGAGGTATGGTGATCATTACACTCGAGGCGAAATAATTACATACATACATATAATCACGCCTAGAGGGGTAGGCAGAGATCACGGATTTCCACTTTCTACGTTCCTGACATACAACTTTCGCTTCATGAATTCTCATAACATTCTTCATGCATGCGCGCCGATTTAGGGTACTCTTGACCTGGCCTTTCTGCAGAATATCTCCGATTTGGTTGGGGTAAGTTCGCCGAGGTCTTTTCCTTCCAACTTTTCCATCCACTCTTCCTTCATACACTTGTTTTGTCAATCTTCTTTCATCCATCCTCTCTACATGTCCAAACCATCTGAGCATACCTTTCTCAATTTTCGTCACTATATCTTCATTCACTCCACACCTCCGTCTTATAACGGTGTTTCTCACTCTATTTCTAAAGTAACGCCACCCATACTTCTCAGCGCTCTCATTTCCACAGCATTCACTCGACTCTGATGTTTCTTCTGCCACACCCAACTTTCGCCACCATACATTAGTGTCGGCACCAACACTTCTCTATACACAGCCAGCCGCGCCTTTTCTGACACTTTCTGGCTGCTCATAAAGGCGTGAAGTGGCCCATCCACTCGATTTCCAGCTATCATTCTCCTTTTAATATCTTTGTCATGCTTACAGTCTCTCGTGAACAAAGTCCCCAAATACACAAACTCATCCACTTGCTCCAACCTCTCTCCATCTACCGCAATTTCACAAACTGTCATACACTCATCTCTTTCAGATACCATGACTTTCGTCTTGCTTACATTCATTTTCATTCCTTTTCTCTCAAACAATCCGTGCATGCTAGTTACCATCTTCTGTAGCTTCTCAGCCGACAACGCTAATAAAACCTGGTCATCGGCTTGAACGAGATGGTCGCTCATTCCATACCCGGACAGTACCGACCAAAGTTCATTCCACACCACTCCGTCATAGGCCTTCTCCAAATCCACGAACGCGCAATAGACCTTTTGACCTTGGGCCAAATATTTGAATATGACCTGATCCGTACATCCCATACCTTTCCTAAATCCCGCTTGTACATCCCATATCTTCTCATCGGTTTCTTTCATTACCCTTTCAATCAACACTTTCGCATATAATTTGCCAACGATGCTGAGTAAGCTAATGCCCCGGTAGTTCTTGCAGTCAAAATAATGTCAGGCGAAATAATAAAGCAGGAATAATAAGGGAGCTGAAAGTGTTATGATCAAACCCCACGCATTTTATTCAAAAGTTTTTAACACATTTGCGAGGTTTTTTTTTTGCTTACCCCAAATCTTGAGACTAGGTGTCAAAGCGGATCTTGGATTCCTGTAGGATACAACTAGGAAAAAATGCTAGGAGGACGTTTTGAAATGTTTTGTATATTACACGTAGGTAGCATTATTAGTCCGCAGGCTGTGATAACGGTATTCGAAATTGCATTTCATTGATGCAACTCTGCTCGCATAGGTTTGGTATTAGTCGAAATTCCGTTTTGATGACAAAATAACAGTGTTAGATCCAAGCATCCACTGCCACAACGTTCGCGTGCCTGCCGGTGCGTCGGCCTTAATAAACACTGTAACAGATTTGAAATGGACACCAACTCGGACATACGGATTCCATTGCGATGGTTGAATCTAGTTACATGTAGGCATAGTTATACTTGTGCCGCTTGACAGACAAAATAGTGGCTGTACTTGTTTTGATAACTGTGTGCATACGAAATTAACTAATTGAATTTTAAGTTCTATTTTCGGTTAGGTTATCGGCATTTGAAAACGACAATCAGTTGAATAATAGTCATATCTCTATATTATATACAAGTCCGTTCAATAATTGTATTGCTTTTTGTTAATTCAGTTTTTCGACAAACAAAAAAAACCATATAATTATCGATTCGCAAAGTCCTCACAGAGGTACTTATATATAACAAACTTAATCAGAAATATGTAGGTATATATCATAAATATAAGTTAACTACTTTATATGACTGACTCTGCGTACCAACTAACGGCAAAATACACTACGAGTACGAGTATGTTTCTGCCCGTGTGGTGCCGGGTTTGAATAGCACCACCCCATTTCTTCCCTTGGGTGTCGTGAGAGTCTACTAAGGGAACCAGGTTGATATATGTAGTGGGCGATGGGCTAGCAACTTGTCACGTCAATATTACATTTTCTCCATCTATAAACTTACAATTGCTGCTGAAAGTTGCACTGAAATTAACTTTCGTGTGCTGTGCCTACCCTTTTTTGGAATATAGGCGTAAGTTTATGTATGTAAATACATAATGTAAGTAATTACCAATGGCCATAACCACTAAAGAAAATTATTTACAGAATTATTTTTTTTATGTAAAAGAGTTGGGTTCTTCCACGTAAATGTGTTGAAAAACGTCGAATGAGACTCGAGAGGCTTGATCATTACACTGTCGACTCCATTATTTCCTGTAAATCAACATCTCACATGTATCACAATGTACTATTAGCAACGTAAACGCCATGCATATGGTTTAATCCTGTTATCTGTATGCTTTATTTCCGTAAAATAGGTTACGAGTAATACAATCACTCGCGATACGAGCCATCATCATCGTCTAAGCGTTATCCCAGTAAAATTGAATCCTGAAGGATGCCCGGGGTCCGCTACCCAAGACCTAGGTTAGGAGAAACTATACCTTTTTAGGATTAGGCCTGTCAAGTGAGTGTGCAACTTGACTGTTCCGCCCGAAGGCCTCTAACTAGGCTTCACGACTGCTGTAATAGACAGAAGGCAGTAATGGATAATATAAAGTAAGTACCTAATTATTTCATTTCTGTTCGGATTTATAACGTCTTCTCTTTCGCACTTTTATTTTCTCCTTATTCTTTAAATTTCCAAAGATTAAGAAGCTAATTCAAAATAAGGTTCAATGATTAAATCTCCTCTCCATTTTGTTGCGTAACGTTGTTACACAATGGAACCATATGAAAAGTAGATTAATAAATGTGCTTGACGATGTACATTTATTTAAATCGAGACATATTTGCTAGCCCTGTACGAGATTTTTCCCGTGTGAAATTACATGGATTATGTTGCCAGAGTGCCGTTCCACTATCAATTATCCCTTTGCACGATACCTAAAATGCCGGTAATTATTACCCAAAGGCATGCCCGCGTGTTTTAGCGAGATTTAGATCGGATTCGATTGCGAATTGTTCAACACAGTTTGATTTACGTATTGCTTTGTCTTTATTCAGAATTCAAAGCCTATTGTTTTCGTCGAATAATGTATTGTGTACTTAGTGACGAATTTATCAGTAAATAAATACCTATGTTCATTAAAAAAATAACAATATATGCTTTAAATTAGGTTTTTTATGACTAGAGAATATTATACCTTTTTACTTCATCATTTGTCTACCTACGAGTATGATAAAATAATTTATACTTATGTGACTTAAAGAAAAACATTTTAGCTTTTGTTATATGTGAATATGTGAATATGTTTAATGTGTACATAATTAGAATTTGCACCTAAAGCGGCATACCGTATAAAACAAAATCATTTGAATTTTATTCCACCCCATAATTTGAGCGATTCAAGTTTCTGCGAAATTATATTAAACATTCTCCTCTTGTCAAGGATATATAATTTCACCGTGAAATATTATTAGGCCGTTGATTAATGATGTTGCGAATATTTGGCATTCCTACATTAATTACTGACAAATACGCCGCGCTACGGCAATGTTTATCAACGGGCACACACCGGAAATCGTTGACAATTTCCCTAACGAATACTAAACACTGCCAGCAGTTCAAATTTCCACGCATACCGGTTACTGTGGCTAATTATGAGTTTCTACTACATATGTAGAATTCATACGATGTGGGTGCGTGGCTGAATATAAAACTGGGATAATAGTTCATTCTTCAACGTTCTTCTTCTTAGTCGTGCAGTCTTGTCAGAGTGGTCGTGGTTATGAGTGGCCTTCTTCAGTCTTAGTTGCAGCTTTTACGAGATTTATCCATCTCTCTCTATTTGTAGCACTTCGCGCACACTCTATTATGGAACATTTTGTCGAGGATTTTACTAGATCTGTCCATCTTGTTGGTGATCGGCCGCGAGAACGTTGACCCTCCACTCTTCCCTGCACTACTAACCGCTCCATTGACCTTTCGTTGCGGATGATATGCCCAAACATTTTCAAGATTCGCAATTGCACAGTCGACGAAACTCTTTGTTTGATATTGAGCTCCTTCAGGATAGAGAGATTAGTACGGCAAGCAGTCCATTTTATCCTCAGCAACTGACTCCAGCACCACATTTCGAGCGCGTCAATCTATTTTCGGTCTTTTTGATGAATCGTCCATGTTTCGGCTCCGCACAGAAAAATTGGTAATACCAAGCACCTCATCAACCGAACCTTTGTGTTTTCGGTTATACGGCGATCTTTTCATATCTTTGTGAGCTTTTCCACAGCTGATCGTATTACCGCACAACGCCTCTTAATTTCTTCTTCACAACTCCCAGTATTTCTGATAGTGGAGCGCAGGTAAATGTAGCTCTGGACAACTTCGCAATTGCCTATGCTCTATAAATCAGGTCGAAGGTTATTCTTAAGATCCACTACCATCATCTTCGTTTTGTCTCGATTTATAGTGAGACCAAAGTCAGAACTGATTGTTTCCAGTAGTAAAAGAAGTTGTTCACTGTCCGCCTGTGACGTAGTAAGAAGGGTGGTATCATCTGCATATCTCAGATTTGTTATCAGACGACCTCCAATTGACACTCCCTTGTTCCATTCTTCCAAAACTATCCGCATGATATATTCGGTGTATATATTAAATAAAAGTGGGGAGAGAATACAGCCCTGCCGAACACCAGATTGGGTTTTGAAAATACCCGAATCAATTCCACCCATACGAACTGCAGCTGTACCCAACTTCGTAAAGTCTTCTGATGATGTAGACGGTATCGTGGTACCCCAATTACTAGTAGTACTTCCCATAGCTTCCACCACTTAACGGTGTCAAAGGCTTTACGAAAATCAACAAAGCAGATAAAAAGCGGGTTATTGAACTCTTGTGCTTTTTCTATAATCTGTCTAAGATTGGAAATCTGCTCGCGCATTCCATTTCCTTCAAAAAAGGCAGCTAGGTCTTGAGCAATTACCCTGCCTGTAGCCGGGTATTAAGTATGTGAAGAAGTACCTTGCTAGCATGGAATATCAAAGATATCAAGCGAAAATTGTTACAGTTTTTGGTTGAACCTTTTTTGTGGAGTGCGATGAATTAGAAATGCGACCAGTCCCTTGGCCATTCGCCTGTTTTCTATATTTGCTGGCAGACCGAGTGTAAGATATACACACCAACATCTCCCATTGAGTTGAAAATTTCTATGGGGGTTTTGTCTGCACCTGTAGCTTTACCAAACTTTAGGTGTTTGATGACAGCCTCTATTTCTGTCCTCAATATACATGGCTCTAAATCTGATGGCATGGTGCAATCGGGCAAATAGTGAGTCAATTGTTGGCTATCCATGAACAAGGACTTACAGTAATTCTCCCATACCTAAACAATCAGTTTTATTTCTGTAACAGTATTCCCAGTCGAATCCTCTATTGCCCAGGATTCTTCAACGTAATGCATTTTATTCCCAAACACAGATTTCATTATTGATTTATGAAGGTATCATTATGTGGCTAATCTTATATTGAAGGCTAAGTATATTAAAAATATTTTAAAACAACTCAGGTAAAAAATATGTCCTAATACATTAATTATGTGTGAGTTGATAATGTTGAAGTATATATATGTATATTAAGATAAAATTGTGATAATCTGAACATTTCAATTTGATGTTAATATGAAGATAATTGCGAAGTAGGTACATTAGTTTTGCCATGTAAACAAGCGTACTTCTCATGAATTGCTTAAGTTAAAGCATCCATTAGATTTGAGTTACGAAACGCGTCAAAATCGGACTAATAAATTCCAAGTTGACTGTGCATTGGTAGCATATATAGAGATAGTGTTAATCATCCGTTCGCCTTGCACAATGGCGCCATGTCACATCGCCCGTGATTATATGACTTCTGGTTCACTCGCACTATGAAAGTTAGAAAAGAAAAAAGTAAAAAGTATTTATTTTCTCCACCACAAAGTATACAGTTTATACAGTAAAAATTGTAGAAGTGATCTTAAGAGTAGGTAGAAAACTTATGCGGTGGACCAGTCTCCACCGCATAAGTTTTCTACCTACTCTTAAACCGAACTAGGGGGTACCTGTATGTCAGGTCACCAGGTTTCCAACCCTCAGATAACTGTAAGAGCAAATTTTGAGAGTGAAGGTAGTATTATATAAACATTACTAGGTATACTATCCAGTTAGAAGAGGTAAGACTAATACAATTAACAACTTAACTAAAAATATTTTGATAACATAATTTATAAGTATAACGCGTGTGTTCGTGTGTGTATGCGCGCGTGTGTGTGTGTGTGTGTGTGTGTGTGTGTGTGTGTGTGTGTGTGTGTGTGTGTGTGCGTACGTGTGTGTGTGTGTGTGTGTTTGTGTGTGTGTGTATGTGTGTTTTTGCCTGTGTTTTACACTATGATATTGGAATAATTAGGTTTTCGGTGCCGTTATAATCCAGTCTGAGGAGCCATTCCAAGACACTCTTTTTGGAGGATGTTTTGGTTTTGGAGTAAATAGATAGTTCACTGTTAGCTTTATTATATAAGAAACTACAAAGGAAGTAGAAGAATCTATGTGCGAAACGTGTCTTCACTTTTTTAACCGCACATACGCGATTTTTCGGTCGGTTATTTGTTAAATAGAGAGGATCATAAGTTACCATCGAATGCTTTTTCTGTATGATTTCCAGGATGAATAGTTGCCGAACAGTTAGGACTTTGCATACTTTGTAAAGGTCTGCTGTAAGGTAGAGAAATGGAAGAAACATGCTGACTTTTAGTATTACTCGCTGGGCTCGTTCCAATTTGAGAAGGTGAGTTTTATGTGCCCCTCCCCAATAGGAGATGCAATATGATAGAATGGATTGTACCAAGGCAGAATAGACCATTTTTATTATATTTGTGTCAGCAATGTGGCGAAGGTTTTTACAGATGAAAATAAGTTTGCGCGTTCTAGCTGTGAGTTGATCAATATGGTGGTGAAAGTTAAGATTTTGATCTAGTGCAATTCCTAAATATTTTATACACGATGTTTTTTCCAGTACAAGGCATTGGCAGTTATGAAGATCGGCGTTTAAACAAGTGTGGGCTATTATGGAAAATGGTGAGAAGTCCATGTGATCAGCAGTTTTAGTATAGAAAGAGAAGGGTGAATATTCACATTCTCGAAGAACCGATACATTGAGCATAAAGTGTTATCTAACAAGAAAACAAGCTGCTGTTGAACAACCCTCTCTCTATTACATTTGATTTCCGAATAATTATCGGATGTTAGCTTAAACAGGAAATGACATACCAAAATGACAATAATCCGACAGAGAAAATGTCTCATCCACGAGGTAATTTCCGGGAACACGGATCAAGAATGTCTTCTAGTATTGGGAAAACACTGAAATGTAATACCTACTGAAGATAAAACGGTATTATAACGGACAAAAATGTTTTTAAAGCTTCAATAAACTAATCTTACAAAAATACTCGAGAAAAAATCAGCTTCTGGCTTTCCCATTATCGGATGAGGCCAGGGCGCTGTTCAAACTAGTAAAAATAGGTCTCACTAACCGTATCTAAGGAGAATTATATTGTTTACAAAGGGTGTGCCATAATCACTAAGCGATAAAACTCTTTAATAAAGATTTAAAAACAAAAAACATATCTTACAAAAATATTGGAGAACAAATCAGCCTCTAACTTATTTATGCAATTACAAGGATTTTAAAATACATAAATTACATAATCATGAAAAAAGGACGCATTTTAATTATAGTAAATAGCAACTTTGTTTCATATAGGTCCCTACAAACTTCCCGACTAACCGAACGTCAAAGACGTTTCGTAATAAGTTGCTGATTTGACTATCAGTAAACTTCCATTTGTACATAATCGATATTCTTGGAAATTCAAATTGCGCAGATCACTTTGCGAATAGATCGTTAGGATATCGCATTATAAGGACATATCAATTGTTTTTTTTACGAGCGTAATTTTATGTAGCAATGCTTGTATATATGTATGTTTGCAATGTTTGTATATATGTATGTATCATCCATCATCATCCTCCTAGCGTTATTCCCAGTACAGTTGCATCCTGGAGGGCGCCTGGGGTCCGCTACCTAATCCCAAGAGTTGGCGTAGGCACTAATTTTTACGGAAGCGACTGCCATCTGACCTTCCAACCCGAGGGGGAAACTAGACCTTATTGGGATTAGGCTTGTCAAGTGAGTGGGCAACTTGACTGTTAGAAGTTCTCAAGCCGCCCGGAGGCCTCTAACTTGGCTTAACGACTGCTATCATACACAGCAACCGGGATCAACAGCTTAACGTGCCTCCCAAAGCACGAGAGCGCTCATTTAGTAACCACTCAAAGCGGTCACCCATCCAAGGACTGACCTCGCCCGACATTGCTTAACCTCGCATATCGCACGCGGTACGCGGGCGCCGCTGGGCCACGAACGTGTATACAGGGTGATTTTGGGGTCGTGATCCGGAATGATTGTACATGGTCAAGAATTCAAAGTAGACAACATCACAGTTGGTATGACGGTTTATAATTCAAATAATTCTCTTTGTCTTCAAATTCTAATGGAAAATAATACTTTTTCATACAACTTGGTCACCCTACCCCACTGTCAACTCTCCATACTATCCGTCAAAGAAAGAAGGGTAACAATGATTTTTTGAGATTTTGTATTTTTGTCATCAAAATAAATTAAAAAATAAATACGTTTGTTTCGTGTCACTACAATTTTTTTGAAATGGCTATCAGATACCAAGTCGTAAAACTTATTCTTGATCCACGACCCCGAAATCACCCTGTATATGTGTATGTATATTTGAAAGCATTTATATTCTCAGCCAATAAATGCCGTCCGTAATGCAAATGCTTGTTAGAAAAATGTTTTTTTGCACAGAAACTTATTGACGGCTAAAGTGACTTCTGCTATAACTAACGCTCGTTGGAAAAATTACGCAATTACTCTGCTGGAGTGAAATTATAAAACCTTTGTTAGAAGTCAACCCCTTTGCATTGTTTTTATTACAACGTTAAAGGCACCCTTTGGGTGCTACACCGCGATGCACTCCACAAAGCATGGCTACGGCTGTGAGATCCGGTCGATAACCACATTTAGCGGTAATATATTCCTATATATAAAACCTTTGTCCAAGAGGGACACCTTTAATAGTTGAGGTGTACGTTTTAAGTCGGTAAACCCATGATACTGAATAATAATCATGATTTAAACAAAAGTTAATCTTCTTACTTCTAAAACTTAACGTCGTAAACGCAAAAGGTACAATAATAATGTACGCACGCATAAAATTGATTACAAAAACGTACTAAATACTGCGACTTTCCTGCCAAGAACTGCTATTGGCTTAAAATAAGCATCTGACGGCTGAATTGCTATAGGCATAAGCTTAAAATAAGCATCTGACGGCTGAATTGCTATAGGCATAAGCTTAAAATAAGCATCTGACGGCTGAATTGCATTAACATTATTAAATACAAGCAAGGCAAGGCTACTTGCCTGCTTTGATTTGCTCTTGGGGTCAAATTGGCACTAGCACGTTGCTTTCTAATTTGATTTGTCTTTCGTGCGTACGTTGGAACACGTAAGTTTTATGTTCTTGGAAGTGAACGGCTGACAACAGATTTATACCAAACTGCTATGCAAATTATAAGTGTCAGACCTCGCGCGTAGAATAAATATAATTATAATATTCCTTCGTACAGTCAGCATCATATAGTAAAGTTAGTGACAGACAAGAGTATACAATATATTGATGACTACTTATACCGCTCGTTTTTATCCCGACTTTAAGCCAGGGATTAAATATTATTTTTTAATTAAAAATGTAAAATATACAAGTATACCGAGTGAAGCTAAAAAAAACCGTTTAAAAAATGGGCAGCCATACATGAGTTACACATTTACCGGATCACGTTTTATACAATACATCTAAATATAGACAGCACAGCAGTGACAAAACTACAGGACTACCGTAAACGAGACTTGATATTTAAAAATGATACATTTTTTCACTTATTTTTGTTGGTGGTTGACTGAATGTCTTTTACAAATATGTCGACGGAAATTCTTTTTTCTCCACTTGGTAGCTACAGAATTTTATGTGTGTAGGTGAGAATATGTGGCTTTATCCCACTATAGATTTTCAAATATATCGGCTGAGAAAATGTTTAGCAATCTATGATCACAGATCAGAATATATACTACGTATGTCGTAAAGTAGGGGTATGTCGTTATCATGACGCTGCGTTGACACCGGTCACAAGTGTCAAAAGGAGAAACATATCAGTCGGTAAAATATTATATATATTATATTAATATCTCTAACTGCACGAAATAAATTGATGTTATCTATTTCAAAGAAATATTTGATATACACAGGCACTTAATGGCAATGTTGCCGTTGATCGGTCAAATTCTGATGCAAAGATAATGAGACAGTCAACCCTGAATAGCAAGCCCCGTATAGTGCCTAATATCATAGAAAACTATTTGACCAATACAAAGTTAGTACATCAATAGACCTGAAGTGTCCATCAATTATCGTACCTACTAAGTAAATTATTGTTTTTTTTATATTTACATGTTGCATACGTATTTGATTGCAATAAAGGCTAATGATCCGGGTAAGACATTTAATTAAGTTTTTCCCGAATCGTTTAGGTAGGCCTATGCATTCAGACTACATAATTAGACTCGACATTAAATAGAAATACTACTACCGATCTAGATTATCGTATTCAAATTTAACGACAGATTACGACTTTATGCACATAATCGTACGTACCATTATGGATTGATCTTGCAAAAAACTTTACACAAGTTCTTAGTCATATTTACACTTAAATGTGAATTTTTGTTAATACTACATATGTGGGGCAAATGATATATAAATGAAATGGATGGACCTAATTAATTCGATCCAAAATACTACATGGTAGGTTGATATGAAAAGACTGAGCGATATCTTACCTATATAATTAAAAATTTCAGCTACATGACTGAAATGTACACCTGGCATTAAATCCACCTCCATAGTTCACCTGTACATTCCCTCCGTCAGTCTAATTTGCATGGTGCTCGATTATAGCGAAAGAGGGTAGTTAGGGCGAAACGGCCCTGATGGTATTTCAAATGAATAATTGCCTGGCAGATTTGACGCGAGGTATTTTTATTGCCTCGCTATATGAGCAATATTCGAAGTTTGATAAGCATTCGCTGTAAACTTTTGGGGCGTTTGTCATTGTTCGGTTACGAAAATAGAACTTCCTTTCTGAATTGGTATTTGTTAAATCCACAATGAATAAAGCTTAAGATTCCACCACTACATATTATACTCGTACTGTTTTATCTTAATGTCAATTTCTGTTGTGTTGAGATCTAATCGGAGATATATGGACTATTTTCAGTGTTATTTACTATTATTTTTATTTAAGTTTCTACAATAATGGGTTTGATAATAGCAAAATATATTTTTTTATGAGACCTTACTATAGCGAATCTATACCTTGTAATCTGTTACTTCAACCATTTGAAACATCACAACACCCATAGAACGTAAACACGCAAGACTAATAGGAATTATAAATAAATTCACGTAACATTATTAGGGCTTTTCACGTAAATAAAAATTATACATTGCTTTTCTTAAACATAATTTAAGTTATGTTACATTTTTTTAATTCATTGTTGTTGAGTATTTTACGATAATGTTTCACCACCAAAATAGTTACGTGTTATGTCGTTTTCTTTTTAAAACTAGTGTTATGACCTAGTCTGTCGTTTCGATTCAGAAGATATTTTCGTAAAATTTATAAAAAACGATATTATTTTCTTGTTTGTACCAGAGTGGCTAGTATGATAGCTTATACCGTAACGTTTTATGTGACGTTTCAGTACATTTTGGCCATATAACGTGACGGTATAAGCTATCATACTAGCCGGGCAGATGTCACTCTCTATCGCACTTAAGTTCAATCAACGATTTTCGTTGTTTGGCCATTAGTTCCAGTCCCTTCTTTCGAGCTGACATGTGGATGCGGACGGTACCTTATTATGCGGTGACAGCGGGTGCGGCACACCGTCGTCCCTCAACAACGGCGCCTTATTTGCCATACGGCTGCTGCCTGCCACGAACGTCGTGTCTGCGGCATGACATGTCAGCGATACTGGTGAAGTGCCTGGTGCCTTCGCAGGCATCGACACTTTTGCTTCTTCCTTGCGTTCAGCGCGAATAACCCTACGGGTTTTTATTCCATACAACATATTTTGCATAACATAACATATTTTGCGGTGTACACATGTGTTGTTAGAATTTACACTAGAAACTGTTCGAAGATTAGTAGAACTCCGTAAAGTCGGATTTTTTTTTTGATTAACATAAACGACATACAGACCGACCAGCTACGGCATCAGCATAGCGATGACGTCATTAAGAGAATATGTCTGTCTTTCTTATTTCTTCTCAAAATGTTTCTTATTATACGGAATATAGATCGCCATACATAATAAGTAACATTTTTTTTGTTTGAGGAGACTGATACAATCATGTGATATAAAATATTTAAAGGCATCACAAAAACATTTCAAAAATAGGCTGTAAAATCGATTCAATCAACCATTCGTTAAAAATCGCTTCATTAGACAAACGATATGTTTTAGCCGCATCAGTACAAACGTCAATTTATAAATGTCAAATGGTTGAAGTTACAAGAATAGCAGCCCATTATGTCAAGTCAAGTCAAAATATTCTTTATTCAAATAGGCCTAGCAACAAGCACTTTCGAATCGTCAGTTGTAACATGTTATTATATTAATTATTTAATTATATAGAGCAATTTATAGATGCTATTATTATTCTTTAAAATAAATATTTAATTTCTGTGGACATGTGAAAATTAAGAAAAGATATAAATCTTTGTTCCTACAGAAAATCGTCTGAAACCCCTATCTACACGTGTTGCTAACTTGGGACTAGGGTGGGATTTTGTACAATTGTGTATATATAAGTATGTTTTATTTCATCTAGTTAAAAGGTAGGTACGTACCAATTTTTTATTAAATATTTTTTTAGTCAGCGCGATAATGTAGCTAGGTATGTATATGTCGGAGAGAATTCTAGCCCGGTAGATCGCCGCTGCATCGACCGGCGAAGAGAGTGTTTGCTCACGGTTGCCTAGTAACATAAGGCTTTTATGGAAGGATCTCTCGCGCCACGTACCGATAAACATTAACGACTTTATATCAAAGTATCTAAATAATACATTAATATTTGTTAAGAGTTTAAACCAACTTTTATTTAGGGATAAAACAGAGCGAAGAGATATTACCAAATACAATATATGTATTTACCTAGTTGAAGCACTACGGCAGGGTTTTGCTACACAACGGGAAACACTATATAGCGCGTTACTTAGCCAAGTATCGTTCGCTGGGTCGCGCGATTCTCGGTATTTGGTAGGACGCCTCCCGAGGAGAATGCAGGGTGCACAAGATGACCGCTACGCTGCCGAGCTAACAATCCTCGAAGAGGCGTCCAATGGCCACCAGCAGAGACTTCACGTCAACATACTACGCCCTCAAATGAGGCAAGGCATCCGCGTCGTTACCGCTCCATCCAACACCAAACGAAGAGAATTTTAAACCGACATGAGATGACAATTTCTAGTAAAATGCTATCATCATAATCAAACATTTTAGAACGTAGCTAAACCCTTTTTGAAAGTTTGCTGACATTTTAAGTTTATGTAAGTCAAATAATTGTTAAATGAAATAATAATCTAGTATGCAAAACAACGTGCGTGAAAGATATCAAAAGTTGTCAACGTAAATGGTCATAATATTAACTAAAAAATTTAGAATATCTTTAAAAAAAACCATAACAAGTAGCTGGCCCGTACCATGATATTCTTATTTAGCCACTAATGTGAATATGGTACGGAAGCTAAACCAGATTTCTATAATTATTGATTTGAACCGTGTTTCAATATTGACTTTCACCAGTTTCACCCAATGCGGATTCATTAATCATTACGGAGTCCCATTCATAAACATACTCGTAATTATTTTGTACATTTATTATACCATTTAATCAATGAAATTCCGCTCAGACACGAGGACGAATACATACTTGAAATATATGTTAATATTTATATTAGTTATTTAAAAATATGGATAGCTAACACGTAACACGGGTAAACACCATACTTCGTAAACAACAACAGTGTTGATAAACAAAACATTATACATCCTTGGAATATTAAGTGTTATCGTGGGTAGTCATTGAGCGATGAACACATTATATTGAGCTGACATTAGCGAGCTAACGAGACGGAAATTTGATGGCTACATTCGACTTAACCGACGGTCAAATTGATTTAATCACACGAAAGTACTCACCTACATGTAGTAGTGTCGTGTTTGTTACTAGAAAGTCGACTCTCAGAACTTAGGAACTAGCTTGTGTCCTCGTAGATATGTTTACGTGGTCTCCGAACTCGGGCGCCCGCAGAATGCCGCACACCAAATTACAAAGTCCTACAGAAAGCAGGAAATTGAACATATTTCAATAATATTATTTTGAAAGATCGGAAGCATGATTAAAATGACAAAGGTTCGACAGGGACTCGGGACCGAATAATGGTGCTCAAGCAAATTCCAACTTTAATCTTGTCTGGTTTAATATGCTTCGGTAACGGTTTTCCCGTAACTGAACCATTTACAACTTTATTAACATATCCGTCTCGCTCCCGCGATAGCGGTTTCCGTATAAATCGGAGTAAACTTGCTTTATGTCTTCTGACGCTTCCCTTCCCGTTATAAGCTTAAATTGTGATGTAATTCTGCACGCGGCACACGTTGCTATCGCTCGCAATAAAACTTCTCATTTTACCTGTTCGAGTGAACGGCCGGGCCCAAAGAAACAAACACAAAATAAGTTAGCCGTGGGGTATAACAGTAATATATTTTTTACGAGGCCTTTGTTTTAGAAGGATAAACTTAATATTAAACGGGAGGACATGTTAAGTTATCAAACGTGATTCATAAAATCACTTTGAATACTATTTCGCAATTAATGTAATATTATGTTTTTATTGTTATTATTATTTACAGGTGAACGCTTAACTGACTCTGTTCCTGAGGTATGGGAGCGGTACGGGAGGGGTGACAAGACTAACGCCCGACTGAAGTTACGCTTCGACCCCCCCCCCCCCCCACCTTCTACCTTTACTGCTCCCATACCCCAGGAACAGACTCAGGTATGCGGTAGGCCTGTGGCTTGTAAATAAACGATTGTGAATGGCTGTAGTTCCTTCCTTTCATGTTCTTAATAAACTTGAGGACTTCTTACTTCTATTTATTTAATGGGTACACACGGAAACAAGAGTTGCCAAACGGGACCCAAAAGGCACAAGACCCAGATCAGTTGTCGTCAAATTTATTACCCCGAGAGTCAGAGACGAGTTTCTTGCGCACGTGATTAAATTCAACAAGGCAAACCCCAAGGAGAAACTGCACACAGGACACCTAGGCATATCTGGAGACAAGAAACCTGTTTACGTCACGGAGCACCTTTCACCAAAGAACAAAGCCATTCAAGCTGCAGCCAGGCAATTAAAAAAAAAGAAGGGTTACAAATTCCTGTGGACTCAACAAGGAAGGATATTTCTGCGAAAAACCGAGACATCCGAATTTATCCACATCAAAAGCCTCGATGACCTAAGGAGAATCAACTGAGACTGGTCTGTGACTTATATATAACTTGTATACCTTAAATTAAGTACCTTATTTATTTTTGTGTGTTTTAGTAGTTCTTTTCTTGTTTCATTTCTATATATGGTTGTAACTTGTTTTTATCAAAATGTTAGGGGTCTAAGATCAAGCGTTACTGAGGCACGGCAATGGGTTTTAAACAGTAATTACGACATCCTGATACTCACGGAAACATGGCTTAATGACAGTATTTTCGATTCTGAAATATTTGACAATCGTTACGTGGTGTATAGGCGCGACCGGGAAAGCTCTGCGACTGGAAAATGTAAGTCACTGGGAGGTGGGGTGTTAGTTGCTGTATCTAGTGATCTGGTCTCTAGAAGAGAACACGAATGGGAGAGCGACTGTGAGGATTTGTGGGTTACTGTGGAATTGAAACATAACAAAAAAGTCGAAACTCTTAAGTTGTGCGCAGTATACTTACCTCCTCCTGTTACAAAAGGGTGCTTCGACATATTTTTGAATAATGCAAATAAAGCCCTAGAAACAATAAGCAATTATACCTTAATCGTCGGCGATTTCAATATGAGTGGTATCGACTGGAGCCCCACCGATGATGGTGGCTACTACCTCCCATCAAATTACGGTAACTGTGGCTTAAAAAGTAAACTTATAGATTTCATTTCGTCAAGTAATTTGAATCAGTACAATGGCATTACTAACTCAAGGGATAAAATCCTCGATCTAATTCTCTGTGACTCTGAGATTGTCGAGGTCACCGAAAGTAGTAATCCAGTCAAAGCTATAGACATTTATCATCCCCCGTTAGACTTTTCTGTAAACTTGTCTCTCAATGAAAACCTAAAGCCCAAACCTGGGTTGAAGCGTAACTTTTTCAAAGCAGATTACGAAACAATCATAAATGCCCTGGATAGCGTACCATGGGATACCGAACTGAGTCCATGTCGTAACGCTGATGAGGCAGTTGAAAAGTTTTACAGGATTCTAGAACCTTTAATTCATGAGAATGTTCCTCAAACAAAGTGTTATCGCAACTCTTATCCGGTCTGGTATTCTGCAAACCTTAAATATATGTTAAAACGTAAATACAAATACCACGTGAAATACAAGAAATATAAAAACCCATTAGATAAAATAGAATTTGAACACTTGCGAAGTACCTGCGATAAATTAATGAATGAATGTTATATTAGATATATTGGCGAGATAGAGAAGAAAATTAGTGTAAACCCTAAAATGTTTTGGACCTACGTTAACAACCTACGCAGGAATAGCTCCTCGTACCCGCCCACTATGATGTTAAATGACATCAAAGCAAATAACACCCGGGATATTTGTAACTTATTCGCTAGGCATTTCTCATCAGTATATGAAAGGGACGAAAACAACACTACCAACACCTTAGTAAATACTAGCATAGAAATGGCAGACATAACACTCTCGCTACTAGAAGTCGAGAATCGCTTAAAAAAACTTGATGTTGCTAAAGGCACTGGTCCCGATAACATACCACCTATATTTCTCAAGAACTGCTCGAAATCCCTTTCTGTTCCCCTAACGATCTTGTACAACTGGTCCTTAAGAACAGGTATATTCCCACAAAAATGGAAGGAAGCCAGAATTGTCCCAGTGTACAAGAATGGCAAACGTAATTCATTATCGACCCATTTCTATTTTATGCACAATTGCGAAAGTCTTCGAACAGTTAGTATACCCATATATTTTCCACAACGTTAAAATGTACATATCCCCATTGCAACATGGATTTATGCCCAAAAGGTCAACCAGCACAAACTTGTGCAGCTTTGTTGAGGACCTTACTCAGGCAGTTGACAAGGGTTTCCAGGTCGACGCTATATATACTGATTTTTCGAAGGCATTCGATAAGGTTAACCATCGTATCCTTCTTAAAAAATTACATAGTTTCGGCATATGCAACTCCCTCTATGATTGGTGTAAGTCCTACCTGAAAGATAGATCTTTGGTCGTAGTTATGGAGGGCGTGCATTCGTGTAACTTCATAGCGTATTCAGGAGTGCCACAGGGTTCCAACCTGGGACCACTGTTCTTTAACATTTTCATAAACGACGTGACAACCCTGTTTAAACATTCGAATGCATACCTGTTTGCGGACGACTTAAAACTCACACGCATTATCAAGGACTCTACTGATGCCTTAAAATTGCAAGAAGATGTAACTTCTTTGGTAGACTGGTGTACAAACAACAAAATGTGTCTGAATCCAGCAAAATGCAATCACATAAAATTCCACAGAAAACGTAATGAGCTTCGAACCAGGTACGAAATCATGGATCAACCATTAAAGGAGTTGGACGCGATAAAAGATCTTGGTGTTACTCTGGATACCAAATTACGGTTCAGTAAACACATAGACGGCGTGATAGATGCGGCATTTAGAGCACTGGGATTCGTACTTAGATGTGGAAAAGCGTTCAAAAAACATTCAACACTTACAAATCTCTTCAACTGCTTCGTTCGAAGTAAGCTCGAATATGGTAGTGTGGTATGGACACCATCGTACAAAATCCATATCGATAGGATTGAACGCGTACAGAAGCGTCTAACCAAACACCTGGCATACCGTTGCAGAATATCCAATAGAGTCAGGTCGTATGAAGACAGGCTTAAATACTTCCGTATGATGTCTCTTAAAAACAGGAGAGATATGTTGGATATGGCGTTTCTGTATAAAACACTGAATAACAGGATAGACTGCCCGAGTCTACTCAGAATGTTTGCGCTCAAAGTACCCAACCGCGTTCCACGTTATCCCTGTCCCTTATTTAGCATACGATTCAGCCGTACCAAACTAGGTTCTCACTCGCCGGTGCCCCGTCTGTCGCGCCTATACAATCAATTGAGCAACAATGCAGACCAGCAGCTTGATATAAACCATGACAGCCTACGTCGATTCAGGACCAAATTGCTGTCGATTATTAATTGAATTGCCTCTGTAACCACAGTCACTCATTTTGGATTTTGGACCCTCTTATTTTTTAGTTTAGGTTTAAGCATATTACTATTCACAATATTTTATGTCTTCTCATTGTAATTTGTTTTTAAAGTCGATGCTTTCTATAATTATATTGCATGCTGTGTTCACCTGTAATTGGTGGCGCAATTAAATTTAAACCATATGTTATTTTGTTCCAATGTTAATGATTGTTGTTGCCACTGTTGGTGATCCTAGATATAAATAAATAAATAAATGAAATAGACGGAGAGTCTATCTCGAGCGCTGTCTTGTGCTAGCCGTACTGGACTTTCTTAAATGAGGAACTCTAGAATGAGCTAGACCGTCTTCTTAATAACTGCATTCATGTTCTGCCTCCGAAATATGATCATTTCTCCTCCTGCCCAGCAGTGGTATGTATAGGCAAATGAAAATTTAACTTAGATAAGTTGTTAAATGTATATAGTAAATATAAGTTCTTAATCTTTTCGTCCAATATTCCGCAGTGTCTCAAGACGAAAGTCTTTGACCAGTGTGTGTTGCCAGTGATGACATATGGTACTGAAACGTGGTCGCTTACTATGGGCCTCATAAGAAGGCTCAAAGTCACCCAAAGAGCAATGGAGAGAGCTATGTTAGGAGTTTCTCTGCGTGATCGCATCAGGAATGAGGCCATCCGCAGCAGAACCAAAGTGACCGATATAGCCCTCCGAATTGCTAAACTTAAGTGGCAGTGGGCGGGGCACATAGCACGTAGAACCGATGGCCGTTGGGGCGGAAAGGTTCTCGAGTGGCGACCACGTACCGGAAGGCGTAGCGTGGGCAGGCCCCCCACACGGTGGACCGATGACCTGGTGAAGGTCGCGGGTGTCCGCTGGATGCGGGTGGCGCAGGACCGGTCATTGTGGAAGTCTTTGGGGGAGGCCTATGTCCAGCAGTGGACGTCTTTCAGCTGACATGATGATGAATATAAGTTTGTCAATTTTTGAGTCCGCATTAGGTAATACCCATTAATACACCCATGCACAACTACAGAACCCTACACTGCATATGGCCCGACACGCACTTCGCCGGTTTTCTATTTTCCAGGCCTCTCAATCTACGGAATATGTCATAAGTTTCTTTCTGTACCACTGTGTAAATTGTCTCCGTGAGTTTCGCTCTTCAGGAAACCTTTCCTTTTTTTGCTATCGCTGTTCACCGAACTGGTTTCATATCCCTTTCGTTTACTATTCATGTTGCTCGCCACTGGTCTAGCCGTTATTTTAAAATCAGACAATCTCCGAGGAGAGAGATAATTATATACAAAGCTAGCGTTTGCCCGCGGCTTCGCCCGCGTACAAAGCGTAATTTTTAATCGTCTAAAAAAAGAGGTTGCAGATTCCTATTCAAAGCTCTTCTCTTATTTATTTATTATTTAAGGCAGAGTGGGTGGTCTGACCGCCATAATAAAGTGTTGCGAAACGCTTATAGGATCACGTGTGGCTGTCTGTCAGTTCGTCTGTTACTGGATCAATGAACTGCAATTTGGCACAAACTATCAAAAAATTTCATGCCCACATTATTAAATTTAAAATATTAAACCCAAAAAACCATAAAACCGACACCCATATTGATATTTACACATTTCAACCCCTTCGCATCCTAATAGGGGAGATAGTATTTCACGTTCTCCCCGTTGGATATAAAAACCATTGTTGTTTTCGTAATCAGCGACCCGTTAAACCATAGAAACAATACCCATGTCGATTTTCAGAATTTGTCACCACATTTCCCCCCTTTTATACTTGTTTACTCATTTATTGTTAGAAATACTCCTGTGAAGTTTCGAATAAAATAGTCTAACTAATCTTGTTTCTCCGTACAAAATTCGAACCTAGGGGTTGAATTTTGAAAAATCCTTTCCTAATGCATCTCTAGACCTTATATGGAACCTACATGCCAAATTTGGAATCTCTAGAACCACCAGTATGTAAATGTATGTAAAATTCTTTATTGTACATGAGTAAAACATAACAATAAAACAGTAATTACAAGAACAGTTGACATATGTACAAAGGCGAGCTTATCCCTATAAGGGATTTCTTCCAGCTAACCTTTGAGCAATTGAGTGGAGATAGGATTTATAGGCAAACCGAGAATTAAACATGTACAACACGGATATAATTTTATCTTAATAACATCATAATATTATACAGATAAGTGACACAAAATTGTATGAATAAAAACCAAAATATAAATATATTTACAATAAAAACAAAAAAAAATAAAAATACGTAATACAAATAGATATATATACATATAAATATATAATAAATAAATACCGAAATAAAATATCCAGTCAAGTAGTACTCGACAACCACAATTTCCTCAACTTCCCCTTCAGCGAGGCCACGGACTGACACTGCCTGAGTGGCGGGGGTAACGAATTCCATAATTTGACAGAGTGTACCGTAAAGGATTTATCATAGGAACGGGATTTATGAGGTGGTATGGCTAAGGTAAGATTAGCACTAGAGCGCAGCCGATGATTGCTACCATCCGCCATAAATTTGAACCTCTCTGAAAGGTAGGGCGGGGAAGAAGCAGTAAACAAAACATTGAAGAGGAGCGACAGTGTATGCAAATCCCGGCGACGGCGGATTGGCAACCACCTGAGCTGAGTGCGGAAAGATGACACGTGGTCAAATTTACGCAAACCGAAAATATACCTAATGCAGACGTTCTGCAAGCGCTCAAGCTTGTCAAGCAATTCCTCCGTGAGATCCAAGAATGCATTGTCCCCGTAGTCTAGAAGCGGGAGTAAAAGAGAACGGACAAGGATAACCTTAGTTTGAAAAGGGAGGAAATTTTGTAAGCGCTTAAGGGAGTGCAAAGAGGCAAAAAGTCTCCTACTGACCTCTGTAACATGCGCTGACCATGAAAGTGTTTGGTCCATGATGATACCTAAGTTCCTGACGTTGGAAGAGAGAGGAATATGGTTTCCATCAAGAAAGATGTCAGGTACCACCCGGTCAGACAGCTTAGCGATAAAGTGAGGGCCGCCAATAATAATCGCCTGCGACTTTTTAGCATTCACCTTTAAACCAAAGGACGCCGCCCAATTGTGAATTGAAGCTAAGTCAAGATTGATTTGGTTTATGAGAGAGTCAATATTTTTCAATTTTTTCTGCCGCGTAAATCTGCAGATCATCTGCATAGAGATGATAGGACGAGAGCAAATTTTCAGTAATTCCGTTAATAAAGATTGAAAAGAGAAGAGGCGAAAGAACCCCTCCCTGAGGAACACCAGCAGATATTTCAGTCCAATTTGAGACACTGTCATCAACCTTAACCCGCTGGCGTCTCCCAAAGAGGTAGTTACGGAACCACGAAAGAGCTGTAGAAGAAAAGTTAAGGTTATTCAGAAGTGCAAGAAGTATGTCGAAGTCTACGGTGTCAAAGGCACTACTAAAATCTAGCAGTACTAAAACTGTCAATTTTCGGTTTTCTATATTGACACGAATGTCATCAGTGACTTTAACCAGAGCAGACACAGTACTATGCCCGGGGCGGAAACCGGACTGGAAGGGATTAAATAGGCAATGCTTATTGAGATGAGACGAAAGACGTTGATTCACAAAGTGCTCTATGATTTTGGAAAGGATTGGGAGGATTGATATAGGACGATATTGTGAAAACGAAGGTGGATTAGGTACTTTAGGGAGAGGGATTATATGGGCGTCCTTCCAAGCGGAAGGAAATGTGCCAGAAGAAAAGGAGAAATTAATAATTTCTGCTAGGATGGGAGCAATGTATTCCGCCACGAGCATAATCATATCCAAGCTAAGGCCATCTTCACCGACAGCCTTCGTGCCAATAGTTTTGAGAATGGCAAGGATATCTTGCGATGAAATTTTTTCAAGTTCAAACGTTGATGAATCAGGGTGTGTTGTGCTGGCAAGAAAAGACAAAGTCCGTTGCTTAACTACAGAGTCAAGGATAACGGGCGAAGCGCTGAAATGAAGGTTAATGGCGTCAAGGTCAAGGACACCTGAAGGATTGTGTTGAGCTTTGCCCACCCCAAGTGATTTTAAAAACTTCCATAATTTCGCAGGAGGACAGCCCTCTATGGACCGGTAAATATACTGACGCCTTGCACTTCTGCACACCTTATTACAATGGTTACGCAAAGATATGTAAACTTCATGGTTGACATCAGAAGGATCATGTCGAAATTTGATTCGGGCTCGGTTCCTTTTCGCCATGAGTGCTTTAATGTCAGACGTCAACCATGGTGCAGGAACATGCTTAACGCGAGTTGGCTTCAAAGGTGCGTGTCGATCAAAAGCCGCAAGCAGTGAGTCATTGAACGCCCTCACCTTCGCGTCAATGTCCGTGAGACCATCGAAAGCTGCCCAATTCACGCCACGCAAATCATCATGAAGCGCCTTCAAGTCAATATCGCGTAAATTGCGACGCATGACTATTTTATGCCGCCTCTTAGGCGGTCTAATTTTATAGGACGCGTAAATCAAGTCGTGGTTAGAAAAAGCAGCAGCATTAAACTGACCGTGACGAGAAACGAAATCGGGAGAGGATGTTAAGATTATATCTAAGAGAGAGGGAGGGCCATTGTGAGGGAAATGAGTCGGACTGAGAGGCAGAACATGGAGATTCAAAGAAGAAGCCAGTGAGTAGAGCTTTCGCGAACGGTGGTCATTTTTAATAAGGCAGGTATTAAAGTCACCCATTATAATGGTATGGTCAAACTGCGGTGAAAAATCTATTAAAATATTTTCGAGAGTATCGAAGTAGTTGATATTAGAAGAAGGACTGTAAAATACTCCAAGAAGAACCTTACTATGATGTAGAGTGACATTGAGAAAGAGATATTCGGGAGAATTATAGACTACGGGAGACTGCGCCACTACTTGACAAGCAATGTCGCTCTTTAAATATATGGCAACCCCACCTCCGCGAATTATGTTACTTCCGCCTTCCCTAGTGCTGGATCTGTCATGACGAATTAGTCGGTAACCAGGTAGAGGATAGAGGGTAGATGCAAGTGACGGCTTGAGCCACGTTTCGGAGATGAGAATCGCGTGGATATTTTGGTTGTCGAAAGATGCAAGTAAGTCCGAAAAAACGTTTGGGCTGTGCGTAAATATGTCACTCACTCAGTCAGTCAGTTTCTTCTTGCCAAATTGTCACAAACTTTCAAAAGTTTTCATGTCCGCAATATTAAATTTCAAAATCGATGCCATTTTCGTAATTAACATCACAAAAAAGCATAATAACGACACCCATATTAATATTTAGACATTTCAACCCACTCGCATCCCAACAGGGGGATGGAATTTCACGTCCTCCACGTGAGATTTTAAAATCATTGTTGTTTTCGCAATCAGCGACCCGATAAACCAGAGACAAAAACCCCATGTCGATTTTCAGAATTTGTCACCACATTTCCCCCTTTTAGGGGTTGATTTCTCAAAAAACTTGAAATACGTGTTTACTTATTTATCGTTAGAAATACTCTTGTGAAGTTTTGAATAAAATAGTCCAACTAATCTTGTTTCCCCATACAAACTTTGGACCCCCATTACACCCCCTCAGGGGTCGAACTTTGAAAAATCCTTTCTTAGTTCATCCCTTGACCTTATAAGACTCCTATGTGCCAAGTTTGGAATCTCTAGGAGCAGCGGTTTGGGCTGTGCGTTGATATGTCAGTCAGTCAGTCAGTCAGTTTCTTCTTTTATATATTTAGAAGATTTAAGCCAGTGGATGGTAGATCTAAATGTCATATTCCATACTTAAATAAGTTTATGTTAAAAAATCATTATGGCACATACTTTTATTGCTGACTGTACCTTTTTTCTCACCTTTCCTTCATTACTCGTTGAAAGGGATCCAATGTGCCCGTTCATGACGGGTTTATCTTGTTTAGTTTAGTAGTTGCTACAGTCACCTTTCGTCTGCATCATCAGATCAGCTCGGTGGTACCATAATATTGCATTGTCACTGAACTTACATAAGTATGCCAAATTTCGGCTCAATCGTATACCAGCAAGTGGTTGAAAAAAGACTAGCTAATTTTGATGAGTTGATGACACATACATGCTTACTTACATAATATTTACATATGAACAGTGTAAGTTAAATAATACATACATACATACATATAATTACGCCTGTTACCCAGAGGGGTAGGCAGAGATCACGGATTTCCACTTGCTACGATCCTGACATACAACTTTCGCTTCATGAACTTTCATAACATTCTTCATGCAAGCGCGCCGATTTCTGACCTGGCCTTTCTGCAGAATGTCTCCGATTTGGTCGGAGTACGTTCGCCGAGGTCTTTCCCTTCCAACTTTTCCATCCACTCTTCTTTCATACACTCGTTTTGGTTATTTTCTTTCATCCATCCTCTCTACATGTCCAAACCATCTTAGCATACCTTTCTCAATTTTCGTCACTATATCTTCATTCACTCCACACCTCCGTCTTATAACGGTGTTTCTCACTCTATCTCTCAAAGTAACGTCACACATACTTCTCAGCGCTCTCATTTCCACTGCATTCACTAAACTCTGATGTTTCTTCTGCCACACCCAACTTTCGCTACCATACATTAGTGTCGGCACCAACACTCGTCTATGCACAGCCAGCCGCGCCTTTTCTGTTTCCTTTCCTTTTCAAGTTAAATTAAAGATTGTAAAAATAGAAATATGTAGCAACATTTTGTACGCTAAGTTCTACTTATGATCGAAAAATTGAGGATTTGCCATCCAATTTACACAAGTTTCCAAGTGCCAATTTTATCGTCACAATTCATTACAATGCTGTGAGTTACACCACCACCCGTATAAAATATTTTTAGGTACCAGACATTTAATAATAATAATAAATATTCTTTATTGCACCTCTTAGTGATAAGTTGTACAGTAGCTGACTTACTAAAAAATGGTAACAACAGGCGGTCTTATCGCTTTTAGCGATCTCTACCAGACAACCTTTGGGTAGCGGGAAAACAATTAACTAAACTGGGAAACAGGTAGTGCAGAATGAATGAATGAATGAATGAATGAATGAATGAATGAATGAATGAATGAATGAATGAATGAATGAATGAATGAATGAATGATTTATTTGCTTAAACATGGTAGCTTTGAAGGTGACATAGGTATTATTAAGTTTCACATGTTTAGCCAACAGCAGGCATGCAAATATTGTGCTTAAAATAAACAATAGTAGTTATTCAGGTATAAACATTATATACATTGACACTAAACTTTTTTTTTTACCGATACATTAGATTTCCATTATCAATAGAAAGAAAAATTACATTACAAATTATTTTACATTTTTTTTTCCAAATTAAATGATACAGTTATAATATGATACATTTTATCCGTTCAAAAATTCTCTAAGTGTATAAAAACATTTATTTGTCAGCCATTTTCTTAATTTTATTACAAATAATCTGTCTTGTTGCTTACGCAGCTCTTCTGGTATCTTATTATATACGGTTATACTCATGCCATAACAATTATTTTTAAATAAAGCGGTTGAGCATGGGGGCATTAGTAATTTACTCTCGTCTCTTTGCCTAAGTCGTTGGTTGAACTTTGGTGTGTTGTACGATGAGAGCTCTTTTCGTACATAACACGCCAACTCGAGAATGTATAAGCCAGTCAGTGTAAGCAGACCCAGCCTTTGGAACAAAGGTTTACAGGAATCCCTAGGTCTATTCCCACAAACCGCTCTTATACATTTTTTTTGAATAACAAAGGCTTTGGTAGCATCTGTTGAATTGCCCCATATTAGGATGCCATATTTTAAGACTGAGGTTACGTAGCCATGATAGGCGAGCAATGCGGTCCTTTCTCCTGCAACTAATCTCAATTGTTTTAGAGCGTATACGAATTTTTCAAGTTTATTGCATATTACTTTTATGTGGGCTTTCCAAGAACAGTGTTGGTCTAATGTAATACCTAGAAATTTCGTTTCATTTACGCGGTGTATGTCTTGGCCTTTACATAGTATCTTAAGGTCTACCTTACGCGCTTTGTAGTTAAGAAATTGAACATAACAGGTCTTTAAAATGTTGGTCTTTAAATTATTTCTGAAGAACTGCAAGAAGATTTAAAATAACACATACGCATACATCAGAATAAACGAAAAACACAATCTTCATAATTATTCTTAAGCCAAATTGCTACCGTAACAATATTGGCAACGCCAAAAAAGTACCTTGCATACCACATGCATGGACCATGTATCAATATAAACCTGCCTCGTATTTGTAGCTCGAATGCTGGTGCGCCGTTGAACTTGTGGCATCCACTTCATTCGTCACTAGCCTCCTTTCCAGATGCATTATGAGTGAATGTGAGTGTTTGATATTTTATCCACAGCAATAACGGAAGCCGTGTTCACTTACAGGCTGCATGCTGCGGTACACAACGCACGGCTAGTCAGGTCAATTTGACGTTTTGGGCCACCGCCACCACGGGCCATAGCCACCTGACAGGTCACGCGTCGTATACCGCAGCATGTTGCCTGTGCCTACAGATACCGCACTCACTAATCTGCTTAGACTAAAACTATTTTGTCCTTTGATCTCAATCATGTTGGTTCGTATTTCAATTATTAACATGATATTCGATTGAACGACATATCGAACAAGTTCGTATTTAACATGATATTCGATCCCTACTGACTCTCCCAGCTTAAAAATATAGTTATGACCTTTTTTTTAACCTTCTTAACCTTAAAAATATAGTTATGACCTTTTTAACCTTTTAAGTTAACCTTCAATTTAGGCATATTATATGCACCTATAAATGTCAATAAACTACCACCGGTCCGGAGCAATAAACCTTTTCCACAAGAAGAACCGGCGTAAGAAACTCCGCCTTTTGTTACATGTTTAGTCGCAAAGGTACGCAAACATATATGTAATTGACAAAATTAAGTTCACCATTGAAAATTGGACGAAAAAAAACAGAAAGCGTATATAGTAAGGGACATTCATTCATTATTTTTCATCCCGACAGCCCTAGCGCGCTCAAATACGTCACCCACTTCTGGCAAATACATCTATTGAATTGATTATACTCTTTTACAAAACCAAAACAGCCATTCACACACATCGCCTCAATGCTAGTCCCTGAGAATGACTACGGGAAACGAAACGTGATTTCAATTTTCCCTACATTTATCATAAGAAAGAGGGAAGGGAAAGTGAGGGGAGAAGGGGGCAATTTAAGCCACTTGACGCGGATTTGACGCGAAGTGCTTTCACATTGGCGGCTAAACTGGTGGCTTACTGAATCACTCATCATTTGCCTTTGATGAGGCAAATATTCGCGATTGCTGATATTTACAGTACAAGTAGCTACATGATTCGCAATCCTGGGGCTACAGTCAAAATATGTTTGTTTTACTGAAATTAATTGTATTATGATAAGCATGATAAATAATAATAATTATTATGTGGCATTTTAAATAATAAGTAAGACGCATACAATATTGTTTCTTTTAGTTAGCGGAAGAGGCAATAAATGCCGGCGCGGATATGTATGTTGAAATGTAATTGTAAGTGCGTATTTGTTTGTTTTCTCGTTTGATTTTTAATCTCTGATAATTAGGTATTATACCTGTATCTGAGGCGGTTTGAAGTAGTGAACTTTCCTATTGCCGTAAAATTATAAAAAATATCCTAGTCTAACAAATTTCGTGGCAGCAATTATTAAAGGTAAGTTTACTCAGGCACTGTCCTTCTTTCTTTGTGTTTTTGCTATTGTACATTGCTATTTTGTATAATCCAATAATATATGCACACAAAAAAGCATACTAAGGCTGTTCCCTTAGCCAGTATCTTTGCTTAATTCCATATGTTACAGTGGAAGTCCGGAAGTATAAGTATACAAACCCGTTCGCAGAAGTCATTATAGTATGAATATCGGCACAAATATAGCCGGTGTTAAAATCAAGTTTTATTATGAAAGTTACGCGAGAGCCATAACGAAACAATGTTCAACTTGCCCAACCGTTCGAGAACGGAACGAGAACGCTCAACTAACACCATATTGATAAATACCCCGCCAATATTTTATACACTCTATATGGAAAACTTTGCGTGGGCATGAACTGAAAAACTAGTGCATACCTACATTTTAGCGTGCTAGCGTGTCGGGTTTTGAAAGAGAAATATTAATAACTAGAATGTGGCAACGTAACACACAGCCAACGTAAGTTATACCTAACAGGGATCTTTCGAGATGTGTATAGGTCAAAAACTTAAGAAAAGGGCCTGTTGTTTGCAGTTGTGATGTATTCGAATAGACATTACATTACATATTTAAAATGTGTTACACAAACAAAACAAATGTCTATTCGAACACGACACAACTACATATAACAGGTCATTTCCTTAGGTTTTCTACCTATAACGCAGTTTGTATGGATACATTGCAACAGATTAAAATACAACCTAAAATATTTACATATTTCTGGCTAAGCACGATTTGTAAACCAACACATCGAATAGAGCCAAACTTTATATGAATCTCAAACAATATCCTCCCTCCACTGGCACTCCGTCTGCAATCAAATGGAATATTCACTGAAGTGGTGTTAAATAAATAAAAGATAGCCACTTAGAGAAAATGTACTGGGCATACGGCTGCAGTAATTTTTTAAGACATACACGTATGTATATAACGAGAAATACGCAGGTGTGGCCCATACCTTAATAGATTATATCCTCTCCCGCGCTGATCTTGGACAAGTGAACGGAGTTTTCCGCTCTTCCTCTCGAATCCCTTTGTATCGCGATTATTTTAATACAGCACCTTTATGAAATTCAAATGAGGCCTCGAGAGAATCGGAACCCTACGACCGCTCTTTTTATATTTATTTATTTATTTCTGAAGCAAGAATGGCAATGCTAAGTCACGTGATTTATAGCGGAGCGAGACGCGGGTTCGTTTGTATGGCAATATTGTCCACAAAGTTACACAGCGCGTACGCTCTTCCCTAGCCATGTATTTCGTTACTTTTACTGTCGACTATTGCCTGGCTTAGGTGACTCGTCGTGCCTGTGTTAATTACCGATTCGTCGCGTTCTTTTTTTCAAATCCATTTGGAAAATCCAATGAATCATACTAGTCTGACTCGTACATCGATTACGCCAGGAAATACGAACCATGCTGTACAGGGAATAAAGTGAAACTGGCACGTACATACATTTCGTATAGTTTACTTTAGTCTAATGCTTCCATAATTGCCAATCGGGGAATGTTTCGCACGGGATTTTTTTAAGGTCTTAGCTACATAGTTACCCATTTATTTTGCTCACGAGTTTCATATTGGTTGACTGCAAAATTAATTATCATCTTGTATGGCGACGGTTCACTAATCAAGGTAGATACGAGCATAGTATATATCTAAGGTAAATGTCCTATTTCTCGACATTGACCTCTAATACTTACACTTTTATTTTTATGTTACATATACTTTTATTAGTCGTGAACAAATGTGTCAACTATTTGGTACCTATTATTTTGTCAAATATAGAGAGGTTTACCATATGATATGTATTACGTAGAGGAACATATATATCGTGGAATGCTACATAAACGTTAGAGGCAAGGTCATAGCACCCACCGCGACGCGACGTTGCGGGCGGGGGAGCACCTTTACGAGTCTTGCACGTGCGCGAAACACTTATTTTAGATGAAATAGCATTACACTACTCAGAAATAAGATTGCGCCGTAAATTTTCTACCGTCCAATCTAATCAAAGCTAGAAAATGGTACACAAAAATCATCACAAAACTCCTTGACAAAATCTACTCGGTACCCAAATACCTTGCTAGAGTGAACTTTGTCCTTATCAAAGAATTTCGCATGTTAGGTGCTGTAACCTAATTGTTTAAATCAAATCGATGTTAAAGGGACAGACAGAAGCATTCCGTATTATTTTAGCATAATATTGCAGTTACACACAATTTGGTTTCACAGTCATTGCCATCCCTTGTCTAATAAAACGACACCCCACAAAACTGAGTTAGGTAAGTGTTTTTGAAACTCCACTCCGACTTGCTTTATCATAATATAAACAAACTTTCCTTCTTTGTCCTTTTCACGTATGCGGATCGAACCGTTTCGCGCCGGAGAGCGTAGGAGCCCACTCTAGGCGATCTCGGTCCCTTCGCAAATTGAAATCGCAAAGGGTTCACGACGGTGCCCGTCAATAAACATTGAGTAAAGCGAGACGTATCATTGTTCTCTGTATATTTTAATTATTAGACTTGCCTCAGGCCGACCCTTTGGTTGCGAAGGGCCTTTAATGGTGGAGATCTTCCGTTCGTTTAATTGAAGGAAATCGTCAGTTAGTTTTCTTTTACTTTGTTAAAGTACCTATTTATTTACGGCTTTCTTTTGGTCGTAGAATTTTGTTTTCAATGTACGTGAGCTACTGCTCTCTTACTAGACGTAAAGTTTATAAATGAAAAGTGAAATTCCTTAATGTTGAGAACTCTTAAGCGCTTAAGAACTCTTTAATGATGGTACAACTCTTGATCGGTATTACAGTTTTGTTATTATTTACATTATCTTCATATTAATTTATTCACTATATCAATAATATTATTTGTTAAAATTCACAATATCAATTCATTTTAAAGTAATATTTAGAAGTACATTCTAAAAGTTATGCAGTGTTAACTAGCTTAGTAATTCATTGTTTTTATAAGTAAGAATCGGATAATAACTGCAATTCCCTTAGTTATCCCAAGTTTATAATTATCTATCCAAGGAGTGAAAGCCAAGCATAACAAAAACAACCACTTTATCAAGTATTTATTGATAAACTCGCAAGTAGGGGTATATTCATCTAAACATGGCGAATGAAATCAAATGGTGGTAGTTTGGTTAGTCTAGGTGTGTATGGAAATAAGAATATTATTCTAATTTAATACTTCGAGTTAAACGAACCCCAACGTATTTGAATACAATGAAACAATGATACAACTTGGTTAATCACAACATTCACAACATGTCTAAGTAAACCGCTATTTAGTATAAAATAAAGATTTGTTACAATATTTTACTAACAATAAAAAGCTTAAAGGGCTCGGTAAACGACAGCCGGGGCGTGGGTTTAATCGTGATTAAAAGGATTAGCATTAGCGCCGCATCGGTAGGGGCAATTTGTAAGTGATTCGCTTAGTCGCGACACCTATTTACAAAACAGCGCAAAATATGATTAACTTGTCTACTACAATCATACTAATTTCCGTAGTTTGTCGCTTTATTTATTTGCTTCAGGCAACAACGGGCCCATATTAACATCTCATCATCACTTCATCTTTACTTGGTAGCGTTAAAAATCGTTTGAATTACCATGATGTTAATGAATGTGTTATATTATTTCTTTTTTTACCCGACTGCGTCAGAAGGAGGATTATGTTTTTCGAGAGTATGTCATCATCATTCTCTTGCCCTTTTCCTTTTTATTTGGGGTCGGCGCAGCATGTCTTTTTCATCCATATATCTCTGTCACGCGTCATCTCTTCATTCACATCTTTCCTATTCATATCATCTCTCACACGATCCATCCACCTTTTCTTTGGCCTACCTCGTTTCTTGCATCCATCCACATTCATATCCAATACTTTTCTGGTTAAATGGCTTTCATCCCTCCTCATTACATGCCCGTACCACGCTAGGCGATTGGCCTATTAGTTTTTCGCCAATGGGCGCTACTTTCAGGCTTCCCCTTATATACTCATTCCGAATCCGGTTCATTCTCGTCACACCACACATCCATCTCAGCATTCGCATCTCTGTAACATGCAGTCTCGTTTCATCCATCACCTTTGAGGTCCAACATTCTGATCGATACATGACGACAGGTCTTATTACGGTCTTATAGATTTTACCCTTCAATCGAAGAGGCATTCGGGCGTCACAAATTGTCCCCGAGACCTGTCGCCATTTCATCCATCCAGTGCTAATTCGGTTTTTCACGTCACGGTCAATATTGTCATCACACTGCACTAGTGAACCGAGGTACCTAAAGTCAGAGCAGACCGGCAGCGTAACGCCATCCAGCTGTATGGGCGTAAAACCGGAGAGACCGCCGAAATCGCAGAACATGTGCTCTGTCTTGGATCTGCTGATCTTCAGGCCAACATTTTCCAGTCTTTGTTGCCACTTCTCCAGTCTGCTCTGCACCTCGTAACCGTCTTCGCCGACAAGAACAATATCATCGGCGAACAGCATACACCAGGGTGCCTCCTCCTGTATTTCCGACGTCAGAGCGTCCATAATTAACAGGAAGAGGTAAGGACTTAGAGCCGATCCCTGGTGCAAGCCCACCGTGACGCTGAACCTGTCGGTTGTGCCAGCCGCCGATCGAACGCGAGTACAACATCTGTTATACATCGACCGAATTAGCTCCACATACTTCCCAGGCATATGTTTCCCTTTCAAGGCCCACCACAAAACCTCCCGAGGTACTCGGTCATACGCCTTTTCGAGGTCCACAAATACCATATGCAAGTTTTTCTGCGCATTTCTGTATTTTTCGCACATTTGGCGAAGGGCAAAAATGGCATCCGTGGTACCCCGACCAGGCATAAAACCGAATTGGTTTTGCGTTATAGCACTCTCTTCTCTCAGCCGTTTTTCAAAAGTATGTATGTATGTATAATTGTTTGGCACGCTCTGCGGCCTGAACGGCTCGATGGATTTGAGCTAGAGAGGTGTCGTTAGATTCACATTAATTGTGTGTGTGTGTAAATAATGGTAGTTTATTGGTACGGAACTCCAAAAGCAAGCAGTTTATTTTTATAATTATTTTAATTTCTCTTGTTAATAGTCTAAATGGGTTCCACTGCATGGCAAAGCTTTTACATCTTTTCCGCCACTCGTCTCGGTCCTGTGTTAGCTCCCGGCAATCCGTATAAAACGCATCAAAGTCGTTCTACCATCTACTTTTCGGTCTGCCTGTGCCTCGGTAGCCATCCTGTGGAATCCATTCGGTGGCTAATTTAGCTCATCGCTCGCTAGCAAGCATTCGGCAGGCTTCTCCAGCCAAGTACCACTTCAGATTTGCGGTTTTACTTATTCTGTGGCTTTAGCGCCCACATCTTCATTACCAATTTTGGAACTTAGCTCGGTTATCCTCATCCGATAGATTCTACGGACTCCAAAGTATTATGCAGTGTTATTTAATGAAATTGTGATGTGAATTGGGATTTAAATAAAATTATTAACACATAATAAATGAACCTATAAAAAAGTATTCATAAAATTAAATCAATTTATTTAAAAAGGTAGTCAAGAACGAAATGTATTACGATAAATTATGCAGAACACATTGTTACAATAGGATGTAGGTATGTAGTCGATATGGACTATCAGCATCACATTTAACTAAGTATTCGTGAACATTATTGCCACGAAATTAGGTATATCATTACCGTGCAACAAAAATTGGCAACCGTACTGGTCTTCTCAAAGACCTCACGGTTCGAAAATACATGCCATTCGATTATTATTAATAGGTCTACCAACAGGTCAGTTCAGCTAACTGTGATTCTGATAGTACCTACATTGAACAGTGTGATTCTATTCTTTGAGTGATATTGCAGTGTCAAACGAACGATGCACTGAGCGGTTAACCTAGTCGGCGTATCGTGTGCTATGATAGAATTAGCATAATCTATAACATATCATCTCGAAACTATGCCTCAAGCTCAGATGCTCGATTCCAGATAGACTATATTTATATGAATACTAAGTAGATTGCTATTGATTTTCGCTCGTACGAGTACAAAAACGGTCATTAAGACAAACATTGTAAAGTATCCATTCGTTCACCTAATTACACGACAATATACATAAATACAATGAAACATTTTATTGTAATTTACGAAACTAATTTATTCATGGCTAACGGGAAAGAGCTTTGTGTAAACAAACACTTTGTCAGCCTGTTTAGCCTAGTTGGTAGTGTCACTGCCTCCGAAGCTAGAGGTCCCGGGTTCGATTCCCGGTAAGGGCATTTGTTTCTGTGGTGAGCAGAGACATTTGTTCCTGAGACTTGGATGTTTTCTATGTATTTATGTATATATCTATTAAAAATATATCGTCGTCTGGTACCCATAACACAAGCCTTATTGAGCTTACTGTGGGACTAGTTCGATTTGTGTTAAAAATGTCCCCTAATATTTATTTATTTATTATTTATTTATAAACATTTTGGGGCAAAACCTGAACTGAAAAAGGTTTAAATAAATAAGGAAAGATTATTACAAAACTAATTTAAATGGAGTTAAGTAGATACCTACATAATTTTTAAGAAAAAAAAAACCGACTTTAATGGGGGAGGCCGGTAAAAGATTATTATACTTAGATGGTGCACTCTTAAATAGATAAAAAATAAAATAAAAATGGCTATAATATATGTTTTTTTTTTTATTTATATATTTATTATTATAAAAAGATACAATTTTACAATTGGTGTATGTCCCACAAAACGGTTTACACAGTTTGACTGTGGGATCTGAGTCTCTTCGCTGACTACTATTACTACACATATATAATTAATATAATATAACATCTATTACAACTTATTACTATTTGCATATAGTTTAGACTCTATTCTCTACTATGCTATTTAAAAAATAACTAAATAATTTTCTTTTAAATGTTGCTCTATTGGTGTCCAGTCTGATATCTGCCGGCACGCAGTTTTTATAATGGTAGAAGACTAAGTACCCTCAATTCCTCATGGAATCATGAAAAAACCTTGCTTGTTTGACAAACAAAACGAAGAGAACAAATCGCCAATCGTGAACTACGCGTCGTTGAAGAGTTCCGTTCTGATCATCATCAGCAGTTCCACTTCATCAAATGTCACATTTTTGTATGATAATGCTCGATAAAAACACAAAAATCACTATATGTTTGCCTTTAAGATTTGAGGAGTTCCCTCAATTCCTCATGGATCCCATCAACAGAAATAAAGCATGACAAAAATTAATCGTGAAAATAGAAATTGCTTAACAAACACAGCTAGGAGGACAATTCGCCAAACGTGAACTTTTCGTCGTTGAAGAGTTCTGTTCTGATCATCATGAGCAGTTCCACTTCATATAATGTCACATTTTTGTATGATATTGCTCGATTTGTTGATAAAAACACAAAAATCACTATATGTTTGCCTTGAAGATTTGAGGAGTTCTCTCAATTTCTCATGGATCCCATCATCAGAACTGCGTTTTGACAAAAACGGGACCAACTTGGATATATATACTTACAATCAAAAAAAGAATTTTCCAAATCGGTTAAGAAATGACGGAGTTATGGACTAACAAACATAAAAAAAAAACATACAACCGAATTGATAACCTCCTCTTTTGAAATTTTGAAGTCGGTTAAAAATAATAGGAACCTATGCCATAATGTTCTGTTATGTTATGAGGTATGAAAAGTACAAATATCGTATAAACCAACTACAATTAATTAGTATTGCCGTTATAAACGGGGTATTTACCACGTATATTACTTTTTGTGGGTACAGTCCTTGAAAATGGTGCTTGCAGCAGTGCCGAAATATCGGAAACTGACAAAACCGGGTATATACAAACATGGTAAATACCCCGTTGTTAACAGTAATTCTAATGTTAATGACCATGTTAGCTTGAAATCTTAAAATGAATTATCTTTAGGAAGTGAGAATTCATAAATTAAAGACTACGTCGAAGACATGAACAGTCTTTTTCACCCTCTTTCGTGTTCGTCTCGTCATAGTCCCCAAGTTTCACACTCAGTCTGATTTTTTTTCGTTTATTGCGGATACTGATATAGATACATATGTACCTATAACTTTTGTATTATTTTGGCAATAATAGGAGAAGATTTGGATTTTTTTCATTTTAGGTGTCAAACGAACGGATTGGGATCGAAACACTACACTGCGCTCCAAAACACGAATAGCTGACGTGGCCACAAAAACTGCCAGACTCAAGTGGGATTGGGCAGGCCACGTCTGTCGCGTGCATCCGTATAGGTGGGTGGGTGCCACATGACGGGCGACACAGACGGGGATGGCGGGATAAGCTTGATGCATTTCTCAGCGGCTGGAAGGAAGAAACACCCAGTAAGGACTCATGAAGATCACGGGGAGAGGTCTTTATCCAGCAGTGGGACACTGAATAGGCTAACTATAATAATAATAAAAAAGGAGAAATTTACATTTATATACATCCGTGACTGATGAGTGATGGACCACCACGCGCAAGCATATTAAATAGAAATGCGAAAGTCAGAGAGAAATGAAGGAATGTAGTAAAGCTTTCTATCAAGACCTGATGCGGTGACCACTCTGTCAAGAGTGAAATGACGAAAAAGATCTGTGACTGCAGCAAAACATAAGCTTATTCAGTATCAGTAATTGATAACAAAAGTTAAGCTAAACAAAGGGCATTTGAAAGCATTCCTCTTAATTCCTCGTAACAATTTGTGATGGTATAGGTATTATAGTTTCCAGAGGTACTCCCGACAATGATCTGTACCCCGCTAAACACACAATAAGTGTCAACACGCTGATTAGTAGCTCACTATGCTTCTCACGTTACTCCCCTATGTGTATCTCCTGATATGCTTTGTTAATCTACTCACCATATATATGTATATAGTGTCAAGGTAAGTAACTAAATGCCATGGGGTTAACATTAACAAGCAGAAGCTAATCAAACGTAAACCTGATCCGTATGCACTATTAGCAGTCTGCCGAGCAAAGACGGGCAACATAACTCCGAAAAGATAGAGAAGCGCCAACTGGAGAAAACCTTCATAAATTTCAAATTAAAGGAAAAAATTGAAACATTTAATGCTCCGAGCAGGATTTGAACCTGCGGCATCTGTAAGAGGGAACTAGTGAAGAATTTCGTGCACGCACTTGGTTGTTCCGATAGCTTAGAGGCTAGAGCGATTGGCCGCGTATGCCCGATGTTGCAGATTCGAATCCTGCTCGAAGCATTCAATTTGTCCCTTTATTTTGAAATTTGGAATTTTCGTTAGCAGCGTTACTGCTTAATACAAAATTAATATACTTACCTTTATAAATTGTAAAAATAAATATTTTGTCTAAAAAATACTATTTTAAACACATTTATGCTGTAAGTAAAGTCGTTACGAAAACTTATACCCTGCAGGGTAATCACGCAACTGTTCGAACGTATGATAAAGAAATCGAACTCTCATTAATACCATGGAAAATTACATTTAAATCTACCTTACGCAAGCTTGAAAACGTTGCGTAATTAGGTATCCCGCTGGTTAAAATTATTATCATGAATTGAAATGAATAGTGTTTATCGGCCTGTTTAGCCTAGTTGGTAGTGTCACTGCCTCTGAAGCTAGAGGTCCCGGGTTCGAATCCCCGAATTGAGTTTCCGAAATAAGGGCATTTGTTTCTGTGGTGAGCAGAGACATTTGTTCCCGAGACTTGGATGTTTTCTATGTGTTTAAGAAAATATTTATTTAATATATCGTCGTCTAGTACCCATAACACAAGCCTTATTGAGACTAGTGATATGGGACTAGTTAGATTTGAGTAAAAAATTATCCCCTATAATAATTAATTCTAATTAATTACAATAGTATATTTTTTAAACCCTAGAAAAGCTTCGCAGTTCACAACGTTACATTGTTACTTTCAACAAACAAGGACGCTTTTTTGTATTCTTCGAGAAGTTTTTTAATGTTTTTCGTTTAAGGACAATGGTAACCGGAATATATAATACTGTGTACATAGAACAAATATTATTTTAAGCTCGTCAATAACGTCACGGAATCGCGTCCAGGCTGAGTTTGCTTGGTACTTATATAACACAATTTACGGAGCACGATAAAATTGTTACTGGCAACTGAACAAATTCGATCAATGTTTCAGCATGGAAGGTCACGTCACGTATCACTTTCATATACCTATTTACGTCGTTAGTTAGTAGAGAAAAATAATTTTAAAATGAACGGCTCCTGTCAGATATTTTTTACAAGCTTTTGTTGAACTTGCCCTGACCATTGAGTTAGTATCTCGGTATATATGTGTGGGATAATCTTGCAATTGAATTTTAGACCAATTATCCTCATCCAATTGAGCTGAAATCGGACATAGGTACTTATGTAAGTTCTGTGACAAATAAATATATTTTGGCAACACCGAGCTGATCTGATGAAAGCGGTGAAAGCTACTCGTAGCGATCAGCTTTAAATTACCCAAGATAAATTCGTGTTTGGACACATTGCAACCCTCTCAGTGTGTAAGGTGATGATTATGAAGAAAAATACAGTCAACAAGAAAGTTTGTAGAAAAATTGTAATGATAGAAACTTATTAATGTGTGATTTGAGTGAGTGAGTGAGAATATGAGGCCCTTAACCTCCGCAATGATGTCACGCAGCGAGGTAAACAGATATTGTGACCGGTTTGTAGTACACTTAATTTTCAGGCGTCTAATAAAAGGTTATTTGATGAGTTTAATTTATATTTTAGGTAATTTCGAGTAGGCACAAGAGTCACGCCAACTAAACAAAACTGGGTTTTCTAAGAGAAAATTTAACAATGCATGCTCGGGTAGTATCGGAACCACAAACACCATCTAAGGCTTAACAATACCCACTTGTATTCTTTGTTGACCTGAAAACATCGAGAGAATAATATTAAATTATTAAAAAAACATGTTATCTCACATAAAACACGTCCCGAAGATAGTATAATAAGCCGCACACACACACTACATATTATCTTACAATCTAATTAAATACTAGGTTTTGCCCGCGACTCGGTTCGCATGGAAGTCATTATCGCCTTGGAGAAATAATTGCTATTAAATTATAGTAGGCACAGGCTTAATCACTCTTCCGTACCAACAGCCACCCCCCTTTTCACTCCTGAGTAATGATTTCCGGAATAAAAACTATCCTTGTTTTTTCCCCCGAGAAAACCAAACCATATACCAAATTTCAGCTAAATCGGACACACTTTCCCATTTATAGTATTACAATACAATACAATACTCTTTATTGCACACCTCAATTAAAGGACACAGTACAGTACGTAATAACAATAAGTAGATGCAAACAAAAGGCGGTCATATCGCTAAAGAGCGATCTCTACCAGACAACCTTTATATAGAGTATTATCAGACAGTAATTTTGTCCACATCATCATCCTCCTAGCGTTATTCCCAGTACAGTTGCATTCTGAAGGATGCCTGGGGTCCGCTACCTAATCCCAAGAATTGGCGTAGGCATTAGTTTTTACGGAAGCGACTGCCATCTGACCTTCCAACCTGTGGGGAATACTAGACCTTATTGGGATAAGGCTTGTCAAGTGAGTGGGCAACTTGACTGTTAGAAGTTCTCAAGCCGCCCGTAGGCCTCTAACTTGGCTTAACGACTGCTATCATAGACAGCAACCGGGATCAACGGCTTAACGTGCCTTCCAAATCACGGGAGCGCTCAGTTAGTAACCACTCAAAGCGGTCACCCATCCAAGGACTGACCTAGCCCGACATTGCTTAACCTCGCATACCGCACGCGGTACGCGGGCGCCGCTGGGCCACGAACGCTCAACGCTAATTTTGTCCACATATCATGCCCTAAAATTTCAGTTCTTTTTGCATACATACCTACATTATGTTCTTCATCAGAAAAGTTGTTTTTTTTTCCTTTACCTCGTATAAAAACAGTGCGGGACGCTGTTGAATAAAACCAATCAACACTTTTCATCTTCATGCGCTAGCACGTGACTGTTGATTCGATTAATACGTACGGCCGAGCAGGCGCACACGACACGAGAAACAAAATAAATCGAACAAGCTTTGACAAACACAAGTACTCGCAGTTTTAATACAATTCGGTTCCTAATATATCAAAAATATTTGTCATTTATTTATTTAATCTATATTGTGCAAAATAAACGTTATCGTACAAAAGGTGAACTTAATGCCATATGGCATTGTCTACCATTATGTTTGTTTTTTTCTTTAAGCTGCATTTGAGCAACCTTTCGTCCCCCCAAAGGAGGTAATTGACGATAATACTCTTTTAATACCACACGCGACAGTGGCACATAATATTATTTCATCAATAAGTCTAGATTTTATTCGTGGCATATCCTAATTATCGCTCAAAGTAGGTATATATCGTTGTATCGTTATCAGAAGTCTTTTGAACAGCAATCCTAGATGTGTCACATGTAGAATATGCTAGATTCCCAACAGCTCAAATGTACAACTTTATAGCAACAGGCTATGCTATCGTATGAATAGATCCCTAATTAATTGTGCCACCTTGTTAGTTTTAGCAGATTTATCAAAAGTAGTATATTATTTTAAAGAATGCCGAAATGGACGCAAGTATTTGAGATGTAACATAGGCTAGGCTACTGGTCCGAAATTTCACACACAGCTTTTGCTTTTATAATTAACCGTAATGTTAGTTTGTATTTTTAGTACACGCGATTCATTTTTGTAGGGTTTAGTGTAAACAAGAGTGGGTTGGTTATTATATTAAAACCCGGTGAAGCCGCGATGACACGGTGATTCTGACGGCGGGTTCTCCCGCATTAATCATTCTCAGTCACGTTGTAATGTGGCTCCGAGGGTCAAAGCTGGGCCCGTTTCTCTACCTCTTTTATTTTTGCCGTGTAAAAATAATTACTACGATATAATATTTGTTTAAGTCCTTAAAAATGCCTGTATTATACAACGTAGTATGTATACGAGTATGGAGAAATAGTATCATCGATCCAGGTGAGTTTTGGGAAAACATATTTGCAGAGGAGAGCATAACAGCCTGGCTGGGAAATATTAATACTTGAGATTCACAGCAATGACATTTTTAACACTATCGATTGAGATTTCTATGATAGAAAAATTTTTTATACACCTAACAAGAGTAGATACTGTATTTACATGTAAATAAATAGAAAAAAAAACTAGGGGTCATGAATAGTGCATCGTATTGACCGGTGGTTTGGTCCGTCTGTAACAAGGTTTCAGTAGAGAAAATCAAATCAAATCAAATCAAATATATTTTAATTCAGACCAACGATCCATATGTGTTAATTACAAAAAAGAAAGCTTACAATATTAATAAAACAGATTTGAGGTCCTACTTGACATACGTCAACGTAGTCCTGACAACCTTAATCCAGTGCCACAATATGGGGCAGTTAAATCTGCCTACAATTACCTTCAGAATGCTGTTTTGACTTTCCCTGACGCGACCCATCAGCGATGTAATTTTCTTGCGCATTATCGCATGAAAATCATCGGTATACGCCTTTGCAAACATTTCCGATGCACTGCACCATTTCGGAAGTCTCAACAGCATTCTGAAGGCATTGTTATATTGAACACGTAGGGCGTTGTAAGCTCGTTTGGTATACCGAACCCACAGACCGCTAGAGTAAAAAGATTGGCTGTATGCTTTGAATACCGTTATTTTTAATTCAACTGAGCATCTAGCGAATCTGCGAGCTAGCTAGCTAGCATATTACTCCTCACTGACAACGCCCTACGCTCACGTTCGATGTCACTATCATCGCACAAATCATCCGTTATAATGTGGCCCAAGTATTTAAAGCGACCCAATACTTTTAGTACCACTCCACCAAGAGTCAAGGGGGGGGATAAAGTATGGTTTTATTTTACCTGCTTTAAACACCATTACTTCACTCTTGGTGGCGTTATACACAAGGCCATGTGCAGCAGCGTACTCCTTACTCTTGGCCACTAACTGTCTAAGGGCTCGTATAGACGGGCTCAGCAGCACCATGTCATCTGCATAGCTTATATTGTTAACACAAGTGTTTTCAATATAGCATCCTGAGTGCATGCTGCTGAGCCCTCCTATAAGTTCGTTCATGTACAAATTGAACAATTTTGGAGAGGTCAGACACCCTGCCGTACTCCACAATCCAGCCTATACTCTGCGGATAGAGCCTTAGCCCATTTAACCTGGTTCGTTTGGTTTTGATACTAGTACTTTAACAAGTTTGTACAATCACTCGGAATGCCTGTTTCCCCCAATTTCTTCCAAAGGATATTATAATCGACTCTGTCAAAGGCCTTGGAGAGATCTAGGAAACAGGCATATATTGGTATTTTTCTAGCCGTGTAGTACCCGACAGTATGCTTCAGACACATAATGGCACTTTCCGTTAACAGTCCAGTTCTGAAACCAAACTGGGTCGTGAATATTCAGGTACTTATCCAGTGTCGCGTTCAGCATACTGTCGAGTAGTTTCGCGGCTGTCGTGGCCAGAGAGATAGGCCTATAGTTTTCTTTGTCCGACAGATCACCAGTTTTGTTTTTTTGCAATAGGGACCACAATGGTTTTCTTCAAGGCTGCGGGCGGATAAGAAGGACCCATACATAAGTTAAAGAACATGGAGAGCACTCTAGGCAAAGCAACGAAACACCAATTGTGATGTGTCTGACAAGGATGAACTTTATCTCATCTCGTTGGCTCAGGCTACCTCCTGTGTTGGCGGGGCAGGATCGATATTATCGGTATGTGGTGTTTTGTGCTTTGGAGTGAGCTCACAGATGTCGCACAGATTTCCTCGCTTGTCAGTGTACGAGTAATACTGCCGGTATTACATACATTTTCCCAGTGCCGCCCCGCTAATTCACGGAGAAGCCTCCGAGACCTTGTATTTATATTCCAAACAGACTGAGCCGTTGTGTGTTATTTGTGAATATTTACTAATATTATTTAAGAATAAAAAAATACATTTTCGTTTTATGTCAGAAGCACATTTCAGTTAGAATATATCGTGAAAATTTTAAAACCCATGTCAGAAACTCAGAAATGGAACAAAATGTGAAATAATGGTGACGCGCCACTTTACGCGCCAGGCTTAACGATCATGGCTATCGTCGAATGAAGGGGTTTCTCATGCAATGAATATGCAAATACGACAGTTGTGCTGGCGATTTCCTCATACAGATTAATGGTTCCACGTCATTAGTCTACTTACTTGTTGATTTAACGCACATCTACACGCGCAGTATTAGTAGTCAATATTGACTAAGGTCTATTTTGACGGACATGTACAGTTGGTAGTGTAAAATTAATCCAAGATTTAAAAAAATGCGTGAGAAAAACAAAAATGTGACCATATACGGTGGTAAATTCCTCAAGTTTTAAATTGTGCCAATTATTTTATTTAGCTAATACCTCCGTAAAAATTAAGGGAATTGACCAGTCGGAACATTATTAAGTAAAAAATACTCAAGCTTGACTTCTCTAATTTTATCTTATGGCCTCCATTTCCGGAACTATCACTAAAACTTAAGAACTAAATTATTTTGCGCCAAAACTGAAGCTGAGACTGTTACTAAGAAAAATATAGATTAACACTGCAGTTTTAACACTTTCTCGAATACCCGAATAACCTGGATAAGGCAGTACCCGATAACCTGCTCCCTGGCCGAACCGCCAATAATAGAAAAATAATCTCCTTTCCTTCTACAAAGGGATTGGGTGCGAGAATACATTACTTCACGTACCTATAAAAACCTCTAAGACAACTTTATTTTCCGAGACATTCCACCAGGAAGGCTTAGGTACAGAAATGTTTTCTTAAGAATTACTTAACCTAAGAATTTTATACCGTAAATTAAGAATTTAAAAAAATAATTTGTGTATTTTAAGCTAACAGATCTTTATTAAAAAAACTGAAAGCAAAAAAGTGATTAGATTAAAATTATTTTAAATCATATCCTTGTACAGTCTTGTTCATAAACACATACGTGTGTTTATGAACAAGAGCGTTTCCAAAGGTTTAAAAATGTCTAAGCATCTCCTTAACAATAAAGACGTGTTCACATTTTTTTATCAAGTCGTCCGTGAACATGTTTTCGAGCTCGACTGTACACATTGTTTTAATGTGTGAGTTAGTGTGTGTTGCGCATATAACTATGCCTACGTCCGATGTGAGAGGAAACACGCTAAAGTGCAGTTTAAGTCTTATTTACTTTACTGCGGGGAAAATATAAGAAATCTTGTAGCAGTCCATCACTTATAGGTATAATGAACCGTAGACTTACTTATTCTGTGCTGTAGATAAACTTATCAGGTTAAATATTTATTTCCCATTTCAAGGGGAAATTGGAATAAGGACTGACTGTGTTTGCTTCGATTAATAGAATGTATTATTAAGACTCTTAATACTTATTTTATCTTCGAAAATAATTGGCTTGGATTGTTGATTCTGGGCAGAATGACTCTGGAATTGCGTGCCAAGGCTACAGTTTTGGGTATCACGCTACTGCGTGTACAAATCCTGTAGCAAGGACGGATGAATTGAGTTTTATTTTTAATATTAAGGGTCGGTTGCACCAACCTACGATTACAGGCCGATCAACGTCAAATATGGCGCCGGCAGCTGTCATCCCATAGAAACTTGTCAAACTTTCCATACAATCAGATTTTAACGAACACCGCTTACGATCACAGACGGTTTGGTGCAACCTAGACTAAATCTAGCTTCAGATTTATCTTCACTTGCAAGGTAATCAAGTTAGTTTTCGAACGCACGATAGGTAAAAACGAAAGGAAAATGATATTTAGATGGTTGGACCTTAGGCATGGTTTAAAGAAAACATTGCTTAATTATCCCGCTGGCCTGTGAAAAATCTATGCGCCACCGCCGCTTGATAGGGCTGCTGTACCTTGACCTCAGCCTGATAATCAACTCCTAAAAAACATGGTAATCTTTGTTTTATAATACGATATGCCTTTACAGTTCTGAAAGTTTAATCTAGTCCTTATTGACTTAATCTGATCTAAATTGATATCGATTTCAAGGTCTGTACACCTAGATTTAGAAAAAACAAAAATGTGACCATATGGGTCCATACGGTGGTTTATTCCTCAAGTTTTAAATTGTGCCCTATGAAAGCTTAAAATGAACGCCGCTCTTCAAGTGGTAAAAAATGTCCCGTAATCGTAATATTTAATTATACAATTATAGAAACATTGCAATTTCACTTTCCTTGTACTATTAATCTATAAACTTGGGATAGCCGCCAATTGTTATAAAAAATATATTGCACACATCCCGAACTATTTACATTTATTTATATTTAAAGATAAAGTTAAAGATAAGATAAAATCATTTATTTGTCCATCATAGGTCAGAGGATGTTACAGGTTCATAGTTAGTTTCTCTATGTGACGCCTTACGGCTTACAAATTGTTGAGCATGCATGTCAAATTCATTACATTTATAAATTCACTAAGGTTATAATAGCTTTTATTATGTGCAAGAACGTTTTTCAAGACTGCTTTAAACTTATGTAATTGTTCCATTGAACTTAAACATTTAGGTAATTTATTAAATATCTTTAGAGCCATTCCGACTACATTCTTCTGTAATAACATTGTTTTGGGTATATCAGGTTTTTTATTTTATTACATAAACGTGTACTTTTGAAGCTTAGTAACAAATGGGAATTACATTTCACGAAAACACACATTTCATACATGTATAAACTAGGAAGAGTGAGAATTCTTAATTTTTGAAAATAGGGTTTACAAGATACCAAAGAATTGATACCACATAAGGATCTTAGACACCTCTTCTGAGCTCGAAATGCAATTTCTTGATCAGTGGAATTTCCCCAGAATATTATACCATATCTTAATGTCGACGTTAGAAATGCGTGGTATGCGATAAGAACTGCAGATTGATTGACCTTCTTTCTTAGATTATATAATGCATAGGAGAATTGATTTAGTTTCTTACATATAGAGTGAATTTGATATTTTCATGTCAACTTATTATCTACATTTAATCCTAAAAACTTTGTTATGTCAGTATCTTCAATGTTTTGTCCTTTATAAGCTATACTAAGATTAGGCACGTAATTAGTTCTTTGCTGAAATGACATGAGTTTAGTTTGTTTAAATTAATTTTTTTGTTTGCCATTCTATGATTGTATTCAATGTCTTTTTAATGTCAGCTTCATATAAATCAATTCTTTTCCCAGAGAATATTATAGTACTGTCATCGGCGAAAAGTACCATAGGGTGATCAATGTTGTGAGGCATGTCATTTATGTAAATGAGAAATAACGGAGGCCCTAGAACACTCCCTTGTGGTACACCATAACGGATTTCTTTTACATTCGATGAATAGGTTTGTTCCGTTTTCGACTTGATACAAATTTTACTTATTTGTGTTATTTGTCTTCTGCCATTTAAATACGATCTAATTAGGGAATGGATATTTCCACGTATTCCGTAGCGATACAGTTTGTCTAAGAGTAATCTATGGTCTACATAGTCAAACGCCTTTGACATGTCCATATACAACGCTGAGACGGGGATCTTTTTATCCATGTTGGTTAGAACAGTTTTTATTAAATCATATATAGCCATGTTAATTGTCATGTTTTTACGGAAACCTTTTTGCTCCTTAGCAAACAAATTATTACGTTCAAAGTAGCCGGATACACTATTATAAATATACTTTTCTATAACTTTTGAGAAAATGTGCTATGGGTCTGTAATTGATCATGTCATCTTTGCTATCTTTTTTATGTAGAGGCTTTATAATGGTTAATTTCAATTTGTCTGGAAAACTTCCAGACACACTACACAAATTCACAATATGACTAAGTAGAGGTGAAATTATGTGAGATACTTTTTTTACTATATACGTACTTACGCTATCAAACCCAGTACTGTTTGTATTCTTAAGGCTGTTTATTATTTTAATAATGTCATCAGAAGTGGAAGGCTTCATAAAAATTGAATTACACGAATTAAATGGCAACGTGTTATTTTGATTTGGACTAGAATAAGAATTATTAGTGTTAGAATTATTATTATTCAATACATTAATTGGTTGAATTTGGTCAATTAAATAATTATTAAATTCTTGTGCAATGATTTTTGGATTAATTATGATATCATTCTGTATACATATTTGGGAAATATATTGTCTAGGTTGATTTAACTTACAACTGTAATGTTGGCGGGATCGTGGAGGCGTACGGACAGCAAAACACGATGAGTAGAATTATATGAATTTATTTAGGCGAATATTTACAATGTTTTAAACTAAATCAAAAAAAAGGCAACACTTATCTACGTAAGAGTGTCGACCCACGTAAGTAGGAGCGAGCACTCGAAGCGTAAATGATCCGCGGGTCTTCTAGCCAAAAGTCTCCGAACGTCCCACAAGTGGAAGCAGACAGAAAGCAATAAGCGAATAGACCGTGAGCCTTGTACTAATCAAGTTCGAATAACTCAAAAACACCTGAGAGTCTTATACATTCTACGTTGAACAAACGCTTGCGCGATCTATCTCGCCGGCAGCGCCATCTCTTTGGGAATTCAAATACTAAAGTTTTCATGTACCACAGAAATCCTAAAAACAAACGATAGCGTGTTCTAACCTGCGTGCAGCGCCATCTAACGTGTACCCTGGTAACTCGTGTGCATGTATTTGTAAATAAGTGGTGTTACAACTCTCCCCCTCAGTTTCTTGAGGTCGTCCCGACCAAGAAACTGGATTTGGAGGTTACTTTGGTTTTGTTGGTCAGCATCTATATCGTTTTGTTGTTTTCGGGGCTTTTGGTCATCTGGTTCTAGAGCTGACCTCTTCTTTGCGTCGGTTGAACGGGGCTGGGTGTCACTTCTGCATCTTTTCTTCGCTCCGCTCTTATTTCCGCTGACCTGCAAGCTGGCATGTCAATAGTGACTCCACATGCGCTGCAGTCATCCTGACTCTCAGTCGTGCATAGAGGTCGAGGTAGTGCGCCTTCTACGCCGTTGATTTGCCCGTGGATGTGTTGTATGGTCAGGTCATATGCCTGTAGTATTAGAGTCCATCTAGCCAACTTGCCTGTCGGACACTTCAATGAGAACAGCCATTCCAAAACAGGGTCTTCTGTTTTGATGACAGTTGGTAGCTCTTCGATATAGTGTCTAAACTTCGTCACAGCCCAGACTACGGCCAACGCCGAACGTTTGGTAGTAGGGTAGCTTCGCTCTGCTGGGGTTAGTAAGCGGCTTGCGTGTTTTCCGGGCCCCTCCCCCTGGACTATAACTGCAGTGAGTGCATGGCTGCTTGCATCTACCATTATACTAGATCGTGTAATGTCGAGAGAGAATATATTTATCTCTTCCTCATATCCAACAAATCCCGGGAAGAGATTTTCCGAGCGCGGGGAAAGAGACACCTCCTGCTCGTGTACAGCCCTCTGTGCATCGCGCATCATAAAATCCAGACTTGGCGAGAAACCGTCAAAGGTTTTATATCTTCTGTCCGTTGCCGTGTCTTCAATCCGGTACAGTCGATAAGAAGACCCGTGGTGTCCCTTTTGAATCTTAGAAGACTGATTTTCATCTGTGGTTCGGCAGACCGTAGTGACACGTCCGTCATTATTAGCCTGGTGGCTGTTGTGCTCCTTCGGACTGGGCTCTATGGCAGCCTTCGAGATGTTTACGTCCGGTTTTCCTTTTACCTCGAATCGTAGAAAATCTTCTTCATATAGCTCATGTACCTCTGCCGGCTTATCCACGTACCACCATGTAAACTGGCCCATGTCGAAGATCATACGCGCCGCTTTAAGGAATTCGGCTCCCAGCAAAGTGCGGTTGTCTCGGGATTCTGGAAGAACGACGAAGGTTGTTGGGATGTTCCTCCCACAAAGATGCACCTCAACTGCTACCTTAAGCACAACCTGTCTCTTTGGGAATCCGTCGGCCAATGTCAGCTGTACGGACTCCGTTCGAAATTCATATCCTGCTTCCTTCAACTGGCAGTACAGTTGATACGACGCTATGCTCGATTTGGCGCATGTATCAATGTACGCATATCCGTGTATATTTTTAATTGATATGCATACTACCGGTCTGGAGCTGGTCACTTCTTGGTAGTTAACGCTGCAGAAGCTCACGTCCTCTTCCTTAAGTGGCTGGCGTGGATGTTTGGTGCATGTAGGGCAATTGGTGCGTACCACCCCGGGTGTTCCACAGCCGTAGCATGAGAATCGCGGTGCTGATGGTAGAGGTCTTTGCGTTTGGACTACTAAACTAGTCGGCTTGGTCGGTACTGTCGATTTGCTCTCCTCAGAATTCTTCTTTCGGCAAACGTCTGCGGTGTGACCCGGATTCTTGCAATGGCTGCAGCGAGTTCGCTGGTGTGAACTCTTGACAGCTTGAGGCTTGTCTTCGAACAGCTCTTCGGCACTCTGGGCAGCCTTGAGAAGAGCATCAAAGGACCTGATGGAGTCCCTGGCGATCTTCTCCTTAATCCTCTTGCTCAAGGTCGCATACACCATGTCTAGTTGATGGCATTCAGGATGGGATGGTGGCGGCAACTGCGCGATCAGGTCTCTCTTCGCAGCTACGAATGTTTCCGTGAACTCATTCTCCCTTTGGTGCGTCCCCATGAGCTCTAGGTAGATGGAGGGAGCTGGTTTCTTAGGTGCGAACGCCCTCTGGAGTCGATCCTTAAAGTCGTCCCAAGTAGTGACAGTATTGGAAATGCCGTTCCACCATGTCGCAGCGTCGTCCTTCAGCACGAGTGGCAGGCTTTCTAGCGCGTCGTCGTCCCTCATCTTCTCCACGCGTTTGAAACAGGACGCCGCTGTCAGAAATGTTTTTACAAGTGTAGCATCTCTTTTCCCATTGTACGAGAAGTTAGCCAATGCGAACGATGTAGACCGCGCCGTAGTAGATACTGGAGGATCTGGGGAGCGCGTCCCCGCAATAGCCCCGAGCAGTTGCTGAAACTGAGCTTCTGACATGTTGACCGCCATCTTCTTCTGTACTACTCTTCTAGGTTTCCTCTTTGTCGATGTGACGCGTCCAGACTTCGTCACGACGTATTCTGTCTTCGAAGTGCCCGCGTTGGACGCCAGATTGTAATGTTGGCGGGATCGTGGAGGCGTACGGAAAGCAAAACACGATGAGTAGAATTATATGAATTTATTTAGGCGAAGATTTACAATGTTTTAAACTAAATCAAAAAAAGGCAACACTTATCTACGTAAGAGTGTCGACCCACGTAAGTAGGAGCGAGCACTCGAAGCGTAAATGATCCGCGGGTCTTCTAGCCAAAAGTCTCCGAACGTCCCACAAGTGGAAGCAGACAGAAAGCAATAAGCGAATAGACCGTGAGCCTTGTACTAATCAAGTTCGAATAACTCAAAAACACCTGAGAGTCTTATACATTCTACGTTGAACAAACGCTTGCGCGATCTATCTCGCCGGCAGCGCCATCTCTTTGGGAATTCAAATACTAAAGTTTTCATGTACCACAGAAATCCTAAAAACAAACGATAGTGTGTTCTAACCTGCGTGCAGCGCCATCTAACGTGTACCCTGGTAACTCGTGTGCATGTATTTGTAAATAAGTGGTGTTACACAACTGTTAATTATTTTCCATGTCGCTTTAGACTTATTTTGTACATTTTTGATGAGATAATCATTTTGAGATTTTTGAGTCAAAATAATAATCTATTTGAGTCGTGTCGAGTATTTTTTGAAGTATTCTTTATCTCCTTGTTCCGGTGATAAACGGCATTTCCATAGCAAATATCTCTTTCGTCTACAGCACTTTTTATACCTTTTGAGATCCATGCAGGCTTCTTAATGGAGGGTATTCTTAATTTTTGACATGGGAAGCACAGATTATAGAATAATTAGAATAGGTCCGAAAAGATGTTGTAAGCTTCATTAGGATCATCAGATAGGTACACCTCATTAAATTTTAGATTTTGTAAGCAATCAATGAACTTATCAATGTTTCTCTGACTTAGGTCTCTTCTCCTTACGTACCAGTGAGTCAGGACATTCGTCCTCTTCACTGGACATGTTAAAACTTGTGCTGTGTGATCAGAGAGTGCAAGCTCCATGACTTCAGCTTTGCAACCTCTAATATTATGTAAAATATTATCTATGCATGTTTTACTACATAATCGGGTTGGCTCTGATATGCCTATTCTTAAATTATAGCTATATATTATATTCTTAAAATCTGTTGAAAATTTGGTCCTTTTGAGCATATCGATATTAAAGTCGCCACTAATAATGACTTTCTTATTTGTATAACATAACTTATTTAGAATTTGACATAATTTGTCGAAAAATACTTTCATTTTTAGGTACTCTGTAAATAGTAATTATTATTATTTTATGATCTGTCAGTTCGATTGCACAGCATTCAATTATATGAGTTAAAGAAATTTGTGCAATGTCTGTTAAAATATTATATTTATGAATGTTTCTCACCAATATGCATGATCCGCCATTTCTAGTACCTGTGGAAAAGTGAGCAGCTAGGTTGTAGTTAACTATAATTAATTGACTTTCGTCATTAAATTTCATGTTATGTTCTGTGATACAGATAACATCAATAGGCTTTCCAGAATTCATAAAGTTTTGTAAGTGGATACTTAATGCATCAGCCTTATTTATTAAGCCGTTTATATTTTGGTGTAAAATTGCTATATGTTTTTAAGTAATTGGTACTTCCTTAGTGGTGGGATTCAGTTGCATGCTAGGTTGACTCGGTTTGTTAGCTATAAAAAGTACCTTTATTATAAAAAGATTCTATAATACTTTTTAACATACTATTGATACTTTTAGCGAGTTTATATTTACCTCTAGAATTTAATTCATTTCCAATAATTTTGTAATCAAAATGTCCTGTATAAATGCTGTTCGGTTGAAGCCAAACATGAGGAGAATTTTTAGTAAATTTCTCATGTAGCGCATTATTAATTTTTTCGATATAATCATTGTATTGATCAGCATATTTATTCATACTATATGGTATATCACAAAGTATTACATTCGTGTGAATGGCGTTATTAGCAGTATCTTCTAAGAGACTGATAACCTTATCTATAGAATTAATATTAAAGTCGCTTCCACCACACATAACAACTAAGCAATCACTTTTATGTAAATTCAGCAATTTTTTCTTTAACGCCTTGCAGGACTCGTTCAGTTGTTCCGTATTTTATAATGTCCGCAGTAAAATCGTAGTCATTTTTTCTTATTCTTGAAAGAGGTAGTAACAACTCAGCACCATGAAAATCAGACAGAAGTAGCATCTTTGGCTTATGTGGTCTGGTTAGCTTATGTACAGTTCCGTCCATATGGTTTATATTTATAAACTTATGGTTAAAGCTAGGCATTGCAGGGCAGTAGGCTTGTTAAGGGAGATAGGGCAGTTAGGTTTGCTAGGCAGCTATTCTCATTTTTTGTTTGTTGGTAAAATCAGCAAATCGATTTTATAACTCTAGGAAATTTCAAATCATGGCATCCCCTTCACGGCGCCTGCCGTGGCACGATAAATGTTACAGTAATGTAGCTGTCAAATGCATTCGGTTGATTTGAACCCCGCAGGTGTGAGAGAGTCTAGTTTAGCCGGAGCAACTAGAGTAACGGACCTAGGCGCACAAATCGACATGTGAAGTCGATTTGTATGAATAGCGACCAATTGGAGTTCCGTTTTCAACAAATCAATAAGTGCGACGAGTAGACAGAGAGTCGAAGTAGTGGAAATGGGATGAATACACCAATAACTTTTAACATACCATCCAATATACCATTTTTAAACCTGTAGAATAGTATCATTATCAATGATATATTATTAATATATCAGAATTGATTTTATAGAATACACATTGTAATTTTTGTCATTGAATATTAATATTATGAATAATGACGTACCATAACTCGCACATCCGCAGCTTAGAGATACTGTAATTTCATAATGTATTCATTGTGATTAGAAAGAAACGCATTTAAATTCTATTTACTACCTATAGTAACCAACTCTCACTCTCAACATCCTACCCAATCCCACTAATATTATAAATGCGAAAGTTTAGATGTTTGGATGTTTGTTACTCATTCACGCAAAAACGGCTGAACAGATCAAGATGATTTTTTGTATACTAACAGTATATAATCTGGATTCACTTATAGGATACTTTTTGTCCCGATAATCAACCTCAAAGGGATGAAATCTAGGGTGCAAATATGATCTATGAAACGGGGTGATTTAAATCCTCATACGCCATTCTAGGCTTTAAGTAACAGCCAATTGGACTCCCAACGGCTTGTCAAGAAATTTAACTTAAAGCACAGCAGAATTTGACGTATTGTAAACAATTTGACATTTCGATATGTCAAAGCCGAAGTTCCTTCTGATTGTTGACACTATTTTTGAGCATAACTATTTAGCAATAAGGTCTATTATTGCGTGTAAATCAAGATAAATTTGCGATACTTTGGAATTGTTTTTATTCACATTCTGAAACACAAAAACAGCTGTTTCAAGGCACGTAGTTTCCGTAATTATTGACCCTTCAGACCATAATAACTGTTTGCTATAAGAGATCACTTGAACTGGGCAGCCCAATCGTCAACATTGACAGTTGAAACACCTTAGTCCTTAATAGATCTATGCTTATCCGTACATATAATAAAGCTGTAGGCTGTAATCTGTACATCAAACAGAACACATATCAACAGCTTTAAGAATTCGTGTCTGTTCTGTTTATATGTCCAGGCATTGTGACTCTCGGCTTTCAGCCTCGTGTGCATTGCCGCTCTGCTTCCGGCCTCCAACCATCATACTCATATGAAGAACCCGCTCTGTTGGGACTACGTTTTACGGAAGAACTGCGTAGCGAGACTTTTATCATTATACATGTAATATTTTTGACGGGCTTCATTCGTGTAGAATCGGTGCATTCGTTTTGAAAGCACGAGCACGTAGCACCAACTCCCGTTACAATCGGACACTTTATACTCGAAGTTTTAGACGATTATATTTACCTAGGACAAACTGTCCAGTTAGGTAGGTCCAACTTCGAGAAAAAGGTTAATCGTCTAATCCGACTCGGCTGGGCAGAGTTCGAGAAGGTACGGCACATATTTTCATCCACTATTAAGCAGTGTCTCAAGACGAGAATCTTTGAACAGTGTGTGTTGACTTATGGCACAGAAACGTGGTCGCTTAATATGGGCCTCATAAGAAGGCTCAAAGTCACTCAATGGAGAGGGCTATGCTGGGAGTGTCTCTGCGAGATCGCATCAGAGATGAGGCCATCCGCACTAGAACCAAAGTAACCGACATAGCCCTCCGAATCGCTAAACTTAAGTGGCAGTGGGCGGGTCACATTGCACGGAGTACCTTTGGTCGTTGGAGAGGAAAGGTTCTCGAGTGGCGACCACGTACCAGAAGACGCAGCGTGGGTAAGCCCTGTTGCATATGCGTTAAGTAATGGAGCAGGACTTAATTAAATAAATAATAAAACTCTCTTAGGATACATGAATTATATTCTTTTACGCCATATGCAATATGTATATGCCGACCGCTGCCACAGAGTATCCTGCATATCTCACATCCCCCGCTTAAGAAATATAAACATTATGTGCTAGCTTAAAATAAACTCTTTTAAATAGGCAGGTTTCCTCACCAACCTCCCTGACCCGGTCTTCTTCTTTAAAACTGCATGTTTTAACTGCGTTTTTCAATCTTAAAACAAATCGTTCCACAGGTTCATCTTGCTCTTGCCTTAAGTTATAAAACCTGTAGCTATTCACAACGGTGTTTGTTTTGTTATTAAAATGAGCGTCATATTTGCCTAGGAGCTCCATCCATTTTAAATTAGCACCTTCTTTCATGCCATTGTAAATTTCTAATATTTCTTCTCCCGCACACGACAAGAAAATGGCTACCTTTTTCTCGTCCGATTCTGTATCCAAGTCCGTGGCTTTTATATACAAATTGAAGAGCTGTTTATACTTTTTCCACGACTCTGCATCTTCAATTTTGGAACCCTTAGGAGGCTGCAGCCCCAAGTTAATTTTGTCCGACATTTTGTACGCCGCGATCATTTCAATCCACAAAGGTATTTTGTTTTTTTCTTTAGTTGAAACTCTATTACCACTCTAGGTTCTTTCTTTTTTCACCTGACACCATGCTGAATATGCGTTATATAATGGAGCAGGACTTAATTAAATAAATAATAAAACTCTCTTAGGATACATGAATTATATTCTTTTACGCCATAATGCAATATGTATATGCCGACCGCTGCCACAGAGTATCCTGCATATCTCACAGGCCCCCCACAAGGTGAACTGATGACCTGGTAAAGTTCGCAGGAGTCCGCTGAATGCGGATGGCGAAGGATTGGTCAATGTGTTACTCTTTGGGGGAGGTCTACGTCCAGCAGTGGACGTCATTCGGCTGATATGATGATGATGATGATGATTCGTTATAAAAATTGGATTTCTATAAAAAATTATGTCCGTACGCGGTAAAGCGCATGTCATATTGAATGTAATCATTTCTTAAGGGCGCGGAAAGGGTGAAAGATGTATGGGATAACAAATAATTCTAAAGTGAGAATGAGTTCTACGCAGCCTAAGTCGCGGGAAAAACTAGTATACAATTAACCACATATTTGAAGCGTAGAGGCACTTTTATTTTATCATTTCAACATCGTAATTAAAAAGAAATGCGTTTGAATTATATTTACTATCGAAAGTAACAGCTCATGAGTGGGTGTACTTATTTACTTAGGTACACACTTGTATGGTATCGAATGCGAAAAATCTTGCTGATGAGTGTAGATCAACGCTGATGACAAGAACATTTTCTTGCTTCGAATAACGAACTGATTTAATTACTGATTCAATATAGTAGCTGTGTTTAGGCAGGTACACGCTTGTAAAATAAAATGCGAAAAAAGATCAATGCCGATGACAAGAAAAACACATTTTCTTTGTGCTAAGTGAATTACTAAGCTCCGGTTGATTCCATTTATAATCATGAATTTTTCCTTTTTCTTCTTTTGTATGCCTGGCTGATTTCCATTTGTGCGACAAATAAAATCAAATTATAAAATTGACTTTAGTACATTGGTTAAGTAGTACCTATATTTCATGAACCTTCAAGAGTTTATGATTGAGAAACATCTTAGTTTGGCAGGTGATATCCAGATATCTGCGATTTATATTATTTATTTTTATGACTGTTAAATTAACTTCATTATTATAGTAAGTATACTAAGGATATTCTTCTAATAATGTTTACAAAGCTTTTTTCTGATACACGTAATTGTATAGGTATTGCATATAACTTATTCGTCCTATCTGTATCGAATCATGATCAGTCATCAATTAATTCTGTCAGTTTAACATATTATACTATACTTATTATACTTCCTTTTTTCTCTCGATAGTTAAGGAATTTTATATACTTATAGAAAACTCCCGTGAGTTTGAGACATATTAAATATAATGAAACGGGTCACTCACGTCTTTAAGGTCGAATATCGCTCGACATGTATCGTGGAAAGCCAGTTCTGTCAAGCTGGTTTAATTTGACAGACGATCAGATGTACTCTTTGAGTAATGATTGCGAGAAGTTATGCAACAATGTTAATGTTTCAGACCGGTTCGCGGTCCTTAATCATGTGCACCTAATATCGCGGCAGCGGTTGTCTTAGCACACCACCGTTCTGAAACATGTCGAGCGATATTCGACCTTTAAGACGTGAGTGACCCGTTTCATTATATTGAGTTAAGGAATTATTTATTAGTTATATGCCGGTATACACCAACTTTGTGTATACAAGCCTGCACTGTCTTAACACAGCACAACCACCAGAAAATAAGCTCCTACATATATGTCCTCCTTCTGGGACAGGGTGTGACTTACCTATGTTTATGGTTACGTATTTATAAGTTGAATTGAGTTCTAAACGTAGTTTAATTTTCATATTCCTCACAAGAATAGGTACCTAGGTACCTATTCCAGGCTGGAAACGTGTTCCATGTTTCGCCAAACTAGGCTGCGGTTTTCATTCATGCACATCTCCGGCTTTCAATATCAGCGGTTATCGGCTCTGCGGCTATCACATATGCTATCCAAGTGTCCACTATCTCTTCTATACGTTAATCGTATCTAGGTCGACTGGCAATCTTTCCTTTCAAGATGGATTTCTTGTTCAAATATTACTTTTAATTCAAAGGCTCGTTTTCTTTATCCGAAGTAATCTCAAAAGCCCTCCAGAATTAATCCTTTACTTGCAATAGGTCGACGGGAACTACTTATAGGTTTTCACATCAATACCAATAAAACCAATAATAAACCAACCAATAAAAAAGGGTCAGCCAGTAAAGACTTCGTCACGGAAACTCACGTTACACAAGACGTGCCCCAACATTAAGCATAGGAACCCTAGTACGCGAGCACAATTCGCACTTGGCCATTTGTGCCCCATCTCACAGCTTAGAGCCCTATCACATTGTCAAGAACACGTGCCTCATTTGCCGTAGGGCTGCGAGGATAAACAAAGCAATGAAGCGCTTAATGGTTACTATTAACCACTAGACACGGTAATAAAAATATATTAGGTCTCTTTCCGGCCGGGAGCCGGCAGCACATGCGCTGGCACGCGATCTCTCGCCGTTTACGTTATTCAGTTACTATAGCCCACGGCCATCGTTATATTATATACATATAAGTACATAATCCCATAATCACTTGTCGGTGGGCGCATTACGCATACTCGTAATGGACGCTCAGTCCATCATCCGATAAATATGTAGATTCATTTGATAAATATACCTAATGTTAGTTATTTATAGAGGTATAGGTACATGAGTATGCAATACAATGTCATAAAAACGCGATTAAAAACGTCCGACCCGCATGAGCCGGCCTATCCCACAATTCCTTTAACACGAATTTTTTATCGTGTTGTTACCTACTCGGACTGCACTTGTGCGGTTTCACCGCAGAAAAACAATTTATATAAGTATACCACTTTTGCAATAAGTTTAGTTAAGGCGTTGTGAAATCTGACAGGTGACGGGAGGCGCCCACAATGGCCACACCGTCCTTATCGTTGAAAAGAAAATAAATGAGAACACTTTTTCTGCCTTAAGAGGTAGCTGTTCGTTTTAACTTTCATGTTGTTCATAAAGTCTTCCAGAATATATTGTGACAGTGTTTAGTGTTGAGTTCTAATCTATGTCTACTTAGCTTACTCGTACTATGTAATATTACGTGTAAGCGAAGTAGCCATAGTGCTGAGATGCGGAAAGTAAAAGGTTACCTAACGTGGTGGTTGGCAAGGCGAGGTCTTTGCCGCGGTGCTTTTTAAAAACTTCGCTATTTACCTTGTACTGTTCATATGTAAGTATGTAAATATGTGAGTAACTAGTAGTAGTAGTAGGTAGTTAAGTTATCAAAATATGAAGTCCTTTATTCAGGCACTTGCCGTTATCGGATAAAGCTGAAGTTTGAAATCCTACTTATGTAAATTTGGGGACAATACAAAACCACCGAGCTGATCTGATGATGAGATAGAAAGAAGGTGGCCATACCAATTATCTTACACAAGATAAACCCATCATATTTGGGCTCATTCGAACCGTCTCAACAAGTAGTTGACTATTGTGGAAAAAGGCAATAAAGCTTATAGCAAAAATAAAATATTTATGATAAAAAAATACAAATAATGTGAGAAACTAACACAAAATTAATTCAAAAAACATTTGTAGCCGTATCTGACAAAGCGGTGATATTTTAACCTTTATTCGGCTGAAACACTCTACGACTTCCTTCAAGGGCGGGATTATGGTTTGATACTGTCTTCTACACTGAAACTCGGTTTATAAAGTAATAATAACTAATAACACATATAGTTAAAAAAAATCCCCTAATATTTGTTTATTTATATTTATTTAGAGTTGATTGTGTGTTCAAATCCATTAAAAAGTAACTTATTTAAAGTTTTGAAATAATTTTACTACTAATTATAGACTTATAATAATTTTTAAGAAAAAAAAACCGACTTCTATGGGGGAGGCCGGTGAAAGATTATTATACTTAGATGGTGCACTCTTAGATTCCATACAATAAAATAAAAATGGCTATAAGTATGTTTATAATGGTAGAAGACTAAGTACCCTCAATTCCTCATGGAATCATGGAAAAACCTTCCTTGCTTGACAAACAAAACGAAGAGAACAAATCGCCAAACGTGAACTACGCATCGTTAAAGAGTTCCGTTCTGATCATCATCAGCAGTTCCACTTCATCAAATGACACTTTTATGAATGAAAATGCTTGATTAGTTCATAAAAATACTAAAATCACTATTTGTGTGCCTTTCACATTTGAGGAGTTCCCTCGATTCCTAATGGATCCCATCATCAGAACTCGAGCATGACAAAAATCAATCGTGAAAATAGAACTTGCTTAACAAACACAGCTAGGAGGACAAATCACCAAACGTGACCTTTTCGTCGTTGAAGAGTTCTGTTCTGATCATCATCAGCAGTTCCACTTCATCCAATGTCACATTTTTGGATGCAAATGCTTGACTTGTTGATAAAAACACAAAAATCACTATATGTTTGCCTTAAAGATTTGAGGAGTTCCCTCAATTCCTCATGGACCCCATCATCAGAAATGCGTTTTGACAAAAACGGGACCAACTTGGATATATATAATTACAATCAAAACAAGAATTTTCAAATCGGTTTAGAAATGACGGAGTTATGGAGTAACAAACATTAAAAAAAAAAAACAACCGAATTGATAACCGCCTCTTTTGAAATCTTGAAGTCGGTTAATAAAAAGCAAAAATAGTTATTTGTTATACAAGGGTGCAAAGTTGTATTTTACCCGTGAGTGTGGAATTGAAACACGAGCCAGCGAAAGGATTCTATAGTTGAACCACGAGCGAAGCGAGTGGTTCTAAAATAGAATCCTGAGCGTAGCGAGTGTTTCAACACACGAGAAGTAAAATACAACTTTGCACCCGTGTGTAACACAAAACTTTTCTCCTCACTATAGCGAGGAAAGTGCAACATGCAAAAAAACACAGTTCCACAGGCATGATTTTCATCACTGGAATCACTGATTTTTTACGATATTATAACAGAAAACTCTGGAAGTTGTGTATAATATTTACGTGAGTCGAAGTCGGTGACAAGTTGTGTTTATTTTAGTTGACATTGACAATGTTGACATTTCTGACGATGCGTTTTGAAATTGCATCGACTCAACTTGTGCGTTTACAATTATACTCAATATCATTATTAAAAGATGTTCGTTAAAGAATTTTTTTAAGGTTTACGACTTAAATCATTAAATAAAGCTAAATTTGGTATTTTTTATTAAATTCTCAAACCATTTATTTAATGATAATTGATATCAAACGAACCATTATTATGAGCGTTTTACGTTTTGTGTAGTAGTTTAGCACCTTGGAGCGTGTTTGAGTAGCTTTTGATATCTGTCAAAAGCTACTCAAACACGCTCCAAGGTCAAATTACTTTCCCCACTTGTGGATAAAATGTTTTTACCCGCTTGTATCAAAGGATAAAAGACGGCTTTCAGAGCTAGTGAGGAGAAAAAGCTGTTTTTATAAAGTATTTAAAAAATGGGCGATTTCCTTTGGCAGATTGTAATTATTCCCTAGTGATTTCGATTTGATATGGCGCTGACAGAATTTTTTAAAGCTTAACCATTGGGGAAATAATGGGTTTTGGTCGAATTATTCTACTCCTAGGCATAGAAGAGATACAACTTGCTAAATTTCGGCGGATGAAAATTTCAAACAGAATACGACCATTCCTGAGCATGTTTGAGAATTAGTACATATTGCAGAGGCCGAGAAAAAGCAATTCGTGACCAAGTTGGTGTTGACGAACAACGCGGAGCGGAGTGCGGTAATACATATTATAGATATACGTGTCCACAAAATGCCATTCCCGTTGAAATTTGAAAACTGTAAAACGTGAAATGAAATTCTAATAATTCGGAAATAATAACACGCATTCTAGCAGCAAAACGCGCCGAGCGGCCTGGCTCGTCTCGGAAACAAAAGACGGACAACGATGGTCAGGCCGCAAGACTTGGCCTCCAATTTTGTATGTAGCACCATTATTGGCCGCTCGTTTCGCCGCACCCGAATCGTTTTACTTCGCATCCTATAACGAACATAACGTCAATATTTCATTGCATGTTTGAGAATAACATATTTTCAATACACCACCCGCGGTGCCACCGTGTGCCTATCTTTGTTATTAGGATGACATGTCGCAATAACGATTGGATTCGAGGTGAGTTACTGATACAAATCACGAGACAGATTCATCATTTAATCTTGTATCGAAAAGAAATTCGCGATAGCGTGAAAAGGAGCAGTTTGGTTAGTTCGTGCTGAGATTTGCGAGCGCGACAGTGGAACGAAAGCTGTCCTTTGCCCGGCCCGTGCCGAGCTCGACATCTTTTGACAAATATTATAGAAAGCTACAAATTGAACTTCTTATATAGATAACGAGGAACTACAACCATTTGGCCTTATTGGTTTTTGGTTAGCCAATAGCATTATTTTGTATCTTAATTTATTTTTATTATTACCCACAATAAGAGTACAGTATTTTAATGAATATTTTTTATTTACACATCATAAGAACCTGATTCTGTTTTTATTATATTTTAAAATATGTTTAAGAGAAATAGGGGCGGCGAAAATTTTTGTTTGATTTTCGGTCTGTGTTTGACAATCTCGTACATTAGATACACTACAACCTTAAAGGCGTTTACCTCGCCGCAGCTTAGTGCTTTGATGGTTAAAACTAGATACAGAAATTTAAAGCAAAATAGAGAGAGAATCTAAATATGATGGAACATCCAATCGCTAATGGACGTCTCTGACGGCGAGCCGTTACACACGTCGCAAGGCACGCTATTCTGAACCCTGAGCCTCGTAACAACTAAAAGTGACCGGAGGTCAGACTTACAACGGTTCGCATCAGCTTCAGACTAGTTGTCGGAAAACGTGAAAGTGTACCTTCTACAGACATGTAAGGCAATACGAGTATATATGTATGCTCGTAAACATTCATAGGTCGAAACGTCTCAGAAACCGGAAAGCAGCACTCACTTAAATATGTAGTCCGTTATAATAGACTTAATTAGACTTAATGGTCAAACATTAGAATTTGTTACTTCTACTGTATTCTTAGGTATTACATTGGACTCAAAATTGCAGTGGGGTTCCCATATAACAGCGATAGGAAGTAGGTTGAGCTCTGCTGCATTTGCAGTCAGGAGAATAAGGCAGCTTACCAATGTGGCAACGGCACGGTTAGTTTACTTTGCTTATTTTAATAGTATAATTACTTATGGTCTTATCTTATGGGGATCAGCTGCAGATATTGAAACTGTTTTTATTTTGCACAAAAGGGCTATCCGAGCAATTTATAACTTGGGGTCACGTGAGTCATTAAGAGAATTTTTCAAAGAAATAGATATTCTAACCCTGCCGTCCCTATATATATTTGAAATAATAATGTATGTTAGGAAGAATTTGGGCAATTTTCCAACGAACGCTGATAAACCAATAGCCACGAGAAATACTGGGAAACTGAAAGTAACCTTCTATAGACTAGTAAAGGCGAAAAAGTCGTTCTTGGGAAATTGTATCAAATTCTACAATAAAATTCCTAAACACATTACTGAACTTAGTAATTCTAAATTCAAATCTGTAGTAAAACAAACACTTATTTCAAAAGCATATTATAAGATAAACGATTACATCATGGATAGGGATATTTGGCAGTGATAGCGTCCTGCACGGGTAATCTATCGCGAAAATATGTTTTCTACTGTAGCATTGTTATTTCAGTTATTTTGTAGTAGCTGACACTGTAATTTATATTTAACTATACAATGTATATTGTTTTGAAAAAATGACACCTCGCCGAGTTTCTTACGCCGGTTCTTCTCGTGGCAGAGGTTTATTTTTCCGAACCGGTGGTAGTTTATTGACGTTCATAGGTGCATGTAATATGCCTAATTTGAAGAATAAACTACTTTTACTTTTACTTTTTTACTTTTAATAAAGGCCTATCGTCCACGCGGTCTAGCACCTAAAAATGTGGTATATCACTAACATATTACATTGCTTGAATATTTATTGATAAAATAACTACTTAAACAAAAAATTACAAATAACTCACAAACAAGGTTCCTAATAAAAATTCACTAACTGCAATAAGCGACCGTCGGCGCGTCCGTAGGGGCGTCGCAATAAGCGATGTTTTAACCGCTCGCTCGGGACAAGAATCAATATAATAAATCCAAAACCGCATTGTTCGTTTTTGGAAAAAACCGTTTGTTTTGACACAAATATATTTTCATGCCTTTAGCAAAATTCCGCAACTGGGCTACGAGGACAGCATATTAGCGAGCAAGCGAGGTAATACCTATATTTTCGTGCCGTTTTTAATTGCTATTAGAAAATACTCTACTGCTCGTGTCATTCTAAATTTACACACTCCATCATGGGCTCGAAGCCATACCAGATCGCTAATCAATCGCTCCTTTCTTACGTTCGCCATTTTAGTATTAAAAGGCCCGCTAAATGCGGTTAAAACAACGCTCCCATATATGTACATAGTAACAGCGACGTTTATGTTACGTTTACGTCGGTCGTTATATCCAAGAGAACGCGGGCTCGTGAGCTTGCATGTAAGCAGGGTGATGGTATTCACAAACTTGTAAGTATGCTGTAAATAAAAGTTTAAACACCCAATAGCCATGTTAGGATTGTTAGGGTGTCTATCTCTGAATTAATTTTTTGAAAGATAATGAAAGACACGAACTGACACCGAGGAGATTCCATTTCCGTAAATTTGAGTGCGGAACACTAAAAAGACGGCGGTCATAATTTCACATGGAAGGTCAGTGGCATTTATCTATTTATCTGCTCAAAGCGGTATAGTAATATGACCTATTATGAACCCTAATCATGCAATACAAATACAAATGGTTTAATCTACTATTTGGTCTATGCCGCACACAATACGGTATGCTAAAAAAATAAAAATAAAAATCTGTCAAATCAGCAAAATTTTATGAAACGCCTAAAACGCTCGGTTAGTATGAAGTTTGTAGGGAAATATGACAATTAGGCTGGGTTGCACCAAACCGTCTGTAATCGTAAGCTGTGTTCGTTAAAATTTTAATGTATGGAAAGTTTGACACTTTTCTATGGGATGACAGCTGCCGGCGCCATATTTAACGTTGATCAGTCTGTGATCGTAAGTCGGTGCAACCCAGCCTTAGTATAGCGTTTAGCGTAGCGTCTTTTTTCCCAGTTTACATTCTTAAAGTTTTCAAGTCAAAATGTATCGTTGTAGAATTATTTACGTGGGTGTGTAATCTCACCATAACAACGAGTCCAATTTGCACGCTCAATCTGATACCTATTTAAGTAATTGCAGGCATCTAGTGTTTATATTAGTACGGAAAATTCATTTTCCTGATTTACCTTAATTTTACGTAAAGCTCACTAATTTATCTTACCTATAACTAACTAGACAATAAACTCCAGAATATAAGCTGGAGGTTTTCCCTTTTTTGACACAATATGTACAGCTAGTAGATTATGTACACTCACAGACTTTCATTTTTGAGCCATTTAAAGCTCACTTTATACTGGACATATAGTTAGCTATAAAATATCCAGTATAAAGTGAGCTCTAGACTATGTAACAATATTATTATAACTAGAATATGATTTTACTGAAGACGAACTTCATTTTTACCGTGGTGTAAGAGTACATTTCTATACAAGGGTTGTAAAACAAAGAAAGGCCGATTTCGCAGATGTTTTGAGGCCCGAGCCGCAGGCGAGGGTTATAAATATGCGAGAGAGGGCTTTCTGTTTTACGACCCGTGTTTTGTACACAATTTTACGTCACCACTTGGCTAAAAAGTGGGGTTTTCCGGACGCGCAGCGTGCGGAAAAACGCGCTTTTTGGCAAGGTGTGGTGTAAAATTTATTATTGATTTCTGGCCGAAGGGTGTCGCACGTGTTTCGGTGGTTTCGGGGCAACCTACCGAATTCTACACCGGAGTTGATAACGCAACAACGCATGTTGTTACTAAATAATAAATAAATATAAATTCAACAAGTTAAACTATTCCAAGTTCGCTTAGCAAGATATGAGGAAGTGCCAAATCATATGTTACTCTCGTAGATAGGATTTAATCAGTAGCCTTTTAAATGAAATCGTAATAGAATGCAAGATATGATTTCGTGTACTTAATACTGTAGCATTGCCGCAATTTCACTCCAGTAGCAGGATGCAGCTGTTTCGCGAATTATGTGCCATATATTGCGCAATTTGGTCCACTAAGCCACGCGCTTTGGTATCCCTGGTGCGAGTAGTTTTATTTCAAGAGTAGGCCACTGCTAAGAGACTACTTAACAATAACGCGTATGGGCGAGACCCGTGTTGTGTACACGTCACCAATGAATATTTAACATTACGAAGCGAGCGAATATATACCTATACCCTACATGTAGAGCCGTTCGGACATGTAAGATATTTTTGTCACACTTCTCGTAAACGGTTCCATGATAAACAAGTATCAGGCATACTGAGCTAATTTTCCCCTTCGCAAACTTCACTTTAATAATCAATGCTTTTTATTTCTGTCCGTCTCAACACTCGTTGACTTAAAACTATCCTCTGTCCCTTTCGCTCATTCATCCATACCTCCCTTTCTCACGTATTACCGTTTCTTCCGCTTTTTCCATTTCGTTACCTGACAACACTGATGTCTATGATAGTTACCATGGTTACCATTGAAGTGAAGTTGCCGACGTCGAATGGCGACATTATTTATGTGCTTGTTTTGACTTTACTATTTATATATTTAAGATAAGACTGGTTTTACAAAAGCCGTCGTTCGTAATACCTCTCTTACCGCCCCTATTGCACGATTAACGCACTTTTTCCGTCGCTGCCAACTGCGCAGTAAAGAAGCGATAATCACTCGAAGGACAGTTGATACTGACAGATGACAATACTAGGTATGCAATTCAGTTTGCTGGTTGCAAATGTTGAACTGACCCGGTCTCAAACTCCCTCTATTTTCCATTGTTTACATCAATTTTGCGCGTGCACGACTTTTTATTTTAAATTATAGGGCAATTCAGTTGTTCGGTGATTATTTCTCCGTGGTATGTCCGATTTTTTAATCTAAACTGGACAGAAGAAAACGAACTAATGTAATATAAAATAATAATAATAATCGTATGGCATTTATTTTCGAAGCGTGAGGTCTTCGAGAAGACAAATACGGTTGCCAGTTTTTGTTGCACTTTTAGCACCACCCAGAGGTCACGTGTAGGGTAACGCTGGGTACTCCCTACGGACGTAGTGCAACTTCGACCCCCCTTGTCAAGTGAGTGGTCAACTTGACTGTTAGAAGTTCTCAAGCCACCCGAAGGCCTCTTAACTAACTCTTAACGACTGCTGGCGTAGACAGCAACCGGGATCAACGGCTTAACGTGCCTTCCAAAGCACGGGAGCGCTCAGTTAGTAACCACTCAAAGCGGTCACCTATCCAAGAACTGACCTGCCCGCACGTTGCTTAGCCTCGCATACCGCTGGGCCACGAGCGCTCCTAATATAAAATTATTTGTGAACCATCTTACATAAATCGATTTAGTCCAACAACGACATTCGTACTTATATAGATAGATAATATGTATATAAAATACATGGAAAAGCATCCAAGACTCAGGGACATAATTCTCGTGTTCATCTCACAAATATATTCCCTGATTATGATTCTGTTTACCGGGATTCAAACCCGGGACCAACAGCTTCATAGGCAGGGTCACTATCAACTAGGATAAATCGTTCCATTTTTCGCATTGATTTTAAAATCAAACATGAAGTAAACTATTACATTGGATCACATTAAATGTACGGTGAAAAAGGCAAACGGCGCGGGAAGAATTGCTTTTTACGGATCGGCTAACATTCCGCAGGTCCTTGAGGGGTTGGGAAGGAAACATGGGGGTGACGGGAGGCTACGCAGAAATGAATTGTTTTCGGCCCGCCGTGAGGTTACATTACGTTATTGCGTACCTTTGTGGCTTTTTTAAGTGTGTTTATAGGATTTGGCCCCAGCATGACTGAGGTGGATTCGGTGATGCAGAAAATATACGGCCGTTCTAAAAAACTGGAGGATTGAAATTACTTTATCGTAATTCGATTGCTGTATTTAAGTGTCCCATTGTCCTCGACGAAGACGTGCTATTCAATAGCTGAACTATATTAAAATATACTTACTCGGATTACGAGTATGTATACCGGTACAAAGGCGAACATATTCCCATAGGGATATTTTCCAGCTAACCTTTGAGCAATTGAGTGGAGAACTGTCACCAACAGACAAACAAACTAACATGATACAATGATGTATTTAAACAGGGTGATCCGGGGGACGTAAGCCATCAACCGTACATACATACATATAGTAAAAGTTAATTGATCGTTCACCATCGTAATTAAGTGAAACGTCTACACCTTTTTCCTTGTTGTTACTTTTTGTTAAATAAAAGTTTAATACACTTCAATCATGGTATTCATGGTCAACCACTAGTAAATAAGCATAATAAACCATATTGTTAACTAAAGGGATGAAATCCACCTATTTCAGACACGATCTATGAAACGGGTGGTTTCACCTGAGTTTACACTGTTTTTCATTTCAAATACGAGGAAACTAAAACATTCCCAGTATGCATATACAGTATAAATATTTTCTAAATCAATCAAATCTGGGGACACGGTAGTGCCCCCGCCAATACGAGCCAAGCGAAGAGCAAAGGCACTACCTACCTTTTCTCGAACTGTTTCGTCGTTTTTTTGAACCCGCATAAAGTTGGTTTCCGATGTACCAGATAGTTCATATTCTCAGGATATGATGTCAATAATAGACTTATTAAACATATAAAGTCTCAATTGAATAGCTCTTATACTTTAGATTTTATTGATATACAAAATACACCAATTTTATCACTGACACACTCACTGACACGCTGATGATCATCAAAATGTTTGGCTACTTCCTGAAGTTCTAGAAAGCTGAAGTTTAGTATGTAATCTAAGTTTAGTATACAACCAACAAAAATATTCATAAACTTATAACTTTCGCCCCCCATCCCCTAAAATGGGGGGGGGTGGAAGTTTATATGACACTTTAAACAATTTTATGAATTAGGACATGAAAGTTTACACGGGACTGTAGACAGTAACTAAAAAAACCTATTAATAAGACTGCCTAGCAACTTACAAAAAGAACTGAAATCCCACCAAAAACATTCCATGTAAAATGTTGCCAAGACGACCACATAAGGTTTGCCATGTGAAAAAGATATCGGATGTAGAGCCAAGCTTCTGAATCTACACGGCCTAACTCTACCGACCCTAACTTCAACAAATTCTACATATCAATAAATATGTATGGCTTGGCTGTTTCGTTACTTACTTCAGATCAGAAACTAAATATTCGCATCACCTCCACGACGGTAGCGAAACGGCGAAGCCATACATATTTACTGATATGTAGAATTTGTTGAAGTTAGGGTCGGTAGAGCCGTGTAGATTCAGAAGCTTGGCTCTACATGAGATCTGATATCTTTTTTAAATCTCTAAAATTCCAGCCAGTATCTTCAGAGAGGGTTTTGTGTCCCGAAGGATCAGAATCCGCTGAATCCATTTAATCAATTTTTGCTGTATATGTAGATTATTATGCTGGCCTTGTCATAGGATAGTTTTTATTTGACTGCGACTCTTAATTAAATTATGCGGCCTCTTTGGATTTTTCTTTAACCTTGCCGCCGTAATTACTGTCACTTCTGTCCGGTCAGTGTGAGCTAACTTCAAAATAAAGCTCATTCTAATTTTAGTACATTTATCTGCAAACATGTTGTTTTTAATAAGTTAACAAATGAGCAAAACCAATGAAGTGAAATAAAAAAATATTATGTATTTCTAAACGGACGTATCGGAACACAAAACGTTACTGCTCTGACATTTTGTCAATTGACATTTCACTTGACGTCAAAGTTTCTGAATATATAAAGTTTCAAAGTAAAACGAAGTTTGTTATTGCTATAAATAAACCATAAAGGACAGAATGCTAACGAGAAATAGGTTTGGTTGCTCTTCTCGCAGGCTTGACAGATGCAGCTTGCGCCCACCAAATAGGGTAAAAATGGTAAAATATAAATACCTAACCGGCGACAAAACTTACTTAGTTTCTAACTGATGTTTCAAAGTGCCAAGAAAATTAAGAAATTCTGCTATGAAGAGATGTTAATTGTGAAGCCATTCAATTCCTATGAAGAGATAAATTGACACATATAGTGTGAAGGTGAGTAAATTATTTTTGGGTAACTCAGTTAAATTAGAAATACAAACGAATGACGAAAACGCTATGAACTATACTATCCCAACCAGATAAAGTGAAATAATAGTGCGATAATATAATATACATAAATAGAGCCGAAGTGAAATACATATAGTGTGATATGAAAAAGGCAAAGTGCTGTGTTATCTGTTGTTTTTAATCTCACATAGTAATAAATGATCTATGATTTACCACTTAGCTAATTCTAGACAAAGTAAAAAAGGTTTTATTTTTTTTCTCTCTCAATTTAAAATAAAAACTATATAAACTAATTACAAGTAACATTTGGGCAGTCTAGGGCACTATAAATTAGACCAACACTTGATGTTTGAAGTGGTTTTAACGATCAGAAATATAACGGTGCTGATGTGAGATTACAACAATTACAATTATTTTGGACTTTGTAACAATCATAGCGGAATATTAGCTATTATATTATTTTTACTCTAGCATATCAATGGCACTGCCAGTAAATTGTTTTTTTGTTTGAAATGACATCCACACACATTTATTATCTTAAGAGGCTTGATATGAGGTGTGATATCGGACCTTTTTATAGTAATTGATAATTTTCAATGAGCACATCTATATATCAACATGTTTTTTATTAATATCAAATCCCTAGAATGTGCCCCGATTTTGATTTATCACAGGTATGCTAATAATGCACACAATTAGTCAGCTTTTTGAATTTAATTTAATTGTTATGTATTGTGAAGAACCGAGGATTGATTTTTTATTTTATACTAGAGTATTAAAAAGTTAATTAATAAATTAAAATAGAGAAACAATATTTATTTCTTATATATTAGGTATTTTACAGCAACACGAGTACACAGCATTACCTAACAATTGAGAACCTGCTGAAACAGTGTGCAGTACATATAATTACATTTCAGAATTCAGGAACATAGGCTATTGTTTTCTGGAGTCACCATACTTTTTTACAAGAACAAGCATATCCAACCTAAGTACTTTATATACAAACTGGTTTCTGTATCATTTGATCTAAGTCTTCCAGGCATATCTATTAATTTATCTGTAGTAATATTCATTAGGTTGGTTTGTACAGTCAGCTGTAGAGAAACGTGACCTTCCCTGCATAGAAGTTTGTATACTCGAGAGGTTTCGATTCTGTGTAGCTGACTATACATTTTGAGCTTCTCTGCTACTGACAAGGCTGGTAGCCAGAGTTGTATAGTCTAACACACATTTGGATTAGATGTAAAAGCGCAACCCCAGCGAGGCGGACGGTTTGAGCGGTAAGATGCCATAAAATAGAACGAGATAGGTACCTAATCGACGAAACCTTGGTTTTATATTACTATCTATCTGCCTAGCTACGAGTAGCACAAATAGCACGATACATTATACCGTCATGTTCCTTAGCCAAATGGCAAAAAAGGAACCCTTATAGTTTTGTCATGTCCGTCCGTATGTCACAGGCATTTTACTCATACCTATAGGATGTATTAAAATAAAATTTGAAATATAGATGTATTATATTATAAACGCCGCTACGTACTCGGTAGTTATGTAGTCAAATCTCTAAAACAGTTTTTTTTATTGTTGTGTAACACGTTGAATTACGTAATTCAACATGTGGCACATCAATCAGGTCATTGGAAACAAATGTAAGTGAATATATTCGTAGATAATCACCCTGAAAGTCAAAACATAGTGACTATTGAATACTTACACCGAAGAATTATAGATCCAATAGGTTAAGGTTATTAAGTTATCGCTGATAAACTGCAACCTCTAATTTTGCCTAAACAAAAGGTGAGTGCCGTGAGTTACTCACAGTATAGTATGGTGATTTTAAATCGGGTACGGAACCCTTTATATTGCCGTTTTTTATGTGATGTTTTATTCATTACATTTCGGGCATAAAACGTGACGACAAAAGCTATCATGCTGGTTCTATCTTATAGCATCGTACCGTCATGCCTGGTCAAGCCGTCCTTTTCGTTGCATAGTGGGATCCGTGCCCGCTCAAAGCGGAGAGTGCAGCGGGGCGGCAGCGTTTCGCATATTTATTGTGTTGAAAGATTGAGATGGACGCCGCAAGCCCCGTCCCGCTGCACGCGAAACTCGAGTTCAAGCGGGTGCTCATGCCGTGCATGAAGTTCCTTAGACCACGTTCGGTCACTCCATAATCAGAAACACGTAATCGCAAAATACCTACTCGTAAATGCATATGCAAAGTAGAGAGTAAGATGCGTCGCTCTGAAATAGTCATTGTAGTTACTGGTTAGCTATTACCACCTAATTTTGTGTGATTTATTACGTTAACGCTATGGCTATGAACCAAGGAAGGAAGGTATTTTTATCCCTAAAAACGTCCCTCAGAGGGTTGAAGACGAGCATGTAAATGTACCTATGCGGAAGTTCGAACTTCACCCGAACTAAGTCGCGGGCAAATGGTACCTATTAGTGGGTCGATATATTTTAGATTAAAACTGTCAAGTACCAACATAAAGAAACTGCTACTTGCAAAATAGTAAAGCACTGCATCTCTAATAATCACATAGCTACCTAGCTGTGAAGTATGATAGGTAAAATCTGCGTCTAAAGTCCCACAGTATGTAATACAATAAATGAGCCAAGTTGAAATTAGGTACTTAATGCCATTCAAGACCATTTTTTTAAACACTACGACGGTAGTAGCATATACGTAAGACCCCATAAGAATAACAAGCGCATTGTCGACCCTTTATTTATTTGAGCATTTGTTGTGCCTATGTTAACACAGTCCATCGGGAGCTCTGGCGCTATACTCCCCATCAGGAACACAAAATGATCACGTCTCCCGAAGCACTCATATATGCACCTAGATACATATCTAAATATATTCCAGTACAAATAAATTATAAGGTATAGCAAAATATTTAATTCAACCTTTATCTTTGTGGCTAAAAAGCTGTTATTCATTGTAATAATTATAACCATGGTGGCCTTTTCGTGTAGGCTTTGATGTAGGCCTCTTCTTCTTTCTTCCACTCCTGGTGATCTTGTGATCTAATCTAGTTTTGACCTCAAATTATTAAGTAATAAAAAAATAACAATTTTCGGTTCCTAACTTTACAGACCTGTAAAGTTTTTTAAAAAGATATACGTGTAATGGTCGCACAAAATCATTTTGTTTGTGGCTTCACGCACAGACTAAGAGTATAATAATACATATCTAAAATATAATTAATATTGAGGTAGTCATTAATACTCGTATTGCCTTTACCTATGTGAGGTTCCAGTAGCCCCAGTAATTTGATTTTGCTCATTACTTGAAGGCATTATTCGAAAAAGTGGAGAAGGCAACTCGTAAAGCTATTACTTTGCTTGGAAATGCCTGACGAAGCGTTTACAGATACGAGACGTTACCCAAGATTAATTTTCAAACCAGCTTATTTAAATTCTAAATTCTTACCCCTCGCAGTGGCTTTGAGGTCCTAATTAAAATTAACGATACACTGCGATGCAATAACATTTTCAATGAGCAATAAAGGCCAGTTTACGGCAAGAAAGGTGCATAAAATAAATGTGCTCTCGGTAGCAGTCATTTGATTAAGTATAATCGTAAAACTAATGGCAACGCGCGTCCTGATTTAATTTACCAGATTTGGGATAGGTTTGGTAAAAACACATTTATTAAATAAATGGTCTCGAACCACGGTGGGTACTTCAAAACAAGTTGTGAGTGGACAGCTTGACTGTTAGAGTTCTCAAGCTGCCCGAAGGCATCTAACTTGGCTAAACGACTGCTGTCATAGCCAACAGCTGGGACCAACAGCTTAATGTGTCTTCCAAAGCACGGGCACGTCCGTCTCCCCTCCTTCCCTCTGCCAGCTAAACGCGCTACTGGGTATGTGTAACAAATCATGGTGGTAATATATACCTTCCTACCTCTCAGGATATTTGCTTCCACTGCTGGACACACGCCTCTTCCATGCATTTCCATTCTGTTCTGGACGTAGTAGTTCTAAATCAAGTTGGGCCTGCCGTCTTTTTAATATCGTCAGACCATCTTCCTAGCGGTTTTCATACTAAGGATTTTTGATTTCTCGACCTTTATCTTTCCCGAATTTTGAGAATTCTTAAGGCCAATTTGTTGAGTTTTCTCGGGTCTCGAGTCCTTTAAAAAATCCGATTACATTTGCTTAAAAATTACAAAACATAATTTTGAATATTTTATATTTGTATTGCACCATAGTCATTATTTTATAGTATTTTAGTACCACTTATTTTGGTGAGGAAAGAAACAAACATTAAAACGGCCTTTCTCAAATTTGGCATTCTCAGCCTAATTGCCACGACTGTTTTGATCCTCTGGTTATTTCTATATGACCGCAAATAGAATTAATACTCATCAATGATCAATTTAATCACTTTGGCAATGTAAAATCAAAAGCGATTTTCGAGTTATTAATATCTGAAATATTTGATAGTTCTGGCAATTAGAAAGCAGAAATTTGTCATGACAATCCAATTAGTAAAAAAAAATTGACTATTGTGTTTACATATTAAAAGTTTCAAATGAACACTACAGTTGATTAATCATATTGTCTAAATGTATAAAGGCAGTTTTATCACTGTAGGTATATTTAAAGATGTCAACTGTTAACGTTTTTGCAATCCACGGAAAGACTTAAAAAATTATTTTCTTAAACAAAGTTTGATGTATCTCATGGTAATTTTCATATATCGTGGCTAATGTATTCCTTAATTTAAAAAGTGATATAAAACTATGAAAATATCTGCTCTCAAGAAGTTTGGGATAAATTTGTAAAACGAGGGAGCGCGTGCACGCGTCCTGGCAATTATGAGAACAAGGGCTTAAAATAAATATAACTGATAAACAATTAATCACAGGGCTCTGTTTTAGGTGTTACATATAGGCATGGACGTAAACTATCTCAAAAAAATCAACGATTAATTATTATCTCATTTACGTCAGAATTTTGGCCCGGACACGCAAAATTTAGCTCTCTAAGAATGGCCGAAAATATTGTTACTCATACATAATACACTGTAAGTATTACATAATACTTACAGTACACTTACATATATACATAATACTTACAGTACACTTACAGTACAGAAGTGGTATTCTTGTAAAAGTATTGGCTTGTGGCGTAAAGACGTACGTCTCCACCTCTAGTTATCACCTCAACGCTCGCCCCACCTTAAACGCTCGCTCCATCTGTCATATGTCAGCCAGTACAGTCTAACTCCTATATACGTAACATGGTTTTAATTTGATAAAATGTAGGCTTTGCACTTGATATTTCATACACAAATTTTGTAAAAATCATTTTTACTTCAATTCGTAGAGTTTGTTTAACCAATAAGCGGTTTATATTACTTGAATCAGGATACTTTTAACGCATAAACCCAATCGATTAGTACATCGATAACTAGAACATCACTAGAGGTGAGATAGTTTGACAGTTACACGTATTCACAAAGAATTTTTGAAAAGGTGGGGACGTACGCCACGACACGTTAATGTCATAAATGTTGTCCCCACCTTACACCCCTAGCAATGTAGGTGTAGTTGCTATGGTGGGTAGCCGTCGCGGGCGTAGTTGCTAAGGCAATTGACATTTGGTGTCAGTAATATATTTCATGTGCTAAGATGTTTAAAATAGACATCTATAATGTAACAAGAAATCAGTATTTCAGTCTGAAAAATTAATTTCCTTTTGTTGGGGATCATTATTTAACCATGCCTTTGGTTCTCCACATAGAATAGATGTCTTCTATTGTAAATTCCAGTGACGTGACGGACAGGTAACCTATTATGTAAATTTGTTTTGCCGAGTGTTTATGAAAATTAACATGTAAATCGGAAAGAAAATGTGCCTAACACTTTGATGAATCTAATGTCCACCTACCTAAATATTTATTTCATGTTAGCTGGGAGAGGTTTGCCGATGATTTAAGTACCAAGTACTAGTTGCCGAAAGCATGTTAAGTGTTTTTTTATTGCAGGATTATGGAGAAATTCTACTTGGTGATCATGCAATGTAAGCTGCAAAATGAAACAAATACAGCTGTAAGCAGTACAAGGAAAAATATTTCAACCATTCATAATGATAAATATATTCCGGCTTAGTAAATTAGTAAAATGAAGAACCAGAAGTTAATGACAGTATAAGGACCCTTTCAATGCTTATTCATTATTTACTCTTTCTTCATAGGATAGCATTTGTTGTAGATATTATATTTTAGAATAAAATTAAGAATATTTTATTTTATTTTTTATTAATACATTATAAAAACACCAACACAAAAAGAGAGCCTAGTCAAACAAGAAAACCCCTGTGTTGTACTGGGCGAAAAGGTACCCATCACACTTGCTGCGTTACCACTTTGGATCAGTTGCATGGCGATGGACAACCTTTGCACCAGACAAGAATCAGAGCATCGAACCCTCTCCTAGTTTCGTCGCCCTCCATTTATGAAGGCTAAAGCCTCAAGACTCCCAACACCCTGTCGTCTCGAACGCAAGCGGTACAAAGTAGTAATTATTCAGAAGGGCTGAATATTTGTCTCGCTTTTAGATTTTTTGAATAAAAACAGGCTTGTATGTTATTTCTTGTTCTTTTTGTTCCCATTATATAATTGTTATATAAACAATTTTAGACATACGCACTTATATACACATATATCATCCCCTGATCGTGATGGCTCCAACACTTGTGGCCCTTGTGTGGGCCCTGGGTACTAGATCTCCTTTAGCTTATAAGTAAGAGAATAAATGTAAATAAAATACAAGTAATTATGTAACCTCTTTAATTATGGTACAGGTGACCAATATCTCTAAAATATAATGAACAAGTATGACAATGCAGCATAACGATAACTTTTATATTTGTTATTTTGCGTTATGCGTTCTCGATCAGTCATATACGACATCTTATTATGCTGCCAGTTGTTTTAACTTTTCATTCAGTTCTCGGTTTCTCGGTGATCGGAAGCCGTTACTCCATCATGACAGCTGCAGCATAACAGCCATAACAGTACCTGGACCTATGCTTCGTATCTTCCTTTGCAGGTCGTGTTTGTTGGTGCGTATGCTGTGCACTTGTGGCTGTATATGATTACCATAATATCATGTACAAAATTAGAATTAGAATTATATAACATTACACAAACATAACCGGCCTTTTCATCGCTTGTGATTTCGTTATATTGTACTTTTGTGGTTGCTATGCAACCGAGCGCTGTGTAAGCCGAGAAGGTATTCTCATCAAAGATATTCTATAGAACTATACTAGACCGCTAGCTTTTAAAACCTTCACAGTTAAAATTAAACTTCATGTCTAAAGTCACAAGACTGTTTTTTAATTATTCACAGATGTAGTGCTAGTGGTTGAAGTTATCAATGCTGCTGCTGTCAAGTGGCGGTCGTGGGTTCGAAATCTGCCTCGTATTAATTATTTTTTTGGAACTTACGTACGGAGTTTAATTTCATATTTACCATCGGGTGAAGAAAAATATCGAGAGGAAACCTGCATGGATCTTGAAAGCCATTTCTGTTTTGAGAGTTATGTGTTTACATTTTTGATCACTAATTCTGTCACCGAGGTCATCGGGTCATTCACATATTCAACTATCGCTCGACATGTTTCAGACCGGTTTGCAGTCCCTAATCATGAGTACTTATCGCGGCGGCGTTTCTTTTAGCATTAAAAGGGTAAAATAGGTGCTAAAAGAGTTCTTTTAGCAGCAGTTGCGGCAGTTGCCGCTGCGATAAGTACTCATGAATCTCATGATTAAGGTCTGCGAACCGGTCTGAAACATGTCGAGCGTGGGTGACCTTAACGACGTGAATGGCCCGTTTCATCATATTTTAATATGTCTGAAACTCACAGGAGCTATCCATATAAAATTTTAATAATATTTCAAATTAGGGCGCAGTTTGACCATAGAAAATTGTGACGTCATTAGGTATATTTCCTTATAAACAATACTAAGCGAGCGTTTTAGACGCTTCGTAATAAGTTGCTGATTTGACTATCAGTAAAATTCAGTTGATCGAGACAAACTGGTGGCCGCAGCCCACGTGGCTGACTGGGGGGCACAATTGGAAAATGAAGAATGGTCCTCACCAGAACGCGCAGCAGTCTGGTTTCGCTCTACTATGACTGTTGTCTGCGATGCCGCCATGCCCCGAGTGAAGAAACCATCGAGGCAACCTGTTTATTGGTGGTCGGAACATATCGCCCAGCTGCGGCTGATTTGCCTTACAGCGCGACGCCAGTATACGAGGACTAGAAGGCGCAGACGGGCTACACCGGAGGAGAAAGCGGAGACCTACGGTGTTTACCGGGAGGCGACTATGACATTGCAAAAGGCAATCGCTGACGCCAAATCTCGTTCCTGGGATGAGCTGTTGCAGGATCTGAACCGAGACCCGTGGGGACGCCCATACAAAATAGTCCTGGGAAAGTTGCGGCCATGGACACCCCCACTGACGGAGACACTAGATCCAAGCTTGACGAGACGAGTAGTGGACACTTTGTTTCCACGGGATCCGGTTGACAATGCGGCAGATGTTATCGCCCAACCTCAAATGGAGGCATGGTCTGACGAGATGTCGGTAAGAGAGGCTGAAATGAAATGGGCTGTGAAGCGCCTTGCAGCTCGAAACACTACACCAGGACCTGACGGCATTCCCGGCCGAGCTTGGGTAATTGCCATGGAAGTACTTGGCCACAGGCTGATGAGCCTATATAGCACCTGCCTCCGCTATAGCTGCTTCCCCGCAATCTGGAAGTAGGCAAGGCTGGTTCTCCTACGAAAACAAGAAAGGCCTGCAGACTCACCCTCTGCGTATCGGCCAATATGCCTGCTGGACGAGGTTGGAAAGCTTTTTGAGCGTATTGTCTCCCTGCGTATCAATCGGCATCTAAGTAGCGATGGTCCGAACCTGTCGGATAGTCAATTTGGCTTTCGTCGAGGTCGATCAACAGTGGACGCGATCCTTCGCTTTCGAGAATTGTCGGAGCATGCAATTTCTCAAGGAAGAGTGGTATTGGCGATTAGCCTTGACATCGTCAACGCTTTCAATTCTCTTCCTTGGAGTGCAATTCGAAGGGCTTTGGTGTACCATCGACTGCCTTCTTACTTGAGGACTGTGATCGGGGCGTACTTATCCGACAGGAGCATCCGCTACCCCGGCCGATATGGTGCCGATATGCAGAGAGAAGTCGAGTGCCCCCGCACTGTTATGTGGTACCCCTACCACAGGGGTCGGTTTTGGGCCCTCTCCTGTGGAATCTCGCATACGATTCAGTTCTGCGAGCAGTGCTTCCCAATGGCGTCAGTGTAGTCTGCTATGCGGACGACACTCTAGTTCTTGCCGAAGGGGAAGATTTTATTAGGACCACAAGACTGGCAGAGCTAGGCGTTACAGTCCTGGTAAACAAGATCCGCAGCATCGGTCTTACAATTGCGCCACATAAGACCGAGGCGCTTTGGATAATTGGACTGCGGCGAGGTCGGGAGCCTCCAGCTAATTCCGTGCGGGTTGGAGAGGTAGAAGTCCGGGTCGGTCAGTTTATGAAATACTTGGGCCTAACATTAGATAGCCGATGGACCTTTGACGAGCATTTCAACCGGCTCGTTCCCCGGATTCAAAGAACGGCGGGTGCATTGCACAGACTGCTGCCAAATCTCTATCGCACTATACGGGGCACCCGTGTAGTCAGAGCGGCTGACGCGCAACCGACGCAGCAGAGCGAAGGTACTCACAGTTCAGCGCCGGATAGCCATCAGGGTCGCCCGCGGATACCGTACGATATCCTACGAGGCGGCGGCCCTCCTAACACGGTTTCCGCCGCTAGACATCCTGGCAGAAATGGATGCAAAAATCTACAATGCCTTGCGCGTAGAGGATGAAAGCGCTGCAGAAATAGAAATTAAGGCATTGCGAGAGAGGGCCCACAGGCAAGCCATCACATGCTGGCGTGAGCGACTGGAGGAACCCCGTAGCACACGGCAGCGGGTAGTCGCCGCGATCCTGCCGCACTTTGACCAGTGACTGAAGCGGAAGGGTCGAGTGACCTACAGGCTGACGCAGGTACTCACCGGACATGGCTGCTTCGGTGAGTACCTGCACAGAATAGGCAAAGAGCAGACAGCACGATGTCACCACTGCTGTTCTGACCTGGACTCTGCGCAGCACACGCTCGAGGAATGCCCAGCGTGGCGGACTGAGCGGCAGATCCTAATACAAAAAGTGGGGCAAGATCTCTCCCCACCCGCTCTTATAGCGGCAATGTTGAGCAGAAGCTCCGCATGGGATGCAGCTGTCACCTTTTGTGAGACTGTCATGGTCCACAAGGAGACCGCAGAGCGTGAACGGGAGCGTAATGACCCTGCTCGGAGGAGGAGGCGGCGACGATAATACGTCGCCGTTGCGCCCTGTAGCCCGGGTATAGAATACGGCTACGGTATCCTCTGCCTGTCGTAGAAGGCGACTAAAAGGGGGTCCTTGGGGTCGAAGACGGTCACAGTTGGGGGCTGTGATCGCCTATAAAAGCAGATGGTTGGACCCACAGACTCTAGGGCGGCACTGGTGCGTTCCGAAGGAGATCCCAGAGCCGCCCGAAATGAGTTGAGGAGGACGATCGGGGGTTTTTAGTCGGTGCAAGTCCGACATAACCACCGCACTGTCCCCGTGGTGCGGTGGTATCCATTCAGGATTTTCCCCCCGGGGAAAAAAAAAAAAAAAGGGTACACTTACGTAAAACTTGTCGAGTGATATTTTACCTTAAACACGTAATCTACATTGCTCGTGGTCACTAACCCTAAAATAATATTGTGATTTAATACATAATTCAATTTTATTTGTAATATATCTGTCAAGTTATATATACGTAAATTTGGATCAAAATAGAAAATAAATTTCCGTGGGCCCGCTACTACAGTAGTCTCTCCTTTTTTTTTAGTATTTTCTACATCTATGGTACCGGTTTAGGCATTTGCTGTCAAAATTGACAATCGGTGAGTTGATTTTCTTGTAAAGAGGTTTAGTAAGCAAGTCGAGTCAGAAAAAGCAGCAGATTGTATCGGAGATCCAACCGTGAATTATGTAAGAGTAAATATTACTCAAGTTAAAAAAAAGTCTTAATTTTCAGTTCTAATCATTCAGTATCCATCATCCTCCTAGCGTTATTCCCAGTACAGTGGCATCCTGAAGGATGCCCGGGGTCCGCTACCTAATCCCAAGAATTGGCGTAGGCACTAATCATTCCGTATCCATTGCAGAAAATTTAATAACATATACACGTCTGATTTTTAGGGTTCCGTAGACAAAATGGAGAAAACGGAACCCTTATAGATCCGTCATGTCTGTCCGTCCGTCTGTATGTCACAGTCGATTTACTCAGAGACTATATTATTGAGCACTACAATTAAAAATGAAATTTGGTAGGAAGGTGTAGTCTATAAACCGCTATAGAAATGTGATGTGAAACTACGAAAAAAATATTAAACTTGTCGGGGTGGGCACCCCATACATTTAACAGGAGGGTTACAATTTTTTTTTTTCAATACACATATGCGTGTTTGTTATGCTTTACGTATAGATAGGCCTTCAAAAATTACAGAGGATACTAAAAAAATCCATTTATGTCAACCGTTGTTTGGTGAGATATTAGCTGTCAAAGTCGTAAGAAGTGTACCCTCCCCCCCCTTCTCTAATTTCCAAACTATTTTAATAGTTTAAAATGAAAAAAATCAAGATGAATAATAAATACTTTCAACTATTTTGCGTCTGAAGAAGATAGATTTAACGGTTTTTGAGTTATTAGCTGAAAACCTGTCTTACCCAAGAATTTCCTATGAAAATACAACCTTTTTTGATTCAATATATTGTATTGTGCTTTTAAATGTAGATTAGGAGGTGTCGGCACGGAACCCTTCTTTGTGTATAGTCGGAATTGACTGTGATCATTTTCATTCATTTAAGTTTGGGGAATTGTTTATAAATAAATAACATGGGAAATCAAGGGCGTCATTTGAGTATACTTACTCATAGCACAATACAAACGATGCAATTTGTCATGACAGCCTGAAATGGCTGAAATGAATTGCTGTCTCATTTTAACTAAACCTACAACTCTATCGGTTTTTATGACAAACTGCAAGATGTGTAATATGTAATGGCCTTATAATGACGATCATAAACGACCATGAATAAGTCATATCTTCAGAACGATTGGAATACATATTAAACTATGAAGCCATAAAAGAACCATGAAGCGCACATATTTTTGAACTGCTTTTTCATACAAGTTTACAATCAAAGAAGTATCCAGCTGCAACATGCGACTAATTTGAAAAATCTCAAGCTGTTAACCCCGAATTACATAGCAATATGCGCAACATTCTTCAAGCTTTAAAATAGACCGAGACAATACTTTTTACTTTACTGCTATAGATCTTAGTCTATCTTATAGGATGACTGCAGAACTACGTGAGACCGCCTATCCAGCTAGCATGATAGCACAATGGCAGATTTTATGGTCACGCTTTATCGTCAAAGTCGGGTAAAAATTGACTCCGACAAACCGTGAAGCTAAAGTATGCCGCAGACCTTACGTATGTACTACCTAAAACATGATATGATATACCTAGACAATATTATCGATAAAATAATACCAATGCGGATGAGTCAATCCCTACCACGCCAATGTCTCGGTCGTTCGTCTCTTCTTGCACCCGTCGCAGACTGGCAATGTCAGAAGCATGTGAATTAGGTGCAATGTCAAATAGACGGACGTCTGGTGATGACTCGAGCGGACCAATGCGTTAAACCCCCGATTACGTATTGTTATTATGAGCCCCGGCGTCAATATATATTAGGGGTGGGCTGTGCCGTCATCGGTCTTGGACGTGCACCCCACCTCTGGCTTGTTTTGTGAATAACATAGCAGCTACTCAAATAATATGACTATGGGCACGCAGGTTGAAAAAACTTTTGGTGTTATAGTATATGTTAAAGACTATGGCTCATTTAAGCGTGGGCGAGTAGGTTAAAATTATTCATTTATAAGACTTAGAGATCAGTCTGCAAAAGCCACGAACATGCGAGCACTTTAAGCAAGAAAAAAAATCTGCAACTACTATCACTTAACATAAGCACCAAAAACAAAGTTTACTAAGTTTTTATACGTAAAGGACGTGGAAATCTATTAAATAATCTACTGACTTAGTAAAGTATCAGTAGTCTAATTTTCCATTCACAGTCACTTCAGTCAGTCATTCTTAAAGTTAGAACATTTGCGGAGCGCGAGTGGTGTTGTTGCGTGGTGAAATATAGTAAAATGTTGCATGGCACGCCATGCTAAATTCAAATTCGAAATTCGAGAATTCTCGAGTAGTTTCAGTCAGTCATTCATAGAGTTGGAACGTTTGCTGAGCGCGAGTAGAGTTTGTAACGCGGTGAAATACCTATAGTGAAATAGTCGCATGGCACGCCTGGCTGAATTCAAATTCGAAATTCGAGAAATATCGAGTATTGGTCATTTTTTCTCTTCTATAATAAAGCTAAAAGCTAAGCTTGTGTTCGAGAAAACTCGATCAGGGACCCCACTTTCCACGCTTTGGCTAGTCTTTCAAGTAGTACATATACATATACAATAAATGTAAAAGGGAAACCATCACAGCTAGTAGACATAACGAGTAATTGTCATGCTTAAGAAATGTACTTGTTAAGCAAACTTTCGTAAAATTTTAGATGTTGTTTGAATATATAGTACGATTAAATATAAGTTTGTGACATTTAAAGTTCTCATAATGTCACGGGTGGTCAGCTAAGGAACCCCTCATCGCGCGTGACCCGACACCAAGTCGTATTCGTTTGTCACCGCGAAAGTTCTCATTGCTATGCGTTATTCATCATTTGAGCTTACCTAGTACCCTCAGATGATAGATTCGAAATCAATTTATTTTAATTGCTATTAGGGTCTAATGTAACACACTGCGCGTGTGTATTATGATTAAATATTTAGGTTGCTGAAAATTATACGTTGTGGTTCCGGACTTTAAAAGAATTTGATGAATGTTATAATTAAATATTCTTATCCTACATGCCAGAAATTTTACTGGTTATAAACGATATACAGTTTTCAGGTAATATAATGTAATAAACATTTTTTAGAAGACTCAGAGTATTATAAACCGAAAATGGTGAACATATAGTAAAAACGTACTACATAGTTTAACTAAAACGTGTTTCATTTATCCCTCTTATTTTTGGCGCACAATTAGTAGTTAATAGTTATACTGTATTTTTAGAAGTTAAACATTGAGCATAATAACACACTCAAGTCAGGCCAGGCTGATGCCAGGTCGAGGAAACGAGATATCTCGAATTATTACCTAACGTTATAAGTATAATACGGTAACTAGCCCCGGAGTGTATCAGCCGGAGGCGTACAATACCCGCATTACCCGGTATCGTGTTATATTCAGCTAACAATGTGCATTCTCATTAGCTAGTCTACTGAGCTCTCAGAACAAAGATAAAACATTTTTATATATCATAGTCATATTGTTTATTTCTTGGTTATAAGACTTGTAAGTATTAGTTATAAGAATAGGACTGGAAAATTAATATTTATGCACTTTTTAGTAATGTGAATAGAGCATCTCAATGGAGACAGAATTCTACTTAACGGTAAGAAAGGAGCTAAAAGTCACAATTTTGATTTAAAAGGATAAAGGACTTGCGATGGAAGATATTATGACCTTTTCCTAGGGATAGGATAAAGGTTTTTAAAACTAATCCATAATTAGAAAATATTTTTTTTCTGCCTCACTTGCCTTGGTTTTTTTTGTATACACATAAGTTTCTTATACATATACACAACTAGTATGCCTATTAATAAGCAACTCTTACAGTATTGGGCACATTACTGGCAGGTGGCCGAAAAACTTAATGTTTGGTTTCCTGCTTTATTAGTTATTTGTCCTATATTTTACAAATGTGTTCGCTAACAATACTATAAACAAGTTATAGGTATACTTAATATTATCTTCGTTGGAAATTGTAATAATAACAATGCATTATGATGGATTTAGGTGCGACTTAGCAATGATGGAAAAGAATGGGGAATAACATTTATGCTGCGTTTTAAGAGAAGAGTTACTCGGTCAGAATATTCACAAGAGAAGATTTTAAAGTACCTGCTAATCCAGGAAAGTAAAATTAAAAAATCGCATTCTGTCACGTCGTTTCGGTACGAGGAGTAGCTCCAAATACATTCGTGAGCCTCTACATTTGTCCTTGTCTTCTCACCCCCGCTTTTAGCTGTTGTACACACACAATGAGCTTATCAAAGGTTTTTTTAACTATTTTTCTTTTATTTTAGGTACAACACCATTTTTATATAACAAGGAGTAAAGTGCGGGTAAGTGTGCAGTAAGGTCCGACTCGGTACACTGATCATTTCGCACCTGTCTCCTGTGGAGAATAATAATACTTGGTATATCTGTTGTCATTTCATTCATTAGTTATAAGTAAAAGTATCACGTAAGATTTTCCGTATAGTATTTTTATAATGTATGCTTTTTCAGCGTATAAACCACGAGGCTTGCCAAGTAATCTAACTAAGATACGAGACTTAAAAAGCTGAGTATAAAACTATTGTATACCGAAGATATCCCGGACATCAGCCTGTACGAGATTAGAATGGCTCTTAAACAGCTTAAGAAGAATAAGGCACCGGTGAAGACGGAATTACAGCGGAACTCCTGAAGGCGGGTGGAAAACCGGTCCTTAGGGCCCTTCAGAAGTTGTTCAATTCCGTCTTACTGGAAGGAAAATTTCCAAAGGCATGAAACAGAGGTGTGGTGGTCCTGTTCTTCAAAAAGGATGACAACTCCTTACTGAAGAACTACCGACCCATCTCACTTCTGAGCCATGTCTATAAGCTGTTTTCAAGAGTCATTACGAACCGTCTCGCACGCAGGCTAGATGACTTCCAGCCTCCCGAACAAGCCGGTTTCCGAAGAGGCTTTAGCACCGTAGACCACATCCATACGCTCCGTCAGGTCATACAGAAGACTGAGGAGTATAACCTGCCTCTCTGTTTAGCGTTCGTGGACTACGAGAAAGCCTTCGATTCGATCGAAACCTGGGCTGTACTACAATCTCTCCAGCGGTGCTAAGTGGACTACCGCTATATCGAAGTGCTGAAGTGTTTGTACGAGAACACCACTATGTCAGTCCAACTCCAGGACCAGAGCTCGAAGCCTATCCCATTGGAGCGAGGAGTCAGGCAAGGAGATGTTATTTCTCCTAAACTGTTCTCCGCTGCACTGGAGGATGTTTTCAAGACTCTGGACTGGAGAAGGCTAGGCATCAACATAAATGGCGAGTATCTTACTCACCTTCGGTTTGCTGACGATATAGTAGTCTTGGCTGAGACCATGGAAGATTTAAGTACAATGCTCAATAACGTCAGTAAAGCCTCCGAGCGAGTTGGTCTAAGGATGAACATGGACAAGACGAAGATCATGTCAAATGCCCATGTCGCACCAACTCCCGTAACAATCGGACACTTTACGCTCGAAGTTGTAAACGAGTACATATACCTAGGACAGACTGTCCAGTTAGGTAGGTCCAACTTCGAGAAAGAGGTTAATCGTCGAATCCGACTCGGCTGGGCAGCGTTCGGGAAGCTACGGCACATCTTTTCGTCCAATATTCCGCAATGTCTCAAGACGAAAGTCTTTGACCAGTGTGTGTTGCCAGTGATGACATCTGGTACTGAAACGTGGTCGCTTACTATGGGCCTCATAAGAAGGCTCAAAGTCACCCAAAGAGCAATGGAGAGAGCTATGTTAGGAGTTTCTCTGCGTGATCGCATCAGGAATGAGGCCATCTGCAGCAGAACCAAAGTGACCGATATAGCCCTCCGAATTGCTAAACTTAAGTGGCAGTGGGCGGGACACATAGCACGTAGAACCGATGGCCGTTGGGGCGGAAAGGTTCTCGAGTGGCGACCACGTACCGGAAGGCGTAGCGTGGGCAGGCCCCCCACACGGTGGACCGATGACCTGGTGAAGGTCGCGGGTGTCCGCTGGATGCGGGTGGCGCAGGACCGGTCATTGTGGAAGTCTTTGGGGGAGGCCTATGTCCAGCAGTGGACGTCTTTCGGCTGACATGATAATACAGAGTGTATTGTTTATATAGCCACAAACTGTAACCAGACGTAGATTTTAGTGTTATGAACCGATATTAAAACTAATTGTTACTTTAGTGTTAACTACCAGAGAATACATATATGTTTTTTTTCGAGCATCTGTGTATTGCGTACATTTATTTGACAAAAGGAAGAAGCGTGTTTAGTATATTGTTTACTTATTATTGTTAAATACTTGATGAATGTGATCCATAGCCAGATTTGAGTAAAATGTATGTACATTAATATGTAAAATATTCCTTTATTGAATAAATACAAATGAGATACATTGCGTGCTGAATTATTTAATAAGGAAAATAAATATCGTACGTCTTTAATAATGTAAACTAAAACATATTCATTAGGGCATATACTAAAAACTTGTGAAGTTTGAGGTTGTATCAAAAATAGACGCTTAAAATACTTTTTCTACGGGTCAGCGAAAATGAATTAAACAAACCGTAATAATTGAGCATACTAGTGCGGCAACGATGTGTGGCCAGAACGGGTCAGCGTTCGTTGACATCTTATAACTTGCGTGCTTGCGTACTATGGCAACGCGTGATTGGTCAATTTTAATATAGTTCACTAAAGTTTTGTGAGTTCCATAGAGAAAAAAAATTATAACGTTTGTTTATAACGGTAGGGTTTGGTAACACTTATAATGTGTTATATACAAGTATAGTAACTGAACAAAAAGTATATGGAACAGAACTATTCGTATTTTGGCGTATTGATTGATATATGCTACCAAGTTGCCACAAGGTAAACCTTTGTATCTAACTAAAAAACCGTGTGTACTTAGTGTAGGCAACAACGTTTTAATTTCCGTTCGAATAATCGCTAAATAACTCGTGTACTAGTTTTCTTTTTGGGCATAACTTTAGATCGTTCAACATAAAAGGGGCATAGAGCTGAATAGATGAAGCGCGCCTGGAATACGACATTTATATTAAAGGTACACGGGCATCTGTCTGATGTCTTGGTGCAAGTTTTAAACTTGGCTACCTAGCTTCATTATTGATTCCTACTATACCTAGCTTCAAAAAGACGATATATTATGTAATAGATCGTCTTTTTGTCTGAATGCAACTCTGGTTTCAGTGGCTGTCAAACTACTATACTCGTAAATATGGTAATTAATTTCGTTTAATTAACCTTTTCTTGTTTCCGTGTTCGTAAAGATTAACAAACGTTCCCTCAGTTTTAAATAGGTAGAAAACTTATATTATCTGTAAATTGGCACTGACATATATATTGATATTTAAAGAATGTGATAAAGTCAGTTATTTCATGAACATTTTGCTGCATCATGGTTTTGTATGAGCCCCTGTATTATCATATTTGGTGCCGGCCAACGCTCGTGATTTACACCACGCAAAGATAGGTACCAAGAGTCGTAGCAGAGCAACGGGAATGCCAGAGGCCGGAAATCGGTTCGGGGGACGGAAAAACGCTTTTGTCTTCTCCCTGACAGTTTATTAAACTCCTCAGCAAAGACGTTTAATTAACTGCCAAGAATAGGTAGTATTTTAGTCTAATTCCGGAAACACCTATTATTTGTGTAATTTTAAATTCTGTCAAATCAATTAAATCTTTAAATAATAGGAGTACGAGACTGGCAATCCCTTTAAAGCTATTCTCAAACATGTAATGAACATTAAAAAAAAACTCCATGAAATTAATGTTTTATTTGTAAGGATACTAAAACTACACTAAACATTAATTTTAATTTATAATTATTACTTTTGTAGAACGTAGTTATAATACAGATATCGGAAATATTTAAAGTCGCTACAACAAAGAGATAAAACTAGAAAGTACGTCTGCACGAAGTTTAGGAACGACTCTTGAAATTGGTCAGATTTTCGTTTTTTATTTCCTCAATGTCCGTTTGTCTGTCTGTCCGTCTGTCTGTGATTATTAGTGCTAGAAAGCTGCAATTTTGCATGGATATATAAATCAAAAATCTGAAAAAAAATTGAATAAAATCTAATACAAAATATTTTTAAGGGTACCTCCCCTACACGTAAAGTGGGGATGTTTTTCTTTTTGCTTCAGTCCTATGATGTGGAGTTTTGTTGGATAGGTCTTTCAAAATCAATAAGGTTCTTAATTTTTTGATAAAGTGAATATTTTCGGAAAAGTTCAACCAAAAGAACAAAAAATGAGTCCATCCTTCCTCTAACTTTTGAACTATGGGTCCAGAAAATATTAAAAAAAATCACGATAGAAAGCTTAATAAAGACTTTCAAAAAAAACTTTAGCAGGCATAATCATTTAAGCTTTCTTTGAGTTCGTAAAAAGTCTTCCCTTCTTAGTAAAAGAGGTATGAATCGCTGCGAAGGTATTCCCTTTTGCTTGTAATTGTTTTTTTTTTATTAAGTTTATTGGGCAACTACGGATTTTTTTAAATCTTAATCTTGGGCCTATCAAGTCTGCGCACTCCGATCATTTTAAAATTTAATAGGTAACCATTTTTAAAACTTTCATTGCCAATGATTTCGTAGCGCTACACTCGTAGCCGAAAACATGCGAAAAACCGTCCATATGAACTTTTTTGGAATATCATTTTAAAAGTTTTAGATTATGTTACTTTCTCCTTAAAATAGAAAATAAAGAAAATATCCCTGGTTTTTCTCCAAAGATTGTCACTATGTATTTTACAATCACGTCGGCGCTTACAGTCCAAAAGTGACCAACATTTAAAATCCTCCACTGTACATAAAACGACATTTGTCAGTAAAATATACAAATAAAGGAGGTTGGGATGTAAAAAATATCTGCAGTAACATTGATAATTTATTAGTAGAATCTGAAACACGATAAAACATATGAGCAGATCATTTAAAGCAATAATACAATATTTTTATTGAGCCTGTTGACCTGCTGTTATCCTTCATGAAGGACTTAAGACAGGCCATTGAATAAGTCTTTATTTCCTAATTTAGGTCTCTATGACGTTTAGTCAATCACTCTGATCTACCTGCCTCCATTTTTGGTGGCCGTTGTACAACCTGCGGCTCGAATGTCACATTTTTTGGCGAGTTACGACGGCACCGTTTTTACTTTTCATATAGAAATAGAAATACATTTATTCGTAGCACATCACTCAAATATATACAAACAGTAATACGATACACATAAAAACAAAGACAACAAAAAAATAAAACATAATTAAAAGGAGAAAGTGCCTCGAATTGGTCCCGACTCAGCATAGTGCCAACCTTACGGTCAAAGCTTGTCTTCTGTCGGGGCCAACTGGTGAAATCACGGCGTATAACACACTTAAAAAAGAGAAAATCAGTAAATAGATCCATAAAGAAAAAACTAAACTCTTAATTAACACAGTCATAAAAAAACTAAAATAAAGATATACAAAAAAGCAAAAACAAACATCAATAAGCAAACTAGTTTTGCATGGGTTCGTGAACGCGACCTTGCAAACATCAGTACTTATTTCGCCTACAAATATCCCTTACGAGTACAAAATGGCGAAAACGGAACCTCCTATATTATTATTTTTATTCGGTGAGTGTGCTCAGGAGCTCCATGAGCTCATACCGCCTTCCCCCTTCTTCCATCGGACATCCAGACGTACGGCTGGCTACCATCCTTACCTGGTCGAAATTCCTCTAATTCGAACCAAGCGCTTTGCATCTTCTTTTATAATGCGCACTTCTAAGGTTTGGAATTCTCTGCCGGCGTCTGTATTTCCGAGTTCATATAACCTGGACCTTTTTAAGGCACGAGTGAATAGGCATCTTCTGGGTGAGCTCGCTTCATCGTCGGCCTCATCTTTGCCCCCTGGTTAGATGCTGACCAAGAGCAATCCCATTTTTAATAAAAAAAAAAAAAAAAAAAGTTTCGTCAACTCAGTCCATCCGTCCGCCCGTTCGTATGTCACAGCGGCTTTACTCGGACGTAATCACCTATTGTATAATCACTCCAATTATGAGTAGGAAGGTGTTATTTATGAACCGCTACAGAAAAGTGATGTGAAATTATGAAAAAATATTAAATTAGGGGGGCACCCCATGTATGTAACCCGGGTATGCATAAAAAAACAACGCACATTGGCGCATGGGGTATGGCTATGGATAAGTGATAGATAATGGTGAGGTATTTTATGTTAGCCATAAAAAGTGTGTCCTCGCCTTCTAATTTCCAAGCTATGAAGTATAAAAAACTTAAAAAAAATTAGATGGTGTACATTAATAAATACTTTCCACGATTTTGGTTTTCAACAAGATAGGTCTAACGTTTTAAATGAGTTATCGCACAAAAACTGTCTTGCCCAAACAAAAGGACGTAAGTGCCATGAGTTCCCTACAAACCATCACTACCCCACTACTGGTGAAATTTAGTAATTTTATGATCATTACCAATTATTAATATATACCACTATGTTTCTTATTATTCTTATTTTACATTTTGACATTATTGTATTTTGATTAATGTATTCTTTGTTGACATTTTAATTTTAATTAGAATTTTTAATTATATATTATTATTATTAGCTACCAGTTGTTAATTTGTAGGATATTTTGATTATTATATGTTTTAAATTTAAAATTCAAGGCTCATTCGGTTTAATGTACTTAGTACCTGGGAGACCGAGCTTTGCTCGGCGATCTTTGAATTTTCTTGATTATACCTGTCTAAACGCACTTTATTAACCGACTTCAAGATTTCAAAAGAGGAGGTTCTCAATTCGGTTGTATGTTTTTTTTAATGTTTGTTACCTCAGAATTCCGTTATGTTTTAATATCCAAGTTGGTCCCATTTTCGTAAAAACGCAGTTCTGAAGATGGGATCCTTGAGGAATCGAGGGAACTCCTCAAACCTTAAAGGCAGACATATAGAGATTTTTGTGTTTTTGTCAACAAATCAAGCAATTTCATACAAAAATGTGACATTTGATGAAGTGAAACTTCAATTGATGATCAGAACAGAACTCTTCAACGACGAAAAGTTCACGTTTGGCGATTTGTCCTCCTATCTGTGTTTGTTAAGCAAGTTCTATTTTCACGATTAATTTTTGTCATGCTCGAGTTCTGATGATGGGATCCATGAGGAAACGAGGGAATTCCTCAAATGTGAAAGGTACACATATAGTGATTTTTAGTATCAGACGGGAGTTGCGATACAACAGCAACTTATACAGACCCGACAAGACCACGACAGTGAATGCACAGTGAGCAGACGCCTTTCTGAAGCTAACTTAAAGCCATACAGATCAGCAACGTGTATTTCATATAACATATAACGGTTCATAATAAATAATTTAAAAAAGTGAAGACGAAATGTGCACGAATAATGTTCACAGACGAGTCCCGATTCACCCTGTTCACTCATGATGGAAGGCAGCGAGTCTACCGATGGCCAGAAGAAACAGTAGCATACGGCGGAGGATTAGCCTGGGCCGGTATTTCTGCAGAGGGTCGCACAAAACTCGTAGCTATAGAAATTAGCAGTTTAACCGCAGAAAGGTATGTCAATGAGATCCTTAATGAATATACTGGGCCATTTTGAGTGAATATGGACCGGTGCTAATTCGACTTTGATGCACGACAATGCACGGCCGCATACCGCAGGAGAGGTAAACGAATATGTTCAAAAAGTGGGAATCAATCTAACGGACTGGCCAGCTGCAAGAAGCTCGGACCTGAATCCAATTGAGCATGCTTGAGACGAACTGGGAATGAAAGTTGGAAGCTGAAATCCATCCCCACAGACGCTCCGTGAAGTACTAAATGCAAGATCAAGTTTGTATATATTTGTAAATATTAATTTTACTCGTTTTGTTTTTATTCCGAATAGCTCCCTTTTTGTTAACAAATAAAAAGAGAGCCCTTTGTCCGGCGGCTTTGATCTGGAGTAGTTAGCTACGACGACGAGCAAGTTAGTAGAATTGCGACCCTACGACGCGCGAGCCAAGCGAGCGAAGCGAAGCGAGCGTGCCGCGGCAGCGGCCAGCGAAGCACCAAAACCGAACATTGTGCGATCTGCACATTTTGCAACATTGGTTATTGACGTCAATGCCATCTTGTGTAATGAAAGTATACTTTTCTATTTAGAAAAACGCAATTTTATTTAACGTCAACGCGATCTTATCTTATTCAGGAGCAACATTTGGGTTGTTACGGAGGTCAGCACTATTTTTGACGTCAACGCCATTTAGCGACAAATGAATATACAAATGTTGCACATTTTATAGTAATGGGATAGGATGAGAATTTAACACACGAAATAAGTAAATATAATAACAACATGAATGGTTTAAAAAAAAAGTCACCCTGCCCAGGATTAGAACCCGAGACCTTCATATTGAGAGTCCAATCGCTTGACCATTTAGCTAATGCAGTTATAACAAACTGGGCGAAATTAGCAATCATTACAGTGTGTAATTTAGTTTATAATTAAAAACCCGGGAAAGCGAATTTTCCCGCGAACGAGGCCTAGCTAGATATTTTTGTCATCCCCGGAAACCCCCCTATATTGTGAATTTTATTAAAATCGTTAGAGCGGTTTTTGAGATTTCAATTACAAACAAATAAATATATAAATGTTGCTCGTTTAATAGTATAAAAATATAGGATAGGATAGGATATCTTGTGTGTTGCGTCCTGTATTTACTAACAATAGTTTGGTAAGAGACTGTATCTACTAACACTTTATAGGCAATGCCTGACATAATTTTATTATTATCATTATCTCTTTATTTATCTTAAAACTTAAGTTAGCTTTTTTACAAAACATTTTTATAAGTAAAATATAAAATACACGTATTATGTTTATTTCTCCTACAATTTAAGTTAGGTTTATACAATACATTTATAAAAGTAACATATAAATATACACGTACAAAATATAAAAGCATTATAAAAAACCTAACGTAGAGTGCCGCCGGCAGCGAGGCGGGGCCTAAGCTACCGGTGGTTAGGGTGACAGAGAGAGGAACCTCCGGACTATCTGCGCCGTGTCCAGGAGTACCGCCTTCTGTATCTGACCCTTAACCCAACCATCTAGCGAGAGTCTCTTAAGATGTTGATCGAGACTCTTCGCAATTAGACCGTTCGCAGAGACGACTATCGGGACAATGATCGTCGAATCAACATCCCACATGGCGGTTATCTCGTGTGCCAGGTCTAGGTACTTGCTAGCCTTGTTCTCCTCGGCCTTCACGAGGTTCTCATCATGGGGAACGGTGATGTCGACGAGCACTGCCTGGCGCTTAAATCGATCTGTCAGCACGATATCAGGTTTGTTGGCTATAATAGTCCTATCCGTGATGACAGATCGATCCCAGTAGAGCGGGGCACGATCATTTTCGAGAACTGGCGCGGGTGTGTACTTATAGTACGGCACTTCGAAGTCCACAAGACCGTACAGAAGAGCAAGCTGCTGGTGAATAATCTTGGCTACCAAGTTATGTCTGTGCAAGTACTCACCGTTAGCAAGATGACCACAACCGGAAATGGTATGCCTGAGCGAATCTCCGGGACGGCGGCATGCCCGACAAATGTCGACCGTACCGTCCTTCAGGATATATTTCCGGTAGTTGTACGTCAATTTCCGGTAGTTGTTCGTCATTTCCGGTAGTTGTTCGTCATTATTATTATTACTACTACCACCATAACCGCTACAACTACTACCGCCAATTTTTGATTCAATATATTGTATAATGGTTTTAAACTGGAACTAGTAGGTTTCGGTACGGACCCCTTCTTTGTGCGTGATCCACACACGGCCAGTTTTTACTATCTTACTTTGTGTCACAAATTGATATTGATACTAAAAAAGGTCACACGGTCAAAGGTCAGGTGTAGGCTTGTTTTACCTCATTAGCCACCTTCATTTTGGTATGAAATTCAATTATAGACCTCTCGTCTTGCCGCACCCGGAAAGTGATACTTCACAGCGCAGTGAGAAATAGTGAACTCACGAAAATCGCGTTTACTTACGTTGCACGACGAAAAACAATAAAATAAAATGTAAAACTGTTTTCTGGCCGATCCCACATTTTCATTAGTCATCTTGTTTAGTACGGTACGATAGGGATTATAGTTATTACAAGTTGAACGCAGCGACAAATAATAATTATAAATAAATAGCAAGTTAGTTGCTGCTGCTGGGTGAGAAGTACTTAAGGATAAGGACGAAATACTTATGGTTCAAACAGCAAATGATTTTTATATTTAAGTAACTGAAATATTTGAACGACTACCGATCTTAATTTACGATTTAGTTCAATATTGTCAGTTATTAGTTTAGGCACAACATTGACTTATTAATGAAAATAATACAACGCGCATATAATTTTATGGTCAATCTGGTAGAGTTAATCTTTATCATTTACTTATCACTAAAAACCGGCTAAATATTTTCATGGACCACACTGTGTCCGCAGTTTTAGCGTTTATTTACGAGAACGTCAACAGTATCGATGGGTCAAAATCAAAAGTCAATTTACATGCATTTTAAAATGGGTTCAGCAAATGTAAGTACGTCGGGCGGATGTTGACGTTAAAGGAAATTGCACTTAGCCTACTTAAAACGTTGCGCACGCTTAATACCGACACGTTGACAACACGGACACCGCTGCCTTACCATCTGCTTACATAAGGCGACTTCTTGACTAGGCGGGGCGCGTGCGATATTTGTGATAGGTATTTTGTTCTTTTATATGAGTTTACTGATGTGAGATTTCCTCACTTGATAGTAATATCATCCGCAGAAGCGGGGCAGTACTGCATTCGTAGCGGTTGACTGACAGCGGACAGTTTTCTTATATCGTACCGCCTCCGCTCCGCATCAGGAAGGCGAAAGTTTTTGAAAAATAAAGAGTTTTGTTTATATATACTAATTATAAAATTAGATAGAATTATACAAGATCCTATCGAATTATATCTCATATCGTATCGCCTCCGCATCGACAAAACAGGAAGGCGACAGTTCATAAAATATTTTTTAAGAAAAAAAAACCGACTTCAATGGGGGAGGCCGGTGAAAGATTATTATACTTAGATGGTGCACTCTTAGATTCCATACAATAAAATAAAAATGGCTATAAGTATGTTTATAATGGTAGAAGACTAAGTACCCTCAATTCCTCATGGAATCATGGAAAAACCTTGCTTGCTTGACAAACAAAACGAAGAGAATAAATCGCCAAACTTGAACTACGCGTCGTTAAAGAGTTCCGTTCTGATCATCATCAGCAGTTCCACTTCATCAAATGTCACTTTTATGAATGAAAATACTTGATTAGTTCATGAAAATACTAAAATTACTAATTGTGTGCCTTTCACATTTGAGGAGTTCCCTCGATTCCTAATGGATCCCATCATCAGAATTCGAGCATGACAAAAATCAATCGTGAAAATAGAACTTGCTTAACAAACACAGCTAGAAGGACAAATCGCCAAACGTGAACTTTTCGTCGTTGAAGAGTTCTGTTCTGATCATCATCAGCAGTTCCACTTCATCAAATGTCACATTTTTGTATGATAATGCTCGATTTGTTGATAAAAACACAAAAATCACTATATGTTTGCCTTTAAGATTTGGGAGTTCCCTCTATTCCTCATGGATCCCATCATCAGAAATCGAGCATGACAAAAATTAATCGTAAAGATAGAACTTGCTTAACAAACAACAGCTAGGAGGACAAATCGCCAAACGTGAACTTTTCGTCGTTGAAGAGTTCTGTTCTGATCATCATCAGCAGTTCCACTTCAACAAATGTCACATTTTTGGATGAAAATGCTCGATTTGTTGATAAAAACACAAAAATCACTATATGTTTGCCTTTAAGATTTGAGGAGTTTCCTCAATTTCTCATGGATTCCATCATCAGAACTGCGTTTTGACAAAAACGAGACCAACTTGGATATATGTTCTTACAATAAAAAAAAGAATTTTCCAAATCGGTTAAGAAATGAAGGAGTTATGGAGTAACAAACATTAAAAAAAAACCATACAACCGAATTAATAACCTCCTCTTTTGAAATCTTGAAATCGGTTAAAAAAAGTGTTTTTTGTTTATATGTAGGTATACTAATTATAAAATTAGTTCTTTAATATTAAGTTTATTATTAAGAATTATTTTAAGCTTATTAGTACTGTTTATTTATTAGTTCGTTGTATTTCCTTAAATAAAATTATATATTTATATTATATTTCTTAAACAATATCCATACTTACTACGAGTATATTTACTATATACTATTACTATATATTACTATGTTACTATATACTATTATACTATACTATTTACCATTAATCTCTCTGTCTGTTACCTCTTCACACTTAAACCGCTTAACCGATTTAGATTAAATTTGGTATTGAGATTGTATGAGTCCTGGGAAAGGACATATGATAGTTTTTATCCCGGCAAGGTTCTTTAGGGGGTGAAAACGGGGTAAAAGTTTGTATGGGCGCCTGCAAAAAAAAATAGCAATTATTTCCATGATATCTTTTGCTAAAGTGTAAACACTCTAAATCCATTTCTTAACATTTTCGTTTTGCCCAACATTATGTAGCAAAAAAAAAGATGCATCGCCTGAGAAAAACAGCTACTGCCGGTTATTTTAACAAATTGCTTAAATCACATGGTGAGTAAAACAGTCAACCCCAAGTGTTCAAAGTTATCGGCTAATCCCAATATACCCGCCATTTTCGTAAGAATTTTGATCGCCTTGATATGTGTTCTCGCAAAAGATAACATTGTTTCGAGATTTGGTGTAAACGAAGAAGTATAACATTGCAAAGATATGTACTATTATTGTTTTTATTAATATTTCATGGGATTTGAGCTGTTTAAATCCGATACAATCACTCTTTTGGGGTTAGGTTAACCTCTTATCAAAATTAATGGGAGTTTTTATTCTTACTATCGCGATAAACGTACTTAGCAGGTATTTTTCATATTTTCAAAATAATTTTGTTCAAGACGACAGTCTTTGATCAATGTGTGTTGCCAGTGACGACATAATGGGTACTGAAACGTAGTCGCTTACTATGGACCTCACAAGAGGGCTTAAAGTCACCAAAAGGGCAATGAAGAGGGCTATGCTGGGAGTATCTCAGCGTGATTGCATCAGAAATAAAGCCATCCGCAGTAGAACCCAATTATCTGACATAGGCCTCCTAATCGCCAAATTTAAGTGGCACTGGGCGGGGCACATTGCACGTTGAACCCATGGCCGTTATGGCGGAAAAGGTCTTCAAGTGGCGACCACATACCGGAAGGCGCAGCGTGGATAGGCTGGGGCCTACAAGATGGATTGATGACCTGGTGAAAGTCGCTGTAGCCCGCTGGATGCGGGTGGCGCAGGACCGGTCCAATGCCCGCAAGTGCCACAATTGGCACTCTTTGGGGAGGCCTATGTCCAGCAGTGGATGTCCTTCGGCTGATCTCATGATAATGAATATTTTCGCACAACACCTAATATGTACAGGGTGTGGCCTGTAATAGGAGCAAAAAATCAAATGGTACACTATTGAGCTCTCTAGCAATTATTTCCAAATGGTTTCAATAGACAATAAAAAGTTATTCTTGGATTTTTTTATACTAAAATAGGTTACGTGTACTTTTTTACTCTACTGGAGTGATATTAATAACTATTTATTTAAAAAACACTAAAATTTTATAGAAAAACAATTAAAAAATCCAAAAATTATCATTTTACACCAAAAATTCGACAACGATTATAAGTCATAACTTAAAGCAACCTCAAAATAAATCAGCATTGACTGCCACGCTATGGTCTCTGGGTGCCAAGATCCATTACTTGGAGGTCATAACTTTAGATCAAAATTTCTCTCAATTGATAAATGATATTTTTTTTTGGACACTAGAGGCTACTGCAGATGTTCTAAGGAAGCGTCCTTTAAATTTATTGCTCCTATTACAGGCCACAACCGTATATACATATTTATTTCAGAAGATTTCATTTAGTTCCGTTCCAAAAGTTTCTGTATATTAAGTACCTTTTGGTTTACATGAAGATCTACATATTTACTTTTTTTTCCTCGACAAACTGCGAAATTCATAATTTAAAACGTTATTTTAAAATACAGTTAAGTTACAAAAGTCATCGTAAAAAATAGGTAACCAAAACGTTTTACCTGTCTATTATTTTGGAATTAAGGCAAAAAAATAACCTTATGATATTTTTCCCGTTTTTCAGGGATTAGTATTTTAATTTCAATCATGTTTTTTGTCTCTCCTGTAAACTTCCATAATATGACGTTAGCAGGTTTACACTAACAGCCGACGATGTAACGCGGACGAAGTCGCGGGCAAAAGCTAGTATATATACGAGGGTGAATCAAAAAGTTCTTAGAACTGCATGGTGATAAAACCTTTTTAAATGTAGTTTGTTTTTGTTTTTTTTTAGCTGTCATTATGACATAATACGGCGGCAAATTTTATTTGCTTACGCGTACCAATTGCACATAATTAGTTATTTGTGAAGCAAATCGCTCAAAATCTGTCATTATGGACAAAAATGAGTTACGTGCCGTGATTAAGTATCTCTGTCTGAAATAAATGTCCACTAAGGAAATTCATTTGGATATTCAGCAGACTATAGATACTAATGCTATACCATATTCCACGGTTGCTTACTGGGTTGCCAAATTTAAGAGGTAGGCCCAACTGTGAAGATGACCCTCGCTCCGGCCGGCCTTCCACCTCGGTCACTGATGACAATGTGGCGAGAATTGAAAAATTGGTATTGGAAGACAGAAGAATTAGCATCAAACAGTTAGCAGAGATACTACATATCTCTTTTGGCAGCGTGCAATCAATATTGACGGACGTTTTGGGGTTTAAAAAGGTTTCCGCAAGATGGGTTCCGCGGATGTTAAATGAGGTAAACAAAGAACAGCGTGTGGAGGTTTCGAAGCGGAATCTGGAAATCATCGAACGTGACCCGGATGCATTTTATCGCCGATTTGTGACCATGGACGAAACATGGCTCCACCATTTTGATCCCGAAACAAAAAAACAAAGCATGACCTGGAAACGACAATCTTCGACACCTTTAAAAAAAAATCGAGTTTTTCCGACGGCGGGCAAAGTTATGGCCTCTGTATTCTGGGATGCGGAAGGAATCCTATTCATTGGCTACCTGCCGAAAGGAAAACCATTACAGGTCCCTATTATAAAGAATTGATCCCGAAAGTGCGGCAGGCGATCATAGAAAAACGCCGGGGAAAGTGGTCTGCGAGCGTACTGTTTCACCACAACAACGCCCCAGCTCATCGCTCAGAATTGGCACTCAATGCTATCCGCCAAGCTGGCTTCACGCTGCTTGACCACCCGCCATATTCTCCGGACTTGGCTCCTAGCGATTTTCACCTATTCCCGAAATTAAAGGAGCACATCCGCGGAATTAAATTTCGAGATGATAACACCGTAGTGGGTGCTGTAGAGGAGTTTTTCGAGTCCCAAGGAAAATAGTTTTTTTATGATGGAATAAAAAAAATTGAGAAACGATACTTAAAGTGTATAGAACTACAAGGAGACTATGTAGAAAAATAAAAAGTAAGAAAACATTATTTTTTTGTTTTTCACCCTTATTCTAAGAACTTTTTGATTTACCCTCGTATGTGTAGTATTTTTGTGAGAACACTCTCTGACGATAATTTGGACTGCTTCAGAGCAACATCATCCACGATAATGGAACTTATGATTATTCAAATGATATCGCTAACTTATAATTTTAGTGTTGAATAAAAGAATACCTAATTGATCATTTGCTTTAAAATTCAAACCGTAAAGTCATACCATACCTTGTCAATGGAAGTTAGTCTACAGTTACAAGTTTAGTTATATTTCTTAATTATATTGTGATGACATTTCTAACAGCTTGACGTGCAAATTTAATTCCAGAACTCCCGCTCCTAATTATGTATGTTCTTCAGAAATTAGTTAAATAACGTTCGAGGCTTTTGGGTACCAGTCTTTTACTACTTAAATTCAATCAGAGTGGAACAACTCCTGTCAAACGAAATTACGAACACCTTAAGTCGCCCGTTCAACAATAGGTTTGGCCTCAAAGTGCTCAACTGAATCCCTAAGCATCTTATGTAATGTCTAAGTTAGAGCGTTCGACGAACACAAGAACGCTCAACTTTAATTAATTTCATACTGGGCGTCTTTTAGGATGCCTTACTTGTAAATTGACGAAAGGGATGTTTCTTTAAGCATTACGGCCTCTGCACTTTTTTTACTGATTTGTGTGAATAATGAGATTTGATAGAAAAACACTCCAACCCAAAACATCAACACCGGATTGGAAATACCTATGGTTGTGGTTATAGATTCATTATTTTGCACCAGTCCGTGAAAGTCAGACGTGAATGACAGCTAGGGATCTAACCAGCCTAATTCTCGGTGCGTTGAGGATTTGAGTGCGTTGTGTAGCTGCATTTTCAATCCAGGAGGTGTTTCATCGACCAACAAGCATCCCCAGCATAGAAGGCTGTTGGTCGTACCTTGAACATATGAGTGTTTGTTTAGTGAGCAATGGTCAGTGATAATGCCATAAAACATATACATAGTGACGCTCGTGACGTTCTCTTAAGAGAGAGCAGATGCCTAGTAAATCTTGCATCCGAGTGCAGATATTGTTCCTGGGGATTGTTTGGGTACTGTCAATGGACCAGAGTCTTATTTTTCTGATGTTCTGTGACTTAGCCATTACCTTAACCGAGCTGGTAGCGGAAGCGTTGGACCAGGGCCAATCGCAGGCCGGCTAAATCCTCATCTGGCCAGCTTTTCTGCTACGTCGTTACACAGGGAGCCTCTGTGCCCTATCTATTGTAAGGTTGTGGGGTTGCTTGTCGTCCCTATTACCTCCAGGGCTTGGGACTCTAGTATGATCCCTGACTGGATGAGGTTGCTCATCAGGGCTGGTAGTACTGTCTGCCTATGAGCCTCTTACAATACGGTGATCACTTCCGGTTTTAACCGCCTTGACAATGTCAGGTGGAGGTAAAGATTACTGTACCTATATTATCAGTAACTTCCTAAAGCTGTTTATTTTACATAAATCTGTATGATGATTACTAAGGTCTTTTAACAGCACTTATTTTTAACGTCAATTAACCAATTCTATTTCATTTATCTAGATTTTAATAAGTAAACCAAATTAATTTGCATTTTTATTAACGAAATCTTCACGCCGATTGTACGCCGACTTTTCAGCAAACGCCGGCGCCGATCCTTTTTTTAATCGGCGCACACGTCTAAGCCATACTTGTAAATGCGCAGTTCTTGTACTTAATCATCACCATCATCATGTTAGCCGAATAACGTCCACTGCTGGACATAGGCCTCCCCCAAAGACTTCCACATTGACCGGTCCAGCGCCACCCGCATCCAGCGGACACCCGCGACCCTTACCCTTACCCTCTTGTACTTAGGCCCGATCAACTGCCATACCATCTACCATATAATTTAATGAATCAATGACAAGTCAGTTGTTTGAGTACCTTGTCATTGATTCGTTAAATTAACTGTCTGACGCAGGAGTCGGCAAAGTTTTTGACCAAAGAGCCAAATTCAGTAAATTAATATTCCATCTTTTCGGAACCTCATGCGGCTCGCGAGCCGCCGATTGCCGACCCCTGGTCTAACGGGATGCAAAATGCTATTGGCTATGTGCACGTCTGAAACGTCAAACGTCAAAGGTCCCGAGACAACGTCAAAACTCAGAGATGTCAAATAATGACACATGAATATTTTATTTACTTTAGTAAACGGGAAAGACCCCGTATTGGATTTTTTACTGAATTAAATAAGAGAATAAATAAATACATACAAACGAAACGAATCGTAGGAAACCGTTAAGAAACCAATAGAAAACGTGAAAGTAAATTTGACTGTGGTCACCGGTAAGTACACATTTCTGCCATGGTGTGCCCTACGATCGCCTAGCTTACCCCCACCACCTACTTCGCACATAGCCAATACAGAAAATTATAAGAAATGTCATGTAGTGGCATACCTTTTTAATAGGGTTTCTTAGACAAAATGGCAAAAACGAAACCTTTAGAGGTTCGGCATGTCCGTGTGTCAATCTGTGCTGTGAAAACTGTAAGGTGTATTTAAATGAGTAGCATAATATCCCCATATTATATGTATAGGCCGCTACATTTATGTATTCAAATAAGTAAAATAATATAAGGTAACTCGAAAAAATAGCCTATGTTGAAATTAAAATATGTCAGTAAATCACAGAATAATTTAGAAAATTGAAAATGAAGTTCCGCAAACTATCCTGTGGCGTACGTATCAAACGTATCCCGTTGTGACAATCTGTTAACTATATTTTTTCACTAGCGGCCGGCCACGACTTCGTCCGCGAAGATTTTAGGTAATAACAAATTTTATAAATTAGGTCAACTTTTTTCTGTCAGTTTTAAAGCCTTATGCTAGACTATTAAAAGAAAGGACAGGTGGAGTTCCCGACACCGACCAAAATGAATTTTTTTAGACGGTACCTCAGCATTTCAAAAGGCATAACAATAAAAACACAACCTAAAATGTGCTCAATAGCGGACCAGCCAAAACTTAAGGCACATAAGCGAGTTCATGCGATTATTATTTTAGTGTACAGGCTAATATGAAAGCGATGAAAGATTAAATTAATATAGAAAGTTTGGCAGACATAATTATTATGTAACATAAAAAAACACTAAGAAATTATTGTTACCAGTCAACCATAGAGCAAAACAAGGAATGCAAATTTGTTTAACAAAAGAGAAAAATTCACGTGGACGTAGTCAAGGCGCAAAAAACAGGAAAAGAAATAAAAACATAAGCTGGTCACCTTAACGTAATACCTCTTTATAAACAACATTAGCGGCATTTCCTTTGGGGGCTAAGATAACCAGACTGCTGGCAGAACTCACCCTAGAACATGCCACGTAAAATTGACCGTGAGAGAAACAGTCTTCTCTTAAATCAATCCCTGCCATTTTCAGTGACTGTCCTTGGGATTTATTAATAGTCATTGCGAAGCATAACTTAAGAGGGAATTGTGTTCTTTTGAACTCGAACGGGTAGTCTGATGGAATTATCGTTATTCTAGGAATATATACTATTTCGGCTCGAGCGCTACCTGTGATTACTGCAGCTTCGATAACATATTTATGGAGAGCTTTTATTTATAATCTAGTTCCATTACATAATTTAGGCGGCCTAAGATTCCTTATTAACAAAAATCATTATCATCAAATGCCATTGGTCATTCATTTCTTATATGTACACCAAATTATTTTAAAACGTGAAGTAATTAAGAAAATAACTTGAAAGATAATTAAATTAGTACTACCAACGCCACCTGTTGACCTATTACTTTACTATTAAATTCTTAAAACATAGAAACTTTATTCTTTTGTTAATTAATGACTTAATAATACCATAAACAATTTATATTTTAGTTATTTATCACATCAGACGTACCGTATTTGTTGTATATAAACGGAGAGTCTATATACTCGTATACGAAGTTTCAAATATCTAACGGTACAAACTTTGAACCCCCATTTCACCCATTCATACACCACCATAGGGGGAAATTAAGAAAACGCTTAAATACGTATCTGTTGTATTCAAACAGAGAGTCTATACGAAGTTTCCAATCTCGCACTTCAAAAATATTTGCTCGTCATTCAAAATTTGAAACCCCTTTTTTACCCCTTTTGAGAAAGAATTTCGAAAAACGCTGATATACGCTATTGGCATATTTAAACAGAGAGCCTATACACGAAATTTCAAGTTTATAAGTCCAAAAATTTTACTTTTCCCATAGAAACTTACATCCCTTGTTTTACCCCCTTAGGGGATGAATTTCGAAAAATCCTTGCTTATCCCTAGCCTACGCTATAAATGTAACCGAGTGTCCAAAAATCAGTTCTTTAGCTTTGATAGTTTCGGCTGTGCGTTGATGAGTCAGTCAGGAATTCTTCTTTTATATATATAGGTAATTGCACGATAAAGTATGTTCTTTTCTAAATCGAACGTTTCACATTTTCACAGTGCAATCCTACTTATTTTTGAAAAAAATAAGAAATACGATTAACCCTTTAAATTGCAAGCACAGTTTGATTTCTTGACAACTGTTAACAGTTTCGATTCCCGGTTCGAACTGTCAAATTATTTAAAATCTGAGAAGGCAGTATTAATTGCTTAAAAAATATAATGTCTTCTTTAAGTAAAATGTCTTATATTTGAAAGAACGTGCTTTTCTTGTGGGGTAGCCGTGGGACAACTTATAGGTAGCTACTATTTTATTTGAAGCATAGTTACATAATATGCTAGATAAATAATTCGTGGCCGGAAATAATGAGCAGCCCAGTAAATTTAAATAATATCAACGTGTTATTATGTTAATTTACTCCATCAATTAAGTACTGCAGAGAGGTATTTTGTATTATGACAATCGAATTTATTCAAATATTGACTATTTTATCATGAATAACTAAATATGCAATATCGTAAATCAAGTACATAAGTATATCTGTAACGAATAAGATCTCTGAAGTCGTAACTTAAAAGATTAGGTCATTGCATCCAGAGGGAAAATTGCGTAACTTATCGGACGAGCTAGAGGACATATGTATATGTCATATTCCCTTACAAAAATGGCATTTTGATTAAGGTACCTGGCAAAAGATGCGCTTTTATCCCTCTGGTCGACATTTAATGGCGTCTTAGAATAGGTATTTGTTGATTAGTAGGAGGCTACATTTTAAAAATAAACCTAAGGCTACATCAAACAAAACAAAACTGGTCCGTTAGACGTATTGGTCAGTCGATCACCTGGCACCTGTGAGGTCGAGCGCGCGACCACCGCCGCCTCACGCCTCAACCACTACTACATACAGACCACTACTGCGAATAACGATGCCCGTGCACACGCTGCGCTTGTTTATCTAGATAGTTATCTATCGCATAACGCGCCCGTGTTTCGTTTTGACCAGTTTACACTTGCTGATGTAATAATGGCCCTAAAAAGCATTAAAAAGAAGCAGTTTAAGGATGTCAATGATATGTCAACATACATTTTAGATTATTTACCGCCAATTATGGTATCGCTGCTATTTTGCCTATTCAATGAGTGTGTTGAAAAGGGTATTTACCCCAAGCCACTAAAGGTAGTTAAAGTACAGCCCATTTACAAGGGCAAAGGCGATATGGATGCACTCAAATCCTATAGACCCATATCGTTGATACCTATCGTGTCCAAAGTGTTCGAGCGTCTGTTGAGTGGTAAATTAATGCATTACTTTAATAGCAACGGTCTACTGAACCCGCAGCAGTACGCCTACCAACCTAGACGGTCAACCGCGGACGCGGCGCGTGACGTAGTGCGACGGGTGACCGCGCACCTCGAGGCTGGGCGACATGTCGCAGCTATATTCTGCGACCTGTCGCGCGCTTTCGAAAAAATTGACCACGCACTGCTTCTCGCAAAGCTATCGCGGTATGGAGTCATTGGGTCTTTTCTTAAAATATTAAGGTCATTCCTTGGGGAACGAAAACAAACCACTTACGTAAAATCGTTCTACTCCGACCTTGAGCAATTGGGGGACAGTGCTGTCCCACAGGGATCAACAATGGGAAATAACCTGTTTTTGGTTCTCGTGAACGACATCACTGCCGCCACCGAGGACGCGGAGTACATTATGTTTGCTGACGACACCTGTGTAATAACAGCAGCCGATGATTTCACTAGCTTAGAAATAAAACTGACCCAAACAATCCAAAGTATATCTGATTGGTTTACCGCTAATAGGATGCTTTTGAATGTCGATAAGACAAACATAATGTACTTCCAATTAAAGAGAAATTTAAATGCCCGGGTTAAGATTGTTTTGAATAATATTCCAGTACCACATCTACAAGAAGTCAAATACTTGGGTTTTGTGATCGACTCTGGACTAACGTAGGCACCTCATATTGATGCAACGTGCAAACGTCTTGCCTCTGCGTGTTTCGCGTTGTCTAGGCTAACTCACAGTCTTTCTGAGGAGAACCTAAGGAAGGCCTACTATGGATACATTCACTCTATATTAATCTACGGTGTTGACCTATGGGGTACTGCTGTGGACCGTGAAAGATTATTTAAATTACAGAAGCGTGCCCTCCGCATTATGTCTAGAAAACCTCTCGACTATCCTGCTAAGGAACTGTTTAAAAATTGTAAAATACTTACGCTACCCAGTGTGTATATAATGGAAGCCTGCAAATACGTGAGACAAAATCTTGAGCAGATCCCCACCCATAGTCAACTCCGTGGTAGCGTAACGCGTAGGCGTAAGCAGCTGGTCGTGCCCACGTGCCGCCTGGCAAAAACTAGGAAGTCTATGCATGTAATGGGAATCAGACTGTACAATATACTGAACGATGAAATAAAGCTAGCTTCTAGCGAGGCAATATTTATCCGCAAGCTAAAAGCCAAGCTGCTGGAAATGGCTTGCTATAGTATAGATGAGTTTTTTGAGGGCCACAGGTCATTGGCTCAATCGGGTACCTACTAATATCATGCAATATGTTACTATGTAAAATTGAAAATAATTAATAATACATGAACTAAGTACAATGTAATGAAATTGTCATTCGATGTAAAATTTATCTGTTCTGTGACAAGATGATATGTATAAATGACTTGTAAATGTGAAGATTTTACCAATAAATATATCAATATCATCTCGACTCATCGGGCCGGATCTTTAGCAGGTATTCTATGTTTTGATGTGAGCATATTATACTGATGCATCATGATCATGCACTGAAGCGGGCAAAACTGCACTTACCGCGCTCCACGTCCGCGCATCTCGTAACTTCGGGAGGCAATCATTTAAATGTAGGCTCGCAGTAAAGAATTTGTAGTGACTAGAATGATAGTTGACAGCTTGTTGATATCGTAGGGCCTACAAATACGGAAGAAGCCTAAGTAAAAGAGTAGCCAGACATCCCAACTTATTAATTAATTGCACTCAAATGCATAGCGAAGATAAACATGGACAAGACGAAGATCATGTCAAATGCCCATGCAGCACCAACTCCCGTTGCAATCGGACACTTTACGCTCGAAGTTATAGACGATTAATAGTATATTTCTGCAGAGACCAGTAAGTAAGCTTCCCTGGCCGAGTATGTAAGTAGCGGAAAAAACAATTAGTCGTTTATCCTGTGGTCTATACTGAAAGGCTAACAGGAAAGATGCTAGCCTAAATTTGTGTTAGCTAAAAAGTAAACTTTATTAACATAATAATTATTTGTAGAAATAATACTATGCATTTGTGCAATCATAAAGGTGCAATGGTTTTGACGCGGAGGGAATAAGTTGCTTTATTATACTGTGCCGAACGCAAACTTTATTGTTTGACTATGCGCCGGTAGGTACAGCGGCCAACTTCAATATTGCTTAACTAACAATCGATTTGAATATTTTTAAAACTTGTGAAGAATGAAAACTGTTTTGTGTCTATTTTTTCCTTTGCTTTCGTTATGTATGCATTTATTACAGCAAATTTTCATATGAAGCTATTTATAGTGTTTTTTTAGGATGATGAATAACATTTATTTTATTACATAATATATTTTTAATTTATATTGCTACAACGAAAGCAGTCTTATTTTTACACTTGAAATCTGAATTTTGAGCTCACACATTGTGACAAAATTTCATCTCAATATTAATGCGTCGCGCGTTAAGAACGTGGCTTAGAAAAATACACGTTCATTCAAACACCCCGATTAGACAACAATAACGACCTATTTTCAGATATACTATGAGTCTTGACTATACGGTGGTTTTTCTTACTGACATATATTCGAAACATTTTTCTTTGCTACCTCAGCCTACTGATACAATACATTAAAAACGTCACAATCAAATTAAAATCATAGCATTTTATCTCATCTACGTCATAGGACTTCACAACGTTAGGTATTTAAAAGTCGTCCCAGAGAAGTTTTGCATCTCATTTTCTCATGCGCGGAAGACATAAACGTGTCTCTTACACAGGGGTGTGATTTACACGGATCGAGGCATCCCTTTAAAAACGTGTTCCGGGTTTGAGCTCTAAGTAGAAACGTGAAATGGAGCGTCAGGTGTAAACTTGTAAAGCTGTCTTTGGGGCTTGTGGAATTACAATATAACTGAATATGTGCCGACACGCAGCGTCAAAACTATGTAAAACAAACTAAATTAGAGTGCAATCTGTTCTAAGGTGCTGCATTGTTATGTCCTTGGTATATACTAAGTGCTGCATTATATATAGCACTTATCAAAACCTAGGCTCCGTTTTAAAATTTTACATTGTATTAAAGCACGTAATTTTTTAGTTTGGTAGTTTTAACCTTAGAACCACAACAGCCTAAATATAGGGTTCGTAGAACTAAGACAAATCACGTATTTTACTGCGCATTTTATCTAACGGTTATTCTTTTAAAAATCATAATACCCCCAGGGTAATCACGTAACTGTTTGAACGTACGATCGGCAATACAATGTATAAATACATTTTTTACTTTTAAATATTAATATTTAAAATAATAATATTAATATTCATATTTTAAAACTTTTTTATATATATTTTTTATTTGTTTAAAGTTTTATGCGCTGTTATAATAAGCTATGTAATTTATTGAGGTGTGCAATAAAGAGTTTTTGTATTGTATTATATTGTATTACCCCTTATTGCTATTTTAAGTATGTAAAAAAATTACGTACCCAATGGATTACACGCAGGGGACGGAAATGTAAAAAAACGACCTACATATTAAGTATATTCTGTATATTAAATCTTCACATGTCAAGATTATTATTATTGTTTGATCATTTTGGTCTCTCGCAATTAAAATATAGTATTATACCACAAATAAATTGTCGACAAATTCATTGCGGAAACGCATTAGGTAAGCGGGAACGCAAACAAGCAAACACGGTACGGCTCGGCGCGCGAGCCTCCGCTAGAACCATAAACAGGGACTGCCGGATTATCGACACCCACACATCCTTACCAACAAAAGTAAACAAGACACCTATATAATATTTAACAATTTCCCAACCGCTGTAAATCCTCCTTCTTTGCGGAGTGAATACGCCGTTTCCAATAATCCCATGATCCTTATTTACTAGCGGAGGCTCGCAGACCGCGTCCTAAGCCGTGCGAAAATTCGCAACTAGTACAAATGTTGGTATATTATTATGTTGCTTTTTCTATCCCTCTACTCGTTTGTGCTGATATAAGATCGTTTATGTATTAGAGGTACATATATAGATATTAATTAAAATGTGTGTTTATTCCCAGTGAGCTGATATTTTAACTGACAACTATTTAAGTATGGTTAACTGTTTCTTAAAACGTAGACTTTGATGGTATTTAATTATTATTAAAATTTATTTTAAGCATCAATGTAATGCCTTCGATTACCTTACGCCTGATGACATGACGTCAAGTTCAACCAAAATTGTCACCCAGTTTTATTAATAAATTGTGTACCGAATTAATGTGAATGAAGTTTCGTGTGTTTAAAATGTTCATAATATTATATAAGTTAACTACTTTTATGGAATGCAAATTATACTCGAAGGAAAACGGGGGTGCAAATTCATAATAATTTTGCATTCATCGTGTACTAAAGTATTGGTGCCACTGGTGTTAGTAAATTGGCTATGTTTTACCATTACCTCAGCAGCATGGCGAACTATTCTTCATAGTGACATGTTATCTATACCGTTTGCCGAAACTGCTAATAGCGTATATTAAGATGCAAATTAATTTCTATGATACTATTGATACTAATTTTTAAAGTGCTTATTTTTCTAAACGATTGCTTCTGGCTATGTGAAAAAGTCGTGACAGTGTAGTATCTAGTACAAAACTGAGAAGTTACTGGTTTACGAGCAATAGCCGAACTTAAGATATGTACTTAGAAAAGCAAAATTCCGTACAATTTCAATTGATTAGATAGAAATGATGTTAGTTTTGTAAAATATGTATATCCTTATGAAATTCCTAACACTAACAGCGAGATAATAAAAACTTAGTAACTAAAAAATATTGTAGGAATCCTTATTACTCGAAATAAAAGGTTAATATTATTTTTAAATATATAGTAACGACGTCTGCCATGTAAAAAGTCCTCTAAGTTACTCTAAGGTTATATGAAAGGGATCCCTCATAGGGATCGCCTTTAATTAAGTTTGTATTCTGCTATGTACCTACTTGGTTTTTTCAATAAAGTTTTTACTGCTACTACTAATAAAATATAAGTTAGCGGAATTTTAAATCGCCACAATGTCGCGGGTGGAAAGCTATGGAACTCTACGTTGCGCGTAGACCGACACGCACTTGTTAGTTGTAATTCTGAGTTAGTTATGTTTATTGAGACCTTTTTAACCTTTAACATTAACATTACAATTTTTGACATAACATAGCGATACGTGGAGATTTATATTTATAGGGACGAACAAATATAAATCTCCACGTATCGCTATGTTATGTCAAAAATTGTAATGTTAATGTTAAAGGTTAAAAAGGTCTCAATAAACATAACTAACTCAGAATTACAACTAACAAGTGCGTGTCGGTCTACGCGCAACGTAGAGTTCCATAGCTTTCCACCCGCGACATTGTGGCGATTTAAAATTCCGCTAACTTATATTTTATTAGTAGTAGCAGTAAAAACTTTATTGAAAAAACCAAGTAGGTACATAGCAGAATACAAACTTAATTAAAGGCGATCCCTATGAGGGATCCCTTTCATATAACCTTAGAGTAACTTAGAGGACTTTTTACATGGCAGACAGTTCCAAATTTCCAATATCAAAACAGATGAATTGATTTGAGTCGCCGCGTGTATAATTATTAATTTCTTACTAAACGTAATATTATTTTAAGGTTTGCTCTGAGAATATTAGCGTTTCCTTTGTTTAAATTAAGGTATTAACATTATTCGCGGAAGCACCATGAGTGATGGCCGGAGGCAAGTAAAGAAACAGCAAGGCGTACAGTATAATCGATGTTCTCTTAAACGACAGATGCTACAAACGGGTACTATCAATCTATTCTCCTCCGGCCGCACCTCTCCCACCCCAGGGGTGAATTGTTATTCACGTCCCATTACCTCAATTTTTTAGAGCCTTGGTGCCTGAAAAGAAACCCTTTCACTTATTGTATTTCTGAAAAACTCAAGTACCAACGTGAAATTAAATTTAGTTTCGTATTTAGTAGGTACCTTAATTATTGTTGGTTTCTTGATACAGAAACAATTCCAACAGAAGACGGACCATTATAATTATTATTAAACTAACTATCCGTCACGGGTTCGCACGGGTTTGCCGCGTATAATGAAGAAAATGACACTAAATCTTTCCTTTGCACTACGACTGCCACATAATATTATACTACTATTTAGCTTCAATTTATGAACATGTTGAATATCTTAGGAAGTATTGAATTTAATAAATGTGTTCAAGAAAAACAAAAAAGTTAAAGGGGGCACTAAATCGTTAAATCGGTTAGCCATTGTTATTGAAATAGAAGTAGGAAAAAACTGTTAAGCTACTTATTCACAAAATATTTTCGAATGTAACAGAACAATAATACAACTGAACGTGAAATCTGAACAACTGAACATGTAAAAATTGTCCTTAAAATTACAACCACAATAATGAATTAGCCAAATAAGTGATGCGCGTACATGCGGTAAGTAGATAGTCGTAGATTGGAAGTGAAAAGTAGTCATAGTCATAGTGATTTATTTGTAAACATAGGTGCGGTACATGGTGGTTAAATAGTGGGTTGTGTAACACTATGTAAATTGAAGCAACACAAAAACTTCAATGGAAAAACACGAGAACAATGTGTCTATAATGAGTATAATAGATTAAAGTACACCGCACACGTCCGTGGACCGAACAAACACGGCGAGCTCGATGGGCCGGGCCGGGCGCGTGCAGTCACGCGCGGCCCGCCGCGGTATTATTCAATAAGACGATCCAAACGGCAAGTGGAATCGAACGTTCCCCTTACACAACACATCCAGATTAAAGAAATTTAATCACATTTTATCGTTTAATAGGCAACAATCATGTAATTTTAAAGTAATTTTTGTCTCTCTGAATCTCAATGAATGCCGTGTTGAGAGACTGACAAGCGCCAATGACCTTGGCTAGGTCTGTCTGCGTCTAATTGCGCCCGAGTGAAAGAAAAACTATATACCAGCAGATAATCAGACATTTAATCATAAAATTAAATATATTCTCACATGTGTAATATAAATCGTCTATTCTATAGGTTAGAGTATGTTGGAACTGTGTTTTTCATTATACAGGTCTCAGTTGAAAAAAAAAGACATTATGATTATTTTAAGACGATTTTATGACGTAGCTCTGCGTTTTTTTTTCGATCGAGCCGATTTTTGTAAATCGTGTTTTGGAATCGTCCGCACCCTTTGAAATATAATGAATATTAACGTGTATTTTTATTTTTTTACAAAACAAAGGTTTTTGTTGAATCACCATTTAAAAATGGCAATTAAGCTCTATTCAGCGTCTTAACTTTTAGCTAAACATAGTATAATTAACGTGATAATTCACAAAATAGTAGATAAACAAATAAATATATTTTGGGGGACATCTCACACAAATCGACCTACTCCCAAACTAAGCAAAGCTTGTACTATGGGTACTAGACGACGATATACATACTTATATAGATAAATACATACTTAACTACATAGGAAACATCCAAGACCCAACAATAAATATCCGTGCTAAATGCACAAATAATGCCCTAGCCAGGATTCGAACCCGGGACCTCTAGCTTCGGAGGCAGCAACCAATTAGGCTAAACAGGCCGATAAATAATAATAAAAATAATTTATATGAAGGGTCGAGACAGTATTTCACGCCGGCCCATCGCCTACAGCTTTATAAGGCACAGGTCCGCCCACATATGGAATACTGTTCTCATCTTTAGGCAGGGGCACCACAGTACCAGCTTCTCCCTGTGGACCGCATCCAACGGAGAGCGACTCGAATTGTCGGCTGCCAGCGGGCTTCGGAACGGCTTTACTCCTTGGCGCTGCGTAGAAATGTAGCCTCGCTCTGCATTTTCTACCGCATGTATTACGGGGAGTGCTCCGAGGAATTGTTCGGATTAATCCCTGCCGCTTCCTTCCGCCATCGCCCATCGCGACAAAATTTCCATCCTCACCACTTAGATGGTTGGCAGTCCTCAACTGTGCGTTTCTCCAGAAATTTCTTGCCTCGCACAGCTAAACTGTGGAATGAACTGTCGCCTGCGGTATTTCCGGACCGATTCGACCTTCAAACCTTCAAGAAAAGAGCGTACTCCCATCTTAAAGGCCGGCAAGGCACTTACAACCCCTCTGGTGTTGCGAGTGTCCATGGGCGGCGCTAATCGCTTACCATCAGGCGATTCGTCTGCTCGTTTGCCACCTATGTCATAAAAAAAGGGTATAAAAATACGACGGGTAGGGTGACTGGTGTGGGTTGCGATTTGAGCCTTAGCGAACATCGTAAAGACACCGCATCGCAAGTACACCATTTAAATATCATAGCATACAATATTTTATCTACAACTGATTTCCAATAAACAGTAAATATTTTTTGACTTTTCATGCGCAATATTTTGCCCCAGTAATTGCGCAACTTACCTATACGTACGCAATTTCTTCACAAATTCTGTAACTTGCTTCGTGGATTTTTAAAAGAATCAACGTGCAATCTCCTTTTCTTAACGTACACAAATAAAATCGTTTTATGTAAGTTATATAATCATTAACCCGCTTGAAAATATTCGTTTTCAATAAAGAAAGAAGAAGAATATCATATTTTATTGATTTCCCAATAGAATATGATATTTGATTTTTTTTTTTTACTTGCTGGACTTGGAATCCGACCCTAAATTCAAATCCTTACCGTCCGTTTTCAATAATATGTCCGAAAATAGATGATACTCGTAAAACTTGTTAAATAACACAAAAAGATGGTAAATGTATTTCTTTACGTTAGTAATTAAAATAGTATATAATACGTATGCATTGGTTATAACACAAAAATTATGACGAAGTTGAGTAATGATGGCTGCACCGACTTAAATTTTAAAAATATCACTTGAGCGAATCAGTGAAATATAGTATTTGTCCAAAGCTATAAGGGCCTTTAACACGGTTAGTTTTACGCAATACATTCATTTCAGGCTCCGTATCACGTACATATTGATGAATATTGAAGCAAAACCCTTACAATTTTGAATACCGCGATAATTTGTATTGTGATAATAATAACCATGTTCTTACGTATAAAGGCCCCATACAAATTGTCAATAAATATTTTTGAATGTTTTAAGGGCTTTCAGACAAAGGAAAGCGCGGAAAAAAATTAGGGTATCGTTGTTTAGAGCTCGTTGAGTTTATACATAAATAGTGTATTTTTTGTTTCAAAACATATCTGATTGGAAAACCAAGGAATGAGAAGTCTCCAAAGTCAGTTTTTTTGTTTGCAAAATGTATATGTATAAATATTGGAATCTTATATTATGACTATGACAAATATTTTACACCCAAATAAGTAGGAATATATAAATCAGAGCTTTCCTTATTTTTCCCATGAAATCAACTTTATTTTACGGATGGTGCGACACGCATTCATCATCGTCCTAGCGTTATTCCCAGTACAGTTGCATCCTGAAGGATGCCTGGTGTCCGCTACCTAATCCCAAAAATTGGCGTAGGCTCTAATTTGGGTGTGACACGCAGGCTGGTTATTCAAAACCAATCATACACAATGTGAAAAATATTTTACATATATAAATATGGGCCCTGTAACCGGAGCAAACAATGAAACGGTGGACTATTTAGCGGCCCAGCAATTATTTCCAAGTGTTATAAGTTGAAATATATATTTTTTTGTATTTTTTTCTAAGTTGGCTTACCTGTATTTTTATTACTTTATCTGAAGCGAAATTAATGTCAATTTATTATAAAAAGTCAATAAAATTAAAAAAAAAAAAACAATAATATCCTTTAAAACAAAAAATGCAAAAACAATTATGGCTCATAACTTGATACACTGCATTGACTGATGTGCCATACCAAAATCTCGTGGTGTCAAGATCCATTTCTCGAAGGTCATAACTTTGATGTCATATTAAAGATTACAGGTCATAACAAAAAAATATATACGTCAGGTGTTATGCTGCAGAAGCTCTAAGGAAGCGTCCTTTTAAATATTTGCTCCAGTCATAGGGCCCCGAATAAAAACTATCCTATGACAAGGCCACGATAATACCTATAAAACAAGAAGAATACAAATTATTGCAGCGGATTCAGAGATGCTTCGGGACAAAAAATTCATATGATACTGGCTGGAATTTAAAAAAAAATATTATTATTATGATTATTTTGAGCCGCTCGAATTTTCATTTGATTACGCACACGATTAATAGGCACTTATACCTAATAAAGTTCGATTAACCTATCGTATATTAAACTACGTATTACAGTAATTAAGTTTTAATAATCATATTGCGAAATTTCTGTAATTGGTTATAGCTTGAAGTTGTCCCATTAAAACTTTCATGACCGAAACCTCGACGCATTTATGTTGTGAAATAAACTTAGTTTATGAAATTAAATTTCCAAATAAATATACTCGTAATAAAAGTATCGAACAGTGATATTGGGCTGTATAAATAAGTGCGTTCGTAGAATAATATTAATAATATTACTTTCAAAAATCCGATTGGGCTGAAGTAGCATATTTATGCAGATTTTTGGGGAGAATGAAATGTCAAAGTTCATTTTTAGGGTTCCGTACCCAAAGGGTAAAACGAGAACCCTATTACTAAGACTCCGCTGCCGTCCGTCCATCCGTCTGTCCGTCTGTCACCAAGCTGTATCTCATGAACCGTGATAGCTAGACAGTCGAAATTTTCACAGATGATATATTTCTGTTGCCGCTATTATTATTACTGTTAAAAAATAAATAATAAATATTTGAATTAAATAAAGAAAGGTTATTAAAGTGTCTCATGTTGCATAGTTTATAGTACGGAAACCTTTGTCAGCGAGTCCGACTTGCACTTGGCCACCATTTTTTTATATCATTCAGTGAGTCTGTAATACGAAGCGAGTTACAATTACTTTACCACAAACAAGTAAAGAGCAACAGCTCAGCTATTAGACCGTGCAATATCTCCTTCAGTTCAACACAATGGTGGCGGGGCTGGGACAAAGCTTCATTATGCGTTTAGCTCATTAAATAAATTAATGAATACGACAAAAGGGTTTTTGGCACGCGCTTCCTTGATGGGGCTCATCATATTGATGGCGTTGGCATTTTGTTGCCCTTGGTGGCGTGGCGAGCGTACGATTACAATGTGAGCTGTGCCATTATGCTACTTTGCAACTTCAGTTATTGAATCTAAGCCTTTATCAGTCATTGATATCAGTAAAAACTAGACTAAGAAAGGATCAGAAATCGTTTCTGGGATTGTGTGCATTTCGTTACAATAAGTTGCCTAATGTAAATATAAATTTAAGACAATTGTTAAACGAACTTTGAGTAATAGAGCCTACGATATAAATTTAATTATTATTTGTTATACAAAGATAAGTGGACAGATGTTTATACCTCCCATTAGTGACATTCCCACTATTACTTAAAAACTAACATAAGTTGCTCAAGATTTTGTTTATTGTTTGTTTTTGCTCATTAATTATATTTCTCATTTACGTAACGACTCCACTCCCAGATGAATATTATTCTATATTAGTAGTCTTTGACATTCACACAATTTTCTGTGATTCTGTTTTGAATAAATTATTATGATTTATAATTATAACTATTACTCTACACTAGTAATAACAGCATAACATGACGATGTTCATATTAATGGTAAAATATAATCTGGAAGCATTTACTAAGTACAGGTGCGCATTTGTATATGTCATAGATATTACAAAATATAAGTATTTGTTTCACAATAGGTACATAAAATATAAGAACTCAATCGTTTCGTGCTTATTTACTCATAAGTAACTGACCGCTTTGGAATTAATAGCTATAACAAAAGTCGTAAAAAATAGGCTTAATGAAATCTCAACGTCGCGTCTTAAGAGCGGATGGAGTTGAGTGAGGGCGACAGAACTGTTGTTGATTAATTGCAGATTGCTAGTTAGTGCCGGGCCGAAGTTCGGCTGCAGCGCAGCAGTTCAGCGGTGTCATATTGTATGATTAACCCAGAACCCCGTCTCGGCGGGCCCTTGTTGCGAGAACTTCTAAAAACTTATAAGAAAGTAACCTAACTTCGGTTCGGCGATACTTCAGCTGGCTAATCAATTTTGACCCATTTGATTCCTTTTAAATTTTGTGCAATAATAGTCAATATTACTAAACGGCGCACAAAGAGATTTAAGTGTTTTTCCTGCGAATGGGTTTTTATTCGCATTTTATGCACTATATACCTAAACAGTGTATTCAATAAAGTCTGAATTAATTTTCCCTTTAATTCGCAATAAAGTCTGTGTTATAATAATAATAAATAATAAATAAATTCTTTAATAAATAAATTCTTTATTTTCATAAGAAACACGTAGCATATGATGTAGAGGATGGAACCGCCCGGTAAGCAATAATTGCCTGTATTGGGAGGCACCGCTCTTCCATAGGTTTATGAGTAGATACACAGAATTGTTAACTTAATTCTAAAACATGCTTTATATAATACTATTTAACTATTTAATATATTCTATAACTTTACTTATTTGCTTACGTGTGTGTGTGTGTGTGTGTGTGTGTGTGTGTGTGTGTGTGTGCGTGTACGTGATATGTTTGTAAGTGCGTATCCCTAGTACGCCGATCTTAGCAGCTTCTCGGTATCCTCATACGATTTAGTTTTTAGCCACTTAGAAAGATGTGATTTACAGCCGTAGTATAGTTTCGAGTGAATGTCTAGTTCTCTGTTTATTTTGTTATAGAGGTAGGAAGACTTGGCATTAAACTGTGATCTTGCAAATTGTGTTCTTGTCGGTAAAGTCTTCGCCACGTTAGCCATTTTTCTTTTCTTTTTATAATTAGGATTGTAAGATATTAATCTGTGTTTTTTTAGTATTATTTGCAGGACATATAGTTTCCTTACCGAAAGAAGGTCACTAGTTTTATATAACAATTCAGTGGGATATCTGATCTTTTTGAAATACATGACCTTTATAAGTGCGCGCTGCGCCCTTTCAAGATAAATGAAACGGCTCTTTGATGCACCTCCCCAAACTGGTATGCAGTACACCAAGACAGATTGCACCAGAGATATATATATTTCGTTTAAAATGTTGCGAGAATTTGTGATCGTTTTACTTGGTACAATGTGTCTAAGCGACTTGAAGATCCATATCAGCTTTCTGACTCTACTGATTACCTTGTCAAGGTGAGAATACCAATTCAAATGCTCATCAAGTTGTACACCCAGATATTTGGTTTCCGCCACTTTTTCAATTTTCGGACAGTTACATGTGTAGGAGTTAGATTGCTGGCATGAGTGGATTTTTAGCTCCATTTGAGAATTTCTTTGTGAGACATTAGTGATGCTGAAACATACATAATTTGTCTTATTGGTATTTAATGACAACATGTTCATCCTTAACCATTTTGAGATATGTGTCATTCCAAGTTCAGCAACAACCTTTACCTCCTCCCACGATTTGCCAGCAAAGATCACAGCTGTGTCGTCAGCGTAAGAAATTATATTCGCGCCAGAGATACTTATGTCGCAAAGATCATTGATGTAAATCAAAAATAATGTAGGGCCCAAAACGCTTCCCTGGGGTACGCCATATTGCACAGCCTCATCATCGCTAATGCATTCACCAAGTTTAACCCGTTGCGTCCTGCCATAGAGGTAATCTATAAAGAGTGCAAGTGGCACACCCCTAACACCTTTTTTTTCCAACTTTTGTACAAGAATGGGAAGAGAGACAGTATCAAACGCTTTCTTCAAATCTAGAAAGACAGCTAAGCTTTTATAAAATATAACTTACATGCACGCGATATGCTGTTAAGTATTGACCACATCAGGCAAGTCTTTCGGCTCTGTATGTCTGATACGTATACATTAAATGACTTGTTTTATAACTAGGTAATTAAATGTATACACGCTACCTGTTACCGTTGCTCACATTTGCACCCAGGTAACACAATATTTAATTATTTTCCTAGATTCGATTCAATAAAATACGTGCTTTTCTTGACATATTTATTTATAATCACGTTGCTTAGTTACATGCCAAAATAGCAAATTAAAACGTGTCATTAGAAAGGAGTCCGTAACATATTCTCCCCGGCAATGCGCGGCTATGCGCATTTAGCATCAGTCGGGAGACGGGCGATCTTCATAGCGGGCCTCCGCAGCACTCCGCCGGCGGTGCGCACGTCGGCGACTCGTACTCGTCCATCAGCACCCGGGAACACTTTTACTATTATGCCTTTCGGCCAGGTATTGCGGGGTAACCCGGGGTCGACGATGACAACCACGTCGCCCTCCTTCAGGTCCGGTCTCTCTAGAACATGTGCTCGGGGTAGCAGTGTTGGCAAGTATTCACGGACCCATCTATTCCAAAAAACATCACAAAGCCTTTGTGCCTTGCGCCATTGCTTTCGCGTGATCATGTCATCTTCAGTGAAGGTCCCAAAATGTGGGACATTACTTGGTCCCGCAAGAAGTAGATGATTAGGCGTTATAGCCTCGCAGTCGTCTGGTTGCACCGACACATGGGTCAGTGGACGCGAGTTCACAGTACATTCCGCTTCTATCAGCACAGTTCTTAGAACTTCTTCGGTCGGAAATCGCTCCTAAAGAGTGATGTTCAGCGCTCTTTTAATAGAGCGAATCAACCTTTCCCATGAACCTCCCATATGGGGTGAAGCGGGTGGTATGAAGCTCCAATTTATACCTTTGTTAAGCAGGAAGTCCTTGACCAGCTGTTGGTCTATTTCCTTGACGGATTTTTTAAGCTCTGTATTGGCGCCATGGAAATTCGTTCCATTATCCGAATAAATAACTTTAGGTGGTCCTCTGCGAGTTATCATTTTTTTTTTTTTTTTAATTTATTTATTTCAACAAAAATATTATCATCTTAAGCGTTTAAAATATCTGCCAAACTGCACAGCAGTTTGTCGGCAGAAAACCCAGTTACCCTCCACCACTTACGATAATTATTTACTACTTACTAGTGTAGGTAATTAAGCAACGCGAAGTCGAAATCACTACACCGACACAAAATGCATATATATATATATATATATAATGTGTATGTATATACATACTCGTATATACATACACACACATACGCACACATGTACACACACATAGTATACTATCTTATGTTTTAACGAAGGTTCATTGTTACAAAGCAATTTAAATTGTACCTACTTAGTACTACCGTTTGCTGAACAGTTTCGATCAGGTTTTCTGTTCGAATATATTCAGCATCGCTTTTTTTAACCTTTTTTTGTACACAACTTTTGACACATCCTGGCAGGATCTCATTAGGTCTGGTACACTATTTAAAATAGTAGGTATTAGGTATCTTCTGGTACGATTTCCATAATAGTTACATACCCTTGGTACTAGCAGCTTTCTTAGAGATACCTCCTTGGTAACGCTTCTCGTACGGCAAGCGTGACTCAGTGGTTTTTTATAATCACTACGTCTAAACTGTTCTAGGGCCATCAGTAGCGAGCACTTTTCCTGTACTGGAAGTATATTACAAACCGAGAACAGTTTATCGTAATGTTGACTGTATCGTTGTTTGCTGTTTTTATTTATTAAATATTTTAGGAATCTAATCTGTATGTTTTTAATTTGGTCAGTGTAGGTAGGGAAAGTACGGCCATAGCTACTCAAACCGTAGGACAATATCGAATCAACAAGGGCATGATATAAAGTATACATAACTACTTACTACATTACGTAAGTGGTAAAATTTTCCTAGGACCGACCTCAACTTACAACATACATTAGTAATATGTACTTTCCAAGATAGGTGACAATCCACAGTTAATCCTAGGTACTTATAACTATCGACAAATTGTATCTCATTACAGGTACAGTCTCGTCCACCCCTGTGTAAGCAGTCATATCCATGCCCAACTATATTTAGGTCAGCTTGCCTATGTTTACAGTATGGAGAGAGTATGTACATACATTTAGTCTTTTTTAGATTTATGATGATTCCATTGTCGTGAGCCCATTTAATTACGTTCTCCAAGTCTCTCTGAACCTTTTCCTGCGCGACTTTCAGGTCTTTGTCCGCGTACAACAAACAGGTGTCGTCAGCATACATATACATTTTACAGTCTCGTACTACATTACATACACTGTTGACATGCATAATGTAGCCGACCGGGCCGAAGACGGAGCCAGTGGGCACGCCATAGCGCACGGACGCGCAGGCGCCGGCGTGGCCTCGCACGACAGTGCGCAGCGCGCGGTCCGTCAGGTAGGCGCGCAGCCACGCGAGCAGCGGCCCGCGTATACCGCACTCGTGCATGGCCTGCAAGAGCTGCGAGTGGTCCAGGGTGTCAAACGCCTTTTTGAAATCAATAAAAACCGCCACAATGTGTTTTTTCTCATTTAGGCATTCATTAATATAGTCCGTAAACTCCGCGAGCGCAGTAGCTGTGCTGCGACCGCGCCTGAATCCGTGCTGTTCATTCGAGATAATATTATGTTTCTCTAGAAATTCCGTTATTTGTCGAACAATGATTTTTTCGGTTATTTTATTAATCACATTCTGCGTAAAGCAAGTATTACAGAATCTGTAGATAGCGATGCTGCAAGTTCGACGTGTACGGCTCTACTCGTCATACATGTAAACAGAGCACCATACCGCTTCTCATGGCGGCGGCCAATTGTCACCATCATTGGCCCAAAATAATCTAGCCCGCAATGGCTGAACGGTCTTAGATGGTGAGCAAGTCTCGCAGCTGGTAAGTCACCATGTGGTAATTGCTTTGGCTGCGCTTTACGTATTCGACATATACGACAGGTTTTTGCAGCTGTTCTGACAGTGGGTCGTATGTTAAGGATCCAATATTTCTGATGTAAGGAGTTAACTACTGATTCGTTATTTTCATGGTTAGCTTGTTCGTGGTGCCGCAAGGTAAGTAATTTTGTAAACGGATGTTTTCCATCCAATATAATGGGTTGGGTGAGATTCCTGTCAATATCGCTCACAGCGCTGGCTCTCCCCATCAATCTCATCACTCCATGATTGTCAATAAATGAACATAGCTTCCACAGCCGACTGCTCTTATCAAAGGGCTTGTTGTTTCTAAGATTCTCCAGTTCGACTGGAAAGCTTTGACTTTGGCAGTGTTTAATCCACGTTTCTTCAGCGCGTTCTAGATGTTCAAGTTTAAGACCAGATCGTTCCTTCTTCCGGCTATTTTCAATAAATGAATATGTACGCAGTACTTCTGATAAGTCTCAGCCATTTAGAGAATCTGGTGATGTCCGGCAAAGGTGGATCATATGCATGCACTGTTAAGATATTGTAAGACTGTTTTTTCGTTTCTAACATATCAGTCGATATCGGTTTTGTGTCTTTATCCTGCGTGGGCCATAAGTTACGATCTTGATAGAGAAACGAGGGGCCGTTAAACCATCGGTGTTCTGGATTTAAGTCATCAAGATCCCTGGTGGCGTCGTCTGCTACATTTAGCGATGTAGGCAACCACTTCCAGTCTTTGGTTCGCGTGTGTTCCGCTATTTCTCCCAATCGATTGGACACATAGGGTTTATAATTGCGTGGATCTCCTTTGATCCATGCTATAACAGCTGAGGAGTCGGTCCAGAAAAACTTGTTGGCTGGTGTAATAGTGTCGTGATCTTTCACTATCGTGCAAGCAAGACGCGCTCCTAGAACAGCCGCCTGAAGTTCGAGCCTGGGAATCGACACAGGCTTTAAGGGCGTCACGCGTGATTTACTGGTTATGAGGGTAACCCAAATCTTGCCATCTTCTCGGACAAAACGCCAATAAGCCACCGAAGCGTATGCTTTCTCGCTAGCATCGCAGAAAATATGCAACTCTATGGTACACCGAGTTGGCTCCGGCGTGTACTGTCGTGGAACTCTGCATACACATGCAGTGATCAGGCGTTTGATCCAGCGTTTCCATATGAAATATTCGGCATCTTGTACGGTTTGATCCCAACTAATTCCTGAACGCCAAATTTGCTGAAGGAGAATCTTTCCTTGTATGATGATAGGCGTCAGCAGACCGAGAGGATCGAACACACTAATCACGAGATTAAGAACTTCTCGCTTTGTTGGTTTTCTCGAATGGTTAATAATGTCTGTCGGCAATTTCGAAAGGTTTAAATTAAATCCCAAATGACGGGTTCCACCTCATTCCTAAAATTTTGACATTAACATTGGAGTCCAGGTTTACTCCCCCTGAGCCTCTTTTATTCTCTTCGATATCTTGCATGACGTTTTCGCTGTTGGATATTCATTGTGTGAGAGTAAAACCGCCTTCTTGGTTTATGTAAGCAACTTCTCTCACCGTCTTTCTGGCTACCTCTTCTGAGTGGAAGCTGTGTAAATAGTCGTCCATATAGAAACGGGTTTTTATTGCCTCGACTGCTTCAGGGTATTTCTCAATAAAGCCTTCGGCATTTCTGTCTTTGACATAAATTGCAGTTGCCGGTGATGTGGTAGCTCCAAAAATCACGGATTTCATTTCGAATTCTTTCATAGGACCTTCTCTGTCGAAATCTCTCCACAAAAAACGTTCAGCAGTGCGGTCTTCCAGCCTTATACGTATCTGGAGAAACATCTCTTTAATGTCCGCAGAAACAGCTACTTTGCCTTCTCTGAATTTAAATATGATTGATAACAGTGACAGTAACAAGTCTGGTCCGGTAAGCAATTTGTCATTCAGAGATACGCCTTGTACTCTACTCGCTGCGTCGTGGACGATTCTCAATTTCCCAGGTTTATTAATGTTGGTAACTCCGAAGTGCGGCAAATACCACTTCTTTGGGGATTCTATCGGTTCACATTGTCCAGCATATCCACTGCGAATAAAATTATCCATATTTTCTTTGTATTTCTGGCCATACGCTGAGTCTCGATCCATCTTCTTTTCTACGGACTGCAATCTCTTGGAGGCGTAAGAGAAGCTGTTGGGCATTATCAGATCGTTTTCTCGCCATAATAATCCCACTTCCCACCTTTTACCATCTTCTACTCTCTTCGCTGTCCGTTGAAGTATGTGAAGGGCTCTTTCGTCTTCTAGGCTTTGTTTGACCTTATTTGTGACTCCCAGAGAATCTATTTTGAAATAGTCTTCTACCATCTGATGCATCGCTTCTTCGGTGTGTCCCACAAAGTGAACGGCGTTGGTGCACGAGTGAGAGAATCCGTGTACAACCCAACCAAGTGCCGTCAAGGAAGCTATAGGTTCATTTCTTTTGCCATGTCGGGTCTCCCTAGATACGATTGCATGCCAGTTGTCTTGTCCAATCAATAGTTCTGGGACCGCATGGTCATAACAAAGTCCAGTTCTAGGCAGGTCTTGCAAATGTTCATATCCGTCGATGTTGGCAACAGTCTGAGGTGCAAGTGGTAGTCTCGTAACAGTCCGGGCACCGTACAGTTCCAGCGGTGTATTGGAGGGTCCATTTACTTTCAGGTCGACGCGCTCAGAGTTTGGTTCTTCGGTGGTGGCGTTCACACCAGCGAGGGTCAGCGGTTCGATCATTCCTTTGAGACCAATTTCGTCTGCGAGCTTCTTTTTGAGCAGAGTGAGGGTACTTCGTCCGTCCAGAAGGGCATAAGTTCGTTTAGACGCGATAGGTCCTCGGATTTCTATCGGTATAATTTTCAATAAAACTTGGGTTCTAGAAGTGGTTCTACGCAAGCCGTAGTCTCGTTCGGTGTTTTCTCGGCTGACGGGTTTGAGGTCGCTTCAATGTCTTTAGTCGATGGGTGCGCGCAAGCTGACGTTACGGGTTGTTGAGGAGAAGAGTGCAGCAGTCCGTTGTGCGACATTCGACATCCGTCAATTCCACATGGCAGGGCTTGGCAGTATTCTCTGCGATGTCTAGGCTTCAGGCATTTGAAGCAAACCTTGGCTTCTTTTGCCCACTCCCATCGATCATCATTCGAAAGACGAAGGAACTGGGCACAATTCTTAAGAATGTGGGTTTTCAACTTGCAGTCATCCTCGTGTTCATGATCTACAGCGTAAGCAATCCAGCGTGTCTTCAGATGCGGTATTTTCTGTTTTAGTGTTCGCAGAAGTTCTATATTGAAGAGGTGTTCCGGTTTGTTCAATGCTTTTATAGTCGAAACGCAATTTCGGACCTTGCAAGCAAACTTGCTGAGCTCCTCCGTGTTGTCGATGAGTCTAGGCATATCTTTGAGCGCCTGTATTTCCTCTTGGAGTATCAGTTCTGGGAGGCCGAAGCGTAGTTCCAGGGCTTCCATTATCTCCTTGACTGGAACTAGAGTATCCAAAAGCGCAGCGACGGCGGCGGAATCTCGATATAAGCTCATTGTCAGACACGGAAGCTCTTATCTCTGCGACGGCAGCTTTGAACGACAGCCATTCACTGACATTTCCGTTATAGTATGGCAATTCCTTGGGTTCAGACGGGCGACGCAAATTCGCTATCTCTCGTGCTAGCAGCTGTATGTCAGAGTATTTAGGATCAGGAATATCAGGACGAACGCGTTTCTCATTCTGGCACTTCATGTTTCAGGTGTTCCTGTCGTTTGATATTCGGGACGTGATGCTCGCGGTTCCTTTTCAGATACTCGACGGGTTCATGTTGTTCATTGGTAAAGAATTCAGTTCTACTCGACCCTGCGTGGTGGCTTTCACTGGCGTCCAGTTGTGCCAATTTTACTTCAAGCTCCTTCTGTATAACGGTACGTTCTACCTCTAGTTCTTTTTCTTTAACAATTCGTTCTAGTTCTAGTTTCTTTCGGTCTAATTCGGCTTATTTTAATAGTATAATTACTTATGGTCTAATCTTGTGGGGATCAGCTGCAGATATTGAAACTGTTTTTATTTTGCAAAAAAGGGCTATCCGGGCAATTTATAACTTGGGGTCGCGTGACTCATTAAGAGAATTTTTCAAAGAAATAGATATTCTAACCCTGCCGTCCCTATACGTATTTGAAATAATAATGTATGTTAGGAAGAATTTGTGCAATTTCCCAACGAACGCTGATAAACCAATAGCCACCAGAAACACTGGGAAACTGAAAATAACCTTCTATAGACTAGTAAAGGCGAAAAAGTCGTTCTTGGGAAATTGTATTAAATTCTACAATAAAATTCCAAAACACATTACTGAACTTAGCAATTCTAAATTCAAATCTGTAGTAAAACAAACACTTATTTCAAAAGCATATTATAAGGTAAACGATTACATCATGGACAGGGATGTTTGGCAGTGATAGTGTCCTGCACGGCTAATCTATCGCGAAAATAGGTTTTCTACTGTAGCTTGTTATTTTTGTAGTAACTGAGACTGTAATTTTATATTTAACTATACAATGTATATTGTTTTGAAAAAATGACACCTCGCCGAGTTTCTTACGCCGGTTCTTCTCGTGGCAGAGGTTTATTTTTCCGAACCGGTGGTAGTTTATTGACGTTCATAGGTGCATGTAATATGCCTAATTTGAAGAATAAACTACTTTTACTTTTTTTTTACTTTTTTAATTGTTTCGCAGCGTCTAGTTCAGCCTCTCTTTTTCTTAAACGTATACTGGTAGCATTAGAACGGATGGTAGCATTTTTGTCCGATTTATTGTGACTGACTGTACTTGCCTTGGAACTGGAAGGGACGATTGTCTTATCGTGTATGGGCGTCGATGTAGGTGGTTTTTTAGGTTGATTAAACGATGATACTTGTGGTTCGGGATCCGGGTTCTGTTTAGCGAAGTTCCTCGTCACCGGCCGCGACATTGTTCAGTTCGGTTCTTGTTCAATATGTCGGGCAAACAGTGGCGTTGGTTCGTTCGGCTCGAAGTGACCAATATGTTACCGTTGCTCACATTTGCACCCAGGTAACACAATATTTAATTATTTTCCTAGATTCTATTCAATAAAATACGTGCTTTTCTTGACATATTTATTTATAATCACGTTGCTTAGTTACATGCCAAAATAGCAAATTAAAACGTGTCATTAGAAAGGAGTCCGTAACACTACCTTTCAATAGGACTACAAATTCTATATGACATAAGTTTACTGTTTTGCTTATAAGATCATAATAAGAGCGTACACTATATAAAATGGAAGTGCTTGCTAACAAATGCACCAAAACCTTCGATGCCCCAAAATGTGAAGTGACAAATGCACAGTTTAAACCCGGCTGGAGCAATAAATGTAGTATCACTCTCTGCGGACACCGCCGCCGCCGCCCTCATGTAGCTGCCCGGCCAATATACACTCCCTGCATTTTGTATGATTCATATATGGCACGGCGCCTTTGGAACCACATATTTAGAGCTCAGAAAGGGTGTGCTACTCTTATGTCATTAATGTCATGTGTAGATATAAATATGGATACGCCCTGAAAACACATTAAATTAATATAAAACTTTATTCGCTATAAATCGTTATTTATGATTAATCCTAATGTAGACGTAGATATCGGCAACATATTTGCCGTTTGATAAAATAAAAAAACAGCCTTTTTCACTATTTTTTATATATTATTGAACATAGGAGCTATGAGAAACAAAAAGGTAAAGCTCAAAGCTCGCCGAAAGGCAGCATCGACAAAATCATTTCATTAGTAGGTAATCTACTATTAAATGATTGGGTTGACCATTTTATCTAAACTCTTAAAACAGCACGCCGTTTCCGAGCTCTGTTAATATTACTTATATACTCGTACGTGCATTATACCCTAATGTCAGATATGAAAACTAACAAAACGGAGTAAATTTGCAATATTGTGTATGGTAATTATGTCTTAGTTCATGATTTACAGCAGTTTGGTTTTCGCGGGTTGCGTGTATAGTAACAAAATTATAACTGGGTTATAAAAGAGTCGATTATACATAGAAATTAATTAAATCCACGAACTAAATGAATTTACATTTCTTTGGCGTAGCTAGAATCCTACGCCTATATTTATTATTATAAACTACACTAAATACAATTTACTATTTATTTTATTAATTGGTTTGTAACTATGTATATGGTTGATTTTTTCACAGTCCAAATGAATGCAGATTTATTTGATTTTATTTTCATTTCGTTATCTCCACGCGTCCCAAAGAAAACGGGTTTTGATAGACAAACATACAGACGGACAAACAACGACGTGATCCTATAAGAATCCCTTTTTTCCTTTTTGAGGTATGAAATCCTTAAAATTAGAATCAAAGTGAGAATTTTCACCGAGCGTTGAAATTGTGTATCGCCTGCTCTAACGTAACGAATGTAAGATATTGGACGCAAATCGAAATAGCCCAAGGGAGTATTAGAGCAACATGCTCCACATGCCTTCACAGAGATAAGTTCAAAACGAGATAGATAGACGTGCCAACAGATGAAAATATCTGATGTACCAAGTCAAAATAAATACGATAGAACATAGTATCGACTCTCCATCGATGCAACGTTCAGACAATGTCACGCTACAAATAAAACTTGCATGGGAATATATGTGGCACAAAAAATGCATCATAAGAAAATGGTATAGTTAAGGCCAGGGTAGCCTCCATTTTTCATCTCGCTAATGTTAGGTACCTCTATGTGCTATGCACCTCGCCCGCGCATGGATCATCTTGCTGAATTTGAATGAAAAAATCATGTAGACAAAACGAATAATTATGTTTATGAATATGGATTGAAGACGATCAACGATCGAAGATTATAATCGTAGATCATTTTTTAAAGGACTGTGAAAATAGCAAGTGTGGTTTAGAAGCAGTAACAGATTTGAAGTTAAAAACAAGGGTTTTACCACAACTACTAATAAATATCTTGAAATGGATTTGGAGACAGCTCTTGACGCAGTATTTTATTATCTGCAAAAAATTCAAACGTGGAAATTATGAATTAGACATCGAAGAATAAATAACATATATATTACCACAATTGTTCGCCAACTTATTTCAGAACCTCAGCGTTTTTAAATCAACAAATCAAAATTTTCATTCCACTGTCGTTATTATTCCTCATAAGAGTCATAAGAGATGGATGGAAACAGATATTTTTATTACATGTTACTTACAAATGAGCCAAATTTCATTGCTCGTGCTCGTTTTATATTAAATTTGAATAGTACTCTTAATAATAAGTAAGGCGCGGTGAAAAAGTATGTAATATAGGAAAAAATCAACACAATTACTCGTAAGACATAGAAGAATATGGGGATTTATTCTTCAATACCTGCTCGTGTGCTACTTCCTGAGTGAGAACAATTCGTGCCTCCGAGTGGGGACTGCATTAGCATGCCGAGGCACCTGCACCGCGTTATACCGCGTAAGTAAAAACCCATGTACCACTCACATCCTACGCCGACCGTTCGGCAAAAATGGGGACACTTCGCGGAAATATCCGAATCCTTCGTTTTCGTAAACACGAGTGTGCTTCCTTCCGCACTTTATAGGTACGTATAATCATGCGATGAGTATATACGGACGGAGCTCACAGAACATTTTAAAAATGCAGTACATTTACCATAACCTTACTAAACGCACAGACAAAGGGACACCATAAGGGTTCCTTTTTTACCTTTTTAGTACGAAACCCTCAGAAACGACCAAATGCGTGTCAGGTTACGCGCAGTGTATTACTTAAGTGTGTTAAATGATTTAGAATGTCAAAAATTTATATTTATTATATATTTCACAAACTAAGTAATCGATGGAAATTGTACGAAAGTTTGATTTTCTAATTACATTACTTATGTTCGGCTATTACTTGTTTACTATTAATGTCTAGTTAGCTCAGATAGTTTTCATTTTAAATTTACTATGTATACTACTATCATGATTTTTTTCATAACCCAGTAGCAAGATTTAGGTAAGCAGGACCACAACACCAATGAAAATTATCTCTTTAAAAATGTTTATCACGCGAACTGTTAGCTAAATCAAAAAATGGTTTAAGAAAGCTCACATTATTTTTAAACGACCTATCTAACGATACTCTACGCGATGCTTCTTGCAACAAAAAATAATTGCATCCCCACTTTTAAACTAGGACCGTTTTTAAAAAGTATAATGCAAGAAGCAAATCATGTAACAGGTTGACAGCGTTTTCAGAGTGTTTGACCCTGCTGATTACGGATCTGCCTGTCGCCATTGCGAAATTTGAACCGGAAGTACGGTATACCGGAAAAGGTGCCGCCCATAGAAAAGAAATCACCATACATTTAGTAAATCGTTGTTCCAGTAGCCTAAAAGCGGTCCAATTGTTATGGTTTTTTGATATGTTGTAAAGGACAATATAATAATGACAACCCAGGGTTTTCTTTCTTCCAGCTCTATATATTTCTCCGCCATCTTGGAAAAGCTGTCATTTTTTTCAGTTTTTTGCCGGTACTGTCTTTAAAGTTCATTCTAGTGCTTATCATGATTCCACAATATTGTTGATTGTTGATCACAAAATTTGCTGTAAAAAAGGTATAGTTGTTTCACTTAAATACAATGGTGAACGATTCATTGCCATTTACTATGTATGTAGTGTTGGTCCTGCTCACGTCTCCTGAATCATCCTGTATAGTCCTTTACAACATATCATAAAACCATAACCATCAGAACTTGTTTAAGGTACCGGAACGACGATTTACTAAATGTATGATTTTCGTATGGGCTGCACCTTTTCCGGTTTACCGTACTTCCGGTTCAAATTTCAAAATGGCGACAGGCAGATCCTTATTCTGCAGGATCAAAACCCTCTGATAACGTTGTCACTCTAACTGTTACATGATTTGCCGCTTGCATTGTTTAGAGACGCGTTTGCAGTTTTGGGCATAGACTATTTGTGTAGGGGAGACAATCTAAAAAAAAAAACAAGATTTAATTATAGCGCTTTGTCGGCATAATTAATATATATTGTTCTTCTGACCAATCACAGCTTTCTGATAGTAACTGTTACTGAGCTGAGCCCCGGACGGATGGACGGACAAGGCAAAACTATAAAGGTTCCTTGTTTACTACGGAACCCTAAGAAGATGATAAAATATTGTATCCAATATCTATTATAAAACTTCTTGATTTAACGATGACCATGATTTAGCCAGGAAAAAAACAATGGCTGCGTTTCATTCCAATACAATAAACAAAAGGGCCATGAAATCCGTTACCTAGCGGGAATCGGAATAGCCTTCAGGCTGTCAGCATTCGCGCTACATCGCTTTTCAAAGCGTTAAACGCCGAGAAGGGATTTTTAAAACACTGTGTCAATCTTTCGTGTTCAGTGAAACGAAACTAATGCTACTGTTATTCAGATTCCAAATTCTTGTAGGCAGAAGTTGGTATATTTTTATTTGAGAGATTTGACGTAATATTTTGTTTACGTTGATATATGTTTACCCTGTTGTGGATGTGACAACATCGAGATATTATCAGATCAACCATAACCAGCGAGGCAGTTAAGCAACTTTTCGAGTATGTCTAAGGTTAAGATTTGCCTATATCGTACTTTCTAAAACTTACGTGTTTACCCTGCATTAGTTTAAGCTGGCAGAAAGTTACATCAACATAAGGATGTTTCATGTTCCCGGCATTTGGGATAGATGCAAAAGATAGAAAAACACATTCATAAGAAAGTTGGCATATTCCTAGGGCATGCTGAGGCAGCATGACAGCTGACTTATTGAATCTCCCAGTGTAACAGACCGATCAATATCATACTTTAGCGATTCATTAAAATTACATCGTAGAGCAAAAACATATTAAATCCAAATAAATCTTAATGTGTGCAAAAGTCGAAACATGTGCGACAGTGATTGACACATTGTATCGTATTAAATTACGGAATGATCCGAACTCGCAGATTGAAGCTCGCAATAACAACAAATTTTACATTTCCGATCGAGTCCTACAGCTTCAAGAACGTCACGCGTCGGCGTCGGAGTCGCGGATGCCATTCCAACAGCGTACAACAAAATTAGGTTACCATTTCCCTCGTATTGGTTGAGCTCGCTCTAAAATTCCTCTCCGATTTCGAGGATAATTCTTGAGAATTCGACGCTATATTGACGTACAGAAATGTGACAGACTTCTGACATTAAGTGCCGTCACGGGCACTTTACTCCGGAAACTGAGTTGAAATCCGGATTATAGATTTGTTAAATAGCCGTTATTAATAGACATTTTGTTACCGATTTAATGTTACTATAGGTAGTTTCGCAGTCAATCTCATCGAAGATTCTGAAAACCGCTAATACTTATAGGCTGATAATAAAGAGTAGAAATAAAATAAAATGGAACTAACATAGAACGTTACATGGCAGCACCAGGTGTCATGCCAAAGTTGTCAAATATTAGTCCGTAAATAAACATTGAATTGCTGCTGGTAAGTATTATCGTTGTTTACCCAGTTTTTGTTCGACGAAAATATCTAAATAAAGTGAAAATGAATTAATCAATTCATAGTGAAGCACGGGAAATAAAATATCAGGTGCTTTTGACGTGATTTTCCGAATTTCAAACTGGAAAGTTATTGCTACATTTAGAAGAAGTTTACAAACGAACTGCTAATATGACGGGTACGTACTACTAAAAACTTTATTTCATATTTATAAATCGAGGCAAAGATGTACAGCTATTGACTTAGTAATCATTATTTGGATGTAATTTCGCTATTAAAAACAGTTTGAGATTAGGTAAATAATGTTCGATCTTGAAATGTCATATAGCGTAAATGCCACTTCTTGATATTTTACTAGTCGATCACATAAAGGAAGCATATGAGACAAACAAAATTAATTTTTATATTACTTGTACAGGTTGCACCTTTATCAGTGTAAAACGATTTAGTACATATAGGCTGTTAAGATTAAATATTACTAAATAATGAGGAGTCGACCTATAATACCAAATAGTTACACTTGTACATAGATACTAATACACTTGTAATCTGATACCCAAATAACTTTGAGTACTACTTAATGATATGATCATAAATATGTATAAAACTTTAAAATGTACATTGTTTCAGGGAAGACAGTAGTGTAAAGAAAATAGTGAATAAAAAAGTACGTAAGAATAATTTGGAACGCCCACAGAGCACAAAAAAGGGCGTCCGGCAAAACAATAACATGACTTTGATATATGACTTTTATAATGAATAAATTCGACGAAACAAATAAAAGATCTTTTTTTTTTCGTGTTTATTTTTATGACTCACGTATATATTACTATAAAATATTGAATATATTGTACTATATTATTTTGTATTTAATTATTATCATAAGCAAGTATCAATATCAATCGAGTCCTAGTATAAATGATGCTCGTTAAAGCACAGTGGCGACTTTAATTAATTTCTACTCTTTATTGTCAGACTATATAGTTTATCCAAGATGTTTACACAGGTATGTGTACTCTGTATTCGTCGGTTTTAAACCCACATCAGAGTAAAGTTGACGCAGAGGGCCTTTAATTACATAAGGGTCGGTCCTTTTCCGGTACCATACATAGTCAAGACTACCTTCTGAAAGTTCGAAACCGATAATATTGGAATTTATGTTGCTGCGGGCTAGTCCTCACCTACCTACATTACGTATACCTACATATACTTCAACGTAATTTTGCAAAACGCAAAAAACTCAAATGCAATTTTTGTACTAATATGAATTTATTAAGTACTAGGTAATTAACCTAGTACTTAATAAATTTGTTCGGTTATTCACTGTCCCTTAGACTGGAAAAGCAATTATAATCATCACTACATAGTATAAAACAAAGTCGCTTCCGGCTGTCTGTCCCTATGTATGCTTAAATCTTTAAACCTACGCAACGCATTTTGATGCGGTTTTTTTAAATAGATAGTGATTCAAGAGGAAGGTTTATATGTATAACATGTATAATATAGAAGAAAAACACTGATAATTTAGAGGCTTCTAATGTGATGTCGTAAACAAACACATTTTTTGCATTCTTAAAATATTCGTATACGGGTCTAACACGAAATTTATTTATTTTCCAGTTTTGTGTCGTTCCCTAGACAGTTAGTAGCATAATAATAATAATAAGTAGCATAATGAGCGGGTAGAAAACTTTTTCAGTTCCCTTCACATTTTTATAAACAATTGTGAGGTAGTAATTTAATGTATTGTATCCATATCTCCGTTGGCAACTTGCTGGGACGTCAGTTTTCCGCGACCATGACCGGTGCAACCCGTGTCGGAACGTCGGTAATTAAGGTAAATAAATAAATTTCGTGTTAGACCCGTATACGAATATTTTATGAATGTGTACAAAGCGCGAGAGTTTAAAGTGTTACATTTTTTTGCGCTTTCATTGCAAACTCTGGCTGAACCCCACGAGATAGATCAAAATAATGTAGTACAGTATTGTACACCTTAAAAAGGTCTACAAAAAAGTCCGCGATGGTATATGTCTATCTCTTAGGGATAACCCACGATAACCATTTTTTTCCTTTACTTTTTACGAGAAATAATGACTTGTTGTTTACGAAGCGTTTTTAAGCAATACAGCATTAATACTTATACGATTGAGTACCTTAAATACATTGTGCATTTAATATAGATCAATATGGCCCTTTACAGCATGTAATTTACCTATAAATGAATATTTTCGATTTTTTTTTATTCACAAATCGGATTGCTCTTGGTCAGCATCTAGATATCACAGATTTAAAATGCCTGGACATGGTGGTTGCGGCGGTACGGCCGGGGGGCCGGCGTCGTAGGCCGTGCTTCGCCCTATAGCACTTTATGATTAGCAGCGATCGCACGTGTTTATCGGAGCTCTCTAGCGAGGAAAATAACAATTATGTACATACATAACGCTTACGCGCATAGTGGTTACGAGTGCATAGGAGTACATACTCGTATGCACTCGTAAGCACTTTATTGTACACAATAACAGTTTAAAACATATACATGTCATACAAGATCAGAGTACAAAGACAAACTTATCCCTATGAGGCATCTCTTCCAGCTAACCTTTGAGGGATTGGAAGGAGATTTTTATAAAATTATTGCTTTCACATATAATAATATAAAATAAAGTCCTCCGCCGCGTCTGTCTGTATGTATGTTCGCGATAAACTCGAAAACGGCTTGATGGTTTTAGATGCAGCTGTCACTAACGTGTAGCTTGATTCTTCTGGATGGTTATGATGTGTAATTTATGTATATTTCTCATATGCATTATATTGTAATCCGTGCGAAGCACGGGGCGGGTCGCTAGTATGACTAATATACGTTACAGTCAACGGCATCAACAAAAGCATGTGCCACAACAAGGTGCACATAAATATCTGACTTATTACTATTCATTTTATATGAAGGTTACGAGTAGAAGTCTGATATTTACCTATTTCTGCTTGCACCGTTATGTCAAATATTAATGCTGGTGAACCATACACATCTATTAAATTTTAATGGATAGGTACCTATGTGTAAGCACGCATACTTTTATCTTTTTTTCAATCTTCTGTTAAGTATAACTTTAACTATTGTGTATGTAATAAACTATGTAAAATAAGCATGATAATGAATAAATGTTTTTAGGGTTCCGTAGCCAAAATGGCTAAAACGGAACCCTTTTAGATTCCTCGTGTCCGTCCATCCGTCCGTTCGTCCACAAAATAGTATTAATATATTACATTTTGTGTACAAATTTAATATCATATTTTTTATTTAATTTTCCACACTGTTGAAATAACGTTGATCATACTGATAGTGGTACGGAACAGCAACTTATGATCTATTGAAACTGTGTCCGTCTCACGTCTCCCGAATCAGCAGGTAAAACAATCCCATAATATAAATCCCATAACATAATTCTACTGGTAATGTAGGTATCAGTATTTATTTTGATGATAAAAAATACTTTTGATGTTTCTCTTTATTTAATTACGAGCCTAGCGGGGGCGCCGCACCTAAAAATTATTCAAGCACTCAGGGGACGCATTGATCACAATAAATACAGTCACCTGCCGCATCATAAATTTATTTTCTTTTATTATAATCCGAATGGATTTTCTTCTACGGAAAAACACTACGTATAATTTTGAATATCCAAAATGCTTCTTAAACCTTCTCCCTTAAATAAATAGAACTTCAACTTAAGTCAATTTCTAACGCTCTAACCGTTAAAGATGATTTAATTGACATGAGAAAGCTGAATTACCCTGTTCTTGTCAAGTGAGTTATGTCTGTTATGATACCCATTTACTGCTACGTATCTTTGTAAGGTAGGGTTCTCAGTTTTGGGGTCGATATAATTAAAAACAAAAAGCAATCTATTTAAGGTGGCAGATAATATGCGCCTTGACTCTTCGAAGACAATTCCACAATTTAACGTGCTCGTTGAGGTCAAGAACCAGCATCATATTCTCATTAACTTAGTTATTATTATTATAGCCTTTTATTAATATATTTTTATGTGTTTTTAATTCGGTGTTAGTGTTATATTTATTCTACGCTATGTTAGTTGCTTAATTATTAATTAATTATTATTTTCTAAAAATATCCCCTTTTTTTGGGTAAAGGCCTCCTCCAGTCTGGTCCACTCTTCTCTATTTAGGGCCTTTTTTGGCCAGTGTCTTCCTGCTGTTGGCACTATACATCTTGCCAACGTTTGCGTGGTCTTCCGACTCTTCGCTTTCCTAAAGGTCCATTCCATATAGTGGACTCTATGGTCCATCTCCTATCTCCATAGCGGGCGACATGTCCTGCCCAGTTCCATTTTTGTCGCAGAGCAAAATTGAGCGCATCTGTTATTTTGGTCTTAGTTCTTATGTGTTCACTCCTAACTTTGTGTATTTTTCTTATTTTTAGTATACTTCGTTCCATTGCTCTTTGACATGACACTATTTTGGCTTTTACCTTCTCTGAGAACACCCATGTCTGACACGCGTAGGTAAGAGTTGGTAGAATACAGGTGTCAAGTACGATTTTCTTCAGGGGTAGTGGGTATGTAAAATAATGTAAGGACCAGAAGGAATTCCAGCTCTTTGTTACTCTTCGATCCACCTCTTCTTCGTTGCTGTTTTCGTTAATTTTCATTAACTTAGTATCGGTTACATTTAATTAAGTTTAGTAAATATAATGAAGCTAGCAACGAAGGTTTTTTTTTTCTATAAGGCTTTTATTTTTTCCTATAATAAACTATGACAGGGGTCCGTGGATTTTTTTAAATCCTGAAAGGGGCCCGTGACTGTAAAAAGTTCAAGAAACCCTGCTCTAACGTATCTTTGAACATTCCTAAAATATATAAAATTCAGAGTAATGTCATATCACTTCTCAGTGTACCATACATATATTAAACTATTCTCTTGTGGCATGGATGATGCTTGTGTATGATAATCTATGGTAATCTCCTGCGAGCAGCCGTCCAGCTAGCCACACTCAATGGAAACGCTTTGACACTAATAGCCATTACCTTAAAGCATGCAAGATGACTTAACGAACTCCATTTGATCGTTTATTGTGGTTTATATCAATCAGTGCACTGCAGTATACCTAACGGAGGCATATCACGCAGGGCGAATTTCATCAATACATAAATAAACAAAAGATCTTCACTCAGGACTTGGAGTCAATCAAACGGGTTATTAGACCTAGTGCTGATGCCCGCAACTTCGTCCGCATCTTGGCTCCTATATTGGTCGCAGTGTGATGTTTTATAGCCTAAAGTTTCCTCGATAAATGGGCTATCCAACACATAAAGATTTTTTCAATTCGAACCAGTAGTTCCTGAGATTAGCGCGTTCAAACAAACAAACTCTTAAGCTTTATAATATTAGTATAGATTACCAAACGCACTTTCTCAATTATATCTCGTGTCACTATTTCATTTGATAGAGGTGTGCAAAAAAAGTATTTGTATTTTATCGAAAATAAAAATGAAACATTTTTGTTGTCTTCACTACTAGCGAATGTTTTTTTCATTCGCTGTTTATTACCTCATTTAAGAGCTGCCAACTTCCTGGGACAACCTCGCGCGCCATCTCTCACTCAGAAGTAAGAGATGGCAATTCATATATACCTTTCTACTTCTTCAGGTCAATCTCTATCGGAGGCTAACCAAACGACATATGTAAAGTATAATATCTAAAGCCCCTGATTACAATTTAATAACTAAGGTAATCTAATTGACTTCGTGCACTTAATAATCGATTTAAGATCAACTTACTAAAGCACAACTGTTTCCTATTTTTATTCAATCTATATATAAGCCTATACACTAACTTTTCTAATTGGTGTTCGAGTGAATCACCACCCAGTGGATATCATTAATGGCTATTCATATCGATGCAATTTATAGCGACCGCCGTGTACACGACGCTTTATACCATTCAATTTGGGGAACACGTCTCACGCACGTATCTCCCGTCACTTCGGATAGATAGCGAGATCCATCAGATAATGCTGTTGTTGGTTATCAATCATGTTTGCTCGATACCGAAAATATCTACGCCACGTCTGTTCTTACTGTCACAGATATCCTGTGATTTTTATTAGGAAAAGATTTTAATGACACTGATATTAATTTTTGTGTGATCTGCTTACCCCTTTTTTATAAATAGGTGTGAGTTTATGTGATGTAAGATTTCAATTGAAAGCTTACAGCGCCTAAAGTGATAGGTAAAAACGTTAAAAGTGAAGTGAGTTATAGTTAATAGTGGAATACATTAGTTCCTAGTCTCCTACAATTTGTTTGTGTAACCTTTAGACTTTAATTTTGTTTCGTCCAACTCTTCCAAAGTCAAAACATATTATACAGTTAATTTATGTACCAAGATAATATATACAATAATACTTAACCAAAATAACTTTAATACTATAAATAATACTAAAACTAATATAATCAAAATAAGGCCCTTGGGATATTGTACCGATGATGCTGGCGGCATTTTCTCGCTGTATCGCAATTCTGATATACTTATAGGTACGTTGTGCGAGGAAGCCCCCAGCTCTTCAATTAGGCGCTTCGCAATTTCACTAAATAACTTGTGCCCCATGGACCTGGAGTATCGACGCTAAAAGGTACAAGATTGTACTCGGCTTCCGAGGCCTTTATATTTATTACGCTTTATAGTGGCAACGCGCATGTGACACCCCTGGAGTTGCAGTCGTCCATTGGCTGCGGTGACCGCTTACCATCAGGCGGGCCTTACGCTTGTTGGTCACCGAAGTCGTATAAAAAAGTGAAAAAAAAATAGAAATTGCTCTAACTTAAAAATAATTAAAACTAACCTATAAAAAATCTAAATTTGGCCCCGTAGGCAGGGTGCCCATCATGCAGCAGCATTCCCGCGCTGAATTGCAACAGCAATTCTTTGTGCAAGAAAGCTGCCCGCACGGTGATCGCCTGTTGCCTCCCGCAAACGTTTGCTGAGCATCCTGTGGAGTCCACGCGCGCCTTTGCCCCACGAGCCGAGAGTCACGACACCGAATTCAGCGAACTCGTATTGGGTGCCGTGACACTCGTATTTGATGGTCTTAGCCGTTGCGTTGTTTTCCGCCGCTGCACTTGCCTTTACTGTAGTCCGTTGGAGGTGGTATGGTGCCAGAATGTCTACACAGGTTACAGCGTATGATTCCAACATCTTTCCCAAGCTTCAAGGAACTAAAGACACCCCATTAGGTCTCTTACCATCGTCTCTGGCCATGCCAATCGGCTCAAGAAGAGCAGGCACATTGATGGTGGCAAGAGACCCCCTATTGGTCGGTTAGGTTAGTGTCATTATGTCATTAAGCATCGCATGTCTTAAATTTTGCGGATTCCTAAGCCACCGCATCGAATAGGGAGGGACGCTTGAGACCAGGAAGGCTCAGTTAGCTGAATTTTCAGAATCATTTCTCTATAGGTGACAAACAATTTTGTTTTTTCTAAAAAGAACAGCAACTGAGTACACATGTGAATTTAGGGACGAAAAGAAAAAACTTAAGAATCACAAGTGTGCATAATGTGGGCTCGTTTCGAGTACGCTTACGAATAGACTAAGGAATATAACCGGGACATGATTCTTTAAAAATAGGAGAACCGACCAGAAGCCAGATGAACAAATTTGGAATTTAAACCGACCAAACTACAAGAAGTCTTTTGGATAAAAAGTTCACTTTTGCTAAAATTTTCCAATATTAAAATAATTTTAATAAATTACAAATCAAAGAGCACAGTATCCACGTCGCGTCCTAGGGTTCCGTCATCTACACGTAAGTACCAGACATTAAATTTTGACTGAAATTTTTGAATTATTGTATTTATGTCAAACTAAATATTGTTGACCTTGCTCACAACCAACCTCAGAAGATAATTCATGGGGCTAGTACATTTAATTACTTGTCCAATACTGTTTTTTATATACCAACTTATATTATACATCATCATGCCCTGTAATTCAGTCATCCGCCAGATAACACGGCCAATGACTTCCTTTGCTGTTAATCAATCGGAAGGTAAGGGCGATAAGTCAAATCACATTGACTGCACACACGGTGGGCTCACAGCTTGATGACAATTTCCACGTGATGCGAATCTGTCCAAGCTAATTCCAGTTACCAACGTCCATGAACAAGCTTTAGCATTAATAGCAGGTTAATCACCCGTAAGATCGGCCTACCGCAATCGCAGCGGGAGTATTCAAAGGGTATTTCATCCTGTCCAGTTGACACAATGAGCTAAGCACAAAGTTCATCGGATTTGTAGATAGGTACAAGCGGATTTGAAGTTCAATCATCGTACACAAAAGGTAAGATACTAATTAAAACTATATCTGAGTTTTAGATAAACAGAGTAAATACATGCAGAAAAAAAAGATTGTATATACAGGGTGGCCCATTCAAATCGGTCAGTATGGGAAAGTCTAAAACTATAAGACATACGAAGATTTGTTCTTAGGAACCATGTCACCGATTTTACAAGTAGAGAGGTACTATCGCCCAAGGGTACGGGTTCACACCTTAAGGGCCATTTTCGAATGTACTTCAAAGCGGTTGCTATGTAACTTCATCCACCAATAGAAACGGCCAGTGATTGTTTGTCCAGTAACTCTCGTGAATTCATTTTAATTTATACTGTCTTAACAATACGGTCAAAATTACCCTAAGAATATGGTTCTAACAAAATCGCTATTATGCCAAACATCTGGTGCCCAGATGGATAGTTGACCGGAGTTATGCAGAAAGCGACCAGAGTTAAATTTATGCTAAAATGAATTAAGCTTTACCTTAGGGACATTAATCTCATTTCACATTATTAAAAATTCGGGGTTGGTCGCCCTCTGCAAAACTATGGTCAGTTTAAGTTTCTTATCTAAGCTGGCAGGCTACCTGAATATTATGTTATTATTTCGCCATAAACCCCACTGTCGGCATCTTTTTAAGAAATTAGTTCTTTTGTTTACAAATTGGCATTATGCTTCTTTTGTCTTTTCGGCTCTCATGTCCCATCGTTGGACCATTATGGCCCATAGATGTTCAATGGGATTGAGATCCGGTGAGCGGGAGGGCCACGGTAAAGCTGTTAACTCAGGTTCCTGGTCAATCCAGTCCGTCACTATACCGGACTTGTGTATCGGACAGTTGTCGTGAACGAACTTGATTTCCGGCATTTCTGCCGCCGGATAAATAATTCTTACCGACGGCAGCAATACATCCCGCAGAACCTGGAGATAGGTCTCTCCAGTGGCCCTCTCAGGTAAAAATACCAGCTCACCAGGACCGTCAGCACTCATCCATGCCCACATGTTAACCGTCACTCTCCCCGACTCTGTATTTGACAGCACGTTATCAGGTTCGTATCTGGTATTATCTACGCGCCATAAATGCCGACGACCGTGTTGGCTAGACTTAAAAGTCTTCTCGTCGGTAAAAATGACGCGCGAGAAATCATAATGTTGATGGTCAGTTGCGAACCTGACACGTGCTGTTTTGTGATTTTCGGAGAGGCTAATTTTTTTGGCCGGACTGACTGGTCACTGACATCTGGTCAACAGATGTTGGAATTGTTGGGTCTGGTCAGGTCAAACAAAAAAAGGGCCTAGTTACTTATTGCACGATCCTAATTGGCTGTCATGAAAGAAGGCGTGAATACATAAAATTGTGCCTGCATACGATTTTGTTAAAAATGTGTGAACCCGTACCCTTGGGCGATAGTACAAACAACCATAGAGACAATTTTACATGCCTGAACTTGTTGAATATTGTAACGGTGGTCACTTTGAACACCTACTATGATAAATTAAAGTATGTGAAAAAAATGCATTTTATTCATTTTAGACATTATGTTTCTTAGAGACATTTACTGCTTAAGACCTACACAAACGATATCTGAATAGAAATAGTGTAAGTTTATTTTTTCAAAACAACCGGGTTCGATTCCCTAGCTGGGTACAGTGTTTTTTTTCAAATGTATGAATGCAGTTTTTCTTTTTATCAAAATCGGTGACATGGTTCCTAAGAACAAATCTTCGTATGTCTTATAGTTTCAGACTTTCCCATACTGACCGATTTGAATGGGCCACCCTGTATATAATCATTTGTTTCAGGCATCTGAGGCCCATATTACAAATACTTTAAAAACTAACATACAACAGATAAACGTAGACAATTTATAGTAGATTATGACCGTACGTAAAGGAAAGATTAAGGCTGGGTTGCACCAAACTGTCTGTAATCGTAATCTGTGTTCGTTAAAATTTCAATGTATGGAAAGTTTGACAAGTTTCTATGGGATGACAGCTGCCAGCGCCATATTTAATATGGCGCCGGCAGCTGTCATCCCATAGAAACTTGTCAAACTTTCCATAAATTGAAACTTTAACGAACACAGCTTACGATTACAGACGGTTTGGTGCAACCCCTGTTTAGTCTTATTTTCTTCATTAGTCTACCCGTGCGAAGTGAGTAGTAGTATGTCGTTCTGGATAATTATGACGAATTGGTATTAATGGTATTCCATTGTATTGTTTACGTCATTCTCGTTACAAACGGTCTTCTCATACCATTAGAATAAACATTTCATTGTCGAGACTAAGAACATTCCCACATTTAGTCACACTGCATCATTTCAAGCCTATAGCCATTAATTTGTGTAGTACTAAATCAACGACAGCGTATTTTCAGTTGTATCGTTTTGGCCTAATCCCATCATTTGGTGTAGGTACTAGTATTTCGAAAGAGCTGTCCACCCCAGGGGAATAATTAGACCTTGCTTTGAAGTAGACCGGTTTCTGCACATGTTTTCAAACACCAAAAAGTTACGTATCAAATGATAACAATATTTCGTACACAAGGTTTTTTGAATGACCCAGGGATTGAACCGACGACCTCCAAATTTAAAGTCGCGTACCGCTCGACTCGACCACCATTAGTGTACTAGATGACTAGGTATATGAAATATTAATTCACGTAGCATCGTCACCTCTCTTGGGTCCAAGCCAAATGATATTGATGATTCGGCTTGCGTAACGAACCGCCCTGATCCTAAACCTACACAACAAAGGAGGTTTTATCAGCAAAAGCAATGTCATTACCATAATATCTGTATTCGCCTTTAAATACAATATAATCAAGAATCTACATGCCACCTATAATTATTAAGCATTTGCTATTTTGAAAGTTCGTATACCTTGTCTATCTCAGAAATTCCGAATAAGTTCCTACTGGTAAATTATATGTAGTCGTTCCATTGCAGTATATAGAGAAGGAGTTTAACAATAGCAATAGTGACTTAATAATAAGATAGATGTAATTTTATAAGCATAGTGCCGATGTTGACATATAATACTAGAATCGGTAAATTTGATATTCCGATATAGGCACTTAATCATTCATTTTGCCAAAAGGATTTCAATATAAAAAAACCGGGCGCGGGAAAGAGCATGTCATATTAAATGTAATCAATCAGTAATCATTTCTTAAGGGGGTGAAATGGAGAGTGAAAGAATGCATGGGAAAGCAAATAATTCTAAGGTGATAACGAGTACGCAGACGAAGTCACGGACAAAAGCTAGTATAATATAAGTACGTATTTGTTTATGTCCCTTTCTAAGAGTAAAAGAGCAAACTACCCGACTACCTGTATATGGTATTGATCTTATTCGATTTAGTGAAATATTTACTTATTCTTTTTTAGGGTTCCATAGTCAACTAGGAACCCTTATTGACGACCTGTTTAGCCTAGTTGGTAGTGACTCTGCCTCCGAAGCTAGAGGTCCCGGGTTCGAATCCCGGCCAGGGCATTTATTTGTGCATTTTTCACGGATATTTGTTCTTGGGTCTTGGATGTTTTCTATGTATATAAGTATGTATTTATCTATATAAGTATGTATATCGTCGTCTAGTACCCATAGTACAAGCTTTGCTTAGTTTGGGACTAGGTCGATTTGTGTAAGATTGTCCCCCAATATTATTATTATTATTATTATTATTATATATTATAGTTTCGCCGCTCTGTGATTTTTAGTGCAAGAAAGCTGCAATTTGGCATGTATATATAAATCAATAAATCTGTCAAAGAGGTATTAATATGAAAACAAAAAAAAGTTAGGGAGGTATCCCTCACACGTAAAGTGGGAATGAAATTTTTTATGTTTTAACTCTATGGTGTGAGGTATTGTTGAATAGGTATTTCAAATATGAATGCTTCAAACATTTTTTGTTAAGTAAACATTTCCGGAAATAATCATTCCTAAAGAAAAAAAATGTGTCCCCTCCCCTCTACTTTTGAACCATGTTTCCAGAACGTATGTAAATTAAAAATATGAAAGTAAAACTTAATATAGACTTTCAAGGAAAATTATATCTGACATGATCAGCTAGGCTGTTTTTGAGTTATCGTAAAAAGTCTTCCCTTCTTAGTAAAAGACGTATGAAACGCTGCGAAGGTATTCCCTTTTGCTTGTTATTGATTTTTTTAAAGTAAGTTCATTGGGCAACTACGGAACCCTACACTGAGCATGGCCCGACATGCTCTTGGCCGATTTTTTACTATATACAGGAGGTGCTCTTTCTGTTAGAAATGAATGCAAACCTTCAGGTTCAATAAATGCCGTGACATCGCCGGGGCCCGCGACCTCAGTGCTCGCTAGGCTAGGTCTCACCCACACAACCGCACGCGCCGCCGCATCTGAACGTCACCATTTGCATTTTATTGCCAAAGTTTCTGGCCGCAGAACGCCTATTTTTATGGTAAACTTATTCAAATGCACGGCGACGTCATAAATCGGGTAAAGGGGTATTCTGGCATGGAAGCGGAAAACTTTTCGAGTATAGCATATAACGTGGTCTGTTATACCTTTTCGATATAGTGTCTTTTATTTGTTGTCTTAGAAATAACGTCTTCATGCATGATCTCTGAATCAGTGTTGATAAGCTTATCCGACCGAGTAATCAACAAAGCGACCGATCGTCAATCAGGAGCTCGGTCGAGTCGCACGTCAAGGGGTAATAAAAGGAATAAAGCGTTGTCGATTTTTCTTAGTGCATAAAATCAATTTCCTTCTACTGGAAATTTCATTTATCGACCACCTGCGCGCTGTGCTCGATCAAGCGAAGAACAATACAATGGAGCCCACGCCACAGAATAAGTAATAATACAAGTACCCGCGCTCTAATATTGTGCAAGACGCTTTTAGATTAGTCCTACAACAAAGCAATCTATTCCTTGAAAAACATGAGTCGAATGTTATTAACCGCACACATTTATGAAGAGCTTTTGCATTTCTTTTATAAGGAAGCTGTGTGTGATCCGCTTCACTGTGAAGATACGCCCATTCGCCCAGGTTGCGACATCGATTACTTTGTAAATATTTGCGTGTTGTGGCTGATTGTTCAATTGCGTAACATTATTGATTTTGTTTATTTTATCTTGTTTTGTTGGGTGTCAAGGTACAATAATGTTTTCTTATTTTTTTATGGAAGGTATAATTAACTCAAATATACGATCCGTGTTCATTTGGAAATATTAATAGCGTATTGTCTAGCAAATGATGGACAGTGACCTAACCAGGAGGAGGAGGCTAATTCTCGGGCCATTCGACATGATGTATATTCGAGTTGATCTCGATTGACGCTATTCATTTATTTATTTAACGAGGTCAACTTAGATCCAATCGGTGTTAATTATGCTTAGCCTATGTTAGTATACAATTGAAAAAAGAGATTTTGTCTTCTGACTGAGATTCCACATCAAAGGACAATCTAACTTATTTGCTATCATATTAAGAAAAACTGTACCGTACTGTACTGTACTGTATGTGTGTGTCTACTGAAAATCTCACCAAAATGAACATAGCAAAATTCATTACTCTGTGACACGATCGAAATTATGTCGAACAACGACGATCTCAATGTCTATTGTAATTCGCGTTAAGTTTTTTCGATTGCGTTTGTTTACAATCGAGTGTTAAAAATGAATCATTTTATAACTCGACATCCGCCATTATTTCTCGAAATATGTCTAATAAACATCATTTCAAACGGCCCAAAAATTGACCTCCAGGTGGGAACGCCAATTGATCGACTCAGAATTAGATATATTTTACCCGACATTCATTCAAATATAAAAAAAGTCTAAAAAGATTGCAACAAAGACCACACAACTTCAATATATATATATATATCGACCTGGCAGGACGAAACCGCATCCCTTTTGATTTTCGCGAGCAGATAAACGCAGTATGCGGGATGGGTAGATATATAACAATACGCAACAAGGTAGTCGAGTAATCCACATTAATACATATAAATGACGTGATGGTACGAGTAAAATAACAAGATTTTCAAAAACTAAACTGCACGATATTTAGTATTCATTGAAAACGGTTCACCGTTTAAAGAACAATAACTTTTTCACCTAGGGCATGCACATAGCGGTTTTGCTGCTTGAAACCAGTGAGCAAAATACAATTTTGCTACGAGCATGAAAAAAACTTTATTCATATCGTATTAGGTGCGACTAACCTAATACGATATGTCATCTTTTCCAACTGCGGGGTGTAATACAAACTTGGAACATTTAAACTACATTCACTCTGTCACTACTCCATTGCGTTATATGTTCTCGCCGCTGAGGTGAAAAGTTGTATATATCACACGAGAGCAAAGATATTTGCATCTCGTGTCTTTGAGCCTTTCGACGCATAGTACCAAATTCGTATGTCCATACTTGCAAAACTCCAATTTATTAAAGTACCAAGTTCGCAAAGTACCAATTACGCTAGTTGCCAAAACTGTAATACCCAAGGTGCCAACTACGCTAGTTACCAAAATTGTAATACGCAAAGTACCAACCACGCTAGTTACCAAAACTGTAATACGCAAAGTACCATAATAAGCTGTAATTCGCGAAGTACCAACTACGCTAGTTACTAAAATTGTCCCTCCCAACAACTTTGACCACCTCTTATTCGTCCTCACATCGGAAATCCAATTCACAAGATTCCAAGAACCGCTGTACTCGTATAAAGCGTAATTGGCATAATGTGAATTTGGTATTTAAACATGTAATTGGCTATCAGCTTTTACTTTGAGATACATATACGAGTATGTATGTATGACACATTGATTAAATTGAACTTAATAAACCAATGAATCAATATTTATTACTACTTATTTGGAGTACACGGCTGTAGCTTCAATTGTTTCTCAGTATACAGCCCGCATTAAACACGTGCAAAAATCGCATGCATGATCAATTAAACTAATTATCCTTACCTTAGTAACTAAAATATAGGTAAACATGCATATGGTTCTTGCACGTGTACAAAACAGTCTTAAGACTTTTTAAAGTTCGTTAAAAGGCTGAAACGCATCACTTTAATCACATCTAAAATTTAGATTACTATGATACGTACATATATACAGAAAAACATATATTCTATTGCCGAGATCAATGGTACATATATTTCACTATTGTTTATCCCCTTACCCCACATCCCACTGGGATACATTCGTCTATGGATTGAACGCAATGAAGAATGATGCTCGCCATGGATACTACATTCGTAGCAAGAAGGAAATATACACTGGATATACACGTTTTTCACTTCTCATGCTCGAAGTGTCATATTAGATTTATCAAGTGGGACTAAAGTAGTACGTTAAACTCCTAGGGATAATATGTATACATATTAACAACTGTCAAAATATTTTAATTTAATCAAAACACTCCACCATATAAAATACACCATTTCACTATTTAAAAATAAACTTTGGGTTTGATATCAACCAACCAGATTACAGCTACACTAAAATCGACCAGTCAGGAAGCAGGTCAGAAGCGTTTATTCGCGGTGTCGTTATCTAATCAAACCGGTGTCTTAGTTTTGTACGTATCAAAACAGTTAAAAAAACACATATACATATCACTGTGGAATATATTGTTCTTTTGGGGAGAGGATAATCTATTTATTTTCTGGCAATTGGATCGAAAATTAGTTTGTATTAAATCTACCTGGAGTAAGCTTGAGTCGTTACATAATTTAACCAACAGCAGATGTGCCCGCCATACCACCATTGTGCAACCAGTAGCAAACAAAAACAATACAGTAAAGTACTAATAAATAATCAAATTATTCTAATTGGGCCTAAACTAGTTATTATTCGCTTTAAATCCTTCTCAAAATTCTCAAAATGTGCGATATAAAAGGGGACAATAGGGCGAACCATCGATCCAGTAAGTTCTGATAATAATTCTCCCGGCGGGAACAACTCCCGAGCAAGCTTTTGTGTCGTTACCGATCAGATTCCGTTTAAAAGATCAATGTTCGACTAAGTTTAATTAAATTCATTTCGTTATTGAATAAACCAAGTTTGAGCGTTTTGTAACCGAAGCACCGAGCAATAATAACTTTGACAGTTATAACCTTCACGTCGGTCGCTTAGTCTGACGGCGCGAGTTCGCAGGGAACAAAACTTTGACATGGCAGTTATAGTCTGCTTGTAAATCATTTATCACATGTCTTGTCTCGTTGGCCGGTGTTTTGGGTTCTGGGCTTAAGACTCCCGAGCGCAATGCAATTGGATTGCAAAGCAAATTGCAATACCATATGAAGTGGTTGCGTATGAAACGGGCTGTCGTAACTGCGCAGTCAAATAATCTATTAATTTTAGCTTTTCATACTACTGTTAGTATAAAGAAGCTGATTGATTTACACTGAAACAGTACAGATACTGCAAAGTAAAACCAATAAACTATACTTAGAGACTACACTGCACTCGGTACTATTTACGGCTTGAATTAGGTACCTACTTAAAAATCATAAAGTAAAAGTTTCAATAAGTTAAAGTTAATAGCTAGCTAACTTTGCTCACGTCACGTCTAGCAAAGCTTTTTGCTATTATAAAAATAATAAGCGCATACATTTTTTACACTTAGCTGTTGAATATAACTTCTTCCACATCATTCATTTTCCTACTTTGAGAACGAATAATAAAACAAAGTGAGACTGGGGAACATTATCGATGTGAATCGGAACTTTGTAGGCTTTCAGTGCTGGTCCGCAGGGAGTTTAGTAGGTAAATATATTCCGCACTACGAGCTACGCCAGTGTGCGCCAGCTAACGCTTAACACGCTCTCTTTGTGTTCCGAGTCCGTTATGAAATGCTTTCTGTCTGTAAATATACTCGTAGCTCATTTTTAGATAATAGGACATGCGTCTTAAGAACCAAAAATAGGTCAAGAGCATGTCGGGCCATGCTCAGTGTAGGGTCCCGTAGTTGCCCAATGAACTTAATATAAAAAATCAATAACAAGCAAAAGGGAATGCTTTCGCAGCGTTTCATATGTCTTTAAGAAGGAAAGACTTTTTACAATAGCTCAAAAACAGCTTAACTGATCATGTCCGCTATAGTTTCGTTGAAAGTCTTCAATTAAGCTTTACTTTCATGATTTTTTCATATTTTTGGAGCAAAGCCTCGGACAGACAGACAGACGGACAGATAGACAGACAGACAGACGGAAGGACATGGCGAAATTATGAGGGTTCCTAGTTAACTACGGAACCCTAAAAATGACCTTGACATAACAATATTTGCCATATAGCCTTTAATTTTCAACAGAAAATCCCGTTTAAAACTCAGAATTTCATAGATTGTGCCCTTTTGCTTAATGTACGTTTCGTCACTTAAACACTATCGATTTCCGCTCATATTATCATATCACATATACTCGTAGGTAGGTAAAAAAACTTAAGAAAAGGACCTGTTCTATAGGTATGTGTTAATTGTAGCCTGTTCGAATAGACATTACATTATATATTTAAAATTTACAACACAAACAAAACAAACGCCTATTCAAACACGTCACAACTACATACAACAGGTCATTCACCTATACCTATTATAGAGCAGGGAACATTGAGGAATGGATGAAAAGCTATTTAAGTATAAACCCCTGAGTATTAATATTGGCACTTACTAACTATATTATTTATACAGCAGTGATGTTATTTACTAACCGACTCGTACTCAACTACTTATCTCTCACCTCACACCTCACCCATTTTTATATGGAAACTGTCAACATTTCACAAATGATTTTTGACTGTTTCGATATAAAAAACGGGTGACATGTGATGTGACAGGTGAGGACGAGTCGGTTTGTGATCACATTTTTCAACCGATTCTTGTGACATTTTGTCAGTACCTGCTGATAATTATATGACTTTTATTGCGGATTTAGGGTTTCGAAAATGTGAAATTTTAAAAATCAATCTCAAGGTTTGGCGGTTTGGGTACTCGCAAAATTTCAAGTATGCTCTGCCGGCATTTTTGGCCTCAATACAGTCCGATTTCGCAGGTAAAATTCTCCAAGCCTCTCCGGCTACAAACTGCGAAATTGCGTGCCTGGTTGAGGCCTCAAATGCCTGGCTAGCTGGACCGAATCAAAATTTTCCGTCTTGACCGAAGATACAAAGAGCCTGGGATACCATAGCTTCAGCTTCCACTCGAAAGTAACACATAGACTCCGCGACGGACAGGGACCGAGTGAGGCTTCTGGCTTCTGCTAGACCGGAGTCAGGTCACTGGCTCCACGCATATCCGTCGCCGAACATCGGCACCTTTATCAACCCTGAGACGCTCCGCATAGCCGCCGGTCTCCGGCTTGGGGTTGATCTCTGTGCCGACCACAGCTGTGCGTCTTGTGGTTTCAGTGTAGACCGCCTCGGCCACCACGCGCTCGCCTGCTTTTCGGGCACCGGCCGACTGTCTCGTTATGCCACCATTAACAACATTCTGAGAAGGGAGCTCGTCAGTGCTGGCGTCCCCGCTGCCTTGGAACCCCAAATAGTGCGGAACGATGGCAAGCGCCCCGACGGGATCTCGTTGATTCCCTGGAAGATGGGGCGTGCATTGATGTGGAACGCCACTTGCGCTGACACGCTAGCGGCGTCCTACCTCCCATAGACCAGCAGGCATGCGGGCGCGGCGGCGGACACTAGGGAGCGCCAAAAAATAGCTAAATACAGCTGTCTCGGCACCCAATACGAGTTCGTAGCGTTTGGCGTCGAGACACTTGGTTCGTGGGGCAGGGGCGCACAGATGCTCTACTAGGTGCTTGGCAAACGGCTGAGGGAAGCAATGAGCGAGGGCAGCTTTCTCGCGCAAAGAAGTGCAATCGCAATCCAGCGCGGGAACGCTGCCTGCGATCGGTATTTTTTATTTATAGATTTAAATATTTTATTTGTAGTTACTTTTAGTTTTATGTTCTAAGTTTGTAATTTATAATATTTTTGAAGAGTTATATTATAATAAAAGTTAACGTCATCGCAAAGTTTATATACATACAGGGTGATTCAGGAGACGTGAGCAGGACCAACACTACATACATAGTAAATGGCAATGAATCGTTCACCATTGTATTTAAGTGAAACACCCGTACCTTTTGCCTGTATTTTAATTTTTGTTAAGTTAAAAGTTTAATTCTCTACAATCATGGTCACCCTACAACAACTGGTTTATAAAGATTAAACCTCTAACTGTTATGACAGCACTTTAATTACGAAGAAAGTAAATTGTCACATTGAGTGAGATACGATATTTCAAAAGTAATCGGACTCAGATGACATTCAATTTGACACATATCACTTGGCTGAAGTATTCTGATTGTAGAGTGACCATGAATTTCGAAAATAATTTAAAACATTTTGTTTTCAACACCAAAGATAAATGAACGTTAATTTCACTAATAGTGGCACGAAGCAGTAGTTTATGATCTACTGAATCCGTAGTGCTGAGCTTGCTCACGTCTCCCGAATCGTCCTGTATATACCACTAATATCACAAATATCAGAGTAAAGCAGATCCGCTCATTTAAGTTGAACGATCTCTATACATCTGATCTATTCTCCCTAATGCACAAATCAGTAAGTTTTAGAGAGACATTCTGACCTGACAGTGTCTTCCATCTTCATAACTGAAAATTGGATTATTATATGGGATTTAACATCCTGGTGTGCTTTCAAATGGAGACAATTCGTTAACAATTATCGTACTATTTGTCGCACTCTAACTCGTCTTGGTGCACCATAAGGATTTTAACGAGACAACTAAATGAAAAATCATCTGGCTTAATACTGCAAGTCTGCTTTTCTCTGATGTCTGTGAATATTACATGTCTAAAACAAGTTGTAACTTTGTAATTACGAATGTAACCTAAACCGGTAACTACACCTAAAACTAATGCAAACTAACAACACAAAAGAGTGAAAAATAGCGCACCAGTCAGACTTGTTGAAAGGCCGTCACCGCGAACGTCGCGCCCCCGTCAGCGGCCAGTGATCGGGGTAGCGTACCCAAGAAGTAATTGAGACGTTTCACCCAAAACCTTGAAATACAATAAAACAGAAAAAAGCTTTTACACGTACCTACATACTGCGAGGGGAAGATTATGATAGACATAGTGGTGCCCATTTTCGGTTTGACGGCCCTCTTTACAGCAAAAGTCCATTTAGCTAGTCGGCAAGCACTTCCAGACGCATGATATATGTTAACCTTTGGCTCGCGGGACATTAATTTTCAATTGCACGACATCACGTACGGGTTATGTTATGAAACGTAAAAACTACGAGTATATTTATATTTTTCGTTTGAGACACTGCGACACGATATACAGGTAATTATTTTCTCTCAGCACTGTTATGAAAAATAAGCTTTTAGCTATTTTATTTTTATCTACAAGGACTGATGCAAACATTTGTGAGATGCCATTCAAGACTTTATTTTACACAAGATTGAACAAGACGAGGTAAATGGATCACATAAAGCGCAAGATATTGTTGGTCAAGTTTGAGTCGATTGCGTCTGATGTGTACCATGAATTCTATATTATACACGCTGTTTTTATTAAATTCCCTTGATTGAGAGGGTACAATCCTGATAGGAAATAAATTCATCTTCTCTAATACACTAGTACCCCAATTCGTACCATTACGAAGATATCCAAGAATTCATTTTCGTTAATTAACGCTCCTAGTATAGTATAAAAGATCCTTAACAATTAAACAATGTTGACGAGCGTGTCATTCGAATTCCGAATTGTCATACTTGACATGAACTATAGATTAACTCCACGTTAACTGTTAAGGCCGTTTTTCATTCAACGAAAAAAATGTTTTTTTCTTTAATTTTGAAATTGTAAATATGCTACGTCGTTTCTTAATAAAAGCACCCTGTATAATATAATATTAATTATTAGTTGGTAGCGGCACTGCCTCCGAAGCTAGAGGTCCCGTGTTCGAATCCCGGCAAGGGCTTTGTTTCTATGGCGAGCAGAAACATTTGTTCCTGAGATTTGTATGTTTTCTATGTATTTAAGTTTATATCTATTAAATATATCGTCATCTAGTATCCATAACAAAAGCCTTATTGAACTTACTATGGAACTAGTTCGCGTTGTGTAAAAAATGTCCCCTAAAAGTTATTCATTATAATAATTATTATATTTATAGATTTCCAAAGACTTGCAATAAGCACATTCTTAGGCATAAATACAATGTTAGTCTTAGAGTCTTAATATGCTGAAATTGTGTCGCTGATACGTAGAATAGATGAAACCTGTTCTATAAGCATCAGCTTGCTGTGAATTATTAAGACTAGTTACAAATGTTACAATGGGAGTATACGTTGTTTGCACAATATGGTAGCTAGGTATGACAACAAATTAAGGATGAGAATAAATTGTAAATCTTTCTTAAAGCCATAGAATATTGTCAGAACAAAACTCAGATTCCTGATGTCAGAAGTAGGACAAGGAAAGCGTGAAGTAGGTACGCGACATTCACATGGAATGCCCCAACAGTCGATATTCCCGCTCCGATGCATTCGGCAAGGGTAACAATTAACTACCTCTGTCTATAGGTCCTATCCCCGGAGCTCTTATTTCATGGGGCGCAACCCTCGCCCTACCGACCGTCTGTTGATGTAACCTGCCGTAACACTAATAAAACAAAGTGCAGGTGAATTTTAGGCCCTCCACTTGTAAAAAATTATAGAAAAATTTTTCTCCTGATTGCTGTGTCGCTCCGAATTCTAGACCCTCAGAATCTCAGTGTTTTCGTGTATGGAATGCGGACTATTTTTTAATCTTGCACAATAAACAATGCTACTGGGCCGGCCAGGCTGAAATATCTTCATGTAGCAATTTTTAGAACTCTTTTACAAGTTTTTTTTTAAACCCAAAATATTAAAAAAATATCTAGACACAATTAATATTAATTGACATAAATATATAACCTGAAAAACTTAAGAACTATTTTGTCTGTCCCACAGGCACGATGTGGCGGTTAGCGCCACTAGTGACGCGACTCCTGATCGTGTCACTGGTGGCGCTCGAGTTCGCGGAGGGCGCTGAGAACACCTCAGTGGCGACGCTGACACGGGGCCCCGCCCCCCGGCCCACGGCGCCCCTGCCCCGCAAGCAGCGCCCGCGAAAGCGGCGCACCACCACCACCACCACCACTCTGGAGCCGGACGAGGACGATGACGACGTCACCACTCAGCCCACCACCACCACTGTCGATCCCAGGATGTTTGACCACAGTAAGTTCATTCTTTTAAAACACTACTTAGCTTCTTTGGAATGTCTACTCGTAGCTTTTTCCCACGATTTCCTTCGGGTAACACTTCAAGATTATGAAGTAGTGTGTCAAACTTACATACGTTAAGTAGATCAACTGACATTTTTAGGATGAAGAACTGACATTTCAATCAGCCTTACGCACGTTCGTAAACGATACGTTAAATATTACCCCTCAGGCCATTTAGCAATTTGTAAACGCAGGATGTGCACATCGAGTCTGTCCTTATTTGTTACATTTAATGTTACCTGCGAAGCTATGGGAGGTTTCCGGCATAAATCGTGGTATAATTAGGCGCTCGTTAACTCGTACGTGTCTGCCTCATTAACTGATTAATCCCTCAGCGGCTCCGCTCTGAGCAGAAAAATCTTATTATTTACAACGATATCGGAAGATAATTAACCTCAACACATCCTTTATGATGATTCCAAGGAAGCTAATTAAAAAAATTAAAATATGAATAAATTTTTCAAAACCGTATTGGCTAAACGTATTATTTTCTATATCCAGGATTTCATACAGAAAGTAATTGCCTATTTACAAATAAATTATAGCTAAAATAAACATACTATTCTTCGTAATCCTCAACACTGGATGCTCATCTTCAATAATACTAAAATATGTTATTATTTCTATTCCAAAAATGTGTATTATTATTTATTTAAGTATTAAAGTAACGATCACTTGAAGTTAACATGCGAAAATATCTGTGCGAGTATACGATCTACATTTATGAAAGTTCCAGTTAAGACTCTCCGTGTACCTTTTTATTAAAATTCAACTCCCCGGCTCCATTCCAAAGTAGACATACTTACTTACTGTTTGAACTGACAATTTAGTTTTGCATTTCAAACTGCAGACGCTTGGTTTGAAGTGAATACTTATTTAACGGCTCATCAGGGTTTACTTAACTGACTACTTAAATGAGCATGTTACCTCAAATTTGAAATGTTAAAATATGTTCAACTGATTAAATTTCTGGAAAAGAAAATAAAAATGAATATTCAATATGATCGGTGAAGACATATTAGTAATAGGAATAGCTATTTACGAAACAAAGAAAGGCCGATATCGCAGATGTTTGAGGCCCGAGCCGCAGGCGAGGGTCATAAATATGCGAGAGAGGGCTTTCTGTTTTACGCTGCGCGTCCGGAAAACCCACTTTTTGGCCAAGTGGTGACCTAAAATTGTCTACAAAACACGGGTCGTAAAACACAAGCCTTATTGAGCTTACTATGGGACTAGTTCGATTTGTGTAAAAGTTGCCGCCTAATATTTATTTATTATTATTATTATTACTGCAAAGGCCGGGAAAAATCAATTCGTGGACAAGGTGATTTTGGCGGACGAACCGAAGTGTCAGAAGATACCCGTCCACGAATTGCCATACCCGCCGAGGTATATGTACTTTTCTTCATTAATGCGAGTAAATAAACTACTATGAATAATAAATAGCATATAACTAAGAAATACAAACGTCGAACCCTAGTTCGGCTTCCTTGCCCTAGATATTATTTAAAAGAACACGGCATGACTAATAAAATAATGTCACTTTCAATCAAAATAATAATTCTAAAGATAAAAAGTCTTTAAAGTTTACATATAACAATGAAATATGTATTTAGATACATGTATATACAGGATGTGGCCTGTAATAGAAGCAAAAAATTAAACGGTACACTATTGAGCTCTCCAGCAATTATTTCCAAATGGTTTTAATTGCAAAACAAAGTTTCTTTTGACGTGATAACGTCTTTAAAATCGTTTTAGTCGGGTGACATGTTCAGAAACTTGTGTCACACCAAAACCTCACGAGCGCGATCGCAGGTATAAGTGAAGTGCAAGTGAAGTAAGACGTTATCACGTAAACATCTCGATCGTAAACCTACTTTACAAACAAACAATTTTTTTATTTATTTTTTTCGCAGAAATAGCTTATAAGTGTTTTTTTTACTCTACTGGAGCTATATTAATCACTATTTATTTCAAAAACACAAAAAAAAGAATAAAAAAAATCTAAGAATCCCAAAAATATCCAATTTAACCAAAAATGCAACAAAGATTATCAGTCATAACGACATGCTACCTTTTTTTGGACGCAAGAGGTTACTGCAGATGCTCTAAGGAAGCAGCCTTTAATTTTTTTGCTCCTATTACTGGCCACACCCTGTGTAAAACATATACAAAATGAGAACATGCCAAACTTGTAAGACACTCCAAAATAAGATGAAAGTCGCTGTCAAACAAATACTGCAGCAGAGAAGGCGATGGGCAGGGCATCTGCAAAGACACTTAGACGAAAGGTGGTCAAAACCGATCACAAACTGTTATCCCTTACACGGAAAACGCAAATCTGGAAGACCCAACAAACGTTGGAGCGACGACCTGGCCTGGCTGTTGCTGTGAAAACCTGGAGAAGATTAGCTACAGAGCGCAGATGCATGGAGGAGGCTTTTATCGCTCTCGGCGGTCCTTACATCGCTTAGCAATAAAACAACAGATAACACACCTGAAAAGAATTGCAAAAGAAGACCAAAAACAATGATTCTTGTGATTTTTGATAAGTGTGCCATCCAAAGGATAAATCATCAATTTTATATCGTTAGGAAGGAGATATCAATTTTAAGGAAGTAACATCGTGTGTTAATGGAAGACGTACACTGTGGTTGTGGAATGACTAGTCTTCGTGAGCTTTCAAATACATTGAGATATACCGAATTATAAAAAGGTGAATCGAAAAAAAAACGAAAAGTTTATATGTGATGTGTGGAATAAAAAAAATGGAAACTTTCAGTGCTGGGAACCCGAGCGGCGGGCGTTAGTCGCGTAGGCAGCGCTTTTCACTACACACGATTTTTCGCATTCGGTCATTCGTAGCGCTAGCGCTACGTAATCGCTGGCAGTGAAAGTATTAATTAATAGATGCAAAAAATTGTGATCAATATAACAGATTCAAGCACATTTAATTCAGATAAAGATATTTTATTTGGATCTCCCTATAGGTAGTAGTTCCGAAGCTAGCTCAACCATGAGCGACATTGTGAATATTTTCAGACTTTGATTATGATGAAAAATTTTAGTTATATCAATATTTATTTATTTTATACGGTTGTAAAAGAGTTTCAGCTTATCATCTCATCAATTTATAAAAACCATGGTTACATTTTTAAAATCAAATATTACGCTAGTATATAATAATAGTGTCGAACTTGTATATAATGACAATAATGACATCGCAGTGTTGTCAGCATAACAAGAACCGAAAATTAGCACTTGTGCGCCTTCAAATCCTACGCTTCTAAGAATCCCGAACAGACTTTACCACTTGTAAGAGTAGAAAGTGTAGACTACGGCATTTTAAAAAAAAACAGTCGATCAATCAATCTGCAGAACACGAAGTCACTAAGTATCTTATCTCAAACATGCAATTATATTTCGTCATTACGTGCATTATAACATTTATAACAGGCTTCAAAGTATCACGTTGTAGGCGGGACAACTCGGGAGAACTGTAAAGGAATTTCATACAGAAATGAAGGCCTAGGCCGGGAACTTATTTTATTTTATTTTAATGACAAACATGGCGTCTGTTAAATTTGTTTTTTGAGAGATATATTTTATATTTCATTGCATATGTTTGAGAAAAGCAATATACTAATCTCGGCGAGAAACGTTGGGCTGCAGGCAGCGTATCCCTTTATTTACTTGGCCTGCAACCCTTCGTTTCCCGGCCTGTATAGTAATGTACTATTAATAACATACATAAAACAATCCTAAGATTTAACATTTTAATTTTAGGCGGATAAAAATTAGGCTCTTCGGGTGTTCTTTTTTTGAAACAAAATACGACCATTTCCGAGCATGTTTGAGAAATTATTATTTGTGCAACAAAAGAGCAACTTAGTTGTTTGCTTCGCGTACTAAATTTGAGTACCGAACAAACGAGACTCTGAATCACTAAAAACTAGACGCGCTGATGTTTAATTTAAATACAGCCTTTATAACTGATCACTAATACACTCATACATATTCCATAATAAAGAAGTAAATAATGTATATTTTCTACACCGCTTTCAAGAATAGAGAAAAATGTGTGAAAAACAGCTAAGAATCTGTTATTCCCTACTGGTTTCCAAGAATTCCTTACCAGCCGGCATCACAGTTAACAATCAATTAAGTCGAAATAGGAGTCTGAACAAAAGATAACATATCTTCGCTGTTCAGTATTTTTCTACGTAAGTAAGATTTGTATAGCTTCAAGTACTATTACTTAAAATGTATTTCGTGCTTGCACTTTTTATTTAAACATTAGTTGTAAAAGGGTATTGAAAAGAAATGAAAAGAAATTAACTGAAATGAAATGATTTTATTCCAGATAATGTCCATTAATTGAACTTAAATTTAAAAAAAGGTAAATTATTTAAAAGCAAAAAATTAATTAAAAATAAAGATCACAAGTACACACACAAGGACACAAATCAAAATATAAAATCTGTCTAATATCGCGGGTAATACTTTCAGTTCCTAATACAAATATAATGAAATAGGAGTCTGAACAAAAGATAACATATCTTCGCTGTTCAGTATTTTTCTACGTAAGTAAGATTTGTATAGCTTCAAGTACTATTACTTGAAATGCATTTCGTGCTTGCACCTTTTATTTAAACATTAGTTGTAAAAAAGTATTGAAAATAAATGAAAAGAAATTAACTGAAATGAAATGATTTTATTCCAGACAATGTCCATTAATTGAACTTAAATTAAAAAAGGTAAATTATTTAAAAGCAAAAAATTAAATAGAAAATAAAGATCACAAGTACACACACAAGGACACAAATCAAAATATAGAATCTGTCTAATATCGCGGGTAATACTTTCAGTTCCTAATACAAAATAATGAATGACCTTTATTATATAGACCGACGCATTCAAAATATATATGTTGTACGAGTACAGTGTTGTTCCCACTGGCAAATACCGAGACGCCACCAGGCAAATGAACCACAGTTAAGTTGTGCACTTAAATGAGAAAGTTGAAAGATTCAGCTGTCCTTAATCATTTAAAATTTCTTTAGATTTCATTCTACGCTACGTAGCCGGCGCTCGCACCTAACCGGGGGAATTTATATCATTTACAAACTTAAAGCTTCCCTGCTCTTCATTGGAAAGTTTAATACACTTTTACGGAAACGATTTAATTAAAGAGTGTTTTTTTTATTCTCTAGCCGTTTGGTGCGTTGAAACAGCTGAGCCTGGACTGATCAAGATTGTTTTGTAATTTATTCAGATTGTTTAATGTATTTTAATCGCCATTAACCTTTAAGCATTTTATAACATTTATTCGTGTATGTGCCTGTTATTATTTCGTTTTTAGGCTCACAATACAGGATATTAATCACGGGTGCTTTATATATTATTAAAATTAAAAATAAAAATCGTTTATTTAAAAGAATCAGAACACAATATAAATTAGCCCGTGGTCCCGCACTAGGCGTAGCCTGTATCGTGGTGACCGTTTGAATATAATAATTAATTCTCAGATGTTATTATTCAATATCACACATGTCATTCATATCATTATATAAAATTGTCTTATGTTTATTTAAAAAACAATGGTTCCATTTTGCGTTCAACGCTATCAGATGATTGCTACAATTATAAAAATCTGGATGATTTCCTGTTTACCTATTATGTCAAAAATAATCTTCTTAACCAGAATTTTGGAAGCTTCGAGTAGAGTTGAGGAATCAGTATGAGGAGAAGGATTTTATTGGAGGTAGTAAACCACTAGAGGTCTTCGGACGCTGATTCTTACGCCTCCCTCCGGCTTTGGGGAGAAGGCGTCATTTCACGCCTCTTGAGCGCGTATCGAACCAATATTAGGTTTATTAGATAGATGGGCCGGGCGTGAAGAGCGATTTTTCATATTTTTTCGACTTATCTTCTGAGCCTTGTTTTAAGCGAGGCGGTTGTTAAAATAACATCGAAGAGTAAACATCATTGTGATTTTCCTAAAAATATCGGAGCGCAACGTCTAACAGGGTGTACAAAATAAACTCATTCCCTGTCCAGTATCCTCAGAGGAAGCACGATTGATTATATGCATTGATTATACACATAAAACTCACACACGAAAACATATCACAATTGACTAAAATAGTAACTATAGGCTCTGTGAGCTGTAGACCTGGCGAAAAATAAACACTTTATATTTTTTAAATTTCCACAAATTGACTCGGCAAGAAATTCTAGATAATAATTAAGCCTACTCACAAAATTTCACAAAATTTCATGAGAAATGCGACGTGTAGAGGAGAACAGTGGGAAATCCGAAAATCCACCAGCCGGTTTTACGATGGCAATTTTACCGAAACTGAAACGGAAACCTTCATTACACTCAGTCAATAAACCCATAATAAATTAAAAATAATTAAAATACTATAAATATTGAAGCGGACTTGGGGAACATGCCCTATGTATGGGGGACAGGAAATGTGGTAATATTTAAAGAACATTTTATCTTGATTTCTAATTAGCATAATAACAGCAGCATAATACTCGTACCGTCAAAACAAGATCCTTGGAATTGGGAAGACTAGAACTTTTACGAGTATATCGATAACCATTATCTCAGGAGCCGTTCTCTGATTACGATTGATTATGACTTATCTTTACGTGCTTTTGATTATGACTTACCTGATGCGGTAGATGAACTTTCAAAGAATTATTTAAGTGCAGTTGTTGCAGTCGATTTACTTCGCGCTAACTTTTACGGCGCACCTCTCAATCGTACCGTCTACGAGTACCGTGCAAGGCTACACAAGCAAATTTTCGACACTTCTTGTCAATTGCGATGCCCGACGATACCGTTTTATATTATCGAAAATCCAAGACATCCTTTTTTGTAGGAAGAGTTCAAATAGTAGGTGAGCTTTTGCAGTGACTCGAATCAAAATAAGTATACTACCTATCGCTTGGAAAAAAGGCACCACCACTTGACCATGCAGCATTTTATGCCTTATCACAAGGTGAACCAAGCGGCGCCAATGATAGCTTACCATTCAGTATCTAGCAACTGGTCATACCTTTTCACAAAAGAAATATCACAAGCACGAAGTCGACATTTTAAACATTACTATAACAGGACCTTGGCATTCTGCCACTCGAACGTGGTAAGTACGACAAATATGTTGTTCTCAAGAGTCACTCGGATGTTTCACATTTGGCAAACCCATTCGTGCTTATTATTATTATCTATATATTTAGTTGTGGCGATATAGCTATTTACGATACAAGGGTTGTAAAACGAAGAAAGGCCGATATCGCAGATGTTTGAGGCCCGAGCCGCAGGCGAGGCAAATTAGATTCGGACTGTACCAAGTAATGATTGCTTAATACCACAAATACAAATAAAGTAAGAACAACTAAGAACGTAAATTAGTGTGTGACCCGTATCTTTATAATGGTTCACGTGCAATAGCAGCATGGCTGGTTTGGCAAACGCATTATTATTTCGTAAGTTAGCAGCCTTTGTCTCAGCTGCAGGACTCGAGCTTCGTTCAATGCAAAGTCACTCGCCTCCATCTGATACGTACTTGATTATATCGCCGTCGAGTTTCAATTAATACTGAATTTAATTTAATACTATCATTTCTTGCCTTTGACTTTGGTCCAATGGCAGTCGCTTCAGTAAAAACTAGTGCCTACGTGGGATTAGGTAGCGGACCCCAGGCATCCTTCAGGATGCAACTGTATTTATTTATTAAAACTTTATTGCACAAAATGTAATTGTACAAATGGCGAGCTTAATGCCAAATGGCATTCTCTACCAGCCAACCATTGGGCTAAACAGAGATTTATAAACTGTACTGGGAATAACGCTAGGAGGATGATGACTTCTTACCTTTGCCTATTAAATTCTGTACATATATGTACTTAGGTATTCGTACATAATACATTCAAAGGCTTAAAACTAGTTAAAGATATTAGTGCAGTTGGCTCAAAGGTATGCTTGATTTGCAAACAGAGTCAGTCAACAAACATTACCGAGCTGTCCTTGTGTCTATTTAGCCTTTGATGCACAGACACATCGGATATTAACGTCTCCGTAATACATTGACAGACACAAGGCGAGTAATCAATAACATTTATGTTGAAGCGCTGTCCGAAATTATGGAAATCTTTGCTTTTCCTGGACTTATATACACATTGGTTTTATATAGGGTACATACGGAACTGACCATATCGCACGACTGATGTAATTGCTAACTAAAAAAATAGTCCAGTTACGTTACGATTTTGTAAATAATTACTGTGAATGGCGCGCAAAGCAAAGTAATAAAAGCAAGTATAAAATAATCAATACGAATCATACAATATATTTTACATACTTATCAGGAGTTACTCTTTTATTGCAGGTATTTTGTTGAATTATAGCTATACAATTACTTAAAATTACATTAAGTACATAGAAAATTTAAAAAATAGTTTTAAACTATTTCCAAATTTACATATTACTCCAAACTAGTTATTTAAAATGTTTGGATAAAATTGTAGGTATTTCTTCTATGTCATTATTACATTCCGTTTTTCTACGGGTATTGCTTCTAGTAATGAAAAAATGGTGTATAAAGTCTTATAATAGGCAAATTCATTGTTTCATCTTTACATCATTATAACAATGTATCATATTATAATTTAAAAAATCGGTGCTACTTTTTAATGCGTTATAGTTTTTCAAAACATAACCACCCCGTCGTGTATAGGTATTATGTTATGACAACAATACACATTTACAATCCAAATGAAACTTCAAAAAGGATATAAATAACACATAAATAACAAGGAACAGAGAGAGGTCAGTTTAGTTCAGTAAATAACGTACTCTAAAATTCTGATTTACGAGAGAAGGATGAAAGATTTAGTGCTAGCCCAGAGCAATCCTGCCCCTCTCGCACTCCAATAAAAATTGAACTAATTGCCTGGAATCTATTTAAACTTTCCAACAAAAATACCGATTGGCGATGGAATGGATTTATCCCGAACAAATCGATGTATAATATGTAAATTAATACGGGTGTTATATTTGCCAAAAACATTTCGTGTAATTGCGCAATCATACATTTGCATATTGAATAATTCGTTTGTTAGCTAAAGCTTATACCTACCTACAAGTAATTGGAATAAATTAGGTTTCCCACATTTTACGAAGGCACAGAGGGATATTCAGTACTTAAAGCGTACCTATTCTTCTACACATCATACTCGTAACTAGTGCGCACTAGCAAATCTGTTTTAAATTATATGGCCCACTACTTCGGAGTGTGTTCCCGCTCACGTCTAATATAGGCGCAATACATAAAAAACTGACATATTGTAACAATATCGGCTAGTTTATTTTAAGATAAGTTGTACTCTAATAATACCTTCTTATCAGTGAAACCTTTGACTAAACGTCAACATACGTTTCCTTTAAAGAGCCATCTTTTAGCCGCGAAGGAGACCGGCCCGCGAACATGAGCCGGCTACAACGGCTTCAAAACGATTCAACAAAGAGCTCAAATTAAATTTACGTGGCGCAAAGAAAAAACTAGTTACAAGAGGAAATTGGCGGAGACAGTGACAAATTGGTCCCGCAAGAGGAGAATATTTTTCGCTCATTCTAACCGACGCGTGGACCTAGCCTTTATTCTGCTCTGGCCGTGCGTGCATACGGGGCCGTAAAACACAATGTACTCGAATAATTACTGTCGCTGAGCATTATAATAAATGTGGTGTTTTTCGCTACTTTCATATTCCGCTCCGATTTAAGGATGATATTTAAACCATTTTGAACAATAAATAGGCATTAAGTTAACTTTGACGGGGTTTGGATAAATGTATAAAATTATAGTACCAATGTTTTCTTATATAGTACAATAACTTAAGCATTTTAATACATTTTAGCTATCTCGGCTACGAAATTATAAAACCTTAAATTGTAATACACTCGCGGACAGCACATAGGGTAGCTTCGCCGGTTCTCCGTCCAGCGCCGGTTCTCGTCCTTTTGAGTGACTTCTTCCTTACAAATGCATAGAATAGGAGTATATAAACAATTACCCGCGCAAGTTTTGGCTCTTTGCGTTCCTTAATACCAAACCTACAATGCTAACTATAAACAAACATTATTTAACAACGTGTGACTAAGATATAATTAACGAAAGTTTACACCACATTTTAGAGCCTCGAAAACCACGCCAAACTACAAAAAAAATAGTGTGTAAGGAAAACTTTGAAGTAAGTTTTGTTATTGTTATTAACTAATTGCAGTGATATTTTTGGCACATATTACTAGTAATATACATAACGAAGAAAATAGTGAGTGTTAATTATACTTATTTTACCTAAAACCTGTATAAATTTAGTGGACGGGAACCGGACCATCAATTTTGCGTATTTGCCAGTTTTCGTCTACGTGGACGGATAACCGGCTTGGGGTCATTTTTTCTGGATTTTCGCGTAGGTCCGGTTCTCGTCTATTGAAATCAGATCAAGCTGCAGCAAGGTAATCAAGGTACAGAATAATTATTGAAATGAATACAGATGATAGGTATTAGGTACATAAGGTCCACTGCTTGACTGATGACGTTAGCTGTCAAATTTTAGCCATAAACAAGACTAGAGTACGATGACGTAAGTTGATAGGAAATCGACATTCAATTAAATTATTTTTGTTCTTACTTTATCTTCACAAATCTAGAACCTATTTAATGCCGGATCCACACAATGGACCATGATGGCCAACGTACAGGATGCAGTTATACGGTGGAACGAGATGAAAATATGTCTATCTCCCTTTAACGCACAACTGCTTCCTTTACATCGGATCATCATGGCCCATTGTATGTATAGTCGGGCATAAAAGTTGTTCTACAATTATTTAACTTAAATATTATATATGGCAGTGTTTTCTTTCTTTCAATATTCGTTGTGGCAATGACTAACAACTTACATGGGGAGCTTACCAAAGGGAAGTATTGTTTCACGATAACTTTTGGTGGAATATGCCTGGTTCTAGGCGTTATAGCAACACATGCAACAGGAGGTATCTCTAAAGCTTAAGACAGAGGCGCCACCGCGAACCAAAAACGAGGTAGCTGACTCTCTGTCGCACTTGCATATTCGACTGACAGAGAGCGAGATACTTTGTTTTCAGTTCACGAGGCATGCTAGCCTAGTGAACAAGCTTCACAAGCAGGAAGCTTGTTCATCAAGTTATCAGTCTATTATTTATTATGAATATATAACAGGATATAATTTGCCCTAAGCAACTGGATAGCTGATTTCCTGAACGGGCAATTGACCCGTGTGGTCTTACAAGCAGAAGGCTACACATCGAGCCAAATGGCTTTAGATGTCAGTGCCCCTCAGGGACCTATTCTGCCTGCTACCTTATTTTTATTGCATATAAACGACTTATGACTGTTACCTGTGGGTATGCCGATGATAGCACTGTTGTAGTCAGATATCTTTCCAAAGCACAGGCCAATAAAGATGTAGTCCAATCTCGTCGACAGGATATTATGAATCGGAATTGACTTTTAGAGTAGTTTCAGATTGGGGCGATGCTAATAAAGTCAAATTCAATACATCCAAGGCACAGACGTGTCTCATCACTATTAAACAGAGTGAACGAACTCTCGACTCCCAACTTTCCGGAGTGTATTCATACCAATTTGCGAATTTCTGACCATCTACAGCTCCTTGGCATGAGCAGCATGTCCAATATGAACTTTGGGTCCTACATTGAATCCTTGGTGTAAACTGCAGGATCCCAGCAAAAACTTGACAACCTTTTTAAGGTGAAGCGGTACTTCACACCTGGGCAAATTATAAAACTATTAAGTACAGGTAGGGTATATGCAGTACTGCTGCCAGCTCGGAGATGGATTTGCTTAATATCAGCTGGCTTGGCTTTGATTGATAAGCGTGCCAGGAAGCTCATTAGTATCTAACTTGGACTTGGTTGAAGCTAAGATGCAATGTATAAATCATCGTAGGAAATTCGCCTGCGTATCGGTGTGCTAGGATTACACGAATTAATCCCTTCCTGACCATTTTAGGACAACGCGTGGACGACATGGTTTGACCCTTATGTTGTTAACAACAATATTGACATGCCTCTGATGTGCACGAAGCGTTTTGATTCTAGTTATCTTACGAAGACAGCTAAAGAGTGGAATAATTTTCGGAAAAATCTATTTCCATTTCATTATTTACAACTTAGATCTTTTTAAGATGAGTGAATGGGCAGTATTATCTAGTACGCGTTTTACACCCTTGACCTCATCATCACTTACCATCAACTGAGATAGGGGTCAAATGCTTATGCATGATCATCCTCATAACGTTTTTCCTGGTTATGCTCTAAAGACCCCGGGTTCCGCTTTCACAATTAATCGTAAGATTTGGCGTAGGCACTAGTTTTACGAAAGCAACTGCCATCTGACCTTCCAACTCAGAGGAAAAACTAGCCCTAGTTGGGATGAGACCGCTTTCCTCACGATGGTTTCCTTCACCGTAAAACTTCTATTAAATTTAAAAAGAGCCGGGGTTCACACCCGCGACCTCTAGATTGAAAGTTGCATGCTACAGTGGGTCACTCAATAATTACCTTTTATATCTATAAAAAATAAGTTGATCATTTCTTTATTTCTTAATAACAAAAGCTAACTATTAAAACATTGTAAGATAAATAGCTAAGTACCTACGCATTAAAGGTTTTATACTCAGAAATTGGTTTTTGAGTGTATGAATCACTCCTCTTTTCCTATAGACGAGAACTGGCACCGCGTGGACGAGAACCGGGACAATCGGACGAGAACCGGCAAAAACCATACTTTTTCATTTATCATCTTTTACAAGAATAACGGTGTATGTTATTAGTTAAAACTTAAACTTGGCGAAAAATAGAGTATATTGCCATTAAAAAGAAATATTATTCGTATAAATTGCTATAGTTCAACATATTATTTTCCCGCCACAAAGTTGGCAACTCCACTAATCGGACGAGAACCGGCGAAGCTACCCTACGGGTCGGTAAAATACCGGCATATTTCCTAAAATAGTGCAAGGATGTACAGATTTAATCTTACATCTAAACTGCAAAAATAACAGTTAATAATAATGTTAGCAGGTTTAAATCGGACTCTTAAAAACCTATGAAAAGAACAACGTTAACGAAGCGAGATATCGCAAAACTTGTATTTTTTGGTATTGATATTTTTATGATAGGATCTCGGAAATTGCTTAAATAGTTGGGTATAGTTGAGTTGGGTTATATAATAAAGAATAGTATGTGTAACTATAAAAAAAACTTATTGCGGTTATTTAAACCACGATGTTCCGAAATTTTTGACTGCGAGTGTATACGTATATTAATACGAGCACAACTATACACAAAAAATAACCGGATCCGTTGCATAAGCTTTTTAAAAAAACGTACCCCAAGTTTTGGTGAATATTATGCAATATCTGTAAGCCGTTATGATATGTGATTCTATATTTCATCCTGATTCCCCCTACAACCTAACAATCTAACGATCAAATAATTATTTTGTGGTAGATCACAATCTTTTGTAAGTTTGAATTCATCTCTAGAATCTGATTATAACATATCTAGATATGTTATAATCCGTGATCGTCACTTTTGTAGCATTTTTGGTGCAGCATAGTGGTGTTAACGGAATTGGGATAAATGTTTTAAAATATTATGATTCATTAGCGTTAATAATGTTTAAATTAACCTTAAGTAACTAAATAAATTGTATTTGTCCATACCAACTCCGTTAACACCACTACGCTGCACCGAAAATGCTACAAAAGTTACGATCCCTGATTATAATTAACGGTATTTGCAATTGTACGGTAATATATACACTCTATTCTTTTGATGCTTAAATATAGTGCAGAATAAATTAGTAAAGTTACAGGCATGTTGGTTTTAAATTTGGCTAGATATAAGCTGCCGCATGAATACCTACATAATACACAAAGGATACATACATAACATACGAAACTCGTAAACAAATGACAAAGACAACATTCCAACGTTAATTTGAAAGCAAAATAAGGTTCTATTCCTATCCAATCTAGCAATGGTCAATTGGGCGCATGTATGTACATAAGTTTCTGAACGGTCGAACCTAAGTTGACTCTTTGTTTTTGGAATTGCCTGTGCATAGTGTGCATCTTCATACAAGGAATAACTGGCGACACACTTTTATTTTATTTAATGACTTTTCTTCATAATTATGTACAATATAAGTATCTAAAAGTGTCTAAACAGAATTAGAAAATCTTATTTTATTACTTACTCAAATCTTCATCCAAGAAATATGAACGAAATATATGAGTACGTATAGTTATTTATTATTTACAATGTAATTATTTAAATTATAGCTACCTATTTAAATTATTTATTTATTTAGCCTTTATTGCACAATAAGAAATCTTAACGTACAAAAGGCGGACTTAATGCCATGAGGCATTCTCTACCAGTCAACCTTCACGCAAAATGGAAATATTGTAGGTTAAAGTTATCGGCTTTGTAAATTAGTAGAACGATTGCTGGGCAAAATATTTCTATTAGTGCGACTACCTTAAAATGTCGAGCGTTCAAACTCGAGACCAAGTTCAGGCAAGCGAAACTAAGTTAATGGAGTAGAATATAACTTACGGCGACCACGGCATGGGAAACTTAATATAGGCATTAATTACTAGCGATAACCTCACACACAGGTACTCGTCTGGCAGAGCACATGCAGTTAGTTACACGAGACGCAATCAAGAAGCAAGCTTCGTGAGCTTATTGTTAGCAATCATATTTTATCAGACGGTACAGTATTAACTACTGTCAACAATGTTATATTTTGTGCTTGTCACAAGAATTTCGGCATAGATATGTTGAAGTATTCAGACTTAAAATTACAATTTAACTTATGAAAATCTTGATGTTTTCCCACCACGACTAACATACCTATCTACAAAAGAAGAATACTCAACTACCCTGTTACTAATGAAACCAAGATCAGACGACTTGAAAAAAATATCGACCTGGCAGGACTCTACGCCGAATCGAAAACGTCTATCGCGGGATGTCCTGTACTAATTAAGCCATAGGTTCTGTAACCGAGACTAACTCAAAATTTTACTCATACCTTTAAGAATAAAATACTGTCGAATATTTATGCCAAAGATTGTAGATGTCTAACTTTATTCGATGAATAATAAATAAATAGAACAATTTCCTCATACTACTGTTAAAGCTACTTTACATTACTCACTTTTAAATGCTCGGTTGCTTTGAAGCGAATAGTTTTTTTCAAGGAAATTTACATTCCAGATTACATATGTCTTGAAATGAAATCAGCACTAAAAGGTATATGTTTATGAATCACTTAATCAATTTCATCTGTGCCACGTCCGTTTATCTTCGTGAAATTTCCAGTTTAACCTTGAATAGATCATAGATTTTGTTACCCCTCAAAAACCCGAGTATTCGAGTGAAAGTTCGGCACGGACGGATTTCATTCCGATTCATTACCGACGGGCGCCAAATGCTGCGTGACATACTGTACGGGTGCCGGGTATCAGTATAGTTACATTAACAATTACACTTCAGTTTAATTTACGTCGTCAACTCAAATAATGCGGACGGAAACCGTAAACAAAATAATTACAATCCTAAGAAGGGTAGTTACGATCCCCTTTCGCAAGTTTCTTGCGTCGGTCCTCGAGTATTGTGACTAAGCATTTGACGATAAATTACTCGTACAGAGAACTTTGTGCAGCTTAGGCAGTCCGCTGAGTACATGGTGCTAAACCGTATGAATCGTCATAGTCATCGCGCTCATATGTTTTATTTTCGTTATAATGATTCACAGTTTTAATTAATAATAATAGTTTACATAATATTATTTTATCTCATCGTTGTTTTGTCAATAAAATGTGATAATCAAGGGATTAAATCTAGGCTACGTTTAAAATGTATAAAGTTTCGACATTTCGGTAACTGAAAATCCGTATTATTACGTAACTTGTGAATCCTGTTGTAACCTTTACAAATATATTTACATTTGTTTTTTATAAACGAATATGCTAGTCATGTAAATATAGAGTGCCACTACTGTCAATATTTTATGCTTTATGAACAGCGGACGACAATGATCTCAAGGTTTTCCTTTTGCAATAAACCTCACAGCTCTTTTTTGCAGAATGAGGATCTTTTGTATATGGACACTGTTACCCCAAACCTCCAGACCATATCTCAGAATGCTTTCAAAATACGCATAGTATACTGTTTTAAAGTAGTAGTGTAAACAAATCTTAGGTACTAACGTCATACCTATACTCGTCATTCGATATATATAAGGGTGTTTTTATTGAATTCCGTTAATTGCGGGGGCACAATCCTGAGATGAAATAAAGTAATCTTCTCTAAGACACTAGTACCCCAATTTGTACCATTTCGAAGATATTCAAGAATTCCTTTTTATTAATTAAAACCCCTAGTATAGTATAAAAGATCCTTAACAATTAAACAATGTTGACGTGCGTGTCATTCAAATTCCGAATTGTCATACTTGACATTAACTTTTGCTTATATAACTCAACATTAACTCTTAAGGACATTTTACATTTACCCTTGGTGATATAATTAATTATTTTGTATAAGAATGAAAATAATATTTTTTCTTTAATTATGAAAAACTAAATATGCTACGTCGTTTCTATGGCTATACACGGCTATATGCTTGAAGGAACGGAAATCAATAAAAACAGCCTGTATATTCCACCTCAACGCAGTTCGCTCGTTGCGATTGCGGCGTAGCGCTGCCTACGGACGGAACTGCGGCTAGGGTCGCCTAGGTCTACGTCGCGTCTGCGGACGTGAAGGTTTGCAAAGCGAAAAATTCAAACGAAATCGGATTCTGTCAAATGCATGGAATATTCGCTAAAGTTGTAATTGCGTTACTTTTAACGTTAGAAAATGACCCGTAGATCTTGTTCCTAAGTATGATATAATGTACTTACGTACAGTCAATATCACATCAAATATATCTGATGAAATAAAACGTATGTAACTAACGTACGTAAATAACGTATTCAATAAACAGTGATCGTAACTTTTGTAGCATTTTCGGTGCAGCGTAGTGGTGTTAACGGAGTTGGTATGGACAAATACAATTTAAACGGTTAATTAAGGTTAATATTAACGTTATTAACGGTAATGAATCATAAGAATTTAAATCATTTATCTCAATTCCGTTAAGACCACTACGCTGCACCGAAAATGCTACAAAAGTTGCGATCACTGGTAATAAACGTAATTACTTACTAATGAAGTGTTCAGCGTTTATATAGAGTGCTGAGCTGCCATAGTAACGTTTATACATGATATACTTCTATGTACATGACATTAAAAACATTAATGAAGTTAAGAAGTACTTTTTGACGCGCCCATTCTACTCGATTAAGGAATATTATACGTATTTTTGTGATAAATGTATCTAGAGTTACTGACATTGACATTTTAATTGTTTGTTATTTTATATTTGTTATTAATTAATCGCAAAAATGGCTCATTTTAATTCATTGTGTATTGTGTATTTTTTAATTCTGTATTTGCATGCATTGTTATGTGTTTATAGCAAATAAATATGATTGATTGATTGAATCTAGTGCCAGACGTGGCACTTTTTCAGATAATCTACGGAACATGGCACCCATTTAGATCTAAATTATTTTTTCGGTGAACCACATTGCTTATTCTTAATATTGAATTTGACTCCCATTTTCACACTTAAAAACATAAGCGTGGCCCGACGCGCAATTGGTCGGTTTTAAAAATGGAATTGAAACTTTGGCACTTCACTTGAGATCCCTTTCATTCACAAACTGACTCGTCCTCACCTATCACCTCACACCTCAATCGTTTTTTCACGGAAACTGTCAAATGTCATTTGACATATTTTGTCGTTTTTCATAACACCCCAGTAGTAATCATACCCACAGCCGTACGGCAACTTGGGTCAATGGACCTCTCTATGTCTGTTAGAGTTACACTGACGCAACGGCATTAATATGTACCTTATGTCTCAAACAGGGAGCGGGCGAGCTGTTGCTGACCGCGTTTTATGTTCACAGACGGTTATAACATAACATTCCTAGGTGTATTTCACTACGTTCACGTTCGAATGTCGTTTTTATTTACTCGGACTTTACGAATACCTATTGTTTCTTGTTTCTCTACATACGCTCCTCCTCGACAGCCATTTCGAATATGTTACACTGAATTGATGTCATCGAATAGGCTTTATAAGGATCGCAGAATCTGTTATGATTAACGGAGACCAACTTTAAGATGCACGCGGCTTGCCTCGGCCTACTGCCGGTATACCAAGGAATGCGCTTGCTTCAAATTCATCAGTATTTGATATCCCGACTAGATACACAAATGCGGTACAGATTTCGTGAAATCATACATGAGTTTGCAACGAATACCCTCTGCATTTGGTATCCGGTCAAAGCAGCCGTTCACTTTGTCCGTTTGTTTTAACTCTGCTGCGAAACATGTTTGCTCGTCATGTTTACTGGAGCGACATGGAAAATATTAATAAAGAAAAATAGAAACATATTATTAGAGACATATTAAATACGGCAGTATGTAACGTAACTCAAACATCAAATAACAAGGACTGACTTTATATTTTATCAGCTTTTGAGGAACTTTAAAAACGTATAAATGGTATATAATATTATCCAACTAGTAACAATTCTCTAGTTGTGAATTGTTTGCAGCGGACCCATTCTCGAATTATAAATAAGAGAATTTCTACCAGTGATCAACTTTTTACCGTGAAAACTGAAAATGTACGGACCAATTTATGACAGCGCGGAGCGGGCGTATACTGAAGCTATGTTGGTTTGCGTTTTTGGCGTTTTGCACGAAACGAAGTAGACTCGCTCGAATGGAAAATCGTTTAACAATTTTCATCAAAAATTGTTTTGGTAGTCTGCAAAAATGAAGTTAGTTGCTCGAAATATCTATTTATGACGTCAGCTATTTCAATAAGTTATGATGTAGTGAAATTCCTCGTGGATCAAGAGGTTGTGTTGTGTATGCATATCTATTAACTAACCTGCAGGTTGGTCAAACCCGATTATTGATTACGTTACGTCAATCAATACCATTCGATAAAATAACATAATATATATTAATAATATTTATTTTGTCTTCAGGTGTAAGTTAGAAATTGAATGACCCACACAACAATGTTTTTATTATTATATAACCCAGATTTGAAAGTTTACTTCAAGCGTTTCCGTTTTGTTCATGGGTGCATAGTTGCTGTGGTGTTTGAGTACTTCCGTTGTCTCTATCTCCGAAATACACAACCAGCCAACCCGTGTTCGTCTGACTCGTGAAATACCCCTTAGAATGCGAGTTGCCACGTCTCGTGCTTATAATCTCAATCCGCAACTCCCGCCTAAGAACTCTTGTTCTACGTGTTAACACATTTATGTGAGAGTGTCAACTTCTCGCGAACTGTAGAGTCGCTAAACATGTGAAGTTATGTAGTGTTCAGACATGATTACAATTAATTAATTGCAAATCTTTAACGTGTGCGTGGTAAGTCACCTGAACATGCTCATGTTAATACTTTGCACATATCGTGTCTTTGAGGAAATTTTCATAAGTAAATATCATCAAGGACACGAAATATAAGCATTACAATCATAAATACAAGTTAAGTTTTTGTAAGTTTATAAAGTTTAGTTCGGAGTCCGTTTCAGCGGTAGGTGCGCGGTGTGTGTGGGCGGTGGTAGTAATTTACGGTACCTAAGTTAATGAAAGCAAGGAATATATAAAATTGACATTATTTAAATTTCCATCTTGATATCGCAAATAGTTTCATTTTATTCGGCTCGTTATGAAGGAAACTTGAGATAATTAAAAACAAGTGACTTGCCAAACTATAAAAATAAGTTACACGTGTAATGTAATGTCATAATTAGGATTCCGTAGTAAACAAGGAACCCTTATTTATAGTTTCGCCGCAAACCCAACGCGTGGGGTGTCGTTAGACAACTTGTTTAAGAATAATGTGGGTTTTTTGAATCACTTTTTGATTCAACGCACTCGGCGTTTGCGTGATATTAAACTTTAAAGTGCAATATTTTGTTGGAGCCAAGTGTCCTAAACCTGACCTTTCCGAGGCTCCGGGCTCCGATATACCTATAGGAGTGATGTGGTAATTGCCATTGTCTTAGGAATAGAAATGTGTTTTTAATCCTTACTTTTTTTAAGTTCATACTTAAGTTTATTCTTGTTAAATACGAGTTTATGCATAATTGTACTTAAAAGGTAATGTGGATATTTGTATAAATTATTCACTAAAGGTTTACATCCTTATAAAACAACACAAAAATAAATGATTACTATAAATAACTTAAACTACTTATAACTACCGATTTATAGATAAAAAATGGGCTCAAGCTCGGAACCCGGCGGTAGGGTACCCAGAAGGCTGGCGGCATTGCCTCGCTGAACTGCAATGCCGATGCGCTGAGCGAGGTACAATCCTGCCCTCTGGTCACCCGTTGCGTCATGTGGATATTAAATCAATGTTAGGACTCGGCATACTAATACGAGGAGTTTCACCATGGTCGTTTGTCCGCAGTGACTCGTTTTTTTAGGGTTTCGTCGCCAAAATGGCGAAAACGGTACCTTTATAATTTAGTAATGTCTGTTCGTCCGTCCGTATGTCAATCCGATTTACTCAGATTGTAAATTTCATAATTGCAATATAAGCATTGCAATTATGAAATTGGTAGGAGGTGTATTCTATGACTTGTTACTCCTTACATGTTCAGTATACATAGGCGTGCGGGGTATTGAATATTTTAACCTACCTAACCCTACTTTACGTGTGTGGCAACACGTAAAGTAGGGATTAATATTTTTCCTCGTTATTGCCAGAGAGTAGAATGTCTTTAGGTATCACATACAAAAAAAATACCTATTGTGGGCTGTTAAACCATTTTTAAAATCAGGAATCTTTTTGTGGCAGGAGGCAGTTATTTTTGATCACCCTGGAGAGTTCAGATATGTTTGACAGCGACTATACCTACGTGAGATACGAGTAGATCTAACGTTTCTTTTTCTTACAATTCATGACATAACATTTAGGTCAACCTAACATACCTTTGGAAACGTTACTACAAATCATGCCTCTGATATTATAACATTAACTATTCACTCAACATTTTATTTGGCAGCGCAACACGTACGATGTACAGTGGTCGTTCTAGCTACTGCGGTTCCAATGCGGTACCGCCACAAAATTTATGTACCGCTGAGCGTGCAAGTCTAGTCCCATACCAAGGCTCAAAATGTGAAAGGTGAAACAGATTACGGGTTCGCGCACCACCCCGTCCACTGCCTCTTGCGTGGAAAGCTCACTTTGCACACGCGGTGCCGGTCCAGAATTGTAACAACAATAGCTGCGAACACTCCGCGTTACCGGGGTGTTTTAGGTAGGCATAGATTCCTTGGGGGACTACCCCGCTCAAATATTAAGTTTCGTAAGAATTTTAAATTAGAGCATTAGGCGCGGCGTCTCGGATAAATTTAATATTAATAATGTTATCCGAGCGAGCTCGGCGGAAGGCTGGAAACAATGAATTTTTAATAGTTATTCTCCTCCGTGACTAACAATTAATATAATGAGCTAGAAGGACGAATTTAGCCAACCTCTCTTAGATTTACATGAGTCCGCTGTGCTTAAATGGTGTAATCATTCCATTAAATGTTCTCAAGAATGTTATTCTATCGATCTTCTCCAAATTGTGACGAAATTCGTGTATCGTAAAGGAGGGGAAAGTTTAAATTACATTACCCACGTAGGTCTCTACCTACGTTTGACTAAAGTATTCAAGTCTTCTCATTATACGAAATCATTAAGAACATTGTTAAGAGTTATGAATTTATTATTGAAGGCACTGGGTGCGCGTACATCAATTACGAATACTGGTATCTAGAGATAAATAACTACAAAATAATTTATCTACATATATCGTACTTGTACCTACGTCACAAACGACACAAGGGCGATGCACAAGGGGTCATTATGCAGCAAGCTGGATGCACTTAGCACTTGTTTAATTTTCATCGTAGCTTACAGCCCTTAGCTACAGCACTCGAGTGTAGCCCAAGTTGATTGTTTGTTCTGTAGCCGATCGTGACGGTACGGTACAGGCGCTGGAATTATCATGTTATAATTAAAATCACATCGAAACAGGGGTCTAGCCTCGTTTGTCTTCGTAATAAATTGTTTGTTTTTCTCACGGCCGTTTCACATCATTTGTTCGTGTGTAATTTATCACGCTCTCCGCGACGTTGTGGATTAGACGGGCAATGCTCACATTACACACATATTTGCAAGATGAAGCTTTTACATGAAATATTACAGCTACCTAACAGGGTACTCGTACTCATGTAAAAAATAAAAAAATAAGTAAATTAAGTTAGTTTAGTTTTTAATTAATTTGTATTTTGCTTGATTGTTTTTTCGATAATTCTTGATGTATTTTCCATTGCATTGGTAGAATGAATTTAAATCACAAAATAAATCTTAACCGGGTACTTAAATATTAAAATAATTTAATAGTGCTAAGTAGGAGTTGCTGGGCTGTTATTATAAACGTGTTATTGCCTACAATTTATGGTGTCTCCTTGTTAATTACGTAACGTGTCAAATTTACGTTAAAGTGACATTTTTAATATGAAAAGTGCGCGTTGGGTCTCGCGCGGTTAGGTAAACCTCACGCACCCACTAATATTTTACGTAATTAGTAATTACTCCTCAATAAGTTCCATTCTGCTACTAAACATCAAATTTTAATTTGGACTTCTTAATTTCTTAGGCATCAGTTTATATACGTTACACTGTTGGGCACAAGCCTATTCACATGGATCAAGAAGGAACGAACCTACCACGGACCCTAGCACGGATTGGGGCTTCACATACACCTTACTACCTATAGGTTACCCATTGTAGCGTCCGAAAACTAGGTACTTACAGTCTAATCAGATTATTAGTGCATCTCTTTCACTCACACTCGGCTATGCACCAAATCAAGAAGTGTGCATGAACCAAGACAATTAGCATGTAATCATAGTATGTCAAAAGCACGTTCCGGAATTGGAGCTGCACGTACTTGTTATATATTTGCGTGACTACACTTGGAAACGCTCAGTACTGATACTGACACATGCCACACATAGGCCACATACTTCAATATCTCCCCGCAGAACTACACTACCTACAGATATGTACCTACAGGCTTAGCAGAGGTGAGTATAAATGCGAAAGTAATAACTCTGTGTTCAAGATTACTGATAAAATAGGCCCTTATATTTTTTCCAATTTACGCTAAAACTGCTTTTATTGAGATGGAATTTAGCAATGAGTAGTTTGAGACCCAGGGAAGAACATAGAAGTTAGTATGAGAAAGTGATATTTAAGTCTAAGCCTAAAATATCCTCTAGCAAGTATTTTCTCTACGACGTTAACGAGTTCTACTGGGACTAACTCGCGGGCAAAATATAGTAGAAGTAATAATGTGTCACCACGGTACCATGGTGCGCATGTCACTGCGTAGTTGCGTACGTAAACCGCAATAATCTATATATATAAATGCGTATGTCCTGACTGACTCATTCACCCACTCATCAATGCACAGCCGAAACTACTGTGGCTAGAGAGTTGAAATTTTCACTGTAACTCAGGTTAATGGCGTAGACAACCAATAAGAAGGGGTTTTCAGAAATTCTACTCCTAAGGGGGTGAAATGTGGGTTGAAAGTTTGTATGTGGATGGAGTAAAATTTTAGGTGAGAGGCTTGAAACTTTGTGTATGGACTCCTCATTACAATACATGAAAAGTAATTCTAGAGTTTTGGAAAAATCCACCCCTAAGTGGGTTAAATAGGGGTGCAAAGTTTGTATGTGGATTTAGTACAATTTTAGGTGAGAGATTTGAAACTTTGTGTATAGACTCCTTATTACAATACAAGAAAAGTAATTTTAGGGTTCTGGAAAAACCCACCCCTAGGCGGGTTAAATAGGGGCGCAAATTCCTGACTATCTGACTTAATCAACGCCCAGCCCTAACCGTTTGACCTGGAAAGCTGAATTTTTCACAGTAAGCTGTTTATATGACGTAAGTTACCATTAAGAAGAGATTTTTAGAAAGTCAACTGCTGAGGGGTAAATTTAGGGTTGAAATTTTGTATGGAGATCGTGTGATTTTTAAAGTAAAAGTGTAAGATTTTGTACAAAGACGTTTCATCTAAAGATATGGAAAGTACTTTCGCGGTATTTCGCAACTCTCCCCCTAAATGCGTAAAATTGGTGTTGAAAGTTAGCATGGAAAATATTTAATTCTTTAAAAAAAAAAAATTGGGGGACAATCTTACACAAATCGACCTAGTCCCAAACTAAGCAAAGCTTGTACTATGGGTACTAGGCGACGATATACATACTTATATAGATAAATATATACTTAAAATACATAGAGAACATCCAAGACCCAAGAACAAAATACGTGCTAAATGCACAAATAATGCCCTGGCCGGGATTCGAACCCGGGACCTCCAGCTTCGGAGGCAGTGTCACTACCAACTAGGCTAAACAGGTCGTCAAAATAAAAACAAAAATAAGAAGTCTAATATTTACTATACACATTCCTCATGAAGAAGCTAGAAAACTCATTTCAGCGTTTTTGGAAAGTCATCCTTTGAGGAGGTTAAATAGGGGTTGAAATTTTGTATGAACGTCGCGTCGTGAGGTTTTTAAAGTAAAACATCGGGTTTTCTAGCCTTTTATATAAAGATATGAAAGTACTTTTACGGGATTTCGAAATTCGCCTCCAAAAGGAAAAAAAAAATGTTTGAAAGTTTGTATGCAAAACATGTAATTCTATATATAAGAAGTATATTAGGAACTCCGTATACACATTCCTCCGTATACATATTCCAATTTCAGATTGTTTTAGAAATTCGTCCTCTAAAGGGGTTAAAGAGGGCTTCAAATGTTCGTACTTCTTCTAAAGTACGTAGGTTCGAGTATTCGTACAAGGATTCCGTATCAAAAGATATGGAAAGTAATTTTATGGTATTTTCAAGTTCACCTCCCGAACCGGTTAAATTTGGATTTAATACTCACTTAAAACGCAAATTTATCATTGCATTTATAATTTCAGTTTGATTAAAGTAATATGTTTAAACTTTTAGCACATAAACATCTTATACACGGATAAGAAAAGTAATTTTAGTGTGTTATTAAACGAGTCTTTTATTGTGGTTAAAGGAGTGATGGTTAATATGTAGCAAGATCATGTACAAGTTTGTCAGTTCTTTTCGTTTTATACATTTAAAATAAATAAATAAATAAATAAATATTGGGGGACAATCTTACACAAATCGACCTAGTCCCAAACTAAGCAAAGCTTGTACTATGGGTACTAGGCGACGATATACATATAGGTACTTATATAGATAAATACATACTTAAATACATAGAGAACATCCAAGACCCAAGAACGAAATCAGTGCTAAATGCACAAATAATGCCCAGGCCGGGATTCGAACCCGAGACCTCTAGCTTCGGGGGATTTATACTTAGGTCACATAATGTGTTTCCGTATTAATAGTTTTGTTTGAACGCGTTTCTTATTTCAAATTAAGATATTAATAATAACTCTGTACAGACAATAATTATATAAGAGATTCCCTCGACCACTTCTCCACGACACTCTGACGGGTGACGATGAATATCCACAATAAAGGAGATGTCTAACTGATTAAAGTATTTATAATAACGCTGTACAGACAAAACTTATATAAGAGGTACCCTCGACCACTTCTCCAAGACACTCAGACGAGAGTCGATGAATATCCTCAATAAAGGAGGAGATGTCCAATTGAGGGTGATCACACAATAAAGATTAATGAATTAGAGTTGGACAATCGCTGAGTAATGCCATACAATCTTGTGCTGTCACGTACTTTCATTCCTCATAATAATGTAAGTAAAGTTATGCAACTCTGTTCGAGGTATCAAATACACCACGTATGTGAACTAGGGTGATCGGGCGGCTTTGACTCTCGAAAATGAGATAAAAAATTATGAAAGCGGCCAATACATAAGTAGCTCCGAAGCTGTTTGAAGGATCTTGAAGTTTCCCATTTATGAAATATTTCCTCCTGTACGACACCTCCCTGTTCAACAAACATCTCAGAAAAGATAAACATTATACAGTCCACCTTAGACTACGTTACTGGCTTTCTTTGAAATGCACCCGAAAGCATAACCGCTATTAAGAAGGAAGTGCTAGAGTAAAAATTAATTATACCTATAGTTGTAAATTTCTACATAATAACTACAATTTATTTCGCATTACCAGAATGGAGGTGTGTGCGTATGTGAGTTGTGTTTAGTTATTCACAACAACAACATAGGCTACAGTTTATTGTTCTGCGCGTGCGAAGCCGCGGGAAAAAGCTAGTGAAAGATAAATTAACACAACCACCGCCTACTTCAGATACCAATCAATGTAAGGAAAATGTGAAAGCATCTGACAAAGTCATCAAATCATGCGAATAAATAAGGTTTTTCCGTTACCAATCTCCAAACCGATTACATGAAGAAAAATAAGCAAGAAAAAGAAGTTATGCCTTCACATGTCAGAGTAATACCGTCCACAAAACCGAATTTGAATTGTCTCTTTGTACTTAACCGGTGTATTGTATTTTCGTTTTATTAAAAGCAGGAAAATAAACAAAAATTCGGAGCTCCCGGCTTCCCCCTCTCACCTACGCACCGTACACACTCCGACCGCTACGCATATTTACTGAGTAGATGTATACGCTCTTTGTTACTTCGCCCTGTGGCGTACATACATACCCTGCTCTACCTAATTGAGCCCAAAGGAAAAAATTTAATGAAATAAAAGTTCCTCATATAAAATAATATTATTTGTGTAGTACCGCAGCGCAGTCAGTATCGCAAGTAACGGGTAGATAGGGAGACGGAATAGTCCCTGTGTATTGGAATAAATAGTTATTCCAAATATTTCAATTCAAAGTCTATTACAGTAATAGAAACCATTACGTGGTGTGTGGAAAAAATCTTATTTTTACATGTCTATTTTGGTACTATATGTATTCAACTCCGCGTTCAAATCTTTTGGACTTACTCATTACAAAATTTCAGTTCAATCCAGTAGGCCATTATTTATTACATGATAAATAAGACTGTCACGTTTATAATATTTGAGTGCTGTATTGCTGAAGATACCGCAGGAATCTCGGTTCTCCATACAAATGTAGTTCGCTCTCATTTTAAAACGCCGCGCTAGAACAACACAAAACTGTATACGCAATGGAATCACTCAAGTAAAGGCATACTATGGGAATGTATATCCCTTACTAACATACGGCGCCATCTACTGGGACGTACACTTCTACCATCGGACGAAGCGTTTCGCTTCCTCTTTTATTGTGAGAACAGCCAAGCTGTGGAACTCCTTGCCGGAATCGTTGTTCCCTGAAAACTACAACCTTACGGTCTTCAAGACGAGAGTGAACCGGTTTTTACTAGGTAAGCGCGCTCCATCCTAGACCACAATATCGCTTACCATCAGGTGATTTGTGGCAAACCTATCCGGAGTAAAAAAAAAGACATTTATACTTCAGAAAAGATGTTTAAGCACTATATATATATATAGAACAAATATCCGTGAAAAATGCACGAATAAATGCCCTGGCCGGGATTCGAACCCGGGACCTCTAGCTTCGGAGGCAGAGTCACTACCAACTAGGCTAAACAGGTCGTCCAGATATATACTTTATAAAATATATATCTATTAAATATATCGTCGTCTGTAGAAACAAAATGTCTCCTAATTTTCTCAATCATTCAAAGAAATATTGATGTTATGTTCCTTATAATAGGCTGCGAAGTATGATGTTTCAGGTGCGGCTAGGACAAGAGGTCGTTAATGAAGTTTCATACAAATCTTGCAGGCCTAGGCCGGCAAATTCTACTTTTTTAATTTCCATTTCACATTTGTGGCATAGGCATCATGACATTCTGCCAGTATGCGTATTAAAAATAAACTTTTTATTTTTTGTTTCATTGCATGTTTGAGAAAAGCATAATACATACATTTGACGGCCTGTTTAGCCTAGTTGGTAGTGACACTGCCTCCGAAGCTAGAGGTCCCGGGTTCGAATCCCTGCCAGGGCATTATTTGTGCATTTAGCACGGATATTTGCTCTTGGGTCTTGGATGTTTTCTATGTATTTATCTATATAAGTATGTATCGTCGTCTAGTACCCATAGTACAAGCGTTGCTTAGTTTGGGACTAGTTCGATTTGTGTAAGATTGTCCCCCTGTATATTTATTTATATTTATTATATTTATACCTCGGCGAGAAATATACAGGATGATTCGGGAGACGTGAGCAAGCTCAACACTACAGATTCAGTAGATCATAAGCTACTGCTTCGTACCGCTATTAGTGAAATTAACGTTCATTTGTCTTTGGTGTTGAAAACAAAATGTCTTAAATTATTTACGAAATTCATAGTCACTCTACAATCAGAATACTTCAGTCAAGTGATCCGTGTCAAATTGAATGTCATCTGAGTCCGATTACTACAACACAAGCTTTCTTTTGCTTACCGGGTGGCCCCATCCCCTGTATCATTATCACGTATTTTTATGAAATAAACTATTTAGTATTTTGTATTTTTTGTATTACTTTTGAAATATCGTATCTTACTCAATGAGGATTCTATTCCCGGGAAGAGTACAGGTTTTTTTTAATGTATGAATGCAGTTTTTTTCTTATTAAAATCGATGACATGGTTCCTAAGAACAGATCTTCGTATGTATTATAGTTTCAGGCTTTCCCATACCGACCGATTTAAATGAGACAGCCTGTATATCTATATCCTATAATTATGTCTATTTCTTAGAAATCATTCAGAACACTTTCCAAACAGAACCTATAAATTAAATGTTCGATCACAATATAAATTTGATATTAAACTTCCAAATATATATCAGCAATTCGTGTTTATAATAATCTTCCCACTCATATAAAAAACATGGAAGGTAGCACTTTTAAACGGATACAAAAAAATGAATAATCGGTAAGGCCCCCTATAACCTTGTCCTGCCCAAGCAATTTTAAAGAAACTTTCAGATTCTGTCCAATGTTCTCAATTAAGCACACTTTTATTTTGGTGAGTCCTGCCCGACAAAATTTTGTCAAAATAAACATGTTTAAGACAAGTAGGAATATATGTACTATTTTTTAGGGTGCAAGGCTTATGTTCTTAATAAAATGAGCTAGTTTTTAAGGCGATATCTTTTGTTCTTTTTTGAGCACATTGGGCACAATTGCCAAAGTTGCCTAAATTTTTTGGCATTTATTGAGAACATTGGGCACAATCTTCAAGATTATAATTTATAAATAATTGGTCTGCTGCGGGCAAATAAATTAAACAAATATAGTTGCTATCGTATTTTTATATCAAAATAGTTCGAGATTAAAGACAACATTGACTAAAAACTTATTTCTTCCCAGAGAAGACCACACTTGAATGTATAACATAATCATATATACTCTTTCTTCATAAAATAACTTAAAAATTATGCATCGTGCAAATAACTATCACTGCTACATTTTAATTAAAAAAATAATTAGATCAACGAAAACAGCATCTTATTGTTAATCGCAGGTGGCAAATATGACTTTGTAATTCCATAATTAACACGTCACTCTCACAAGTAAAAAAAAATACGACACCTCATAAATAAAATTCCGTCAAACCATTTGGGCTCCAGGGCATACCAAAAAATACCAACCACCAACATACACACAAACATACATACAAACCGGTAAGTTAACATAGTCACGTTTGCAAAATATCGCTATCTTTCATTAGTCTGTTAAGTAATAATAGAACATTACTGTAGTTATTTCTGCCCAATGTGATTAACAAAGAACACTTTTCGATAAGTAGCCATGGAAAATAGAAATTTACCATTGCTTCAAAAACAATGAATTTATTACAAATTAGAACTATTTATCATTACTTTACAATAACATTCACATAAAAAACATGTATGATTGCCACGAAAAATAGGAATTATACTCACCTCTCCCGCTTTGTTTCGCCATTGTCGACACGTGGCGTGACGTTGATCGGCCAGTCCAAGCAAATTCAGCACGAACCCTTATTTACCTATTGGCCAATACTCCAACCAACCACATATGAGCAGTACAAATCGCAAAATGTGATCCGTTCGAGCACTAGGCGGCAAATTTGAATATGTGATTAATTGAGCACATTGGTCAGAATCTGGAAGTTTATTTAAAAACTGTCGGGCAGGAACCACTATATCAATAGTGTTCTTAATTGAGAACACTGGGCAGGACGAGGATAATTTAAAAGAATTTTATACCAGTAAACAGGCCTTTAAAACGTAATAAAAATAAGCGATATTATAACGATATATTTCGTTAGTGTTTAAAATTTCGTTATAATCATAATCGATATTCCTCATAACGATATTTCATATCATAACAAAATGAAAATCATAACCTTTTATTATAATGTTATTATAACGTTATAATATAGTTTAAAATGGTGGCGGTGGCGACAATGACGTGCTCGAGTTTGACGTAAATGTCACATCGCACGTAAGAGCGAGACTGTGTGCGAGACAGAGATAGCCTATAACGTTATTATAGCGCTTCACAAAATATCGCTATATATGCTTTTTATTTATAACGATATAATGGATACCGCTATAAATGCGCGCCAAATATCGATGGAGGTAAAGCGTTTTATTGACAAAGTAGCGTTATGAATCATAACGATATGCGAAAATAGCGCTATTTCAAGGCATGCTAGTAAATTGTGAATAGACTTTAATTTTCTACTATACTCGGAACTCTAATTAAAGACCAATGTGGGTTGCCACTGCATATAACTTATTTATCATTATTCAAGCTTATGATTTAAATAAACAAGTTTTGTTACTTATTTACGTAAATATAAGATGCTCAATTTAATATTTATACGCAGGTGTTTTTTCTTAGCAAAACTGTTATTGTACTTGTAACACTTCACATGTGAGCAACATTTGGTACGGTTTATATTTAAAAAAGACATGAGTTTCCCATTAATGTCATTAATTTAGAGAATCTGCAAAATAGCAGATCAAATGTATGTAGCTTGATGGTGATAATGATTTTGATGAAAATGAATAGATAATATTCGTAAATACGTTTATTTTTACCGTTCCTTTACTTTCTTTAGTCAGTTCTTAAATTGAAAAGATTGATCTGACTAGTGGATGACTAATGAATTCAATTTATATACTTAGTAAACGAAGTTAATATTACAGATTCGACATAATTTCGTGATCTATTGAATAAAAAGAAAGGCAGACTAAATACCTTCTTTTGAATAACTAATGTGAAGTTTTCTATTTTATTATTAATGATTACCGTGTATTACCAACTGAAAGAAAAAAAAACAGTTTTTCTATTTTTTAAGGAATTGAACGACTTCAAAAGTGGGCAAAACAATTTATTCATCGAAAAAAGTAACAGTATTAATCGTTAATCAACGGCCTATTGCAAAAGGAATGCCTGCGTTGTACATAGTTTTTGCTAGCCGCCTTGCCGCCAGGGGAAAGACACATTCGTTAATTAAAGAAAAACAAAGCATGGACTCTTAAAGCACTCAACTTCCACCAAGATTCTTATTACAAAAAATAACTCGAGAAAAGTAATTACATTTTAATTAACAACCACAAAGAGATACTAATTATAATTATTCTACATAAACATTTATTATTAATATTATTATGTTGGAATGGGCCAGGTATGGATTAAGAAAAATATGACGACTTGTCAAGAGTTTCGAATTAACAGCCATGTGGGACTGTGTTTGACGTTGGATTGGCAATCTTTGCACAAACCGTCTTTTAACGCCGCTGCTTTACTCGACAGGGCAGAATCTGTATGCGATAATTTCTACTTTACCGGGAGCTTACTGATGTCGCCTGGATTACCTTCAGGTCAGTTTTAGATAGATTTGCGCAGTAGTACAGCATAAAGATTCACTATAAATAAATAAATTTTGGCGGACAATCTTACACGAATAGACCTAGTCCCAAACTAAGCAAAGCTTGTACTATGGATACTAGACGACGATATACATACTTGTATAGATAAATATATACTTAAATACTTAGAAAACATCCAAGACCCAAGAACAAACATCCATGCTAAATGCACAAATAATCCCCTGGCCGGGATTAGAACCCGGGACATCTAGCTGCGGAGGTAGTGTCACTACCAACTAGGCTAAATAGGCCGTCAATCCCTATCAGTTAGTCAGAGATGTCAAACATTTGAAAAAAGGTCTTCTAACACTCGCTATCGTTTTAGGGTACCTCTCAGACCCAAAGATATATTTTTAAACAAAATCGAACCTTAAAACATTATTGATTTTTACCCAAACTGGAAAATAAACAAGCACGATTTTTGAGGAGTGAGACCTGCACCCCCGGACAGCCGACCACATAGGCTGTTTATATGTGCATCCCATTTGAGACCGGAATCAAATGTCATGCCGAGGAATTTAGCTTGTTCCACTTGTGGCAACTGCTGATTTTGTGTGGATCTGGAGGTCGTCCGTCAAGATGAATGCGTAGAATTTGGGTTTTCGACAAGTTCAACATGAGACCACACGCACGGAATCAGTTGAGCTGTTTAAAAATGTCGTACTTCAATGCGACTCCCAAATGCTGGGTTGTATTTGCTACCATTGAATCGCACGTTTCATCTGCAAATATATACATATTCCCGTCTACGAGACTTTTTATGTTGCAACAGATAAAACAAAATCAAAGATTTTATACGAATTAACTTATTTAAACGAACCACTATTCAGACTGACACCTCAACCTGTCACGTGGTTAGTCCGCCGAACATGCCAATCCTTATTATACATACTGAACTCTTTGGCCAAGCCATTATTATCATTTATAGCAGAAGATAATACAATGTGGACATGTACGCTCTTCTGCGACTGTGAGGTAGAAACCGACATATGGTGCATAATACACATTGCTCCCCTACCTTAAAGTATATCCTTGCAAGTATTTAACGCCCGATTAATTATCGCTCGTATTGAGTGCAAACATTTCGCTCTGCGCCAGGCTATGATATGGAAATCGTTTTTATGGTGGGTATAAAGCATCATGCTCATACTCGCACTGCATCAAGTCCATGGCTAAAAGGTAAAGGTGCTGACAAAATATTTGGTCTCTTGAGTTTATAACTTAATACTATAAGGTAGTAAGTTTTCCGCATAATCCTAATCCTATTTATAGCCTGACCAGTGCCTATTTGTACCAGGCCGTGTTGCGGATTTTCAGTGGAACTAATTTATTTTAATGGCAATGATTTTTTTGACAACAGACGTTGGAAGTGATTTAATTTCACCGGTGTAAACAAAACGAAAATAATTCTACATATTTCAGACTAATAATCGATTTTGCAATCAAAATGCCCAATTATGTTCACCCCGATGCAAAATAAATCATTTTAAATACATTCAAATGGTTGCGGCAGAAAAAGGACGAAGGATTCAGCAGCATTCCAATAAACAATGTTTTGAAATCAGTTGTTGACATGACGGGTACTGATATTCATAGTGCGGTTATAATGAACTGGTTAGCTTGGTACTAAATATATGTATTAATTATAAAATTAATATGTTTATATCATGCGTCGTCTGTAGTGTCAAAAATATATACAATAAAATAAAATTAAAAAATTTGATAAACCCACGACGATTTTACCTAATTGCAAAATAATAAAATAAAACAATTAAAAGCCCTCGACCATATACAAAGTAAGTACATAAAGATAAAAGTAGATTTCAAAAACGGTTGTATGGTTTTGCGAGGTATAGTTACAAACCCAGAAAAATCCGTCGGGGGCTGCTTACCGAATAAAAAGATATTGATTTTACCGGTAGTAGGGAGTACTTGCGATTGCTATTGCACAGTATGTGGTTCAAATATAAAAAGTGCAGAAACCAATGGTCCATATTGAAGGAGCGGTCGGATATTGCGGTTTGGCGGGAAAGTGATTTAGACGAAATATAAGAAGCTACAAAAACACCTCTAAGGACAAAAAGATACCTCTTGTTTATTTGATAATGAGACTTACATCCATACTTCTCTTAACCACGCAAAATGTTGGTAAAGCGAAAATGAACCAGGTGTGTCGAAATCCGGTTCAACTGGCAAACGCTATATTATTGTTCATGCCGGTCACAGTCTCACAGATGCCGGTGGACCATCGAGATTTGTTCCCAATGCACTCCTAATATAATAATAATAATAAATATTGGAGAAACAATCTTACACAAATCGACCTAGTCCCAAACTAAGCAAAGCTTGTACTATGGGTACTAGGCGACGATATACATACTTATATAGATAAATACATACTTAAATACATAGAAAACATCCAAGACCATACATTTAAAAGTGTACGCCTTCGTAATAAATTAAAATCACAGCCAAGTCATACAGCATTGTTACAAAAAAGCATTCTTGGCATGTCTCATAAAATTTATAACAAGCTTCCACAGAACATCCTCGCAAAAAATGGAAATGAAGCCGATTTTAAGAAAAGTTTAAAAGCATATCTTATAGAAAAGGCGTATTATACTGTAGCAGAATTTTTGACTGATGAAAACTTATGATGTATTATTATTATTATTATTATATCTATTAGAAACTGGACCTGTATGCCTATAACAATTCTATGATATTGATTTTAATTTATCTGTTTTACACACCATGACATATTTAGAAACAATATACATTGCAGTTCCAATTTTATTTAATGAATTTATGTATGATTTTGACAATTATATTTGTATGCCGACAGGCACCACATAGTGATACGAAAAATTGTTAACACCTTGTTATTACCAATGATGGACAAATAAAACTCTTTGAATCTTTGACCCAAAAACAAAATCCGTGCTCAATGCACAAATAATGCCCTGGCCGGGACTCGAACCCGGGACCTCTAGCTCCAGAGGCAGTGTCACTACCAACTAGGCTAAACAGGTCGTTGTACATATGATGATAAGGAAAAAAGCCGATTATCTTGACTTCATGAACAGGAACAATTTTTAGAAATACGTTTTGCAGAAATTAATTCCCAATCTCAGTGAACCCACGTGCATTATAATTATAATGGATATAATATATATAAAGAAAATAACGTTCCCGTCATTACCGCTAATGAAAAAAAGACCCAATACTAAATTTAAAAAAAGTAGATGTCTAAGAAAGCCAAAACACACTGTTCCGACTATACTTATACATGACGTATGTATATTATTGCCATATAACATGCTGTTTGCAGCGACATTATCTCAGGTCCAAATAGGCACTGGTCAGGCTATAACGAGCAATATTTTCATTTTTTCAAAAACTGCCTTAACGATTTTAATGAAATTTACTGAATAATAATAATTTTTCGGGAACGAAAATATATCTAGCTAGGTCTTATCTTCGGGTAACACAAGCATAGGTAGCCCGTTTGCTATATTGTTTCTTTATCTTAAAGCATGTTTTGTTGCAGCGGAGCTCGGCACATGCGAGGCACCACTTGGCATGGAGAGCGGTATGATCTCTAACGAATCCCTCTCCTCTAGCTCCAACTACGATCTGAGTGTCTCGCCGCTTAGCTCCAGGTAAATTACTGCCCTGTTCAACATTTGTTTTTATTACGTACCGCGTACGCCGTACATATGGATCACGTATTGAATGAATATCGAACTATAATTTGGTTTTGCTTAGGGCATGTAAATTTCCTGGAAATATCCGGGCATTCCCGGGAAATTTCATACATTAACCCTTTGCTTTACCACAAATTAAAGCTAGCAGACTGTTTCTCCGTTTAGACGGTCTTACTTGCTTAAACTTTCGACAAAACCGACGCCGATAGCGTAATCACGTAAATTTTTAAACGTACGGTAGGTAAAAATTACTATGAATAATGACATTTGTTGAGTTCCCCTTTATGCATGCTCGAGAACGTTGCGTAATTATCCCGTTGTAACATAATAAGACAGAATAATCTAATAATAATGAACAATGATTACCACCAAGACAGATGAAGGATTTAAAATTGTAAATATAAGGTGTAAATAAATTGAATAGAAAGATAAAAGTAATGACATTTGCTGGCAATTCGCAGCAAATATTTCAAACAGTTATGAACAAATACCAGTTCATATTACCCTTAAATGTAAATTATACCAACTTCTTGAAGATTTTATCACACAAAGCGCACGTAAAACGGTTATTACATATTTAACCGTGCATTGTTGAACAACAATACAGCGTCATGCATGATACGGCCAAGTTGTAACAATTATTGTGAATCCCGCTACCGCAGCCAAGTAAAACACTCACGATTAGCTCAAACAATTAACAGGGGTCTCACATTCGAAGCTCGAGCCCGCATAAGCCGGCACGAGACAAAACAACGGGAACTCGGCGCTCGTTTGAGAAATTCACTAACAGAAAATTAAATTTTCATATGAATTCGGAGTGAGAGAGATCCTAAAAAGCCTTTTGGAGCCGGGCTCCCCAAAGATAACAAAATATAAGTACGGCCGGATGCCGAAACGTTATCATCTGAAACACTTTACGTAGGGTCAGAGGCGAGTTAGCAAATGCTACGTTAATTTAGCGTTTAGCTTGCTTTGTTCTCACTACTGATCGCACTCAAGATAGGTATTCAAATTAAACGGCCGGTGGACAAAACCCGAGGCATCGCCCCTCTTGACAAACGAAACGCTTGCACATCAGACAATTTACTCAGATCATAACACTAATTTTATTTGATTATGCGCAAACGTGTCTTTGGCGCGATTACTTCTGCGGTTACATTTGTGATAATATAAAACACTTTATCTGCAGCCCCTGTCTAGCAAACTGTGCTCCGGCGATAGCCGCAATTAAGTACTCTCGCTTGACACTTCTCCCTCGAACTCTCTAGTATACGTTAAGTGATATTTAATTAGGCCATCAGTATTCATAACTACTAATTCACAGCGCTTCAGTTTGGACGATAAATAGTATTTGTTATAGCGGGATGATTCCCTAACGTTATCAAATTTGATCTTTATGATCTACCTAACGTACGTTTGAAACATTACAGTAATCAACCATCCGGTTACGGCGGTAACACATTATTGACCGTCAGTCTTGTAACCTCTTTATGACCTTAAGTATACCACAACATTGAAATTGAACGAATGAAAATAGTACATAATTGAAAATACGAGGCTATAATGTCGCTCTTCTTTTTGACCGAGAAGAAAATGATGTTTTAATTTTTACGAAGTATGTAGTCATCTTTTTTTCAGTTTTTGTATTTTCCTTAGTCGATTGAAATTATTTTTTTCTTGCTTTGAGTTTATTTTCCGATTTTCCGTTAGATTTGTTTCTTTTGTTTTCTTACGTTTGTGTAGTTAGGTGAGTACTTACTTGTGTCTTCTGTAAATATGTCTAATATCAGATTGTTTTACTTTGTTCTAATGGAGCCTTATTTATTATTGTAATACTGTTGAGAAAAACAAGTATGTTTAGACGTATCCTTTGCCTACTGCTTATTGATCTGTAGTCTTAGACAAATGTATGATCAGACAAAGTTAACTAGATATTTAGCTTCGAGAGCCTTCGGTGCGGGGAGCCGGAGCCGGACCGGACCCGTTCACATATCATCATTAAAAACTTTTACGGTTCATCCCCATCAAGCTACTTCGGTTTTCCCCCTACGTTTGACGGCGTATCATCAGAGAACTGATGTCTGGAGTTTGCAGGATAAGGAGCGAGCTGCGCGGCGGCGCGTGGTGCCCCAACGGGTTGATCTCGCCGCGGAGCCGCGAGTACCTGGAGATAGACCTGCAGGACGAGTACCTCATCACCGGCACGGAGTCCCAGGGTCGGTTCGCCAACTCCGTGGGGGTCGAGTTCGTAGAAAGCTACTCGGTCGAGTACTACCGCAAGGCTCTCAACCGCTGGGTCAAATACAAAGATTTTAATGGAAGTAGGGTTAGTATGATTTCTGTAATAATTTCTTTATGACTAGTTAAGAAAGTTATTGTGTCACTTGCTTGAATATTTAGAAAATTAGGCCATTAAGTTAAATACACCAATGTGATTTATATAATAAACAGCTAAAAATACAAATATAACCTATTTATAAATAACCATATCTAATTGTCTTAAGTACTTACATGCGTCCGTCCTCCATGGAGATCCTGATCATTCAGTATATTTACTACCTTTCTTGTGGTATGAATGAATAAAATAACCAATAGGTTAGTTTTATTTCGATTTGTCAGTGGTCTTCGGTAAACCTCGTTTTATTTTAATAAGCCTATATACTGCTTACGAGTTATTATTGAAATACAATTTCGGTGTAATATAAATTGTACACTTCTACTTTCTTCATGTACCTACACTAAATAAAAACACACAGCTTTAATGTTAATTAATTTTTCTACTCAACGCAAATATACCACGTACGAATCCCATATATTCACTCGGGGAATATCTAGCCTTTGATGTTAAGACAACCTTTCACGGCATATATTTATGAGGTTTTTTTGTATGAGCATTGTAATCATTTCAATACTGAATTAAATGGGTGTAATAGTAATGTACTTTGTACCTTACTCGGATCCAAACAACAGGGCCAAATGATTAAATTTGCTACACAAGTTAGTGAGTGAATCTGAAAGTTTTTAAGCTCGGTTTGCAAAGACACCGAGCTCAAGTTACATGGAATTAGTCCCAGTGCGGAGGAAACTTTACACTAGCTGTCGCTGCCTAATGATACACGTGTGTTCTGTTCCCTCTAATATCATACGAGGTAACACGTAAACACGTATATATAGATACAAGCGCTAGTGAAAAAAAAATAAAAAATGATAACGCTTTAAAAATGGCACTTGTGTGAATTCATCCGTAACAAACAAAAAAAAATCACAGATCTCGTGCACTACACGACCATCAAGGTACATTGAAAATGAACTCAACAAAATAAAAAAAATGCATTACATTTGCTAACGTTATGCCAATTTGGTTGATATATAATATATAAACATAGCTCAAATACAAAATTCCTATTAAATTGGCAATTTTTTAAAGCGCAGCCAAGTTACGGTAACCACATACAAAGGCATTTGCCACTTTACTAATATTCACGCAAGATAACGGCGACTTCAAATTAACTCGACCTCCAAACTCCGACTATAACTATAACAAGAATTTTCAAAGTCGAATTCAACATGACACCCTAGGCCCCAGGAGAAGGATAAATTATATGATATCATAACCTTGATTATTTGTTTAATTTTCTCGCAATCGAAGTGAAAAGCAGACGTATAACTCATGTATAAAACTCATTTTATCCTCTACTTTATATCGACCCTTGCCTGCGGCTCGGGTCGATAAATTGGCTCGGATATAATGGCTTGTTTTATGCAATCTCAATCAACTATTTTATTTGCCAAGGTTTTGGAAGATATCGATCTTCCAAAACATCATTGACTTATCCACGAATTGCTATTTCCCGGGCACTGCAATAATGTGCTATTGTTGTCTCGAACTATAATTAATAATAATTTATTATAGAAACAATACATGTTTAATTTAAACAATTTGAAATATAAAACTAAAACTAACTACAATTGTACAATTGTGTTGATTTAAAAAAAATATATTACCTACTAATAGTCGTTCTGACTTTTTGACTTCTTTCAAAAAGGTTAGGCTACAGCGCAAACCCTTGACCCGATCGTCTTTGTTTTAGGCTCAAATTGTAGCCGACTAAATTTTCCAGAGGAGTTTTGATCAAAATTTTGATATCATTCTTCGTTTCCAAAATATCGAGTGCCAAAATGAAAAAATGGGAGGAAATTGAATTTTTTTTTCACTATTTCGGCCAAAACTTTTTTCGTTCTGGACTTTCTCAAATAATTCTCTTTGCATCTTACATATCTCGTAAATACGCGTCTTTTGAGCCTAGTTTGAATATCATACCTTCACAACTCTCTGAAATATAAGGGGATCGCACTATTTCGTGAAATGGGACCCTATACTGGAGCGAACGAAAAGACATTTTCAATGTCAAAAAGCACAGAAATAAGGGAAATAAGGCACTAAAAAGTTTATTCGTTTTTTAAATTTGTAGTCCTTGCTACAGACGTTTCGTCTCTTCACTTAAGTCACGGGCCGCGCAAGAACCGTTTGATTTAAACGCTAAACCTATAAAATAAGCCAGTCATCATCCTCCTAGCGTTATTCCCAGTACAGTTGCATCCTGAAGGATGCCTGGGGTCTGCTACCTAATCCCAATAATTGGCGTAGGTACTAGTTTTTACGGAGGAGACTGCCATCTGACCTTCCAAACCGAGGGGGAAACTAGACCATATTGGGAGTAGGCTTGTCAAGTGAGTGGGCAACTTGACTGTTAGAGGTTCTCAAGCTATCATAGACAGCAACCGGGATCAACGGCTTAACGTGCCTTCCAAAGCACGGGAGCGCCAGTTATTAACCACTCAAAGCGGTCACCCATCCAAGGACTGACCTCGCCCGACATTGCTGAACCTCGCATACCGCACGCGGTACGCGGGCGCCGCTGGGCCACGAAAATAAGCCAGTATTCAAAGCAAAGCCACACATTTGACGAATATTGCCAAATGTTGATTACGTTACGTTAAATAGAGTTTACCTTTTATCCGGTCTTTTAAAGAAAGTAGCGGAATTTCGATTCTCTATGAATATACCTAAGGGTTGATTGTAGTACTTTTTGTTGTAGCTGATCCCAGGAAACGTCAACACGTACACGCCCCGGAAGACGATACTGGAAGCTCCGTTCGTCGCATCCAAAGTTCGTTTCTTTCCCTACGCCGCTCACCCCAGGACTGCGTGTATGAGGGTTGAACTTTACGGGTGTCTATGGAAACGTAGGTATAAGAGTATACAAGGTTTTTAGTAGCTGGCGACGTCCCGGGACTATTGCATGGCGAGATTGCTCTAGCGAACCTCCTAATTATGTGCTATCAATTATGGATTACAATGTTTGTATGTGATAAAATACCTATTTACTTTTGTTAACCACGTAACCTGCAATTGCGAATGATTACCGCCTGTAGGCGGCATAACTAACAATGTCTGTATTTCTCCAGAAAATCTAGTTGCCTATTCTGCGCCGAAGGGCGGAGATATGCAGGCCATGACAGGAGGAGCGCGTTTCGAAGACCTGGCGTACGACGGCGTGCAACGCGACGGTAAACTCTTGGACGGACTCGGCCAGATGACGGACTCATTGCTAGGTCCCAACGATTTTGAACAGCCCGATCCTTTAGACACCCAAGGTAAACAATGTTCAGCTTTTGGTCCAACTTCGTTTCCAATCCTCCAAAAGTAGCCCTTATTACGAACCACCCTCGCGACCGGTTCTTTCCGTATTATTTACTGGGGCTGCACTGACAGGACCCTATTAGACCCATTTTAGAAGAGGTAATGGTTTGCATCACCAATCCTTTCACCCATTCTGACTACATGAAGACATGCTCAAATTACTGCATGATTCAACCTTGCAGGTACCCGTTGGGTTGGCTGGAACAAATCGATGCAAGTGGACGACGAAGTTGAGCTCACGTTTAATTTTAGCACCACGCGACTGTTCTATCACGTTGATATTCATACAAATAACATGTTTACTAAGGATGTGCAGGTAAGCTAACAAACGTAATGTGTAGCATGTATGAGAACTTTTCAGTGCCCATGACGCGTGAACAAATCTAGGTGCTACGATGAGTTTTCGCTTCGGATTTGGATCAACACGACTCTTAGCTCGTACCGTGCGTAATTAGGACAAAGACCCTACATGCGCTCTTTGGACGGGTTTTATTATTATAGTAGATTATTAGTTTATGTATTAGCATGAGTATTATAGACATTTCAAATATTATAGTATAAGAGCATCATCATCCTAGCGGTATTCCCAGTACAGTTGCATCCTGAAGGATGCCCGGGGTCCGCTACCTATTCCCAAGAATCGGCGTAGGCACTAGTTTTTACGGAAGCGACTGCCATCTGACCTTCCAACCCAAGGGGGAACTAGACCTTATTGGGATTAGGCTTGTCAAGTGAGTGGGCAACATTACCGATAGAAGTTCTCATGCCGCCCGAAGGCCTCTAACTTGGCTTAACGACTGCTATCATAGACAGCAACCGGGATCAACGTTTTAGCGTACCTTCCAAAGCACGGGAGCGCTCAGTTAGTAACCACTCAAAGCGGTCACCCATCCAAGGACTGACCTCGCCCGACATTGCTTAACCTCGCATACCGCACGCGGTACGCGGGCGCCGCTGGGCCACGAACGCTCCATAGTATAAGAGCATTAATAATAATAAAAAATGTTTTTCGCCCAGCTGTTCAAGGAGGCAGAAGTGTACTTTTCTCTCGAAGGCGAGAGATGGCAGGAGGAGTACATATCGCACGAACCGAAGCAGGACCGCGTGTCGGAGCACGCGCGCATCGTGCACGTGCCGCTGCAGAACCGTACTGCCAAGCACCTCATGATGCGCCTCAAGTTCCAGCACGAGTGGATCCTCATCAGCGAGATCACCTTCAAGTCAGGTCAATACTATACGAATTCAAGTTTAGTATTTTTTTAATAGGTCCAATGACCAAAAAATTTCGATTTTATTTTAAAAGATTTCCACTTTATGTAGGCTTTTACAATATAACCTTAAACTTCAAAATTGTACTGGGATGACTACAGTCATCGTACCCAAACTGTGTTGTAAGCACTATAATGACATTATTCATTTATTAATACTCGTACTGATCTACGTAAAATATAATTACGGTTTCTATTTAAATTAAACTAAAACACGTATACCAAGTTACACAGAATATTATCCACGCAACCATATTTATTTTCATGAATCTGTAACTCAACACAGATGTAGCGATATACATACAGCAACTTCCCTCATGCACGCAAATCGATGCAAATACAGGAATGAGCCATTCGAAATCTGAGTCCGTTCCATACTCAGATTTCAACTGGCTCATTCCTGTAATTGCATCGAGCGGAGGTTGGAATCCGTGAGATTAGTCCAAGTTTAGCCTATCAGCATACAAACGTCACATTGCAATATTTGGCATGTGCTCTAGAGTACCTAAGTATTTATTTAAGCATTGATGTACTATGTATTTAAGTGAAATACTCTGAAACCAGTACACCGAGCAGTCAGTACTCTTCTTTTCAATAAACGAATGAATCACTCCAAACGGCAGATTATTTATTTGCATTTCATTCACAAATCATTTTATTAGGGCTCCCAATCAACGCTCCATTCCCGGAATCCAAAACAGTTTACTGAATCAAATGTTTTATACAAATAAGTAAATCGGGCAAATAATTTGGGTGCGAAAAGTGAGCAGGAAGATTCATAAGCACGATTGGGTGATTTTTCGCGCGAACAAAAAGAGGGCCGGCCCGGAGGGCACAGGACGTTCTGGCACGCTAATAGATCCATTACTCCTCATCGGGCTCCCTTATCTGTTCCGAGCACTCGCGAGCTTCCGGCTATTTCACAAATTTTATCTTTCTCTAATTAATCCACAGCTCTTTTGAGGGAATCGCCTCTTAAGTGATAAATCGCCTCGCGCTAAACGAAGAACTTGTAATTAAAGCAAATCTTTGATCTGGATTATTTTGCTCCCCACAATTATAATTGGAACACCAAAGCGGTTTACGGCCACATTGTATCGCTGCAAGTAGGAAATAGGTATTTCGCGTACTGTTAAAACCTAATGAAGGTATAGAAATGGAGTTATACCTATATTATACTGTTTATAGGTACATACAGTATTATTGATAAAGATCCTTTTTTAGGGTTCCGTAGTCAACTAGGAACCCTTATAGGTTCGCCATGTCCGTCCGTTTGTCTTTCTATCTGTCCGACTGTCTGTTCCAGGCTTTGCTCTGTGATTGTTAATGCTAGAAAGCTGCAACTTGGTATGGATATATAAATAGATAAAACTGACAAAGTCGTAAACTATAAAATAAAATTAAAAAATTTGAAAAACCCACGACGCTTTTACCTAATTGCAAAATAAAACAATTAAAAGCTTCCGACCATATACGAAGTAAGTACATAAAGATAAAAGTAGATTTCAAAACCGGTTGTATGGTTGCGAGGTATAGTTATAGGTACAAACCCAAAAAATCCGTCGGGGGCTGCAATTGCCTGCCCTGGAATGAAGTAAGATTATGTGGTCTGTGTAATAGGCACCTCTTGCTGTATTATGTAATGTATCTTGAGTTTTATGAAATTAAGAACAGACATGGCAATGGCAGCCCCCAAATCTACTTGTATCTTTATGTACTTACTTCGTATATGGTCGGGGGCTTTTAATTGTTTTATTTTATTATTTTGCATTTAGGTAAAACCGTCGTGGGTTTTTCAAAATTTTTAATTTTATTTTATTTTATTATTTTTTTAGAATAATGTATATACATTCGTCCCTAACACGCTTCAGTTGTGGAATGAGTGTATACATTTTTAAAGAGTCGGCAACGCGCATTAACACCCATGCAATTACAAGATGGACGCTTACTGTAGTCCCTTGGGAAAACCTCAGCAGGGAACTCATTCCACAACTGGAGGTTGCGGTAATCGCTTACCACCAAGCGGACCGTAGGTACACTTGTATACCACCGATGTGGTATAAAAACCTATAGTTGTTTCTCACCTAACGCTATATATTCCGGCGAAAGGGGCATAGTAGACCGAAAGTCGAGCTCAGCGTAGGGCCAAAGTTCCGAAATGTTCCATCGAAGAGCACTCTCTACGTGAGCCCGAGTGCCGGAGGTCCAAAGGGCGAGCTCACATGTAAAGGATAATTCGTATTAGATCGTTCCGTTTCCGGGCTAGGCCCAGACCGAGCTGCTTCTGAGGGCCTACTCCGAACTTCAAAAATCGAACTTCGTATCGTACCGTTCCTTTCCATCATATACTATATAAAACGAGAGTGAAAGGGACGGCACGACACGAAGTTCGATTTTCGAAGTTCGGAGTAGGCCCTCAGAGCCTCGGCCGTAGCTGGGTCGGCCGTCAAACGCTTGGGTTGAACAAAGGCGGCCGGGTCGGACCGCTTCCGAGCATCACCGGGCCCGGCCGCGCAACGGCCGTCGTTTTGTTGTCATAGAAAACGGGCCGGCCGGGACACGGAGCGGCCTACTGTAAATCATAATCATCCTTAACTTTCCTACCCCCGAGTGACTTACAAAGAGAACCTGGGGCCGAAGGCTCGAAGCTTCCTTTGAGAGAGTTCACTACTCGAGCCCGAGGGCCGAAGGTCAAAACCACACGGACTTTTACTATCTATGAGTTCTTACAAATAGAATATGAGAGCCGAAAGGTAAGTGGCGAGGCACGTCAAACCAAAGGCAGAGCCTGACCAAAGGCAGAGGTCAGAAGGCCAGAAGTGCCCAAAAGCCCGAACGTGTAGGGTCACGCTCTCTGCGCGGGCCTACGCGGATTCTCACTATCGCTGAGTGTTCAAAGGGGAGCGTCGAGGCTAGTGGGACTGAAAGACCGAAGTGTCTCACCAGGGCGCTTTCTACGCCTGCCGGCGAGCTAAAGGTTTGAAGGTCGAGCCCACGCGTGAGCAGCAAGGCACGTAAGGGTAAGTACTGCGACTACCGCGAGGCCTAACTTACTATGCGAGCCATAACTATAAGACCGAAGGCCTGAAGGGCGTGCCCACATGGATACTTTCTATCCCGAAATGTCTTAAAAGAGAACCTGAGGACCGCAGGCCCAAAGGTGAGTGAGGAGGCACACGAAGGCGGAGCCCGAGTTCTGCGTAGGGCCGAAGGTCCGGAGCTTTTCCCTTCAGAAAGCGCACTACGAGTAAATGCGAACCCACTTAAGCTCGTACTCATATGCCTCTTTCACAAGAACAAGAAATTTTAGGTATATTAAGTAGTTAATTGGACCATCTATATTAATAATTTCGTGCAGGGGTACGGTAGACCCGAACGAGACCAGTCTCAAATTGAAGAACGTATAAAAATAACGATTTTTGAGTTGAACATATGTATCCGCAAAATTCGGATTGTCGCGTATTTTGCATTTAAAAGTGTTAATTTGATCACAAAACGTCGGCCATATTGCCCACAGACTATATTGCTATTTTAAATTTGTTGGTTGACAGTGTCGGCTACGTTCGAAAATCGTGAACTATTTTTGCGTCCGGTATGTTGGCCAGGTTGCTGGGCTGCGTTCTGGGTGATCATCGCCCATTGTGTGGATTCGGCTAGCCGCGTCTGCAGCGTTTTGTTTTTGTAGTTTTCAAGCGTTCTATACACCTATCAGCCTAGCTAGCACGATAACTTATGCCGTCACGTTATATGGGCGAAATGTATTAAAACGTCACATGAAACGTAACAGTGTAATCTATCGTGCTAGCTAGACTGATTGTCACAACAACCGCCTTCAAAGCGAATGTATGGGGCCTGTTACATGTATTCATATCACGATAAGTATCACGTGAATATTAAAGCAGAATCCATACAAATTTGAAAGCTGCGATAGTATTGACACCCCAGTATTATGATAATATTAATCGTGTAAAGGACACCACTTGAATGTTTGCTGAGTCTGTCCGCCATCTTAAAGCTGCGTCTCTATTTTGTTTGTGACAAACTACTAGGTGACTTATGGCTTTTAAACGTCTAGCAAAATTCTATCCCTATCTCGCTCTATCTTATAACTTAGTGGTACTGGGGGACTGCTCCGAAGTTCGAAGTCCGGGCTTCGTGTGGTGCCGTCCCTTTCACTGATATAGTCTATGACAGGAGAGTGAGAGGGACGGCACCGTGCGGGGTTGGGATTTTGAGTTTCGGAGTGGACCCTCAGCTCATGCCGTTCGCCGCGCTCGGACGCTAGAGGCGCTGCTGCGAGCCGAAAACGAAGTATCTGCGTCTCTCGCACATGTATATTCGAACGACAGAGAGGAAGATAGTTCGTTTTTGGTTCGCGGTAGGCCCTCAGGCGTCAACTTTAAAACGAATAGGGTATTTTACTATAAGAGAAATAAAATTCAAAATGTAATAAAAACCAGCCAAGTGCGTCGGAGTCGCACACTGAGGGTTCCGTACAACTAAAAAACAAATGTGATTTATCAATATATTAATATTTTTGGTAAAATATACTTCATAATAAACATTATCACTTAATTTCAAGTTCATAGGTCGATGGGAAGCTACAAAATTATATGTGTGACAGACAACACACGGAATGTTCTTTGACTTTCTTCGACCGTCCGCCACGCTCGGACTAAGGTGCTACCAACCGAAAACTAAATATATATGCCTCTCTGTCGCACTTGCATATTCGAGCGCGGAGAGGGAAATACTTCGTTTTCAGATCGTGGTAGGCCCTCTGGTCTGACGGCTCCTATTCTTGGATGGTGCGCGTATCGGAAGGTGAAATACCTTTGGCAAAACGGAACAAGTTGTTAAATAGCTTCCATTAATTGGAGAAAATATTACCAACTGTTATTATTATCACGTGAAACACTGAATATTGAAGCAACATCCATAGGGGCCTGTTACATGGTTATTATTATCACGCGATATACTCATATCACGATCCGTATCACGTGCAATGAATATTGAAGAAAAATCCATACGATTTTGAAAACAACGATAATATTAACACACCTGTATTGTGATAGTATTAAGCGTTTAACAGACCCCATACAATTTTAAAAATCGCGATAATATTGAGTGTAAAGGGCCCCACTGAATAGAATTTGGCGGAGAATAGAGAGCTGCTATCGCGAAACGAAAACGAACGAACATCGTGTGTTTCCCTCTGTGTCGCTCGAATTTGAAAGTGCGACGGAGAGGGAGATGCACGAACTTCATTTGTTTTTCGCGTTAGCAGCTCTGACTTCGCACCAAAAATACTGACTGGCACATCAATATTTAACAATGCACATCTGAATTGAATTTTAATGAACGATTAGTATTTTAGCTATACAAATCAGTACTGATTACGGTGTCCAATTTTTTATGTGCCTTTAAATACTACCCTTATAAAAATGCTTAGGATTAACTTGCAAAGATACTAGCCTTTGCCCGTGACGTCGTTTGCGTAATCTTTTACTCCCAATTCCATATAATTCCATTCCATACTTTTATTCCCAATCCAGACTACAGACTATATTTCTATACGATTCGAAGTTTCATCATAATCCGTTGTTGTAATGTTTTTATTTTATAAATTTTTGTACACTATTTCTTTCGTCGTTTGCATAACTGTCACGAATAAATGTTTTGTTTATTTCTTTCTTATTTATTTCACCCGAGCGAAGCCGGGCTTTCATCTAGTTCATATATAAACTTCAACTAGTAGTAAAGTGGAAATAATTAAGTATGCCGTACATCTAAATTTGTGAAGCCGTTTTGGTCCTGAAATTATTTTATACAGCATAACACGATGGTTTACTAGTGCCCCGTGGCATATTTACGTCATTGTATCGCCGATAAATCACAAACCCCATAATAATGATGAAACCAAAACCATAATATGGTTATATATTTAAATCGGCGGATGTGTTTGGGGGACATACAGCTTACACGTAACCTTCCGTTGCGGGTATATAGAGCAAAAATTCTACTTTTAGCAGTCCTTGTAGAGAAGCTACTCACTAAACACCTTTAAACCGTATTACGGTATTCTATCTATGAACCTTCACTAAGTTCCTTACTACATTATTCTGTTTCATCATACCTGAAGCCCTCAGCAGCTCGTGCACAGAAGCTACCGAGAAAACACTATCAAAATAATCACAACACCGTAATACATATGTATATGTGTATTCGCAAAGTTCCCTAGGGTGATGTTCTGCTCCATCATCAGGCCTTCAGCATTTCAGGAGAAGAGGCTTCTCAATTAATACTATCAAAAGAGTCAAAACACGGTTTACTAAATAATTACCTAAACAAGATTCCCTGCAATATTGTTCTGATCCATCATCAGACGCTCAGCAAATCATGTACAGAAGCTCCTCAGCAAACACTATGAAATGAGCCCAAACACGGTCAAGTAGCTATATGCCTTCGAACGGTTCTGTGTGATGTTGTTCTACTCCATCATCAGACCCTCAGAAGTTCGTTTACAACGCCTGCTAAGCAAACATAAACAAAAGCGCCCAAAAACAGACAAAGGTATCTAACCCCTTAACAGTTCCCTATCATGTTTTTCTGCTCCATAATGATCCTCAGAGTTCAATTACATGTACCCCTCACCAAGCGCTATCGAAATGTTCTATGCTGGTCAAGCAGAGTTCCTGAGAAAATTCGTTCAAACGCACTTTCAAGAGGAAAATGTTAACTGCAGCGCCCCCTGGCGAGTTATGGTCGTAAAATTTTTTGAGGGTTCGTACCGAATAAACCACAAACTCATTACAGAAAACCGTATTCAAATCGGTCAAGCCGTTTTGGAGATATTGAGGTGCACACACAAACAAACAAACAAACAACCTCTCACCCTAAACGCATATACCTTCTCCGTTCCGTCGTGGGTAAAAATTTAAAATAAAATTAAGGGTATCTCGCCTACACTTAAAGTGGGGTGATTTTTTTTGCTTCAACCCAATGGTGTGTGGTGTTTTTGGATAGGGCGTTCAAAATGAATAGAGTGTTCATCAAACATTTTTTGATAAAGAGAATATTTTCGGAAATTATCACAAAAAGTTGTGATAATTTCCAAAAATATTGTCTTTATCAATTTTTTTTTGCTTCAACCTTATGATGTGATGTGTTGTTGGAAAAGTCTTTCAAAATAAATGAAGGTATTCATTAAACACTTTTTCATAAAGTGAATACTTTCGGAAATATCACTCCAAAAGACAGACAGACAGATAGACAGACAGACAGACGGACATGGCGAAACTATAAAGGGGTCCGAGTTGACTACGGAACCCTAATAAAAAGGGCTTTCGAGCTAGTGAAGTAAATAATACTATTGTAAAGGACTTTATTTAGTAAAGTGGTGGGAAGTGGTTTATTCAAAACTGGTTACAATTTATTTGTACTCGTAAAGTGTAGTCTCGTTGGTATTACCACGTATTAGCAACCAACAAAACGCTTTTACAACAGCTCCCCATCTTCATCAACTGGAAAAATAGTGCGAAGGTCACCATACAACGCACTGTCGCACTTCCAACCCTATGAAACCAGGGGTTAAGCTGTGTTCAACTTTGACCTTCGGCGTTTGCAGAGTGAGTGAGCTTACCCAACTAGTGAGGATTTTATCTTAAGCTATTAACGAAGTACATACAGTATTTATCGACGTAAGCGTTGGTTAATGGCTTTGTTTGGTTTGGGACTGGGTCGATTTGTGTAAGATTGTCCCCCAATATTTATTTATTTACTGTGTATTGATGTGGTAGCCGCACACCCCGCGCTGCAGTTGTGCCAATTATTATATGTACGCCGTGTAAGCTTAATCTAGTTGTTTCGTAAAAAAAATGTTTTCATCAGTTTATACTGTGTCTCAAGTGTTGTTTCAATATATTTATATATTATGGAAATATATAAATGTTTAATTTTTTTTACTTGTTTTACTGCAATTTAATTATCTTTGGCTCAACTTGCGAGCATGATTTAATATTAGTCTTAAAACCGGTTGAGTTTTGCGGCTGTTCGGATTTGGTGTGAGTACTTATCAATTTTGCACAGGAATATTTGTATTATGCCTATGATAATCATCATAATCATATCAGCCGACGTCTACTGCTGTGCATAGGCTTCCCCGGAATTATGTCTATACCTAACATAAATCTTTTTTTTTTCGCATTTGTTGTGAGTGCTTATCAATTTCTTAGGAATATTTGTATTTATGCATACATTTGCATAAATCGTTTTTGCTATAGGTAATGGTAAATTTTTTATCTCCTTAGTATTTAACTTCTATTTAATATTGAACTACCCACCATTACTATTTATAGAAATAACATCGTGGTTTGCTTGAAACGCGTAAAAAAAACATAAATACTTACTAAAATGCTACTGAAACTCAAAGTAGTTGGCAATATGTAGTTATTTTTATTCAGAGGTTTGCTTGATACGCGGAGATAAAGATAAGTACTTACTAAAAATGCTACTGAAACTAAGAGTACTTGGCAATATGTATGTACATACATTTAGGAATTAGCACAGTATAAAACGACTCTTGGCACCTCGCTGCTGCTATTATATACCACTGGCAGCAAGCCATTCCGCACACCTCAGATCAAGTTTAGTTTAGACCCAGTTTTGCTGTAGTTCGCGAAACAATACATTTTTGTTAGACGCTAATTGGTTTAAATTATAAAGTTGTTGGCAGTGAAGTGAAATAGTTACCATAAGTCACAGTGCGATACGCGGCTCGCTGCATTCGCGGCACAAGTCTGTCAGCATAAAACAGACGCGGCCGCCGGCTAAGCCTACACCATTGTAGCCCAACAATTAGTTCTGCTCTCGACACCTATTCATTTCCCTGCATTGTCTCCCAAGACGGAGGCGGTGTTTTCCTTCTCGCAATACGTTTAGGTGTCAGCGCTTTAGTCTTAAAATAGACGAGTTAGTCAAGTAGATGAGAAATAGCTCGTGTAGAACCAACCAATCTTATAATTAAATGTAGGCAGAAACACATCAACTATCATATTTCATGTAGTGCAGAGGAGTAATTACGCAACGTTTTCGAGCGTCCGTAAGATAGATCTTACTGTAACTTTCCATAGTAGAAATAACGTCGTCGACTTGAAATATCGTACTTTCAAAGAAAACCGACGCCAATTTTGTAGTTGCTATGCTACAATTTGTGGTTTCCGTGAGCCAATGCTTGATTACCTACAGAAAATACCGAAATCGGCATATGCATGCCTATCAAATTCGAGGAGTTCCCTCGATTCCTCCTAGATCTCATCATTAGACCTTCACCAAATTTATATGGGACCAATGTCGGGGTACCTGCTTTGAAACAAAAAAATAATTATCAAAATCGGCCAACGTGGTCAAGAGTTATCGGGGAACATACATACATAAAAATATAATTAAAAAGAACAAGCAAACATGCAAGCGAACTGTGTACTCGTATCTCCTTACTTCTATTAAAGTCGGTAAAAAAGCGACACTGGAGTATGTGTGATGCTGATGTAAACCCGTCTCGCGGCTATGTGTGTCCGGACGAAAGCTGGGGTGCGCGAGGGGCGCACGGTGTGTAGACGGCTAACCGCGGGAAAGCGAGTCGCAGGGGCTCAATCCGGCGGCGTAACTCGCTTCAACATTCGCTCGCGTGATGTGCGTTCAGCTCAAGCAACTCTCAGAGATCGATCGGCCGGTGGCGAGCACGTAATAGTTTTATTTAAGGACATATTTGTAATTCGTAATAACAGTATTATCAATTTAATCAACTTAACTTAACTATGCCTGGGGGATTAAATAGCTGTGGCTAGAGGTAGTATATGGATGCATTTTGTCTTGAAATCTATTTAACAAGTCCATACATCTTCGGAATATGTATAATGAAATGCCGAAATAGACTTATATGAAATGTGAATTAAGTCTTTTGAATTAAATTAGAAAAGTTGCCATCCGACTTTTTTTTTCTCTCGAAAACGGTTTAACCAATTTTGATGAAACGAAATTAAGAACCATCTTATTTACACTCGCTTTCGATAAAAATCGGTCCATTCGCTTAGGCGCTGATAACATAGCCAGACGGACACACTTTTTGCGTTGGAGGTTAATAATGGACGATAATAGTAATAGGTACTGGTGCATTTGATGATAAATTAAGTTGTCTATTTTAACAAGATTTTATTTACCTTGCACTGTTTGTATGTTGTGTGTCAAAATTTGCATTTTTCAATAATAAAGGAGAATAGTAATATATTAAAAGTAATCGAAAAAATAGGAAGTAGATTAAAGTAGAACATGTTTCAGAATCATTAAGTAATTATAATTTCCTTGTGTGAATGTAGATACGTTGCCAGCCCTTTGCAATAAACGTGCTGTTACAAGGTCACCGGCGCTCGACTCACAACGATAGGGTGTGTCGCCCCCCTGGTACTTTTGTGATTCCGCTGCAGGTATCAAAAACAATATAATAAAATATAAGTTTGCGAGTTGATAATTTTTGAGATTTCAAAACATATTCAAAAATGAATTATTGGTGTAAACAAACAAAGTTTATTTATTACGCAGTACTAGGTCGGAATCTAACAAGGTTAAGTGGGTAAACAAACAACGATACTTGTGTCAAGAGATCCCGCTCTTCCAATAACAAGAGGTGTTATTGATTTTCAATTCTTATATGATTTATGTTTCAAGTGGCTATTCAAATATCATATTAAATAATATAATATCAAATCATTCATATAATCTCTAATAGATTCAGAATACTAGTAATAGGCGATATTTTATACTGCAGCTCCGTTTGTGTTTTTGTAATGTGAGGAAGAAGCTTATAATGTAGAGCTGTAGACACACGCTTAAGATGGATACCTAAGAGTAAACGAGTGACGATTAGAAGTTGACAATGAAGAAAACTTGAACGAACGAATAAAAATATCTAATTAAACGTTGAACATTTGTCAACAGTGCCAACCGTGGTGAATGCTTCAGCGGAATTTCTGGACGAATATTATCGCACCGACATGCCTCCGTCGTCCCGAAAGAAGCGCAACTCGTCTCTGCGCGTGAGTGTGGGGCTGGCGTGCGGCGCGCTGGTCGGTGGCGGCGCGTTCATCGCCGCCACGGTGGTGCTCCTCGCCAAGAGGACCAGACGCAGAATACCGAACATGCTCAAGAAACCATTTTGCCCATCGTTGAGGAACGCCAACTCCAACTCGAGAAACAACAGAAGGACGCCGAGACTCGCGCTGGCTCTTGCTAATTGCCCACCAATCCACATGCTAAGGTAAATATTTTACCATACGGCAAATATTTATCTTATTTCTGTTTTCTTCGGTCCGGTTAACACAATAATAAAGTATGGGTATCATCATTAGCCTATATACCCCCCTCTGCTGGGCACAGGCTCCTTCTCATAGATGACAGCGAACGGTCATTAGCAGGGCTCGGACTTCTCATCCCACGGTAAGATGAAAGAAAACTATGGAGTCGATATTAATACTAAAATATGTACATACTCATACTCATTAATTTACTACTACTACCGAAAGTAAATTTTTAGTGAAATAAATAATTTCAATAAAATTAATTATATTTTAAATAAAAAAAATACTGCCATACATTAATAAAATAACATTGAGAAATCTCCTAGTTCGTAATATCCATAGGGCATGTACATAAAGGAATTAGTGCTTCAAAATCTTGACAAGCGATGGCGTGTGTATTGTCCATATCAAAATTACAATTGTAAAATTAGTATACAGCCTTGGCCAGAAGTATTAAGCACTCCCGCGTTTTTCATATAAAAGTAAGACTGTGAATAAAGCATTTTATATCTTTTATTATAGAAAATTCTAATATTTTTCAATAACACTAGCTATTCATTGACGTTAAAAATAATTGCACTTAAAAAAGGCATTTGGTCCTTTTAATGCGAACCCGATTATTTTTAGGGTTCAGTTTTCTAGGATAAATAGCTACTTCGAAATTATATCTGCTAACTTTAGCAGATATCTAGATGTTTATATACATTTAGCTATTTTGCGTCAATGTATAGTTTTGTAATTAAAAAAAACATAGTTAATTTATAAGTTACAAAGGAAAATAAGAGGTGCTTAATACTTCTGGCCAAGGCTGTATAATGGCGACTTTTTCATATTTTCTGGAGTAAAACAGGTTCTATATTGGTTGAATAAAAATCCACTTGTGACTTGAAAAAGATCGTTCTAAATCAACAGACGTTAGCGTAGTATATTCTAGAACTAGCTCAAATTGTTAAGTACTTGCCATCTTCCTTATATCTATCAAGTTCGGATTTCTATTGAATACTTTTTCCAATTTATCTTTAATTGTTTCAGGGCCAAAAATTGTCTAATGTCGTCTAATATTTGAAAACCTTGCTTTATAGAAATATTGGTACACTGCAATTTTGTGATCGATTCAACAATGAGTTCATAATTGTATTTTATAAAACTAAGCTTGTTTGACATATTTACGTTCAGTAATACAGGTTGAGCGTTTAATATTGCGACGGCATCTCTACTGTTCAACGTAAAAATAATATTTTTTTATAACGATTTGCTTGATAAAATACAGCACTCAGCCACGTCTCCCATCTGGTTATTACAGGCTGCGAAGGTAAGGCCACATCAGGAGCCATCGCTTTAAACAATCTTGTCCTTTGTGGTGATTTCAGAAATACCTTTTTTACAATGAATATTAACTTGTTGTGACTTCTTCGTGTTCTGATCTTATTTTTTCAGCAACTGAGTGCGTGTGCTAAACATGTAAAATTTCTTTTTGAAAATTTTACCCGTGAGAAGCATGCATGCAGCACTATCGGCGCAAAATACTAAAAATTTGCACATATATCTTTCAAATTCATCTTGCCACAAAAAATGTAAACTGCTTTCTACCAATTCCTACCGATCTAGTACCCATAATTACGTCTACTACAACAAAATAGTATGTACTTAAGTAAGTTGTTATAAGTTACATGATAAATGTAACCCTTAACCGAGCTAAGGGAATAACACTTCCCACATCTTACTACCAAAAATCATTTTTATTACATTAAGTAAGATTAACTGTCGATTGACATTTTCGATCTGTCAGCCTGATAAAGGGATAAAAGTATTTCGGGACTAAGAAAATTAGTGAGTATGAGTATGTACATGAGTTATATTTTAGTCTTAATATCGACTCCATATTTTTCTTTCATCTTACCGTGCGATGGCAAATCCGAGCCCTGGTCATTAGTCCCCACGCTATCCCAGTGCGGATTGGGCACTTAACATACGTAGGTACCGTACGTACCCTTGACTTTCTTCGCAAATGTATGCAGGTTTCTTCACTATGTTTTTTTCACCAAAAAGCTAACGGTAGATTGCAAATGATATTTCTTACAAAATTCCGAAAAACTCATTGGTGCGAACTGGGATTCAAACTCTTGACAGCGGCATGCGTCAACCACTAGGCCATCGTAGCTCCATAGCTTGTTTACACCAGAAAAGGTTACATGATCACTAAATGTAGAAAAATAATCGGATTGGTCACGTGTGATATGAAATATATACATCATAATATTTTCCTCGAGGTACTTATTTACACCACCTAAATATCCACAAATGCTTCATGTTATTCAAAACATAAAAGGCTATTATGTTACTTACGTCGCATCTAAGCGTAAACAGGTCGTGATGTGTTCTCTTTGTGTGCAGACCTGCCGTCGTCGATGAGGATTATAGGGAGCCCTACAACATATGGAGGGAGACCCTCGGCCGGCGCGACAAGCACGACGCCCATGATCAAAACGAATACAACGGTGAGTTTTATCCTACTTTATTACATTTCCTTTATATGTGGCTCCATACTCGTAGTTACTCGTATAAACTAGAGATGCGTACGAATGTTGCACAACGTATGTATTAATCCTGCGTAGTCTTTCATACAACTTTATTATTTATTAATTACAAATCATCCAATTATAAAGACCCCCCCCCCCAGACATTATTAATACGATCCCGCAACATGGAACTATCAGACTGTAATAACGTTATGTTGTGTAATAATGCTCTTGCGTAATAGGGGCCGACCCTAATTGTAAATAGTAGCTCCTAAAAATGAAAGAACTTATTTTTTAAATTACAAACAAGGGGTTGTGTTGTACACCCAATCTCTTTAGTCCAATTTTTAAACTGGAGCGTTTTTAAAAGCGTGAACTAATTTACGGCTAGAGAAATTCAAAATGTGGTGTTTTAGAAGAAAGGAAAGAATTACTTACCTGTTCAGAAATATGGTATGCATTCCGGAATTACGGAATCTCTAAATTCCGGAATCTCGGCCTTTTTTTCGATATTACAATTCCGGAATTGAATTTGATGTATATTCATCATTTTCAGCGTGAACTAATTTACGGCTAGAGAAATTCAAAATGTGGTGTTTTAGAAGAAAGGAAAGAATTACTTACCTGTTCAGAAATATGGTATGCATTCCGGAATTACGGAATCTCTAAATTCCGGAATCTCGGCCTTTTTTTCGATATTACAATTCCGGAATTGAATTTGATGTATATTCATCATTTTTATAAGTTTATTTTTTGAAATTTTACCATTAAACTGAGAAACTAAATGAGGATGACCAAATTTTAGGTAGATCAAGTATCAACTATTATATTAAAGCACCCATTTTGGTTGGAATAAGTCGTCAAACTCATGAATATTTCGAGAATCAAATTTCAATTTTCAATTATTGTTTTAACATCACCACCATCCAACAAGGCAATTAATTGATTCCAGTTCTCAGAAATATACTTGTAGAATAACCGTCTTTGATATAAATGTGAAGATTGAATGATAGGAATCCTGAGGAAATGAGGGTACTCCTCAAATATAATAGGCACGCATGTAAAGATTTCGATATTTTCTATAGTAAATCACGCATTGTTCGCGAAAACCAAGTGTAACTGATATTTTTAACCACATTGGCCAATGGAATTGCTATGTAGGTTTTCTTCATAGTGTCCGACATTATTTCGTTGAAATAGCAAGTTATGCTAATTAAAATTAACACTTTGAGATGCAGAACTGATATTAATGAAGTACAAAATATGTAATTATAAGATAATTGGGGGATGTAAGGAACTTTACAAATATTATCGGTTCACATTTAGCAATGAGCGCATTTACTCTCGGGATGCTGTTTATGTACGGAGTCAAAAATAAATTAGGAAATATGTATTATGTTCACAAATGGTCAAGGCGAAGTTCCAAGAAGAAGTTTTGTTTTGGTATACATTATTAGAACAATAGCGTATCCTATTTGGAAGCAATATATATTGCCTATAAAACGATAACCATTATAATAATCCACCACTACCACCACCAACTAACCAACCACCACCAACCATTATTAATTTACAGTACATTGTATCATAAATTGATAAATAAAGTTCCGGAACCAGTTTCGGAATTCCGGAATTTGAGCCCAGTATCGAAAATCAGTTCCAGAATTGAAAGCCATCACGCACGCCCTAGACAGAAGAAGTTTTGAACATGGTTGAGGAAAAGAGATAATTACTGAAAACGATACAGAATAGTAGAGAAAAAATGATTGAACAACTTATACGGGACGATACCATTGTCATGGGAAACTTAAAGGGAATAATATACTTGATAGAGGAGAAAACAACCTAACTTATTTCTCGAGTATTAAACTAGAGAACCAAAAGACAGCTCACAATTCGTAAAATTAAAAGGAGTCTGAGTTCAGCACTACGTCGATTAGTGTAATACTGTCACCTAATATTTATTTGCGTACTTAGTTAACCGAGAAGGGCTAGGATCGCGGATCGACGTGACTTGCCCCAGGTCAGGTTCGCGCCGAGCCGAGCCCCCGCCTGCTGCTAGTTAGCTCGCCGCGACACTCACCCGCCCCTCGACTGCACTCGTGGGTTTTCAAGTGCACTTGCCCCTAGATCGTTACTTTTCCCAGCTACTCGCCAACCTCTTACCTTCACGAGTTTGTTAATGGAAACGAAATGTCTTAATGATCTACGTAACGAGGCCGATATTAATTAACGCGTTTTATGCTGTTGCGGCAGTTATTGGCGTTGACAACGGTGTCTCAACATCAATATTGGTGACTAGCCTTAGAAGAACTCAATGGAAATATGATTTAAAAAATGATGACATGACAGCTTTCAATTTCCTCCAGTAAATACTCGGTTATTAGAATGCATTATTATGCATGCATTATTTCTGGCATTGTTAGTGTTATGTGTCGGGGGAGTGACAAATCTAGTGTAAATGTATTTAATAAAGACGAAGTGCGGGTAGGAAAATATCCCGTGCGGCTAGAAGATGTCGATACCTGCTCTAACCAGTCAGCTCGTGACCACGGACATTGTGATACATTCGAATCTTCGGGAAAACCACAAAAAAGGTGAATATATTGCAGTTGTACGCAATTAAGTCCCGCGTTTACCAATAGTAATGTAAAAATCGTGCAAGTTTATATATTACATTTTATTAAAGTAATAACTAATAATTGATTAAAGTATGAACTTGATCGTTTAACTAAATATTTAAAGGGTTTGTATTCAGTGTTATTAACGCTTTCATTGCTGCATAAGATGGTTTATAAAAATGCACGATTCATTTTATACACCAGTTCTGACTTTTACCTGATGGTCCATTCATAATTGCGTAGTTTACTGCATGGAATACCTAGAACAGACATTAGGACCCCTTACAAAGAAAACTAAGATAGAGGGGCGAGCTCGTTACGTCGGGCGGACATCCGGTCGGAAGGGCAGCCATTGTTCAGACGCCATATTGAAAAGATGATGCCCTCAGAACACGATAATGGGGCTAGCGGACTCCGGCTAGCCTCCTATCTTCTACTAGACGAGGTACATTGTTAAAGGAAATAGCCAACATGTTCAAATATCGATAGTTCTGGCAGTACTCGCTCGCTTTAGAATGCCGTCGTATAAAAATATGCTCGCTACCTTTGCCGTGTAACAATACCAAATTCCATCAGCATTATACTGGAATACTCGTATGATGTTGTTATTTTGATGTTTCGCACTGATGATTTTAACTTATTGCAGAGAAACGTGACCCCCTCTGCAAACACACTTCTATACAGAGGAGGTCACGTTTCTCTGCAGTTGACTGTACAATGGAGTAGAAAATGAGTTCGTACAAATTTTCAATTACAAACAAATATGTATTTATATACAAATGTTGCTAGTATAGGATAAGATAAGGAAACTAGAACCTTCTGTAAATCTTACGCTCGGAAATAAAGGCAAAGAAAAAAAAAAATTAAAAATATTTTTATCATACGTGACTAATCGTTGATAAATAATAGTTAGTAAATAAATAAATGCATAACTTATTGAAGCTATCTAAATGTGTTAATGTTTGTGAAATGGTATGAATCCCGCCACGTATTCTACACCCTTCTATCTAATTATATTCGGGACAGTGATACATATTGAACATGCCCTGATTGAACATGCATAATTGACCGCAATCATGAAACCTCCCCTTACCCTTAATGTCCATTGAAGAACCAATATATGACTACACTGTGACCGAGCTAACGTAATACTGAAATGAGAAAATGTAGACTATTCCAAATCCGCGAATCAAGGCCAACTTTAGCTTGAGGGTCGAGCGGTTGAAGTTCCGCCACAATGTGAACTTCCATTCGTTTTTATATTAAATAGTTTTTTAAAGATAATTTATACTATACGTTAATCTTTAAGGTATGAGGCTTAGATGCCTAAAATAATTAGTTAATCATTATAAACTCAATACCATAGGTTCATTTTCTCCGCAAATGTTGAATTCATATGTTTTGTTTGCACGCAGAAATCTGCGAAGACCCGGAATTCCCGCGACCCTACATGATGAAACGGCCCGACCCGCACGAGAGCTTCTACGCCGCCACTGACATCATACATCATGTGAGTTTTTGCTACATTTGCATGTCTCCATGGCAGCTTACATAAAGGTAGCAATAACGCTATCAAACACGCCCATTGAAATTACGCTATTGTTTACCTTCTTCACTAAATCGACATAGCGATTTAAGGTATATATATTAGTTTTTATATTTCGTATTCACTAAATATATAATGTTAGTTAATTTTCCTAAATATATATGACGGCGAACTAAAAAACTCGAATAGGTAGAGCCACCATTTACCCTGAAGAATTTTCTTCAGGGTGCTCAAAATATCTGACCATACTCGTACACTCTAATGCCTTGACGATAGAGTCGTGTTCAGATTTTTGTGAGGTGATCGCTCCGGTATATTTGATGTTGGCCGCATGTGATTTAGGTACAATAGTAGCGAATTCATCAAAGCTTCGTTCTTTAATCACCAATTATATAATGGTATTATAGAGATACAGCTCTGAAGCCGCTTTACGTTACCGTGTGGTGTAATGTATTTAGGCGCTCAAGAGCTTAAAGGACACACACATGCGACGCGATGCGGGATGCAAATTCATTCATACAGTACTCGAGTGCTTCGAATGTGATCTTTTACATCTATTCAAACATCCCGTGGCATAGAGCATGTTGTTTAGTAATCAGAATTGCGTATGAAGGCATATCTACACCTATTAGTCGCACTAGCTAAAAAGCAAGTTAAATAAAGCAACGTCATTATGTTGAAACACGATTTTGAGGAGCAACAATCAAAATGCACGACTGCCGTAGGTAAGTAGGATCCGTGAGGACGCGCTGCCCGTGCTATATAATAAACGGCGAGGCCTTTGTTTTATTGGCAATGCAATTTGCATAATATGGAACCTTACAGATTCCAATATTCCCGGTTGGATGCATTTTTTATCACATCAAACAATTAATAATTAATAATAATAATAAATATTGGGGTACAATCTTACACAAATCGATCTAGTCCCAAACTAAGCAATGTTTGTACTATGGGTACAAAAGGACAAAATACATACTTATATCGATAAATACATACTTAAAAACATAGGAAATTTCCAAGACTCAGGAAGAATATTCGTGAAAAATGCACAAATAATGCCCTGACCGGGATTCGAACCCGGGATCTCCGGCTTCGTAGCAGGGTCATTACCAACTAATCCAAAGTGGCTGTCAAATTACTCCTAATACAGTAGGTCATCCTGAAATTGTGAAATTTACTTAGGTACCTACGTTTATTATTTCATAGTCATCAATTCGTTGATATCAAGTCATGCGTTGGAAATCCAGTAATCAGTGTCGCACTTACATATACGATTATACGTTTACTTGTTTAGTTGTAAACGGTTTGAAAACCAAGGTAAAGGTGATGATGGCAGGCATACGAGTATATAATACGTGTAAATTGCAATACAGCTCACATTGTACCATACTAATTCACCGGTGGACCCTCCCGCGCGTGATTTCCCTGGAGAGCATCGCATTGTGACGCCGCGGGGAGTGGCAAACCTGCTCATCGTTAATTTGTAATGAGCACCTTTATTTAACACGATATTTGTTTGTTTATTCCCATTTAAATTTCACTGTTATGAACTTATTGATACAGGATGTGGTTAACGCACACAGCTTACTATTAATTACTGACGGTATGGTGCAGCCCAGCTTAAACCTTGCCGTCTAAGCTTAGCCCGCTAACGTTCTATGCTATGCATAGTGCGTTGTGTGGCCTGTAATAGGAGCAAAAAAATAAAAGGTAGGTACACTATTGAGCTCTCCAGCAATAATTTCCAAATGGTTTTAATTGAAAAAAAAAATTTTTCAATATATTTTTTATTGCAAAATCACTAAACTATTTATTCAAAAATCACAAAAAATTTTAAAAAAATATAACAAACCCCAAAAATATCCTTTTAAACCAAAAATTCATAACTTGAAGCAACCTCAAAATCAGCATTGACTGTCGCGCTATAATCTCTGGGTGCCAAGATCCATTACTTGGAGGTCATAACTTTCGATCAAAATATCTCCCAATTAAAAAAAGATTATATTTTTTGGACACAAGCGTTTACTGCAGCTGCTCTAGGGAAGCGTCCTTTAAATTTATTGCTCCTATTACAGGCCACAACCTGTATACAGAAATAAGTTTGACTTGTGTATGATAAGTTGTATTAAGTTCAGCAATGGTAGGTACTTACATTCTTGTCGTTGAGACAATAGGGGCTACTGCGTCTCACATATAAAGCTCCAAATGGTTGTTTTAAATAATTAAGTGGTGAACGGTGTTGGTCACACATATTGTGAATTTTAAGAAAATCTACTTAAGCCTTATACTGGTGACTGTTTACCTAAAAAAATATTTACATGTAGATGTCCATTGAGTAACTGTTATCATTGACTCAATGAGACAGCTGCTTGCAGGCTATTCATCAATTGTATCATCCGACGGTTGTAGCTCCTAGCTAATTATTAGTTAGATTGATTGGCATATACGTCATTATAGTCATACATGGCATGCATTCAACGGCCATAATGAAGTTCGGTGAGACGGACGGACAGGTAGGATATTAGATTAGCTTCTAGTAAGCTTGCCTTTCATGCGTAGTAATTACAACGTCGTAACCGGGTCGGAACTATTACTAGAAATACCTATTAAATCATTAGATTTCATGAGATAAAGTTGACATGGATGGAATACTGAAATAATGGCTTGAAAGTAAATTGTTAATTAATGTGTAAATGAGCAAACCAATATTATTGAACAAAGGCACACTTGTATTGGCTAATAAAGTTCTTTTTTACTAAGTTTCTAACCATCCGAAGACTATTGTATGTTAAAGATAAATTAGTTCAACCCAGCATTAACCTCTTCTTTGAAATCAGTGATGAGGAATAATACAATTAACTTGGAACTCGTGGCGATTAATCCCAGTGTGCCTAGTTTTGTTTTAAGTAGCCTCTTCAAAGACAGAGCATGACTTTGAACATTGAGACTACAAAGGCTTGACAGCAGCGGCGCGTGACATCAATCAGATGTAATCATATCTGGCCGATGGGGATGAAGCACGTCTCCTATAGAGATCGCCAGATAACACTGATTTGGATTACAAAGTAGACAAACCGATGTACCGTTTTATTTCGGAAAAAGGAATTGAAATATTACCATTTTTTTTCTAAATGCACACATAAAGAAAGAAAAGAAACTTTATCGCCATATCCTTGACTAAAACACACATTACAATTATAAATATAAAGGCAATGGGTCCCAATCTCAGCATGTCATCATTATCAAGCCAGAGATGACTAGTGCTAGTATTTATAAAAATATTCCAAATTCCTTGGAGTTTTTAGTATCGACGGAGTGAAACGAAAGGACTCCGCTTCGGTCTCGACAAAAATGATTTCGTACGTCCGGATGTTCAGATGTCCAGATGACCGGATTTCCGGTTGTTCTCTTCTACAGGTCGCATTTCTCAACTGATTATCGTGAAATTTTGTGAGCAAGTTCGATAATAATTATAGAATTGTTTTGACGAGTCAGTTTTTGCAATTTTATAATTAGAAAAGAAAAATTGATATTAGAAAAAAACACGCGGAGTTCAGTTACACAGAACCACTACTTACTTATTATATACGGTGCTTCCAAATTAGATGCCAATACTTTCAGAGCTAATGGTACTCGTCCTTAGGAGTAGACTGTTAAGTGTAAAAGTAACTTAAAGTTTATATTAGTTTATGGATAAAATTAGAAAAACAACTGTGCCACGTAATATCACGTATGAAACCTCTTTACTGTCACTTAACTGGCCACTTCAACTAGCATCCAAAGTCCAACTAAAAAACTTTTTTTATTTTAAAATTACACTAACAATTTTTTCACGAAAACAGCATAAATGAGACAACTACTTAATTAAATATTCATAGAATAAAGAAGACTATAATAATAAAATACATTTTCTCTATTTTGTGGCCATATGTCCCTCATCCGTAAGACTTTAAGAGTATAATTTAGTGTTATCAATCTCCTGAAATATCGTCTCCAGTGCAGATATATTGTTTATTATTGTGAAATAAAAAATGTTATATCTACGTTTCTTTAACCAGCGGGGATGTTGCAATGCCTCTAAAAGATCGTGGTTATTCGGAATATGAAAGTAAAAATTAACTAAGGAGATTTAGATATATATGTAACATAATATAACTTATCCCTGGAAGTATTTTTCATGAGCAGCAAAAGGTATATAAAAGTACGTATATCTTGTATATTGCTTAAGTTCAGATTTAGTAAAATATATATTTTTCGATTTGTCATTAAATTGGATAAATAAATGTACGTTATGAAATGATAACACTTTAAATGACCAACCTAAATATCAGTACTACATACCCATTGAATAATTATTAGACATACCTACACAAATACAAACTGTTACATGCCGACCCGTGTTAGACAAGCGCCGCAATCAAATCTTAGTAAGGATCCAGCATAATCTTGCAGATAGCAAACATAAACACGAGTCGGCAAACAAGTGAAAACCATCCCATAGGTACCTACTAACATTTGCTAAGCATAACAGGAAACCTCAACTAGCGAATATCAACAATAATTACTTTGAGCAGAATCAGTGGTCCGAAAGTGAACGACGATACTTGACTAACCTGTGCCATTTGACTAACCACCTATGTAACTTAATAAATGAGTTGGCAGATTGAGTCTGACATGTTGTTCTCTTACGGCTATGTAAATAAGCAATAGGATCTTCTTGAATTAATTAAAGGTTGAGATGTATGGCTCACTGAGCATTGAGCGTTATGTGTCAAGTCAACCGTAACGCTTGGGGTGACAACCGACTTAAGTATATATTATTAGTTGGTAACTATGCTATGTAAGCACTTGTATATACGTATTGTGGAGTCACATAGACCGAACTGTTTGGGGAGGAGACTGTCTTAATTGATATTCCAATTATTAATGTTTTAACAACAGCGCGTATCATGAACACGTTACGGCCACAATGGCATCGGCACGGCACTTTGTTAAATGTTGTAACAAATTGATGTATTCATTATTTTTCTACATAAATCAGAAGACTCAAGTAACTCATTAACATTAACACGTATAAGTAGAATCAATTCTACATTTGTCCATTTGTGTTACTTGTATTGTCCGAATGTCGTAGCTGCAGGAGCCGCCGGCGCCGCGCCCGGGAGGGTTGGCGAGACTGAAATTTATAACTGCAGCACCGCTCCGTTCATTACGGAGGAGTCGGAGGACCCCACTCTTTAGCTACAATTACCTACTAAGCTATTCTAATGTGCCTGCATCTCCCTACAACCTCCGCAATAATACGCTATATACAAGTTCGTATCTGCAGACATCGCCTTATTTGTATCAAGATTTTTCTTGTTACGATTTAAATAAGTTAGCTTTCGAGTAGATATATTACGAGTTTCTAAGATACACATTTGCACAGATCCTGACTACATACAACCTATGTATTTTACTATCAATAAACTTTCTTTTTCCATTGCGAATTATTAAGCCTTGTTTATGAACAGATTGTTTGTCGGTGATCACTAGTCAGGAACCAATTTAACTAATCCAGTAATTGAGAGCGCCACGTTTTAACTGTCGTTACCTAAAACAAAAGTTTTGAAACAAAATTTTAATTAGGAATTAGCATTTAATAAAACATTTAATTTAATTAAACATTTAACCGGACTCCAATTTCGCACTACGCTAAGCTAAACTCATGTGCGTGCACATGAGATTCTCACATACTCTTTCCATCTTACATCTTTCCACGTCGCCACCTGTGAAATACACTATAAATAGTTCGATTGAGTTTTGTAACTTTGGGTGTATTCCGATAGTTCCGATAGCAAATGAGGTGGTTACTACAGAAAATGGCCAAGTCACTTTATAGGGCCGACGATATTTGAAAAGATCGCTTCCTCAGGGAATCCATACACATCTGGACGTCTGAACGACTGGATCATCTTGACGAGTATTCGTTGCTACGTTAACGAAATTTAATCGGAAACTGAGAAGCGGCTATATCATTGAGGTGTTCCATGTAATCATCTGTGGTTCATCACTAGTTCCTGTTTGTGGTTTTCGTGTGCAAATGCATGGCTAACTACAGAAAATACTGAAATCGCCATACCCGTGCCTATCAATTTGAAGAGTTCGCTCGATTCGTCCTAGATGCCATCATCAGATCTTCACAAAATTTACATGGCACCATTTGAGTATTGCTTTAAAACAAAAAAAATATCAAGGTTAGTACCTGTATTGTTTAATTATATTACTGTAATTTTTCAAATAATGTTAATTTAATTTATTTATTGAATGTTATTCTCAAACAAATGTTTATTAATATTGCTCGCTCTTGTCGACAGCAGAATTTTGAAATTAAAGGAAAGTTTTGTACGTTGTGGTCGGTGATCGGAACTAAATTTAATCCTGCTTAGAGTACTCACGTCTTTGACAATGTCTAATTTGGATGCTAGAACAAAATCGATTTCATTTCTGTAACTACCATCTGGTGATATCTAGGTCCAACGTCTTTGATCTTTTTTTGGGAAATAGCTATTGCAGACCTTCATACCTTGTCCAAAAGCAAATTGAAGTAAGCGAGTGCCGCGTAAATTCCAGTCCCTAAACCATGTGGCCCAAGAACTTGTTCTTCGCCCACTTCGCTTCTGGTACCCAGTTTAGCATTAAAGTCGCCAATGACCATATTCCACGTGGTCTGCTGTTCTTCATAGGCTTTGTTTAACGAATCGTAGAAGTCTTCGACTTCTTCGTTATCATGTGTGGAAATAGGAGCGTACGCTTGGATTAAAGTTAATGAGTAGACTTTATTCGACCGGAATTTCAAGGTCGCAACTCTGTCTGAATAACCCCTGAACTCAACTCAATGACGTTGTTTTTCCATTTTTTGTTTACTAAAAATCCGCTCCATTTTGACCGCTAATGGTTCCGTAGTGGTAAAAGATAAAATCGTCCTTCTCTCTGTAGTTTCTTCGGCCGCTCTTCTTACTTCTGAGAGCCCTACTATGTCCCACCTGATGTCCTTGAGTGCATGTTCCAATTCTAAAAGCCATTCATCTTTTAATAAAGTGCGTACATTATATGTGATAATATTGAAATTATCGAAATCCATGTTGCGTGCCGGGTTCGTTTGACGGTGGGAAGTCTTTAACGTCCGGAGATTCTTAGCACCCCTGGCCCCCAGAGTTGCTTGGCTAACGTCATTACCAGGGTTCTGGGGTCCGCCGGACGACCTTTGGAGCCATAACGGGGAATTGGACATTTCATGAGGAGGATGTGGACCTTATCACACCACGCTGGTCCAGTGCGGGTTAGTGGGTCGTCAGCAGAGCCTCGTTTGCTTTTTGTCAGGGTGTACCACGTGCAGGTGAGGTTGGCTTGGGGCCCGTGAGATGTTGTATGGGCCCTACTTAACCTACTTAATATACATAAATAAATCTGAGTATGGAAACAAAAGAGGAAGAATATTTACAATGTGTAGTTCAACAAGACAACATGTGTTTACTAATTTCCTAGACGTGATACAATGAAAATATACATATATGAATATTAATGCTATTTAGGTCTCTGGTTTTTGAGCCATGCATTTCTGTCAGTCAAAGGGTAAATTAGAAATTTCATCAGGTAACTTATTATAAAAACGGATACATTGACCAAAAAAAGACTTGTATACTTTGCGAACGTAACTTTTTAGTGGCAATTTTATTTTTATTTATAGTATTAAAATTATGGATATCAGAATTTTTACTGAACGAGTCTAGGTTGTTAATGACAATAATAATATTCTCATAAATGTATTGGGACGCTACAGTATGTTAAATTCTTTAAAAAGTTCTCTTAGAGATTTTGATTTTGATTTCAGCGATGTTTTTGCATATGACCACAGCCAATGGAATCGGTTTAACTTAGTATTTGTGATTTTGTGGTACACGTACATAGTTTATTTTTATTTAGTATACGTACAGAAAACAACAATCATTAACTATTACGAGCCCTGTTTTGAAAATCGGGTCATACATTATTAATCGTAAATATTGTAAAAAACCTAGCTTAAGTAAAAAAGACCCGGGTATGTCCTAAAACTACGACCAAGACCACCGGGGAATGGGCAGCAGCATTCCTAGAGTGCGGTCGAGATACTGCGATCGCCAACCCGCATGCCAAGCGTGGCGATTATGGCATTTACCCCCCATGAAATTGGGGGACGCCTATGTCCAGCAGTGGACATCCTAGGGCTGATATGGTGGTGGTGGTGGTGGTGGTAAGTAAAAAAGATGAATACAGCGATCATATAATAATAATGATTGTTTATTTCATCCATATACATTAATACCTACATCAAATTCACATTAAAATCTGTGTCATTGTGGAAACCAACGACGGACCATGTTACATCCGTTTTGGCGCGCAACTACAAAAATACGTGTTTATTTAATTGAATCAAAGTATAGATGTATTTGATATATTTTTTATCCGTGTTTCTGTCCTAGTTGGCAACTGCACACAAACGTAGTGATTATTAATCTCTTTGGTGCACACAGCGTCAATAATAATACCTATTACACATTTTCGTGCCGACGGCGCTCGCTAAGAGTATGAAGTTGTCTATGTCTATGTATGGTACTTGTATATATATACGTGTTTACTACTTGTGCTCGGGTCAATCTGACTCTTATAGGTCGCATTCCAATTTGTTATCAACGTATTACGACGCGCTTCGGTGCAAACTAAGAGTCAGATCGAGCGCGTCAAATGTAAATGAATGATTGACTCTACCAAAGTATGATTCAGCAGGCGATTTTGGCTTGTATACGTCCCACAGCGGGCAGATGCCTCGTACATTGTGACCTATGAGACCCTTGCTTGGTCGGACCTGCGACCGGGCAGTAGTCCCCACACTGGCCCAGTGCAGGTTGGGGACTTATCATGCACCATTTCGCAGATGTACCTATACAAATATCGCCTCGATGTATTCCTATAAGTTTAAGCACTCATTGGTACGACCCAGTAACGACCCCCATTTGACAGTCGTATGCTTGAACCACTACAGCAGCTTTAAATAATTTTTACTCAAATAAAATCGACTCCAAATATCGAAATCCACTGCCACGCGTGCCTATCAAATTTGAGGAGTTCCTTCAATTCCTCCTAGATTCCATCATCAGACCTTCACCAAATTTATATGGAACCAACTTAGGGGTACCTGTACCTTTGAAACGTTAAAGAGTTATCGGGAAACATACATACCTACATAAAAACAAACATGCAGACGAATTGAGAACCTCCCTCCTTCTATCGAAGTCGGTTAAAGATTGTATTGAAGTAAGACATAACCCATTACCGGGTTAGTCCAAGAACACAAACTATACTCAGGACTTGATTAAATTTCGCCCGCGCCGTAAAGTATTAATATGAGTCGTCCCGGCCGTGGTAGTAAACTGCGCCCTCTAATTTTGTTTAGGCACCGCGAGCAGGTGTCGCGGGGCTTACTCACCCAAATGTTCCTCCTTCACATTGTCTGTGCTCCTGAGGCTTTCCGCTGTCTCAGTTGCTTAAAAAATACTTTTAGCTAATTTTTGACTAAAAAAACATTCATGAAACCAACACTGAAGTTTTCAGTGAGTAATAAAGCAAACAAAAACACAGACTACTGCCATACTACTGCGGAGAATGATTTTTGATTTAAGCTTTCGTGTTCTGAACTCACATAAGAAATACAATTAGTAAGTACTCGTACGAATAGAACTGAGGCACTTACTAGTAAAAGTTACTCGTACTAGTAAAAGCACACACATCAGTTTTGTGTTTTCCAGAGTTTATTCCACTTAAGCAGACACATACAAGATTGGAGATTCCTTGAATACATATTGTTGCGGTTCTGTACCGAAAATGTATAAGGCATTCTTTTCCATCTTTCATTTTTCCATCAGATGCTCATCTCAGCAATTAAGGTATTTATATTACGAGCATCTATTTTGATTACATTTAATACATTTCAACAACGGAGTATTTGCTGCGTATGCTGCACGAATAACTTAGATATTCATACTTCGGCCAGAAGTCAGTACACGCGATGGTCTCTTTTAGATGGTTTATCCTAGTGCCCCTGGTGGGCAGTGACACTGAACCTAAAGATGACATGGGGTCATACTCCGATAAGGGAAATATATAGCGAGTGTGTGCCTATATTTGTTTCTGTGTAATGGATACTCATTATTTATTGTATGTTTATTACGTAAAAATACATATACTTATATCATCACCCAAACCCCTAGCACAGGCCATATTGAGCTTCCAACGGGTCTGGTTCGATTTGCTAAAGATTTTTCCTTATATGTATTTCTTAAATACTTTTTCAAGCTAGGTATAGGTACATACCCGCATGCAAATATAAGTAGTTAATTATAACGTCACATTATATGGAAACGCAGCGCAGGTAAAAGAAAATAGTACAGCATACCTACATACTCGTAAAAGCTCGCTCGGGACTCAGGTGTTTTCAAGTCTGGCCTCCATTTCTCAAAGTGAATCCACGGTGCGGGCCGTATTTTATAATGACACGGGGAGGTTGCGCTACACCAACGTATGCTTGCTGCCCACTCAAGGATTAAGGCTACTGTAGCCCCCAAGTTGTTGTCTTGCTCGCTTGCTAGTGCTCGCGCAACATGCTGTTCTTTTCCCCGACGCATTGACCAACTTGTGATTATGAAATAAAATCAAATACATATTAATAAATCGAATGTTTTTTTCGGAGCATCAAACGTTCAAATATTTGATAAAAGAATTGAAGGGATGTTTACAAAAACAACATAACTAAATTTTTTTGCAAATGCAACTTTTTGGTAACATTTTGTTAGACCTTGAATGGGCTACAATTAGTGAAAAAAATTTTGCTTTATGGTGGTCCTGTTTTCCAGAATTCACTTCTTATGCCTTTAGGAATGAAAATACTTAGTGTTGACAACAACCGTGGAATGTAGAATTAAATATTAACATAAGCTAGAGTATACCATTACCATTAAATTGACTTAATTTTTCCAATTAAGTAGACTAGAACCTACCAAAGACCTATATAGGATTCTCTATGAAAAAATATCAAATTTTCTTACTAAAACAACTAACAGTGACAGAGCTATTTTATTGTATATTTCAAAAAATAAAAATGGTTGGTATAATTAAATGTGTATTTATTATTTTGTGGCCATATGTCTACATTATGTTTATACGTAATAAACAGCTCTAATAAGTAACACTTTAAGAGTACTTTAGTTTTATTGATCTCCTGTAAAGTTACCTCCAGTGCAGTTATGTTGTTTTTGTAAACACCCCTACAGTTCATAATCTGTTTTTGAAAGGACCCGGAATGAATCTCTTGTAGTGGCAAATTTTAAGTATAAAACGTCATTATTTCAAGTTTTTTACCGACTTCAATTGAAGGAACGAGGTTCTCAGTTCGTCTGCATGTTTGCTTGTTTTTTTTTATGTATGCCTGTTCCCCGATAACTCTTGACCACGTTGGCCGATTTTGACAATTCTTTTTTTGTTTCCAAGCAGGTATCCCGACATTGTTTCCATATAAATTTGGTGAAGAACTGATGATGACATCTAGGAGAAATCGAGGAAACTCCTCGAATTTGATAGGCACGCATATGCTGATTTCGGTATTTTCTGTAGGTAACTAAGCATAGGCTCACGGAAACCACAAATTGTGGCATAGCAAGTACAAAATTGGAGTAGTTTTTTTGTATAAATTATTTTAATGGTATTCCAAGCTTTATAGGCAATAACATATATTTTTTACAGAGTTATTCTCTGGCTCATTTAATTATTTTGAAATATGTAGTATAAGTATTTCGAAAATAAGATGAATAGTAATATACTCATCTTAAGGGACAGAGATGTCACTATTTTTCCCCAGCTACAGTTAATTAACCGACTTCAAAAAAAGGAGGAGGTTCTCAATTCCTCGAATATATTTTTTTTATGTATGTTCACCGATTACTCGGAGACTAGTGGACCGATTTCAAAAATCTTTTTTTCGTTTGAAAGGGTGTGTTTTCTAGTTGGTCCCATTGTCACCAAGTCTGGATCTAATGAAGGGATCTTGGAAAAATCGAAGGAACTCCTCAAATTCCAACCAACCAAGAGGATGGGGTAAGGCAAAATAAGGAACTCCTCAAATTATATACCAAGAGGATGGGGTCAGGCAAAGTATGGAGTCGGTGTTTTTTTGGTAAAAAATTTACTTGTTTAGGTAGTATCCAAGGAAAATATTTAAAATGCACACTGTGTTACTATTAAGCCTGAAACCCGTTTGAGAGCGGTACTTTTGTTATTATTATGAATAGGCTAAGAGGAATATCAAATTGTAATATTTGAAATTTCCTGCACTGCGTACGGTCAGCATCAAAAGTAGCTGCGCATATGAAGGAGTCAAAACCTCTTGTTCCCTTGTAATAAAGATTTTTGAACTTTTCCAATGCGTTGCTACTTTTGATGCTGACTGTACTACTATTTCGCCAGAATCTGACTTTAAAACAGTGGTATCCTTATGAGTGGGTTCAGTGGGAATAAAAATTAGTTCAATAATACAGGATAGCCTGAATTGTAATACTAGTTTACTACAACATTGTTTTGCCATCGGATTTACTTGCATGTGTTTACCAAACCTAGCAGCAACATAGGGGATTGAGGTGGCAAAGTACTAGCAGAGCACAATCTAGGTTTACAAACTACAATGATCACTTTTGCACGAGTAAGAACAAGAAGCAGCAACATGAAGTCGAACATAGGCAACTCGCTTTACCATACGTACAACAAACATTTTTTAGGAATCATATGACTACATTAGTAAATATAATTGGAAAATAATGTCAACCAATTCATAACTTATAAATACTTATAATATACCAAAATATGCCGCTGCAAACATGACTTTAATGGCAGGGGTTTAAGGGCGTACATATGTTTTTGTTCAAGCAAGTTCTCATTTTGCAAAATGTACGAGTGTTGTGGTTGTAAAACGTAGAACTCTGTGAAAGGACGAAGATATATCGTTTTCCCGGATATGAAATGAGATACATTAAATAATAGATCTGTTGATAAGTAAATTGTTTGTTTAATTTCATATAATACGGCACAACATAGTTCACGGTATTCCAATTGGACACCAGTTTCATTTTACATCGGACGTTGGTGTTCAATTGGAAATACCGTGAGCTTCTACACAGAGTTAAATTTAAATGAGCTATATATATATCGTTGGATGTTCACAGTAAGTTCCATTGCCACAGTGTCATTAAATAATTAAAAAATAATAAACGTCAAAAATCTACCAGCGGGTACAGATTAATATGGTTGCTTACGGTCTATATTTTTGGTTCGTGAGTTGGCGGTCTGACTGAACCCTTACTAGTCTGTGGACCTAAGCATATAGCAACAGAGGTTAATTGTCTCCTCATGTCGACAGATTCCGATTTTTATTTTTATAGCTAAAAAGATAGTAAACGACCAAATTATTACAACATAAAGTTAATTAAAAATTATGATGAGTCTTAAAAAGTGATGATACTTGAAATACTCGGAATTTTATGATTTTCAATGTCTAAATGTAAATTATAAACTATCATCAGAATTCTTGTGTTTTAATAAACAATAATTTTGTATGGCAACTATGTAAAACTTTTTTATCGTGTAAAAGTTTAATAATAATAATCATAATCGTATGGTATTTGTAAAAGTTTAATATAGGCTACCAACAGAATTTACATAATTAAATATAAAGAAATTGTACAACACTTTTTGTCAATTAGTATGTACCGTTTTTGGTGTCCGGAAACAATATCCACCTTTGACCCTCAATTGTGGCTTTTGTTATACGTATCACGGCCAGACATGAACCCTATCCTGTGACACTGACAGTGTTATTTCTGATAGTGTTGTGCTAGTTTCGATACTTCTATTATTCGCCCATCTTATTCTGTTACAAAATTAGTAGATTATGTCGACACCATGTCGACATGTAACTTAAAGTAGTAACAAATCTACTAAATTTACAAAATGGTGGCATGTATTTTTTTCTTTAAATTAGTGTACGAACAGTTACGTAACATTACGACACTTGTAAAATGTTTCGACGCAAATTTTTGTAACATGTGGACACAATGACTACACTTAATTACTAAAAGTAAGTGTGTAACTGGTACTACACAGATACCTATCCCAACACAGTCGCAGTGCATCGTAACAGTTACGAAACTAAATCAACTTGTAACTACTTTAAAAAATCTGCGACCGAAAATGGCTGTAAGGGCTGATACTTATATGTAAAACCTAATCTTAAATAAAACAAAAACTGGTGTCCCCAGAAATATCCATAATTTGAGTGAAATAAAAACAAAATAATGTAACTTGACGATCTGTTTAGCCTAGTTTGTAGTGACTCTGCCTCCGAATCTGGAGGTCCCGGGTTCGAATCTCGGCCAGGGCATTTATTTGTGCAGTTTTCACGGATATTTGTTCTTGGGTCTTGGATGTTTTCTATGTATTTAAAGTATGTATTTATCTATATAAGTATGTATATCGTCGTCTAGTACCCATAGTACAAGCTTTGCTTAGTTTGGGACTAGGTCAATATGTGTAAGATTGTCCGCCAATATTATTATTATTATTAGTATATTATTACTTTTTTAACATTTAGCACCTATAAGCATTTTACGTCACGCTCGACAAATGTAAGAATAAAAATTCCATCTTCTTTATTTTATTATCGCAGACCACTTAAATGAATATAAATCGGACACTGAAAGCGTACTATGTTAATGTATTTCGTACCCTCGTTTCCATTGTTGACATTTGTTTATCGATACTTGTCCGCACTAGTCGATATCTTCCAAACGAAGTAAGTTTTCCAGGACGTAAAAGTAAAGTCTGATCGAGATAATTTCTTGTATATGTTAAGAATTGTTATAATTCCAACGGAATATCATCGTAATGGCATATTTCTACCTAAAATTAATAAATGTCATTTTTAGACGCCTCCATTTCGATTCGAATGTAACGGTGACGCCACTACAAGGTTGTGTCGTGGGAATAACTGTCAGTCTCATAGGGTTCATGTCTGGCCGCGATACGTATAATTGTGCTTTAATCGTAATTGCTCCCATACAAATAGTTAATCCCCTTTAAAAATTGGTTCGAATGGCATCGTAAATATTCTTTTGGAAACTAGAATTCTGAGGAACGAAATGGAATGCATAATACATATGTAGGTACAGGCAAGAAACTTATGAAAAGGACCTGTTGTATGTAGTTGTAGCGTGTTTGAACAGATTCAACATACATATTTAAAATGTGCAACACATACAAAACAAACGCCTATTCGAACACATCACAACTACATACAACAGGTCATTTTCTTAAATTTTTCGCCTTTATATGTGGTGTCGACAACGCCGGCCCATCTACATGAACCGGCCCGTTGGACACGGCGCGCCGGACAATCCTGCGCGGCGGCAGCGAGCTATTAAAGTCGATATGAAATAAAATAAATTATAAGTAATGGTAGGTAGTTATTTATTTATCCTCAACAAAAATGACTGTTCAGGTTCTTATTATTAAAAAGTAAAAATAATAAGTCGCCATGCCAAATGAGGTAACGAGGCCAATTATGAGCTTCTACATCACGAGTTGTTGTATTTCCATGAACACGATTAACGCGACTGCGGGCTCCTGAGACTAGTGCTTAATTAATAATTACAGCCTAGTGTACCATAATAACAGAGCTGTGTGTACAAACAGTGTTGTCCAGTTTCAGACAAAATATTACATTACTAACGAAGCCCGGCTGACGTTGTCCAGCTATTTCAAAATCAGAATCAGAATCGTTTATTTGTCAAAGGTTCATTACATGGTTTTAGAATTAAATACATATGTATATCGCCGAACACTATGTTTTGCCAGCAGGCGTACAAATATCATTCATTTTTTTAGCATGCATATAAGCTATGTTGTTTAGTTTAATTTGCATCATATTTTAAGCAAACATAGTAAAAAGAAGAGATGCATATACAATAAGACAATGTCATTGGAAATATATTGTTAGGTCTATACTTTTTCTAATATTAAATCATTATTATACTCTTATCTACAAACAAATGCCAAATCTTACGGAGTCACATTAATTTAACGTTACAAAATATGTAAATGTTACAAATGAATTACGTAACGTGTCATACTTAGGAATTTACCTAGAAATCTAACATTTATAGGGTTCCGTTGTCAACTAGGAACCCTTATAGTTTCGCCATGTCCGTCTATCTGTCTGTCTGTTTGTCCGAGGCTTTACTCCGTGATTGTTAGTGCTAGAAAGCTGCAACTTTGGTATGGATATCATCATCATTCTCATCATCATTCTCTTGCCCTTTTCCCATTTATTTGGGGTCGGCGCAGCTTGTCTTTTTCTTCCATATATCTCTGTCACGCGTCATCTCTTCATTCACATCTTCCCTATTCATATCATCTCTCACACAATCCATCCACCTTTTCTTTGGCCTACCTCGTTTCTTGCATCCATCCACATTCATATCCAATACTTTTCTGGTTACATGGCTTTCATCCCTCCTCATTACATGCCCGTACCACGCCAGGCGATTGGCTCTTAGTTTTTCGCCAATGGGCGCTACTTTCAGGCTTCCCCTTATATACTCATTCCGAATCCGGTCCATTCTCGTCACACCACACATCCATCTCAGCATTCGCATCTCTGTAACATGCAGTCTCGTTTCATCCATCACCTTTGAGGCCCAACATTCTGATCCATACATGACGACAGGTCTTATTTATTTATTTATTACGGTCTTATAGATTTTACCCTTCAAACGAAGAGATATTCGGGCGTCACAAATTGTCCCCGAGACCTGTCGCCATTTCATCCATCCAGTGCTAATTCGGTTTTTCACGTCACGGTCAATATTGCCATCACACTGCACTAGTGAACCGAGGTACCTAAAGTCAGAGCAGAACGGCAGCGTAACGCCATCCAGCTGTATGGGCGTAAAACCGGAGAGACCGCTGAAATCGCAGAACATGTGCTCTGTCTTGGATCTGCTGATCTTCAGGCCAACATTCTCCAGTCTTTGTCGCCACTCCTCCAGTCTGCTCTGCACCTCGTAACCATCTTCGCCGACAAGAACAATATCATCGGCGAACAGCATACACCAGGGTGCCTCCTCCTGTATTTCCGACGTCAGAGCGTCCATAATTAACAGAAAGAGGTAAGGACTTAGAGCCGATCCCTGGTGCAAGCCCACCGTGACGCTGAACCTGTCGGTTGTGCCAGCCGCCGATCGAACGCGAGTACAACATCTGTTATACATCGACCGAATTAGCTCCACATACTTCCCAGGCATACGTTTCCCTTTCAAGGCCCACCACAAAACCTCCCGAGGTACTCGGTCATATGCCTTTTCGAGGTCCACAAATACCATATGCAAGTTTTTCTGCGCATTTCTGTATTTTTTAGCACATTTGGCGAAGGGCAAAAATGGCATCCGTGGTACCCCGACCAGGCATAAAACCGAATTGGTTTTGCGTTATAGCACTCTCTTCTCTCAGCCGTCTCTCTATCACTTTCTCCCATACTTTCATACTATGTGATATGAGCTTTATTCCTCGATAATTATTGCAACCCTGTATATCTCCCTTGTTTTTAAAAATGGGCACCAGTAAACTGTCGCACCATTCATCGGGGATAGTCTCTTCCTGCAACAGCTTATTGAAGAATAAAGTCAGCCACTTGCATCCGTCCTCACTTAATAACTTCCACACTTCTCCTGGTATACCATCTGGTCCTACAGCCTTGCCACCTTTCATGCTTCTCACAGCGTTTTTTACTTCATCCATACCTATATCCCTTACTACATCTTTATTTACGGGCCGGTTTTCGAGCACCTTATTCCAGGAATTTTCTTCATTCATTAACCTTTCAAAGTAACCTTTCCAACGTTCCTTTATATCATCATCTGTCGTTAATACCTTGCCCGCATCAGCTTTCACACATTTTATATGAGTAATGTCCCTTACATTTTTCTCTCTCATTTTTGCCAAGCGATACAGCTGCTTCTCGCCTTCTGGACTCTCCAGAGAATTGTACAAGTTATCTTGTGCCGCTGCTCTGGCAATAGCAACCGCTCGCTTCGCTTCTTTTTTGCATTCCTTATACACATTTTTCTTTGCTTCCTTCTCACTTTCATTCCCGATTTCAGTATTTTGCCATACTTTAAATGCTTGCTTGTTTTGTTTCAACTTTTCTTGTACTTCTTCATTCCACCACCACGTTTCCTTCTCTATCATACATTTTCCTTTCGATTCTCCTAAAACATTCTTCGCCACTGATCGTATACAACTTGCCATCTCATTCCAACATTCATTAGCATTCATACCTTCCATATCCTTCATATCAATCATTTTATTAACCACGCATTCTCTAAATTTACTCGCATACTCTCTCTTCTCTAGCATGTGCCATATTGTTTTAGGTTGCCGTTCTTTTTGAAAGTGTGACTGGACTTTAATGCTCAAATCAATAACTAATAGTCTGTGTTGTGTAACTAAATTTTCGCCCGGGATAACCTTGCAATCCTTGATGCAGTTGATTTTCTTTCTTTTAATGAGGAAGTAATCAATCTGTGTCGCATAGTGGCCACTTTTATAAGTTATCAGGTGTTCTTCTCTTTTTTTGAACCAAGTGTTTGTTATTGCCAAGTCAAACGCAGAAACAGCTTGTAATAAGGTCTCTCCTTCCTTATTACGATTCCCGTACCCCCAACCTCCATGCACTCTTTTATATCCTACATTCATTCGTCCCACATGTCCATTAAAATCTCCACCCACATATATTTCTTCGTTTTCTGTAATATCCATCAATACTGCATCAAAATCCTCCCAAAACTTCTCTTTCACTGCATCATCACATCCACTCTGTGGTGCATACACACTTATAAAATTTAGTATTACATTTTCAAGCATTACTTTTATCACCATTACCCTATCACTCCTCCTATTCACATTCGTTACGTTCTGTTTCAAACTGTTATCTAGCACTATTCCCACACCATTGCGTTTACCATCACTCCCACAGTAATAGAACTTATATCCTTCCCCAATCTCTCTAGCCCGTGTACCCTTCCACTTTGTCTCTTGCAAAAAAGCTACATTTATCCGTCGTCTTTTCATAACATCCGCTAGCTCTCTCCCCTTACCAGTCATCGTCCCTACATTCCAACTCGCATACCTCAATCTCACATACCTTGCTTCCCGGGCTCGCTTCTTACGTCGCCCCCACCCGGGCTGGTGCGACAACCCTAATCCATTTCCTACAGGAGCCGGGTGCTGCCCCTGCGCGTCGCCTGCGGGGTACGCCCTAACCCTGTCACACATCACATTTCGTTTCATATACATTTCATGCTGCTGAGTAGATTTGGCATAGTTTTACAACCGGCCGCCTGCCTGACGTTAACCCTCCTTGGGAATTCTTAGTTGACTTAGGTGATTGTCTTTTAACTTCTTAGTCGCCTCTTACGACATCCACGAAGAAGATAGGAGTGGGCTATTCTCAAGCCGGCTACCACACGGCACCATGGATATATGAACCAATAAAACTGAAAAAGCAGTAAAATAAAATTTCATTGTTTTTAAAGTGGGGATTTTTTTTATGATTCAAATTTCAACCCTAATGTGTGGGGTGTTGTTGGATAGGTCTTTCGAAATGAGTACAGATCTTCATCAAACATTTTTTGATAAAGTGAATATTTTCGGAAATAATCACTCCAAAAGAAAACTCCACCTCCCTCTAACAACTAAGGGTCCAAAAAATATGAAAAAAAAAACATGAAAGTAAAGCTTAATAGATTTTCAACGAAAACTATAGCGGATATGATCCAGTTAAGGCGTTATTGAGTAATCCTGAAAAGCCTTCCCTTCTTAGCAAAAGACGTATGAAACGCTGCGGAAGTATTGCCATAGGATGGGCCATCATATAGAGGAGGCATCTGATTGGTGCGGCGTGCGCGAATGCGGGACGGTACGCGGTACCAACGTAGTACTGCATCGTTCCGTCCCACTTTACTCTGCGTAATATAATACTAATGCGCAAATATAATACTGGTTGTATACTAATAAGCAAGTAAATATAGGCAATGTCAGTGTACTGTCGGGAGATTAGAAAAGCCCTAGTATGTAAATATTGATAATGTAAGTACATGTCGGCGCCATACATCTGCTGCTCGGCACTGCAGCAATAACTTAGCGGCTGGTTCACTCGCCGTATAAAATATTCAGTAGCAAATAGAGCCCGCCTTATTATTACATATAAACCATTCCATGGCAACTTTTCTGTTTGTTTCCCCAGGGATGTTGTTGTTTTGTTGCAGACGACGCAACTACTTATAAATGCGTATAAGTTCTAAACAGAAAGCGCAGTGTGCATTTTTTGACGTCAGTAAGTACTTACGTATTCAAATATAATTCTATTTACTGTTATTTCAAACTGTATCTGGAAAACTATTATATAAAATAAACCAAGCTGAAATATTAGCTTTTACCACCAAAATGTTAGCCTGGAAAGTCACAAAATGAATACTTTAGTAACCATTGTTGGGAAAGTCAAGCAAAATGAGAGTGCACTAAATGAGACCCTTTGAGGCAAATACCAACTTAGATAATGAGAATTTTCACCGGGAGAACTCGGGATTTGTAATTTGAACTTGAATCCTCGGGAACCCTTAACTTTAACATTGAACTTTGTTTAAAATTAATGAGCCTTAAGGAAATCAAGTCGCTTTATAAGACTGTTGTACACAATAATGTATATCGCATGTTTTAATCGCTAAGAATGGTTTATAGTTTGCGGATGTTTGCTTTATTTTATACCTAATCAGTATAACGCAACTATTTATTACATTAATTATATAACTATCAACAGTGTTAAAGGATATGGGCGTAAAATATATATACACTCGCAGGTAGGTTTATCTGGCTCTTGTCTATGACTGTAATACTCCAAATAGGTAAATACCGAATTAAAAAACAAAAGAAATCCTACACCATGAATAATTCAATATACACCGCGTCAAAACAAGACATTTTATAAAAGAGTCTCGGGCTGAGTATTCGATTGATCGGATTAGATACATGCGAGTACACCTGGAAAAGCAAAAAAGAATTTCATCGACGCGATGTTTATGTTTTATGCATCGCTTTAGCACACTTATCCCACCTACCCCACCCCTGCGTTCTGCAGGCTGCGAGGGCTCGCGGGCAGGGCACTCCATTACAAGTAACACGCGGCAACGCGTAACCGCAACGCTACCTGTTATGCTACTCACAATTCGTTTCACCACGACTCACCGCTCACATCTAGTTTATCCTGACGCCGGGATCCGTAATTACAACGACCAATCGGAGCAATGACTTGTAGCGGCACGCCTGATGTCAGACTAGGTGAAACATTGTGAATACCCACCCCGAGGCTGTAATTCACAAAACTTACCAGCAACTCATCCGAAGTGAACCAGTGTTATTCTGACCTCAGATTACATACAATTGGTACGCATTTCTGTGTCGAAATAAACTAGAGCTGTGTAGAGCTAGTAAGTGGAGACAGTTTATAAATGGCACGGCTGTTGTAAGTACCCCCCCATTGCCGGGTGAATATGTCACATGCCCTGCACCTCGCGCAGCATTTGTGTAAGTTGGTAGGGTTGTGACACGTTACCAATTTGCACCTGCGTAAACAAACGTCGGGATGTTTGGCGTTAATGTTGGTCATGTTCTGCTACTGAAGAAGTATTTTGCTAATTAAAACTAAGTACAAATAATTATTTAAAAAGTACCAAACGTACTTTATTTAACACCTCTTAGTGTAAACACTGTATATTAATATAGTTTAAATACTGCGATTAGTTTAAATTAACTCAGAATTTTACAACGTAATGCATGAAATATCTAGGATTAGGCAAAAATTTGATAAGTTAAATTTCGAAGAATACATTAAATTTCGAAGAATTTTACAGCCTATCATCCTCCTAGCGTTATTCCCAGTACAGTTGCATCCTGAAGGATGCCTGGGGTCCGCTACCTAATCCCAAGAGTTGGCGCAGGCACTAATTTTTACGGAAGCGACTGCCATCTGACCTTCCAACCCGAGGGGGAAACTAGACCTTATTGGGATTAGGCTTGTCAAGTGAGTGGGCAACTTGACTGTTAGAGGTTCTCAAGCCGCCCGGAGGCCTCTAACTTGGCTTAACGACTGCTATCATAGACAGCAACCGGGATCAACGGCTTAACGTGCCTTCCAAAGCACGGGAGCGCTCAGTTAGTAACCAATCAAAGCGGTCACCCATCCAAGGACTGACCTCGCCCGACCGCACGCGGTACGCGGCCGCCGCTGGGCCACGAAGAATTTTACAGCCCGGACAGCATAATTATGATGTCTTAGTTAGAAATTTAATATACAACTAAAACGTCATCCAAATCCGCTAACTATACAATTAACCTCCTACTCACAAACGGGAGGAATATCCAATGTAATTGATTGTAACTCGAGCGGTTGTTTAACTAAACGTCAATTGTTCCGAGGGCAATGTGTGACTTAGAAAATGATTAAAGATTAAGAATAACATTAACTTTAAGGATTTAAATTATTTACTACATTTATTTCTGTTGCGCCAATTTATTTAAAACGAGCATCGAACGTACTATACCCACATATTAACTGTACCCACTACCCACATTACGTATTTCAATCTGAGGTTTAATTTGGGGTGAAAATGGGTTTTGTAACGCGCTTCATCATTCACCGTTACCCATAAAAGTGGCATTGAAATCGCCAATCCATTCAATATTCAAACTATCCTGGGCTATTTACAACGCTCCAGCTCACCGTAAGCGCACCAGTAGGTATAAGTTTGACCTGTGCTTACGCATCGTTACTAGGAATGCCGGCGTCAAGATATGCTAGGAGTGAGCCATGAGGGGATGCGAAACAAGTGGCGAATAGCATAGCGGGAGCCCCGTTGCAGCATTGAGGCAGAAAGGCCCGGGGTTGTAATATTAATGGTACCGCCTAAGGTATGCTTGGATTTTACTCATTAGGGGTATTATGTGGACGGTTTCAAAATGATAAATGAGTATAGGACGGCAAAATGAGTAAGGCGACTTGTACCCCGTGTTTGTTAATGTTTTACAGCAGCTTACGGACTCGAGCCGAGTAATGAATGATTTCTATTGTTCCAACCCTTACTATTTACCTACTGAAAGAACCGAATTTGCTAACACACATTGATCCTCTTATTACACGAATAAATTAAATGAATTTATGTTTATACTAACGTAAAAGTTATTTTGTAGTTTTATGCAAATTATTTCATGAGTTAGTTTTTTTAATGAAAAATATCAAATTTCCTAAGCATTTTTCACCCACTTACTGGTATCCGATTGAAATGCAAATTTGCATACTTACTATTGTAAGTTAGGTGACAATCCAATATTATCATTTTATGGTACAGTCGAGCTGATCTGGTGATGAAAACAAAAGGGTGGCCATAGATAAACCCGACGTGTTTGGGTGTTATGTACTCGTATATCGTCGTCTAGTACCCATAATACAAGCTTTGCTGGTTTGGGACTAGATCGAATTGTGTAAGATTGCCCCCAATATACATTTTTTTAGTTGATGTGAAAAAAGATACAACCGGCAATAAAAACTGTACCTAAAATATGTTTTTTTTACAGAAACATATAAGGGTTCCGTATCAAAAATGTGCAAGAGGGACCCTTATTGTGCGACTCTGTCTGTGACTACATATCTCGGGAACACGAAACTTTATAGCATATTTAAGTAGGCACCTACTCATACAATCGATTTGAAATATGGAATTTGATAATATAAACAAAGCTAATCCTCGTGTATAGAAAAAAAAACATAACTAGGTTCTTTTTTTGGTAAAAATTGACCAATATGAGGGTAGCTACGTCAAGTGGGGTATCGTATAAAAGGTCTTGAACTGCACATTCTGAAATACTTTTACCGTACTTAAAACTATTTATGAAGGAAAATTTTGCAAGAACGTTTAACTTATGTCAAATTTAATTAAGGCGGGCGCAATATTTCACCCCAGCTAAGTATATGCGGGATGGATACCTACTGGTACTAGGTAGAGTCTTCTTGAAATAATTGTTGAAATTAGAAACAGTCACCAGCATATAAAACATAGTATACATATAATGTTGCGATATATTCGATTTCTTTGACTGATGATCCTGATTTGGTACAAGGAATGTATAGCCTGCCCAGTGGCTATTTAGACCTGAGATAATGTCGCTGCAAACAGAATTTTATATGGCAATAATAAACATACGTTATGTATAGTCGGGACTGTGTGTGTTGGCTTTTTAAGACATCTACCTTTTTTTAAATGTTGTATTGGGTCTTTTTAGGGTTCCTGGTTACTACGGAACCCTAAAAAGACCTTTTTCGCCATGTGCATCTGTCTGTCTGTCCGTCTGTCTGAACGAGGCTTTGCTCTGTGATTGTTAGTGGTAGAAAGCTGGAATTTAGCATTGATATATGAAGCTATAAAGCTGACAAAGTCGTAAAATAAAATTTAAAAAAGTTTTTTTAAGTGTACCTACCCTACACGTAAAGTGGGGATGATTTTTTTTAGCTTCGTGCCTATAGTGTGGGGTGTTGTTGGATAGGTTTCCATCAATCATTTTTTGATAAAGTGAATATCTTCGAAAATAATTACTCGAAAAGAACAAAAATATTTATCCCGCCCTCTAACTTTTGAACTATGGGTCCAAAAATATAAAAATAAAGTAAAACTTTCAATGAAAACTATAACGGACATGATCAGTTAAGCTGATTTTAAATTATCATAAAGTCATCTTTTCTTAGTAAAAGTCGTATGAAACGCTGCGAAAGTATTCCCTTTTGGCAACTATCGAACCCTACACTGAGCATGGCCTGACATGCTCTGGGGTTTTTTTTTCATTGGCGGCTACGACGGTAACGTTATTTTCTTTTTATATATATTTGTTATTGTAGACTTACCTACCTATACATTGAAAAAGAAAAAACTTACTACATATAATATGAAATGTCAGTACTACCGGTTACGTCAACAACCATTTTCAAAACGTTGTGTATGGTCAATCCTTCGTCCTTTTACTGTTTTAAATAATTAATCATATTCACAATAAGCTTTCTGACAACGTTTAGGATGATTTTCGGCACATTTATTTTTATAATATAGAAATATTTCGTCCTGATGTAAGTTTGTTTACATCGAATACATTCGATGACTTTTAACGTCTGTTGTCAAAGAGCAAAGAATATAATACTCACTCAAAGAGTATGTCTTGCCATTAAAATTAATTAGTACCACTAAAAATCCGTAACATGGCCAGGTCCAAATAAACACTGGTCAGGCTATAGCAAGTTGTAACAAAGAACAAAACGATTATAATAACATGCATGGAATATTGCTGTTAATCAGAATCTAAGTGGAATCGAAGCTAATTTAGAGCGCGTGACAGTGACAGCTGTCGAGGGAACACTATCACCCTCAACTTGGTGCCCCCTACTCTACTTTACAAAAGTTGGTAGTTGTTGATGAAAAGTTCGTTGATACCTAACTTGACTACCTATGGATAATTTAATTAAAACAGAATTTGCGCGTGCATGTTTTTGCTATTTCCCCTGACGCAAACGAGGGATGTTATAAGTTTAGTAATATGTGTATCTGCGTGTCTGTCTGGGGCGTCGAAACCTCCTAAGCATATGAACTTATTATATCGCGGTTTTAGGGTTCCGTCGTAAACTAGGAACCCTTATAGTTTCACCATGTCCGTCTGTCTGTCTGTCTGTCTGTCCGTAATTGTTAGTGCCAGAAAGCTCTGCAATTTGGCATGGATATATCTATATTAATAATTTCGTGCAGGGGTACGGTAGACCCGAACGAGACCTGTCTCAAATTGAAGAACGTATAAAAATAACGATTTTTGAGTTGAACATATGTATCCGCAAAATTCGGATTGTCGCGTATTTTGCATTTAAAAGTGTTAATTTTACGACAAAAGGTCGGCCATATTAAATTCGTTGGTTGACAGCTTCGGGTAGGGTACGTTCGGAAATTGTAAACTGTGTTTGCGTCCGGTGTGTTGGCCAGATTGGATTCGGCAAGCCGCGTCTGCAGCGTTTTGTTTTTGTAGTTTTTAAGCGTTCTATACACCTATCAGCCTAGCTAGCACGATAACTTATACCGTCACGCTATATGGCCGAAATGTATTAAAACGTCACATAAAACGTAACGGTATAAGATATCGTGCTGGCTAGGCTGATTGTCACAACAACCGCCTTCAAAGCGAATGTATGGGGCCTGTTACATGGTTATTATTATCACGTGATACATTCATATCACGATAAGTTTCACGTGAATATTGAAGCAGAATCCATACAAATTTGAAAACTGCGATAATATTGACACCCCAGTATTGTGATAATATTAATCGTGTAAAGGACACCACTGTTTGCTGAGTCTGTCCGCCATCTTAAAGCAGTCTATTTTGTTGCGACAAACTACTAGGTGACTTATGGCTTTTAAACGTCTAGCAAAATTCTATCCCTATATCGCTCTATCTCATAACTTAGTGGCACTGGGGGTCTACTCCGAAATCCGAATTTCGTATGGTGCCGTCCCTTTCACTCATATAGTGTATGACAGGAGAGTGAAAGGGACGGCACCATACGAAGTTAGGAATTTGAATTTCTCATGCCGTTCGCCGCGCTCGGACGTTAGAGGCGCTACCGCGAACCAAAAACGAAGTATCTGCCTCTCTCTCGCACAAGTAGATTCGAACGACAGAGAGGAAGATAGTTCCTCAGGCGTCAACTTTAAAACGAATAGGGTATTTTACTTTATGAGAAATAAAATTCAAAATGTAAGAAAAACCGGCCAAGTGCGTCGGACTCGCGCACTGAGGGTTCCGTACAACTAAAAAATAAATGTGATTTATCAATATATTGATATTTTTGGTAAAATATACTTCATAATAAACATTATCACCTAATTTCAAGTTCATAGGTCGAAGGGAAGTTAAAAAATTATTGTGTGACAGACAACACACGGAATGTTCTTTGACTTTCTTCGACCATCCGCCGCGCTTGGACTAAAGTGCTACCAACCGAAAACTAAATATATATGCCTCTCTGTCGCACTTGCATATTCGAGCGTGGAGAGGGAAATACTTCGTTTTCAGATCGCGGTAGGCCCTTTGATCTGACGGCTCCTATTCCTGGATAGTGCGCGTATCGGAATGTGAAATACCTTTGGCAAAACGGAACAAGTTGTTAAATAGCTTTTATTAATTGGAGAAAATATTACCAACTGTTATTATTATCACGCGAAACACTGAATATTGAAGCAACATCCATAGGGGCCTGTTACATGGTTATTATTATCACGTGATATACTCATATCACGATCCGTATCACGTGCTGTTTAATGAATATTGAAGAAAAATCCATACGATTTTGAAAACCACGATAATCAATATTATCGTGTTTTTCAAAACCAGTATTTTGACAATATTAAGCGTGTAACAGACCCCATACAATTTTGAAAATCGCGATAATATTGACACATAATATTGAGTGTAAAGGGCCCCACTGAATAGAATTTGGCGGAGAATAGAGAGCTGCTACCGCGAAACGAAAACGAACGAATATCGTGTATTTCCCTCTGTGTCGCTCGAATTTGCAAGTGGGACAGAGAGGGAGATACACGAACTTCATTGGTTTTCGATCACGTTAGCAGCTCTGACTTCGCACCAAAATACTGACTGGCACATCAATATTTAACAATTGCACATCTGAACTGAATTTTAATGAACGATTAGTATTTCAGCTATACAAATCAGTACTGATTACGGTGTCAAATTTATTATGTGCCTTTAAATACTACCCTTATAAAAATGCTTAGGATTAACTTGCAAAGATACTATCTATAGCCTTTGCCCGTGACGTCGGCAGCGTAATCATTTACTCCCAATTCCATATGTCAATCCAGACTACAGACTATATTTCTATACGAAGTTTCATCATAATCCGTTGTTGTAATGTTTTTATTTTATACATTTTTGTACACTATTTCTTTCGTCGTTTGCATAAGATAACTGTCACGAATTACTTCATTTCTTTCTTATTTATTTCACCCGAGCGAAGCCGGGCTTTCATCTAGTAAATCAATAAATCTGACAAATAGGTAAAAAATAATAATAATTATGGGTATTTTCCCTACACGTAAAGTGAGATGTTTTTTTTTATTGTTTCAACCCAATGGTTTGGAGTGTTGTTGGATAGGTCTGTAAAAATGAATATAGGTTTTTGTCAAACACTTTTTGATAAAGCGAATATTTACGCAAATGTTCACTCCAAAAGAAAAGACAATGTGCCGCCCACCCCTCTAACTTTTGAACTATGGATCCAAAAAATATGAAAAATCATGAAAGTAAGGCTTAATAATGACTTTCAATGAAAACTATAGCGGGCATGATCAGTAGAGCTGTTTTTAAATTATCGTAAAAAGTCTTTCTTTCTTATTAAAAGACGTACATGAAACGCTGCGAAGGTATTCCCTTTTGCTTGTTATTGATTCTTTTAAAGTAAATTCATTGGGCAACTACGGATTTACGGAACCCTACACTGATCATGGCCCGACAAGCTCTGGGCTGTTTTTTTATAGAGTTCTTGGCAATGTTTGTGTCGGGAGATATTTATTTTTATGATGACAGATTGAGGGTATATTGATACAAGGAGCACGTCGATTCAATGGACTTTAAAACGAAATATAGTTAAGGGCTCCTTCGTTTACACAAAGAAGACGACAAGCCAACCAATACGCTGCCAGAGTTTCATCAATCTCACGCGTGACGTGTAAAAATGCCATTTTAGAAGGTTGGACGAAAATTTTATGAGATAAAAGTGTTGAATAAATTTATAAGTTGTGTACCTAAATGCCCAATATGCAAGGAGAGTGATTCGGATATTAAATAAAAAATGTAATAATTCATGGGTGCTATTAAGCAGTTTTTCCTTTTTTCAACAAATTCATTTAGTCACGTATGGAAGTACGAGTAGTCAAATGCAATTTCATTAGTTTGATGAAGATCGCAGAGGTGGTCGCAGAATCCTGTTAGTTAACATAAGATATATAAACATGAGATGTATGTTGATGCATTTAGCCATGCTCAACTACGAGTATGTAGAGATTTAATCACATTTAATGTTTCATCAACACTATGTTATATCTATTAATCTTGGTTTCGAAAAGCGACATCTTCATAATCGTCCTAACTATTATCGATTATATATTTTTTGAATTTTAATACGAATGGCAATTTCGGACCGTATGATAAATGCCTTGAATATTATCAAAATTTTGAACCGTAATTATTTCAATATGATGGTGATGTGTTATTCCAGCAATATTGACCGCGCCCGACTGGCCGGAGTACCTAAACATGAATAACCAAGGGCGTTACGGCACAAAGCATGCAATCTGCTATTTAATTAAAATAACCAACCGCTCAGACATGTCAAACCAACATTAATTCTACGTAGCTAATGCGTGGTATTTGGAGAAGATTTATTGAATTTGTACTGAAAGGCTCGCAAACGGGAGCCCGAGTCCTGTACCTCCGCATTCCGCTGATTACGACGCTTTACATCTTACTTCAACGGCTTGCAGCAAAAAGGGCGTTGTCCCTTTCAGTACAAGCTTTAAATTACCTTTTCATTACACAGGACTATCATGCCGTGGAAAATATCTTTTGACCGTTAAGCGGCGAAATCTTAAGGAGCTGAGTAAAATAATTCCTTTGTAATGGTTGCATTTAGCACCAAGCGCTTGACCACGTTCACACAGACAAAATGTACCTGTATTAGTAATTAACTTTTAGAAATGAGTTTTTGATGTTGAAGCACAGTTGCTCACGGTTGTCTTCTAAATATCACCGCGCCGCTCGCCGTTCGGCATGGCGTGTTCTTTGGAACTGAAACTCCAGAGTTTCTCTAGAGAGTTCCAGAGGAAATTCCGTCCTCCCGCAATAATAGGTTGCGAAGGTTGTTGTTGTTGTTGTTGTGTGTGTTTTCAAGAATGATATAAACAATTGACTAATGACTGCTGTTGCTAACAAAAAGTAGTTCAGTACATGTCTGTCTTGTAACAAACATCTTTGTTGTTGGTTTATAAATAACAACTCCGAGTTATGGTAGAGCGGCATCAGCCGACACAAGCATTCCTTGCTTACTGGACGGTGACAACCTTTGCCTCTGTTTAACCCAACATGTAAAAAACCCAATAAACTATAGTTGCGACGGGGAGTTATAATAGTTTTGTTGCCATAGTCAGCAAGATATGTGTATAACACTATTCTTGACTTTTTTGGAGGAGTAGGGAGTAGGCGGAGTAGGTCGATTTTTGTAATTGGCCACACTTATTATTGTTATTTTATTAATTCTCTTAGCAATAAAAAAAATAGTAAAATACAATTGATCAATGGCAACGTTGCCGTATTCTTAGTAGAAACTGGGTTATATTATTGACATCGCTGCGTATGTGTTTATTTTTAATCAGGATATCGCATTAACATTCCAAATGTAAGGTATTTAATCGCGCGCAAAAATTTGCAAAATTTCGAAGTGAATGTACTCCGTAATTTCTTACTTCAAACATTCGACACATAATAACACCCAAAGAACGTAAAGACGCATCATTCATCGAAATTATAAATAAAATCACGTAATAATATTAGGGCACCTCATGTGAATCAAAATAATATTTCGCTTTTCTTAAACATAATTTAAGTTATGTTACAATTTTTTGGATCATTGTAGTTGAGTATTTTACGATAATGATTCACAAATGTCAATTCATAAATGTCAAATATTTGAAGTAAGAAATAACAAAGAGTAAGAAAAATCATAATGCGTTCTAGATGATTCTACTACTGGCTGTAGAATATGGTCCGGCCCCACCGATGCTCAAAATACGGTGACGGTACGGAATCACAGTGACGAGAAGGAGAAACTTAAGTTATAAAACGTCACGAGTGAGGCACATCACTGCGTTTACGGTGCGTCGGTGCATTTTAAGCAACGATGTAGCCGGAGCCTCTCTGTTACATTATGAACTAAAACCCTCATTAGGACAAAATTTGTGTGGGAGGGCAATGTTATCTGGTATTGTTTAAACTCTGGTTATCAAACATTGACCAGCACCAAAAAGAGCTCAGGGTTGTGTTTAATTCACCTCCCGATGTTTTACCCGACTGCACAAGATTTGATTTCTTACTGTATCTAAACCAGAATAGAAGCAGAATTTCAAAAAACATAGTTTATATAACGCTCATCACGAAATTGCTTGACAAGAGCTTCATATATAGTGAAAAATAAAGATAATTCCACTGATGAGTATAACAAATCGATTCAAAACTGCTAGGTGACAGCAGTTTTGAATCGATGAATTTTGAAATTGTATGGACAAGCGCAAAAGTGCTTATAACATTGTTCACCCATATTGAGCAAGAATTTACATGATTAACGCTACTATTTTTGGTCCATATGCTTTTTTTTGTTAGCTATGTCTTGATGTTTTTCTTTTTTAATTTTATTATTTTTTGTATTTTTTTTAATAATGCAAAATTTGAACATCATGTTCTGCGTATATCCAATATGTACCAACAAAAAATAAAATTATACGCAGTAGTGCAAAACTAACGCAAAAAACTTGCACAACCTTTGTATGGAGAATGGCTTGCCCTACTGCGCCTTAAGACCGAAAGGTGCCGTCATTACCCAAAATCTTAGACTGACCCTTGTCTCACTACATAGGAACTGTGGTTTTGTTGAAAACCAACATGGGCATTGTTGGCAGAAGTCTAGATAAATTTATCCACCCCCCTCTAACTTTTGAACTGGATCCGAAAATATGAAAATAAAGCTTAATAAAGACTTTCAACGTAAACTATAGCGGGCATGATCAGTTGAGCTGTTTTTGAGATATCGTAAAAAGTCTTTCTTCCCTTCTTAGTAAAAGACATATGAAATGCGAAGGTACTCCCTTTTACTTGTTATTGATTTCTTTAAAGTAAGTTCTTTGGGCAACTACGGAACCCTTAAACTGAGCATGGCCCGACATGATCTTCGCCGATTTTTTTAGAAGTGACGTCAATCTTAAAATCACGGATGATGCGTTCATTACTATCCATGAATTAACCAAATCAGAGACATTCTGTAAAAAGGCCGGGTCAGGAGTACCCTAAATCGGCGCGCATGCATGAAGAATGTTATGAAAGTTCATGAAGCGAAAGTTGTATGTCAGGACCGTAGCAAGTGGAAATCCGTGATCTCTGTGTATGTAATTAACACTACATAAAACATACATAGATACATACATATAATCACGCCTGTTTCCCAGAGGGCTAGGCCGTAGGCAGAGATCACGGATTTCCATTTGCTACGGTCCTGACATTCAACTTTCGCTTCATGAACTCTCATAACATTCTTCATGCATGCGCGCCGATTTAGGGTACTCCTGGCCTGGCCTTTAAGCAGAATGTCTCCGATTTAGTCGATAATACATACAGAATACTGTTCCTTTTGTAGTGTAGAACAGGAAACGAGTAGATAATACTGCAACATACTCGTGATGTGAACACACTACGCCTAACTCGATAAATCCCCTGGTAAACTACACAGAGGTTCGCTCTGTCGCAGCTATGTGAATAATACAAAGGGATGAAAGTTTACAAAGGGTTTTTAAATCTGCTTCTCTCGAGCAAAAGGTCGCGCGGATAAGGGATTTTGTGTAGTAATACAGGACATGAGGGGAAAATGGCAAAGACAACTGAGATATCATTCACGTTATCTCAGTTAATACTCGTAGTACCTACATAATAGCTACGAATGCTGGGCTTTTATAATCTTTTGATAGCCATTCTGATAAATACTCGTAGGTATTGTAAATGTCACCCGCACGCAGACATCGTTGCTGCAGGAGACCCGACATAATGCGTACTTAAAAGCATTCATGAGTGATGCGTGACCCCTGCTTAGGTTGAAGAGACGTTAGTTTGATTATTTAGCGCTCTAAATTTAACAGAAATTTAACCGATTTATAAAATGTTAGTGGCACTAGTGGTACTGTGAGCTATAGATCAAACATGCTTTTTAATTACAGAATTTCTAAAAATAGACTCGACAAAAATATAGATAATCAAACCTGTTCACATAATTTCACCAGAATCGGTTCAGGAATACGAGCTGTAGAGGAAAACACTAGGAAATTCGGAAATTCGCCGGCCGGCCATACGAAAGCATTTTTGCCGAAGCTGAAACGGAGATTACAGTCGGTCAAAAATGCCGATACCTAGTTGGACAATTGATTATGATCAATGCTAAATATATTTTGTGATAATAACATTTGGTAACGATTGGTGCCTTAACGGGCCCCGGGGCTCATATAGGACATAACCGGAAAAATACACTATGAGCGTGTTGATGTTAATAATAATAAGTGTAATAAATAACCATAGAGTTTTTCTTATGCCTTCTATCGTAATAACCATAGAGTTTTCCTACCTACTACTAGGCACTACTATTATACCTATTATAATAGTACAATCAATAGCAAATGTTGATGATCATTTTAGTACTTTGTCAGTAACAATACTGCGACAGGTTGGGATCATGGGATTAGGATGTACAAGAACAACAAAGTCAAAAATTACGCGTTACCAAAAATAAATGCAAATGTGTGAATGAAATACTTCCGTACCATGTGAACACGATTGTTATGGGGATTGATTATATTATACCGAATGCTAAATTAATTTTAATTTTGTACTAAAGCAGTAACGCTGCTAACGAAAATTTCTAATTAAAGGGAAAAATTGAAAAATTTAATGCTCCGAGCAGGATTCGAACCTGCGACATCTGGCATACGCGGCCAATCGCTCTAGCCTCTGAGCTATCGGAACAACCAAGCTCGTCCACGAAATCCTTCAATAGTTCCCTGTACAGCGACATCTACCGTAGAAGACTTAGGCTTCTATGAACGGCACCAACGTCTCAAATTACATTGAGAAATCTTCAGTAACGATGCGCCATCCCATACTAAATTAATTTTGTACTAAAGCAGTAACGCTGCTAACGAAAATTTCTAATTAAAGGGAAAAATTGAAAAATTTAATGCTCCGAGCAGGATTCGAACCTGCGACATCTGGCATACGCGGCCAATCGCTCTAGCCTCTGAGCTATCGGAACAACCAAGCTCGTCCACGAAAACCTTCAATAGTTACCTCTTACAACGCCTTAGGGAGGCGTACAGCGACATCTACCGTAGAAGACTTAGGCTTCTATGAACGGCACCAACGTCTCAAATTACATTGAGAATTTTTCAATTTTTTCCCTTTAATTAGAAATTTTCGTTAGCAGCGTTACTGCTTTAGTACAAAATTAATTTAGTATGGGATGGCGCATCGTTACTGACGATTTCTCAATGTAATTTGAGACGTTGGTGCCGTTCATAGAAGCCTAAGTCTTCTACGGTAGATGTCGCTGTACGCCTCCCTAAGGCGTTGTAAGAGGGAACTATTGAAGGATTTCGTGGACGAGCTTGGTTGTTCCGATAGCTCAGAGGCTAGAGCGATTGGCCGCGTATGCCAGATGTCGCAGGTTCGAGTCCTGCTCGGAGCATTAATTTTTTTAATTTTTCCCTTTAATTAGATACCGAATGCTATTAAATATTTTTCTGCAGGTATACGTTATAACTCAGAATCTACACATACCTAAGTATTTTATTTTTATACTCGTATTGAATTCTTTTAGGGTGCTATTAAAAAATTAAAAGTAAGCTGACAGTATGATCATGTTTATATTTTTATTTTTCTTACTAATATAATATCTAATATTTTATTTATATTATTTTGGTTAAGTATTCTTGTATATATTTTCGTTGTACATAAATAAATGATTTACTTATAATTATTAAACCTATGTTTATATAAAATCTATGTAGACCAAAGTAAAAATCTATTCATACGAGGGAATTGTACGAATTTCACGACGAGTGTTATAAAATTATATCGAAAAAAGCAATAAAAAGTAAAAAAAGAAACTTTTTTTGAACCTGAGTTTCTATAACGTAGTATCGGGGAAAAATATAAAATACACACCTCAGAGAAACTTAATGTTCCTAATATGAACCATCTCCAAAATAGCCTTAGAATTTCGGGGTCAGTATCGGGCAGGATTGACTTTGACAGGCTTGATAAAAAATGTCCGCATGTCTATTATTATAAGATACTGATGTAAATGAAAGACTGTATGAAATACTTTTGTATTTTGTAATGTCCTCGAAATATTAAAGTTTCGTTTAAATACTTACAGGTACATACAAAGTAGGCTAAGCATTTCTGTTCGAAATGTTTACTACTGACAGTCGAATACTCATAATACATAATCCGTATCCATTTTTTACGTATTACAAAATTGCTTGGAAATTTAATATCAATTTTAATACACGTTAATTTAATTCACATTTTACAAAGAGAAAAATACAATAACTAGTGCCCATTTGAAGCTGCGAAAGTATCTGCTGAAACAAGAATTAAATAGCATGTATTGTATATACAGTATATGTGGTAGTATATCTATTCTTTTCATACATTCTTTTCATAGAGATCAACAACTCTATAAGGGATTTAAAAAACAAGAACAGTTTCGGAATCAACGAAATAGTAGTGAGGGATCACCGGTAAAAAAATGTTCTAATGAACTAATTTTGCCATTAACTTTCTTAATAAATCAGTCATTCTCAACAGGAACCTTCCCAGATCCCCTTAAAATTACAGTTATCAAACCCATCCCGAAAAATAAAAAAGTTAGCGATCCCGACCAATATCGTCCCATAGCTATGCTATCCACTTTCTCAAAAAACTTTGAATCGGTTATGGCTAAACGCTTATCAGTCTTTTGTGATAAATATGGTATTTTCGATGATAGCCAATTTGGTTTCAGAAAGCAAAGAGGCACCATACTAACAATTCCCAAATTTATGCAAGAAGTGATTAGTATAATTGATAGTAAAAATTATGCATTTGGACTACTGCTCGATATGAGCAAAGCCCACGACCACAGAACAAATAAATACTATAGAAATGGTGATGGGCGGACGCGTAGCCGCGTGTTTGATCGGATTTACATATAGGTAGGTACACCTGTCAAACGCAGTCAAAAGGCAGTTCAGTTGTCAATGGACTGCGAATGTGGAATTATACCCTTTTAAAAATATAAAAATGCCTTGTTGTACAATTTTGTCGTACCGACAACGAAGCTACAACCTAAAAGATCAGCCGGGAGTGATTTCTTTTCACTGATAAGCACTAAAATAATTGTTTTTTGGAAAACATTGCGATGGATTATGACATTCGCCATTACTCCGTTAATATGAGAGAATCGGTATGGATGCTTGACATTGCTTGCTTGCGAATGGCACCGATTAAGGAACTACCGTAATGTCACCGCAATGTATCGCGCTATTCGTGCTCCTTTCCGTTTGTCATTTTATCGGAGCAATTGGTAGCAGGGCTAGAGTGGTACCCATACCTAATGTACGAATTTATCGATTATGTTAAAATAAATTTAATTATGTTTTAACTTGGGCACGACAATAAATAAAAGTATCTAACAATTTCTACATGTCATTATATAACATAACTCATTAGTTATACCATCGTATAGTCCGATATTTATTTGTCATAGTTCTAATTTAAAATAACATATTAGGCATAGTTTGCTTATAGAATAGAATAAGTCTTTTTTTCATTTAAGTATTATCTATTTAATTTATTTTACGCGCAAGAACTCTTGCCCACATTATATAAATACCTACATATTGTACTGTAATACAAAATGAATAATATTTATTGCAAATCAAAATTACACCACATTACTATACATTCATTCTGTTTCATTATTGGTACGTTCACATTCAGTACATTTTAACCATAGATAACCCACTAATCACATTAAGCTTTGTAGACTCAACTTAAAACCAAGTTTTAAATGATCGTGCCTGTATTTAATAAATGTGAAACAGGCAAGTTCGTAAATAGTTATTAGCGATAATAAAATCCCATGAAAAACATAAATGTGAAATGGCAGCCAAGTTAAATATGCGATGCGTGGTTGTCGTCTTCACCGACAAAATAATTGTTCTGCATTTTCTGCTTCTGGATTGATCTTAACCTAAAGTGAATAGCTTTCTTAAATTATCATACCTTAACTTCGAGACACTTATTCGAATATTTAACTAGATCGTTTCCAACGACATACCTACTCTGCATTATACTCAAACTCAAAGATTAAAGTTGATGAATAAAAACATGCAGTTACATTTTAAAATAGGTAGCCAATAACATAACAAGTCATTAATTCATTAGAAGCACTGGAAAACGCTATGCAGACAGAAACTGTGATCTTACAACGTCAATATTCGTTCATAATTACGAAAACCTATTGGACGCGCTTTCCGTTTTAGACAGGTTCTACTCAACGTATTTATATCGATAATTAACGATTATACCCTCACCCCTATTTCTTTCCAAATTTTAACTCTCACTTCCAAATAGGTGTACCACCACAGACTTTCATAGTAACATAAGACCTTTGGCTTCAAACGCAATCAAATGTCAAGAGTACCGCGGTCTCCGTTTTGCAAACAAGGATTCCATACCAATTTCTGTCCAAAGTGCATCTCGCTCACACACGCTTGGCTATGTAATAATGCAAGAGGAAAAGCATATATCAATACTAATAGAATATAATTTTTATGCCTTAAATGCCTTCCGATTTTTAGCCCCTATATTGACAAAGCAAAGACTTACCTGTCATTTTTTAGGCATTGGAATTTAGGCCCTAAATTGATCTAGTTTGAGGTCATTTTCTTGCTAAAAATGACAACCGTTAAAATCGTAATGAAATTATAAGCGTTATCCATTCAAAAGCGTTTTGCGTTAGTGTTGGCGTGTATGTATTTAGTTCTCTAAGTAGATAGCTGTCACGCCGCTTCCATCTTTTTATATATTCCGTGCCCACGACCGAGTCAACCACACCATTCTCCTTATCAAGCTGTAGGGTGTAGGGGTACGCGGCACTGGCCTCGACTGGTTCAACTCAAATCTGACAAACAGGGTACAGTTAGTAGAAATCGATTACTACGATAAAAATAACAATACAGTCACAAAAATTCATTCGCATAAGAGACAAATTACATCTTCGATTCCGCAGGGTAGTGTGCTAGGATGCATACTCTTTTTAATTTATATAAATGACATAACAAAAATAATAAATTCGGCCGATATTAAATGCTTCATATATGCGGATGACGTATCTATAGTATTCTCAAGTCAGAATAAAAAGTATGTTGTTACATATGAACACTGACCTTGATATCCTTATAAAGTGGCTTGAGGATCATAATCTACAGTTAAACCTTAAAAAAACCAACGTTATTCAATTCAGACCGCATCAGAGACTTCCACTAGATATTGACTACACATATTCAGGACACAGATTGAAATTTGTAAGTAATTGCAATCTTATTGGCATAAACATTGATGAAAACATAAACTGGAAATCGCATATAGATAAAATTTGTATGAAACTATCTCGTTTCGCCTATGCCCTAAGAAAAAATTTAAAAAACTACAGACCTGAAAACTGCACTAAGTGCATATTATGCGTTTACCCAGGCGTGATTACAATGTGTGATAGTTTTATGGGGCAACTCTACTGATATAACCGATTTATTTATACTACAAAAACGTTGCATACGGATTCTCACAAACATTAAAAACGTTAACATTTGCAAACCCCACTTTAAAAAATTTAACATTACCATCCCTGTATATATTGGAAGTTTGTAAATTTGTAAGAAAACATCAAAATTTATACACAAAAGCAAAAGAACGTCACACCTGCACCCTAAACTTAAGACGTAAAAATAAAATATACAACGTTTGTTAAGAAGTTAAAAACATATTTAATAGAAAACTGTTTTTATTCCCTGCAAGATTTCTTTAATGTAAATAGATACCATAAATATTTATAGTTTGAATATGTCATACTATATCTTAATACATGTAAACTTCTAATGTACCTTTAGGATATAAGTTAATTTTGCAATACCCTTACAGGGTGTCATGTTGTATTCTTAAGTTAACAGTTATTTAAGACCTGCTGTATACCAAAAACATGAATGCAATAAAGTTATTATTATTATTATTTTATGTATGTAACTTATACATATCGATAGTCGACACCCGTGACGTCATCACTTTGTCAAGGCCTAGCGTAACCTAATATATTACTATTTTACACAAAATATGCTTTATTTCTTCTTGTGTATCATAAATATGATAAAATATTGCAAGGAAAACCAATATACTATAGTTAATATTATTATCTTAGTAGATTAAACATAGTAATTTGACAAAATATTCTATCAAAGAATTTAGTAACAATTACGTATTTACCTGTGGCCTGTGAAACGTGTAATTATTTGGGTTATTTCTCCTAGTGCCATCACAACTACTTACTGAACAAGACTGCAAAACACAAGTTTAACTTGAAAATTAGTACGATATTATTTCACCAAAGTAGCGTTCACACCACAAAGTACAATATATATATACTGAGATAGAGATACCAGTGAAATACTCAACATAGATAGTAGCGCCGTTGTGTATTTAGTAAGAACTAACCGCACGACCGCTGCATCTCGTTTACTTCAATAAGCAAGTGCGATAAAGATATCACTTAGTGACATCAGCCCGGCTAGTATGATTCAAGATTCAAGATTCAAGATTCAAGATTCAAATATTTATTCACAACAAGCACTGTAACAAAAGTAAACAAAAACATACACAACAAAGGTTAAGTTGCGAAAAGGAACCCACTCAGCATATGCAGGCTTTATAGCCGGCGCTGATCTTCCGTAGGTCCCTTAATGAAAAATAATTATGATAGCTTATATGTCGGACATATAGCATTCGTCCCTCTCGCACTTACATTCTTGACAGTACGGGACGAATGCTATATGTCCGACATATAAGCGATCATACTAGCCCCTCTGGTACAAACAAGTTAAACTAACATTTCCATAGAATAGCTGAAAGGCCCCTGGGTAAAGCTGGGCGAAAAAATAATGACATATCAAGACTCTATTGTCTGCCTCATTCTCTCACGGGCACATAAGATGATTTTGATGATTTATCTTTGTCTCGCTTTGATGGTGTTTAGCCGTAAGGTGCGATCCGAAGTCTTTGGTTGGGATGCGTCAAAGTTGTGTAAGTGACAAGGTACTAAAATGATCATCTACTTTTCCTTTTGACTGTACAGTCAGCGTCATATAGTACGTAGCAATACAAAATCCTGTGGTGTACCCTTTGACTAAGGAAAGTCTGGACGCGAACTGTCAACATTACGAGCGTGTCCATTTTGCGGCCATATTGGAACTAAACATGGCGGATATAGCGCTGTCCCGATAATCAACATTTTTGTCGATATTATAGATAGATCTTAGAACGTATTGGTTTCCTAGGATGTTATTAGATATATATGAATAATAGTGACCTCTTTTCTATGCAGTTTTCTTTAATGATTCTATGAAACCGGCATTTACTTTACGGGATTTCAAGATTAAAGTTACTAGTAAAGAGTTTCTTTACTATTTCGCTAAATGTCGTGTATTAATTATAAATTCGTGTAAAACCTACGAGACACCCTCAAGTATGCTGGATGTATCCCATTAGTTTAGTTTTGGAATATGCTAATAATACTATATACTTTGTATAGATGTTCTTTCGTCTTATCATTTCACCACCACCACAGATTAGGAGAGAACTAACCAAGAGATAACCACAAATTAGGTATATTAAAAGGTTACTATTGAAACAACGTGAGATCAGGATATTTTTATATTAATAATTTACACTGGTCTTTATTTTTCATTTCAAGCAACTACTACTAGTTTCATTCTCAGTTCCAATAGCGTCTAACCATTTTTTCTTCTGAAATTGACTTCTTGGCAACCTTTAAAAATATAAATCACCGAATCAATGAGTAGGTATAGTAAGTCATCACAATTCACTATCGATATACTCAGGAACAACCCTAGCTACTGCTTCAGGGTAACTTAGTACGAAAATATTGAAAATAAAGCTAAATCCCACTACAAAATATAAATTATCTTAATCTGTACACTAATTATGCTATGATACATGTGCCTTGTTTTCGACAATGTTCAAATCATCCAATATTTCAACAGAAAAACATAACAAAGCAACGACATATATGCAACGACATATATGCAACGACAAACTTTTCTGTTTCTGGCTTTGTCTTAAACCACATCCTGTTATGCTACACCAAGGCCTATTAACTACGCTAAGCCATGTAGGGTGCTTCGTTATTGCGTGTGTGTGAGTTGTAGTGAATTAAATTGTTACCAGTAATACTTTAAGGGCATCCAGACAGTGCAACATAGCAGTCCACCTTGCAGTCTGCTGTGGGAAGCAACCTATAAGATAGAGCAAAATAGGAAGATTATAGACCTCGGTTGTCTCGTTCTATCTTATAGATCCCACAACTGCAATGCTGGAACGTCTGGGTGGGGCTTAATTTGATTTATCAACAGTGCCATGCATCTGAAAAATCGTTTAAATTTATGTAAAATTTGCTCTTGCATTTTAGTAACGCGAGATATATTATTTCATGATTAATTCTGTGTATTCTGTGTTAAATTTTGTATTGTTTAAGTATTGTTATAGTAGCGCTACTGTGAAGATATATTTAGAAGCATAGCAAGTGAACTCTATGGTTCGGTTACCATGGAAACGTCATATATTGAAATAACACTTATGTCAAACTACCATATAAATATTGTCAAAACGTATTTCAAGAAAACAAAGAATTATATTTACAAACGTTCTTTTTGCTTTTCTTGTGGCATGCTGTTGGTAATAGAAATCCACAAGCATAAGTTAACATCGATGGAACATTACAGCTACTTTTCTTCTCGGTAATAAAGTTGAACGATTGAAGACCGAACACAAACAATATTCTATTTGTGGAAATTGTGAATAAAATTCTGTTTTGGCTAATATATTCTTCTTGTCGCGTTGTCTTGCCCGACAGCGACAACGCATGCAAATGCATTGCATTATATTTAGTGTTCAGTATAAAACCAAAGCAAAGAAGAGAATTATAGTTTGTGTGTTATACTGGACTTTAGAAGATAGTACCCACTTGCGTCACGTTTGTGGATTATTCCACCTTTAGTTTTTCTCCAGTGGTTGTTAGATGGAAGATGTACTTAAATCCACAAATGAATACACGATGTGTGCTAAATGTGGAGCTGCTGCCCAAGATCAAGAATAAGTTCGATTGCATTTTTTCCCTTAGCCTAACAATCGGGATCTATTTTCCGGAAGAGGCGAACAAAATATCGCTTTTTAAAGAGAAAACCAACAATATTACAAAATAAATATTTATTCACACATACACAGCTGCATTTTATTTAAATCTATATAGATAAATATAATGCTACGAAACCGAAGCAAAAAAAATTAAAAAATATATCATTACCGGGATTCGAACCCGGGCCCCTATCTCCGGAGGCAACCTGCCTACCAACAAGCCACCTTTTAATTCACTGCTCAAAAGCGATGTCGCTAGTAGTACAAACGACTTTTTGACGTTTCGGGAGGGTGTAATATTTTTTGTATGGAGTTATCGTTCTTCTCATTAGTGAGTATTATATTCTTTGTGCTACACTAAGGCATGGTCGTAGCATTTAACTTCACATTCCTTTAAAGTCTTGTGCGGTTTTTATTTTAATAACACTGTTTTTTTTTTAACTTCTAAATTTTTATTCCACTCACTGACAGGTCGTGTACTGCTCAATTGACGTATGATTGACGTACCGGGGAACATAACATGGCGATTTTGAACCTCAGTAGCTTTGGTACAAATAGAACAATACGCCCGGTCCATTGAATTCCATTGTCAAAGGGTGTACCGAACTATTTGGCCACTTTGGCCGCTACTTACTACATGACTGACTGTAAGATAAATGAATTGCTTATTGATTATTGATTTTGAAACAATTTTAAAATCATGTTTGGCGGATGCCCAGTCTTGTGCAACGCTATTACAGCAACACGATTCTCTTTCAGATCCCAATTCATTGTAAATACGACAAGATAAGTTTTATGCATAGTACAGAGTAATAGCTTACAAACCTATAAAAAATTGTCTTTGTTTGTATTTTTAGAGGTTACAAATCGAGTAACAGAACTTAGTAACCAACTAGGCAATGCCTTCTATCGTAATGACTTATTGTTATTTTAATTGCAGCATAACCGTATATAATATACACACCTAAGCAAGGCAATAATTCATGGGTAGTATAAATTATGCGCGCACAATCTTGGGAGGGGGAGTACTGGGACTGGGAGTAGCAATTAAGTCGGGAACCTGTGTTATTTACTGACTCGTATAAATGAACGTACAGACCGTGTCAAATATATCTTAGCAGGGTAAGTGGTCAATAATAACTGGAAATGCTTGGACTCCACATAAATTGGCTTACCTGTAATAAGCTAAATGTTTTGTGACACCTATGTATCCGCGTTCCTCGTGCGGTATGTGAGATTAAACTTCGTTGGCACAGGTTACTTCTTAGACGGGTGACCAGTTTGAGTGATTACTAACTGAGTGATCCCGTGCTTTGGAAGGCTCGTTAAGACGTTGATTGACAGCAGTTGTTAAGCCAATTTACAGACCTTTTTGAGAACTTCTAACAGTCAAGTTGCCCACTCACTTAATAAATTTCATCTCATGATTGAATTGGAAATCTCAGTTAAATTTTTTCTTTTAAATTTTATGAAGGTATTTTTTTATTTAAAATATATTTTTATTTCACACTTTTTACGGGTAGCACAGACGCTTGTCAAATCCTTATTGTGGTAAATCCTTATTTCGTTAAGTGCTAATTTTGTCCAATCCTAGGGTCGTCAATTCCTTGTATTATCAAGTCCTTGCTTCGTGATATACTTGTTCTGTCAGATGGTTGTTTTGTCTGATTCTAGTTACGTTCAAACCTAGCTTCGTCGGATCCTTGTTTCGTCAAATCATTGTTTCGTCTAGTGCTTATTAAGTCAAGTTTTTTTTTCGTCTAAAGATTGTTTTGTCAAAACGTAAAATAATTAAGGCAAGCGTCAATACAGTCAAATAGTAAAGTATTACTGCACACGCAGTACCAGGCATGTGACCCCTTTTTTCTGTACTCTAAGCATATTAGCCTATAGTAAGTTTAATTATAGCATTACTAGATGAAAGCCCGGCTTCGCTCGGGTGAAATAAATAAGAAAGAAATAAACAAAACATTTATTCGTGACAGTTATGCAAACTACAAAAAGAAATAGTGTACAAAAATTTATAAAATAAAAACAATACAACAACGGATTATGATGAAACTTCGAATCGTATAGAAATATAGTCTGTAGTCTGGATTGGGAATAAAAGTATGGAATGGAATTATATGGAATTGGGAGTAAAAGATTACGCAAACGACGTCACGGGCAAAGGCTAGTATCTTTGCAAATTAATCCTAAGCATTTTTATAAGGGTAGTATTTAAAGGCACATAAAAAATTGGACACCGTAATCAGTACTGATTTGTATAGCTAAAATACTAATCGTTCATTAAAATTCAATTCAGATGTGCATTGTTAAATATTGATGTGCCAGTCAGTATTTTTGGTGCGAAGTCAGAGCTGCTAACGCGAAAAACAAATGAAGTTCGTGCATCTCCCTCTCCGTCGCACTTGTAAATTCGAGCGACACAGAGGGAAACACACGATGTTCGTTCGTTTTCGTTTCGCGATAGCAGCTCTCTATTCTCCGCCAAATTCTATTCAGTGGGGCCCTTTACACTCAATATTATCGCGATTTTTAAAATTGTATGGGGTCTGTTAAACGCTTAATACTATCACAATACAGGTGTGTTAATATTATCGTGGTTTTCAAAATCGTATGGATTTTTCTTCAATATTCATTGCACGTGATACGGATCGTGATATGAGTATATCGCGTGATAATAATAACCATGTAACAGGCCCCTATGGATGTTGCTTCAATATTCAGTGTTTCACGTGATAATAATAACAGTTGGTAATATTTTCTCCAATTAATGGAAGCTATTTAACAACTTGTTCCGTTTTGCCAAAGGTATTTCACCTTCCGATACGCGCACCATCCAAGAATAGGAGCCGTCAGACCTGAGGGCCTACCACGATCTGAAAACGAAGTATTTCCCTCTCCGCGCTCGAATATGCAAGTGCGACAGAGAGGCATATATATTTAGTTTTCGGTTGGTAGCACCTTAGTCCGAGCGTGGCGGACGGTCGAAGAAAGTCAAAGAACATTCCGTGTGTTGTCTGTCACACATATAATTTTGTAGCTTCCCATCGACCTATGAACTTGAAATTAAGTGATAATGTTTATTATGAAGTATATTTTACCAAAAATATTAATATATTGATAAATCACATTTGTTTTTTAGTTGTACGGAACCCTCAGTGTGCGACTCCGACGCACTTGGCTGGTTTTTATTACATTTTGAATTTTATTTCTCTTATAGTAAAATACCCTATTCGTTTTAAAGTTGACGCCTGAGGGCCTACCGCGAACCAAAAACGAACTATCTTCCTCTCTGTCGTTCGAATATACATGTGCGAGAGAGGCAGATACTTCGTTTTCGGCTCGCAGCAGCGCCTCTAGCGTCCGAGCGCGGCGAACGGCATGAGCTGAGGGTCCACTCCGAAACTCAAAATCCCAACCCCGCACGGTGCCGTCCCTCTCACTCTCCTGTCATAGACTATATGAGTGAAAGGGACGGCACCACACGAAGCCCGGACTTCGAACTTCGGAGCAGTCCCCCAGTACCACTAAGTTATAAGATAGAGCGAGATAGGGATAGAATTTTGCTAGACGTTTAAAAGCCATAAGTCACCTAGTAGTTTGTCACAAACAAAATAGAGACGCAACTTTAAGATGGCGGACAGACTCAGCAAACATTCAAGTGGTGTCCTTTACACGATTAATATTATCATAATACTGGGGTGTCAGTACTATCGCAGCTTTCAAATTTGTATGGATTCTGCTTTAATATTCACGTGATACTTATCGTGATATGAATACATGTAACAGGCCCCATACATTCGCCTTGAAGGCGGTTGTTGTGACAATCAGTCTAGCTAGCAGGATAGATTACACCGTTACGTTTCATGTGACGTTTTAATACATTTCGCCCATATAACGTGACGGCATAAGTTATCGTGCTAGCTAGGCTGATAGGTGTATAGAACGCTTGAAAACTACAAAAACAAAACGCTGCAGACGCGGCTAGCCGAATCCACACAATGGGCGATGATCACCCAGAACGCAGCCCAGCAACCTGGCCAACATACCGGACGCAAAAATAGTTCACGATTTTCGAACGTAGCCGACACTGTCAACCAACAAATTTAAAATAGCAATATAGTCTGTGGGCAATATGGCCGACGTTTTGTCATCAAATTAACACTTTTAAATGCAAAATACGCCACAATCCGAATTTTGCGGATACATATGTTCAACTCAAAAATCGTTATTTTTATACGTTCTTCAATTTGAGACTGGTCTCGTTCGGGTCTACCGTACCCCTGCACGAAATTATTAATATAGATGTCACCATGCCTTCACGCTTGTTTTGAGTAAATTTCATGTTGTCTTTGTCCATTGTCCAATAGTAATAATCAAATAAAAAAATATCGAAATATATATTTAAATATAATGTAAATTATATAATAAGGATTTTTACATCTAAGACCTAACCTCCTTATTATATTAGAAGAAGTGTTATCTATCGACGAGATAAATACAAATGCCAGTGACGTACAAACGTAGTGATTATATGCTCAGTGACAAATGCAATGTCATTGTGGTCATGTCATCTATGTATGGTACTAAGTAAACACTTATCGAAATTATATAAGCAAAATACGTACTATAAGTTTATTTAAGAAATTATGACATCAAGTTCATCGGGGCAAATCATCAGCTGGATCAAAATGGGGCGTGCATCCTACACATCTCAGACGTCTATACATAGCAATTATACGCAGCAGACTAGATTACGGTTGTTTCTTGTACGATGTTAGTTGTAAAAGTCATTTATACAAACTGGATAAGGTACAGAATCAGGCTATGCGGGTGATAGGCGGGTTTATACGAAGTTCCCCAACCCACGTTATGGAAAGTGAGCTGTGCCTTCAACCACTCTCCATTCGAAGAAAATACCTAGCTGCCAAGTTCTATCTAAAAGCGAAATCTTTCGATAATAATGTTACAGTACAAGTCTTAAGGGAATTAAATCATTCATGTCAAAATAGGTACTGGAGGACGAAAAAAATACCTCTACTCATTGAAACATGTAACCAATATAGTAGCTATCCTGTTCATTCAAGTCCGGAATTACCAATGTACTCTCTGAATAAATGGATTAGCAGCTATGATCTATCTGCCAATATAAAGACATTTGTTGAAGGCATAGTATTTGCGAAAAGACACATAAACAAACTAGAATTATACAAAACAGTGTCTGATCTCCTTTCAAATAGGTACAGCTCATTTTATAAAGTTTACACAGATGGTTCTAAAGAAGAAAAGGCATGTGGGACAGCTTTTTTTGACCCTCAGTTAGGTATCCATGCAAAATTCAATGTACAATCAGAAATTTCTATAATGCACTGTGAACTTATTGCTATAGCCGAAGCACTGTCATTTCTGGAAACTTCAGACTATGACAAATATGTAATTCTGTCAGACGCTAAAAGCGCCCTTTCTCATTTAGCTCGGTTACCCTCGAGTGGCCAAGGGCATCCGATAGCCTATAATATACTTAAATCGATTTGTAAGCTTCAGGCAGTACACAAAGAGGTGATCATCCAATGGATACCGTCTCATGTTGGGATCATGGGCAACGAGGAGGCTGACCGAGCGGCAAAGCAGGCGATAACCGATGGTATTCCGTATTATTGTTTGCCCCTACATAGCGAGGTACTGTGCAATGTAAAAACAAAATGCAGACACATTTGGAGGGAACACTTCAATGAACGGTCTCTTACGAAAGGAGTATGGTATCGAACTATTCAATGCCAGCCCCCTCGGATCCCATGGTTTGAAAAACAACGTAACAGGAAAGACATAGTATCACTTTTCAGACTTCGTTCCGGGCACATTCCATCAAACAAATTTAAATTTCTAATGGGCATCTCAAACTCTCCTAACTGCCCTGAGTGTGATGTCTTGGAAGACGTCCAACATGTTTTGATGGAATGTGTTCGCAACGAGGCCCAGCGACATGAGATGATATTCTCGAACCTAAAGTGGAATAATATAGGTGTTTGTAATAGCATTCTGGCTGCGCCATTATCGGACGAGGCCGGGATGTTATGCAGACTATACTCCAAAGTATTGTAGTAAGTAGTGTAGTAAAAGTAAATGTAGAATTAAGCAAGAGTACCTATACTATAACTTGATCTCACTCATGGGGGTGGCATAGTCACTGCGTGACAAAACTCCCTTTTAATTTAAATAAAGATTAAAAAAAAAAAAAAGGTTATTTGTTTTACTTTGTTAAAATAATAAAAACTGAAGCCATCAAATATAATAAAAATTACAAAAACCGGCCAAGTGCGTGTCGGAACACGCATAAAGAAGGTTTCCGTACCGACACCTCCTAATCTACAGTTTTTCAGCACTAACTCAAAAATCGTTGAACCTATCTTGTTCAAACCAAAAACACACTTTTTACGCCTTTGACAGCTAATATCTCACCAATTTTTTTCGTAATTTTACATCATAATTCTATAGCGGTTCATTGAATACACCTTCACACCAAATTTCATTATTGTAGTTGTCATAGTCTCCGAGTAAATTGGCTGTGACATACGACCGGACGGATGGACGGACAGACAGGACGAATCTATAAGGGTTCCGTTTTTGCCATTTTGGCTAAGGAACCCTAAAAAGGAGAAGTCAGTTTAGCAACACCTCAAAGAAGAAGAACAGGAGATATATTGAAAGACAGTAATATTGAAAAAGTAATAGACAATATACAAAAAGAAAAAGAAGTATAGAAACATGTTTAATGAAACTATCGTCGACAAAATAATGTAATAAATACACATAAACAGTTTCAAAAATTTTGTTTAATTTATAATAACTATTTTTGTCCTTATATGTACATGAAAAAATAGCAAGACACGATCGACGCATAACCTGGATTTGATTCAATAAGCATTAGACGAAACAAGGATCCGACGAAGCTAGGTTTGAACGTAACTAGAATCGGACAAAACAAGCATCTGACAGAACAAGTATATCACGAAGCAAGGACTTGACAATACAAGGAATTGACGACCCTAGGATTGGACAAAATTAGCACTTAACGAAATAAGGATTTACCACAATAAGGATTTGTCCAAACAAGAATCTGACAAGCGTCTGTGCTACCTTGTATGCAGATGTATGGAAAAAGATATGGGTGCCTAAATACTTTAAATGAGCGGTAGTGTATATTGTTTAAGGCGAAGGCTGTATTATATTGTGAAAACTTATTTCGGACTACCAAACTTCCAGATTTTAGATGAATCAATTACCAATATTTTTTGGAAGAACCGTGAATATAACCGTTATGTGCGTATAAAAAAGTATGTCCTCCCAAACAAGCTTGCAACGAAATGTAACCAAAATTAATTTTCGTTTAATTTGATGCTTAGCCTATTAAGGAAGTATACATTTTCTTCCTTAAAAATAATTAAATGATATATTTTCCACCCACTTAACCCCCTAAGGGGAGAAATTTTTAAATAAATGTGTTCTATCATTATTCAAATGTCTCAGCTACAATATTGGAAAGTTTCGAAGAAATCAGTTAAGTAGTTTTTAAGGTAGAGACGAATGTAAATCTATACATACAACGATACAAACTTTCACTTTTATAACAATATTCGAATTATTTGTTCTGTGACTGTGCTGTAGGGGATTTTTAAAGGGCCTAATGGAACAAATCTGATGAATGTTGCTACAGTCAGCATGAAAAGTTGCTACGCATTTGAAAAGTTTTCTTTATTGCAAAGAAAAGTCTTTATTACAAGGAAATAAGAGCTTTTGATGCCTTGATATACGTACGGTCGGTAATAACTTGGATTGCTTTGGACGGTTATTGACTGAAGCACAATAGATAATACGTTATACGTAATACAAGCAATACCTACACCGTCTATCGTTTTTGTTTAGGGAAAACAAGTGAGAATTAATTACGGGAAAGCATTATACGGAACATTATTTCTATACCGTCTAGGATGAAAAACACTATGATATAACAAGGCTTGGCTCTATTGTTTCTGACTTGTAATATTACAAATTAACATTATTTAGGCCATGCCTTTCACGAGGAAAAAACATCCAGAAAAGCGAATGCTTTTTAAGTCGGTAACAAATAAATTACCTATCTACATAATACCACTAACCTCAAACCTAACCTCAAAAAATTCTTAGTGCAAATCACGTGTGCACTTATTTTTCTTGATACTGTACTGACGCAGTTACCTATATGCGAACGGATATTTTTCACTCGCATGTGATTACAAAATGTGCATTTTTGCGCAAGCGGGAACTTTGTGATTGAATCTTTAAACAGATTTTCCGTTGAAAACGCGGGGCGATGGCTGGCACTCAAGGCCATTAACTGAAGTACATATCTGGTTGTCCCCAGACTTACCCCGAAGAGCGGACCTGCCGCCGCGAGCGACCAGCGCCAGGCCTCTTCACCTCCATCAAACTGCCGGAAGCTGAGCCCCCAAACGGAGTGGCGCCCCTGCTGGACTTCCCGCGGGGGCGCATGCGACCGGTTACCTTCCTAGGCGAGGGCCCATATGGGAGTGTGAGTATTGCGCCTTCTATACCATGCAAAACTTTACGAACGCCATTTTTCACTTACAACAATGACGCCTATACGCCAACTAAAATACATATACTATTTATTTGTTAGCGTGTTTATATATACGCCATTTCTTCCATGTGAGATTAATTATGAACCTTATAAGTTGAGAACACGAAATCAACTTTGACAATGTACGCCATAACACATATAGTCGTTAAACCCAGTAAAGACTTGAGACGTTTTAGCGTCCAATGGAATGTATTATACCTAAATTTAAACCTAGGATATTATATAAAGGTAAGCAAAGTAGAAACTACCATATCGGGTCGGAAAGGAACTTTCTGAGTAGCTCTACCAACATAGCGCTCACCCAAACACTGCTATCTAGGTAATATTTGTGAACAAAGCTACAAAGATGTTAGATCAACAACTTTTGCTTAAATCTGAACGGTGCATTTCTGAACGTTCATCTCGTGTATTACTTCTGAAAAACCTGATTCGGGTGAAATTTCTTAGTTAACTGATATTACGGAATGACTAACCTATAACTAATATGAAGGCCCAAAAAGAAACTAAAATCGTATAAAAAGATTATATTCGTGTTAACATTTCCAGTAATTTTGCGTCAGTTAGTCAAGTTAAAATCATATTGGGTTGTAACCTGGTTCCTATGATCATACTTCGTGATATTCAGTCGTAATATATAAAAATGTCATCTTCAATCGGATTCGGTATATATTGCGGATGCTCCTCTTCCTTTTTTTTCTCATGCTCATCCGAAGGGAAGGCCTTCAACAACACGTTGAAGCTAGGCTTGCTGGAAACTTTTTCGGGGGTTGGGTCCTGAGTCTCATGCTGAATTGGAGTGACGTCCTGTTTCGGGGGCGGGTTTCTGGACGCAGACGCAGTCATGTTATCGATATCTGGCATAGGGATATTAGGGATTATGCGACGCTCTTCTGTGTGAGTTTCTTCGCTAGCTGAAATTAATCCGTTTCAATTATACTACTATTTTTTGTACATCGCACTCTGAACCACAACCGGAGTCTGTTATTTTAAGCCTGTACAGTCACCAGAATTAACATCTGCCAAACCAATGGCGACATAAATATTTGACTTGTCCTAACAGCCCTACAAAATAGAGTCGTCTCAGATACTTACTCGCTCTTTGTTATGGCAGATATTGGACAAAATACAATCGACCTATTCCAACGCTTTTGCTAGTGTAATATCGTCAAATAATTTTATTCGTCCATTACATTTATACCACACATATTTCCATTTCTTATTTCAATGCTTCAGGTGATGATTTTCGAGACTTAATTTTCCTGTCATTATCACATCACATCGATACACGCTTTTTCCAAATTCGATAAAATTTATTCGAAAATATTATTATGAGCACAGACAAATTAATACCAACGTTTTTAATTCATCAGCGGCGAGCGTAAACTAAGGTAAATAATACAACTGCAATTTTTGACTTACCAGGTAGCATAAATCTGTTTTTTATATTAGTAATGAAGTTATCCATTTTTGTTTACTTAAAATTTTCCAATTAATTTGTTAATACTATTTTTTTGCTAAACTATTATGAAGATTGCATGCAATGACATATTGATAAAAGAAATAATTATAGGTACAGACGCAAGTTATTTTTCGGCCAGACATTCTTATTTGTCGCACTATCGAAATTTGTCACGAAAAGGTTGATCACGGCTAGTTTATTCTTTTTACAAGCTTTTTATTTTATTTTGGTTCACCTGTCCCGTTGTCTGTCTGTCGGTCTGTAATCAAATCTTGCAAGATAAATTTGATCCACTTCCCGGTTTCCGATTGAGCAGAAATTTTGGATGCATGTATAAATCGGATGACAATGCAATATTATTATGACATAGAGCTGAACTGATAATGGAGACAGAATGTGGTACACAAGATAAACCCATTGTGTTTGGGCTCGTTCGAACTTACAGCCAGGCCTCGGCTCTGGCATGAATTGAGAAGAGACTTCAGTAAAGACAACATGAGAAAATTTAATGAATGTATGTCGGCTATAACATTTACCGATATACTTAATGAAACTGAAACAAACACGGCTTTTAATGTATTTCATGAACTTGTTATTTTATTTTATAATATATGTTTTCCCTTTATTAAGATAATAAGGAAAAACAAACCTATCAAGAATAAATGGCTCACCAAAGGGATAAAGTTTTGTTGTGCAAATAAGAGGAAATTACATAAAGTGGTAACTAAGAATCCTGAAAATATAGATCTTTTAAAACAATATAAGAAGACAAAGGTGCTTAAAAGATGTCTTCAGAAATCTAGACAAATTACAAATTATCGCTTCATAAAACATTCAAAAAATGTATGTAAAGCTTCGTGGCAGCTGATAAAGAATGAATGTGCAATTAAAGTCGATAGAAACGATTTAATTGAAGCTAATGGAATGGACCCCATAAGTTTAGCAGATAAGTTTAATAACTTTTTCATAGAATTAACAAACAGGGAAGAAAAGAAGATATCAACATGCCATGATATCCAACAAAACGTTAATTGTTTATTTATTTCTCCAATTTATTCAGATGACATCCTGAAAGCGATTAAAGAATTGAAAAATACTCAGTCTACTGGATATGATGGCATATGCACCAAGGTCATGAAATCGAATGCTAAAGCTTTAGCATTCCCTCTTGCCCATATTATGAATATATCATTCTTACAAGGCGTATTCCCGGAAAGTTTGAAATATTCTGTAATAAAGCCACTACATAAAAAAGGCCCTAAGATAGATCTAACAAATTATAGGCCAATTACCCTCATTCCTGTTATTTCAAAAATTCTGGAGAAAGTAATGTATGATAAGATTATGAACTTTATAACGTAACACAAAATATTAGCCGACAATCAATTTGGATATAGAAAATATAGCTCAACATCTTTGGCATGTTTTCATTTGGTGAGGGAAGTATTGGAAAGCCTAGATAAACAAATCCCTATAGTAGCGATGTTCCTTGATATGAGCAAGGCGTTTGATTATGTTGTCTATGAAATATTGCTATACAAATTATATAGATATGGTGTAAGAGGCCCAGCGTGGGATTGGGTGGCTAGTTATCTAAAAAATCAAAAGCAGTGCGTAGAATTCACTAGAATTGTTGGTAAGGACAAGATGATCTATAAGTCAAGATACAAGCCTAACATGTTTGGTGTCCCACAGGGTAGCATTCTGGGTCCATTGTTATTCTTGCTCTATATTAATGATTTGCCGAATGCTACAAAGCATAAATGTATTCTATTTGCTGACGATACTACATTACTAATTAAGTATGATAAAAATACACCATTTGAATATCAAATCAACAAGACTTTAATGGATATAACCGATTGGCTAGAGTCTAATAACTTACATATTAATATTAATAAAACAAAAGTGTTACAATTCCAAACATACCGAAGTAAGCCTATTCATATAGAGATTAAGTGTCACGATTTGAAAATTGAAGAAGTTAATTCTACCCCATTCCTTGGTTTAACTATTGACCGCTTTTGCAATTGGAAAAACCATGTTGATAATCTACGCTCTAAGTTGGATCGATTTGTATACGCACTTCATAGGATTCGCAATGTGGTTTCAGAAGCAGCAGCTCTTTCTGCATATCATGGGTAAGTGTCATCCCTTTTGAGATACGGTCTTATACTATGGGGTAATTCAGTGGACGCGAATATTATATTTAAGACACAAAAAAAAATGTATAAGGGCCTTATCTGGAGCAGGACATTTAGATCATTGTAGGCCACTATTTATAAACAATAAAATACTTATTGACATCACCCGCGATTTATGTTTATGAAATATGTATGTATGTCAAAAATTACCCTACATGTTTTAAAACTATAACTACAAAATCTACAAGAGGTGCATATAAAAATAAATTATACATGCCCAATGCAAACCTGTCACTCAGCAGAAGAAATGTCCATTTTATGGCAATAAAAATATTCAATCAAGGCTCTACCATTGAATATATTTAAGAAATCACTATTAGATCATCTGATAAAAAACAGTTATTACACAATTGAAGAGTTTATTACTAAATGCAATTTATAATTATTATTTTTTTACAATTACTATTATGAAATCACATCAAATGACTTCAATGTAAATTATTAAATTATGAATGGTACAATAATTATTATACTATCTTTATATATATAAAAAGCTGCTCGCATGACAAATTTTAGAAACATTGTACGCCATTTTATGGTAAAACAAGACTAATGTTCATAATATTTCTTATAACTACATTTATGTACACTTGTATATACAAATAAAAAAATATGATTGATTGATTGATTGAACCGACTCAAAAAGTAGTTTATGGCTGTGGAACAAAGTACCAAAAGCTTTTATACATTTAGATACAATATTGTTGTCAGTATTCTCTTTCAAAAGTCAAAAGAATTTATATTTTGTATAGGTTAATTAATGAAGCCTGACCAGTGACTTTTTGGACCTGAGATGCTGCCTGAGATAATGTAATCTGCAACATAGGCAGTTCCAAAAAGACTGTGCATTATACTGGCATTTATTAATTGCATACATTTACTCCAACCATACACATAATCTAACATACTAACTTACATATTAATAATTTAAGTTCCTGTATAATAAAACCGGTCAAGTGCGAGTCGGACTCGCACACGAAGGGCCCCATACTATTATGTATACAACATTAGATACTTTATTATAACCTTTTTAGGGTTCCGTAGTCAACTAAGGAACCCTTATAGTTTCGCCATCTCCGTTTGTCTGTCTGTGTGACTGTCCGAGGCTTTGCTTTGTGATTGTTAGGGCTAGGAAGCTGCAATGTGGTATGGACATATAAATCAATAAAACAAAAAAATTAAGGCTTTACGTACACCGTAGGGGGTACGTCCCCCCTACACGCAAAGTGGGGATGAATTTTTTTTTTCTTCATCCCTATGGTGTAGGGTAGGTCTTTAGGGTGTTGTTGGATAGGTCTTTCAAAAGGAATAGAGGTCTTCATCAAACATTGTTTGATAAAGTTAATATTTTCGGAAATATTTACTCCAAAAGAAAGAAAAATGTGCCCCCACTTTAACTTTTGATCTATGGGTTCAAAAAATATGAAAAAAATCATGAAAGTAAAGCCTTATAAAGACTTTCAACAAAAACTATAGCAGACATGACCAGATAAGCCGTTTTTGAGTTATCGTAAAAAGTCTTCCCTTCTTAGTAAAAGACCTATGAAACGCTGCGAAAGTATTCCCTTTTGCTTATTATTGATTTTTTAGAGTAAGTTCATTGGGCAATTGCAGAACCCTACACTGAGTATGGCCCGATATGCTCTTGGCCAATCTTATTTTAATTTAATTTAAATAATAATACATTTTTTTAAACTCTAACAGTAATAATAACAAGCAGAATTTCGGTCAAGTGCGAGTCGATTTTGTTTTTGTATTGGAGCTCCCTGTATATATTTATTTTATTTGGTTTTTATAGCGGAAACAGAAATACTTCATCATTTGTGAAAATTTCAACTGTCTAGCTATCACGGTTCATGAGACACAGCCTGGTGACAGACAGACGGACAGACAGACGGGCGGACGAACGGACAGCGGAGTCTTAGTAATATAGGGTCCCGTTTTACCCTTTCAGTACGGAACTCTAGAAACATTGGCCACAGATGATTATACTTATAATATCGTAAGACTTCATACGTGGACGAGCGCGGCGTGAGCGTGGCATTCGGCGACGCGGGTTACTCAGTAGAACACGCGCATTTTTACAGTCGCATCACGAATCTGTTCACGACTGCCTGCGATATGAAGCAATAACGTTAATACTACACTTACTGACTTGCCGTCGTGCCATTAATCAGAGTAAATTGACATTCACAATCAATCATAAACTAATACTAATCGTTCTGAGCAGAGCACGGCTTTTCTCATTAATCGGGCCGTTAGAGTAATCTTGGACCAGCTGTGACGGCCGGCACTCTCCAATCGATACTTAAATTACTTAACCTATTTAAAATACAACACTTCAAATGATATCAGAAAAGCTTTCAGTATATCGCCTTACAATCAATTTTAAGATTAAATCCAAGTTTAAAAAGGACTTGGGACATTTACGAATACAAAATACGAATTTTATCACGCATTTTATTCCTTATATGCAGAAGTATTTTTATTTTATTTTTTATTACGTAAGTTAACGCAATATATCCATTTAAATGCCAGCACCAGGTCGTCAGCATGTCTCTAATGTTTTAGACAAATACAAATACAGACAGTATTGTGTATTACGTTTAAGTTGGTATTTTATCTCTGAGTTACAAGGGACAATGCGTCGCCATTTTTAACCCCCGACGCAACGCAAACGACTGAGAGTCTGACTGAGAAGTTTTACATGTGTATCTTTGTAAGTTTGTATTGGCTATGTGCACGTCTGAAACGTCAAACGTCAAGGGTCCCGAGACAATGTCAAACTCAGAGATGTCAAATAATGACACATGGATATTTTATTTATTTTAGTAAACCAGAAAGACCCCTTATTGGAAATTTTACTGAAATAAATAAGGAAATAAATACAAACGAAACGAATCGTAGGAACAATCGTGGTAAAACCTGGGAAGAAACCTTTGCGAGAGCCGAGAGGGGACTTACTGGAGTCGCTACTTGGCTAAATAATAATTTGCTAACACTCAACGTTGATAAAACAAATTATGTGGCTTTTTGTAAAACCAAGGCATCATCTCCTCCCCTAAATAGAACTATTCAGTTTCACCAGTGTTTGTCATACTCTACGTCCTCGCCAACGAGGTCAGTTCAACCTTGTTCATGCCAAGAAATTGCTAGATGCGATTGTGTTAAATATCTGGGACTTCTCATCGATCAGCATCTAACGTTTAAACAGCATATTGTCAATCTGGCTGCAAAAGTCAAGAAAATAATTTATGTTATGAAGAAATTACGTGACTGCGCCACCCAAGATGTACTTCGCCTTGTTTACCATGCATTGTGCCAGTCAATCCTGCAATATGGAGTCGCTGTCTGGGGCAGTGCTGGGAAAAGCCACCTGATTACAGCTGAACGTGCACAACGAGCAGTGATTAAAGTCATGTATAAAAAACGGTATCGTTTCCCAACTGATCTATTGTACAATGAAACACAATTATTAAGAGTGCGGCAGCTTTTTATTGTAAAAGCAGTTACTCATACTCACAGCCTCATGCTAAAATCGACGCAGTATGAGGAGATGTTAAGGAAACGTAACTTTAGAGCTCCTCTACCTCCACTCGGATCCGCAGTAGCCAGGAGGTCCCCTAAGTTCGCTCATCCGTATACCTACAACAGAATTTGCAGGGCCCTGGACGTAAAAGCTCTTTCAGTGTCCAGAGCTAAAAAAGCTGTTGTAAAATGGCTGTTCACATTATCCTACGAGGAAACGGAAAACCTTATAACGAAGACTGCTTAAGGGTACACACACACAGAGACACCCACACACACAGACACACACACTCGCACGCATACACACCCACAATCACACACACCCACCCATACACATGGTATGAACATATTGATTGTTAAGCTTTTTTATTGTGAATAATTGTTTAGGTATAATTATGTTACTTTTTGGTTCCTTGTTTCAAACCTGTTTCATTTATTTTATCTCCTGATTCTATAATCTTCACATTTGTATAGTAGTCAATACCCAAGTTAAAATCCATGTACCTAACTAGAATAATGTCCTAATGAATCAATAATTGTTAATCGCTCTCGCAGACGTCCAAAATACAGGCTCAGCCTAGTTTGGAGTCTGATGGATAAGTTTTGTATGCTAATTTACTCTTGCTAAATAAAAAATATTTGTATTTGTATTAGGAAATCGTTAACAAACCAATAGAAAAAGTGAAATTAAATTTGACAGATGTCCCCGGTAAGTACACATTTCTGCCATGGTGTGCGCTGCGATCGCCTAGCTTACCCCCACCACCTACTTCGCACATAGCCAATATGTTTCGTCATTTTAGAGATTGAACTTTAAAAATTAAATTGGGTGATTGTCAACTGTTTTAAATTGGTAGTTATTACAAAATACAATCACACAAAATCCAACCCCGTGATAAGCACAATGCACAAAAGACAAACGCAAGTCATTGAAAGTGATATCGTCACCAGTTTGTCTGTATGGTAAATAGGTATAGATAAAAAAACTTAAGAAAAGGACCTGTTGTATGTAGTTACCTGTTGACGTCTTAAAATAGATATTACATATTTAAAATGTGTAACACAAACAAAACAAAAGTCTATTCAACCACGTCATAACTTGTATGTAGTTATGACGTGGTTGAATAGACTTTTTTTCAGTGTCAGGGTCCTTTTCTTAAGTGTTTTACCTATATCTAATATGTATGTTATAAGCATTTAGCTGGTTGGTTATAAAAAATAATCGGAAGCCATAAATTTTCTTTTCCGTCTATCGATCCGAAATTAAATGGCCTCCTGGAATGAGGTGAGCGATTAGGCGGCCGCTCCCGCGTCGGCCACAACGACCCGTGTAATTGACCCACAATATCTCGCCAAAACTAAATTTGAAAATAAACCTACACTGATTTCCAATATCATTATGAGCACGTCACAGATTTTGAAAGATATGGATAAATCCCAATATAAACATTGGGGGACAATCTTACATAAATCGATCTAGTCCCAAACTACGCTAAGCTTGTACTATGAGTACTAGACAACGATATACATACTTGTATTGATACTCGTACATGCTTAAATAATACATAGAAAATGTCCTAGACACAGGAACAAATATTCGAACCCGAAACCTCCGACTTCGTAGTCAGGGTCACTATCACTAAGCGAAGATGGTCGTCTGATGAATAAAAAATATGTGCCCGAGTTGATTGCATGGTGAACAGTCAACTGCAAAAATATGAGTGCATACACTTGCTCAAAAATATGTCCTATAGCTCTTATGTCGGCGAATTTAGGTTGCGGTACGTGTTTATGAGAGGATTAAATCGATACGTATTTTTGCAGTTGACCGTGCCGAAATATTTCCAAATACATTTACTTTATACTAGCGTTTGCCCGCGGCATCGCCCGCGTACTAAGCGTAATTTTTAACCGTCTACAAAAAAGAGGTTCTCTGTTTGGCCCGTTCTCTGTATGTACGTATGTATGTAGGTTTGTCCACGATTATCTCGCGTTTGGCTGAACCGATTTAGATGTGGTTTCCAGAAAAGTAGTTGTTACATTCTGGGGGTTTCAGTATACGAAGTTTGGTGATTGTGATTCATTAACAGATGAACAAATGAAGAGTCAGTATACATTCTTAGAACCGGCAAACTGTTTGAATTTCATTTGATTTTAGCAAAAATAAGGATCGAAAACTATTATCATACATTTCCGAGAGGCCGAAGGGGAAAGGGCCGGTAAAATAAAGGCATGTCTTAAATGGCCCTTAGTAAAAGAATCTGTATACTACCACCACCACATCAGCCGAAGGACGTCCAACTGCTGGACATAGGCCTCCCCCAATTTCATGGGGGGTAAATGCCATAATCGCCACGCTTGGCATGCGGATTGGCGATCGCAGTATCTCCACCGCACTCCAGGGATGCTGCTGCCCATCCCCCGGTGGTCTGGTAACACCAATAGAAGGTCTGATAACGATCAAGCAGCGCGCAGCGGTCATAAACTCTGGTCCTTTGAAGTACAGAAATACGGCTACTTCAATATCACGTGTAACCCTTATTTTTCCTAAAATTAGATTTAATAGGTAGGTTTTGCCAGTTTCCATTAGAGCATCCAAAAAGAAAATTTGGCATCACTTCTATTCGCACTCCTTACTATTTGCTCGTATACTGACTTTTGTTCATCTGTTAATGAATCATAGTTATGCCCAACTAGCCCCTCTAAAGCTATCACATCTTACCCAAAAATCTGTTAGGATACGCGGGGCTCGTTCGGTACCTCAAAAGCAAAAAGAGACCCTTATTCCCAATCCACGTGTGGCTGTCTGTTACAACCAATTTTCTTTATAACTACTGGACCGATTGAATTGCAATTTGGCACAAACTATTAAGAATTTTCATGTCCATAATATTAAATCAAACCGGCCATTTTCAAAATCAATGCCATTTTCAAAATTAACGACCCAAAAAAATATAAAAACGACACCCATATTAATATTTAGATATTCTATCCCCCTCGCATGGGGGATTGTATTTCACGTCCTCCACGTGGGATTTTAAAATCATTGTTGTTTTCATTATCAACGACCCGATAAACCATAAAACAATACCCATGTCGATTTTCAGAATTTGTCACCACATTTCCCCCTTTTAGGGGTTGATTTCTCAAAAAACCTGAAACACGTATTTACTCATTTATCGTTAGAACTACTCCTGTGAAGTATCGAATAAAATAGTCCATCTAATCTTGTTTCCCCATACAAACTTCAGACCCCCATTTCACCATTTATATATTTAGATGACTAAGGCCGAATTCAATAAACTATATTCATGTTTGCTTGAATTTTAGCCTTAGTCATACATATGGTATGACTAAGGCCGCGCTCAACTAAACATGAATAGAGTTTCTTCCGAAATCGGACTACACAATTTAAACTTTAAACCTAAAGTTGTTTGTGTTAATATTCCTCCAAATCATATCAAAAAAGTCTCATCAGCTATTATCATTGGAGAATATCCTGATCTTATCCTTATTATTTCTTAGGTATCATATTTATTCTGCTTTACACGTCACGACACCTTGCGCCTTCGCCGCCACTGCCCATAGTCGCTTATTGGGCAGCGCAGCATTTATGTGTGGATGTAAGTATGTACCTTACATTTCACACATTCACGTCGACATGGTGTAAAAGGGATAAGAAGATTTCAGCCAAGTGAGTGTCGGACCACGCGCAATGAAGGGTTCCGTATACTTTATTGCTTGATCTATAAACAGTTTCACTAGTTAAAAAAAATATTTGCACCCCAAACAAACTTTAGATCCCCTTTTCGCCGCTTTAGAGGGCCAAATTACAAAAATTATTAAGGGAATTGGAGAAGATATTCAATTATCTTGTTTCCAAATAAAGAACATGTATTCAAACTTTCAAATTTCAAATGTTTCCTAAATAACGTTTTTATACAACAGTACAACTCGTATTTCACCCGTTTAAGAAATATATTTCTTGAAAGATCGATATATTTTAAAAGAAGCCGATATTAGTATTATTATCTGTACAGACAGTTGCACCCAACGCATCCAAGATCTACTACCTACATAGTTGTGAAATAGATTATAGATACGAAAATCATCCATTACTCGAATACTAAACACATTTCTGCTTTAACTAATGTTGATGTCGGTTTTATACTCGTAATGGAATCGCAATTAGGCATCTATCCGGAACTCCTATAGAGACGTGATATCGGACAGTAATATCTGTCTGTGCGGATTATTGAATGGCTCGTTACAGTTCCGCAAACCCGTGGCTTCATCACAAACTAGCTTAATCAAACTATACGGTTTTGCTGTTACTATTTTCAAGAACATAAACGTAAACTTATAATAATAATTTGAACATTATTTTAGAAATAGGTGAAGATCATATCACGACACACTTATTGACAATCAGAAAATAAAAGAGATATATGGCACATGTCATATGCATAATAACCAGCTCCGGTCTTCTTTAAGAACCAAGAGAGACAACTGCGCGCAGCGCTAGCGCGCTCATAGAAAGGTGAAATTTAGCATCCAGCTTGGTAATTGTGTGTGTTCACATAAAAAATCAGGAAACAGTAATTTTAGTAATCTGATTCTTTTCCGCTCACGGGACAATGGTGTCCCGGATCTTTGGAAAGCGTGCGCGGAGCCGAAGTACCGAGGTATCGAAGTACCAACCGAGTACCACATAGCCAACACGTAGAGGCCCTTTTGACAATTTAATGAAATGCGCGGGGTACACCGAGCGGATGCCGTCCCTGCCCGTGTCATGGGATGCACACAGAGTCAGCACCCGCAAGGGTGTGCAGGGACTATTGCTGGCTGATGGAATCTAAATGAACCGGAGTATTGGGTGAATATGATGGACTAATGGCTGGGCTATTGAGTGGAACGGACGTCTGCCTAATAAAACCGTCTCACATTTTTAGGTATCTCAGGCAGACGGTGACTCGCCCACTGCTAGATTGGCCCCCATAAATAGCGACATTAAAAAATGGCCTTAGGGCAACAGCGGTGCAGAGGGCTGGGGGTAGAGAGGTGGCACTGGACTTTAAACATATAGCCAACTTGCCACTTAGGTGACCACATCCACCAAATAATTGAGATCTAAATGGGTGCCAAGTTCCGTAGATTATCCGAAAAGTTGCCAAGTCTGGCACTAGATTGTTTACAGTAAAACTAATTTACTGCGGCTTAATGCATTTTTAGCCAGACTTGGCAACTTTTCAGATAATCTACGGAACTTGGCACCCATATAAATCTCAATTCCTTTGTCGGTGAAGACGACAACTACTCATCGCATAATCTTAATGTTGAACTTGGCTCCCTCCCATTTTCACATTTATGTTTTTGATGGGATATCATTACCTTTTGTCAATCTTCGCCAAATGGTGCTTTTGAAGAGCAAATGCACGAGTACTATACAAAATACCACAATCCCCTCGATTTCTCCAGAACCATATGATCACATTCTTAGCTAATAACTATGGGACTACCCCTGAAGTATACCGCTTCAAACAAAAAAAGAATTTTCCAAGTTGGTTAATAAATGACGGAGTTCTGAGGTAACTAGCATATCTAAATATATAAAAGAAGAAACTAACTGACTGACTGACTGACTGACTTGTCAGTCAGTCAGTCAACGCACAGCCCAAACCGCTGGACCTTTTTGAAATTTGAAAAAACTGGCGGTTTTTTGAAAAATCCACCCCTAAAAGGCGGAAATGTGGTGACAAATTCTGAAAACCGACATGGGTAAGTATTGTTTTTATGGTTTATCGGGTCGCTGATAACGAAAACCACAATGATTTTAAAATCCCACGTGGAGGACGTGAAATACCATCCCCTCTGTTGTGGTGCGAGGAGGATGAAATGTCTAAATATATGGTTTTTTGGGACGTTCATTACGAAAATGACATTGATTTTGAAATTTTATATTGTGGACATGAAAACTTTTGAAAGTTTGTGCCAAATTGCAAGAAATAACTGACTGACTGACTGACTGAGTGACATATCAACGCACAGCCCAAACTGCTGGTTCTAGAGATTACAAATTTAGTATTCCGTATAGGGTCTTGAGGTGCATTAAGAAAGGATTTATCAAAATTCTACCCGTAAGGGGGTGAAATGGGGGTCCGAAGTTTGTATGGGGAAACAAGATTAGTTGGACTATTTTATTCGAAACTTCACAGGAGTATTTCTAACGATAAATAAAAAAACAAGTGTTTTAGGTTTTTTGAGAAATCAACCCCTAAAAGGAGGAAATGTAGTGACAAATTCTGAAAAACGATATGGGTATTGTTCCTATGGTTTATCGGGTCGCTGATTACGAAAACAACAACAATTTTAAATTCCCACGTGGATGACGCGACATACCATCCCCTCTGTTGGGGTGCGAGGGGGTTGGAATGTCTAAATATTAATATGGGTGTCATTTTTATGGTTTTTTTGGTCGTTAATTTCGATAATGGCATTGATTTTGAAATTTAATATTGCGGAAATGAAAACTTTTAAAAGTTTGTGCCAAATTGCAAGAAGAAACTGACTGACTGAGTGAATGACATATCAACGCACAGCCCAAACTGCTGGTTCGAGAGATACCAAATTCATGTAGGTTCCTTATAAGGTCTAAAGGTGCATGAAGTGCCGTGAGTTCCCTACGAAGATACGACCTTTTTTGATTCAATGTATTGTAAGTGGTTTTATTAATCAGCACCGTCCGATACGATTTCGACAAAAATCGATATTTGAGCACCCGAGAAGACTCTTAATAGTAATCCGGGGTAAACTTTGAATAAAGTAACTGCCATATAGATTTTCTTCATTTCCGTCCTGATTTCGTTCAAAATCGATATCTGAGCGCCCGAGAGGTCCCCTAATACGACTCCGAGGTAAAATTTTGAAAAAGTGTCGGCCATATTGATTTTCTTCATTTCCGTCCCGATTTCGTTCAAAATAGATAATATTTGAGCGTCTGAGAGAGGTCTCTTATTACGAATCCGAGGTAAAATTTGGAAAAAGTCGCAGCCATATTGATTTTCTTCATTTCCTTCCCGATTTCGATCAAAATGGATATCTGAGCGTCCGACAGGTCACGTAATACAAATCCGAAGTAAAATTTGGAAAAAGTGGCGGCCATATTGATTTTCTTCGTTTCCGTCCCGATTTCATAAAAAATCGATATCTGAGCGTCCGAGAGGTCTCTTAATACGAATCCGAGGTAAAATTTGGAAAAGTCGCAGCCATATTGATTTTCTTCATTTCGTTCAAAATCGATATCTGAGCGTCCAAGAGATCATATTGATTTTCTTCATTTCCGTCCCGATTTCGTTCAAAATCGATATCTGAGTGTCGGAGAGGTCTCTTAATACGAATCCGAGGTAAAATTTGTGAAAGGGGCGGCCATATTGATTTTCTTTTTTTCCGTCCCGATTTCGTTCAAAATCGATATCTGAGCGTCGAGAGAGGTCTCTTAATACGAATTCGAGGTAAAATTTGGCACTCCAACATGCCAGGGATTGTAAAAAAAAAGTTTAATGTTCCTATATATAGGCGTGTGGGGTTTCTATTGGCTTTTATAAAGGACATAGAGGTTTCTATTTTTTTTCCATTTAAATCAACCTTTACATTACTATTACATACTAGCAGCCCGGCCCATACAAATAATTAAGAATAGTTATTCTATCATCAATATATTTCGCAGCGCACGCGATGTAAAGAATATTTTAGGTATTCTTTTACACCTTGGGTTACATTATGGGAGTTTTAGTAAGAATCCTTAATTTTTTGAATATATAATATAGCCCATGTCACTGTCACCCAAGAATAGTGTAGCTTCCCAACTGTGAAAGAATTTTTCAAATCGGTTCCGTAGTTTCGGAGCCTATTCAATGCAAACAAACAATCAAATCTTTCCTTTTTATAATATTACTATAGATTAGCTAAGTCATAAAAATTGTGACCCCTCACTGTAATTTCCAAACTATGGAGTTTAAGATTCTGAAAAAAAAATGAAATGGTACATATTAGTAAATACTTTCAGCGACTTTTGGTTTCAACACGATAGGTTTACCATTTTTTGAGATATCGTTGAAAAACAGTCTTGCCCAAACAAAAGGATTTAAGTGCCGTGCGTTTCCTATAGTCGTTTAAATGTGGACTAGTAGGTGTCGGCACGGAACCCTTCTTTGTGCGTGATCCGACACGCAGTTGGTCGGTTTTAATTTAAAATTATGGACACGAAAATTCTTCATAGTTTGTGATAAATTGCAATTTAATCGGTCCAGTACTTTTAAAGCAAATCGGTTGTGACAGACGGACTAACAGACAGCCACACGAGAATTGGGAATAAGGGTCTCTTTTTGCTTTTGAGGTACGGAACGCGTATCCTAACAGATTTTTCGGTATGGTGTGATAGCTTTAGAGGGGTTAGTCAGGCATACCTATGATTTATTAACAGATGAACAAAAGTCAGTATACGAGCAAATAGTAAGGAGTGCGAATGCAAGTGAGTCCAAATTTTCTTTTTGGATGCTCCAATGGGAACTGGCAAAACCTAAAAACTATTAAATTTAATTTTAGGAAAAATACACGTGATATTGAATAAGTCGTATTTCTGTACTTCAAAGAACCAGAGTCTATGACCGCTGCTTGGTCATTATCAGACCTTCTATTGGTGTTACTGTAGTACACAGATACTTTTACTAAGGGCCATTTAAGACATGCTTTTATTTCATCGGCCCTTTCCCCTTCGGCCTCTCGGAAATGTATGATAATAGTTTTCGATCCTTATTTTTGCCAAAATCGAATGAAATTCAACAGTTTGCCGGTTCTCAGAATGTATACTGACTTTTGATCTGTTTATCTGTTAATGAATCATAATCACCAAACTTCGTATACCGAAACCCCCAGAATGTAACAACTACTTTTCTGGAAACCGCATCACAATTGGTTCAGCCAAACGCGAGATAATCGTGGACAAACATACATACATACCTACATACGTACATAGATACATACGGGTCAAACAGAGAACCTCTTATTTGTAGACGGTCAAAATTATGCTTAATACGCGGGCGAAGCCGCGGGCAAACGCTAGTACAATAATAATAAAACTAATAAAAATATCACCGTTTTTTGTTTTTTTCTGGTTTACACACACAATCACTAAGCTGCATGCCAAATTTCAACTTTCTAGGTCACCTAGAAGTGGGTTAGGTTTTTGATTCAGTCAGTCAGTGGTAAAAATGGCGTTTTTTGGAATTTAATATCTCAATAATTATTAAACCTATATTTATGAAATATGGGTTTCTAGTTGTTCTAAATTTCGTTTTTGTTTTGGTAGATAGATTTGGAGTTATTGGGGGGTCCAAAGTGGCTTCAAACAGTTCGTGTATATAACACACGGCTGCTGCCCGCCAGTGCCTGGGGTGGGTTTCATATAAAACTGCGCCACCGACAGCATATATTATTTTCTTTTTTCCCGCTACACAAAGGTTGTCTGGAAGAGATGGCTTTTTAGCGATAAGTCCACCTTTAGTCTACATATCACCTTTATTCTACATATTACATAATGCTCTTTTTTAACCGACTTCAAAATTTCAAAAGAGGAGGTTATCAATTCGGTTGTACGTTTTTTTTTTATGTTTGTTACTCCATAACTCCGTCATTTCTTAACCGATTTGGAAAATTCTTTTTTTGATTGTAAGTATATATATCCAAGTTGGTCCCGTTTTTGTCAAAAAGCAGTTCTGATGATGGTGGGATCCATGAGGAATTGAAGGAACTCCTCAAATCTTTAAGGCAAACATATAGTGATTTTTGTATTTTTATCAACAAGTCAAGCATTTGCATCCAAAAATGTGACATTGGATGAAGTGGAACTGCTGATGATGATCAGAACAGAACTCTTCAACGACGAAAAGTTCACGTTTGGCGATTTGTCCTCCTTGCTGTGTTTGTTAAGCAAGTTCTATTTTCACGATTAATTTTTGTCATGCTCGAGTTCTGATGATGGGATCCATGAGGAATTGAGGGAACTCCTCAAATCTTAAAGGCAAACATATAGTGATTTTTGTGTTTTTATCAACAAATCGAGCAATATCATACAAAAATGTGACATTTGATGAAGTGGAACTGCTGATGATGATCAGAACAGAACTCTTCAACGACGAAAAGTTCACGTTTGGTGATTTGTCCTTCTAGCTGTGTTTGTTAAGCAAGTTCTATTTTCACGATTGATTTTTGTCATGCTCGAGTTCTGATGATGGGATCCATTAGGAATCGAGGAAACTCCTCAAATGTGAAAGGCACACAAATAGTGATTTTAGTATTTTCATGAACTAATCAAGCATTTTCATTCATAAAAGTGACATTTGATGAAGTGGAACTGCTGATGATGATCAGAACGGAACTCTTCAACGACGCGTAGTTCACGTTTGGCGATTTGTTCTCTTCGTTTATTTTGTCAAGCAAGCAAGGTTTTTCCATGATTTCATGAGGAATTGAGGGTACTTAGTCTTCTACCATTATAAACATACTTATAGCCATTTTTGTATTTTATTGTATGGAATCTAAGAGTGCCCCATCTAAGATTAATAATCTTTCACCGGACTCCCCATTGAAGTCGGTTTTTTTTCTTAAAAATTATTCTTCTTATACAGTTAGTAGCACAACTGAACCAATGTCCACTACTTTGATAAGTATCGTCAATTAAAACAAAAAGGGTTAAGAATAATGTTTCCATTGAAACATTATTCGTTAGCATGCATTGTAGGGATAATCTGCCGTTATGTAATTTTAGATCAAGATATTGCATTTTGTCTCAAGGGTGACATTAGCATTGAATCAAATTTGCACCGACCATTTACTATGGAAGTTTGTCTGATCTATCGGCTGTATCTTAGGAAATTGCCAATAAATTAACATTAATTCAGTCAGCTGTGTTCAGCAAGAATCAATAACAAAACTGTAACACCTTTGAGCAACGACATAAGAGGAGAAAAGAAAAGTTTAGTCCTCAAGAAACGTGTCAATTATATGTTTTTGTTTAACGAAAATTTTTTTTTTTTGTATGACGACCCCAAATTATTTAATTGTCTATAACAGTTAATTCTAGCTTCCTTAAAATGAGCACGCAACCGCCTGAATCAGACACGTACTTTTGTAGTTATAGTAGGGTTAGACTCAGTTGAATAAGGTGTCCACCATTCAGTTTCCATACTTATTTACATTGACTCACTTTCGCACCGAACTCTTTGTAGCCAATAATTACCACCTAAAATATATCTCATCAACATACTTTCCGAATCACTCTTAAGAGACTAAAATTGCCTATTTTAGGTGGTTTCAGTTTTTTGGGTTGTCTTATAAAAATACAAATTATTAGGAAAATAAATTAGGTTAAAATTTCCAGTTTTTAGGTTTCAGTAGGTAAATAACTATAAATCGTAAGTAATACATTTGTACAGCAGTTTTGTTGCTCATTTCTAGGAGTAATATTGTATACAAAACATTTATATTTTTATATAGTTTGACATCTATTAAATCGAATCCTACTAACATGCGAATATTGACTCACTTATGCTACTAACTGTAATTGTTTGTTTGGGGGAGGTGCGCAATAAAGAGTATTTGTAAAGTGTATATCATGCTGGACCTTCAGCTGGACCGTATAAGATTGTATCGATCTTCCGTAAATTTAAATCTACCTGGGCCTTAGACCCACAGAGACCGGAGATTATCGCCCCTTGGTGTCGTCTCGCGTACTCATCACTGGATGGTGTTCATGTAAGGTAAACGTCCCTGTCTGACATACATTCCCAAAAGATTTAAAATGTCAGGTATAGGGACAGTGGCAAGCATTGCGTCTTTTTCCTTAATGCACACACCAAAGGCACCCTATTGCATAGTTAATATTATATAACTATCAAATTAATCAATAGTGAAGCACGCTTGCGAGATAATTAATTTTAAATGCTTTGACCTGTCTCGGTGGATTGCCCACGACCTAAGCACGCGTCAATCGATGTTCGATACATTTTTTCAACTTATTAATGCCGGTATGTCGAGTTCCACACTGGCAAATACCGTTGAACGTGTCGAGCACACGATTCAGATTTTTCTGTATGCCATGATCATTCAAGCTACCTAATAATAATTAGAACCGTGCGTACTTAGACTCGGAACGAGGCGTGCTTAATGAATATTTAAGTTTGTCCTCCAAGCTGAGGTCAAACATTAGTACTTAGCTCAATATCGTTTCCGCGGACCGCGCGGCACGAAGGGCTGGCTCGCCACCGTCGGTCCACAAAAATGCTCATAAAAATTGATTACTGACCGGAGCAAGAAAATGCAATCTGCTCGTTCTAGCATTCAGGGGGGCTCTCTCGATGTTCGCGCCGCCCCCTCACCTGCTACACACCCCTCAACCAACGCTTTAATAGCTCGCGGCCCTTATTTTATTTTTCACTATGTTACATCGTTGCTGCGCTCTTTAAATTGAAAGCTAAATTGAAAACGTAATTAGGTTGAAAGCAATTAAGTCTTTAAATTATGAAGTATTGTGATATTTTATTGTGTACACAGATATGTACCTATACCATGTACCTAATATTGTACTTACTCGTAGTAGCACGAGTCCGACTATAATAAACAAATCTGCACCAGCTTTATTAAAAAAAGTTAGGGGGACTGAATCTACGGCGCAGCACTTGAATCTGACGGTTGCAATGTGGTTCCATTCGATCACGGGTTACGACTTATTTTTTCAAAGAACCTACACGTGGAATCAAGTGATGTTCTATTTTTCAATTCCGTTTATTTCAAGCGTGCTTCGGTGAGAATCAATCATCATCATCATATTTAGTCTGTAATCGCCCACTACTGAGCATATGCCTTTCTTCGAGTACGCCACACACCCCGCTCTGGTGCTCTAGTGCATGGTCTAGTCTCATCCGAGGCCTTTTTGTTGTCGTCAACCCATCGAGACGGTGGATGACCAATGCTTCTTTTGCCTATAAGTGGGCACCAATCTGTTAACGCTTTGGTCCATCCACCTTTTTTTTTCAGGGGAGAAAATGCGTTACGCATACCACCCGGGCGTGGAGGGTTACCCGAGTGGTTATGTGGGACTCCCGTATAGGCTAATGAGACCCACGGTATACCCACTAAAAACCCCCCCATTCGCCGCCTCGCCGCCTTGGAGCGAGGTCACGGTGCGCACACATCCGCGACCCCGCCGGCGGCAGCCGCTCCCAAGCGGCAACTTCGCGGATGCACGGAGGCCCTCCACGTTAGGCACGCCAGAAATTTCGGCGTGCCGTCCTCCTCGACCTCCAACTTTTACAGTAGCGGACCCCCCTGAGTCCGCTACAAGGAGGTCATGGGTACCGAAAAAACTTCCAGCGCCCGGTGGCGGATTAGATCTGTAGCTCCGCCACGAACCACACCTCGGCTGAGAAGGTTAGGTTAGGTTAGCGGCGCACCGTAATACCGGCATTCCTCTTTCTCTGCGGTCCCAGCAACGCCGTTACTGCGGAACGGCCCCGCAGAGTTCACAGGGGATACGGAGAGTAGCGCATCGTAATACCACCACGCCTCTCCCCCTGCGATCCCACCTCGGCCACAGATGACAGGATGAACCCTTCTTCTGCGGTCCCACCATAACGCATCCTCAATGGGCTAAAGTAAGCCCGCTGGGAACGCCCTCCTCGAGCCAGCCGGCAGCCCAAACAGGCCGGCCCTGCCCTGGGTGCCTCTTAGCTTCATCGAGGATGACCCAGTCCACGCTTACTAAGCCCCCCCGCCCCGGCAAGGCGGTCACCCACGGGGGGGTTGGTCCATCCACTTGCCATCACTCTGCCTGGCAATATGTTCTGCCCAACTCCATTTGAGTTTAGTAATGGCTTCTCCGAAGTCACGCATCTTAGTGCGACGTCGGATCTCATCGTTCTTTACTCGGTTTTGTAGTTTATTATTATTATTATTTAAACTTTATTGCACGAATAAATCAGTAACAAACGGCGGACTTAATGCCTCAAGACACTCTCTACTAATCAACCACAGGGCCAAACAGAAAATTGCGAAAGTAGGTGCAAAAGACAAACTTGGTTAGAAAAACAAAAAAATCCTTAGGCCTAGCTTAATGCCGAGCATGGCTCATGGCTGGTGGGCATCAATGTGTATGATAGCAGAATCCGCATGATGAGATTTTTTCACGATTTCAATCAAACCATTGTGTTTTAAAGGTAATAAGACGTTTACCTACTTATATGGGGTCAAATACAATTAGACCAATATTTAAGAGAAATATGAAAATCTGTCAGTATCGAGCCCAGAAAACATGCGAGTTAAATACCTACTAGATAGGCCCTGGTGACGTCAACATTTGTAGTTTGAAATTTGTTTCTTGGTGGGATCTTCTTATTTAGTTTTGTGAAATACTGGATCCTGTTCCATATAACGACGCTATAGTCTAGTCAAGTGCAAACATTAATTTGCATAAAACTTTCTTAAAATTATGTCCCATTGCTCTTTATGCCAGCGTATTTAAAGTCAATCACTAAGTAATCTCTCTTGTTCTAATAAGAAATTGTTTAAGTTCCCTGTATTATTGTTGTTATAAAAACAATAGGCCGTTTTAATTAATGAAGGTCCTCAGTACACAAATAAACATTACAGGAACCGTATAATTGCTTCACAATTTATTCACAACTCCAACGGGCCCGTTGCCTCGGTGAAAGGAAAAAATAGAGATAGCGATAGATCACTCCGCTTTTCCTTTAATGGAGCGTTATAAATAAATAAGTAATTAAAACGTAGTCGGCTCTTAATGTAGGGAGGAAATTCTTAATCTGTACGTTTGTAGCAGCCTGAGTAATGGACAGCCTCTGTCATGTAACGCGAGCCAAAGTCCAGGGACAAACTGGGACCTGGCGCCGATAAAAAAGAGGATATAATATATATACGCAGGCTCTATGAAAGTCAATGTAGGACAATTAAAATAATTTTGATTACTAGTTACTAATAAATACCTGGTTTAGTCTAAGTGATGGTTTTTCTATAATAAATGTAAAGGAATAAAGGTAGGTAGGCTTATAAAAATGACATAAGATTTAATTATTGTTATTTTATTATTATTTAATTATTTGGGCCCCGGGGCAGCGACGCTCTCGAGCTTTTCAAGGAGTTAGGCAGAAGTTTGAGGGAGAGGGGTCTTGATCCCCGCTCTGGGTTACGGCTCGTCTTAACAGCTCTCAATTTCTGCTCAGCGAGACAATGCCGCAAGCATTTTGGGGACCTTTGGTTCGAGCATGACTCAGAGCGGTGTTTAGTTTTAATTTATACTTTTTCCTCTCTTCTAGGTAGCTAGTTTAGAGCTTGTATGATTAAATGTAATGTACTTAATATTTGTGTGAGTTCGACATAGATTTTAGTAAATATTATTAAAAGATAAACTCTCTAAAAACTGTTAGAATAAAACGTTACAAAAAGCAGGCGAGATAACTTAGTTTGCAGTACGCAAACTGAGGGGAACAGGAGTAAAGCCGTTGAAAATCGAAACAAAAATGTCTGCTATGGTTCTTGGTTAATCTTATTAAGTCCATTCCTAGCGGTGGGGCCCCACCCGCGCCGTAGAAAATACAATACGGTTAGGCGGATCATGGACCTAGTATTACCACATATTGCCTACAAGAACAAGAACACGCGACAAATTCAAACTAATCGTAATGTATTCGGACAATTGTTATCATTATTATAGCTGGTGATCACGGGTAAGAGTCGCCTAGTACCCACAATACAAGCTGTGCTCAGTTTGGGACTAGGTTGATTTGTATAAGATTGCCCAGAAAAGTTCATTTATTTAATTTTATTCACCAAATAAGATTCCATTCTTTTTAGAAACGAGACTATAGCACTTGTGGTATATTCAAGGTTAAAAAGTGTCCTCTTTTAGAAAAAATTCAATAGTTCATATGCTTAAAGACACTTAATAAAAATAACATTTCAGAGTTATTTGCCGCCTCATTTAAGAGGTAACTAATACATGTTTTTAAATGATTCAAAATTCAAACTCAAATTAATCCAAATGTATTCATAATTCCAATCAAATGATTGAAGAATACAATGCTTTTATTTCATTTTAATATAAAGTAAGTGAGAAAACCGGTTTTTAGTTTGATATTTGTCGGTTCAAAGTAATGTTTAAACCGATATTTCGCCATGTAAAAATCCAAAAAAATACATTTAATATCTATGCTAATCTAGCCAACACAGAAAAAAACCTTAATAAATAAGCCCGTTTAACTGATAACTGATAAGGACTCTTAAATCCTTAGCGTCAAAAAAGACCATAATAAACCAAATACCAGATGATCTGACTCTTAAACGGCTGACTCGGGCGTGTTGAAATTCTTTGGAAATAGTTTCATTCTTGAAGGAAGATTGAAAAAATGTTATTTAGGGGGAAGAGGAAGGCCAAGGAAAGTCAAGAAGATAGCAGAGCATAGATAGGGCTAGCGATTGCTCCATTGACAATGGTGGTCAACTCTCAAGGGCGGTCAAATAGAATAAGACAGTGTTTCATTCTCAAACAGAAGCTTGTATGGATGTATGAATTCAACGTGAGTGGAGCCACGGGTACAGCACTTTAACTACTGACTACCTAATGGCAAACATAACTCAAACAACAATAGCGTCAAAAAATACCATTTGGTGTTTATACTCCTCTTAAACTGCTGACCGTCGTGCTGAAATTCTTTGGAATTAATTTCATTCTTGAAGGAAAATGGATGGAAAGGGGCGCATAGAAAAGCCAAGAAGAAACTGCTTTGAACAAAGAGGAACAAGAAGGTAAAGGTTGTATCTTATTGCAGAAAGTGAAGGACAATAGAAGACAGAATTTCATTCTTGGACAACGACATGGGATAGAATTGGTTATGGGAGTGTGAATAACGAGTTTAACTTGGGTGAAATAAAAATGTTACTTATGGCTTATAGCATGCATTAGCTATGTACATGTATATTTATTTGTTTTGCACTAGAAATAGACTTATCTGGAAATAAGTAGTCGTTATTAACTACTAACCTACTCGTATCAATTAGACTCATGAGCTATCGAGTTCAATTTTATGTGTATGTAGGTAATTGTGTTTACTGTCCGTTTTAATTCAGGTGCCGTAGGTACAATATAGCATAAATAACAAATTCATAAGTAAGTATGTAATTAATAGATTAAAGTGTTTTATGAAACAATTCCTATCCTATCCCGGTCCCCCGCTGTCGCGGGCGCCCTACCCGTTCTTTTTGTACGCCGTTGTTTAACGGTGAGCGTTTGTTCTGCGCGATGTACACAGACCTGCGGGACACCTGAACAAACAATACTTTAATTCCATTAGTTAGAGACTCACTTTGTTTTCAATTTACTTCCTGCTACAAAACTTTAAGTTGTTTGATGTTAACTTCCATAGGTATCTACTTTTGTTAGCTAACTATAACCTTCCTTTCACATTTTCTCATTATTCTCTTCTAAACTATCTAAACTATCATGCGGCGTGATGGTGGGGTCAGCTTTCCTTATTTCCATTCCACTTGTTCCTCGACATGGTTTATTGCACCGTGCTACTCGTACTTTACCTATGAGATACCTGTAGCCTCCTGATTTTGCAAACAAAAAAAAACAATAGAATTTGTACCAATTAATTCGGATACGTTTGAATATTTTTGTTGTTCTGCCTTATTAAAATTTTACTTTACATTCCATTGAACCATTTTGTTCCTTCAATAGGAACCTAGGACTCAGAAGGCTAGAAATACATAACGAACATCCTTACACATTGTTACCGGTTTTATTATACTCATAGTCGTGCAGAGATAACTAGGCAATATGAAAGCTACATACGTCCAATTCAAATATTTATATGTGTAACGCCAGTTTGTTCATACCATCACGTCACCACAAGGTATTAACAAATGCCTATGCTTATGTAAAAAGCGTTTTTATACGGTGGCAAATAAGCTTACGGCCTGCGTGATGGTAAGCAGGAACCGTCACATATGGACGCTTTAGACTCCAGAAGAATTACAAGCTCAGCGTATAGACGCTGAGAATTCGTTGTATTCTCAGCTAGACACATATGCTGCTCCCTTAATCTCGGTCTCTCAACACAGCGAATCCTCGGGAGCTCTGGCGACCTTACTCACCACCAGGAACATGACACTACATACCAAATGAATAAGTTGTGGCGTTATCGTCGCTGCGGTCTTCTATAAGGCGGACGTACTTACCCAGATGGGCTGCTCTAAATATGAGCGAAATGACGCTGCTATATAAACATGCTACATGCTTTTTAACCGACTTCAAGATTTCAAAAAGAGGAGGTTATCAATTCGGTTGTATGTTTTTTTTTAATGTTTGTTACTCCATAACTCCGTCATTTCTTAACCGATTTAAAATTTTCTTCTTTTGATTGTAAGTATATATATCCAAATTGGTCCCGTTTTTGTCAAAACGCAGTTCTGATGATGGGATCCATGAGAAATTGAGGGAACTCCTCAAATCTTAAAGGCAAACATATAGTGATTTTTGTGTTTTTATCAACAAATCGAGCATTTTCATCCAAAAATGAGACATTTGATGAAGTGGAACTGCTGATGATGATCAGAACAGAACTCTTCAACGACGAAAAGTTCACGTTTGGCGATTTGTCCTTCTAGCTGTGTTTATTAAGCAAGTTCTATTTTCACGATTGATTTTAGTCATGTTTGAGTTCTCATGATGGGATCCATTAGGAATCGAGGGAACTCCTCAAATGTGAAAGGCCCACAAATAGTAATTTTAGTATTTTCATGAACTAATCAAGCAATTTCATTCATAAAAGTGACATTTGATGAAGTGGAACTGCTGATGATGATCAGAACGGAACTCTTCAACGATGCGTAGTTCAAGTTTGGCGATTTGTTCTCTTCGTTTTGTTTGTCAAGCAAGCAAGGTTTTTCCATGATTCCATGAGGAATTGAGGGTACTTAGTCTTCTACCATTATAAACATACTTATAGCCATTTTTATTTTATTGTATGGAATCTAAGAGTGCACCATCTAAGTATAATAATCTTTCAACGGCCATCCCATTGAAGTCGGTTTTTATTTTCTTAAAAATTATTACCTATAATAAATGTGTATTAAATACGACACCTTCATTGCAAAGCGGGTTTTTCCAGGGCCGCTAAATCCGCTAGGCGCGAAGCCATTTTCTACGCTCGGTAAACTTAGAAACTGGGCCAAAGTAGGCTTTTGCGAAATATACGGAAAATTCTCCCTCGCTATATTACAAGAACTACTTTTAGGAAACTTCTCACGTGACATAAAATAAAAATGTAAATTACAGTCCTTGTATTTTCTACAGATGTTTCTGTTAAATGTTTCTATTTTCACATTCATGCGAGGCGGTAACCAAACATTACTTTTTAACATTAAAAACTCCTAGGTACAGAGATGGGGAAAGATGCGCGGAAAGTGACAAACGCGGATGTTCTTTTAGTTTAATAAAACGATTGTAGATATGTATATATCTTTTCAATATTCAATTTCAATATTTACTTTAATTGGACTCTCTTGCCGTCTGCATACTTGAGTATACACATGAAGCTCACTTTGTTAGGATTTCGTACCAAAATCGTAACAAAGGAACGGTTATGGTGCGACTCCTCATCGTATATTTTAAAATAAGATAACTTGTAGGTTATTTTTGATTATTCCATATTTGCTACGCAGTAGGAGTGCAGTTTTTTTTCTCGCAAAACTCATGGTGTGAATGTCTATCTAAAAACCGTTTACTTATTCAGGAACCATCGAAGTTGCTTTGGGTACTTAATCATGTCGCTATGTTGATGGAATAGGTAACCTAAGAAATTACTTACACCTATGCAAAGCTGAGCCGAGCGGAGCACCCGATGCGGAGCTGCATTTGCATACCCATTTTTGGCATTCAATCGCTGAATCGTAATTGGTAACATAGGATTGAGGCGGATTTAAAATCTGCATACCCAGTATACCCACAGAGTTCGTACTGTCGCTTAGAATTGCTGGGGGGTATTGTGCTCTGTAAATAACTCAGTTGCCTTTGAAAGCCCTAGTACAAATACACCTATACAATGCTCTATTGATTTCGGTTACTGATTACAGACCTAGTGGCGTTTGGCGACGATCCGATAGAGGAAGCAACGATGGGTGCGGTCATTTTCTGGATAGACAACCGCTTTAACTGCTCGCTAACTAAGCGCTTCCGTTCTTTGGGAAACATCAAACGGCTGACCTGACGAAACAAACTAACTTAATAAAATAAGAAAGATATAATTAAAATAAATAAATGAACTTGTTGAAGCCGATGGTAAGCCTAAGCTTATACGCAATACATGGTGTTCGGCGCAGTATAACGTAGGCTTTAGGGCGATAATGATCCTATAATACAAGCAAATACACACTAGCCGACGCTAGTCCGTGGTGAAAACATCAGGTTGGGTCTTAAGTAACCACATGCACCCCTAAATACTCCGTTTGATGGTAGTGAATATGTATTTATAGCTACCGCTACACCATACCATTAACCGTTTGATTAAGACAGCGCCTGATACAGGGCGGGGAAGCGGGGGCAAAAATCCAGTATGCTTTGCTCCCGCCCCGCCTCTTTTAACCCATTCGAGTGTAAGCACCGCTACGTAGCAACATTTTTCCACCATACAGGAGCAATCACTCGAAGATTCAATGACTCAATATGTGAGGAAGTGGCCGTTCGACCTGTATGTGACCAATATGTGAGGAAGTGGCTGGCGCCTTGATTGACGGGTGGAGTTAAGAGAGAGAATTATGTTTTACAGCTCCAGATTTGCGAGACGGATGGTATCGAGGAGCTGAGCGACGAGGAGTCCCCGAGCGGTACCCGCCGCCGGCTTGTTGTTGTCAAGACTCTTTGGCGAGGCTGCCATAACGATATCAAGTAAGCAAATCATCTTTAAAAAGAGGTATATTTTAAGTGGCGTCCATAATAGTACCTAACCATACTATCCGCTATCGTGCGACTCGGCACTTTAGCCATATGGTCGGGATATCCCGTATTTTGTATCGGCAAGCCACGTATGGCTAGAGTGCATAGCCGCAATACCTATTACCTACGTGGCACCTTCAATCATAATGCGTAACAATAGAAATAACATACAGTATTATTTGGACATTTACCATACAACATTTAATTACCTGTAATACATTTTAGGTTTTATACGTTACGCATGATATCACGAATCCGGTATTCATATTCTGGCAAACGACCCGAGATAGCAGTGGAGAGTACTTACATACCCTTCAGCCTTCAGCCGCGGATAGCTACGCGTCACTGATTTTTATTAACCATCGGTAATAATAGCACTAAAAATCGGTTATGCGTGGTACATAAAACAAAAATGTTTATTTAGGTCAATACTTTGTAACAAAATATGCACAGCAGTTTTGTGTCAAAATAGGAACCTGAGAGTGAGAGTGCAGTAATTGAAAATACATGCCCCAAGTTAAATAACGAAACTTTTAAGTAAGTTGAAAGTTTCTAGTGTTGCAAAACTAGTTACTTAAACTGTCTAAGATGGATTACTATTGTATAGACGAGACGCACGGTCACCTTCAAATTGCTAAATGAGTTCTATCTGTTCCAAAGCAATTATTAATGTAGAGCAACATGTTTTGCTAATAAACCGTGATTTTTTTACCTAAAGACAACAACAAGCTACCTACGAATACCCGGGTCTTGGCGGCTAGGTTTACGAGCCAATTTCGGAACATTCGATAACAGAGGTGGTTTATTCGGGATTGTTTTTCGTCATTTTGTGACTAAGCTGGTGATGTGATAAATATCAATATCACGTTTGTGTAAAAGATTTATAACTAAACTAGCGTTTGCCCGCGGCTTCGCCCGCGTACTAAGCGTAATTTTTAACCGTCTACAAAAAAGAGGTTCTCTGTTTGACCCGTTCTCTGTATGTACGTATATATGTAGGTTTGTCCACGATTATCTCGCGTTTGGCTGAACCGATTTAGATGCGGTTTCCAGAAAAGTAGTTGTTACATTCTGGGGGTTTCAGTATACGAAGCTTGGTGATTGTGATTCATTAACAGATGAACAGATGAAAAGTCAGTATACATTCTGAGAACCGGCAAACAGTTGAATTTCATTTGATTTTAGCAAAAATAAGGATCGAAAACTATTATCATACATTTCCGAGAGGCCGAAGGGGAAATGGCCAATGAAATAAAGGCATGTCTTAAATGGCCCTTAGTAAAAGTATCTGTGTACTACAACAAACTTCGGACCGAAAAATTCTTTCTTAGTGCTCCTCTAGACCTTATAAGGAACCTACGTGCCAAATTTGGAATCTCTAGGACCAGCGGTTTGGGCTGTGCGTTGATATGTCAGTCAGTCAGTTTCTTCTTTTATATATTTAGATTGTCATAACATTTACTTATTATTTATCTACGAGCTATCATTAAAACGTAACTGAGCCTCACAAAATCTAGAGTGAAACCAATCTTACAATGAACGCTCCTCTCCCAGTACAATAGTTTCAATGTGTGAGTTTCTGTAAAATTTATTTGTAAAACATAGGTAACAAAGATTGTAAAATGGTAATATGTGTATCACTATGTTTGGCCATTAGGCATACAAATTTGCAAGCAGCATGCATACTTAACACATACATACATAATTATACTAACATAGATAGTCTTAATTATATTATAAATTAAATTGTGAAAATTACAGTTTACAGTTTAAGTACTCATTCACTGAATAAAAACTCCTCATGTGTTAAGAATTTAAATAATTTTGAATTAAATTGGTGCATGTCAGTTTCTCTTATAAATTCCGGTAACTAATTGTATAATTTCAGTGCCATGCCGAAAGCACTTTTTGCTAGTAGAGCTATTTTTAAAAGCCTTGAATTAATTTTGTGCCATTGGCGTATACTATTAAAAGTAGGAAATTGCTTGATGTCGCACTTGATATACATAACTAACACGAAAATATATAAAGATGGCAGGGTCAATATCTTAAATTGGATAAAGTAAGGCTTGCATGAATCTGTTGGCTGTAGCCCACAAACAGATCTCAAGCACTTCTTCTGAGCCCTAAACACCAATTCTCGTTCAGTGGAATTGCCCCAGAATATGATGCCGTATCTAAGTATAGAGGTTACATAGGCGTGGTAGGCGGTAAATATTGTAGGCCGATTCACTACTTTATTCAAGTTATATAGTGCATAAGAGTATTTATTTAATTTTTTACATATAATTCTGTGTGTCTGACCTAAGCCTGTAGGCGACATGCTTAGGTCAGATGTGAACGAAAATTTACTGAAAGGGTGTTCAGTAACATTATATGACAAGGAGGATGAACTATATATATTATTAGGGCCGGTTGTACCAATCCAACCCGTCAAACGGTTGCATCAAACCGTCGGTGATTGTAAATTAAGTTCGTTAAAATCTATTTGTATGAAAAGCTTGACCGGCTCCATATTCAATGTTAACCGGTCTGTAAAACGTGTTTGATGGAACCCGCCTTTAACCGATCACGTTTTCAGGGCGGCGTTTGCCAGGGAAGCCACATGGGGCGCCGGGCTGAAGCACCCACAGCTCGCCAGAGTGCTCGGCCTGAGCCTGCTGGAGCCCCCGTGCGCTGCTCTCGATCGAGGCAACGCTGCTCCCTTGCCTACGATATTGAAACCGGACAACAAATTGAAGTATGTATCTTTATCAAAAAATTAACAATTATATATAGTATTGTAATATACAGATTTTTTTAACAAGTATTCAATCTTTGTATTTTTTAATATAATTTAAATTTAAGTTGACGATATAATCACTAGTTAAGAGGCTTAATGGAGCTGACATCGTTAATTTGACAAAATCATCTTAATAAAAAAAACACATATTAATCGCAGCATGTAGTGAATACAGGGTTGTCCCTTGCATCGCCTTTCAGATCAAATTATCCAAACTTTATTCATGTAAATTATTAAATAGCTTACTTTTTCCGACAGCCATGAGAGGATGAGAGCGTATTCTAATGTTTTGTTACGTTCGGCGCAGTCTAGCACACTCCAGGCCCGTGAATGCTTTATCTGCTACGCCGTAGCGAAAAATGCGCGATAACATGACACATACGCAACTTTCGCAGCCTCTGTCTTAGATATTATTTCCTGCATCATTTTACAAGCAGGTCGTGATATGTACTGAAAAAAAGTTAAGCTCACTCTCAATCTTTCAGTTAATGCTAGCATGGTAATGTCATATATAACTTTTAGAACGAGCCTTAGGATATATCAACTGTCATATTCTCCTTAAAAAAACGACTGATGATTTGTTCTATAGAGTAAGATCAAACGTATTAATAGTAACTCAAGCAGTACTAACACAAAGTCTAGCGGATTTTTATATAACCAAGGAAAGTATAATCCAACTATGTGCATTTCTTTTCAGCTATTCGAGTTTGATTCACATTTGCTGTCAGATCGCAGCCGGCATGAAGTACCTGGAATCATTCGAGTTAGTGCACCGGGATCTCTCTGCTCGGTAAGAATAAAATATTCTTATTTATCCTTAAGATGAGAAAATTTCAATCAGTCAGATATAAAATCTTACTTGGATCTTGATTTTATTAAGTGGTTACGTACTGCCTAGTTTTCGCAAGCTTATAAAAAAACGAACTTTGATTTTAGTGTTTTTAATTAATACAACCCACCGGTAATAGGATCATGATTCTTATTCATTATCTTTCATTTCTAACTTAAGTGATAAAGTGGTGCGCAATCTTTTCTTACGAAACTAGCATCCGCGGCGGACATCATAAGAATATTGGATAGCACTGCTATTTCTAAACTTCCCCACTTATTTCAAAGGGATTTGTGTAAATACTGCAATCCTATGTTTCAGCAACGTAACCGTAAGTGAGGAGCTCAACGTTAAAGTTTCTGACTACGCTATGTTCTGCGACGAGTTCGCAGGCGACTACCACGTCATGGCCGATGGCTCTCGATTCCCGCTGCGATGGATGGCTTGGGAGAGCCTGCTTATGGTAAAACTTGGATATTTTCACCTAAAAACTCATATTAGTTTCCAAACAAGGTTTATGAAGTAGTCAGCCTTACCGACGGAATTTTAGATAAAGAAAAGATAAATAAGGTATATCCCATGAAGGAACTTTGAGATAGATCCCAGGGATTAAGCTAGAGCTAAATTTGATATATACTACATATTTCGTTATTTTATTACTGTTCGTTTATTTTATTTTGGTGAACAGATGGTAGCAAGTCGTAGATTATAAAACATAACCAAATGTAACTTAACCAAAAATATGTAACTACGTCAATATTAAACAATAACTCACCTATTGCAGGGTATGTACTCGCCTGCTAGCGACGTCTGGTCGTTTGGTGTCACAGTATGGGAGGTGCTCACATACTGCACTGCCAAGCCATTTGAAGAGATGGACGATGACCAGGTATGTACCATTTTTGTATCTCATTTGAACACAGTTTTAACAGGTCTAATCAAAATTTTGTACCCGAAAAATGGTGCTGAAATGCTGGAACTCGGAAGGGTTATTTTCACATTTTCAGGATATTTAGTCATGTTATACATCAATAAGGGAACTAATTATAATGCAGTCTCAAATTAAATAAGATGAAGATTGAAGGTACGGTCACGGACTTTAATTGTTGAGCCATTTAGAGCTCTCTTTATACTTGGCATATTATAGCTAACTATTGTGCCCGGGTATGTCCTTAAACTACGACCAAGACCACCGGGGGATGGGCAGCAGCATCCCTGGAGTGCGGTGGAGACACTGCGATCGCCAACCCGCATGCCAAGCGTGGCGATTATGGCATTTACCCCCTATGAAAGCGACACAAAGGCCACGGCCCCGAGGTTCCGGCGGCCCCCGGTGCCCTGGTTTTGGTAGCGGCCAGGGTACTAGCGGGGCCAGGGGTGCTAAGAATCTCCGGCAAAGATCCAGCTACCACCACCGACGACTCCTGGCCCTGGCAACGTACAACAGGCGTACACTGCGGACCGACGAAAAGATAGCGGAACTAGAGGAAGGATTGAGCAAGTTGCGTTGGGATGTCGTGGGGTTATCTGAAGTCCGAAGAGAGGGGGAGGACACGATAACCCTAAAGTCCGGCAACTTGCTCTATTTCCGGGAGGGCGACCAACAGTCCCAGGGAGGTGTCGGGTTCATCGTCCACAAGTCCCTCGTAAACAACGTGGTGAAGATCGAGAGTGTGTCGGCTAGGGTGGCGTACCTTATACTCAGAGTATCCAAGAGATACTCGTTGAAGGTCATACAGGTGTACGCGCCGACCTCGGCACACTCCGACGACGAGGTGGAGGCTATGTATGAGGATATAACTAAGGCCATGCATAGTTCCAAAACCTACTTCACCGTTATTATGGGGGACTTTAACGCGAAACTGGGCAAGAGAGACGGCAATGAGCTGAGAGTGGGGCAATTTGGAGTTGGAAGTCGGAACCACCGGGGCCAACTACTGGCTGGTTTCTTGGAGAAGGAGGGACTCTACATGATGAACTCCTTCTTCAAGAAACGCGAGCACAGGAAGTGGACCTGGATGAGTCCCGACGGTGCAACAAAAAACGAGATTGACTTCATTATGTCGACGAAGAGGCATATATTCAATGATGTCTCTGTGATCAATACGGTTAAAACCGGAAGTGATCATCGTCTGGTAAGAGGCACATTAAATATATGCGTCAAGTTAGAGCGCTCTCGACTGATGAAGTCTACGCTCCGTCCAGCAGCAGTCCAAATCCAAAACCCCGAGAGCTTTCAGCTGGAACTCCAAAACCGTTTTGATTGTCTAGGCGGCGACGTGGACGATTTCAATGACGGGTTTGTGGAAGCTGTCCATAGCATTGGGTCTAACTTCTTTAAGGCCCAACGGACTCACAGAGCCAAAAGGCTTTCTATCTCCACTCAGAGGCTCATCGAGGAAAGGAATGAAATGATTCTGCAGTCTTCAGCCGATGCGACATTATACAGGCAGCTCAATAAACGGATCTCTAAGTCCCTTACCCGCGATCTGCGCCAATTCAATACAAATCGTATTGAAGAGGCCATCGAGCAGAATAAGGGCTCTAAAGTGTTCTCAAGAGATCTGTCTATTGGGCAGAGCCAGCTCGCCAAATTAAAAACTGAAGACGGTAGAATCGTTTCATCCAAACCCGAGCTTCTGAAAGAGATAGAATGTTTTTATGGACAGCTATACACGTCAACTAGCAGACCCGAAGTTGGTCTGGCGGAAGACCCTAGAGCCAGATTAACCCGGCACTATACCGAAGATATCCCGGACATCAGCCTGTACGAGATTAGAATGGCTCTTAAACAGCTAAAGAACAACAAGGCACCCGGTGAAGACGGAATAACAGCTGAACTCCTGAAGGCGGGTGGAAAACCGGTCCTTAGGGCCCTTCAGAAGTTGTTCGATTCCGTCTTACTGGAAGGGAAAACTCCAAAGGCATGGAACAGAGGTGTGGTGGTGCTGTTTTTCAAAAAGGGTGACAACGCCTTACTGAAGAACTACCGCCCCATCTCACTTCTGAGCCATGTCTATAAGCTGTTTTCAAGAGTCATTACGAACCGTCTCGCACGCAGGCTAGATGACTTCCAGCCTCCCGAACAAGCCGGATTCCGAAGAGGCTTTAGCACCGTAGACCACATCCATACGCTTCGTCAGGTTATACAGAAGACTGAGGAGTATAACCTGCCCCTCTGTCTAGCGTTCGTGGACTACGAGAAAGCCTTCAATTCGATTGAAACCTGGGCTGTACTACAATCTCTCCAACGGTGCCAAGTGGACTACCGCTATATCGAAGTGCTGAAATGTTATGTATGTATGTATGTATGTATTGCTTTATTGTACATAAAACACGGTAAAATGACAAACAAACAAAAAGTGGAAGTACAAAGGCGAGCTTATCCCTTTAAGGGATCTCTTCCAGCTAACCTTTGAGCAAATGAGTTGAAAGAAAACAATGGAGGATGAAGATAAACCACCTGTGAATTATGCACTGAAACAGAAATTGAAAACAAAACAAATTCATTTTGAATACACATTACCTTAATACTAAATAAGAATATAAAAAACACGAATCAGTATATATATCAATAGAAAATACGACAAAATATTTTGGGTATTATAAAATAAAATACTTACAGCCGAAAGAAAAAAAAAAAAGTTGTGTGTGTGAAATAATTATGTTTATATAAACAATAAATATATAATACGATACTATACTTAATAATAATAAAATAGTCAGGAGTCGGACAGCCATATTCTTTTTAATGCAGCCTTGAAGGATGCTATTGTTTGGGATTGCCTCACGGACACCGGTAACCCATTCCATAATTTAACAGCCCGCACAGTGAACGATCTTTTATAAGCACGCGACCTATTAAACGGAACGCTAAGAGAGAGATTGGCATTAGCATTAGAACGAAGGCGGTAACCGGTGTTGGCTGCCAGAAAGTGGAATCTCTCAGAGAGGTAAGGAGGGGAAGCAGGGTTGAACAACACATTGAAAAGCAATGTCAGGACATGCACATCTCTACGACGACGAATCGGAAGCCAGCCGAGTTGTGAACGAAAGTGGGATACATGATCAAACTTGCGCAGACCAAATATATACCGAATGCAGATGTTTTGTAAGCGATCCAGCTTGTCAAGTAACTCTTCTCTAAGGTCAACAAATGCAATGTCACCATAATCTATAATTGGCAAAAGGAGAGATTGGGCGAGAGTAATTTTTGTTTCAAGGGGAAGGAAATTTTGCAGACGCTTCAAAGAGTGTAACGAAGCAAAAATCTTCCTACTTACTTCCGAAATATGAGGTGACCAGGATAGCGTTTGGTCCATGATGATACCCAGGTTCTTAACAGAAGACGATAAAGGAATGGTCACGTTATCAAAAAGGATATAAAAACGGAAAAAAGAAGTGGAGAAAGAATTCCCCCCTGAGGCACCCCAGTAGAAAGATTACACCACTCAGAGACCCTGTCGTCAACCCTAACTCGTTGCCGCCTCCCGAAAAGGTAGTTACGAAACCAGGACAGCGCAGTTTGTGACACATTTAGGGCACGGAGGACTCCAAGGAGGATATCGAAATCCACCGTATTGAAGGCGCTACTGAAATCCAATAAGACAATGGCAGTCAGTTTCTTATGTTCGATATTAAAACGAATGTCGTCGGTGATCTTAACTAACGCTGTGACAGTGCTATGCCCGGGACGGAAGCCAGATTGGAAGGGATTCAACAACTTGTGCCTGTTGAGGTGGGAGAGGAGGCGACGATTAACAAAGTGTTCAATAACCTTGGACAGAACTGGGAGGATGGAGATAGGGCGATATTGTGAAAAGGAAGCGGGATTGGAATTTTTAGGAAGTGGAATGATATGGGCACATTTCCATGCAGATGGAAACGTCCCTGACGCGAAGGAAAGGTTAATTATATCGGAAAGGATAGGAGCAATGGGTTCCGCCACGAGCATAAGCATGACCAGACTAAGGCCGTCTTCACCAACGGCTTTCGTCTTAATAGTCTTTAAAATGGTAACGAACTGTTTGTACGAGAACGCCACTATGTCAGTCCGACTCCAGGACCAGAACTCGAAACCTATTCCGCTGCAGCGGGGAGTCAGGCAAGGAGATGTTATTTCTCCTAATCTGTTTTCCGCTGCACTGGAGGACGTGTTCAAGACTCTGGACTGGAGAAGGCTAGGCATCAACATAAACGGCGAGTACATCACTCACCTTCGGTTTGCTGACGATATAGTAGTCTTGGCTGAGACCATGGAGGATTTAAGTACAATGCTCAATGATCTCAGTAAAGCCTCCGAGCGAGTTGGTCTAAGGATGAACATGGACAAGACGAAGATCATGTCAAATGCCCATGTAGCACCAACTCCCGTAACAATCGGACACTTTACGCTCGAAGTTGTAGACGATTACATATACCTAGGACAGACTGTCCAGTTAGGTAAGTCCAACTTCGAGAAAGAGGTTAATCGTCGAATCCGACTCGGCTGGGCAGCGTTCGGGAAGCTACGTCACATCTTTTCGTCCAATATCCCGCAGTGTCTCAAGACGAAAGTCTTTGACCAGTGTGTGTTGCCAGTGATGACATATAGTACTGAAACGTGGTCGCTTACTATGGGCCTCATAAGAAGGCTCAAAGTCACCCAAAGAGCAATGGAGAGGGCTATGCTGAGAGTTTCTCTGCGTGATCGCATCAGATATGAGGCCATCCGCAGCAGAACTAAAGTGACCGATATAGCCCTTCGAATCGCTAAACTTAAGTGGCAGTGGGCGGGGCACATAGCACGTAGAACCGATGGCCGTTGGGGCGGGAAGGTTCTCGAGTGGCGACCACGTACCGGAAGGCGTAGCGTGGGCAGGCCCCCCACACGGTGGACACACACCCCCATGCGAGTGGCGCAGGACCGGTCATTGTGGAAGTCTTTGGGGGAGGCCTATGTCCAGCAGTGGACGTCATTCGGCTGAAATGATGATGATGATGATTGTGCCCAGTATAATGTAAGCTTTATGTGTCTCAACAATTAAAGTCCGTGAGTGTACATGTAGGTACAGCAATAAGCAACCTTAAAAGTATTTGCCTAAAGCCCTCCCAGAACAGTATTTTTGGACCTGGCCATGTTGCGGATTAGATTATCTTAGGTCCAAATAGGCCCTGGTCATGCTTTACTTAATATTTTTTGTGTCACACTGCTGTACATGATACTGTCAATTGGACACCGCCGCCACTGTTCGTAATAATACATGTTGGGGTATCGGGCAGGTGGTGGCGAACGCGAGCGAGTGGCGTCGCGGCGGGCGCGGCGCGCGCGTCCCGGCGGCGCCGCCGCCGCGCTGCCGGCGCGAGCTGTACGACCTCATGCACGAGTGCTGGCGCCGCGAGCCCGCGCAGCGCCCGCGCTTCCACGACCTGCACCGCTATCTGGAGCGCATGACGCACGGCTTCAAACCGCCGCACGCCACCCTCCGCTGAGCACTGCGACTTCACACCATCGATCGATCTCATTAATATAGATAGGTATCTAATATAATTCCCGTTGAAACCCCGACCCCGTTAGAATTAAAATGTATTTAATTTATTGACGTCGATGGATAATTTGACATGTTGTTTTGACGACTGATTCGTTATGCTCATATTACCTACTCGTATCCATTGGCGTCCAAGAAAACGGTCTATACCTAGTCATATTTAAAGATGCATAGAAAGTTAGGTTCTGAATTCTATTCAGTAGCTTTTGGCCTAACGATTTGATAAGTTCCAAAACTGAATGGATTTCTGGACTGCTCGATAGGGTCCATCTTTGAAATCAGCGTTTCTCATCAGTCCAAATTATTAAGTTGAATAAAAAAATACCATTACCTACCTAATTAATAATAATAAGAGTTGTTAGATCGTCACATGTCATGGATAACTAAACAGACTGATAGGGAAAATCGAGCAGTATTAAGTTCAGTATTAAATTAACAGTAAGTAGGTTAGGGTGTAGAATAGAGCGTGTTTTATGTAACACGTAGCTTCGCATCTGGCCTGGGCATTGGCCGAGCCCGCCCGCCTCGCGGACTAAGCTCGGCGAATGATCAACTGTGCATTTTAATGTTAAATAACCTCGGCATCCCGATGTTACTACGTTGCATGCCGGTGGTTTGCTACACGTAGGTTTCTGAATTGCTCTCTGCTTACATGTGAATGCATGGCGTTGTACATACAGTTGATTATTAAAGTATCGAAGTAATGTTTTGAAAGCGATTCAGAAACCCACAAAAGTCCTTTTAAGCGTCGATTCTCTAATCGGTTTGTTTGATCGTCTTTCTAAATAATCATTTTACAAACACCGAAATCATATCATTACAAGATAAATATAAAATGTACACACCCAGCCTTCGTGAATTTGTACATTTTACGAGTAGATACACGTAAATAAGTAGATGAATTACTTAATTTTTGATTATGGACATCGTCATCATATCAGTCGAAAGACGTCCAGTGCTGGACAGGACATACAGATACCTTCTTTTTATTGTAAATAATACTAAGGATCTGTATTGAATTAACCATTTGCCTACCCATTATCTAAAAGTATGCTTCGTCTTTGATTGCAGAAGGTTTTTGCATTCTCAACAAAGCACAATAATTAAATCGTACGGGGTAAAGACGCAAATGTCAATAAGGATGAGTCAATTGCGCATGTATTCGCGCATATCAAACCGGAAAGAGGATCGACATGTTTAAAAAAATCCCACTCGATTTCCGCGCCCTTCGCCTAGCGCCCCACGATCTTCCACTTTCACCGCCTTTACGGCACCCCCTACTCGGGACTACTCGGGTACCGGCGTAAAGCTCGCCACTGAGGTCCCTTCCCTGAACAACGGTGGGTACTTATCAAATACTTGTTAAGATCAGAAAGACTTCAGTCAGGCGCTTTATTTACATTTCTATTCCAGTACTCCAGTAGCCCCTTCCTAGTGTATCCAAATCTAATCCTATTTTTTTAACCTGTTTTAAATGTTAAGGTTATTTATTATACTTCGGAGATGAGTCGTCTCCAGGGCTATGTTAGCCCCCTGTGCTTCTTGTTTTCTTCAATAGGCACATGAAAGGTTGCGCTCACGCTGCATCCGTAAATATCGATATTACGACTAAGCGAATTTAGTAAGAGAGATATTTTAATAGTGAATGAATCGAGACGATCGTCAGTGACGGTAGTGATGGGCCAATTAAACTGAGGGGAAAATGTTCTGCATGTATCTTTATTTCCGGACGCTACGTGTAATCAAGATATCTGAAAGTTGGTTGAAGCCGAATTACTCGTGTTATTCTATAGCTGCGTAATATCGTAATAGTAATAAGGAATGATCCAGACATACTTAATCATATATGAATGTTCTGTGTCATCAATGTTCAGTGTAAGGGTATTAAGATCCAGTCGTTTCCCCAACACATAGCTCCGATATTTCATCGATTATGATAGTCACTTTATTAAGTCACCGAAATACTCGTAACGCACTAAAATACGTTAAAAAACAAACCAGCACAATTCGAGCTTATCAAACTTTAAGAAGCATCACACTATGTCAATTCGATATTGCGGCTAGAATGTATTTGAAAGACAATTTATAACATTTCGTCTTTTGAAAATAGAGAATAGTTGTTTTTTTTCATATGTCGATGAAATAAGGCGCTTGCCATTCCTCTTAATAGGATATTATCATATTGGTGAACGTAACCCCTCCCGAAACGCGAGCTAGCGGACCGACCGACGAGGTGTATAGCGAAAAATGAATCGGGATCAGTTGTTCTTTTCTTTTAGGTACACCCACATTTTGTAGTCACTCGTATTAGGGTAAATTGGATAATGTTTGAAATTGGAAAAATCACTAAACGACTTATAGTAGAACAATTTTCAACCAAACTCTTTGAATTAAAAGCAATGTATGTTAAACTAGCAAATTGATAACGAATGCAAATGACCATTATTTACTAAAAATAAACTTACGACGTTTACTGATCCCATTCACCACAACATATTTAAATTATAATCGCTTTATATGTGTTAAATGATAATTTATTGATTAGTTTAGTCATAATGGGAATACGTGTATTTCTCTTAGCAAGCAATAAAAAACTGAATTAGTTGTGAATATTAAATGTCATTGTTGTTTGTTACGTAATATATTTTTAAGCATAATAATTAATGCAGTAATAAAGCTGAATATTTTGCAGTCTTCCCTCATTATTTGATCAAGTGACGTCAAAAACCTACCTGTCGTATTATAGGTGGTGTAAGTTTTAACTAAGGTAGATTTTGTTTTTTTTTTTGTCTGGTTGGAAGCATTTTAATTTGTAGGTACCTAAGTTCTTTGGGTATTAGGTATCCTATATATCAAGTGCAGCAACTTCGCCATAGTATAATAATGTCAATATTTTTATGTTTATTAAATCCCTTGGATTATTTAAGTTAATATAGTATGATATGTTCACAAGTTCGAACTTGTTACTAAATACATTTATGATTCTGAATTAGGTACCCACAAGAAGAGACTGCAAAATATCTAGTGGACCCAATTGGACATTTGTAAATAAGGTTGCAGTTGAGAAAAGTCCTGCAATGTCAAAATTTCTATTACTGTATTGTTTACTGTGTTTATTTAGCTGCACAGAATAAGATATACATACCTAGTTCGTATCGACGTTAGACATACGGTCATTCATTAATCATTAAATCATTGCTTGTCAGTTTTTTTGTTGTTTGGAGATGAGATTTAGGAGGATGATGTTTACTTACGTAATATTATGTTAATACATAGTAGATTTAGTAAAGTCATCTTTGAAATAATATAAGTACTATAGCCTGACTCCATGACGGCAAATTAAATTTGCGTATTTTAAAGATGGCTACATGCATGTATAGTAAGTCCAATAAGTAAAGGTGTTGCGACGCCGGCGTAGAGTAGACCACGACTCGTGGAAACGTATTTATAAGATCTCTGTCAATTTGTTACTTCATAATTTAATCAACATCATTCATCGGCGTCCACTTCCTACTCGTTTGAGTACTTACTAACTTCTGTATCATAACACTGTCATTTCTTCTTATTTACTTTTTGCTGGAGTTATATAGGCATTTAGATTACGAAGAACATTATGTTATAGTAATCAATGAACTTAAATTATTATTGTAAGGTAATTTAATTGTATTGCATGCCAATGTTGATGTCGTGTTAAATTATAAGCTCGCGTAACGAAGACCCTGCATTAATTATGGTCCTCATACAATACCCTCATGCACCTCTCGTCACCACTAGCTCTCAACCACCCCTCAATATATAAGCGTAAATTTAAAAGAAAACAGGTAAGCTAAGGATCTCATAGGTTAAGGAAGTTCCTGCAAGAATATATTTCATTTAAAAAGAGTAAGTGTAATTAATATAAGTTGTCGTATTAAACATTTATGTAACGTATCATTTTTTAGTTAAGCGTGGGTTATGTACAACGAATTAACCTCTTTGATACTTGCTTAAAAGTATCAGTGCTTATTCCGTAAGTTAATTGCGAACTGCAGTCCAAAGCAAAGTAAACGGGTACATTTTATATAGAATCTCAATACACACTGTGTCTATCTATCCTCCTAGTAGTAGTAAACATAGTAGGCCAGTCACACCACTGACAGTCACCGACCTCCCTTGACTTGCTCCATCCGAACAGTTTATCTTGCGACGATCTCCTGCTTTTTCTACATTCCACCATAGCGACGTATGCTTTGTTAAAATTCACGTCTCCAAAATAAATTGATTCTAAATAGTATCAGGACTTAACGATACTTAATTTAAATTATACAAGAAAAATATTACCACCCAACATGATGAACGTATACTTGCCCACATTAATTTAGCAAGTGAATCTTTAGTGTGACATACTTATATTATACAGGATGATTCGGGAGACGTGAGCAAGATCAACACTACGGATTCAGTAGATCATAAACTACTGCTTCGTGCCACTATTAGTGAAATTAACGTTCATTTGTCTTCGGTGTTGAAAACAAAATGTTTTAAATTATTTACGAAAGTGACCATTCACTCTACAATCAGAATACTTCAGTCAAGTGATACGTGTCAAATTGAATGTCATCTGAGTCCGATTACTTTTGAAATATCGTATCTCACTCAATGTGTCAATTTACTTTCTTCGTAATCAAAGTGTTGTCATAACAGTTAGAGGTTTAGGCTGGGTTGCACAAACTTATTATTACAGACCGATCAACGTTAAATATGGCGCCGGCAGCTGTCATCCCATAGAAACTTGACAAACTTACCATACATTCAAATTTTAACGAACACAGCTTACGATTACAGGCGGTTTGGTGCAACCCAGCCTTAATATTTATAAACCAGTTATTGTAGGGTGACCATGATTGTAGAGAATTAAACTATAACTTAACATAAATTAAAATACGGGAAAAAGGTATGGGTGTTTCACTTAAATACAATGGTGAACGATTCATTGCCATATACTAAGTATGTAGTGTTGGTCCTGCTCACGTCTCCTGAATCATCCTGTATAGCAGAAATGCAAAATATTTCCAAATATCATATACTAATGAAACTAAATTCATCAAACAAATTTTAGTCCAAGATGCCATATTTCCATGTTACAAACACACATTGCACAAAAGTAACTATTACTTAAATGAAATTGTTCCTCTATCCTTGAGATCAGTATTATTCGATATTCAGTAATTGTTTAATGTTTATATATGTCGTGTAAGTGTATGCCTAAATATGGATACTGGGTGAAACTTTTTATTACGTCATCATATCATTCATTAACAAGTCACTACACCACGTATTCCTAAGTCATCCCTTTCTCACTACGCCAGAAAAGATTGAACAATGACCAGTATTTCCAACAATGAATTTTTCACCTCAGCAACTCGCTTAAGCCTATTTTGCTGCGAAAAATCAATGAGCATTATGAGTTTTTACGCACTCCGTGAGACAAAGTACCTATGCGATAAAGAACCATTTTATTGTTCGGGGTTTATTTTATTTAAAAATCTATACTTCATTCACTACGTCCCTTTTAGTTTTTTATTAAATAAAGAGTGACAGATATACGTCGATTCATAGTTCAGGAATCAAATTTCGTAATAGACCCCTAAAACGTGCTAAACAAGTGTCACGTTCTAAAACTTACAAATTAACCTAAAAGTTTAAATTAACAAAGAAGCGCTTGGTAATAGTTTATTTAGATGACAGAATATTGTAATTATAAATATCTTGAAATTAGACCAGTGTTCCAGACGGAATAGTAAGTTTATGACCTAAAATAATAATTCTACTATTATTAATCTTTATTTATTTCAACGAATTAAGCCGGACCAGTTTAAGAACGCCCATCTGTTGTGTGTGTGTTGTATATTATAAATATAACTGGAAATTATTAGAGATCAGTGATGAAGGCTTTATTTCAACAACAATAGTTTTTAGCGTGCACACGATATGGCTCGCGCGAGACACAAACTGCAGTGTGTCTAAAAACTGTCGCGCTGAGGAGATAAAACACGCAATGTCTAATGTTTGCTGAATTAATTATTCAATCGGAATAATGACGACATTAAGTATGTAGTTACAGTCGGCGTTATATAGTACGCATAGCAGAAAAAGCGGCCAAATAGTTCGATACATCATACAAAATAACTGAACTATTTGGCCAACTACTATTTAAATTATATGACGCCGACTGTACGTAATGCCTATGATATTACAAAAGAGTTTAATTATGTTCTCACTGCTGAGATAAAAAGTTGTATGTCTCACACTAGAGCAAAGTTATTTGCATCTCGTGCTTTTGAGTCCCTCGCTACGCTCAAGATTCTAACTATGATTCACTAGCTACGTTCGTGATTCAATTTTAGAGTCTTTCTCTTGCTTGAGACTCAAAATTGGCACTCGCAGCAAAAACGTCTTTGCTCTCTTGCTATTTGTGCTACGTGTAACATCTATAAGTACTAATCTAATGTATGAACTGAAATTAGAAATAAGTCAAACCACTTTCGGCTTTTGAACTCATCTCAAAATACTTATGTGTGTAGATAAAGTACTCGTAATTTATTCAAACGCGCATAATTAGGTCTTAAAACACTTGTGTTTTAATCATACTTAATATGTTTTCAATAATAAGCAAGGGTGAATTCAACCCTGTTATTAACATATTGTTTACTCCAGCGAACATAATAAACTCTTTCTGTACTGTAGTAGGTTATTATTAATTTTATCGTATTGTCATATCATTATTGATGTTTCGCATAGTGTCTACATCGTCTAAACTCTAAATGTTTTTCCAAGTTGAAATGTTATATACCTACTAATCTTATTACCATGTATTCTATTCCTACTGTTGGCGTGTTAGTAGATTAATAGGAGTCATTTTAGCGGGCATTATAATTTAAATAGTAGATATTACTACACACCTCGAGAAAGATTCATGATAAGCATCCAGAAAGTAAAGTGCTACCAGCTTCTTAATTACTTTCGGCTGTCCACAGCTATAGATAAGACAGCTTATTTGACGTACATAAATAGTATTTTTTTAATTAATATTGTCGACAACTACTCTCAAGAGCAAATAAAACGGGTCAGTATACAAAAAATGATACAAGGTGTATCCGTTTTATTTGTTCTTGACGTTCTGTGTTCTTGACTTTAAAAAGCTAGTAGTACTCTACTTATCTTGAGATTTTTTTTTATAATTATCACCTAGAGGCTTAAGGTGAAAAATTGCCGAGTATTTATGAGTGGTTAAGACGCCTGCAAAACGACTCCTTTAATAAGTGATGGGACCAATGATTCGTGCACTCGACCTCGGGCCCGGTGCTGTCGGTACGCCTGAGGCCCGAGAACAACACCGGGACACTCAGTGCAACTCTAGCAAGTTCGTATTAAAGACAATATTCAATTTTATAAAACCTACCTACACTCATTTCGGTTGAGTAGATAGCATAATTGCTTAAATTACCGGTGTACAATCAAGGTTAAGAGAGAGCTACTTTGTAGGTAATGGACACATACGCTTTTCCAATTGCCGAACTTTAATTCATGTAGTTAATATCTATTACAGAATTCTAGCGGTCATATTCTACTCATACTGAAGAGATATTTTAAAACCGTCGATCAATGATTTCAAAAGTAAAGGATAGGCCCGCCCGAACATTTTGAAGTGACTGCCCAGGTCGTCACGCGTCTTCCATGAGTCAAAGGATTTTAATCCTTGTATACAGTAGGTACCTAGTAACATTCTATATGTAAATGACAGCGCCGTGCGCTCGCAGCTGCAGGGATCTTACTCCCGTGAAAAGGTACAAATTCCTCTAACGCTTGTTCGTACCAATAGTACCACATTTCGGGATCCCAAATCGCGCCTGTAGGGCCTATCCTTGGTATTAAGTCTATGCCGTCGAGTGCCCATGACGTAGACACACTCGCAGCACATATAGCTAGCTAGCAAGCAAGTCTCAACTTTGCTTGAAACTTGCTTGCAACGTGCGGCGGCGTAGCAAATAGCGCAAAGCTTGCGCCTTAAAAGAGTGAAATATTTCTTGCGAGAGGGGTAAACGATTTACATTTATCATTATGTATATGCTAGTACCTGCTATGTTTGTGTCGTACTATTAACCCCGTAATTGTAACAAAAACTAATGCAGAACGCACCGTACTAATGGCCACCAGGCCGCAGGCGCAGGCAGACAGGCGTATGTACCAAAATACGTAAAAAGTAGTAACTTTTGTTCCCATCCTGAGTATATTACATACATATGTACACCTACTTATTCGGAAACTGTTCCCCTTGTGTCATTTTATCAGAAGAATATCGATACATTGTTTTGATATGAACCTATTTTATCATCTACTATTAATATGCTATCTAATCCATTGATGTTGATGTAATCAGTGTTTTATTTATATTATATACTTATATACCTACTTACAGTACCTACTTATGTACTTCAAAATGTTCATAAGTAACTGTTAACTTATTTCTGAACACCAAGTTAACTGAAAGCTATTGTGTTGTTTTTTAATTCACTTGGATAGCATATTTTCATCTTAATGTCGTTTCGATTTTACCTCACACTCTATAAATGAAATTCATTCTGTAGGCACAGTATTTATAAATAATCAAAGACTTTTAAGGCAAACGCCTTCTTTTTATGTAATTTTAAATGTTAAAATAAATGTTGAATAACATATCAAAAGTGTTGTTTCATTCTAGCTTAGTTTACCTACCTATACATAATGACTTTATTAAGTTTGGTTAAGTATTCTTGTATACATACATAAGTATATCTTTGTACATAAATAAAAATGGAGATATTGTAGGTATATATACTAGCTTTAATAAAAGATGCGTCTTTTTTAATTTTTCCCAAAGACAGCCCGAAGGAACTGTTATGATTTTAGCAGTTTATGTATTTTTCTGGCTTTGCTATCAAACTTGAGAGTTAACGACGAACACAAGATTCCTTAAGAGGGTATCAACGAGTTCACTAGCGCCACTCGTAAAAATTGCGATTATTTAAATTTAACGACGGATATTTAAAAAAAAAGGACTGCCATGTATGTACTTAATGTACTATATTTTGTATTTTACTACCTTTTGAATACAATTACAGTTATTACGTTGCGTAGAGAGTCGAGAGAAAAACGGCCGTTTTATTTTTGAACTCAAAAATCGACAAATTTCGCAACGTAATAACTAGTTTTATGTCCCCTTTTTTAATATGTATCGTTAAATTTAAATAATCTGATTTTTTACGAGTGGTGCTAGTGGATCCGTTGATACCCTCTTAAAACAACAACGTTTATCAAAAAATGATGATGGTGATTGATGATGTAACTTAAGTAGCAGTGGGCGGGCCACGTTGCCCGGAGAACCGATGGCCCATGACCGATCATTGTGGCAGTCCCTGAGGGGGGGGCATGTCCAGCAGTGAACGTCTTGTGACTGATGACTCATAATACGTATATGATATCAGCAAATTTGCACTCATTTGGAAATCACCTTTACATAATTTTATTGTTAACCTTTACATAAAATAATGAATTTATTGTAAACTAATAAATACATGCAAAACCTGATAATGGCACTTTTAAGTCCTGCCACTCTTCGAGCTAATCTTTTCCCATTCGCCAGGTATTTCTTCAATCACCTACTTACTTACTCATTATAAAGCTGAAGAGTTTGTTTGTTTGTTTGTTTGAACGCGCTTATCTCAGGAACTACTGGTTCGAATTAAAAAAATATTTTTGTGTTGGATAGTCCATTAATCGCGGAAGGCTTTAGGCTATATAACATCACGCTGCGACCAATAGGAGCGAAGACACGGACGAAGTCGCACGCAACAGCTAGTTACTTATAATTCCAAACGTAAGTCCATTCCACGCCTAGGGCGAAGTTGCAGGCAAAAACTGACCTGATTAGAATTATTTTGGCTAAGTAAGTAACCTGACTTTCTGTCGAGTTTCTTTTTATACAATAGTATTTATTGCAACGAAACAAGGTATAAATAGTTCACAAATAGTAATCGGCAACGTAGGTTGCATCAGGAGACGTGTATTTTCAAATTGTAAATTATACACGTTTTGATATCAATTTCTTTATTTGCGGTAGATCATCATGATCGATGAAGACATAATAATAATACATTCATCTGCGTGCATTTTGATTGCTTTCTCAAACCGATATCTCTAAAAACTTGCCTAGATTTTTACAAAATTACTAAAGTAATAAATACCTTCAAAAAATACTTTAATTTCTTTAATTTTATGTAAGTCATTACCAGTTTGATAGCAACAAATAAATCTCAAGACTAGCATTGTTACAACAGCATTTAAGAACTCTAATTACGGCACTGGTCCCACCGCCGGCGAGTAAGCGATAAGCTCACACAAAAACACTCGCTTCTCGCCGCTCGCCCACTCGTTTCTAGTATTAAATTCTACTCGTTTATCGCTCGTCGCCGGCGGTGGGACCAGTGCCTACAAGACGTACTCATAGTAAAAGATGAAGAATCAAGGTCGCTTCATTTTCAACACTAATGTTAATCGCTGCATTTAGCTTGACATTCACTAACTTGACTTCCTCAAACTAATATGTAACCAATATATGTTTCATTGTTTTAACTAATGTTAATCTCCAAATCACGGCAACAATAATTGACCGCATCGATATTGCACTAATGAAGTAGTAGTGATACTGACATCACGACGAAGCATACCGTAACATGAGGTTAGATAGATATAACATAGCGCCACTTGTTTTAATATAGAGGCTGTCTCAGGGTTATACCACATGAAATAATTTCATGGTCTTTTTAGTAGGTTGGATTCTTGGTACAGGCCATTTTTCCAAAACCTGTGAATATTTTGGAAAAATGTTGTTTTTAAAAATTAAATTAGGTTTTCTTACTGAGAAATCTTCAATATTTAGAGTACTTCCCATCCATTTGGCACAGCCGTGTGACTGTTTTATTTACTGTATTTAGTTTTATGAGTATCTGAGGCACCAGGCCCATACTTTCGGTTGTTCACCGGTTCAGACACCATTCAACGTGGAATACAACATCGAATGTTGTATCTGATCAAATTTCACGGTAAGCAATTTTTACTAACTTATAAGAGTTGCCATTTATAACTAAACATATTGGAATGTAATTTAGACTCGAATTGACCAAACCGAAATAATTACTTAACCTGACTTTAAACGAAAAATTGTACTACTCCTAGATTAAAAGCTATTCTGGTTTCATGGAATCGACGCTTAGGAACTTACATTAGACAGTAATATCAACAGTTCAACATAAAGTGAGCTTAACTTGTATCAGTAACATTACATCTATTATTGTCAATAAGATATATTTCGATATTAGTAGAACTAAATTATGCCAGTGGATTTGGTGCTGTATTCAAAACTATGACCCGCCAGTGAATAAAAACGTAATATTTTCAGTTCAAGTAAACGAAGAAATATACAGCTAATAGGTAATTACCATTTCTTATAGCAAATATACATAACAATAGATCGATACTTTATAGGCGTCGAGTCAGCTGTTAGATCTTGCAAAATACACTAGCGCAAATAAGACCGCAAAAATATAAAATGATCACCTTCGTTTTCCGAAACAGAGCGTGTATATATCGTTAGAAACAACATTTCTTATTTAATTGATTACGTATTTTTTTAAATGTTAACTACTTAACCATTTTGGAATGCCTTTACGGTACTGAAATGTTTTGGAATTTGTAGTGCCATAATTATGGACGTTATGTTATAAACATATACTCAGTCGGCGACTGAGTAGGTTGGCCTCATATTGACTTTATTTCAATGTTGTAACGGTCTAAAAGTACATTGTCTATATTGTTTCACTTAGTACATACAACAGCAACACACTTAGCATTAAAGATATTACAACATTCAAATATTCGAAAAATCAAAAAAATAATAAGGAAATTCGTTCAAGCGCGACACGAACGCGCGCACCAAGCGTTTCATGCTACATTTAAATTCTTTCACATATTGCAGGGACTATTATCCTTGCGTTATCTTATCACTCTTGATCACGTATCCAGGCATCCTGTACAACAAATCGTTGGCTTCCTTCCTTACACTAACGGCGCCAGGCTTGGATGATCAACAAGAACATTACTTATCTACCTCAATCGATCGCGTACTTGACAGCAAATTGACTTGATATATAAACTTTATCTTGTAGTACAATTAATCCAATTTGAGGTGTACATATTTAAAGCAACTGGACCTAATAAGGAATTGTTTAACAAGCACGTAAATCGAATTTATCTACCTCCAGTGGATACTTTTAGAAAATACGTCAAAATAGTTGCCCTTTAAAATAACTACCATGCTTTGAGAGCAATTAAGCTTCTGTTTTAGTATCTATTCGTACCCCCTTATTCATAAAACATGACTAACCTCCGTTAACTAAACTCGTCCCTTTCTCACAAACACAAAAGTCAAAGTGACAAATAAGGAAAGAAATATTTTATCGGCATTTTAGTTAAAATAGGTATAATTAACGTGTTAATATACGGGTACTTAACTTTACTATATACTGTGCTTATATACGTATGTAAAACAAAACATACTATACATGTACATGTGTGCCATTTACTTTGAGTTTGAAACTGACATATGCTCTTATTTCATAGGATAGTCGACTTTAACGCTTATGTAATAGAGTTTCTATTTTAAGACATACGATTTTAAGACAGAGTCTATGTAATAGAAATTCTATCACATTAGTGATAAACTAGAATACCCAATGGAATAAGAGCATATGTCAGTGCCATACCTACAGTAATTTACTTGTACAATTTATGTAGTATAGGGTAAACTAAGGAGTATTCCTAAAAAAAACTTCGGACGGTTTCGGTTTCATAAGGTACGACAAATTCATACATTCTTAAACTCTATACGCCGTAATGCAATATAAAAAGGTACAAAGATGTAAACAACAAGATTACTAAAGATAAACAGAAATCATAAATTAAGAACTATTATTTGAAGCTTACATTTCTGGTATATGAAAGACTCAGAAGGTTCGAGGCAGACGCAACAGTCATGCTTAAGATTGGTGCGATGATTAGGCATCAGACATCTAATGTCGCTTCATAATTGTCTCAATTTTAATGAGCGTCTGTGCACTAAGCCACGTACGTTAACAAAATACATACAATCCCTCTTATTCATAAAACGTAACAAACCTCTGTTAACTAAAATTTGTTTTGTTCCTATCTCTCAAACATAAAAGTCAAAGTGAAAGATAAGGACAAACGAACTTTAGCGGCTTGTTAACTAATATAGGCTTGATAGGCGTTTATGAATAAGGAGGCAAGTCATTACTTTGCTACTTCCTTACCCCCACCTGGGAATATCCAGCATAAAAAAGCTACACTTTGCAAATAAACGCACATCGGTGGGTTAGAATTTTTTATGCCTCAAGTCCTTGGGTGTCAGTTGTTTAAAAAAACTGCATGTGTAGGTACGGCGCACAGCCACCGAGTGACAACATGAGTGTTTCGTTGAACCAGGTACAGAACACTAAAAAATTGGTAGCACATACCAGCATGCACATAATGTGGAATTACACCTTAACAAACCATATAATCTCTATGTAAATAAAAATTACGTTTTCTTCAGTCTACAGCATAAATATCAAAATAATAAAATTGTTCAAAATGTCGTTGCTGAGCTGTTAAACAACACCGAATTATTTTCTAAAGATTTGTTTGCAGATCAAGTGTAAACATGAATTCTACAAAATAATGAGATTACATTGTGAATACTACTACCGTCAGAAAGTTTAAGACCAAACACAAAATATGCAAATGATCAATATTGATTGATTATTCATTCAACCTTGATTCATCTGTCCGTAGTACTCTCGACCAGTTTGCAAAAGTCCAATCCTTGTGAGAAACAGCCCATTGCAATTTTTTCCCTTGTTTTGTTTGCGTAATAATTTATGAATATGAAACTAAAAATTGTGTTTGGTCCTAAACTTTTTGACAGTATTATATACAGGTTGGTTTTATTGATTTCCGTTCCTTCAAGCATATAGCTGTATATCCATAGAAACCATGTAGCATATTTAGTTTTTCAAAATTCAAGCAAAAAAAATTTTTCTTTTTCAAAAATAATAATTAATTATATCACCAAAGGTGAATGAAAAACGGCCTTAAGAGTTAAAGTGGAGTTAAGCAAAAGTTAATCTCAAGTATGACAATTCGGAATTCTAATGACACGCACGTCAACATTGTTTTAATTGTTAAGGATGTTTTATACTATACTAGGGGTGTTAATTAACGAAAATAAATTCTTGAATATCTTCGATATGGTACGAATTGGGGAAATAGTGTCTTAGACAAGATTACTTTATTTCATCTCAGGATTACACCCTCGCAATTAACGGAATTCAATAAAAATACCCTATATATATTACTTAAATAAGTAACTTGACAAATCAAAAGTAACTTATTTCACAAACGAAGCGGTTTTAAAAAATATATCAACAAATTCACATATACGAGGGCTGTTTGACAAGTATCCGAAGTAATACATTTCTATATGTTAGCTTCATGTTATGCAAATACACAGCTGATAGTGTTAATGTACTAGATCTTCATTTCTATGCTCAATTATATGAAAATAAGGCAACCCTAATACAAAATCATTTACAAAAATATATACATTAATATTAAACCACAGTAACTTAAACAGGGTTTTTGGTAGCTTTTAGACATCCTTCCTCAGTACAAAGGACCTTCGTCAGTACAAAGTCTATTAGTTTCCAAAATATGCACCATATTATTTTCAAAATTGCATGTTTTCGATTTTACCATACATGCGGAAAATGTTTAGATTTTTTAATGTTCCCTTTTTTCCCTGAGTTATCGTAATTTTTCAGTAGCTGAAGGAACTAAGGAAGTTTTTGAAATTATCTAAATTGGGACTAACGACTTTTTACTGCCTGTATTTACATGGTATTCAGATGCGAATTTCTCTCCAAACATTTTCATATGTAGAGCCGAAAAAAAAACCGTTATTTTCGAAGTTCTTCTAGTTCGAAGTAAAATAATTTTGGAGTGATTAGGATTTTGATTTTATTTCCATTTCCGTTTTTATGAAAACTTTAAAGAGAAAAATACGCATCTGAATACCATGTGAATACAAGCAGTAAAAAGTCGTTAGTCCCAATTCAATTGATTTCAAAAACTTCCTTAGTTCCTGTGGCTACCTAAAAATTACGATAACCCAGGAAAAAAAGGAAACAGTAAAAAATCTAAACATTTTCCGAATGTATGATAGTATGGAAAACATACAATTTTCATAATAAAATAGTGCATGTCTTGGAAACTAATAGACTTTGCACGTACGAAGGTAGTGTCTAAAATATTTCAAATTACCTCCTCTATCATCCCTGAAAGTCTTTGCACCTAGCTACCAAACACCCTGTATTTTTAAATATTAATGAAGCTAAAGCCTGCAATGGGGAAAACTACGCAATGTTATAATTTATTTTATTTACCATTTCTAAAAAGGCCATTTTTATCATCTTTGTTAGAGGTGACAGGTAAAGGTTACATTAAAAAATATTGGTTGTACTGTATGAAATATTAGCTATATATAAACTTGTGTTTTTTAGCAAGAGAAAAAATCTATTTCAGGTTTAGTTCCGGGATTCCTATCAAAAACTTAGCCTGCGACGGGGAAAACAAAAAACGCCATTTTTGGATATTTTTGATAGAGGTGACCTCACAGTAATAAATATTGTTTGTGTGAAATATTAGTATTATACCTATGGATTTAAATACAATTTTTTACGACAGCGATAAAGTTGTATTAAAAAACATCTTAAGGCAAAATGATATGATGTAAATATTCATATATTACCCATTTAAATTGACGGTAGCTAGTCAAAAAATTACATGACATACTTATTTTTAAAATAATTTTGTGAGATACTGGTGCTTTCGGATACTTATCAATCAGCTATCTTATTAGTACTTTAATTAACTCTGTGACTTCTAGTTGTAATTAATTCTTCTGATGTCAAGTTTTGTTATAAAACGTAGGTACAAACATAAATATCTCCTTATAGAATATCCTCATAGACATCCTGCTCTTAGATCTTAAGGTTGTGTAAATAAGCTATCTTATCAATTATACATATACCAGCGTAAACTAAATTGATAATATATTATATTATGTATGTACATTTACTCCGTATTTCTAACTTGTAGTTATGTTTTACTTATTCTATAACATTTAGAATTGAATTAGGCAGCTGCCTTAATAATAGTAATATTCGATAATATAAAGATCACCATCATAATTTCAAGCGTTTTCCGTATGTTATGCTCACGAAATGAGTTAATCCTAGTATACTTAGAACCTTGCCCTTTTAAAACCTTTTACTAATAAATGACGTGACGACTGAGACAGAGCGATATTTAAGGTTTAGGCTGATTATAACAGAGTACCTAATAAAATTTACTACATTATTTACCTTTGCGTTCCGTGTAACAAGTGCCATTAGTGATTTTTTTTACGTAATAGTCTCATTACGACCTGATAAAGTCCCACTGATTCGTCGATTGGTTGTCGCATATCACCATGAGAAGTGGCTCCGATCTGTAGGCGCGTTCAACTCCAAGACACATGCCCGCCGCCTCGTTGTATATTGGACTTCCCGCCTGATAAACAACAACGTGCCATTCATTTATCTTCTTCGTCATGCAAAGTAGAACATACATCCATGGACATCATTAGAACTTTGGCTGCTTAGGTACTTAATAGTACTAGAAATGTTATGAAATGTGTATTTTTTAAGCACGAAATTATATAGACTCCACAACTGTAGCGTATATAGAGATCCAATATTTATTTATTTTTCTCTAAATATTTATTGAAAAAAACATGTCTATTGTAAGCACCTTAGAATGCCCGTAGGTAGGGTTACCAGATCCAATTTCCTTATTTTCAGGACAACAAAATTATTATTCGAGACTAATTTTGTCTGCTATGGGTTTTATTTTATCTGTTTGTATTTTTTATTTCTTGTGTGACATTAATAAATATTTTTTTTATTTTCTAATTATTCATTATAATTAAAGTTATATTGTCTTAATATTAACGTTTCATAAATCTGTAATAAAATACGAAACAACTATAGGAACAACCCAAAGGAACGTCATAAAATAAACAATACATTCAACACCTTAACAATTAACCATATCCATCGGTTTTTTTTTTTTCGAGTGCGCAAATGTCAATATTTTTGATATTCGGTACTAATTGCTCATAATTCGAACGATGTTGTGTCCCGAGTTGGGTTCACTGAATTGCGGGAGAACGCAGAAATTATGTAAATCCCAAAAAATGCGGGACGTCTGGTAACTCTACCGTGGGTGCGCTGTGTTGAGAGATGGCTCTGCAAATGTCTATAGCTGTCAACAACCAATCCTCAAATCAAATAAAGGTCGACAGTGCGATTGTGACTGTTTTCATCGCAAGCATCCATAGCTAATATATTGCTTCTACCACCGTCGTTGTATAAAACAGCCAAAGTTGCCGAACGGTAAGGACTTTGAATATGGAGGTCGTCGGTTCTAACCCCGGCTCAAGCATCGAGTTTCCCAAGAAAAGATCATGTACGAAATATCATCGTCATGGTCTAAGGGAAAAAGGTCTGCTGCTCCGGGTTGTGACACAAGCCTACGTCACTGTCGAGTTGCCACTTTATAGAAAATGTTAGGTAATAATCTACTAAGAAAAAAAAGCCTAAAAAACAAGATAAAAAAATACTTCTGAAATAATAAATATAATTATACTTCGACGAACTAATGAAGGATCATTTTCTGCCGTAATCATGCAAAATATATTATTTACGCATTACAGTTGTAATATTTTGTCTAATTAAATAAAATAGGTCAAGTTAAACGTTAATTCACGTAATAATTTAATAAAACACTCACAAGTCGACTTGGGAGTCGGGGAGTATCATAATACAGCACTGGCAATACTCACACTTCGCCCGCAGAACCATCGATACAAGTGATGACGTAGGCTTGTGTCACCCACACACTGAATTTCCTCAGAGTGGTATAGGTAAAAAACTTAAGAAAAGGACATGTTGTATGTTGTTGTTGTAGCGTGTTCGTTCGTATAGATATTACATATTTAAAATGGGCAACACAAACAAAACAAACGCCTATTCGAACACGTCACAACAACAGGTCATATCGTTAAGTTTTCCACCCATATCATCGTTAACAAGCCGGTGTACCCGCCGCATCCTGGACAAGCCGGTGTAATTGGACCCTGTTTAGATGGACAGGGTCCAATTTTCCCTCTTGTGTTGAACTGCTAAGTCTAATCCTTAAGAATTCAACCGGGAAAGGCTAATCAGCTAATTAAATTACTTTGTAGTAGATTTACCGAGGCCTTGTGTTTCCATTCCTGCGAGCCGCCTAGTTCGTGGCACTTGCCCAATGTGGGCGCCACGTTCCCAGTCGCGTCGAGGCACAGCGTGCGCCCCAACACCAGCTCGTTACGAGTCGTCTCGAACCACATCTGTACACGGAGACACGACTAAATAAATTAAACATGGTACAAATAAGTCAACAAAAAATCAGCTGGTTGTATCGAGGATACGATACGACCCGAAGGCACCACCAATCTGGCCTACATTTCAAAAAAATGTACAGAATGTTACGTTTCGGTGATTCATTTCAAGACAAGACAATAAGTCCCTTTTTACCAAAATGAAAATAAATTGGGACCTTAAATCGTGAAAATTGAAATTCTATTGACACCTATGAGGTCGCTAAATCGCCTCTGCGTTCATATGAGTTAAGTGGAAGCTTCTTATGTCTACTATTTATTTTCGTCACTAAATAGAATAACCATCAATTTAAAACCAATCCAAACATTATGCTGGAAGTATTTAATTGATAAGCAGGAGTCGTACTTTTCGTGCCATTGACGTCACACTGCATATAGGATGATTCCCATTGGTGTTATGGTAATTATTAATATTTAATCATCAATAATTTAACATGCATTTATAATGGTATTTGTTTCTTATACGACCTATTGCATCCGAAGAATATTAAGGATTTCTTTTCATATTTAGCGTTTTAATTTCGAAGCAGGTGAGGATCTCATAGTCTTTCAAGTTTTTTAATCTAAATATGAACGTAAACTCTCTATGATGACGAGGTTTGTTTAATTATTGGTAATAACTGGTATTACACATGAAACAGTCACAAAAACTTGCAGAATTCCCTAATGTTGTACTTTATAAGTTGTGATGTGACAGGCAAGTTGCGTTTTTAATAGGGACATAATTGTAAAAATGTATGTATACATGATTATTGATTAATGAATGATGATTGAATGATTATAATAAGACAAATTAAAAACCATTATATATGGAGCGTGACGTCACCGGCACGAAAAGTACGACCCCCTGTTGATAAGCAAAGCACCGATACCATCACTTTTATTTTAGCTCCATCTTACGTTAGTAATGGAACTGAACTTAAATTGAAAGCGTTGAGTGTAGGACAGCTCACTCATACAAGCTGCCAACAAAGGAGTACCCACTTCAAAAACTTACAAAAGTTGAAAAATCTACTTCCATTTCAAAGTTCAAATTGTCAAAAACGCCTAAACCAATTTTAGAAAAATGTTTTAGAACCATCGCTGGAAAACCCTGCTTTCACATTAAAAAACCGCATTTAAATCGGTTCCAGTGGTGGCTGTACCTTAAGTGCGCTCGTGCGTTGCACTACCAAAAATTTAGCACTCGGTCATCAATACCATCGTCATCAATAAAACAATTTCAATTATCTCTAATATTCATACATATATTAATTACATTTAAAAACAATTGCAAATAAACCACTACCTACGCTATGCTGTAATCTTTAAAACTCTTTTTCGCTCAGTCTCAAAAAAACCTCTCCGTGCGCTTCGCGGAGCGCACGGACTAGCCAGTACAATTTCTATGAGAATCGCGTTAGAACGCCGAGCGCGTGATACGGAAGATACTCCGTACAAACTCTATGAAGAAAAAGGTGAATTCGGAGCGCCGCACGAAGCTCGCGTGTGCGCGTAGCCGAAGACAACCGAGAATTGCCGACTACCCGACTAGACACGAGGCGGCCAGCCGAGTGAATAACTCATGTATTACTAGACCAAGCGAAGTTAACGCTGAAAATATAAAGCTTTTCTTGTGCGCCAATTGTCAAGTTCGCTTAGTTGGTTAATAACCTTGTCCGTGCAGCGCCCTATTATTCGAGATTCTTGTTTATTGTTTGTTTTTGTTAATTATGTGTGCCTGTCTTTTATAAGTGACGAACTGTGTGATTAATGGAAAGAATAAGTGTGAACTTAAATGTCGAGAATATTAAAAACAATAATAAAATATTTAGTGATTGATAAATTAGAAATAAAACAGCTGAACCGCCAAGGTCATGTCTTATTTGCCAGGGAACTAAATCGACGGATTGAGGTAATACATAAAAAACAAAATTGTTAGTAGGAAAATGTGGTTGTATTGCAATTTTTGAGTTATATAATATAATATTCCATATATCCATAACTTAGCGCACCACCGGTTCTAGTAGTCAGCAGCCGCCACTGATCGGTTCATCCGTTTAAGAGCTACGAGGCCACATACAGATATACACATACACAGATAGGTACACATGTTAAGCTTATAACATAACACCCACACAAAGAATGCGTATAATACACCTAACCTCTAATTTAAATATTGTGTCCGTCAAAAAAAATATGTTACAAACTTTTATTGCCTACTGTGCTTTCCTTTGCACATTCTTCAACTATCACATCGAAGGATACTTCGGTCTCCATCATCAGATCAGCTTTAGGGTGCCATTGTATTTGGTTGTCATCTGCCAAGAGTGTAAAATTGCAACTCGATTGGACATCTAAGTTTGTTAATTTTGACCTAAACTACAAAATAAATGTAATTTTTTACGTACAGGTCTGTGTCTAACAAACCAACCAACTCTTTTCCCGAATTTAATTATTTATTATTATAGTATTTATTGAATCATGTTAATTTGACGTGGATAACGATCAGATAATTATACAGGTTGTTAGCCTTTGCAGAAGTCGCGGCTGAGAATGCAAAGCAAAGATTCGCTGTGATGACGTAGTGGTCTGGGTGGCCTAGTGGTCCGGGCGCTGGTCCGGCAAACCAGAGGCGCGGGTTCGATTCCCCTCTTAGGCTATTTGCAAGATCACGGTTAATTTTTCTTTGTATTTGTTCCCTTTGTCTTAAAATAACTGTTGAATGCCTGTAACCGCCTTGTTCCCTACTTGGAACCGAGAAAACATTCGTGGCATCCCGTTCTATCCTCGACGTGCTCTTCTGACGAGCTGGGGTTGTCATGTTTGCGCAGTCGTTGCGAAACAGCCAGCCGCGACGATGAGCGTCACGTCCCTGTCATACTGTCAACCGCCGAAGCGATATTAAGAACAGTCCTGCCTAAACAAGCCTATATTTAATGTATATTGCAAATTAAATAAAAGATTGTTATGCTGTATGCTAAGGGAATATGATGTATATTCCCTTAGCATACGTTATCCTGAGAAGGGATCACTTTATCGATGAGACCGCCTGTTGTTTGCCTCAACTTATTGTGACTATGAGCTGTAGGTACTAAGGTTTGCAATAGAGTATTTGTATAGTATTGTTGAGATTCTTACATTGTTGATGGACCGGATGCAACTGGAAAGGATGAGGCCGCTGCCCTTGCTCTTGATGTCCTTGGCACTTTGTACGCACAGCGAGGTGTTCTTCAGGCGAATTTGGAACGAGTCGGTGTAGTTGCGCTGCCTGACAATACACCACAAAGAAATGTTTCATTTTTAACCTAGCAAGTTATTAATAATCTAACGTTTAGTAACTTTGTTTAGTAGTTTTACTCGTGATTTTAAGCGGGAATAGCCAAAAACAATCTGAGAAAAAGTAACAGCTACAATTTTTCAAAACACTCCTCACCAACTAAATTGGTCCAGACTGACATTCAAAGGGTTAAGAAATCGCAGTACAATATCGAGTCTCGATTGCCTCGAACTAACCTAGAATGCCACGGTTGAAACTTGTTCTTATCAGGGTCGTTGAGAGCAGCCATTCTCCTTTTAGCCGCCGTGTCTTCGCCCATCTCCAGTTCAGGATATATGTTATCCAGGTACCATTTGAAGGACTTGCACTGCAAGCGCTCGCGTAACGCCTTGCGGTCCGAGATGTCGCCCACCACGATGTGGGCTGCAGAAGGGTTCTGATGTATCACTTTCTTCTGCAACATTTCATCGGAACACGTGATCTCACGACGAGTTTTATTACGACTCAATTTAATTTTGCATAATTCCAATCTTCCTAGGTCGAATTAGGAATATTGTAGTATTGGGTATAAAACTTAGCACATCCGTCTCCGAAATGCATCCCGAGACGAAAAAGACTGCCCTTGTCTTACTATTGTAATTTACAAAGTGAGAGCTCACTCTTAATACTTAGCAACTACTGTATGTCTGTTGTTTCTAAACCCACTGGTGACTCGTTCTGATAATCTAATTCTGTGTGAGCAGGAATTTATATCAATCAGTCATTTTTGTTTAAGAGAAAGAAACATTTCGACTTACAGGCGCATGTTAATCTGTATGAATAATGCAGTCGTTGGGGTCGAATTTAAAATAATAAAACGATGACGTCAGAATCAACGACACCCGTGTTATCGTCTACCAAACATTGAACGCCGGATAGTTTCAGTAGACTCAAGTGTACTTCGCTCACTCGTGCACATGCATGGCGGAAACAGGTCTATCAGCGATGGGCAGTTTTAATTTCTCAAAATGAGTTTCCTTTAAATTTCACATAAGTTACAGGAATTTGCTATTTATTTAGAAATACGTAAGCATAACAGTACATAACCAAGTCGCTTACACACTAAATAAAGTCATAGGTAGGTACACCATCCAGTCGGTTCCATAAATTAATTACAATTCATTCAGGATAATATACTACAAACAATATAAATTTAATTAGTAAAATAATAAATACGAGGTAGGAATTCAGTATATTTAGTCATGGATTTAGTTGTATATTAAAATAATCATTCAAATTTATTAAGAATACATAGCATTGAGAGGGCCGGGCAACCCTACAAGCCGTCAATTGTTTACTGACATGAAACTTCTGAATTCAGACCGCTCATTACTCCTCATTTGACCAGTCAAAGTAATTATGACAGATGCATTTCAGAAATTTAAGTAAAAATCAATCAAATTTGTTTGATTAACATGACGAATGTTTCTACAGCTGAAATGTTTCACAGTTAAGGAAAATAATGAAATGATGAATTGATCATGCATGGGCCATCACTACTCACGATGTATTCGTCCATCCACACGTAGGCCATCCGCATGGAGTTGTGCAGCATGTAGTCCTGTTTCTCGCCGAGTCCGTAGGGCCGCCGCTTGCGGAACACGTGCCCCACGCGGCTGCAAGGCACCAGCTCCAGGCTCCCGCCGCACATCCATATCTGTATTTTTATTACCGACTTCAATAGAAGGAAGGAGGTACTCAGTTCGTCTGCGTGTTTGCTTGTTCTTTTTTTTTTGTTTTTCTTTTATGTATATATGTTCCCCAAAAACTCTTGACCACGTTGGTCGATTTTGATAATGCTTTATTTGTTTTAAAGCAGGTACCCCGACATTGTCCCATATAAATTTGGTGAAGGTCTGAAACTCCACGAATTTGATAGGCACGCATATGCCGATTTCGGTATTTTCTGTAGGTAACCAAGCATTGCCTCACGGAAACCACAAATTGTGGCAGAGCAAGTACAAAATTGGGTTCAGTTTTTTTTGGTATAAAATGTATTTTATTAAAGATTTACCAACAGTTCATACGTCGATACATAAAATAGTTTTTAACTATCCATCTTATGCTTAGGGTGAGTTGCACCAACTTTGCAACAGACTGTTTGGTGCAACCCATCTTCTATGTATATACTGGTATATACTGGATATGGAATACCAGTCTGACATGTATGACAAAATTGTCATTATTCGAGTAAATACTAAATATAGATTTACATTACCAGACCAAAGTCGAAGATCATTATTCACTTTATTGTTGATTAAAGCAACCTAAAATGCGCACGTCCGAAATTAATCAATCAGGGGCTTTATACACATCCAGACGTAGCCAACACTGTAACGATGCGTAACTACTACTTGGTACCTTTTTTTTTAAGGTCAGGGCATCAAATCAGAACAAGTATAGTTAAAATTATTTAAAATTTCCGATTATACTAATCCCTGCCATAGACTATGAACCTTCTTGCCTGGACAGTAAATTCGTTTTTTAAACGGACTTATTTGATACAATTCGATCAATTTAAATCATTTTAAGTACCTACAAACGATAATCTCCTTTTTGTTCATACAAGTACACATTGAAACATTGTATGTTATATTAACCCTTAACAAGGCACCACTAATGTAGGCTTTACATAAAACAAAATATATGTACAGAATAGTTACGTTTTAGTGATCCAGTTAAACACAAGTCACTTTTTATGAAAATGTAATCTAATTTGAACCTTAAATCGCTGATCTAAAATTGAAATTCTATTGACACGTATGTGGTCGCTAAATCGGGGTTAAGAGAGGGGATTTTATTTTAATATAGGTTATAGTATAGGTGCCCTACCAAATGGTAGGACTAGCATTCATTTTTTAACGTCTAGATACAACTGGAATACATACCCTGAATGAAATCTCGAGGTTTTCACCTCCCCACACATTCATGCCGGAGTCGTATTTGCCGATGTAGTTGAAGTACTGCCGATATATCGCAAACAGTCCACCAGCCATCGTCGGCGACTTGATAGGCTGCACGAAATCTTCGTCCGCTTAAAATACAATAAAATATGTTATAGTAGCAACTTAGGCTGGGTTGCACCAAACCGTCTGTAATCGTAAGCAGTGTTCGATAAAATCCGATTGTATGGGAAAAATTACAAGTTTCTATGAGGTGACAGCTACCGGCGCCATATTTAACATTGATTGGTCTGTAATCGAATCGTCAGTTGGTGCAACTCAGCCTTAGATTAATAATACCAACAGATCCGTAGTGTTATTTTGAATCCTTATGGTTAACCGATATGAGTTAGAACGGAACAGATAGATAGTACGATCATTTCCGTTAACGAATTGTCTCCATTTATAAGCACACCAAAATGTCAAATCCCATATAAACCAAAACGTCACAAACGTCAGCTCAGTACAAACCATTTGCAGTTGTCAAAGCGGAGACACTGACAGATGTCAGATATCAATTATCTGTCTCTCTCAAATTTACTGATTTGTGCATTAGTGAGAATAAATCATATGTACAGACATTGTTCAACTTAAATGAGCGGATATGTTTCTTCAGAGTACAATTTAAATACGAAGGCGTGCTATAAAATACCTATTACTAAATAGGGCAACAGTCGTTTTTTAGGGTTCCGTACCCAAAGGTTAAAAACGGGACCCTATTACTAAGACTTCGCTGTCTGTCCGTCCGTCTGTCTGTCCTTCTGTCTGTCACCAGGCTGTATCTCAAGAACCGCGATAGTTAGACAGTTGAAATTTTCACAGATGATGTATTTCTGTTGCTGCTATAACAATAAATATTAAAAACCGGCCAATTGCGAGTCGGATTCTTTTATAGAATAGTACGGAACACTTCGTGCGCGAGTCCAACTCGCACTTGGCCAGTTTTCTTTTAATTTCTTTTGTATAATTACTGTTATAAATAAATAAATAATAAATAAATATTAGGGGACATTTTTTACACAAATCGAACTAGTCCCACAGTAAGCTCAATAAGGCTTGTGTTATGGGTACCAGACGACGATATATTTAATAAATATATACATAAATACATAGAAAACATCCAAGTCTCAGGAACAAATGTCTCTGCTCACCACAGAAACAAATGCCCTTACCGGGAATCGAACCCGGGACCTCTAGCTTCGGAGGCAGTGACACTACCAACTAGGCTAAACAGGCCGACAATAAATGTTATAATTATAATTTCGTTTCTATTATATATTCAGCCCGAACACCACATTACTACTGCTACAAACAAAGCTCACGAAGCAAGGTAGTATTGCCTGCAAAATGTGATTTAAACTATCGTCTTATAGTTTTGGCCGAGTGCTACAAATTGCGAGGAAATTTGATAAGTATAAGAAAATTCCAAATCAAATTCTAAAACTTCAATGATAATAAAAACGCGCTGCAGTACCCCTGGACACCGCGGGCACTGGGTTCCGCCCGCGCCCAGTGTCCGAACTCGCGTGCAAAGGATAAAAAGCCACAAAGATCAGTAAATATTACGAGAGCAGTGGCAAAAACACTTACATTTCAATGTTCCTTTAGGCAGGTTGTCCCATTTAAAATGCAACCCCCAATTGAAGCCGCCTCGTACCAATGGACTCGCTGAATACTCAAAAGTGTCAGCATTGATAACGTCGATAACAGGCGCCACCGCTCTCGAAGAATAAAATGTGGTAGTACCGTCCACTCCTTCAGCCAACCTTGCCAGGAGTGGTGGAAGCCATTCTCTATTCACCTCAATATGAGAATCCAAAAACACCAGAACCTGTCGATAGACATTTTCAATAAGGATGGTGAACCGTTCACCGCGTAATTACACAGACAAAGTTGTTTATGAGCACTTGTATAGCTGGCTACTTTTGTTGTAAAACAAAAGCTGTTAGGTCTAACAAGGGTGAAACGAAAATCAGTACTGAACCAGACGGTTCGAATTTAAACGTCAATATTAAACAATGAAATAAAGTCTTACATCTCCAACGCTATTGTCTGCCCCGTGCAACCTCGCGCGTATGAGTCCTTCCCTCCTACTTGTCCGTAGTAATCTTATGCTAAAACCAGTTTTAGATGCACTCCTATCAGTAGGTTTCTTCTCGCCATTAGGATCATCAATGATGTAATCAACGACATTCTCCACGTCTATATTGTTGGTTTCAAGCATTTCTTCTTCCCTACGCATTTTGCTGTTGAGCTCATTGATAGCCACCTGAATGTCATTGTGAAGACCTTCTATATCACTATAGTCATCAACCAAAATTATTTCTTTGAGATGTTTCTGATCTGTTCTGTCCAATATCGAATACACAGAACGCATAAGAGTTTCAAAGTGTTCATTGTAGAAACATATAATTATGGATGCTTTTGGTAGTTTTTCAGCATACTTTCGAATACGGCACCTGCAGCCACAATAAAGTAAGTATAATCTAATTAATCTATTATGTTCTCCGAATGGTATGAATAAAGCGATCAAAGTCTGATCAAAGTGATAAAGTTTGTTTTTCAAGTTACATAAACATGACGTCATACTCACAATTTATTTCTTGTATCTGGTACACCTCTGTGATTTCCTATTCTTTGAGATATAAGGGTATTAAAAGCATGCAAATTGTACCCCTTGTCACGAGTGCGAACATCCTCGGCGTTGCGTATTAATCCGAATTGACTGTCTGAAACATGCAGATGTGACAATAGATGTAAGTTGGATTAGAAAATAGAGTAAGATACATAGCCTATGTTTTCTATATATTTATCTATAGAGTCTGTTCGGAATAAGAAGAGTCGTAAAATGTAAGGGCGCCCATACATTCTACGACTCTTCTTATTCCGAACAGACTCTATACGTATGTATATCGTCGTCTAGTACCCATAGTACAAACTTTGCTTAGTTTGGGACTAGGTCGATTTGTGTAGGATAGTCCCCCAATATTATTATTGTACGTCTTTTCCATATCTCGGGACCATGGGGTCCCGGACCTTTGGAAGGCGTGCGTGGGGCCGAAGCCAACAGCGCAGAGGCCCTTTAAGACGAAAATAATCTAAAAGTAAGGGATACACATGGCGGATACCATCTCCGAGCGCACAATGTGATACATCCGGAGATGGTCCCCACCAGGTGCAAAGACTATTGCAGTGCATCACTGTGCTGCGATGGAAACTAAGGTCATGGGCTATTGTGTTGAATGTTGGATGGGCTGGATAATGGGCTATTGGAGGAGACTAGCGGACACCTGCCGTGACAATCAGTCTCAATATTGTAAAAGGCAGGCGGTGACTCGCCAGCTCGCTGAGTGGGCCCCACATAACAGTCGCACGCACAGTGCGACAGTGGGGCAACATCTCTTTGAGCGGCTGTAAGGTTGTCGAGAAGTGAGTCTGCGGTAGCCAGATCCCGGTAATCCGATCAGCAGGCCACCGGCGTTATGACATTTTACACTTCCAACCTGGAGCATAGGTCTCGCTCTTGCGACTCCACTCTGGCCGGCCAATTAAGGCAAGCACAGAGGCGAGGGCCAGATGGAAAGGGCCCTCTGGAGATTAGGGGTCCGCGGTGTCGCCACTCACCGTCAGCTCGCCGCAAGCTGCCCCCGTGGGTATATTATTATTATTATTTTGTATTTGAGTACTTTTTGAATGCATCAAACTATTTTTAACGTTGCTTGATTCGTCGATCTTTGCGTCTAAAGTAAAAATGGCCGTTTTATTTGGACTCACAGATCGACAAATCCACCAACGTAAAAACTAGTTTGATATATTCAAAAGGTTTAATTACGAAATACTTTACATAGTGGCCTGCTTTTTAAAATATCTATCGTTAAATTTAAATAACCCCAGTTATTTACGAGTGCCGGTAATGGACAGCACCCTTAACGTCATGTTTAAACTGCCATACTAAATGTCCAATTGGTGAATCCGAAAAAGTCACTAAGAGTCCGACTACTTATAAGGCTGACTGTACCAATCAGGTACTTATGCATATACGGAATGTCATTTGATGTTTACTGTGAACGAAAACGTCGTAAGGAAATTTGCATATGTACATCTGCAAAGAAATTCAAAGTACCATGTGGCGAAATTATAAAGTGCCAATCCCCTCTCATCTGTGAGGCCGAGGATAGGCCGTGCTCAGCGATGTTAAGTATGTAAACTGATGCTGATGACGTCGACATATAAAGTCGTTAAGTATAGAGGCAAACTTTACCTAACCGTATTCCTTTCCTCAAGTATTTTTTGAAATAAATTCCACATGCGTTTAATTAGTGCCTTGATAAGGTACACATTTCATCCTGGAAGCTTGACGTGAAGCATCTGGTTCAATCAAAAACTACCCAATACATCGGAGTAACGATAACGGAAGCGGACAAATACTAAAAGAAAATGTACTGTGAGCGAACAAGACAACGCATCACAAAAAAAAATATACTACGCAAATACACATGATTCGTAAAGTAAAACATCAGTGCAAGGTCTAATCATTTCTTTTTGTTTAAAAAATGGTATGGGTATATGCTCGATGGCTATTTTGAGAATATGGCATATCGCTCATTACAACTCTGACTTTGAGATCTCGTAATATAACTATCAAGGAGAGTTTATATCGAAGTGCTCTACCGATGGTTCGACGCCATGAATGTCCATTGTGCTTTGGTCTCAGGTTGATACCTTTGGCTAGTCTTCCTCCTTCCCCTTGTCCCAGAAATTGAAGGGAACCCATACATTACGTAAAAAGTCGCTTATACGTAAAAGTTTAAATCCACCGTATTTATTCTGAGGCAGCTCAATTGGGCAATCATGAAGAGACCACTTAGATAACATATATGCTTATATGCTTTGGCAGCATATTAACCTTAATTTAAAATGTACATAGGAGTCACTGAATATAGTCTCAAATTCATGGGCTTGTCCGAACTATGTATATTTTCTGGACGATTTTGAAAGCATCATAAAAGTATCTAAGATACAAAAGTTAACCACATTATATCAGATGAAACGGTTAAAAAAACCCTTCAGATCATACCCTCAGAATATTGCCTGCTTTTCACTTCGATTGCGAGAAAATTAAACATAATTAATACCATTAAAGTTATGTTATCAATTTTATAATTTGTGCTCGTCGACCGCGGGTACCTTATGCTCTAGAGCATAAAACGCTACTTTATGTCGCCTATGCACGCCACTTTTAACAATGACAACAAAAGTTAAACTATTTATATACTATATTAGTTAAAAAAATGTGTTGTGTTTGCATGTCATATAAAAAGCATAAAGAGTTTGGACTAAGCAGCAAGCATGCAATAAGTGAATAATGATGCATAGACATCATTGATGGTAGAGACCTATGCTGTAGACAGGTTTGGCAGAGGACAAAGCTAATACACAAAGAACTTCAGAGAAGAGTTGTCAACAAGTTTAATGTTACAATAGTATTTATATTACCTAGACTTTTATCAGGTTTAGCTGATAATTTGAGTCCCATTTGTTTCGCATACTTTTCCTTTAGCAGCATTTTTCTCTGATAGTCAGACGGATTTCTATGGTACTTCCACATGTTTCCTGAATACATATTTTTGACTCCAGGGGTATCATACAGCAAATCCTTTCCTTCCAATGCAGCAATTGATTTGTCATTATTCTTTATTCTGTTTTTCTCCTCAGTGTTTACTAAACGGTAATGTATTTTATTCTCACCATTACTCATAACCGCTTCACCTGAAAAAATAATTTTGCATAGGTTCAAATTGGATGAGCATGAATATATATAATAGAAACTCAATAACACTCTCCACTCTCTAACTCTGTGAGCTGCAGACGTCGCGAAAGCGCGACGCGACAACGAAGCGATTTTTGGAAATTATAAAAATGACAGAGGGGAAAAAAACTATATACTTATTGAACCAGCTCACAAAATTTCACTAGAATCGGTTGAGAAATGCGAGCTGTAGAGAATAATACTTTTGCTTATTTATTTTGTGTAAACTGTTGGGTATCAAGTACTTGATGTTTCCTAGGAATATAATTGAAATCCGTGATACAGCCTGCTTGCTACATTAAACTTCCCCATTTCCATTTTCCACCATCGAAAAAAATATCAACAACTTATGAAGAATCAGGTACTTGTGATAAATATCAAATACAAAGAAAATCCTCAGAATCTGATTGGAATCTGTTCATCAGTAACGCTACAGTAAAACTTTACCCTTTTTTCCCCATAATAAAAAGATCTAGAAAAAATAAGTTTGCGCGGAAACTCCTTTTAAATTATTTAAAGGATAACCAAAACATTTGTTATTTCTCAGCCAAGTTCAGACTTGAATTTAAAGTGTAAGCTAATAATTGCTGTACAAGATGTAACCCGCTTTGTATTTCAGTATGGGTGTTCCTGATGGCTTTTAGACACACTTCAGTCACTGTTTCCTAATGCAATTAACAAGGCAGCATGTAACTGACTTAGTGTCTTGTCAAAAATGTAATTTTCAAGACAAACTTTTACTGCCGACTGTACTTCTTTCATGCAGTCATCAATCACTTGTAAAGACAATTCTAATATCCATGACTTGATAGTTTTGACGATTTATTTAGGTTATTTTAATTTATTTAGGTTTTTTTTTATGACATAGGTGGCAAACGAGCAGACGATGATAAGCGATTAGCGTCGCCCATGGACACTCGCAACACCAGAGGGGTTGTAAGTGCGTTGCCGGCCTTTAAGATGGGAGTACGCTCTTTTCTTGAAGGTTTGAAGGTCGAATCGGTCCGGAAATACCGCAGGCGACAGTTCATTCCACAGTTTAGCTGTGCGAGGTAAGAAATTTCTGGAGAAACGCACAGTTGAGGACTGCCAACCATCTAAGTGGTGAGGATGGAAATTTTGTCGCGTTGGGCGATGGCGGAAGGAAGCGGCAGGGATTAATCCGAACAATTCCTTGGAGCACTCCCCGTAATACATGCGGTAGAAAATGCAGAGCGAGGCTACATTTCTACGCTGCGCCAAGGAGTCAAGCCGTTCCGAAACCCGCTGGCAGCCCACAATTCGAGTCGCTCTCCGTTGGATGCGGTCCAGAGGGAGAAGCTGGTACTGTGGTGCCCCTGCCCAAAGATGAGAACAGTATTCCATATGTGGGCGGACCTGTGCCTTATAAAGCTGTAGGCGATGGGCCGGCGTGAAATACTGTCTCAATCTGTTTAGCACACCGAGCTTAGGTTAGCCTATGGCTGTAACGTTCATTGTCTATTTCCATCATCAGACCAGTTCAATGTTGAAGCATATTAAATTGTCACAAATTCAATGTGAATACGAAAATTCAACTCAAGGGGACTCAGGAGAGACAAATTTGGTTTGCATGATTTGCTTACAAAACAGGGAGTAGTTGAAGTGAATATCAGATTGTAAAACAATAAATAAATAAACAGTTCTAAATACTACTTAAGTTTTGCTAAAATAATCTTGTAAGGAGGTCTCTAAAGGTGTTTAAAAATATTCCAATAACAATGTGTAAGAAACTTTGGTCAAATACTATTAATTTATATCAATGGGTTTCGGCTATTTGGGCAAAGAAAATAAACGATATTCGAGGAAAAACTAATTGCTCATAATACCATTAAAAGTAAATTCTATACGAAATATAAACTTACCGCTCATGTTCAACAACCAGTACAAATACAACGAGATACTCCACGTCGCCGACGCAATTATAATACCCCAGAGAAACGAGTTGTTTATTTTACCCATCCTTCTAAACCAATATCTCAACATTTAGCACTTTTAAGGGTATTGAAGAGTTCTTCAATGCGCAATTATTTTTTAAATAATACAAAGGGTGTAAATTGAGTAACCCGGGTCTCTGTATACTGCATTACTCAATGCTGTGGCAGTATTGGAGTAGGTACACACGGCACAGGGTAAAAAATTTGCAGGGTGTTGGAATTTCTTAAAGTATACACTTCAGTTTACATACAGGCATAAAACCCTTTTCTAGGTTTTCGAGCCGAATACAAATAAATGCTAAAAGTGACAGCTAGACAGAATAAACGCTGCGCTGCGCGAAGGAACGTCAACGGCAACTAGCTATGTTGCCAGACGTCAAAGCAAGAAATCTGATTCTAAAATAAAACCACGTTCACATTATCCGATAAAATATCAGAGCCGGAGGATTTAGATGATCTCTTAAAAATCCTTACTCTGAGCTTCAATGTCTTAGTAAATAATTACATTTTTTCTTTTTCATCCCATAATACTACATGTATTGCTTTGCAGAGCTCTGAATCTTAATGTTTGAAAGTTTCTGAATTTTCCAGGCAAGCTTTCTAACTACAGGTGAACCCAACATTTTCCCATTTACTGTGTTTTCTACATAAATGTTTTACATACTTAAGGTATTTTTTGTTACGCGCCGGCATTGTGACCGCAACTGGCTAAAAAATGCTTGTAGCGGACCGCAACGGACCGATATCAACGGACAATGTGAGCAGCACAAAAGCAGTCGTAATTGTACGGGCCAAGATACAAAATCCCACAAGGCCCAAAAGATCTTTTTGGAATATCGAGAGAGAGAAAAATGTATAAAAGACGAAGCGGGTACTATTTTGACGGATGATGAGGAAATAAAAGAACGCTGGAAGAGTTACTTTAATAAATTAATGAACGAAGAGAATTATTGGAGTGTTAGAAAATGTACGAAGTAATATAGGTATGGTCAATGAGGTAAGCATAGGGAAGTAAACATGGCGGTGCAGAGTATGAAGAATGGGAAAGCGGTTGGGCCGGATGGTTCAGCAGCAGAAATATGGAAGTTTTTGAACGTGGATGGATGGAAGTGGCTGACTTTATTCTTTAATAAGTTGTTGCAAGAAGAGGCAATCCCTGATGAATGGTGCAACAGTTCGCTGGTGCCCATTTTTATGAATAAAGGCGATATACAGGATTGCAACAACTATCGGGGAATAAAGCTCATGTCATGTCACATAGTATGAAAACATGAGAAAAAGTGACAGCGAAACGAATGAGAGAAGAAAGCGAGTCCGGGGGACAATGGACGCCATATTCGCACTCCGCCAACGTTGCGAGAAATACCGGCTTGCACAAAAGAACTTTCATATGGTGTTCATTGATCTGGACAAAGCGTACGATAGGGTCCCTCGTAAGGTTCTGAGGTGTGCCAGAGAAGTATGTCAGACTTGTTCAGGCGATGTATGACAGAGCTAGTACTCACGTCAGGTCCGAAGCTGAGGTAACCGACAAATTCAATAGGTATGGCTGTAGGTTTGCACCAGGGGTCGGCTTTAAGCCCGTATTTGTTCCTCCTGGTTATGGATGCTCTAACATCAGACATACACAAGGAATCACCCTGGTGTATGCTGTTTGCCGACGACGTTGTTATTGTTGGAGATAATGCTCTTTGAGGTCCAGAGCAGGCTGGGAAAATGGCGAGAAAAACTGAAGAACGTAGGACTACAAATAAGCAGAACCAAAACGGAGCACTTGTTCTGTGACTTCGGCGGTTTATCCAGTTTTTCCCAAATTGCCTTGGATAGTATATCCCTACAAGCCTGCTCCGACTTCCGGTACCTCGGATCATTAATCCAAAATGACGGCAATATAGAGCGTGACGTGAAAAATAGAATAAATGCTGGATGGATGAAATGGCGACAGGTCTCTGAATCAGCTTGCGATCCACGAATGCCCCTTAAATTTAAGGGGAAAATTTATAAGACGATCATAAGACCTGTCGTAATGTATGGATCAGAATGTTAGGCAACGAAAGCGGATAAAAGAAGAGTGCACGCAGCTGAGATGAGAATGCTGAGATGGATTTGTGGAGTGGCGAGGAAAGATCGGATTAGAAATGAATATATAAGTGAAAGTTTGAAAGTGGCACCCGTGACGGAGAAAATAGGTTAGAGTCTGACTAGCATAAGTCTGCACCAGCAATTTTAATTTATTGTCTGTAAATCGGTATATGATAACACTGAAGATAGGGCACTAATTAGTCTTGATACTTGTGTATTATCTTTAATATTTAAACGAGTGAAAATAATAGTAGTAGTAGTGAGTATTAGTATGTATGTATGTATAAATAAATAAATAATGTATGTCAGCCTATTATACCTACGCCCCACTGTTTCGTACAAGCCTCCTGTCATTCTCGAAAATTGCATGTTCGTGTATTGGAAACGTACGTTTTTTTCTCATGCATAATTGAAAGGATATTTTTGTTTTTATTTTATGGCAGTTTTACTGATTAGGCTACGTAATTTTGATGTTCGTTATAATAATAATAATAATCGTTTATTCAATCAATCAATCAATCAATCAATCAATCAAATTGTTTATTTGCTGGAATACAGTAGGTACAAACAGGTGTTATACATTAAATTTTAAAATACAGTTCCATGTATTCAGCCTGCAAGCAGGCATGCAAACATTTCAGAGTGCTACGTTACGTCAACATTAACAAATAAGCAAACAATACAATAACAGAATATTAGAAATCACAAAATTAGTCGGTAATAATTATAAAATAAATGTCAATATAACGGAGTAAAAATTCAATTTTCTACGTCAACTTTGGTCTAAATAACTTTTTACGCTATAGAAACACTTGTCCAGAAGCCAAGTGGACAATTTGTGTTTAAAACTATTACCTCGTAGTGATTTTATTTCGTCAGGTAAGATATTAAATAGTTTTATACACATGTTGAACACATTTCTACCGTACATCGCCTTACGAGCACGAGGTTTATGCAACAGATTCATAACCCTTGGTCTGGTTTGCCTGTGCATGATTTCAGAACGTTTTCTGAAGTATGACCGGTTGTTGCAGACAAAAATACACACATCTCTTATATATAAACAGGGTAATGGGAGTATGTTTAGCTTTTTAAATAAGGGTACGCAGCTATCATCTATCCACGCATTGCAAATGGCCCTGACACACTTTTTCTGAATTATGAAAACTCTATCCACATTTAATAGCATAGTTCGTTACATAATTGACAGGGGTCTCCGCACTAGGCTTCGCCTGTATCGCGGGGAACCAGTTAAAACTTAAAAAATAGAACTTAAAAGTTACGTGCAATAAAACAAAGAAAAAGTAGAGTATTACATTTTGCGTAATATGAAATACAAAGAAAACTTAAATTTAAAGTACAGAATATGTAATAAAACTTAGATCACTATATCTATGATAGCCTCTGTCTCAGCGTAGTTTAAAGAGAGAAAAAATTTTAAAATGAGCTTTTTTGCTTCATTGTTAGTGCAGTCCTTTAAGTTACAATATTTCAAAATAGCATTATAGGTGGATACCCTGATGTATTTTCCGAAGCGTTTGCCAAATGTGGAAAGTACTCTTGGAACCGGTAAACTAAAACACGTTTGTGAAGAGTGGAGTTATAATAAGTCTCGGATGTGGAAGATTTATGGGTGAGCAAAGACATTCTGAATAAAAACAGCTGGCGCACTGTTAAAACCTTTGCTTGAGCATATAGAACTTCTGTTGGGTATCGGAAGGGTTTTCTGAACATCACTTTTAACACAGAGCGTTGCGCTCTTTCAATTTCTAACATAATTGTCTTCGCCGCACTACCCCAAACGGTGATGCAGTAGCTGATCACCGACTGGCACAGAGCAGCATAGACCATTGTTAACAATGACTATCTGCGGAATTGCGAAGTTTTTTGAAAATGGGGATTGATTTCCTAACCCTAGCGGAGAGTTTGTGAATGTGATGATTGAAATTCAGTTTATCGTCAACCAACAAGCCTAGGTATTTAGTCACGTTGGAGCGCTGAATAGAGACACAGTTACATGGATTAGTGGGGAAGTCAGTGCATGAATGGATTTTTATGATGGGATCAGACGGTGGTTTGGAGGAGGAGGTTTTATGGAAGCAAAGGAATTTAGTCTTGTTGCTGTTAAGTGTCAGGAGGTTGCTGCGAAACCAGTCTGAAGCAATTTTCATGCCTCTTTCTGTTGCACCGATTGTGCTCTCCCAGTTTTTACCATTAAAAAGAATCACTGTGTCGTCAGCATAGCAAATAATTTCGGCGTTTTTGATTTGAAGTTTTAGAATACCATTCATGTAAATAATGAAGAGGGTGGGGCCAAGAATGCTCCCTTGAGGAACTCCAAACTCAATTGGTGCTGTATCACTTTTAAATTTACCGACCCTAACAAGTTGCTTCCTTCCCGAGAGATAACTTTTAAACCATGACAATGGGACACCGCGTATACCGAGGTTGTGCAATTTTTGGAGTAGAATTCGAGACGATACGGTGTCGAAGGCCTTAGCCAGATCCAGAAATACTCCGATACACCTGTCATTTCTGTCTAAATAAGACGACACAAGATTAACTAAGAGTGAGGTCGCGTCTTCCGTGGATCGGTTCTGCCTAAACCCAAATTGTCTGTTAGATAGGAGACCGTGATGGTCCAGGTATTTAACAAGTCGTGTGTTAACGAGTTTCTCTAGAATCTTTGAAAATGCGCAAAGTAGGGATATCGGTCTATAGTTTCCCGGAATATCTTTAGGTCCATCTTTGTGGATAGGGGCGACGGATGCTATCTTCCATTGCTCCGGAAAAATGCCAGAACTAAGGCTAAGATTGTAAATATGAGTGATAGGTTCAATGATATGATTTTTGACCTGTTTTATAAGTTTGTTGTTTATCTCATCAAGGCCCGGAGCACTATCGCATTTTAGTTGCATAATAATGGATTCAATTTCTCTAAAGTCAGTTGGCTGCATAAAAAAGGCGTTATTCGTAATATTGCTACAATGTGATTTGCTTGCCAGGCTTTCTTCCGTTTCCCTTGTTTGCGAAAAGATATGACTAGCCAATTGTTTACCTACAGATGAAAAGAATTTGTTACAATTGTTTAAAGACTCTCTCTGATCTGACTGTTAAAAATAAATTTCATTTTATTGTGCGTTTTGTTTGCCCTATGTAAAAACTACCACAATTATACTCAACTTACACACCACTACTTTTAATACTTATACACACCAGATTTTCCCAGAAGAAAATTGTCTTTCGGTGACCAAAGATATTGAGATTTTTTTCTGTAGGGGGTGAAGATAGTTTGAAGTAAGTACTTGCTTAATATCTTCGAGACCTTATCTGTCAATTCACGTACAATCAGTAAAACACTGGAAATTTAAACAAAAATAATACTTAGTGTTTACTTTGGGTAAGTTAGTTCAACATAGACATTTAAAAAAATCTAAGCATTTTCCAAATGTATGGTAGTATGGAAAACATACAAATTTCAAAATAAAAGGTGCATATCTTGGAAACTAAGTGACTTTGTACCAACGCATGTTGTGTTTAAAATATTTCAAATTACTTCCTCTATCATCCCTGAACGTATTTGCACCTAGTTACCAAACACTCTGTATATGTTTAAAAATCGTAAATGTTAGTAACTTTTACAAAAAAGGGATTACACCCTGTATAACTGTTAGCTTAGCTGCAACATAATTCTCGTTGCAGGTCTACCAACGAGAGTTTTTTAATGGAATTTCATACATACATAGAAAAACTACCAATATTGTTTGATAAACTCATCTGTCAAAGACATGATGAGATGTAAACATTGCCGCTTTTCTGCGATAATCACCTCTCGTTGTTCTCTCACGGTGTCATAATTATTGAGCATTCGGAATAATAATTCTCGCTCGCCACTTTTATACGGTTTGCCCATAATTAGTGGTAACAATCGTAAACAAATTAATTAAATTTAATTCGTATGACACATTCACATTTGACATCTGCGTCAAATATAAAACATTGCCATACGTAATTTTTAAATGGTTGACAGTTCATTTGCTTGGAAGAGATACTGGTCTGACTCTAGCATGGTATGGGCATGTAATGAGGAGGGATGAATGTCATATTGATAAAATAATGTTAGGGTTGAATGTCGAAGGACGAAGAGCGATTGGCAGGTCCAGAAAGCGATGGATGGATGTGTGAGAGAGGATATGAGAAAGAAAGGAGTAAGCGCTGAAGTGACGAATGATAGAGAGGAATGGAAGAAGAAAACATATGTTGCGCCGACCCTGCATAAGCGGGATAAGGGCAGGAAAATGAGATGATGATGATGTGAACAGCACAAATGTCTATAATAAAATGACACAGACTACTTACTGAAGATACTACGTATCGGTCTATACTATAGCCACGTCGGTCACGTCGGTGCCAAACAAAGTTGTACCACGTTTTACGGAAGCTAGGGGTATCAAATGCGACCTGGGGATATACTTGTAGTCCACGAGTAATGCCAACACTGGCAATTTGTAACTATACTGTTTAAATGGATTCCCAGCCCAGGCACCGGTGAAGAGAGCTCACTAGACACTGTTATTACCTATCAATCATGCGCATACGGTACAGGGGGCCAATTCTCGGTCCGATCGATCATTTCATCGATCATCGATTCTATCGTGACATTGTATAGAATGGTAGAGTCACTTGTATGGAATCTCTAATAGAGCTCATCTCGATCGAACCCGAGAATTGGCCCCCAGAACCTACGTGTGCGAATACCATTACTCTAATATCTGCGCTACTTCTAAGGCTTCCATAGGTTAATCATCCCACCTTTGTGGCATCGACTAGGTAGCTTTAAAAGCCTTCTTTTCCTTACGCCCGGTTTGGGCTAAGTCATCATTAAATAGTTAAAATTTACCCTGTTCATCTACTTGGGAGTGGGCTAAAGTCAGAACAGTGCCTGTTACTGCCTAAAATTTTTAGGTGCAAATGCAGAACAAACAATGTTCAGAGTGATGTCTATGACGTGAATTTCATGTAATAATATTCAAATAAAAAATTACTAATATTGTAAATATTTACTAAGATCCTAAAGCAGTGAAAATTTCATGAGCTGAAAACAGTACCTAAACCTTACTTCAGGGACGATCAGTACGATCACGCTATGAAATCGCCCTGACCGACGCTTAATATTATTTATTATCTCTCGTGTAACAAACTATACATTTTAAAAACTAAATTAATGTGGCTTTATCACAGTACTTTGTTTTAAAGTATTAAAACTTATATACCTAAATATATAAAGTCTTATTGTTAAGGTGTTTTAGATTTTTGCTACCAATCTGCTACGTAATTTATTTATTTTTTGTTCTAAATTACTTTATTTTTCTTGCAAAAATAGATTTCTGATCCCTATTTTATACGAAAATGATATATGACGTATTAATGATTTTAAGGAAATGTGCCTTAAAAATATGGCGGTGGGGCCTATCCTTCTCCCTATAATATCCTAAACGCGCGGTGGTTCTCGATGGCTCCCGATCTCAATCTACGCCAGGCTCCAGACCACCTAAGAATCAACGTGCCAAGTTTCAGTGCCACTTTTAGCTATTGTAGGAGATTGTTTGCGGTATACGCTATAGTTATTTAAGTACACTGCTTATTAATTTAATTAAACAGAACTAGGTAAATATGAAATAAATGCGTGCATTTTTTTTATATTGTACAGTAAATTAATAAATGGGAAACGAGTCAATTTCGGATAACAATAAAATCAAATTCTTTTGAAATTCTGCAAATTCATGCATCGGGACGTCCATCTTCCTCATCTCATCTTACCGACATTTCCGATTGCAACATTGTAACAACCACATTCAACATGCATTCAACGTCCTTTGATATCTCAGTTCATAAAAAATATATTCCGACGAATTGAGAACGTTCACTATTTTTGAAGTCATAATAAAGGAATTCTGGAAGGTCACTCTGGTAAAACTCAGAACCTCCGGGTTTTGAACACTGATGATGTGAGGCCATTATTGGGTGAATTAAAAAAAAACATAGGACTTAATAATGTCTACATTTTAATTGATTAATTTTTGTCGCGAAAATTAGTCATACTATTTAATGGACAACTTTCGTAACACAAAGGAATTAATTAAAATGTCGGCGTAATTAAGTCCTTAACTAATATGTAACTATGTACATTTACTTTCAAAATTCACCCTACTATGTACATGCCTATTGTATCGCTGGGGCCTGTGAATCCGGCTTTTCTGGGATCTTGACACTTATAGGGCTAGATTAGGGTTAGGTATCACTTTAGAGTTAACGCTTAGTATACTTATGGTTGCCTCTTCTGTTAGGTACTCTATCCAATTTTATTTTGATAATAGTGGGGATACCTCCCCCTTTTACTGGGTCCTAGCCGAACCAATAAAAGGAGATTGGGAGTTTAAAGAAATACTTCCAAGTATAAAAATAAGTTTAATACGTTCACACTAAGTAGTTTGTATTTATACTAAACATAAGTGTCAGCCGACCAGAATAGTAGTATCAGTGAGAAATTTATAGGGTGGTACTTCCAAATTTAACGGTGCCGGTCCCTTACGAGTTCTTCCCGCGTTGTCGTAGTGACTTCCATGACATGGACAGTAAAACCCCCCTGCGTAGTCTCCCGAGTTAGGGATCGGCACGCATCCCAGGTGAGTACATATACCTATCACAACAAGCCATTCTGGCTTTAGAGAGCGTTTTTCTGCAGGTTCCGGGTCTCTCAATGAGGACAATGGAGTAGCATTTTCCATATCTATTTCGGCTTGAGTTCTATTCTTTACAAAAACCGGTTTGCCACGCCACTTGAATGACATGCATACTCCGGGAGCAATTTTTGATATGTCTATTTCCATTGAAGCCAAAGCGAGGACGTCGGCGGCGGCGCCCATAAAATATATGTAATGTGAAGCATGCGCTTTAACGCCATAAGCAGCGAATAGTAGACCAAAAAAACCAAGAACATAAGAACCTCCCGGTTTATCGTCGCCGGCACCCCACTTCGTTTTTCTAGTATCAAGGTACGCTGCTTTTCTCACTGCATCGAAACTGGGATATTGAAGATCACGGTGGAAGGGGGGCTCTGGACATCCCTTCGAAAAACGAACTTGGGTCCACAGCGTAAGCACTGATTTGGGATGTTTTATGCAATGTTTATTTTTACATAATTCTGTTTTAGTTGTCTTGTCAACGAAGTTCTTGCAGAAAAAGTCTTCGATGGATACAATACTCACTGATTTTATAATATCACGACAGCATAATACATTCCGAAACACGGCACCACCAGACCTAGTTAAGCCACTACTTAAAAAACTCATCACTTAATTCAGTTTAACACAATTATCATATTTATACATTATTTAAAGCCAACTCGAAGACAACATTGACAGTCGATCAAATGGTAGTATTGTTCTAATTCTTTTCAAATTAAATGGCACCTTGTCATTTGCTCGTTTTTTCAGTCACTAATGAGGATGAAGTATGTACGGTAGGTGTATGATGCACCTATATATAGTAGGTAAAGAAACATTAATATTTACATAAAGAATCTGTATGTACACACCTTTGTAGGACTGTATAGCAAGTTGGAGTTTGTTTTGTACAAATTATTAATATTGCTGACTGAAGGTAAAGTAAGCCAGGAATTGGTCTAACATTTTTCAACCGTATTGTTTAAATATAGGGTCGTTTAGAGGTACTTAGTCTAATTTTTTGGCTGGCTCTAGATGTAAAATCCATAACAGCAGAATACGTGTCGTCTCTAGTCCTAACCTATAAATAATTTAGGTATTACTTAGCCGGTGCTTAGCCGAATACGATTAATATAATATAATAAATAATATACACCGTGTCCATCAATAATTTCGAATACACTTATTTAGCACTGATTTGAAAACCATAGATGACTTTCAGACATTTATGTCATTATAGTTTAAAGTGTATACTGTCATGAACAAATAACACCACCATCCACCAAATCCATCAGCCAAAGGACGTCCACTGCTGGACATAGGCCTCCCCCAAACTCACGGGGGGTATATGCCACAATCGCCACGCTTGGCATGCGGGTTGGAGATCGCAGTATCTCCACCGCACTCCAGGTATGCTGCTGCCCATCCCCCGGAGGTCATAAAACTATAACGGTTTTTTTTTTAATATTTAGCTAAAGTCGTTCAACAAAATAACGATATTATAAAAATATTTAGTTAGGTATTTGGTTAGGTTTGGTATAAAGTTTAGTTATTTAGTCGTTCGCTTTCAATCCATGATAAAATTGATGAAGTAGTTCCGGGAACCTATTATCTCAAAATATCTTAAGGGCGATAGCCCTAGTGCAATTTTTGCTTCATTGAAACATTTTGGAATTAAGCGTAACCTATTTTATACTATAATTAGATGATACAAGGAGACCTCGTTAAAAGGCCGCAAGAGATCTATTTGGTCGCCCGCGGCCTTCCCGCGGCCCGCGATCAGCAAGAATGGATAGGGTCGTGAAAATCGTGAGAGCGTGTCCGCCGCAAAAATCACCGTCAAGATTTCAAGGGGATCAATCAGTACACAATATCATGAGAGCAGACCTCGGGTGCCACGCCTACAAAAAAAATTACACGGCATGCCCGAATCTATAAAGAAAAAATATTGTTGTTCGAATAAACACTGGACTTTCCTGGCACACAGAGGTTGATTTCATTTTTCAGGCGAAAAACTCTTCATATTAGAACAATGTCACAATGCTCAAAATGGTTGTTTGTGTGGGTACCGTAAAATATGTTAACAAAATTTTTTTATACCGTTTTGTTGGCGTATGTGATGTATACCCATACCAAATTACAGCTTTCTAGTAGTAACGGTTACTAAGCTAAGCCGCGGACAGACGAACATGGCGAAACTATAATGGTTCTTCGTTTACTACGGAACCCTAAAAAAGTGATGCAATCGTTTGAGCAACGCTTTGAAGCGCTTAATGGCAGCTCAGTGGAGTTTATTCGTGGTGTCTTTATCTACTCAAAGCGGTGACAAAAGGCAAATACATTCGTTTGTGTTTATGTTTCGAATAAAACATGCTAGAAGTACTGGTCTAAAAGTCATATATTACCCCTCGAATTTCCTTGTAATATGGACTTTTTAGACCCTTGTCATAATACAATCTATTATTAAATATTTATTTATTTTAAGGGCACTAATGGTAAAGACACAGTATATCTATAGTTCTACTAACAACAACTCATTAATAGTTTAATTAGATCGTTACGGAAACTTAAATGGAATGAGAATCCAGGATGCTATTATAGTTGTAATCAACAGTTAGGATCGAACCGTATAGCATACAAACGTATCTGCCCAAACATTTACACACGCAATCCTAAGTCCTTCAACTCAACCGCTTCCATAACGATATTATGCAATCTGTGCTATGAAGTAACTGATTCACCGAAGTAATATCTATTGAACACCTGTGATAGTATTCGAAAGCTTTGTGAAGAATTAACTATGTAAACATAAGTAAATAATTTATACCCTAAAAAGCCGACCCCATGCAATTTTGTACTTTGCCATGCCACACACATGCACAGTTTCACATATACTTTACATTTCACCATATCTATGCTGCATGCTACGGGCCGAAGATACGATTATCTAAAGAGTTCCGTCGATACCTCGAGGATCCTGTACCTCTATATCAGTTCCCTTTTATCACAATTGCAATAATTGCTACGTCAAAGAAAGCTTGCCGGGATCTGTAAAGTACCCAATATCATTGACAACTTTTATCTGTGGTCGTCATCATTAATTCACTTCAACAAATTTGTGGTTTCAGACCAAAATCGGCATTAGAATGCCTCATGAGCAGGTCCTTCGATTCTTCCTGGATCCCATCATCAAACCTCCACCAAATTTATAAGGAGCCACGTGGAAGGTGCATGCTTTGGACCGAAAAGCATTTTGAAAATTGGACAACATCGTAGTAAAAAAATGTTTATCGCAGTATACATATAAAAACGGAGGTTCTTCTTCCTTCTATTGAAGTCGGTTAAAAAATAAACATGAGGACGAATGGAGAACCTCCTTCCTTCTATCGAAGTTGGTTAACAATGGTCAACGATATCCTGTTTCTAGGTCATGTATGCTCCCATGCGAGTTCATGGTCTTTCTTCTCATTGTTGATGATCCGCCATTTACTTAACAATCTTAAAAACGTTTCAGAAAGTAAATATCTATTCCTTCCTTCCTATCCTTCATTGCACAACTTCTGATACAAAAGGCACACTTAATGCCATATGCATTCTCTCCCCGTCAACTTTTGAGCAAAGCAGACAAAGTATTAAGTAGGTAACTAAAAAGGTTACATACTCGTACTCGTAACATATCTGATGAATTAATTTTATGGTAGCTTAAAAATGAATTCATTCATTCTCGTACCTATATTTATTTCGGGAATCTCAGAAGCGGCTCTATGGAATCTGATGAGACTTAAATTTCAGGGGTCTACGAAGCGAAGAATCGATCTTCGGGAAACTCGTATTCTGCGTGAAAACGAATTAAAAATACCGAACTATGAAGTGGCTACCTATACGTAATTCGCATTAGGATAGAAGCCAGGTTAATATGAATATATGTACTTAGTATTAATTAGGATATGTTAATAGTAAACAGAGTTTAAAGAAGTTTTTCAGTAGGTACAATTGCTCAAAAAGTGGTGATTTTTGTAGCTATATATCGTACGGAAACTTGGATCTTCTGCAGTAGTGCTTTAAACTTTTTCAATATTTTAAATTTTCTATTTTTCCAAGCCATACATCCCACCACCACCACCACCATATCAGCCCAAGGACGACCACTGCTGGACATAGGCCTCCCCCAAATTCACGGGGGGTATATGCCATAATCGCCACGCTTGGCATGCGGGTTGGCGATCGCAGTATCTCCACCGCACTCTAGGGATGCTGCTGCCCACCCCCCGGTGTCTGGATCGTAGTTTTAGGACATACCGGGGTCCAGCCATACATCCAAACAAGTTCAATTACTTTATTCTTTTTTTGATTACGTCGTTTGGCATTAAAACTAAACATTTCATATATTTCAAATACAACACTTAATTATTAATTTAGGTTATTTAATGCAAAAAAAACTATATTCATTTTCATGAAGTTGGCTGATAGAGACCGCCGCCGGCATAATAGGGATGTTTTGACACTACCAGTCGAGTAAATAAATTTGTCTGTTTTAATTTATGTTTAATTTTTGTTACATTGTAATTTTATCACAAATGTTTTAAAAAATGTCGTTCGATATACATGCGGGAGTGTCATTTTCAGTTTCGAGTTTACCGAAGGTCAAGACCGGCCTGCGACTCTGTCCAAGACACCTGGGGACTCGTAGGTACTTAAGATGACAAACTTTCCGCCTTTGTATCGAAATATACTATATTTGTTTGTAATTTTAGCTGTCATAATATATTCAGCCGCAAAAAATGGTCTAAAATTGGTTCGGTTTTCATACAAAGTTAAAGTTATTATATGCAAAGTTTATCCGACCCACATCCACACTACTTTTTTAGGTTTCCGTAGTTAACCAAGAACCTTTTATCCGACCCACATCCACACTACTTTTTTAGGTTTCGTAGTTAACCAAGAACCTTATCTGTCTGTCAGCGACTATTACGACAGCATTATATAGAAAGGTGTTATTTAACAAAAATGCCAATATACATAGGAATCAATCATGATAACGAACTGGTAAAATAAAGTCTTGAAATATTTTTACTGGACCTCCTTATGAGACCTCACAAGTCTAATGGGGGTGTAAGTATTCATTTTCATGACCAAATCCAAGCCCCTCATCTTAACTGGGCACGTGCCCAGGGCCCCGCAATCGTTAGGAGCTCGCTAGTTCCTGCCTACGAGTATTTTCTGTCTGTTCTAACAAAATAAATAGCCCTGTCAACGTTCGCTGGGCCCCATAATCCTAATAGGTTAAAGACGGCCCTGCAACCATCAACTGACCTAGTAGTTTATTAGCGTATATAATAAGTAGTTTATGACCAAGTAGTTTATAAACGTGTCGCATTTAAGTTACACTGTCACACAAATAGGCAATTCCCGGCAGTAAATTTGCTGCCCGCAACACTTACATGCGTTCACGTCCATACCAATTTGCTCCTAGGGGACCTGGCAACGAATGCGTTAAAGTATCTACTTTAACGCATTCGCTATTCATATTTTTTTCTTTATAATATATGTACTTATTCAAAATAGTTACATATATTTTATTGCGATCCGTATGGGAAACAAGTGTGTAATTTGTAAACAATAACGAATGTGATGCCCATACAGTACCTACCCATATTATTTACGTATATATGAGGACGGACAGTCTCGATAGCCATGCGGTTGGAGGCAAGGCTGCGCGTATGACGTAAGGTGTGAAAGTGCGCGGCCGCTGCTGCTGCCTGCAGTCGCTGTCGGCTCTCGATACTAGCGCATCGCCAAACGCCGCCGGAGTCACCGCAACGTAAGTACCGACTGTGTGTATGCGCTTTATTTATTTTTTGCATTTCGGATGCGAGAAAAATTATTAGTCAGGCCTTATTATTTGCGGTGCTATAGCGGTTTTTTTACATAATAAGCGTTTTTAGGATTTAAGATTGGATAAGTTAGTGATGTTTTTCTCAGGTCAGACCGTCGTATTATGTATGTTTTGAGCGTATATTTAATGTTACGAAGCTGTAAATAAGACTAGTAAGAAAATAAAATAATTGTGATTTATAAGTTGTCAAAAAAGTTTTTGTAGATTGATAGATAAAAGAAAATAGCCGCGGTAATTATGTAATTAATAATTAATTTATTGTGGGGCAAGCGGTTGCGTGACATCATCATACATCAGTACCCGAATATTGATTGTGCCGATGAAGAAAATGTGTTCATAATTGGGTATTAACCCTTACTAACTCTGCTATGACGTATGAGTGATAGTTTTACAGGTACTATGTTATCAAATCAACTTGTACACACCTAGTTGATATTTTGATCGAAGTAGATAATTTCCTCAAATGAATCGGTTATTTCTATTAACCTAAACTCGTTTTACCGCATATTAAAATTAATTGTTCATTAAAGACCAAGTCCAGAAATACTGCTGTCTTATTTATTAACCTTATGCCCTGCGACTGATCCCAATTGAGAAACATGTTTTTAAAAATAACCAGTGCAGTCAGTCAACGTAGGGTAACTCGTGGCAAGCTGCCAGGTAGTAGGGACCCTACATACCTGAATGCTCCTGGGGGTGTTATGTGGTTTGGTAGTATGAACAGGCCCCTCGCCTCTGACTTGCCTTAAACGGGTGCTCGGGGGTGGATGTGGTCACCTAAGTGACGAGTTGGCTATATGTTTAAGTCCAGTGTCACCTCTCTACCCCTCAGCCCTCTGTATCGGTCTACAAGTGTTGCCGTTTTTAATGTCGCTATTTGTAGTAGGGGCCATCTAGCAGAGGGCGACAAAGAGAATATAATCACTACGTTTTAGGGCGAGTCACCGTCTGCCGGAGATGAAAATGAGAGGCAGTTTTATTAGTCAGGCGTCCATCGTCTCACTCAATAGCATAACCCAGCCATTAGTCTATCTTAATCACCCAATAATCCGGTTCATTTAGATTCTATCAACCAGCCCTGTACACCCTGGAGGGTGCTGTCTCTGTGTGCGTCCCCTGACACGGGCAGGGACAGCATCCGCTCGGTGTACCTCTTGCATTTCATTAAATTGTCTAAGGGTATACGTGTTAGCTATGTGGTACTCTTTTGGTACTTTGGTACCTCGGTACTTCGGCTCCGCGCACGCCTTCCAAAGTTCCGGGACACCATTATCCCGTGAGCGGAAACACATACAATTTTTTATATTATATATATAATTAACTCGTTAGTAATTATTTAAGTACCTATAGGTCGATTCACAAAAGCTGGCGCGGAAAATGTATGGAACTATCATTCATTTCATAGATATTCCACGCCAGCTCTTGTGAATCGACCTATACTACTTATCCCATGTTAGTTTTATTAGTTAACTTATATAATAAGTTATTTATTTATGCATTTTGGATTACCTCATGCGATTTTGAGATTATTCAAATGTATTCCTTTATCGCTTTATCGATGTGACACTAAGTCTAAAAATGATTGCTTGTAGCAGGCACGATGGTGCTTTTTGTGTTCTATCAGCATCACAGTTAACTGACCATTCCTGAACCTTACTGCAACGAGATAAGGTCTACAGTTCACCTGACCCGCTCTCCAGTTCAGGACACACTTCCGTATCGCGATGTCGCATCTGCTAATTGGCCAGCAGATAACCTAGCTAGGGACTTATAAACTTTTTTGCGGCTGTAATGACCCACTCGCGACTGAAGCATGTTAAGCATTTCTTGCATTGACTGGCTCCAAATCATTTAAAACAATAAGCGAGGGATGTATAAAACAAATGTAAACACAGCTTAGGTGAAGAAGCTGAGAAGATATGTAAAATCATAAAGATACAGATAAGTGTTAATAATCATACCATTTTATTTTATTTTAAAGTGTATACATAATTTCCAACCACTATTCCAAAATAACACCAAGCACTAACAAATACAAAAACAACCAATGCTAATATAAGTGCCACTTCGATGGACATAAAGTCTTTATTACATATCCTTGCATCGACTAAATAAAACCACGCAAGCACGCACGACAATGACGGAGCAATGACTATGAATAGAATTATAGCACACATGAACATTATGATGTAAAAGCTCATGTTTAACACCGATGCTCGAGCGTCTTTTAAGCAAGGTGCAACTAACATCATTAGGCCGCACACGTTCAGGATTGTGCAAAGGAATCCTAACGTAGCGATCAGGGGCCACCTCTGGTTTTCCGGCAGCTTACCTACGTATACAGCAAGGTTGTCTTCCCACGCAGCCAGAAACACGACAATCGTGAGCCCGAGGCCGCCAGTGACGAGGGCCGTCAATGATATGAGGACTTCGGCACCTTTCAACGGAATACAGTGGCAGCACTTATGAGTTTCCGGGAGCATCATCATTATCGATAAAATATAAAAAATCAACGGGTGCTTGATGGAGACATAATTTATTTTTTTCTGAAATTGACGTTACAATTACTCATATTTGACAGTAGCATTTTCAAGTGACTGTGTCAAGTGAGAGTGATGCTGTTGATTAGGACTTTATAAGACCGGAGTCCACCGCGAGCGTTTTTTTGAAATTCTCACATGTTGCATCTCTTTCTTTAAAAGTAATGCCGATTTCATAAAACAGGGTCACAAAACGAATCTGCACAATTTACATCACTGGGCATCTGCCGATCAGAATCCGCGCGTGAAGAGACAAACTAGTTTTCAACGAAAATTATGTGTCAACGTTTGGGCTGGTGTGATAGGAAGACATGTCATCGGGCCATACTACTTACTACTCGACTAAGTGGGCCTGTTTATCTACAATTTTTAGTAACTGTTCTGCCGGAGCCTCTAGCTGAAATTCACATTTTCAATGAAGACCTGCCCATTGTCTGCTCCATGATGGTTGCCCGGCACATTTCCAGAGAGATGTTCGAGAGCACCTCGACAACTCATTTCCTAATTCATGGATAGACGAAGCCGGCCCCATCGCTTGGCCCGCGAGATCTCCAGACCTAACTCCTCTGGACTATCACGTCTGAGGAAGAGCCAAAGAGCTAGTTTATGCCACGAAAGTCCCTACAAGAGAGTTGTTGATAGAAAGAATAAACGCCGCATTTGTAACCATGAGACAAGAAATGGTGCTGGCCACGACAACAGTCGAAATAAGAAAAAGATGTCGGGCTTGCATACGGAACAAAGGAGCATACTTTGAGCAAGATGTACGTTAAATAAAACATTGTTTTATATAAATGCGTTCTTTTCTTACGTACGACTTTCTTCACCCTTTTGACTAAAACCTTAATTGGAGTTTATTGCTAAGTGTAGTATACCGTTAGAAACTTCATAAATTAAAAAAACATTTTAAAATAAAATGAAGCTCTTATTAGCTGTATTTTTTTTATTGATTTTTGAAGTGTAAATTTTTTTGTACATTCGTTTAGTTTGTTAACAAAAAGCCCCACGTGTTCATTTTATGGAGTTATTTGTTACAAAAAAAAAGTATTTTAAACACACATACATACACGTAAGACAATTAAGCAAGTTATGCATGAGTTATGCATGTAAATGCATACACAAAAAAGTTATGAAGCTTCGAAGGTCAGATTTTGGATAAATTAGGTGAAAATTTAAATAATCGTACCTTCTTGAACGTAACTCTTCGGACCAAATCACCCTACCAGTACGACAAAAAATTTTAACGGTTCATGTGCCGAACTCCCTGTATGTGTACGTTCCCAAAGATTCACAAATATAAGAACCTAACTACAAAATCGTGTCCACAATTTTTTTTTATGTAAACTGTAATAGCCATCACTTATTTACTCGACTGAAGAAAAATGAAAAGTGCGGCTCCATATTTGCGTATATCGTGAGCATTAAGATGCTCTAAGCGTCTTAGCGAGCTAATAATACATAGTAGTTTATGCAACTGGTACATAATGAGCGGCATTAAAACACGAGTGTGGTTTTATGAAACGAGGTGCAGCCGAGTGTGTGCCAAGTGTTTAATGCCTGATTATATACAGTTGCATATTTACACTAGTTTATCTACATCCATATTTGACGACCTGTTTAGCCTAGTTGGTAGTGACTCTGCCTCCGAAGCTAGAGGTCCCGGGTTCGAATCCCGGCCAGGGCATTTATTTGTGCATTTTTCACGGATATTTGTTCTTGGGTCTTGGATGTTTTCTATGTATTTAAGTATGTATTTATCTATATAAGTATGTATATCGTCGTCTAGTACCCATAGTACAAGCTTTGCTTAGTTTGGGACTAGGTCGATTTGTGTAAGATTGTCCCCCAATATTTATTTATTTTATTTATTATATATTAAATCCTCTTTCATGTGTTTCATATGCAACCATTGAACTAGCGAGAGGAAGCATGTTTACCGACAATACTATTATATCGTGTAGTTTCGGCGCGCGCACGCGCTGAGGGCGGGCGGTGGTCAGGGTATATTGTTAAGCTGGTATTTACGGATCGGTTTTAAATGGTCGATATAAAGTAGAGGAATAAATGGGTTTTATACACGAGTTATACCTACACTCTACTTTTCACTTCGATAGCGAGAAAATTAAACAGATAATATAATTAAGGTTATGTTATCAAATTTATACTTGTGTGCTGGTCGACTGCGGGCGGCGGCGCCGCGCCGGTGTGCACGTCTGCACGTACGCCGGCGCGCGTGCAGACGGGTTTTACTTTATGCTCTAGAGCATAAAATGCGACTTTATGTCGCCTCTGCAGAGCGTAAAGACGAACTTTTAGAGCATGGGAAGTAAAAACTACTATTATACAATTTTGATTTATTAATAAGTATTAGGTATATTGTCTAGATTAAATTTGACTATTTTGAACCCTCCAATTATTACAATATAGTATTAAAAAATATATTTTATGGTAAATAAAAATGCCCTAATTCTGAACTATTTGATACCAATTTGAACAGCTACACTATGTTAGTTCAAGTTTTGGACCCTGATACTACTTATAAAATGAGCATACCAAATCAACAACAGGTTCACTCGTCGGAATAGAGGCCAAAAGTGACCTAGTTAATTTTATTGGTTTATGTTTTTGAGCACTGAAAAATCAACGGCATTGAAACGATTATTATATTTTCATCACATCACAAGTTTGCGAGTAAAGGGCCTTATTGTACGCAGGCGTATTGAACAGCTATAGTCCATTTACCGCCCCCGGGAGTTATAGGCTTTCATAACTTCCGAGGGTGTTATGAGTTTTAAAAAATCTATTTGGCCTCGCTCCACAAGAATACTGCTTTGTGATTGGTTGAAATATTGAAGCTTAAAAATCTAGTTGGCCGCGCGCTGCGAGAATACTGCTTTGTTACTGGTTGAAATATTGTAACTGCGCGCTCCTCTTGCAAGGACGCCCCAGCGATCATGCAGTGATACTGTTTCTCCAGCATCCCGTCATTATATCCTGATACAATGACAAAGGGACCACCCTAGGACTACTCTTTCAAATCAAAAATATATATTTTAATAATTGGTCCACTATTGACCGAGAAATCGTTAAACTTACATAATACATACAATGGAACGCTGACCCTCCTCCTGTTTTAAAGTCAGTTAATAAACAATGATACTGGGAGACATAGGTAATATAACAGGCGCTTTTATCGCTAAACACCAACCTCTAACCACTGAGATGGATGGATGATGGTGGTGTAGTTAATCTTATACACTGTGGATGCAAGTCGCACTTTAAAGCCGATGTTTTATTCTTTTTTTAGCATGTACTACAGCAACGGTATCATTCTCCTCTGCATTGCCAGTTGCCTCACTACACCGGTAGACGAACCTATTCGTGTGGACCTGCCGGTGTACGACCAGCCGCAAGTCAGCTCCGATGTGGATACCGCTGCTGCAGAGCCGGCTCTACGATCAGGACCGGACAGAACTGACAAGTCTGTTGTTGGGAACCTCATCTCCCACAAACTGCAAGCTGCTGGCGCGATTGGCCATAAGATTGCCAATAATTATGCACACGTACGTACATTATTGTCAGTGTTCTGGATGCAGATGGTTCTGGTCGCATAACTGTTAGCAGGATAAGGATATGACACAATAGATATTCCCCGAACGATTCCTTAAAATGGTTAAGAAATGAATTTGCCTTTTTTAGTGTCATTAGGTATATCAATATGTATTTACGTAAGTTTTATGATCAGCTCGGTTGTTAACATAATAATGTATTGTCACCGAACTTACATTAAGTATGCTAAATTTCAGCTCAATCAGATCCCGGCAAATGATGACAACTAACATAGTTATACTTAGGTCGGTCGCTCATTGGACACGAATTCCTGTCGTACGTACACGTACAATGCGTCGTGTCGTGTTGCACCTACTAACATCAGTAACTGCGGTCCCGTAGTACTTTTAAGGTCGGGATCAGTTGGGATCGTTCGCGCGGCTTTGTGTGTGTTCCGACGATTATATTTCGTATGAAAACGTGACCAATGGGCGACCGGCCTTACATTAAACATACATAGTTACATACGAACAGTGCAAGTTAAATAAACGTATGTAAAGAATAGTCCTTTTAGGTGATTATTGATATTACAACTAGCTATGGTCGTATCTTGTGCTATTACAGTACGGTGCTGAACATTACCCAGCTGGATATTTTCATCCACCGGTTTCATCTTTCGAAGCGGCTGTTCTTGAATCCGAGGGTTATGGCAGCAAAAAACTGACGTTTAAGGAGAATTTACACGGCATTGTCGCGGGACTCTTACAAGTAAGTACTTACCTACTTATACATACTCGACATGTTGGGGAAATGAGAATGTTGGGATGAAGAATACTAAACCGTATTATTTAAAAGCCTGAAAGTAGCATCGATAGTTGGTAAGTCGAGAGCTAATCACTTACGATCGTATAGACACGTTACGCGGAGGAATGAGTCATGTGTCATGTGAAAAGAAGGGACATGTATTAAAGTGGAGTAATGGAGTGGATGTAAGAGAAGGAGTAGGTTAAAAAAGGTGGATGGACTGCGCGAGGGACGATATGAACAGGAAGGATGAGACAAGATGACGGGTGACTGATAGAGAGGTATGAAGTAGAGCTATTTAAAGTGTATGAAAAAAGCATCCCAAAACATATTTTTTTATGTAGACACTTTTTAGGGTTCCGTACCAAAAAGTTAAAAATCGGCCAAGAGCATGTCGGGCCATGCTCAGTGTAGGGTTCGGTAGTTACCCAATGAACTCGAATAAAAAAAACAATACCAAGCAAAAAGGAATACCTTCGCAGCGTTTCATTTCATACGTCTTTTACTAAGAAGGAACGACAAAAACAGCTTAACTGATCATGGCGGCCGTAGTTAACCAACCCTTGTAGTTTTGCAATGTCCGTCTGTATGTCTGTCTGTTTGTCTGTCTGTCTGGCTTAATTCTGTGATTGTTAGTGCTAGAAAGCTGCAATTTGGCATGGATATATAAATCAATAAATCTGACAGTGGTTAAATAAAATAAAAATTAAGGGTACCTCCCCCACACGTAAAGTGGGGGTGATTATTTTTTCTTTAACACGATGGTGTGGGGTGTTTTGGGATGGGTCTTTCGAAATGAATAGAGGTCTTCAACAAACATTTTTTTGAATGTGAATATTTTTGAAAATATTAACTCCAAAAGAAAAAGAAATATGTGTCCTCCCGCCTGCCCCCCTCTAAGTTTTGAGCTATAAAAAAATATGAAAAAAATGATGAAAGTAAAACTTAATAGACTTTCAATGAAAACTATAGCGGACATGATCAGTAAAGATGTTTTTTAGTAATCGTGTTCCTTTCTTAGTAAAAACCGTATGAAATACTGCAAAGGTATTCCCTTTTGCTTGTTATTGTTTCTTTTTAAAGTAAGTTCGTTGGGCAACTACGGAACCCTACACTGAGCATGGCCTGATATTCTCTTGGCCGATTTATTCCTATCAGGTATCCGTAATTTAAAAAAAAACTTATTTCCGTAAGTTGATAGAAATCGACCAAGTTGATGAAATTTTTAACCTAAATAAAATAATAAAACAATAAATTACAAACAAATCAAATGTGAAATTACTTTAGTCGCGGAATTTGGATATACAGTAACGGTTTGGCACTAAAATCGATTCGATTAGTCATTCACCATTCCTCAAAAATCGTGGGGTATTTATGGATACCCCTTAAAATTATATAGAGTTTTCCTAAAATCTAAGTCAACTGCTGGTGAGATGAGATATAAGCTGTAAAAGCCGTAAATGAGGTCTTGTAAATACCTTAATAAATACTTTCAACGATTTTTGGTTTGAACAAGTTACATCTGATGCTTTTATTTATCGCTGAATAAACTGTCTTGCCCAAACAAAAGGACGCAGGTGCCGTGTGTAATGTATTCCCTATGAATATACGATATTTTTTATTCAATGTGCTATAGCGGTTTTAAATGTGGATTTGTAGTAGGTCGGTACGGAACCCTTCTTTGTGATTGCTCCGACACGCACTTGGCCGGATTTTTCAATATCCGAATAAAGAAGAAAATTCAACCAGGGGTCATATTCGACGAATCCCTACTACTTCCACAACATGGAGAGGTAGTAGAGATTCACCGATCCTGTCCCTAGATCAAATTGCAATTAGAATATAGCGACATATCTTACATTCTATACTGGTTTCAGCCGAAGCCTATAGTAGACACAATAAAGGAAAGTGAAAAGTATGGCAACACTGGAGACAAATTTTACACAGCGGGAAAAGCTTTAGTCAGTGGAGCAGAGGGAGTATCCCACTTGGTTAACTCAGTTCTTGTGGTAAGTATTAACCATCTCTATCACATTTATTCGAGTGATCAATATCGACATCGAAAACGTGCTCGTCCTCATCGAGAACGTATGTACCAGGCTATAGGCCAATATAGGTCCTTCAACTGGGTAGAGGAATATACCTAGTATAACTATTAAAAGGCTTGGGGCCTGAACCAGTTGATCGGCATTTTTCCAATTTATTTCCTAAATTAATGTTATTTACAGGTACCTGGGACAATATTCAAGAAGATTACAAGGATCGCAACTGAAAAACTGAACAATTTAGGTGGAAAACTTATTGGACTCTAAAATAGCCTTTGGTTTTTTAGCTAGTAAGCGTAATGTGAAATTATTTATAACCCGAAAATAAATGTATGATAACAAATGTCCATTATTTAGACTATAAATTGAGTGACTCTAGTTATGTTCTATTTGGACGCGTAATATTTTCAGAGATCCTGGAATAGGTATATCATATAAATAACACACTAGGTAAATATCTATTGCACTGTAACTAGTTATTATGTGTTCCATTAACCGGTGCATAGATCCAGCATAGATCCATGATCTTTGACCGGTGCGATGGGAAAATGCTGTAACAGGAACTCTGTAATTTCTATATTGCGTAAAACTCTAGTATCAAAATTTTCTACTACATGTGCAGTTGTTTGGTAAGCGAGGCGTGAATATTTCAAAAATAAAACAGTTCAAACTATTTCCGTTTCTTTTAACTTCATTTGATTGATTCAATTTTACGAACAATACGTAAAAAATTAAGTGCGGTCAACCAATTTGATATCTGGGCACACATGAAATACAAGTTATCTGGGCCACTTCGTACCTAATCACAGTGAAAATCACTATATATCATATTGTCATAGGTTGACTGTACATTTTATAACGTTTATTATTTTTATTTACCTCTTACAGCAATTAACAGCCGGGCCACACTGCTGCGTTATGTTGCTATTTAATGTGGCATATCATAAAAAATACATGTTAAACGTCAACGCGAAGTGACGCAACGCAACGCAGCAGTGTGGACCGGCTCTAAAGGAACTGCTCCATCGGACTAGTGCGACATTTCTTTAAGCAAATCTTGTAGTGTCAGGTTCAGCTTCCATAGTTTTGGGAATGGATGCGTGTCATCAATGTCTTCATCATCATATTAGTCGAAGGAAGTACACTGCTGGACATATAGGCCTCCCCCCAAAGAGTGCCACAATGACCGGTTCTGCGCTACCCGCATCCGACTCCCGCGACCCGCGACCCTTGCAGGTCATCAATCACCTTGTGGGGGTCTACCCACGCTGCTGCTTCCAATAAGTGGTCGCCCCTCGAGAACATTTCCGCTCCAACGGCCACCCATTCGCGCAATGCGTGTAACTAATTATGATTATTAGGGCCAATTTTCTACTCAACTGCTTAAAGGAATCTTACTAAAAAAAATCCTTAACAGCCAATTTTGGTAATCTAAGGGACAACAATCCTATACAGCAATATCGGAATTAGGCATTACTTACATCTATGTTGTCGCCAAGATCTGCAAGTAAGTTTCAGATTACTCCAAAAAGTATTACTCGTCCAAATTTAAGTATCTGGACCAATTTCACGAAACAATTTTCATGAGAAACATTAGTTCAGTAATGCTGTTTGATGTTTTGGCAGTTGCCTTGAGCTGGATGAGTTTTTTTTTGTAGAGACATGCCTGTTGAACTATGTGAATCATTATTAAAATTGCCAAATGACTCTAGGGTCTCCATCACGGTGTCTCGTAATGAACCCCTTTAAACAGTTTTAAACTAATTAATCTAAAATGATAGGGTTCAGGTTATGGTAAGGTCTCACTACTTTAAATTTAGTTTTACTGTGTACTACAAAAGATACATTACAAATTGAAACAAGGGTTAGGACCAAATTTTTGGACTATCGTTAAGGCTTTTCAGTCAACAATTTAATTGATTCCTTTGTGACACGAAAGTCAACCATATAGGTAAATTCTAGTAATTATATTATATACTAAAATTCTATTACTAAGGAGCGCTCGTGGCCCAACGGCGCCCGCCTACCGTGTGCGGTATGTGAGGTTAAGCAATGTAGGGCGGGGTCAGTCCTTGGATGGGTGACCGCTTTGACTGGTTAGTAACTGAGCGCTCCCGTGCTTTGGAAAGAACGTTAAGCCGTTGAAACCGGCTGCTGTCTATGACAGCAGTCGTTAAAGCCAAGTTAGAGGCCTTCTGGCAGCTTGAGAACTTCTAACAGTCGAGTTGCCCACTCACTTGGCAAGCCTAATCCCCATAAGGTCTAGTTTCCCCCTTGGGTTCGAAGGTCAGATGGCAGTCGCTTCCGTAAAAACTTGTGCCAACGCCAATTCTTGGGATTAGGTAGCGGACCCCAGGCATCCATCAGGATGCAACTGTACTGAGAATAACGCTAGGATGATGATAATAGGCAAATTCTATTTAAACAAAATCGGCTTTAAAAACATTTATTTTTTAATCCAAAGTTGATTTCACAATCTTTTGTCTAAATACATATAATGAATATTATAATAGATGGAGATAATTTGTCGAGTTCCAGTCCAAATAAATATAACTAGTTAAAACTATGAGCTATTTTTATTAAACATTAAAATACTTAATTGCTATGTAACTTTATTTACATAAAAATAAAAGCAAAACAGTTGTATAAGTAAATTATAGACGTACAAAGTCTGTGTAAAAGTCGATTCCGCGTTTAAAATTATTGTGTGCTTTACCTATGGCGAAACATCAATACATCGATTTAAAAAGAAAAATCACAATCATACATGAATACACGGTCAGGAGCATAAATATACCCACGTTACTCATAGGGCCAAAATATCACAGCCCTCGAATGTTGCAAAAATCAAAATTGTTCCTTATTTGCAAAACAAAGAGGGTTTATAAGATGAGATATTTCTTTTTTATCTTGACTGTACATGCAAATAGAACAATTTTTAATAATCATAAACAGATAAATACAAGACCTGTACCGGTAAGTTTCTTCAAACCTTTTTTCATAAAGTCCATTGATCCGAATACCTGTGCTTATCCTTGGTCACTTTGACGTCTTCCATTTAATGTGAACGTTCAAAATTATTTTAAAATCTTATAATAATAAGCAAGGTTGGCAAATAAGAGCTTTACAGGTTTTACTGACGTTTTGACGGTTAATCTCTCTATTTGTATGCAAATACAAGCGAAGATATACGTAGGTAGTTTAAGGCTTGAGGAACATGTTTACGGTAATTATCACTTCAAAGTGGTTTTGTATGTATGTGGTATGTATGCTTTAATGTACACAAACACGGCAAAATAAAGAATGACAAAAAGTAGAATTACAAAGGCAAGCTTATCCCTTTAAAGGATCGCTTCGCGATAACCTTTTACTGTGTTTCTCAATTTGGAAACTTTCGGTTTTCTGAATTATGAGCACTCTTTATTGTGATAAAGAGATAATGTGTCCCAATGTCGTTTTTATTCCACTAGGTATATGATGCTTTCTATACAATTTGTATTCGGGACCGTCACAAGACTTAAAATAGTAGATAGTATGACTAGGGTGCCACGATATGCTTCGTTAGTTCCAGGGGCAAAATGGTTTTTAGACCAGAGTTATATATTCAACTTTTCACTTCGATTGCGAGAAAAATGAATAAACCATGATTATCCTCCCAAAATAAAACAATAGATTCCGCAGCAAACATTTATATAATTTAGGGTGTAAAGTAAGCTACACTACCACGAGAGGAAAATAGTTCGAGGGTAAAGGTGAAAACCTTAAGAAAATGACTTGTTGTATGTAGTTGTGACGTGTTCGAATAGGCGTTTGTTTTGTTACTGTTGCACAGTTTAAATATGTAATGAATGTCTATTCGAACACGCTAAAACTACATTCATCTTAAGTTTTTTACCTATAGTATGGTTTGTAGACCAGAGTTATACACTCTACTTTTCACTTCGATTGCGAGAAATATTAATAAACAAAGATTAGCATAAGTATAATTTGGCGTCAATGATGGCACTATCTTGCCATTGAGCGCTTCAAAGCGTAGCTCAAGCGATTGTATCACTTTTTTGATTATTATGAAATAGGGCCTAAGAAAACTTAACGATAGGTCGATTTTAGTGTAGAGTTCAATCAGAAAAAATAGTATATTGTGATTGGTGGATTTAATCAAAATGTAAACCTGACACAAAGTAAAAAATACGATTTTCTATAATAAGGAAACCTTTGAAAATGCAAAGTAATGAAAAATGCTACAAAATGGCATTGCATTTATTACTTAACCACTATTTTTTTTAATATGAATATCGATTTAAAGTTTTTGCTCTATTTGCCCACCCTGCAGTGGTTGAAGAGTGGAGAGACCTTCTTCCAAGCGGTGAGATACAACACAACCTAGGAAATTGCGACTTGTCAGCAGTAATTCTTTTTGTTTACTGCGTATATTCGTATTTGAATTTTTTGTACATACTATTAAAGTACGGTTAAGTGCGGTTCGGTAAGTAAGTAGTAATAAAAACGGCTTCACTATGATATGAACAGCGACATCTATTATACCTGTTCACATTAGCTGCCTTTATAATTCATTAGTCTCTGGTAAGGTCATATATATAAATACAAAAATAACCTTTTCCGAAAGTTAAAATAAACTTTTCCAAACTATGGATATTATTTTATTTTATTTCCACTATCGGGAGCAGTAAGACACAGTAGCACCGTCAATCTTTGTTTGACCGCTAAACAACATTTCATCACTGGACTTGGACACTGGCACGAGTAGAGCTGTTTCAGTAGCGTTCCTGCTACGAATTCAACGACAAGTTTCGACTCGTTCATTGTATAAATTGACTCTGAGAACAGTAACTTACAATGGCTAACAGGAGGACATTCAAACTGGTTTCGATATTGCGCGTTCCCGGTAATCATGCAGCGGAAAACAATTTAACCAACGCAAGGTAAAGTAGACCAGCAGCGCTTTGCTTGAAAGGCGGGTATCCATGGGCGGCGATTATCGCTTACCATCAGGCGATTCGCCTGCTCGTTTGCCCCGTTTATTTCTTAAAAAAAACATTGATAGCAAAAAGTTCGTAATCACTAACACACAATAAAGGACTATTTATCGTAAACTTGCCCCAATGCTGACACTCGTCAACATTGATATAAGACTGAAATGTAATGGGTCAGTGTTTAGCACTGGGACATGTAACTCACAATTATCATCAGTCATCACAAGTAGGTACATGAAAAAACTTTGCGATACAGGTCTTACTGGCACCACGTTCACTACGCTGGGACGAAACATTCAATGAAGTTTTAATAAGGATTGATGATATGAAACAGATGAGCAAAATAACTTACTCAAATAACAGTATGCCGAGATAAAGTAGGCCGTTGTCCTAATGTCCATAATTCATTAACCAGTTTTCACCGAGTACTTACGTCGGAACTGAGGGAATATCCTATAGAAAACCAAAACTCCTAACTCCTAAATTAACTTTTAAGACTATATTTATTGAGACCAACCGGACGTTCTTTAGTTTTCTATTACAAGTAGAAGTATATCCTTGGATGAGCTACAATACAAAGCAGTGATTGCAATATGCATTTGATAAATGAATGCATGGACCTGATAATGTACTTTGCGTGGGTTTGTTTTACTGGTCGGTAACAGCGTTCAACGCAGTGCGCTTCAAAGATACGTACTTCGCGCAATCAAACGTAACGCGTATAGGGCAAAAAATGCTTGATGCTTAATTATTGATTTAATATAGCATAAAATGGTACGCGTCAAACACATTCCGTTTATCGCTTAAAACACAACGCCCTTTACAGAGTCCGGCAAAGTTCTATGGCGACCACTGCCTTGCCGCACCAAAACTTATCTACATACATACTTTCATCATAAAATTATTTTTTTAGGAAAGAGCTGCGCCCATTACAGTTACTGTTACTTATCCAAAAGATTATTATGACTAATTCCAATAACAATACATACAGATAAGATAATAATGCACATATTATATTAGAAATATAAATATGTATGTATATATATATATATATATAATATCTATATACACTATGCACAAGTCAATATAGAACCTTTAACTTACACTGAATTTTGTATAGTCCAAAATCCCCTGCAATCACAATGTTCAAATAGTCTCCCACTTATTCTTAAACCTTAAATATCCATTATAGATGAATATTGTTTTTTTCTTTATCAGAGACTAGTAAAGGAAGGCCATTGTGGCGTACCTTTAAAAATAGCGCCATCTATGAACACAAAACAGCTCCTAATAGATGGCACCAATGTATTAAGATAGTACAGAAACCTCTCCATATTGAAACTACCTACAATAAGGCTCAATATTTTAAAGGTACGCCAAAATTTATAAACTGGCAGTCTACGTAATTTTAGTCTCTGGTGGATCTCAAGCAAAATGTACCGTTGTGTCTATTGTCAACAAGGACCAATTTTGAATTGCATAGTTATGCCAATAGCACCTCGGTGACTACCGACAAAGCCATACTTTCGCATTGCAACGGCACAAATATCAGAGCCACAGGTGCGTAGGGGGAGTTCGGGCATATTGATACGGATAGACCAGAATATATGTATGACGGAATTAGTAACTTTCTAATAATGTGGACAACCAGTTATGGACCGTTTTAAGAAATAACTTCGTATCAGACTACTCCAAACAACAGATTTACAAGTATTAAATAACCAAGGCACTTTGATTTTTCATAATTTGAGCATATTATTGAATATTATGAAAAATGCATACGAGTAAATCCCATCGAGTGGCGACCATAGAATTTTTTCAAGTGTGGGGGACCCATTATGCAAAAATATTTCTTTGAATTTCGATACTACGTATATTTGTCAACCTTGAGCGGGTCCCAAATTAAAGTTTTTGACGGGACAATGGAGAACGTTAACTGGTTGAATTGTGTTTTCATTACTTTCATGTATAATCTGAAGGATGTATCTTCAGATTATAAATGTAGCATGCGTAGGGCTAAATTTGGGTTTTGTTCTGTTCTTTTCATCCTCATTTTTCTAATGTAAATGTGACCCCTCAATCATGCCACAATAGAGTTCCCTGGATTATAAAATTACAATGGCAAAACACACCCATGAATAAATATAACTTTTTTTTACTTTATAGAACAGTCCTTTGGGCCTTTTCATATTAAAAAATGAAGTTTTGTTCGAACATTTGTTATGAAATTATTCACTACTTATATCTCATGAAAAATGTACATCTGAATCTCTAACACATATTTTTGCATATCAGGTTGCGTCGCCACCTTTTTTGTGTGAATTAATGAGCCCTTTACTAAGTTTCGTTTGATTTTGAAGTTCACTGAATCAATGTGCCCCTTGTATCAATGATCCCCATCTCCCTCTACGATAAACAGATCTAGTCTATTTTAATTCTCGTCGCTTTCATGGTATCAGATGTACAGTCACAGTTTCTACAATAAATATTAAGATGCGATGACGCCATATTTATTTAATTAACTTGTAATTTGAAATTTTAACCTCGATTTCTATTTCGTTGACGTTCATTAAATGTCATTACTTCCAAATAATGTTTATACTATAAGTATTTATTTTACAAACAATGGTCCTGAATGAAACTTGAGGCTAATGATCTATAATGAAGGCCGCACATCCAATAAAAATATTCAGTGTATTCTAACGCTGATTAGAAAGTTATTATTAAATGTTCTTAGTTAATGAATTATTTTTAAATGGTTTTTACATAGAATATATGACTTGACTTGCTGCTGGATTCACGGATAAGACAAGAAAAAACTCATTGGTTAAAGCCATGTTAACCCGACGTGGTTTGCGTCTGTGACTGCGATGAGCATGCGATTCATGTGACAGTGCCAGCGTCGTGTCTACCACTCCTATCCTATTATTGTATTTTCGCCAATATGCTCGAAAATAATCACCTTAATGAAGAAAAGCGGCCACGGAAGTGCGAGTCGGACTCGCGCACGAAGTGTTCCGTACCATTATCTATATAAAAACGGGGAAAATCACGGTCGCTGTATAAGAGTCCTCTTAAATATTTATTTTATTCTGTTTTTTAGTATTTGTTGTAATATCGGCAACAGAAATACATCAGTTCATGATATACAGCCTGGTGACAAACGAACAGACAGACGGACGGACAGCGGAGTCTTAATTATAGGGACCCTTTGGGTACGGAACCCTAAAAAATAGTCCGTGAAATCCTCATTATTGACTAGCAAAAAAATCCAAAAAAAAAGTTCTTAATTGTTATTGTCCAACCGCAGCGGCCGGGAAAGTGTACTATGAAATTCCATTTATGTATTCTTTTTACCTTTTATCACGATGATTTGGCTATGAAACGTCACTTTAAACAGCCAAATTAATTGATTAATAATTTACCATGTTTTTTTTTTATATTTTAAATTGCCATAGACTAAACGCTTTCCTTCTACAAGTCGTAGAGGTGACTATTGACTCTATAGTTTCAAATTAATAATTATTAAAACATTTAAAAATAAACATTAATAAGATTTCATTATGTATTTAGGTTATAACTTCGTATTATAAGGTTGGCTGATTATACATGAAATAGTAAACGAAAGAACGTAACATATACCGGCTTTTAGGTATTGAGAAAATACCGCTTTCCGAGCCCTGGGTAAACGTTTATTTTTAATTGTTATGCTTAGATATTAATCTAAATATTTTGATTATATACAGGGCGTCCCACGGCTATGCCACATGGAGGGAAAGTACCTTGAATATTGTAGATGGAACATTTTACTGACAGAAGACTTTATTTAAATGAAAAAGAAACAATTTAAACTGCAATCATAGATTTTTAAATAATTACACGGTTGAACAGGGAATCGAACCCGCTACACTAGAAAAAAAAATCCCAGTAGTTTTATCATGCCGATCGAAAGGCTTCGTCATAAGAATATTTTTGGCTAAATAACATAGTGTCGGAAATAAACGGAACGGATTTGTCCCAATCCAGGAAAGTAAATTAAAATAGGGATATGATGCGTACTTTTCAAGTGGGTACTGATTCATTAGTAATAGGTACTTTAAAATGATAATGTCAGTTGTATGTCTTTACGGCAATGTCAGCTTTTCATTTTTCTGAACAATATTTCATATAAAATGTTAAAATTCATGGTCTTCCTTTTATTTCTGACACTATGTTATTTAGCAGAAAATAATCCTCATGATGAAGCCTTTCGATCGGCATGATAAAGTTACAGGGTAATTTTTTTTTTCTCGTGTTAGGGGGTTCGATTGCCGGTTCAACCGTGTAATTATTTAAAAATCTATAAATGCAGTTTTAAATTGTATTTTAAATTAAAATAATGTCTTCTTTCAGTAAAATGTTCCATCTACAATATTCAAGGTACTTTCCCTCCATGTGGCATAGAGCCTTGGGACGCCCTGTATATATGGGTATGGACCCACCGAGGCAGTATATATTAGTTAAAATCAACTTATCTGAATTGCTTTTTCCCGGCCTCTGCAATAAATTCAAGCAGTCAGCATCAAAAGTAGCTACGCATTTGAAAGTTCAAAAGTTTATATATTTATATAAGGGATTAAGAGATTTTGATTCCTTCATATGCATAGCTACTTTTGATGCTGAATGTACCTGGGCGACTGAGCTTTGCTCGGCATCCTTCGTGTCTTTCCTGGGAATACGAGTTCTCCCGAAGACGATACTGGCTTGGCCAGTTTTTCGCCCCCGTAAACCCCAAAACTGTTAATTCCATCGAAATCGTTAGAGCCGTTTTAAAGATTAATAATTGCTCGTTTACAGATATTAGATTAGAGTTCCCGAAAATAAGACCATTTTTCGTTCCCGGAAACCCCTATATTGTAATAATTATTAAACCCGTCAAAGCGGTTTTCGAGATTTCAATTACAAACAAATAAATATATAAATGCTGGTCGTTTAATGGTATAGGATAGACTAAATTATTTTACGCAAAATATAACCATCGCGGGTTGTTACATAATTTTCATAAGGGCTTTTTTACAGTAGCGAGTTTTCCCAAGCAGTGTGTTTTATTATTCGTTTTTATTACATATCGATTTTATAAATATTATAATTTTAATTTTATCTGTGCTTCTTTCTCACTCACGCCATAGCCTACTACGTTTTGATGCGAGCGAGCGTTTGCAACCAATTAGATTAATCTAAATGGTTCATGCCGAGCTATGAAAATACAACCCAAGACTATACGTAAGAACGTACAATTAATTATCAGGCAGCGATCAAAGTAGGAATGAAGCCTGAAAATCAATTTCACAAACGCGAAGTTCTGCTATTTCTAGACTTCTTCTTTTCGAAACGGAACCCTTTATATAATTGACTGAAACATGACATTTGATGGAATAAATAAATTAAATTTTGGTAAATCGCGCTTACACATAATGACTGTGCTATATCAAGATCGATGTGAATACAAAATATATACATGGTGACATTACAAAGCGTTAAAATCGTTAAAAAAATCTTCATTCCACTTGACCGCTTCATATTATTTTAAAAAGTTCTTTGGTTTATGATTCTAATCTGTCAATTTAAATAATGCACTTTTATACAAATGCAAGTCTATAACATAGATAAGTCATGACTGGTGGGAGAATCAAAATGGATTTCCATACATTATTATATATTTTATTTTTAAGAGGCACACGTCAAAGCCCGTATCTTGTCACCATATCGATTTTTTATTTAAGAGTTCGCAGTAAGCTCGGTTCCCCGTACAAACGTAGTTTCGCTCTCATTTTAAAATGGCATTCTGGAATAATTTGAAACTTTGTATGCGCAATGGGATCCGCCAAATCTAGGTCGGAAATTAGTATCTGTTCCTAGAAATCAGAAAAGAAAAAAAATGCAGCGAGTTTTTTATTTTTATAGATCTTGCATGAAAACCTTAATAATCGCTGTATTTTTTCTCCATTATAATTTCAAGCACCAGCTACTAATTTCCGACCTAGATATACCGGATCCCACTGACATCTGATAAAAGGTGACCTACCACTTTCACTTAAATGGAGGCTCATGGACATGTGCATACTTCTAATCCTCACCTACGATGCTCAAACTTGGTCTACGACGTCATCTTAAAGGCTTAACTCGGGGTTTGCCAGCGAACAATGGAGCGCCTATCAGCGTGCATGCTCGTAATAAAAGTAACTGTTGCTGTATTAACTGTCCAGCCCCATTCAGAATGCGTACGAATAATAAGCGTAACGATATTACTTCGTATTTCAAGTTTCGGCATATTTTTGTAAAGAAGTGTCATTGGTGTTAATGTAAAAAAAGAGAAAGGTTTAAATTAAAACTTGTTTGAAAAGAATAGCGACCCTATCGTGTAGTGCAGTAGTCGTATTATTGACATCCCTGAAGTTCGTTATATTATAACAGTTTGACAAGTCCTATCGATGAAAATAACAAAAAATTACGATGCAAGGGAATTTGATTTTATTTATATCGTCAAAGCATTAAAATACGTTTTTAATTTAAACAACAATCGTCATCAGGGATACACTTCCGTTTCATAAAAATATTTGAATATAGGGTCATATTTATAAAAAAATAAGTTAACAAAATATTCACTTTCATATCAACATCGAATCACGGCGTCGGCTTAAAAACAATAAATATTTAAAACGCGCAAAAAGTCCAGCTCTTGCTTCAATAATGTTCTGATAACAAAGGGATACAGAACGCATTGACATGCAGACGTATAATAAAATTAATAAAAGCGGGGCTAGAGCACCGGCGACTGCCGTTGCTAATTCAATTTTCCCTTATAGGGATTACTAGACCAACCACAACACATGCAGTAAAATATTGCAAAACTTTACAATTTCACAACCTTATACCAAAACCATCATAGAAACATGGGATTGATGCATGGAATAAGTTAAGTATTTTTTAAAAGGTTGTTTTCATAAGAAACGTCCGTTCACTTCCAACTGATCAACGAAGGTAAACATCCCAATGCCCGACAGCTTAATGTCCAATAGATGACACCAGTTGATCACCTGCCATTGTCATTACGACAAAATAAATCATTGATAGTGCCAAGTATTGGATAAGTGTCGAGCACTCTGACATTTACCCTACATTTGAAACAATATGTACTGGCGTGTATGTACGACTAGCAAAAAGTGACACAAAAACGACACTAATGATAAGTACGACCACGGATTTAGACACGTCACACAAGGATATGCCATACCCACAATTCGGTCCACATAAATTTTGAACGCTAAGTTGTTCCTTATAAAGTTGTACTTATAGGTATATATCGCGTTGAGAGCTCAATCTGAATTAGCCTTAATACTAATAACATATAAATACATTTCAGCAAATTGTACAGCCAGACATCGACATAGCGGTTCTACACTAGAAAAAAAATTGGTACACTATGTATGGAAAATCAATATAAATTGTACCTACTTTATTTGCTGTTGAGTGTAGTTACTACAGCCATCCTTACACAAAATCGTTTATCGTAGCAAAACAATCCTCACTTCCTACGAAAGTACCAGATCACGATAGCTTTACGTTGGTGATAAATGGCACCTTGCTAGAGATACATACATACGTAATATCGCTTATGCTGAGCCCTCACGCACATCTAAATATTACTAGACACCAGAATTAAACATATATTTTATGAATGCATGCATTACTTTAAACCTGATTATTGTTTCATTTACATCCCCCTATCCACTTTCACAATACGGATGGGCGGGATGAACACGATTTTATAGTCTGTCAAAATCTGAACATGTACTGATCTTTGCGCCATGTTAACATTGTTAGTCCAACTTCTAATATATAATATAACATAGTCAGGCGAAGCCTAAAATATTCAGTCTCTTACAGCGTTTTCCATGTCACTTTATGATTTATGTCAAAAAGAAATATTATCATTACTCGGAATCGACGTAGTCCAGCACAGTGTAATCAATGTACTTGTCCGAACGGAGCCGTCATGGCCTCGTAAGGCGCATCTTGCGCACCGTCTCGACGTAGTGCTTGTTGTGCGCCATCACCGACTCCTGCACCTTGGGGGGCATGTCCTCGAGCGCGGGAGCAGTGCCTTCGTCGATGTCTGTACGGCGGTAGAACAAGATGTACGGAGTGCTAGAGCGGTTCAAGCCGCTCAGCTGTCCCTCTTCGGCCGGCGAAACTACATCGTCGTTGTACATGTGCCACTGCCCGTTGTCTTTAGCCAGTGTGTAATAGTGTCCGGAGTCGAGCGTGGTCCCGGCGTGTATGACGGCCGCATATAGTATGTAAGCAGAGTGATCGGCTTGTGACCGCACAGTCGGCAGCGTCACCGTGTGGTTGTGGTGAATCGAGAGCATCAACTTGGTTTGGACTTGCAGTTTTGGTTCAAATCTGTAGAAATAACAGCCGTTTTAAAACCTGTCAAATTCTATATTTTCCTATAGAGTTTTTTTATACGATATATAAATCGTAACCACGGGACCATCCCTGGCCACACGGTAAAAATATGATGTTTGCTGAAATCGTTATTTATAAGTATTGGGTTAAGTAAGGGTCCGGCCACATCGGTGGTCAAAATACGGTGGCGGCTAAAAACGTCCAGCATGAGGCACGGCGCAGCGTTTAAGGTGCGTCAGTGCGTTTTAAGCAGCGATGTGGCCGGACCTTAAGAATGTGTTATGTTACAAGCCACTTTGGTTGTTATCATCTAGTGAGTAGCAGTTGAAGTTGCCAAATACAACGTACGTGACATAACCTTATTTTTACAGTTATAACATTGTGTTACGAAATATTTTCCATTCAATTGGCTATCTGGCTATGTAATCGTCATAAACCAGCGCCATGGCTTGCCGTGGCATTGCTGAGTTGGGCCCTTTTTAGCGTCGTTTGTTGTTCCTTTTTCATAAAACTATAATTATTATGTTGTGTATTGACGTTAATAAATGTATTTTCTTTCTTTCTTCTTTTCTAATGCCAACTGTACACGGGATGCGCACTCACTTGAAATTCTTCAGCACTAGAATAAGAAACTTTGGCGTAGTCTCGATGAGTACGCTCCTCTCCGCGTCACGCAGACCGCCGCAGTCGCGGCACTCGTATCTGTTGTCGCCGGACAATCGTTCCTTGGAGCAGTAGAACTCGAGGAGGCTCTGTACGCTGTGCTGGGCGCCCTTGGTACAAAGTTACCGTTTTGAAAAACATTTCCTTATAATATCGTTTAGTTTATTTCATTTTAATACGATATTGTAAAGTCCAAACTTTTGACACGGAGTTAAACATATAAAAGGAAGGAAGCAAGCATCAACAGCAGCATAAATTAAAAACAAAACTAATTATAATTATTAGCAATGATTAGTATGTTCTCCAAAACGCTATACAGAATGTTTTTATTTATTTCAGTTCCTTCAAGCATATAGTCGTGTATAGCCATAGAAACGACGTAGCATATATAGTATTTCGAAATTCAAGAAAAAAATATTTCTTCATTTTCATACAAAATAATTAATTATATCAGCGAGGGTGAATGAAAAACGGCCTTAAGAGTTAACGTAGAGTTAAGCAAAGCTTAATGTCAAGTATGACAATTCGGAATTTGAATGACACGCACGACAACATTGTCACAGTATATAGACAGTAGGTAAACATCGAACAAAGGTACATCGCGCGGTTTGTTTGTGTGCGTGCCGTGCACGTACGCTCCCGGCCCGCGACACATGGAAACGGAGCGGCCTGAAATTGCGTGAATCAGTCCCGGCTGCGCCGTCGCCGTGTTCGGAGCGTTGTCGCTCGAAACGACAAAAATGACATCTGTGTGAAGGAGATCGAGCCTACATTACCCTGCCCTTGTTTTCCTAAACAATATATTTTTTAAATTATATATAATTATGCGGATCTATTTTACGCTAAATAATAATAACCAGGAGTTCCGTACATCAAGAAATAGACGGCAATATTTTAGTGTAGCTAATTTGTAAGTGTTGTGTAAAATGTTTTGTCCACCAATATATTATTTTCATTTACATATATATCAACTTTATCATACAACTATAATTATACCCGTATACAAGTTTATCGTATAAGTGTAAAATGTAAAATAGATAACACAATTTGTACAAAGTCGTTATAATGTTAGTTCGCTCCTGCCCGGCTGGTATGATAGCTTATACCGTCACGTTATATGGCCAAAATGTACTGAAATGTCACATAAAACGTGACGGTATAAGCTATCATACTAGCCGGGCTGGTCTATATGGAGTTCTTAGTAAAGTGCCGCGCCGCCGACAGTCAAAGGATGCCGCCTCGTGTAAGGTAGAGCGAGGGTCCTGCCGCGCGTTGCACTATCAAAGTATGCCGCATGTGGTTAGAGATACCTTACACTCCAATTTACGTAGCACGTATAGTTTCGTATAGCAATAATTTAAATAATCGTATTCAAGTGTATAGAGTATCAATTCAATGAAGTACGTACGTTAAGTACATATAATTGTCGGAGACAGGATGTCATGAGTACGGACACTTAATTGTAGCGCAGCGTGTGGTTGGCTACGATTGGTTGATTTTGTGGCTGACGTCACATCGAACCATCTATCCCCACTCCATGCGCTAGGATGGAGCCGAGTAGGCCGAGCTCCGGCATTCTCTCGCTGACCACGCTAGTGACCGGACGTCTTGGTTCTACTTCGGAACTGTCCACGCTACATTGTTACTCAGTGTTCTAAAAGTGTAATTGTGACCAGTGTATTCCAATAAAGTTCTTATTGATTTACTTTGTGCTCTCAATACTCGATCTCACCCATACCGCCCCAACTATGCCCGATGGTAAGGCCAATCCTGAGCCCTCTCCGGCATCAGAAGTTGGATTCGGTCGAGTTAATGAGACACAAAATACCGGCACCGGAAGTGATGTACCATGGCGGCAAATCCTCGAGGCGCAAAACGAACAAATGCGCGCGCTTATCGAAGCGCTGAGATCACCACCAACCACCAACACACGCGTGGTTTTCCCGGATTTCGACCCCGATAAACATGACACCGATGCACTGTCGTGGTGCACTACGGCTGACGTGTGCATGGCCGATGCTCCATTAGAAGGCGGCCAGCTTGTCGTCGTCATCAGTAAGGCGTTAAAAGGAGCGGCATCGACGTGGCTTTCACAGATTGCTTATCCTGGCATAACGTGGTCACAATTCAAGGAGCTGTTTGTTGCAAGATTTGCCCCAAATGAAACTTTGGCTGCCACACTAATTAACCTTGGCACCGACAAACCAGGAGAAAAGGAATCGTATGGGGCGTATGCAAGCCGCATTATGTCGTCCCTTATAAACCGCTTCAAAAATATCGATACCGAAAGTATTATGGTGTCAATTGTGCTCGCACATTTAGCACAAATTGATACAAGATTGCAGCGCCTTGCTTTTACTACCGAGATTACATCGCGCACTCAACTACAAAAAGAGCTGCAAGCATTTTCCTATTTAAAGCGCAAGGCGCCAACCCAAGATGAGAAAAGTAGGTATGACAAACGACCGAGACTACCTACTGCACCAATTAAATGCTTTGTTTGTGGAAAACTGGGTCATAAGCAAGCAGAGTGCCGATTGAAGACCAAAGAAATGAAGAAAATACCAACACCCGTCGCGACTCCAACACGTGCTAGTCCGCAACTTTCCACCAGCGGGTCCGTGGTTTGCTTCAAGTGTGGCGCTCCAGGCCACATCGCTAGTCGCTGCACCAGCTCGAGCGCTACTACGAGCGCAACGCCGACCGAGCGACGTGTCAACATGTGCGCTGTTGAGCCTCCCACGGGATCACTAAACCACCTCGGTAAGCAGTTTGCTTTTCACTTTGATTCAGGCGCTGAGTGTTCTCTAGTTAAAGAAAGTATTGCATGTAAATTGTCTGGTAAACGTATAAACAAAGTAGTATCTTTAGTAGGTATCGGTAATAAAAGTGTAAATAGTACTGAGCAAATTGCCTGCCTTGTGGAGATTAGTGACTATCCAACCGAAATCTTATTTCACGTCTTACCTGACGCTTACTTGAGCAGTGATATGATGATAGGTCGCGAAATTTTAAGTAAAGGATTTACTGTGAGCATAGGAGTAAATAAGTTTTCGTTAACAAAGTCATGTGAAGTAAACACTTGTGTACCAGCAGATCAAAACAGACAATTAACTAATTTTGAGGAGGTAGATACAGATAGTTCTCCAGAGGGTAAGCGAGCACTTGTTAAGTTGTTAAGACTACTCAGATTATTTTACTGAACGTTTTCCGACTACCCGCGTAACAACAGGTAAATGCGAAATTCGTTTAGTTGACCCAAATCGTACCGTACAAAGACGACCGTACAGGTGTTCGCCTGCCGACTGTGAAATAATGCGTGAACGAGTGAATGAACTATTAGACGCTAATATAATACGACCAAGTCAATCTCCATTTGCAAGTCCCGCGCTTCTGGTAGAAAAACAAGACGGTAGTAAGCGTATGTGTGTGGATTATCGTGAAGTAAACAAAAACACTGTCCCGGATAGGTACCCGCTTCCGTTAATTTCTGATCAAATTTCCCGTTTATATGGTGCTAAATTCTTTTCAAAATTAGATTGTGCGAGTGGATTTCATTTGATACCAATGAGTGAGGAATCTATAGAACGTACAGCATTTATTACAAAGTTTGGTCAGTATGAATACCTAACTATGCCATTCGGGCTCCGAAATTCGATTTCGGTCTTTCAACGAGCGATTATTAACGCTTTGGGTGAGTTAGCATTTACCTACGTCATTGTTTATGTCGATGATATTTTGATTGTGTCTGAAACAGAGGAACAGGGTCTTGATAGGCTGCGAACTGTGCTAGATGTGTTGACAAAAGCAGGATTTTCTCTGAATTTAAAGAAATGCTCGTTCCTTAAAACTCGCGTCGAGTTCCTCGGTTACGAAGTTGAAGCAGGGGAGGTCAAACCTAACAAACGAAAGATTGAGGCATTATCTGCGCTACCACCGCCAGAGACAGTTACCCAACTTAGACAGTTTATTGGTATGGCCTCATATTTTCGCCAGTTTATCCCCAACTTTTCTCGTTTGATGGCTCCGTTGCATAGGCTTACGTCACGCAAGTGTTCTTTCATTTGGAAAGATAATCACGAACAAATACGTCAGCACATTATTTCTATCCTCACCAATACACCGGTCTTAATGATTTTTGACCCTCGTTATCCGGCGGAACTACATACTGACGCTAGTTCAGAAGGGTACGGAGCGATATTGTTGCAAATTGTCAATGGCAAGCGCCATGTAGTGGGTTATTACAGTAAACGCACCTCTCCCGCAGAGTCAAGGTACCACTCGTATGAGCTGGAAACTCTTGCCGTAGTAAATGGAGTAAAACATTTTCAATGTTATTTGCATGGGAGGGAGTTTACGGTAGTAACAGACTGCAATTCTATTAAATCTTCGCGCGATAAAGTCGATTTGACGCCCCGCGTTCACCGTTGGTGGTGCTTTCTACAACCCTTTGTTTTTGATGTTGTTTATAAAGCTGGGAAGAATATGGCACATGTTGATTTTTTTTCTCGCAACCCCTTGCCTTGCAAACCCAAACAACAATTGTTAGAGTGGCTGACAAGCGTGTCAATTTGACAGAGCTTTCTGAAAACTGGCTTTTAGCAGAGCAGCAACGAGACGAAGATATTCAGAAACTAAAAACTACGTTTAGTGAGGGCCAAATGTCGAACGATATTGCAAATACTTACGAGGTTCGTAAAGGTGTCCTCTATCGTAAAATTCAACGCAATGGTCGTAATAAGTGTTTACCTATCGTACCTAGGGCCCTGAGGTTTTCTGTCGTAACCAATGTGCATGACTCAATTATTCATTTGGGCTGGGAAAAGACATTGGAAAAGCTTTATGATCATTATTGGTTCGAGGGGATGTCTCGTTATGTTCGGAAGTTGGTTGATAACTGTGTGACATGTAAAGTCGCTAAAAGTCATTCGGGCAAAGTACAAGCAGAGCTGCACCCAATCCCTAAAATAACTATTCCATGGCACACTGTGCATATTGATGCGACAGGAAAGCTCAGTGGCAAAAGTGACAAAAAGGAGTATGTTTTCGTCCTCATTGATGCCTTTACGAAGTACGTTCTGCTTCATCACACGACAAACATTGACTCGAAGAGCAGCATCAGAGCTGTTAGGAAAAGTGTTTCCCTTTTTGGCGCGCCAGTTAGACTCATTGCGGATCAGGGTCGGTGTTTTGCCAGTCGCGAATTCAGAGAGTTCTGTGATAGTAAAAATATAGCTTTGCACTTAATAGCTACTGGTTCATCGCGTGCGAACGGACAGGTCGAGCGCGTGATGAGCACGCTTAAGTCAATGCTAACGGCAGTAGAGACGTGTGATGATAGGTCATGGCAAGATGCGTTAGATGACGTGCAGCTCGCGTTAAACTGTACGGTAAATAGGGTTACTTAGGCGAGTCCGTTGGAACTAATGATCGGGAAGGTATCACGTCCCTTAGATTTAATGACATGTGATGATGATGACGTCCCTGAGGTGGATATTTCGGAAGTTAGGGACCACGCAGCGCGACAAATCGAGAAATCTGCTCAGTATGACAAATCGCGATTCGATAGCACAAAAGCGAAGTTGAAAAAGTTTACGGTTGGAGAGTATGTACTAGTAGAAAATGAGGAGCGTAACCAGACAAAATTAGATGCTAAGTTTAGAGGTCCATTTAGAGTGATAGAAGTATTAGACGGTGATAGATACACTTTAGCGAGTTTGAACTCGAAGCGAACTTATAAATACGCGCATGATAGATTGAGAATAATGCCAGGGAACCACGTACCATTTGAAGTAGACGAGGAAGAAAGTGAGTCAGAGATTGAGGTTCTCAGTCCGGTTGGTCAGACCGTACCAGAGGCTTTGCCGTAGCCGTAGCCCGTTAGAAGTCGGCATCTGTTGTGAGCAGTCCGTGGGTGCACGGTGCGCGGAGAGCTCTGGCGGAGGTCGGGTCTCGTGGAGACCGTAGAGTCACAGGGTTGACTCGGCGATCCCTGAGGGATGCGCGTAGTGTGGTGACTATGTAATAGTCCTAGGCCACGGATGAGATACCTGTTTCAATGTGTTTTCGTATTGTGATGAGGCTGCGAAAGGCAGATTAATAATGGTACTTGGTTGCTCTTGCATTTAGCTAAGTGTAAACGATAAAATAATTGAATGTAAATAAGTAATCCTAATTGAGTAACATTGTAAATTAATAGACCTAAATTTTGAAACTTAATTAAATGATCTTTTAAATATTGGCGTTTCACTTAAGACAGTTAAGGGTTGCGTCAGGAGTGATCGAACGAGTACTGTGCTGTTGTTCCATTGTTACAGGGTAGACACACGAGGACGTGTGTCCGCGCAGGATAGCCGTGTCGGAGACAGGATGTCATGAGTACGGACACTTAATTGTAGCGCAGCGTGTGGTTGGCTACGATTGGTTGATTTTGTGGCTGACGTCACATCGAACCATCTATCCCCACTCCATGCGCTAGGATGGAGCCGAGTAGGCCGAGCTCCGGCATTCTCTCGCTGACCACGCTAGTGACCGGACGTCTTGGTTCTACTTCGGAACTGTCCACGCTACATTGTTACTCAGTGTTCTAAAAGTGTAATTGTGACCAGTGTATTCCAATAAAGTTCTTATTGATTTACTTTGTGCTCTCAATACTCGATCTCACCCATACCGCCCCAACTATGCCCGATGGTAAGGCCAATCCTGAGCCCTCTCCGGCATAATAATTCGTATATGTACTGACTATTACTAACATCGACTATACAGGATGGCCCATTCAAATCGGTCAGTATGGGAAAGTCTGAAACTATAAGACATACGAAGATTTGTTCCTAGGAACCATGTCACCGATTTTGATAAAAAGAAAAACTGCATTCATACATTTGAAAAAAAACACTGTACCCAGCTAGGGAATCGAACCCGGTTGTTTTGGAAAAATAAACTTACACTATTTCTATTCAGATATCGTTTGTGTAGGTCTTAAGCAGTAAATGTTTCTAAGAAACATAATGTCTAAAATGAATAAAATGCATTTTTTTCACATACTTTAATTTATCATAGTAGGTGTTCAAAGTGACCACCGTTACAATATTCAACAAGTTCAGGCATGTAAAATTGTCTCTATGGTTGTTTGTACCTCTCTACTTGTAAAATCGGTGACATGGTTCCTAAGAACAAATCTTCGTATGTCTTATAGTTTTAGACTTTCCCATACTGACCGATTTGAATGGGCCATCCTGTATATACCATATATACTATATATACTTTAAAAAAATCTTTTTTTTTACTCGCGTATATGTACCTATTTATCGTAGTATATCGTAGTTATCGTAGTATATAAACATTATTTATATTCTCTCACACACACATTTATATCTTGAGCTGTAAGTAATAATAGGATATTTAATCGTATTTTCTGTATTCAATTATAAATTATGTGTATTCAAAATTAATTTTTTTGTTTTAAATTTGGTTCGGTGCATAATTCACAGGTTTTTTATCGTCATCCTCCATGTGTTTTTAATAAACTCATTTGCTCAAAGGTTAGCTGGAAGAGATCCCTTGAAGGGATAAGCTCGCCTTTGTACGTCTACTTTTTGTTTGTTTATCGTTTTGTCGTGTTTTATGTACAATAAAGTAATACATACATACATACATATACCTATCGACTATTACTAGCATGTTACTATTGTTACTTTATTCCAACTACATATTGTTTTTAACCTGACATTCAAAATTAGTATAAGTAATTGTTACCCAACAAATTTGTGCGACAACCCTGTGCGCTCAGGGAAAGTAGGCAACGCGCGCTCCTAAAGTGCGGGAGATTGGTTACTGCTAATATTATACTGTGACATTGTTTAATTCTTAAGGATCTTTCATACTATACTAGGGGTGTTAATTAACTAAAATGAATTCTTGAATATCTTCGAAATGGTACGAGCTGAGGTACTAGTGTCTTAAAGAAGATTACTTTGTTTCATCTCAGGATTGTTCCCTCGCATTTAACGGAATTCAATAAAAACACCCTATATAATAACTTAATTTCTAAAGTTATGGTTATGATACTATACTACATATCCACTATACAAAAAACTTCTATTACCGCCTCGTGCCGCCCTCCATACACTTTTCAGGGTGCCGTACAAGGAACCTTTATAGTTTCGCCATGTCCGTCCGTCCGTCTGTCCGCGGCTTAGCTCAGTAACTGTTACTATTAGAAAGCTGTAATTTAGTATGGGTATACATATCAATCACGCCAGCAAAACGTTATAATAAAATGTTGCAAAAACATGTTTTTAGGGTACCTCTACAGGTAAAGTGGGTCCAATTTATTTTTTCTTACAAAACCCATCGTTTTAGTTATCTTTAGATAGCTTGTTGAAAAATAATATGAACTTTTTTATACCACGTCGGTGGCAAACAAGCGTAACGCCTGCAACTCCAGGGGTGTCACATGCTCGTTACCTTTTAATTATTAAAGTTTTTGATTTTTGGTTAGCGTGATATGAATTTTTTGAAGTGCCAATGATATTCATTTTTAAAGTGTCCCGCCCCTCTACCAGATAAACGGTTGCTACTGAGAATGTGAAAAAAAATCATGGTAGTAATACATACATATAATTAATTTAAAATGAAAACTATCACAGCAAAGTAGACATTACTGGTTAACGAGTAATTGCCGATCTTTAAGAAATGCGCTTGTAAAAAGCGAACCTACGAACAATTTCCATCGATTACTTAGATATTATGTTGTTAGTTATGCCAAATATAAGTTTTCGATTTTTTTAATTCGCAAACTGTCACGGGTGAACAGCTGCGGAACCCTACATTGCGCGTGGTTCGAGACACACTTGGCACCTTATTAGTTCTAAAATTAAGAAAATAAAAGAAACTACTTTAAATGTGTTACGAAAGGTCGAAAATCCATAGGAGTCTATCTACTCTTTAATTGGGCGGGACACGGGGATAAATTATTTCCTAAAATGGATACATGTATTTCCCTACTAAGCAAAATAGAACTGGAGTACCTCGAGTTTCTCCGGGAACGCTAGTTGGAGATCCCGGAACACGTCACGGGAGAGTGAGGAAGAGTGGCACTCAGTACACTCGACTCGGGTTAGCAGTACGCCGCCGAACATGCTGTCGATGAATGAGTCGCGACGAAGGAAGGCCAACTCGGACATTCGCAAGCGCTTCTTTAGGGGCAGGTGCATTTCGTGATCCCCGGCACGCTTGAGGCCGGAGCTGGAGCCTGAAACGTGATAAAAGAGTGAGTATTTCATTGTTTATCGATGCCATTGTAGCCGATCGATAGGGCACGCAACCTTCAATATGGATTTCGGACTTACATTATAACCCTGGCTTAATACTACATATATTTACTAAAACGTATTATATTATTCATTATTATTAAAAGCCTTTACCATACTCATATTTCGACGTTTAGAAACCGTACGTAGGGCAGAAGTCAACAGCGCAGACTCATAACCATCTCCGAGCGCGCATTACGATACATCCACGGAAGCGCACCAAACAGAATTCAATAAACATTGGGCGCTTTTAAACTTTACCGTGGACGCCCGTGTAGGGCACGATTTACCGTCACAAAAAAACATAAAGTACAAATATTTAAAAACTGAATGCGGACGCTAATTCCACCGTACACTTTAACGGCACGATAGATAAAAAAGACCTTCACGAGACATAATTAAAAGGTTTGATACCATACCCGCGTGAAATTGATGTTATTCATCCAATCTATGTGATATTATCTAAGGAATACGATAGTAACTATCTGTCTCATACTGATAGTTTGAGATCCAGGAATGGATATAGGATACTTTCTATCCCTTAAGAGGGTGATAGTTTGCATTGAAAAGCGATAATCAAGCAAAGGCCTGAATTGAGAACCAATTATATTCTAACGAGATAAGGACTTCTACGAGCAGTCGCGGGCAAAAGCTAGTTGGTCATAATCTGGAAGTATTATGAGTTTCATGTTATCGTTACACGAGAAGCAAATGTACCTTTTTGTGTGAAATAAAACATGTCTAAGTCAGTGTCTATGTCTACATAGTCGATAAACTGACCGGCAGCACTGCTCCCGGGCCGCGGCGATACGGAGCGCCGGTTTGGGCCCGCTTCTGAATGTTCACCGTCACTGAAAAACAAACATCATGGTTAGTATTATTATGATGGAGAGTTTCATTCCTGTAGTAATGTTGTTGGAATGAGGCTTTGAGACAGCTCTAGAGTGAGGTCAGCTCACAGAACACTCCCACTAGATGACTATCCTTGCTCATTTTCTTCGCGACACGAGCTACCAAATTATGAGGAATCGGCCAGCGGAATGGCCGGTGCTAACAGCGTTGCGATTGGTCGACACGCTGGCACACGGAATTCGTAGTGATGTGACTGTTCGCTACACACTGCCTTAATGGTAACGCAATTTATTAGGTATTTCCTGTATATTAAATTGGTAACAAAACGATTTATCATTACTTTAATAAAGTACCGATTCTAAAAATAAAACAACAAATATTTCATAACTCTAATATATTTCTTAAATCTATCTGAAACTAACACAAAGTTCCCCGCACTTCCTCGAAGTTCATAATCAGGCGCATTTTGTGACACTGCACCCAACTGCTCAACAAGAGGTTCTTGAAAGCAAAATATATCATACTCAAACCAGCTCCGAGCTCCCCTTACACTTCCTCGAAGTTCATCTTCAACCCCATCTTGTGATATTGGATCCAACTGTTCACCAAGAGGGATTCTAAAAAGCCCACACAACGTATGTACAGTTAGTAGCACAACTGAACCAATGTCCACTAATTTGATAAGTATCGTCAATTAAAACAAAAAGGGTTAAGAATAATGTTTCCATTGAAACATTATTCGTTAGCATGCATTGTAGGGATAATCTGCCGTTATGTAATTTTAGATCAAGATATTGCATTTTGTCTCAAGGGTGACATTAGCATTGAATCAAATTTGCACCGACCATTTTCTATGAAGTTTGTCTGATCTATCGGCTGTATCTTAGGAAATTGCCAATAAATTAACATTAATTCAGTCAGCTGTGTTCAGCAAGAATCAATAACAAAACTGTAACACCTTTGAGCAACGACATAAGAGGAGAAAAAAAAAAGTTTAGTCCTCAAGAAACGTGTCAATTATATGTTTTTGTTTAACGAAAAAAAATTTTTTTTTTGTATGACGACCTCAAATTATTTAATTGTCTATAACAGTTAATTCTATCTTCCTTAAAATGAGCACGCAACCGCCTGAATCAGACACGTACTTTTGTAGTTATTGTAGGGTTAGACTCAGTTGAATAAGGTGTCCACCATTCAGTTTCCATACTTATTTACATTGACTCACTTTCGCACCGAACTCTTTGTAGACCATAATTACCTCCTAAAATATATCTCATCAACATACTTTCCGAATCACTTTTAAGAGACTGAAATTGCCTATTTTAGGTAGTTTCAGTTATTTGGGTTGTCTTAAAAAAAAAAACAAATTATTAGGAAAATAAATTAGGTTAAAATTTCCAGTTTTTAGGTTTAAGTAGGTAAATAACTATAAATCGTAAGTAATACATTTGTACAGCAGTTTTTTTGCTCATTTCTAGGAGTAATATTGTATATAAAACATTTATATTTTTATATAGTTTGACATCTATTAAATCGAACCCTATTAACATTTGAATATTGACTCACTTATGCTACTAACTGTATCTCAATCTCAAACCAGCTCCGAGCTCCCTCACACTTCTTCGAAGTTCATCATCAACCGCAACCCTATCTTGTGATATTGGATCCAACTGCTCGCCAAGAGGATTCTAAAAAGCCCACACAACATAAATCAATCTCGAATCTGCTCCGAGCTCGCTCACTCTTCCTCGAAGTTCATCATCAACCCCATCTTGTGATATTGGATCCAACTGCTCACCAAGAGGATTCTAAAAAGCCCACACAACATATATCAATCTCGAATCTGCTCCGAGGTCCCTCACGCTTCCTCGAAGTTCATCATCAGGCCCATCATGTGACACTAGACACAGTTGCTCACCAAGACGATTCTTATAAGTCCACACAACATATATTTAAACTACTACCACCGAAGTATTCGCATCGACCAGTATAAATTACCTCCGCTATCTATCCTCGAAAATCCTACTTTTTATATTTTTTAAAGAAACTCACACATTCCGCAACTTAACGCCAAGGAGGGTGACGTGTCGCGAACAAAATGAGCAATATTGTGGTTTCTACCGGGGATGTTCTGTGCATCAGCTACTGCAGGTGTTTTAAAGATATGCGACTTTGTATATCCATTGGCGATTATTTTGCTTCATTAGAAAAAAAATTACAACATGGACTTCCAAGTTACCTAGAGTGCGGCGGTGAATGCGGGCTGTGCAGGAGAGCTCTGCGACCGACGATGATAGGTGGGCGAGAGTAGTCGAAGTTGCGGTCGGATCCGTGCTCATGAGACTGCAGCAACTCGAAGAGGTAGCTGATAGAAAAATAAACTGTTATACCTGCTCTACTGAATGTCAACTCGAGGTCAACGTATTTTTGGGCCATCATGTTGTACTATTATTAAACTAGTGCCTACGCCAAATCTTGGGATTAGCTAGCGGACCCCGGGCATCCTTCAGGATGCAACTGTACTGGGAATAACGCTAGGATGATGATGATGTACTATTATTTATTGTGTGACCGAGCGTCACTTATACTTTATTATAATATACTTATATTAATATACTTAGTTAGCTATGATTACGCACATAACGAAACATCGACCAATAAGGAGATAGCATTACGGACTCAATCGAAAAATAGCGGCGCACGTCTTCGTGGATGACACGAACTATAACACGAATCCGATAAGCTACCAGCCCGCTAATGTTAGCGAATATAGTTTACAATGACTTGATGTGAAAGTTACATACATTAGTTGTATTACTTACCCCAAAAATTCGGAGCTGTCATGCTGGTTGTCCTTAGTGAAGAATGGAGGTTTGACCACAGAGAAAAACTCATCAGGATTCAGTTTAGTGCTGATTGAATGCATCATTTTAGCAAAAAGCATGCCCATCTTGGACCAATACGGCACCGCGTTCATCTTCAAAACCGCGTGGGTACTGAAACTGTATCAAGCAAAAAGTTATTTAGAACTAAACTTAAATAATAACACTGATTGATTATAACCAGAAATTGTAAATCGCGAGCAGGCTTTCTTTGTTAATGTTTTTTATAGTAATGCATATAAAACAAAAGAATAAAATTATAATATTACACGAAAACTGTACTTAAATTAAGGTCTTTATAAATCATAGTAATTATTATATTATTATTTTTCACGGAATGTAACAAATACGAAAAAGAATATTACTATATGTAATATTTGTGCCAATATTCCAAGAACACAGCCGGTAGCGCACAAACCGCTGTCGTTTGAAGCGGCGGAGAGAAATTAAAGTACTAATTAAATGAAATGAAATTATTTATTCATAACAATAGCTATAGGTATTTTTGCTTATTAATTAAATATACAAATTCGCCACTTTTTCGTAAAATAAAGCTTTTATAATAAAAATAACCATAAAAAAAAAATTGTTGGTCTATCGAGAAGGAGGTTTAACTAACAGAACACAAAAGAAAATAGTAATTAAATCGCAACAGTACCATAAATCAATTCGCAATGCATCAAAAATAATTGAAAAAGCTACCGCAATACCCTTTTTATGTACGTAAAACCCAACTGAAAGCACCAAAAATATTTTAAAAACCTATTGCGGAACCAGTGTTTATTTATGTAAAGTCGGGGGATGGAAAGGTTCGTCACTTTTTAGACCTTAACGGGACGAAAATAGTGGTGAACCTTTTCATTCCGCGACTGTACGTAAAACGCAACTGCAATTATTACCAATATTATAGCCTATGTCACTCCCCACGACTAATAGGAAACTATAAACGCCACAAATGGTAACATTCATTAAGCCATTTAAGCTGCATAGCGTGCTAAATAAATAGACATACATTTCAACACACTCGAAACAGTCGGGTGAAAAGACACGAATGACTGATCTCAATACAAAAAAAAACGTTTTCGTATTCTGCTTTCTGTATTTAAACATTTTATGTGAAGTACGAGTATATTGCCATTGGGCACAAACATTAAAAATAAGTTTAAAAAGAAATTTGAGTACTGCTTCTATTGCCGACTACCTTTTATTTCACAGACATTAAACTCGTTGAGATGAGCTCAAACACGACCGGTTTATCTTGTGTAGCTTAGGAGTGACTATGGCTGACTTCTGTCTCCATCATCAAATCAGTTTGGTTGTACCATATTATTGCATTGTCACCGAACTTACGTATGCCAAATTACAGCTTAGTCGATTGAGGATAACTGCTAAAATACAGTTTCAAAATTTGATCCGAACATACATATGTACTTACATGCAAAACTTGCCAATTATATTATAGCTTGGAAAATAAATTCTGTCTGTAATCTAAAATTGCACTCTTATCTCAATTAATTTCAGTAAAACGATGAACATAAGCCAGCAATATTCGCGTAAAATGCCAAATTAGCTATTATATTTAGAGCAATATATTACAAGAAATTGGCAAACAATCAGCAGCTGCAGGGGCAACTATAGAAAAAAGCAAACAATATGTGACATTAGGGCAAAATTAAATGAGATGTAGCAGGATAGTATGCGAATGACGTTCTAATGAAGATAGCAATTTTTGAAATGTAAAAAAAATTGAATTTATTGATATAACAATCTTATTAATAAAAACATAATAAAAAAAGTGTTAATTACCAAAAACAAAAGAACTTAAACTTAAAACTTAATATATGTGCAAAACAAATCAATTCTAACAAGGAGCAAAGCATAGAAAATTTAACAGCATAGCAATGCAGAAATATAATAATTTAAACCGACAAAAAGACTTTCCATTAAATTAAATATCACACTCAAATCGGTTGTATCGGTTGAGAGCTACGACGCCCTAGAAAGACACACTACACACATGTACACCTATCGTTTGCGTCTCCAGTATAAGTTTCTGTAAAAAATATCATTTTTGGTACAATCTTTGAATGCCGACTGTACCTTTTTTCCACATTCATCAACTACTCTTTGAGGGGGCTCCAGTGAACTCAAACACGACGGGGTTATCTTGTGTAGTTTAGGAGTTGCTATGGCCACATTCTGTCTCCAGCACCAAATCAAAGTAACATAATATCGCATTGCCCCATAACATAACTTTCTGACTAATTTTCAGGTTAATCGGTTTCTAACTGCTTTAAAATTAAGTTGCAAGATTTTACTCGAAGAACATCGAATATACACACATAGTGTACAGTAGAGGAAATGAAAACACCTACCTTTTTAATGTGACAAAAGCTAAAAAGGTACATGTTTCTATTTCCTTGACTGTACATACAAACATTGCTAGTTAAATAAAACGAGTAATTACAAATGAAGGGTCCACGGAAAAAACATGTCCAAACCACTTAAATTTCATAACAAAAAGCAACCTAACTGATAAAGACATAAGGTGCAAATTGCCTTTGAAATTTCAAAGGACTAGACATGTTCTTTCCGTGGAACCTCCAAATATCTTTTTCTAAGCGCTTTTTTTTCTGTCTGCAAGATGCATTCTTTATTTAGAATACAAGTGTTTTAAGCCGAGATGAGTTGGGAAAAAGACTACATTTCAACACGATTACACTTAAACCTTCCACATTATCTTTCATTATTTCGGTATTATATTCACTCAAATCACAAGTATCGCACAAAACTAGAATAGAAGTACATATATAAGCTGACAGAACAGAATGGCAGAAGCCGGTGGCACCTATTACGTACCACGCACATCGAAAATCATATTTTCGTTTATATCCATCTCTATTGCTCAAATAGCAAGAGCGATAGAGATAGACAATGTAAACATTATCGACATAATTAGACCTTCTCATTTCGATTTGCGCAGAACGTCGTTTACGTTTTATTTGGTCCGAATTGGACTGTTCAGGCTTGTAACGTCATATAGCCGATGGTATTCTTTATTCAGATTTTCATGAATATCTTGAAAACTAATAGCTATAAAAGTATTGGATTCCTTGTTAACAACTTAACGAAATGAAATAAGATTTCATACTACTCGGACATTTGAAATATTGTCAATCGCTAGTGCCACGTGTACGTGAATGGCTGCAAAAGGTCGCCGTTAGTGCGCGCGAAGTCGTGGCCGGGCGCTATGAGTGGTAGAAGAAGAGAAGAACTCACGGTCTGGTGACGAGCAGGGCCTGCATGACGCTATTCATGTAGCACGTGTTGCCGAGGTTGAGCAGGCCGACCTTGCGCATGGGCGCGTGCGTGTTTACCGCCGTGAGACACACGTCGCGCGCGCGCCACGGAGGCCGCTGCAGGAACCGGCAGTCGCGGGACGCCATGTGCCGTTCCAAGCATGACATCTGTCAACGAACCACCATCATATAACCTCAGACCAAGTAAAAAATATAGACGGAGCGTCCCGAACAACCTAGTGAAGCCACTTTTTTAAAGATGTGTGCGTATCAGTTTTGCTACTGGAAGGAAAATGTATGGGGTAATGTGTTTAAGTTCTCTATTTTATTTGTAGAGGGCATAATAAAATCAGGGTAGGCTAATAATGATGATGATGAATTAGTGACTACACATAATATGTAGTCTAGTAACCGTTAGTCACTACACAAAATGGGACACTCAGTATCCTATTTCGAACCCCTAATTATTTTGAAAGATCTTCAAAAAATTGCAAAATACGACATTCGGTGTTGGTAATAGAATTGAACTAATGAAAATGCATGTTGTACAGTCGCGATCTTTAAGACGAGGCAACCTAAAATAATTCCCACGTTTGCTCCGCCCATCACCCGCGCCAACCCGCCACCCGCTAGATACACTCGTTCGCCATGCTCGTGCGGCGCGTGTAGTTATCAAAACAAAAAACGCAGCAAGAACATAGAATTAATAGAGATTTTTTTTATTGAAACACGTTAACTATTTTTTTTCAAAGTGCCATTTGAACCAGTTTTTGATGACGATCAAATGTCATTATTGTAGTTGGTCAACAAACAAAGGACAAACCTAGCTCGATGCTAGTGGCCTCCGAAAAGGCTCCTACAATATGACGTCACGTGCCACTTATCAAACCAACAGTTGTATGGGAAAATAAGTACCCATCAAAAACATAAACGTGAAAATGAGAGCCAATTTCAATATTAATAATTTGAGACGCGTGACCGTATGTTATAATACCATAAAAGCTGTTGGGCATTTAAGAAAACTGCCAAGTTTAAGCTCAAAATGCATTAAGCCGCAATAAATTAGTTTTACTGTAAACAATCTAGTGCCAGACTTGGCACCTTTTTAGATAATCTATGAAACTCGGCACCCATTTAGATCTCAATTCTTTTGTCGGTGAAGACGACAACCATGCGTCGCATATTCTTAATATTAAACTTGGCTCTCATTTTCACATTTATCTTTTTGATGGGATATTATTCCTTTTTGTCAAACTTCACCAAATGGTGCTTTTCACGAGCGAATGCACTAGTCACGATCTAGACACGCGGCAGCGTGTCCAGCCAAGTTCACCCCAGGAACTGGCGGACAGCAGCCGTGTGTTATATTTACACGAACCGTTTGGAGCCACTTTTGACCCCCCAATAACTCCAAATATATCAAACATAAAAAAAATGGTACATGTATTAGGATCCTTTAGAACAGGTGTTCCCAAACTTTTTTTTCTCATAGACCACTTTCAAAAGTTAACTGGTTCTGGTAGACCCCCTACACCACATTTCTACCATATTCCCAAAACCCCCATTTTTTTGTCACGCCAACGTAGACCCCCGTCGAGTCTCCTGTGGACCCCTGGGGGTCCACCTGGACCACTTTGGGAACCCCTGCTTTAGAACAACAAGAAACCCAAATTTCATAAATATACGTTTAATAGTTATTGAGATATTAAATTCCAAAAAACGGCATTTTTACCACTGACTGACTGACTGACTAGTAATCAAAAACCTAACCCACTTCTAGGTGACCTACAAAGCTAAAATTTGCGGCTACAAACGGTTCGTGTAATATAACACACGGCTGCTGTCCGCCAGTTCCTGGGGTGAACTTGGCAGGACACGCTGCCGCGTGTCTAGATATTGCTGTGTCAGTCGTGAAATTCTGCGTTAAGATACATAGTTGTGATACAATTAATATTTAAGAAAAGGATTGTATTGGTACCTATATATTGAACACATGAATGTATTTTAATAAGATGTCAAACTTTCAGTTGAAAAAAAAGTATAAAGTATTTAATCATAATAAAGTTTTGTAGAAATATATAAATATTGTAGTATACTAGTAGGTGGACGTTTTCCGGCTGTGATGATGATGATAATATAAGTCATTCCTTCATCATCACCACAAATATTGTCTAAAACAGCAGGGTTTTTGTATGACTGTGCAGTGTGACTATTTTCGATACTAATTGTCAGCCCATACAAAACCTGACAAAACGAGCATGTGGCGATTTCAAGCGCAGTGGACAATAAGCCCTCAGAATCAATTCTGAGGAAAAAAGTATCGCCGTACCTTATTATTGGTAAAAGGGACTTAATCGCGTAAACTGAAATGTTTGCTTGAAATGTTCACCTTTTTTGGAGGTTTGGCCGACGTTTCGAATGTATTACAACATCCGTGGTCACGAGCCGACCCAAAAAAAAGTCGAATGCATTTCAGTTGTACGCGATTAATTCGGTTCAGTAATAATGATGCGTTTTCTTTAATATGCTTTTGATATGAGTTCATGCTTTACATAATATATACACACACGCATAAATAGCTTTTGACTACTGACCGACGTGTATCGACAGAATAGTTGTCCAAATTTAAAACTGTCAATGATGATGACTCCATTGATTTCTTGCTCTGCTGTGCTCCGTCCGCTTTCATTTACGAAATCAGCGCAATTTTGGCACACATCCATCGTCGGCAAAAGCAAAAGAGACAAAAGACATTGATGGCGCTCATGAACACAAAGGCGTATGTGGCATAACTCCCGAATTTATAAAATAATTCATATAAAATAAACTATACAAGTAAATAAAATGATATATCCCAGTTTGCTAGATAGATAGTATTACCGTCGTTTCTGAAAATTTCAAAGGTTGGATGCTTATAGTTCCGGAATAATTAGCAAAAGAATAAAAAAAATGCCTCGTCTTAACATCAAATCAAATCAAAAGGTTTATTGGTTTAAACAAAGGTTTTTGCACAATACGAGGTCGGGGTCTCCTTTTAAGTAAACAATGATACTTGTGTCAGGAGATCCCGCTCTTCCATTAACAAGAGGTGTTTGTTGTTTGACCAATTTTATACAAGTATTAAATTTATTAAAAGACCTGACGGGTCTGTTTACTTTTACAAACTTTCTTAATCTACATAACTAAACTAAATGAACTAAAAGTATGTGTGTGTGTGTGTGTGTGTGTGTGTGTGTGTGTGTGTGTGTGTGTGTGTGTGTGTGTGTGTGTGTGTGTGTGTGTGTGTGTGTGTGTGTGTGTGTGTGTGTGTGTGTGTGTATGTGTGTATGTGTGTGTGTGTGTGTGTGTGTGTGTGTGCACGTGTGTGTGTACTTGTGTGGCTGTGTGGGTGTATATGCATATGACGGTGTATAGGTATTATGTTAACAATGCTTCTGTTTCTTCATAACTTAGATTGTTTAACCATTTTATTACTAATTTCTTACATTCAAGTTCTTTTAACGGGTAAAAATTCAGTTTATCATTTACGATATTATACAGTCTAGCTGATTGTATCACCAACTGTCTCCTAGCAAACTTAGATTTACTGGTGGGTATAGGCACTACTTTCTTATTCGTCCTTCCAGTTGAGGGGCGTGGCTCGTACTTTAGGGTCTTGTGAAGCTTTAATAGAGAATTAGCTATATATAATTTTCTAATAGACAGAAGATCACATTCCTTATACAACATGGGACCCATTTCGCAAAAAAAAAACTTCGAATTTCTATTCAGTATGACTGTCAACCTTAAGCGGGTCACAAATTAAAGTCTTTGACTGCACTAAATGCGAATTTAATTGCACACTTCTTATTTGAGATAAATAAAATGAAGTTCTACGGTCTTCATGTTCATACGGCTCCCTCCGGTTCTGGTAATTAAAAATTATACTCTGGTATCACACGTGCTTTATGTTGTACGAGGGTAAAACTGAAAGTTTCGGGAATAGAAGAAAATATGCAGTATAAGTGAGTTTATTTATTTTTATTGTTTTTCAAAATATTCTCCTTTGTATTTCATGCACTTATGCATGCGTTCAAACCAGTCCATAAAGCACTTTTTGAACTCTGAAGTAGGGGTCGACAAAATGGCTATTTTATAGGCCTCCACTGCTTCTTCTGGCGTCTGAAACCGCTGACCACGCAGTTTGTCCTTGATTCTGGGGAATGTAAAAAAGTCGTTGGGACTTAAGTCAGGGCTATATGGAGGGTGGTCCAATATTTCGACTTTTTCACCGTCCAGGTACTCAGTTGTTGTCCGAGCGGTGTGTGGGCTGGCGTTGTCGTGGTGAAGGATGATGCGACGACTAGGGTTTGTTTTTCGGAGTTCAGCAAAGACGTTCGGCAAACAAATAGTGGTGTACCAATCAGCATTGACTGTTCTACGATCCTCAAGAGCCACAGTAGCTACGTGACCAGATTTAGAGATAAACGTAGCCACCATCTTCTTAGCCGTACTGCGAGAACGAACAACTTTTGTGGGTTTGAGCTCGTCTTCGAAGACCCATACTCGGGATTGGTTTTTAGTTTCAGGCTCATAAGCGTATATCCACGACTCGTCACCTGATACTATGCTAAAAACAGCATTTGAGCGTCCCTTGTTAAATCTTTTCAAAGTTTTGCGGCACCAATTGACACGGACTATTTTCTGCTCGTCAGACAATAGGTGAGGTATCCAACGGGAAAATAACTTTTTCACGCCTAATTCTTCTTTTAAAATAATTTGTATTTGACTCATTCCAATACCCAGGTGCTCTTGAATTTCCCGATATGTCACATGTCGGTCTTCATTTATCAGACGACGCACAACATCGACGTTTTCTTGCGTGACTGCCGATTTTGGTCGACCTTCACGCACTTCGTCGGTGAGGGATACACGGCCACGTTGAAATTCTGAATACCACCTGTATATTGTAGTCTTTGAAGGAGCTTCAATATTAAAAGCAGCAACCATCCGCTCTTCACATTGTTTTTGTGTTAGTCCACTTTTAAAGTCATAATAAATCATAGCTCTGAAATTTTCACGGCACAATTCCATTTTAAGCAGTGACTCGACGACTTCAATAAACAATTGAAACCGAACCATACTTTTTTTTTTCTAAGTGGCCAGTGTGTTGAGATAAGGAAACTTCAGAGATTATAAAAAGGTATAATACATGTTAAAAATAAATTAATAAGTATTCGATTCCCGCCACTTTCAGTGCAAGCCTCGTATACGTCAATCAACGTCAACTGAATGTCGAAGTTTTGTGTTCCAAGAAAAGCAAAATTTATTTTCTAATAGTGTTTTAAGATATTAGTTCAACACTTAAAAATGAAAAGTTATATTATTTAATTTATTGCTAGTTCTGATGTCATTTTTGCGTCCTTTAATGACGCAGGAGACCATATTTTTAGTAATGGTTTTTGAGGTTTGACGTTTAGAGTTCTGGGCTTGGTTATGGTTTGTGTATGTGTGAGTGAATGTGTATTTACTTATTGGGCTTGGTTATATTTTTTACTTGGGCTATATTTTTTACTTGGTCTGAGCATATAACATATACCACATCAAAGTCCTTTCTCCAGGCAGAAAACTCAAGTCTAACGCATATTGTCTGCCAAATATGCATCTTGATTAGTTTTAAATGCCTGATAGAGTGTTAATGAAAATTCATACTATCATGATCATGACTTTTCGAATTAAGCTATTCCTATGATAATGAAAATAATTGATTTATTTTATGTTATTCAGTCATTTATTTGACAACTGCTAGCAGGGTTAAGACATCGTTTAAATACTTTAAATAATAGAACTATCTTCATACAAAATTGGCCTACCCTATTGGAAAGAGGATGAATTGATGACCTTTCTTGGCCATCACTAAGAAATGAAAGGCGCCTTTGAGAGATAAATTTTCCCTGCTGTAAGGGATTAAAATAATATTAACTATTTATATAATGGCACAGTAATACAGTAACAAACTTATCTTTCTACAGTTTGGATATTTCTGATTACTTAACGATTACACCCTGTACGTACATATATTAGCAAGCAGGATATATTTTCAGCTATTCTCCCAAAGAGAAATTCCACAAATATAATATTTTTTAATGAAATATTTAAACACTCACCAAATCAGCATGTTTTTCTTTGAATACGTCTTGAGCCTCGCCCTTGAGCGCCTCCATGCGTAGATCGACCATAGCCGTGAGGATGTCCACTATGTCCTGGAGGATCTGCCGGCTCCACTGCCCGCTGTCAGCGGCTAGAGTTACTAACACATGTCCGACGTGGGGAGAGATCTGAAGGCAAAGCATTACGTATTTTTATGTAAGCGGCATTTAAATACACTACACTAAAATAGTTATTTATGCTACAAGTGCGGAAAGTTTGTGATGTTCGAAGAGTGTCATTCTTATACACGAGCGAGTGTAACGAGCGAGTTTATAATGCGACACGAGTCGAAATTCATCTTTACGCGCGCGTATCATACAAAGTTTTACTATGCATTGTGCGAGGAAACAAAATAATACAATCTGAAAGTTACTTCAAAATATATAGGTTATAATTTACCTTGCTCAATAAATACTTATTGTCTGGAGCTTCACTTATAAACTGCTTGACAATAAAATTTTACTCAAACCCATCGTTTTACTGTTTTAGAAATGCAAATATATTACACAAACTTTTTAGATTTCACCGTAAATAATATAGTTTAGGTTTTTAATGTTTTTTTAGCCGGCTAGTGACCTTTGTTGGCATTTTGTGCTTCTTGAATAACATTTTCTGAAGTTAAATTAATCTGATTCGTCACTTTCAATTCATATTTAAAAAAATAACCCAGATTGACTTCGAACTAAACAAGAAACTAGTAAAATGAAAAATAGCGGCCTTTTGTTTTAAATACATGCGCGCTCAACATATCTACTACTGCGCATGTGCAAAATCTAAAGCGGGAAAGCACAGCCTATGTTTCCATTGTGCCAGGGATGTTTAGATTGTTTAGTGAAATTTATAATGTTTTTATAGGTAAAAATATGAATGTAAAATTATAAATAATAAGTTTAACGAAGTACTAATATATATGTGCCATTATTAAGAATGTAAATCTATAATTGACTATTTCTAAAACTTTGCTCAAATAATAAAAAACTCTTTGCGTCGGGCTGGCGACGGAGTAAGAAATAAATAAAAATTAAAGTAAAAGCACTAGTGCGAAAAAGTGGTACTTTACGCACAGTTTGGCTGCTTAGAAAACCTACTTTTCGAGAACATGCATTGTAAAGTAATGTACATTGAATTTTTTTGCTTTTGTACAGTTGTACACACTTTTTCTTCGTGATATAATCTAATCTGCTTTGTTTAGACTAATCGGCTATGTTGTAAACCGACTTAACAAAACTGTTAGTCAAATGCGAGCTGCGGATTTAGACTAGATCACTTAAATCTTACCCGTTTCGTTACACCGCATAGCTTAAATGAAAGTAGTCGCATCGTTTCGTAACAAGCTTTAGGTACACTCACTCGCCGCTTTGATTCCTCGCACATTTCTAGTGAACAAACAGCCTGATGCTATTTGTAGCAAAAGAAAGTCCAAAATAACTCTTCTACTCACTCTTTCGAGAGCTTCGGCTGATTCTCGCAGCGAAGCCATGATGTGAAATATGACGTCAGCGACGGACTGGCGAAGAGCGACCGGGTTGCCCATGGCAAGGAATAGATGGCCGACATTGTCTACTGACACCTCTACCAAGAGATCAAAATGTTCGTTTTCCTGTAAAACAAAAAAAAAATCATTGTGTGGATTCGAAGATTATTTGCTTTGTTACATTTACAAAAAATACATCTCTTAAGTAATTTTTTGTTCGTGAAATATTTGAAATGTATGTATATTAAAGCGGCATCTCAAGTTTTAACCTGTGCATTACTTCATCAGTACGTTAATAACAGCAGTCGTTAAACCAAGTTAGAGGCCTTCGGGCGGCTTGAGAACTTCTAACAGGTAAGTTGCCCACTCACTTGACAAGGGGGGTCGAAGTTGCACCGCGTCCGTAGGGAGTACCCACCGTTACCCTACACGTGACCCTTGGGTGGTGCTAAAAGTGCAACAAACTGGCAACCGTACTTGTCTTCTCGTAGATCTCACGGTTCGAAAATAAATGAAATAAGATTATTTTTAGTATGTTAATGCATCGGCTGGTTAACAGCGGATAGGGTGACAGCGTACGAGGGGTGATCAATAAGTTTTGATAATCAGTATTAAATATGGGAGATATGTAAATCGTTATATTTTAATTACATAATGCACACTTTCTATATTTTCAAATCCTTATTAACGTCACTAAATTGTTTTGTTATACCCCAAGAAAAACAATTTTACTTTTTGAGGTCAAATTTTATACGTTCACTAAGCCATCACCAGTTCGTGATTTTCATGTAGTTGGTTTTGAACATATGTGAATGAGAAGTAGTAGTCGGAAGTTAGGGCTAAATAACTATGGGAACGGTCATCAGTTCTGATCTTTACTCGAAGAGCAGCACCCTTGTCAATTAGAAGGCTCTGAAGTACAATTTCTGCCGAAAATTCATGTTTCTTTTTCTTCAGCTTATTTTTTATAATATTTTTTACAACTCTGATAGAATAATGTTATAAAACTCTCCAATAATATTTAAGCTTAATTGGTGAAAGCTAATTCCGCAGTTTTTTATTGGTAGGCCTCAATAGTCCAGGAAGAAGACGAAAAATACACCCCTAATTTTGGTGACAGAGCTGGAGTAGCTACAACATGTACAATGTTCTTTATAAGTGCATCAGAACTTTTTCCACACCACTCCTAATAATTACAAAACCAACTCTTATTTTTGCCATCTTGCTATTTTTCCATTCAGATGTGTTTTGTTCAGCAATTACAGAAAAAGAAATGAATAATATTTACATATTTTTACTCTAATTTAATGTTGATTAGTGTCATGGTATAGCCCACATTAAAAGAATATCAGTAACAGGGTGGTTCATACCGATTATCAAAACTTATTGTTCACCCCTAGTATAATGGACTGGCGACGTGTTATACAATGTAAGGCTCGCCCGCGCCGCGTGAGCTGTGTGCGTATTACGCTTCCAGTATGCGCCTATTGCCGCGACCCGCAATGTCCCGTTTGTCCATAACCGTGGCCAAAGTGCCCTAGGTCCAGAAGCCAGAATTGTATTAGTACATTACTGCAGACACCAGGGAAGCTAATTACGGTCGAAGCATGTTTAGTGCTTTTCTCAAAAGATGCAAGGAAATAAAAATATATCACCAAGATAGAAAAGTTCTTACAACTAAGTTCGTACTTAAGCGTTAGGGTTATGTATGTATGTGTGTACTGTACCTGGATATCTCGCATTGGGCGGCGTGTAGCTTGCCCGCGAGCAGCGCCGGCGGCGCACGCACGCGCCTCACAGTTGCTACGCGATTTACTTACTGGCTTAGTGATGTAATGTTGTATGAAAATCCTTTACACGCCTCGCGCTAGGTGTGCCCCAGAATAGGGTCCCTACTGGCCTACAATTACGACAGTAACAGGAATATTTCCCAGCCTGTTTGAAAAAAGTTACCTCTAGGGCCTTGATGTAGGCCATGACCCAGTCGCCGAGCGTGGGCGTGCCGTTCCACTCGTACATCCAACGATAGAGGCAGCATAGCGAAGCGCGCAGCCCGGCGCCCGCGGGGCCGTTGTCCGCCTGCTGCACTAGCCAGCGCGCCGCTGACAGCGTTTCCTCGTGGTTCAGCCCGTGCAGGACCACAAGCACGATCGACGCCGCTGGACACGCCTCCGATTCTGTGCCGACAATAGTCATTTGTTCAACAAGAGAGCAAAGTAGATTTATGCTGCGAGTGTTGTTGTTGAGTCCCGAGAAAACGAAAGATACTATTATAGAATCTTGAGCGTAGCGAAGGACTCAAAAACACGAGATGCAAATATTTTTGCTCTCGTGCGATATATACAGTCATACAACTTTTCACCTCAGCGGCGGGAAGTACAGAACATATAAGGCATAGGAATAGTGACATAGTTACTTTATTAAATTATACTTTGCTACTAGCAAACATACTTGAAAAACGCTTAATTAGAATAGTTTTTTTTTTAAACTGAAACTACTGCCAAAATTTCGCAGTTCTTCGAGCACCATAGGGGTAGCACACGGTTTTCAGGGTTGCAAATTAGGGAGTTAATTTCTCTCAAGGGACCTAACAACATATAAAAAAATCGTAGTTACATGCACGTTTTCGATGCTGGCCTTTTATGTGTTAATATTGTGTGGCCTATAGGACCGAAGCGCTACTTAAAAAAAGTTAACTTGCTTTTATGAAAAATATAGTAACTATAAAAGCACTCTAAACAATTATTTTATGGACCAGAGAGCATAAAGTTTTCACCGACTTATATTATTGCCTATTGGTGTCATAATCAGGGATCGGAAATTCGGATACTTTTATACCTACACTTCGGCCTCAGTATCTACAGCGCGTTGTTGTTGAGTAGCATGGAGACGGACTAAATTTAATTTTACTAATAAATTTGACGGGATTTCCCGGAATACCGAAAATTAGGATAACATAAACACATACATATTCCGTAATCAAAACACAATACCTGACGCCCTTAGACGGACCACCACAATTCCTTTTGCTACAAACTGTATGTTGTTAAAACTGAAAGTTGATAAAATATACTGAAAATAGTCATAACCTAAAAAAACCCTTTCGTTATGTTTTATACAAACCCGGAATCCTGGAAACTAAACAATATAAATATTAATTTAAAGAAGCGGACTCCATACTTGCTTAGCGATTTTGCTAGTTATAGGTATAAAAGTATCCGAATTTCTGATGCCTGGTCATAATATGAATTCTTGGGATTAGGTAGCAGACATCCTTCAGGATGCAACTTCACTGGGAATTAACGCTAGGATGACGATGACGATATTATTGGTGTCATTGTACATATGAGTCAACGACAATGTAACCACCACCACCACCATATCAGCCCTAGGACGTCCACTGCTGGACATAGGCCTCCCCCAATTTCATGGGGGGTAAATGCCATAATCGACAATGTAAATAACAGATAAATGTACAGAAAGTAGAAAAAATGATTTAACAGCCAACGTTGCGGACGTCGCGGAATTTTAGCCGGAAAATATTGACACCTTACAAATATTAAAAGTAGTCTTTGGGTCAAGACTGTCAAGTCAAATACACTAAACTGTGATAAAACTACTTGTAAACATAAAAAGAACAGAGAAAGAAAAAAAGTTTAAAATTTTCAGTTTTCGTTTTGCAAGCAAATTGACGCCCTTTTCCATTTGTCGTTTTAAACAAAAAAAACCGGCCAAGTGCGAGTCTAACTCGCGCACTGAGGGTTCCGTAAAAATATTTTTATTATATGATGTAACCTAAAATTTAGGGTTTTCGCAATTCTTCCTTTATCTGTGCTATAAGACGATGCTTCGTAGAAAATTTCAAGATTCTGAGTATATGTATAGAGTATATCACGGGAAGTACCCTGTAGGTTTTGATTCCCTTGCGAGTGTCGAAAATTTGCGGAAATTTGCTGTATAATCGGCTGTATCTTTTGATTGCGTTGGCTTAGAAGCTTGATTTTTTCACAGCTCCAAGGGACAGTAAACCTGAGTATTTGATATAAATTCCATCTTGATACCTCCACGCGTTCCTGAGAAAAAGGGTCTTGACAGACGGACGGACAACAAAGTGATCCTATAAGGATTTTGTTTTTTCCTTTCGGTACGGAACCCTAATAAATGGTCAGTAATAAATGTATTGTCTTTTATTTTAGTAACATTAAATTGTCTATAATTAAACCTTTAAATTTCAATACCATAGCTTTATTCATTTTCAAGATATTGAAGTAAATGCTAGTGACCCGAAACTTTTGCTCTCGAGTGTATTATCTACTGAAGATATGTAGTACCTACTAATATGCCTTTTCTAAAAGTATAATACTCGTACGTAGGTGCACGTAAAAGCTACCGCAAATAATTAGTCAACACCAATTATTGATTTCCCTATATAGGTCATTCGCTCAATCTAGGAACGTACTCGTAGGTAATAATAATAATAAACTTGCAGCCTGGGAGAGGAGAGGGTTTCCCTTAGCTTAGCAAATTGTTATTATAAATATTAACTATGACTATATGAATGTCATAAAAAACCGGCCAAGTGCGTGTCGGACTACGCACGCGCAACCCTTCGTTGAGAAGAAAAAATCGTCACACGACTATAAAGTGGTGGAAAGTTAGAAGAAGTGATAAGTTATTGAAATATAATAAAAGCAATAACCGAAGAGTTGCATCTCTATTTCTTGTGCGCGGATGGCATAAGCGGATCTCTTACACGGGGGCGTGGTTTACAGATTCGACTTTCGAGGCATCTCCTCCTCCTCCACCTCATCTGACCTATCAACCTAATGGGGAAACCAGACCTTATTGGGATTAGGCTTGTCGAGTGTGCTTTTCAAACACAAAGATTCTCAGACCGCCCAAAGGTCTCTAACATGGATTAGCGAGTGCTGTCAGACACCGCGGGAGCGCTCAGACGGTAACCACTCAAGCAGTCGTCCATCCAAGAGTTAGCCACGGCCGACGTTGCTTTACCTCGCATACCGGACGGGATACGCGGGCACCTTGTAGGAGGTAGGGCATAGCGAAATGTCATCTCGCTCGTAATTGGAGCAGCCCAACTGGGGAAGTACCTCCACCTTACAGGAGACCACAGCCATAATAGCGCCACTACTTACTCAGTAGGTATGTGGTGTTGTGTTCCTGATGGTGAGTAAGGTTTTCAGAGCTCCTTGAGGATGCGCTGTGTTGACGACGGGGGACCTACGGGACTAACAACACTGCCTTAGGTTCGTGTAGGCCCGGAGAGTGGGTGCGGCGATCAGGGAGACCCGGTGAAACGGCTGACCGCTGGCCGCCCGCAGGTTAGTAGGGTTCCCGAACCCAGGGGTCACTTAATCTCCACCCTGGGAGGCTGAACCGCCAGCCTCGCGCATAATTCCTGGTGTGGTAGTCGTGCCGGAGAAGGAGACCGGAGTGGACCCGGCTGCCACAACAGGAGGGGACCGGGGGCCCTTCCGTACGCCGCGCCCACTAACTGGATTACCTGCATCATCCTCTGTCAGGTTTGTACCGTGCGTTTGTCCCTTCAGCCGTCATCAAAGCGAATCCTCCTTTATACACATCCGAATAAATATATATGGCAAGGAAAAAAAGGAATAGGTTCTCAGCGGTTCCCTCGTCCACACAAGTGGACTTCTGTAACATTCGGGGGCTTCACTCAAATTTAGACGCAGTTCACCACCACCTAGAATCTGCGAAACCGACCCTTTTGTTCCTTACGGAGACTCAGATATCCTGCCCAGCTGATACATCATACCTTCTTTATCCCGGATACACGCTCGAACATAAGTTCTTGAGACGTGCCGGTGTATGCATGTATGCTCGGCAAGGTGTCTGCTGTCGCCGCCTCCAAGCCTAAAGTCTGGTTATTATTCCCACGGAAAAAATGTAAACAAAGTTATGTCATTGTCAAAGTGACGTATCAGGGGTTCTTAAAGCACGGGTCGGTAATGCAATAATATGTATATATGTGAATATATTGACGAATATTGCAGTATCGTGATATAATTTGAGGAAATCCGGATATTTTGAAATCCGCGTCACCTAAGGAGAGTCGATTCAATAATACTGTCCTTTTAAACGCGCGCGTTGCGATTATATCACGATATTATCTGTCACCCTCCGTCAAATTTTGTGTATTTTCGCCATTGCTACTGGTTTTGTGATCGAATTGAAAATAAATTAACTTGCCCAATATTTTATTTGTATACCACTGTTTCTTGCAATTACTACCGATTAATATTATCACAATACTGGGGTGTCAATATTATCGCGGTTTTCAATGTTGTTTGGATTTTGCTTCATGATTCATCAATATTCACGTGAGACGACTGATCGTGATATGAGCGTATCGCGTGATAATAATAACCATGTAACGGACCCAGGGGCCTTTTACAAGGCTATTATTATTAAGTAACACACTCATATCACAATCCATATTTCGTGAATATTGATAAATAATAAAGCAAAATCCATACAATTATGAAAACCATGATAACATTGACACACCAGTATTACGATAATACTAAGCGTATAAAGGGCCCCATAGTTACAAGGTATTCTTGACTATTACAGAGTGTATCAACTTAATACTAACGCGCGATAATTATTGCTGTGTGAATGCTCCAATCAATACTGATTATTGCTGACAATACTGACACACCAGTATCATAAGTAAAAATAACTGTAATAGTAAATGTAAAAGACCCCTTCGAATTATGTTAAAATATAGCAAGCGACCCACAGATGAACAACCCCGGTGTATCACAGCAGTGATACCAGTGCTAAAAAAATAATCTGCACATAAAAACAGTCTTATATTTTTTTATAAACCTAACGGAGGATTTTTGTAAAAATGAATATTTGCGTCATCAAAACTAATTTGACTTTCATAAATAACGTGTACTTTATTGTAATAAGACGTATTCTTCTATTAACTCTAAACATTATAAATCTCCTCATTACTGGAAATGTTTTTTGTTAACAGCAACACCATTGTTTACATTTTTTCCGTGAGAATAATAACCAGACCTTATGAAGACAGAGACCTGTCAGTACTGTGGGTGCACGTTGACTGCGGTGGCCACACCCGCGTCTACGCGTGCCTTTACAGGTCTCATAGCGGTGACATGGGCACAACTCGGCTCTTTGAGCACCTGCAATTGACGGCTGACAAAGTTCTCGAGCAGTACCCCTCCGCGGAGCTGGTGATCTTAGGAGACTTTAACGCCCACCATATTGAGTGGCTCAGTTCTCGATCCACCGACTACGCGGGTAGGTCTGCTCACGAATTTTCTCTGGCCTATGGACTCTCGCAACTGGTACGTTCTCCCACGAGAATACCAGACGTCGAAGGCCATACTAGCTCTCTACTGGACCTTCTGCTGACTTCACGTCCGGACGGGTATTCCATCTCAGTGAATGCGCCACTCGGCTCATCCGATCACTGCCTCGTCCGGACACAGGCACCATGTGTGCGACAGGAACCACCACGGCCAACCAGCCTAAGGCGCATGTGGCAGTATAGGTCAGCAGACTGGGATGGATTGCGTGAATTTTACGCATCGTACCCATGGAGGCAGCTCTGTTTCACATCAGAAGATCCAGACTCCTGTGCAGCCGCTGTCGCTGAGACGATCCTGGCGGGTATGGAATGTTTTATTCCCAACTCGCTGGTAGCTGCAGGAGCCAAAAAGCGGCCTTGGTTTAATCGGCCCTGTAAATATGCTAGAGCACATAAGCAGGCCGCATACAGGGCTTGGACCAAGGCTGAAGCTAGTAAGGATCCAAACTTATCTGATGTGAAACGCAAGTTAAACGCTGCCTCAAGGTCTAGTAAAAGAGAAATTGCCAGAGCTAAATTCAATTTCATCGGCAGAATTGGCGAGAAGCTTACTGGATATCCCTCCGGAAGTCGTGCCTTCTGGTCGCTCGCCAAAGCTGCCGAGGGAAACTTTTGTCAGTCGTCTTTACCACCACTGCGAACTACAGCTGGAGACCTGGCCCACAGCGCAAAAGAGAAAGCCGATCTACTGGGCACCCTCTTTGCCTCGAACTCTACTTTGGACGACGATGGTAGCGCCGTACCTCCTGCTATCCCTTGGTGTGGATATTCTATGCCCGAAATTAGTTTTTCGCAAAGGGATGTCCGGAGGGAGCTGCTGTCCCTAAACATCCACAAGTCGAGTGGGCCGGATGGCATACCAGCAGTGGTGCTCAAACTTTGTGCTCCTGAGTTGTGTCCCGTACTAACGCGACTGTTCGCGCTCTCATACCACAAACGGCAAGTTCCGTCTTCATGGAAGTCTGCCCTCGTGCACCCTGTGCCTAAAAAAGGGGATAGATCAGACCCATCGAATTACAGGCCTATCGCTATCACCTCCCTGCTCTCCAAGCTGATGGAGCGAGTCATCAACACAAAGCTCCTAAGATACCTAGAAGAACACGATTTGATCAGCGACCGTCAGTATGGCTTTCGCCACGGTCGCTCGACTGGTGACCTTCTAGTGTATCTTACTCACCGGTGGGCTTCTGCCATTGAGAGTCAGGATGAGGCTTTAGCGGTCAGCTTGGACATAGCGAAGGCGTTCGATCGGGTCTGGCACCGAGGTCTTCTGTCGAAGCTACCATCCTATGGACTGCCTGAGGGTTTGTGCAAGTGGGTTGCCAGCTTTCTGTCCGGCAGATGCATAAGAGCCGTAGTAGATGGCAGTTGCTCCAAAAGCATGGACATTATCGCTGGCGTCCCACAAGGCTCCGTGCTATCCCCGACGCTGTTTTTGCTGCATATCAATGACATGCTATCTATTGACGGCATCCATTGTTATGCGGATGACAGCACCGGGGATGCCTATTACACGGGCCGTGCCAACATTCCTCGTTCCTGTGTGTTAGAGAGTCGTGAACAACTTGTGTCCGAAATTGAGAGCACTCTAGTCAGAGTCTCTGAGTGGGGCCAGGATAATCTGGTCTAGTTCAACCCTTCAGGTCCAGTTCAAGTATGCGCGTTCACTGCTAAAAAACCCCCATTCACTGTAGCCCCGCGGTTCCAAGACGCAACCCTCTCCATCTCAGAGACTATTGGGATCCTTGGTGTCGATATTTCCAACGACGTCCAGTTTCGGAGCCATTTAGAAGGCAAAGCCAAGCTGGCATCTAAAAAGCTAGGTGTTCTCAATAGAGCGAAGCTATACTTCACCCCGGGACAGAGACTTCTTTTATACAAGTCGCAAGTCCGTCCCCATATGGAGTATTGCTGTCACCTCTGGGCGGGAGCACCTGGATACCAGCTTGGGCCTTTTGACTCGCTCCAGAGACGTGCTGTGCGAATCGTGGACGATCCCAAGCTCACGACCGATATTGAGCCGTTGAGTTTAAGGAGAAATTTTGCCTCCTTGTGCGTGTTCTATCGCCTATATAATGGGTTGTGCTCCGAAGAACTGTTCGACATGATGCCTACGGCCGCTTTCTACCATCGCACCGCTCGCCGTCGGCAGGGCATTCATCCTCACACCTTGGAACCTGAATGGTCGCGTACGGTGCGCTTTCAGAGGAATTTCCTCCCTCGGACGCTCCGATTGTGGAATGAGCTCCCTGCCGAGGTTTTCCCGTCGGACTACAGTATGGGGTTCTTCAAGAAAGGAGTGTATAAATTCTTAAAGGGTCGGCAACGCGCATGTGACACCCCTAGGAGTTGCAGGCGTCCATAGGCTGCGGTGACCGCTTACCATCAGGCGGGCCGTACGCTTGTTTGCCACCGACGTAATATAAAAAAAAAAAAAAAAAAAACCACTAGGCCACGAACGCTCCTTGCCACTTCACAGAGCATATTGGAGAAAATATTATTACGTCACCCTTGGCTAGGTAGGATTTGCTGCCTACGCAACGGGTGGTAAACCTTCCGAAGTAAGGCTTCCTAACTTACGGATTCGTTAATTAAATAATTATTTACGAATTTTGAATTATGTAACTAATCCGGTCTTACAAACCAAAAATAAAAATCTTCAATTAATTAAAAAGGAAAACCGTTTCTAAAAATTAATTTTAAAAATTACTCAGCCTACGTAAGGTGTATTCTATGACGCACACAGCGCTACCCTTACGTATTGCTGTCGCGGGTTGTGCGGGGGCGATCAACAAACTGCGCCCACACGCTCTTGCTCAAGCCGCTCAAGGTCCCTAGATCAAGTATAATCCTTAAACGGGAAATATAATTCTAGTAAAAATAATAATAGAAGAACCCGTGAATGCTGCGTAATAAATAATAACCATCTCTGGAGAATTAGAAAGATTGCCAGCGACAAAGAAATAATCGGCTCATACCCAGATTTAGGTTCGCGTCTTCCCTGTGGACAATGCCATAGGCTGTAAAGCCTCATTTTTGGGTTACACATAATCTCGTTAAACGGCGTCTCTGGCGGTACGTAATAAAGACATAACTTACATGCACGATAAGACGTTAACTGTTGACCACAGGAGACAATTTTTTTTTTGTTTTTTCAATTGTGTATGACCTACAAGCTCTTCCAACATAGCAGTTTCACTAGATGGCGTTATAGACGCGAAGCCGAAGTTTCACTAGATGGCGTTGTGTTAGCGAAGTCTTGTGTATGTATGTAAATCACTTATTAATTATTATACACAAGACAAAGGTAAAAATACAGATAGTACAGGTTATACAGGTACAAAGGCCAACGTGTCCCTGTACGGGAGCTTGTCCTGTTAGCCTTTGAGCAATTAAGAAGAAAAGAGAAATCGCACGATAGACAAATTAAGATGTGTATAAGGACTCATTCAATTTCGATTGCATTAACACATTGGCGCTCACGACAAAAGTAAAAATAATAATAAAAAATATTGTTTCTTAATTGTGAATGGGTAAAAATGTCTTCCCTTCGAGGTATTTAAAGCACCCTGTCCGCGGTTAGTCAAAGAATTGGTGTTTTTAACCTCGGCTGAGGTTAGCCGAAGTGCAATAAGAGGAACAATATATTTAGCTAAGTTTCCATACAAATCAAACAGCAACTTAACTCTGGTCTCTGGTGAGAAATTAGAAAATCCAAATGTTTACTTTTGTTGTTGTTGAGTTGTTTTTTTTGTGTTCGCTTCCTTTTTCCTATCCATAATCCATACAACGGTTCTATTTTAAAAAATTGAACATGTGATGTGAATTTCACAATGGCCCAATGGTTCATAAATCATAAATGGTATGGTATGGTGGTGGTAAATGGTATGTATTGTATAGAGCGTACCACAGAACAAATAAATACTATAGAAATGGTAATGGGCGGGGCACGCGTAGCCGCGTATATGATCGGATTTACATGCTCCTGTCAAACGCAGTCAAAAGGCAGTTCAGTTGTCAATGGACTGCGAATGAGGAATTATACCCTTTTAAAAATATAAAAATGCCTTATTGTGCAATTTTGTCGTACCGACAACGAAGCTACAACCTAAAGGATCAGCCTGGAGTGATTTCTTTTCACTGATAAGCACTAAAATATTTGTTTTTTGGAAAACATTGCGATGGATCATTCGCCATTACTCCGTTAATATCAAAGAATCGGTATGGATGCTTGACATTGCTTGCTTGCGAATGGCACCGATTAAGGAACTACCGTAATGTCACCACAATGTATCGCGTTATTCGTGCTCCTTTCCGTTTGTCATTTTATCGGAGCAATTGGTAGCACGGCTAGAGTGGTACCCATACCTAATGTACGAATTTATCGAATATGTTAAAATAAATTTAATTATGTTTTAACTTGGGCACGACAATAAATAAAAATATCTATTATTTTCTACATGTCATTATATAACATAACTGATGGTATAGTTCGATAGTTATTTGTCATAGTTCTAATTTAAAATATTTGCTTATAGAATAGAATAAGTTTTTTTTTTATTTAAGTACTATTTATTTAATTTATTTTACGCGCAAGAACTCTTGCCCACATTATATAAATACCTACATATTGTACGATAATAGAAAAAGAAACGTATTTATTGCAAATCAAAATTACACCACATTACTATACATTCATTCTGTTTTATTATTGGTACGTTCAAATTCTGTAGATTTTAACTAATCACATAAAGTTTTGTAGACTCAACTTAAAACCAAGTTTTAAATGAACGTGCCTCTATTTAATAAATGAGAAACAGGCAAGTTCGTAAATGGTTATTAGCGATAATAAAATCCCATCAAAAACATAAATGTGAAAATGGCAGCCAAGTTCAATATGCGATGCTTGGTTGTCGTCTTCACCGACAAAATAATTGAGAGCTCAAAATGCATTAAGCCGCAATAAATTGGTTTTACTGTAAACAATCTAGTGCCAGACTTGGCAAATTTTCAGATAATCTGCGGAGCTTGGCACCCATTTAGATTTCAATTCTTTTGTCGGTTAAGACGACAACCACGCATCGCATATTGAACTTGGCTGCCATTTCCACATTTATGTTTTTGATGGGATATCATTACTTTTTGTCAAAGTTCCCCAAATGGTGCTTTTCAAGAGCGAATACACGAGTTACTATACAAAATACCCAAATCGCTATAGGTGCACCTAAAATATTTGAAGAGTTCCCTCGATTTCTCCAGGACTTTTTAATCACATTGTGACCAAATAACAATGGGACCACTCCTAAAGTATACCGATTCAAACATAAAAAGAATTTTCCAAATCGGTTAATAAATGACGGAGTTCTGAGATATCAAACATAAATAATCATAATAATAAAACTAATTAAAAAAAACACTGTTTATCTGATTTTTTTGTGTACACATACAATTACCAAGCTGTATGCCAAATTTCACCTTTCTAGGTCACCTGGTAATGGGTTAGGTTTTTGATTACTAGTCAGTCAGTCAGTAAGTGGTAAAAATGCCGGTTTTGGACTTTACTTTTATATCTCATTAACTATTTCACCTATATTAATGAAATTTGGGTTCTAGTTGTTCAAAAGGATCTTAATACCTGTACCAAATTTCATTTTTTATGTTAAGTAGATTTGAAGTTATTGGGGGGTCCAAACGTGGCTCCAAACTGTTCGTGTAAAATAACACACGGGTGCTGTCCGCCAGTTCCTGGGGTGACATGAACTAACTGGAAATCACGTTCTTTCAAAGCTCCTTAGATTACAGGACCTGTCATGCATAACTTTTGCTTAAATTGCTTAAAAGGATTTTTTTTTTTTTTTTTATTTATTTAAGAAACAAACAGTCGTTTACAATCAGGTTTACAAAAATATTGCTTGAATTAAGACCTGGAGTTTCCTTATTGTATATACACCGCAGTCTCTAACACAACAAAAAACATAGTGTAGGTACTAGGTAGTTATATTTGAAAGGTATAGGTAGACTCACGAGAGCCGGCTCACGATCTGTGCACATTTTTTTTGTTATATCAAATTAATTTTAATTTTACAATTTTATAAGAAATCCTCGCCAATTTTCGTGAATCTACCCATAACCCATAGGTACATAAGTATACTTATAGATAGTAAAGCTTAAGTGTAGAAATTTGTGACATTATTACCGAATGGTGACATAAGAAATGAGAAATTAACATCATGAATTACCGAAAGGCACGTTTTAGTGAATTAATGGAACAGTTAAACAAATCTAAATTATACAGGTTTTCATTTTCGTTAAAAAGTTTACAAACACGTCTTATAAATACATTTTGTGCATAGCATGTTCTACTAAAGGAAATGGAAAACAGTTTTTTCTTCTGACAATGACGCTGACGTCTACGAGGAACTCTCAAAAGGATTTGTTGTAGTAGGGAGGGGACATCTAACACATTGTTCATAATTTTGTAAAGTAGGACAGAATCTACACAGTCTCGTCGACTAGCTAGAGTCTGGAGTTTGTGATGTATCAGCGACTCATTATAGTTAAGGTGAGTATGACCAGTTCTGAAATCGAGGCTTCTAAGAAACTTTTTTTGTATTTGTTCCACTCTTTCTATATGAACATTATGATAGGGTTTCCAAACAGCGCAGGCAAATTCCAGGTGGCTGCGAACAAAACTGTTATAAAGAATTTTGTAAGTGACACTATTTTTAAAAGGCTTTCCTACTCGTAAAATGAAACCTAATTGTTTGAACGCTTTGTTTATAACAGAGTCTAAATGAGGTATAAAAGTTATTTTTGAGTCCATAATAACTCCAAGATCGCGGATTTGTGTTACTCTACTCAGATGATTGTTGCCTAAGGTGAAATTATAGTTTACATTATGTTTTTTCCTAGAAAAGTTTATTACAAAACATTTATTGAAGTTTAAAAATAAATTATTATTAATACAAAATGTCTCAAAGTTTTTTAAGTCATCTTGAAGCAAATAGTAATCTTCAACAGAATTAATTATCTTATAAATTTTTGTGTCATCCGCGTAGAGCAGCACTTTCGAGTTTTTAATATATTTATCTATGTCATTAATAAAAAGCGTAAACAGTAAAGGGCCTAAATGAGAACCCTGTGGTACTCCGGAACTAATAGACTTCCATTGAGAGGAGTAACCTGCCAGAACAACGCATTGGCTCCGGTTCTCTATATATGATTTAATCCAGCGGAATAAGTCTCCGTGTATTCCAAGGTGCCAAAGCTTGAGTAAAAGTGTATTGTGACAAATCTTGTCAAAAGCCTTGGCAAAATCAGTATACACGGCCTCTACACACGCGCCTCCATCCATCGCTACTAAGATATCATTAGTGAAAGTCAAAAGGTTAGTGTCTACTGAACGACCTTTGAAGAAACCGTGTTGATTAGGGCTAATGTGATTTCTGACTACTTGGGAGAGTTGACTTGTGGCTATCTTTTCGAAAATTTTGTTGAATTGACATAATTTTGAAATCGGCCTATAATGTTCAATATTTTGACTAACTTGACCCTTGGGGATAGGAGTTACGAAGGCTTTTTTCCAAATTTCAGGAACACAACCAGTTTTAATAGATTTTTGGAAAAGAATAGTGAGTGGGTATGATAAGTTCGCTGAACAATTTTTAATAAAAATTGGATGAATACCATCAGGGCCTGCACCTTTGTTGGTATTAATTGCATTCAATAGCCTATGGACAGTTGCACGGTTAATATATATACAATTTGCGTCAATTAAGGGTTGAGTTGGTGGCACTAAAGTATCAACTTGAAAATTACTATCTGATTTCTCAAAAACGGAGTGAAAGTGATTATTAAATAAGTTACATATTTCTGCACCATCGGAGGTGGTGTGATCTTTATATTTCATAGTCTGCGGTATTTTATTTTTAGTATTAATCGACTTAATATACGACCAGAAATAATTTGGATATGATTTAATTTTGTTTTCTGCATAGGATATATAACCGTTGTAACACTGTCGTTCCATTTTTTCTGCGCGTTTACGTAATATTTTAAAGGTCTCGTAGTCCAAAGGATTACGGTATTTTTTCCATAACCTATGGAACTTGCGCTTATCACTTAGTAATTTTCTTAAAGGTTTGGTGTACCATACCGGGACGGACGCTGAGGCATTAATTCTGTGCCTAGGGATGTGATTACTGATAAGTTTATTTAAAATATCATAGAATTGTGTAACACAGTTTGTCACATCACTATTTTCAAAGAGCGAGTACCAATTTATTTTAGATAATTCCAAGTTAATCTTTCTATAGTCACCACAGTTAAATTTATAAGTAAAACTGGGAATTGGCTTAAGAGTGGGCTCAAATCTTAACAATATATCTATAATTAACGCTTTGTGGTGATTATCTTCAGGCGTGAGTGGCTGGTCGCAAGCAGTAACTATACACTCTGTACTGCAAAAAATCAGGTCGAGAATGCGTCTGTTAACGTTATGTACACAATTAAATTGTTTTAATTCAGTAAATGATATAAAATCGTCCATTATCCTAGTTGTGTAAGTGTGTCTCGTCATCAAAAGCATTCCCGGGGACGAATGTGCCAGCCATTCGGCCTCCGGTATGTTAAAATCTCCGGTAATCAAAAATAAATCATTTGGCCTTTCAACAATAATTTGACTAGATATTTCAAAAAATGAGGTTAGTGTATCCCTATGTCCAGTACCTTGAGGTATATAAATACATGCTATATTGAAAAAAGATTGTTGTTGTGTATTGTGAGCGCTTCGTTCACACGGTTCGAGAGGGATAGACACCCATAAACAATCGCAAAAGGCGCGCGGCGGCACGGGCCAATTACGGAGCATTGGCTGGCAGCGCGCGCGCACCGCCACGGCTGAGCCGCCACCGCGCATCGCGCCGCTTTCCTCCGTCGACCGGTCGCATCGAAAAACGTTGAAACTTGAATCAAAAAATTCTCTATCAAAAAAATCAGGAGTTAGCCAGGTTTCCGTCAAACAAATAAAGTCGTAGTCTGACTGAGCCACTTTAGAGAAAAACTCACTACCTTTTGTTCGTAATCCCCTCACATTTTGGTAATAACCGCTAAAAACCGTATTAGCCATTTTTATTTCGTAAATAATTTTCTAAACTTGATATTAGATTTATTGAGTACAAAGCGCCAGTCAGAAATAAATATGGGTTTAATTTTGACACATACATCATTATAGGTAAGGGAAAATATAATATAGTGTTGAACAATATATTTAGAAGACGTGCCTGCATAGTTTTTACGTAAAAGAACACAAAGAATTTAACGACGTACATGAAATAAAATGTTTCCATTATTACTAGTATTTCGCTTATATAGTATGTATATTCAACGTCCATATAACGGAAAATACAATAGATATATTGAGTGCATTTTAAACCGGTATAGAATGCTAATGTATATATCAAAGTGTGACACATGATAGAGGGATATAGGTACAACAATACACATAAGGTCGGCAACATTATAGATAGTCACTTAATCTTATTGAGATCAGATTCGTTACTTATTATTATAACTTTGCTTTGGTCTGTTTTTCGGACGAAAATTTTACAGTCGCGAATCCATAGATAAGAATAATTGTGTTCCAGCCTCCGTTGTCTAGCCTGCTTCAGTAATAACTTATTCGCTGGGGTCAGGTGGTCGCCGACGTACACGGCGGCGGCGGGCCCCGGCAGGCCGATGTCAGCTGTTGTCAGGCCACGGCGCGCTCGAACGGCAGCCAGTAATTCATTTTTACGATTTCGCTGCGTAAATCTAACAATAATTGCCGGCGGTCTGCGATTCCTTAGCGCTTCATCTTGGTTTGTTTGAAAGCGGCGCACACGGTGAATAACGTCAACATCACTGTCACCTAGTTGAAAACCGACCTTGGTAGATATGTCACGAAGAATGGTCATTAAATTTTCTCCCTTGGAGTACGGTATGCCAGAGATCTCTAAATTATTGAGCATTGAGTATTGTCTGTTTGTGTTATTTTCAATGACCAAGCGATTAATAGTTTCCTGAGCTTCATCAAGAGATTTTGTCATTGAAGTCTTCATCTTAAGATTCTCGTTCTTCAGATCAGCCATAGTCTTCTTTGCTTCAGACTGCTCAGCCTCAATTTCATCAAATCTAGCGCTCATGAACGCCATGGAGTCACTTATGTCCTTCATTGTTTGCTTTAAAGGTTCAAGTTGATTGTTGATAATCCCAACCATATTTTTGTTAAATTCCTTGAGCATAGAACTAAACTCAGATTTGACAACTTCTTGAATCAAGGCACGCACTTCGCTCGGGCTGACAGCTGCTGACTCCGGCGAGCCGAGCGCCTGCCGCTTATTGCCCCTTGTGTTACAAACATTGCGCACAGGAGTCGAATCTTGCTTAGACGATTTCGGAACTTTATTAATGCACGCAGGACACCTCCAACTAGAGTCAACATTTAGATTTGGGGTAGATAAACATGTTAAGTGGTACCGCAGACTGCAGCTACCACATATCATGTATTCCTCATCATCTTCAACCCCATTATTATTTGGGCAACATCCCCATGATTGAGTTACCGGTGCCATAATATTTTATATTTATTTGCAATACAAGAAGTTAGTTAAAATAGCACTAGATATAACGTTTTAATGAGGGATACAACCTTAAGTCGCCCGTTATATGGCTTATATTCGCAGCTCAAACAACTCAGGATACTTAAAGTTCGACGTTAACTGCACAATCATAGGCCGTCAGAAGAAGGGCATATGCGCCATGAAAATAGCGGCGCTTACTCGTTTGCGTCAAACACTACACAGATAGTTATAATGGCGGTCAGTTTATTAATTAATTGCACTGTTTTCTGTCTATAACTCCGAACATAGGCACTAGTTTGTCACAAAAACTACACTGTCCACTGTCTATGACCTAAGCAACACTCTTGGTGCAGGAAGAACTTCGAAAATTAGAAATAAGCACAGAAATCAGGTCATTTTTAAGGAGCTCAATAACAGCGATGTTAACTGCACGGTAGTTTTTTGAGAATGTGAATTTGTTATGTTATTTGTTACTCAATAGTGCTAATTGTAAAGTTTCCTCTTTTTCATTTTCTGCTTCTCGATTGATCTTAACCTAAAGTGAATAGCTTCCTTAAATTATCATACCTTAACTTCGAGACACTTATTCGAATATTTAACTAGATCGTTGCCAACGACATACCTACTCTGCATTATACTCAAACTCAAAGATTTAAGTTGATGAATAAAAACATGCAGTTACATTTTAAAATAGGTAGTCAATAACATAACAAGTCATTAATTCATTAAAAGCACTGGAAAACGTTATGCATGACAGAAACTGTGATCTTACAACGTCAAAATTCGTTCAAAATTACGAAAACCTATTGGAGGCGCTTTCCGTTTAAGACTATCAACGTATTTATATCGATAATTAACTATTATACCCTGACCCCTATTTCTTTCCAAATTCTAACTCTCACTTCCAAATAGGTGTGCCACCACAGACTTTCATAGTAACATAAGACCTTTGGCTTCGAACGCAATTAAATGTCAAGAGTATTTGACCGCGTTCTCCATTTTGCAAACAAGGATTCCATACCAATTTCTGTCCAAAGTGCATCTCGCTCACACACGCTTGGCTATGTAAAAATGCAAGAGGAAAAGCATATATCAATACTAATAGAATATAATTTTTATGCCTTAAATGCCTTCTTTCGATTTTTATCCCCTATATTGACAAAGCAAAAACTTACCTGTCATTTTTTAGGCATTGGAATTTAGGCCCTAAATTGATCTAGTTTGAGGTCATTTTCTTTCTAAAAATGACAACCGTTAAAATCGTAATAAATAATTATAAGCATTATCCATTCAAAAAAGTTTTGCGTTAGTGTTGGCGTGTATGTATTTAGTTATGATTGTGTTAGAACGGCTACGGTGGTTCTCTAAGTAGATAGCTGTCACGCCGCTTCCATCTTTTTCACAGAAATCAGATAAAAGCAGACTCGCAGTATTAAGCCAGACGATTTTTCATATAGTTGTCTCGTTAATCCTTATGGCACACCAAAATGAGTTAGAATGGGACAGCTAATACGATATTAACGAATTGTCTCAATTTAAAAACACACATGGGCACACCATTCGGCACACCAGTGTGAAGTTAGTAAACATCACAACGATAACAAAAGTACCGAAAGTGCAAAGATATTGTGCTATTTACGAAAATATATGTTGCTAAACTCAATAATCTTTATTTGTAAGTAAGCAAAAATATGGTGCGTAGTGCCATGGTGCCGGAGCACTTTAAAATCAGTGAAAATGTCCGGAGAAAATATCAGTTTTCATCGGTAAGTAACTATTGCTATTATTTCAAAAATAGCAAGAATATTATGCAACATATAGTCTGAGATAGACTACAGATGCTGGATACTACAGAATGTACATTTTGCGTAGTTGCAAATTCATTACAGAAAGATTTTTTGGTAAAAATTCATCTTGCGTAAACTAGGCTAGTGTTGTTACTTAATGCAAAAAAATATGTCGACAATTTATCGATATGAATTATTTACGTAAGCATTTAGACGAGATACTATTGCATTAAATTATTAATAACATGATTATTTGTCAACTTTAGATTTCCGACAAATAATTTACGTCAAAAATGGATTAATGTAGTATGGCGCCATAACTGGACACCGACCAAATTCACAGAATCTGTTAAAAACATTTTAAAAGTGACTTTTAAGTTACTATGGACAATAAAAGATTATTATTGTCAATAATATTCCAGAGGCCCCTTGAGGTAAGTTGGGAAAGAGCAATATTTATTTACTGACTTTTCAGAGACCGCTTCAGATGAGTTGGTTTGGTTTAGGTTTTGCATAATATGTTGAGATGTTGCATACATTAATATTTTTTTTATCTGAGAGAAATATTTAGATCTAAATGAGCTAAGATTATTTGTTTTATGACAAAGCTTGATTATGGACGCATATGTAAACAAATAAATAATAAATATTAGGGGACAATTTCTTACACAATCAAACTAGTCCCATAGTAAGCTCAATAAGGCTAGTGTTATGTTATCGTCTAGACGACGATATATTAATACATATATACTTAAATACGTAGAAAATATCCAAGACTCAGGGACAAATTTTGTGTTGTTATATAACGTTGTCTTTATTTTTTTTTCTTACATAAATTTTTATCAATATGCAATTTTTTCAGGGATCTTATCGTGATTCACCAAGCACGGACTACGACAAAGAAAATATGATATACACCACGGTACATGGTCCTAGATACTATAAAAGGTTATAATTACGATACTCGATAGAACATTTTGCTTTGAAATTGTTAAATAATAAATGCTAGTGGAATTAATTTCAATTATTGTAACTCTATTTCTATTATTACCTATCTCAAATTTGGTCATACTCTTTCGAGTTTTGACATGCTGTCTTGCCGAATTAAGCATTGTTTTTCCTCTTTTATTTCATACTCGGCTATGCTTATTTTAAGTAGACTAAGTATTATCATTGTAATAAGCATATTTGGGAGAAAATGACTGACTGTCGAGTTAGTTTCGGCGTTTCTTCTCGGCAGTGGTATTTTTTCAGAAACGCTAGTACCTACATTTTGACTTGTAAAGTGCCATTGCGGCCTAATTGCATAATAAAGTTTTATTTTTTATTTATTTCATTTAAGGCACCAAACCCAAAAAAGAGCAATTCTTATACCATATATGTCTTAAGGGTAAAGCAACGGTTAACTAAAACTTTAAATAACATTTTAGTATAGAATGCTTAAAATCAACACCTACCATAACTATATAATTTAAATATGTAAGATATATTAGAATCTTGACGTTTCCCGGTTCGATTCCCGGTCAGGGCATTATTTGTGCATTTATCACGAATATTCTTTCTGGGTCTTGGATGTTTTCCGTGTATTTAAGTATGTATTTATCTATATAAGCATGTATATCGTCGTCTAGTACCCATAGTACAAGCTTTGCTTAGTTTAGTACTAGGTTGATTTGTTGAAGATTGCCCCTCAATATTTATTTATATTTATCATTGATCTTGAATGCAGTTTAGTATTCGCATGGTATTTAATAGTTTGTGTTTTTAATTTATTGAATACTTCAACAAAGTATAGGAGTAAGATTAATTTACGACTTACGAATAGTCAAATCAGTATTAAATATTTATTCAGCAAATAGGCCACAAGGGCACTTTTACATGTAAAAGCGTGAATTTAGACAATTTAAAAAAAACTGACAATCTTACTTAACAATAATGATGAAAAAATAAACTGATTAACAATTCAATGAAAATAAATTTTAAAATATTAAGGACGTATAGAATACGATCTGTGTCCGAATAAACAAAAAGTATATACAATTGATTTAATATCGCAGAGATGTATGTGGGATTGATACTTTTGATGGTTGTGTAAGGTGCTGGCTGCTAGATGATGAATAAGGAACGTTCGAATGGAGTTTGAACTGCTTTGGAATGGCGAATGATTTGACGTATGATTCAGTATGAAAGACGACTCGAACGGTGAACGGTGTTTTTATAATATTTGTTAATAAAGAAGTCATTATTTTATCATAGTTATTCATTGTTTTCCTGCGCCGCTCCTACATTTTGGAGGCTCGTCCGGGATCGCGACGCTAATGGGAAAACATTGAGAACTACGACAGACAAATGACGATTTTTATGGCGCTACGAAGTTTTATGTGAAGGTGAAAAGACGACGAAGAAGAAACAAGGAAACGACGACAGACGTAACATGATTTTTACGGTGGTACGATGTTAAATGTGAAGAAGAAGCAAGAATACGCAAGACGAAGAAGAAGGTGATCAACGACGATGAATATTCTACGACAAATTCAAACACTACGCATGTTTACTGCGGACGACGACTATATGGTGAAAAGTTTCGTAGACGACGTAGATGCCAAGATAATTTTATACGACTGGACGGCTCAGCAGCAGTTCCTGATACCCAAAAGATTTCTAATACGAGGTACTGCGGCGCTATGGCTACGGTCAGAGAATCCATTTAGTAGCTGGCAAGAGCTAAAATGGGCATTACTCCGAGAATTTGGCAATAATAGTGATGCGGGTGTGTATGAGGAAAATAACGGAAATAAGCCTGAAATTCATGAAATATGCAATGACATTTCGACGTTCGGTGCGCAATCTTTAAATTTAATTCCCGCAAATTGACGACGAAGAAAACGAAGTGTCAGTTGACATGGACACAATTAGTCAGATTACCGAAAAATGCGATTTACGCGAGACGAAATTTAAACATAGCGAAAATTGCAAAATACTGATCAACCATGAGACAAAAGGCGTGAACGACGGGTGGCGAAAGGATGCCGAGCGAAACTTGCATTTAGAGGTGATCGATGACCGACATAGGCAAGAACAGGAAAAAGATGTCGATAATGTAAAAAGTCTTAGTAAGACCAAGGGGCTTGCAATGGGTGGAGCGCGCTGCGTTAATAACCTAACGCTAGAAATCCCCGAAACTAGCTGTCAGTCGCGGGCCGTCGCCCGTCCGACGTTTTGTGATCCGCTGCCGCGCGCTGCCGACTTGATCGCGACGAACCGCGCGTTACTACGTAATTTTTTGTGTGATTTAAAAAACCCACGATGAAACCGATAACCGGCCACACATGTTCTGTATATATGGTTGTTTGAATACCAGAAGGAACGTTGGTGTATCTTTTTTTCAGTTGCCTACAAATTTTGAACGGTAAGTTTTTATATTAGTTTGGTATATGTAATAATAAGTACTTATTTAGTGTTGGTTGGTGTTTAAAATTATTGGTTGGTGTTTTAAATTATTAACTTGTAAGTTACAATACAAATAAATACGATACGAACCACCTGGCTACTTTTTAGGTACTTATAGCTTAAACTCACCATTTCCGACGTTTTACTTATTAAGTAACTAACTGTAATTTTATTCAAAATGAAACACGCGTTATTAAATTTATTTTACTTGATTAGCTACATAATAGTTGTCCTATTTAGGTAGTTGTCCTTTATTGTGGCCATAGCATTTGAAACACGGACAAAGGTAGGTATAAGTAGCTGAAAAACATAAGAAGATGACCTGTCCTGCCCGGCTAGTATGATAGCTTATACCGTCACGTTTTATGTGACGTTTTAGTACATTTGGCCATATAACGTGACGGTATAAGCTATCATACTAGCCGGGCTGTTGTATGCAGTTGTGACGTGTTTGTTGTTGATTTGTATGTCCGACAAAACCTGTTGGTTAATGATTTGAAATGTATTTTTTATTTATTTTAGACCCAGTAGTTTCGGAGATGAAGGGGGGAATGGTAATTTTTTGGCTATTTTCTTAAATAATTTCTGAAATAATTATTTTAAAATTACAAAAAATATACCTATATATAAGTATGTAGCTTGAAGGTACTTCCCCTACACGTAAAATGGGGATGCATTTTTTCTTCTTGCATAATCCACCGTGTAGGGTATCGTTAGATGGTTCGTTAAAAAAAATGAGATTTATTATTCTTGTGAAGTAACATGTACTTAATTAATATCGGTTCACTGTACTTAAGCGACATCTGGTGAGGTAAAACATTTTTTGCATCATTGAAGTATTTTTGGCGTGACAACCCTAGGGCTACACGTGCCGCGCGTGAATGAATACAAGTTATGCGATAGACAGAGATGCAGAGAGTAGGCACGTTTCTTATGCCTAAACGCCGTTTTTGTTAGGGAGTGAAATTTCTGTACTTGTACTATTCCTTATTCTGTGGTAAGACATTGGACGAGAACGCAGGCGGCGACAGCTACGTCAGCTGTACCAGGATGAAGGAAGATGGATTTGGAGAACCACCAAAGGAGCTTGAAGGTGCTCGCCACGACTGTTTCTACAAGTGGAACGCATGGAACGTCGAGGCGGTATTTACAGTTTGTTACGAATGTTACGATGTGTTTATAAATATTTTGAAGTTCCGATTTTATTTATACGGTGTATTGTTATGTAGCTAGTGTGTTTTAATGTGTTTTTTCTTTGACGGTGTATATAAGATGTAAATAGGGTGTGTTAAGAAGATGTAAGTAAGGTGTGACTGCTGGTGACTGGTAAGTGCGGTGTCTGAAGGTGCATGACTGAGGGACCAGATCATGATTGCAGGATTGGCCGAGTGTGGGATTGATACTTTTTGATGGTTGTGTAAGGTGCTGGCTGCTAGATGATGAATAAGGAACGTTCGAATGGAGTTTGAATTGCTTTGGAATGGCGAATGATTTGACGTATGATTCAGTATGAAAGACGACTCAAACGGTGAACGGTGTTTTTATAATATTTGTTAATAAAGAAGTTATTATTTTATCATAGTTATTCATTGTTTTCCTGCGCCGCTCCTACATGTATATGGTCTCTGAGCTTCAACAGTAATTGAATATCGATGTCTTTCACTGCACTAACTCTCGTCACGAAGTGATGAATCGTTGAGACAATGACAGTTGAAGACCTGTCAGACTGCATGGTATCTATTTCTTTCTTACATACTGATAAGTACGTTAGTGAGAATAGATTGGAAGTATAGAAAACGTTTAACTTATTAGCGCTCATCTGCTTTTCTCTGATATCTGTGATCTTTTTATATATTCCGTGGAGCGTACGTAATAATTACTGGAGTATCTCTATTATATGTATACGTAGTACCTGATCTGTCTATTTGCAGGTAAATCATTAATACCGGGCGAGCTTCCCTCAAAGCTCGGTCCAAATTAATGACTGCAAATGCGTTACTACGGGGGCAGGAGCATAATTATTATGTCAGTGCAACGTACGGATTACAGTTCATTAACAATGGACTCTAGACTAGAACGGCAAAGAGACAGTGCATATAACGTTGAAGTTTTTAGGTATCTACATTTTGTACGCGGTAAACTGTTTGATGGAATTAGAAATAGTATTTAACAATGCATTGTGCTAGAAAATAGCGGTTTCCAAACGACGTGTGAGTACCACTTATCCGCACTAGTTCTTATAGTTTTACAAATTAGTTAATTAATAATTTCATATAAAAAGTACTGCGCAAAATTTATTATGTAAACAAGTTTTAATAAAGTATTAAGAGGGTTTTAACTTGTCCACTAGCACCACTCGTATATAATAATTATTTATAAATATAATGTCAGAAATTTAAAAAGGGGGCCCCTATGTACTGTATTTAAGTACCTTTTTGTAAATACATCAAACTACTCGTAGTTTTGATGTTGCTGAATTGGTCGTCTTAGAGCTCAAAAATAAAAATGCCGATTTAACTTTGGTACCGATTTCGTCACTCACTGATCATCAAAAGTCTTACTTAGGGTACTTCCTGTGGTCCTAGAAAGCTGTTTTTAGGGCTCTGTACCCAAAGGGTAAAAACGGGACCCTATTACTAAGACTTCGCTGTCCGTCCGTCCGTCCGTCCGTCTGTCACCAGGCTGTATCTCAAGAACCGTAATAGCTAGACAGTTGAAATTTTCACAGATTCTGTATTTCTGTTGCCGCTATAACAACAAATACTAAAAACAAAATAATAATAATAATTAAGGGCTCTTCTCTTAAGGGCTCCCATACAACAAAAGTATTTTTTTACCGTTTTTTTCTGGTACGGAACCCTTCGTGCGCAAATCCAACTCGCACTTGGCCGGTTTTTTTTTTCAAATTAGGAAACGATCTTTTACGTTATACATATAATGAACATTAATTCACATGTAGTTTTCCGCTTTGCCAAATAGTTTTTGTTAAAATAGCGTTAAAGTGGAACCAATTTAGATCGTGTCAGCGCCTTACGTCCTTATTTCTGTCGGTGGAATCCGGCCTGTGACCAGTGCGTTTATTTATTAAAACTTGATTGCACAAAACAAATAAATGCAAAAGGCCGACGTGATGCCTTGAGCATTCTGTACATGTAAAACATATGGCCAAACAGAAACTTAGTTAAGAGTAAATTGTACTCACGTGGGTCAAAGATGAAAAAGTGGAACTTGTCGAGGACAGCTGTGATGAGCTCGTGGCGGAGCCCGCTGTGGACGGAGTTGACCACGCGGTGCAGGAACTCTTCGATCGACTGCAGCAGTTCCCACAGCTGCTCGTCGGTGCCCGTCGTGCGAGCTGGATAAATACACTCGACGTCAAAGACAAACATTTACACTATTTCCCTTCGACAACTCGAAAGGTGTGTCAAGCGATATTAGATTTATCAAGCGGGACTCGATCAACCAGCGACTACAGCTATAATTTTTTAAGGGTTCGTTACAATGTTTTCCTTCACCCAAAAGCTACTGTTAAATATTCATTTATTTATTTGATTTAGGCAACAAGCTGTTAATGTGATGTGATAATTCGTATACATTTTTTTAAACCCACTATTATGAACAAGATTATGGTGAGTACAAGTTTACTAAGCTGTTAATGTGATGTGATAATTCGTATACATTTTTTAAAACCCACTATTATGAACAAGATTATGGTGAGAACAAGTTCACTATTAATGTTGGGAAGGAATATCATATGACGCTGATTGCTAAGATCCCGCCAATGCGATTTATAAAACTGTTTGGCTATCTTTAAGGCAGCTGTCTAGACGCCAACGTGCAGCAGGGCGGCGAGCTGGCGCCTACATACATACTATACATTGAATAACCTGCTCAACGTTCAGAAGATATTACAAGTGGCCATAGAATTTGAGTTCGAGGGTAGTAGGAATACAACAAATACAATCGGGCTGGCATAACTTGCGGGCCTGTCGCGTCCCGCGCGTCTCAACAACTCCTGACTCACACCCACTGTGCAAATTAGACAGGGTGGATTCTTCGTCGCGCGTCCCGATACCGGACTGTATGCCCTAGTCGCGTCACAGAGTCAGTTGTGCTAAACTGGATGTCTAAAAGAGCAATACTTACAGAGACATTTGACGATATCTTGACAATTCTTGACAAGCTCAGTCGGGGGCGGCAGATAGTGAGGCTGCTCATTCATCAACTTGATATACTGCATAAGTGAATTCAGGTCAAGCTGGTTATGATTGTCATGTACCAGCTCATGCTTCTTCACTGCCATGTTTAAGCTAAACAAAAAAAATGTTGTCGATTAATTGAGATCCAATCGTATCGCGTATTATGAACATGTAATGGGAGGAAAAGTTGACCTGTGCTGTGGAAAAAAAGTAGAGGACTGTTTCTGAAGACATCCGAGCCTATCTATCAGAGATGTTGCAAAAAAAACCGGCCAAGTGCGAGTCGGACTCGAGCACGAAGCCTTCCGTACCAGAAAAAAAACGGTAAATAAAATACTTTTGTTGTATGGAAGCCCACTTAAATAATATTTTTATTTTATTTTTAGTATTTGTTATTATAGTGGCAATAAAAATACAACATATGTGAAAATTTTAACCTCCTTGCTATTACGGTTCATGAGATACAGCAAAAAACGCCAACAACTACTCAGTTGTATGGGAGCCCCCCTTAATTATTATTATTAGTAGCTTTTGCCCGCGATTTCGTCCGCGTTCAACTCGTTCTATCGTCGGTTAATAGTGTACACCTGCTAACGTCATATTATGGAAGTTTACAGGAGAGACAAAAAACATGATTGAAATTAAAATATTAAGCCCCGAAAAATGGGGAAAAATATCATTGGGTTATTTTTTCCCCTATTTCCAAAATAAAAGACAGGTAAAGCGTTTTGGTTATCTATTTGTTACGATGCGTATGCGTTCTTTGCCTTTCAAACATGGTTCAGTGAAAATAATCTAGAGTTAAATTGTGACAAAACATGGGTCTTACTTTTTAGAACTACTGCTAGTAACAAAGATGTGCTACATGTTTCTACTAAAGATGCCAGAATTTGTCAAGTGGATTCTGTGAAATTTCTTGGCGTCCATATAGATTCCTCGCTAAACTGGAAAAACGAACTTGAGGCTATCGTTAACTCGGTTAGTTCGGCCTGCTATGCTCTTAGAAGTCTTAGAGATGAAGCAAAATTAGTGCAACTGAAAATGGTGTATTATGCGTTGATAGAATCACGGATCCGTTACAGTGTTAAGTTCTGGGGGAATAGTTATAAATACAACATACAATCGGCTTTTGTTGCCCAGAAAAGGGATATTAGAATTATGGTTCGAATTTCACAAATTGTATCTTGTAGGAACTATTTCTTAGAGTTTGAGATACTTACTGTTCCCTGCTTGTACATTCTCGTAGTCCTAACTGATTTAATTAAGCACCTCACGGATATAGAAAAACCTGGTGAAAGAGAAAAGCGTCTGGCTACTAGAAGGAAGGACCTGCCTCAGGCTACCCAGGCTAAACTAAAAGGGGTCAGGCACTCGGCCGGCTACCAAGCAATAAACCTCTACAATAAGTTGCCGGTAGAGTTGAAGTCAATTTTAAGTAAAAATTTGTTTAAAAATAAGCTAAAAGCATTTTTGCTGCGGAAGTGTTTCTATACAGTTGAAGAATTTTTAACAGGTAATTGGGTATAATTGTGCAAACTGTAATATTATCATTACTATATACGTAAAAGAAATATCAGATTGATATCTAGCAAGTAAATTCATTAATATATAAATAACATGTTTGACATTGTTTATAATTTCTTATTATTGATTTTTTCTTTATTATAATTTATTCACTTACTTTGTAAACTTTTTTACAGATATTTTCACTCATGGCTTGTTTATTATTAATTATTTGCAATTTTGATTTTTATTCTTTTCATATTTATGACACAATTATTTCAAATGCAATGTATATTGTTTATTGAATAAATAACTAAGAACTAAGATGACTTGTGTAACTTAGCTGTATTTTGAAATCAAATATCGTTTTAAATCAAATATCAATTTATCGAGAATAAGAAAGTAAATAGATCTTCATGTAAATCAAAGGGTACTTAATATACAAAAAAGCTTCTTGAAAGACACTGAATGAAATCTTCGGAGATAAATATATACATACTAGATGAAAGCCCGGCTTCGCTCGGGTGAAATAAATAAAGAAAACATTTATTCGTGACAGTGATGCAAACGACGAAAGAAATAGTGTACAAAAATTTATAAAATAAAAACATAACAACAACGGATTATGATGAAACTTCGTATACAAATATAGTTTGTAGTGTGGATAAACATATAAAATAGGGAGTAAAAGATTACGCTGACGAAGTCACGGGCAAAGTATCTTTATAAGTTAATCCTAAGTATTTTTATAAGGCTAGTATTTAAAGGCACATAAAAAATTTGACACCGTAATCAGTACTGATTTGTATAGCTAAAATACTAATCGTTCATTAAAATTCGGTTCAGATGTGCAATTGTTAAATGATGATGTGCCAGTCAGTATTTTTGGTGCGAAGTCAGAGCTGCTACCGCGAACGAACACGTATGAAGTTCGTGTATCTCCCTCTGTCGCACTTGAAAATTCGAGCGACACTGAGGGAAATAAATACACGATGTTCGTTCGTTTTCGTTTCGCGGTAACAGGAAGTCTACTACGAATTTCGAAATCCAAACTTCGTATGGTGCCGTCCCTTTCACTCATATGGTATATGACAGGAGAGTGAAAGAGACGGCACCATACGAAGTTCGAATTTCGGAGTAGACCCCAGCTCTCTATTCTCCGCCAATTTCTTTTCAGTGGGACCCTTTACACTCAAGACTATGTGTCAATATTATCGCGGTATTCAAAATTGTAGGGATGTTGCTTCAATATTCATCAATATTTACATGATACGGATCGTTATATGAGTATTTCGCGTGATAATAATAACAGTTGGTAATATTTTCTTCAATTAATGGAACTTATTTAGCAACTTGTTCCGTTAATTTCGCCAAAGGTATTTTGCATTCCGATACGCGCACCATCCAGGAATAGGAGCCGTACGCGCACCAACCAGAGGGCCTACCGCGATCTGAAAACGAAGTATTTCCCTCTCCGCGCTCGAATATGCAAGTGCGACAGAGAGGCATGTATTTCGTTTTCGGTTCCCAGTAGCACTTCAGTCCGAGCGCGGCGGTCGGTCGAAGAAAGTCAAAGAACATTCCGTGTGTCGTCTGTCACACATATAATTTTTTAACTGAACTTGAAATTAGGTGATAATGTTTAGTATGACGTATATTTTACCAAAAATACCAATATATTGATAAATCACATTTGTTTTTTTAGTTGTATGGAACCCTCGGTGTCCGACGCACTTGGCCGGTTTTTCTCACATATTGAATTTTATTTCTCATATAATAAAATACCCTATTCGTTTCAAAGTGGACGCCTGAGGACCTAACGCGAACCAAAAACTAATTATCTCCCTCTCTATCGTTCGAATATGCATGTGCGATGGAGAGGCAGCTACTTCATTTTCGGTTCGCGATAGCGCCTCTAACGTCCGAGCGCGGCGAACGGCATGAGCAGTACTACTAAGTTATGAGATAGAGCGATATAGGGATAGAATTTTGCTAGACGTTTAAAGGCTATAAGTCACCTAGTAGTTTGTCACAACAAAATAGAGATGCAGCTTTAAGATTAAGTAATAAGCGGACAGACTCAGCAAACATTCTAGTGGTGTCCTTTACACGATTAATATTATCACAATACTGGGGAGTCAATATTATCACAGTTTTCAAATTTGTATCTTTTCTGCTTCAATATTCACGTGACACGTATCGTGATATGAACGTATCACGTGATACTAATAACCATGTAACAGGCCCCATACATTCGCTTTGATGGCGGTTATTGTTACAATCGATAGGTGTCTAGAACGCTTGAAAACCACAAAAACAAAACGCTGCAGACGCGGCTAGCCGAATCCACACAATGGGCGATGATGGCCCATCACCCAGAACGCAGCCCAGCAACCTGGCCAACATACCGGACGCAAAAATAGTTCACGATTTTCGAACGTAGCCGACACTGTCAACCAACAAATTTAATATAGCAATATAGTCTGTGGGCAATATGGCCGACGTTTTGTCATCAAATTAACACTTTTAAATGCAAAATACGCGACAATCCGAATTTTGCGGATACATATGTTCAACTCAAAAATCGTTATTTTTATACGTTCTTCAATTTGAGACAGGTCTCGTTCGGGTCTACCGTACCCCTGCACGAAATTATTAATATAGATATTGGGTGTTGTACGAAAATATTCATCATCAAATCATCATCATATCAGCCGAAGGGCATCCACTAAGGCGCCTTCCTGACTCGTCGATGCGGGGGCGGTACGATATGAGAAAACTGTCAGCTGTCAGTGTCAACCGATACTAACGCATAGTATTACTACTGCGCAAACGTATTACTGACAGTATTTCGTCAAGTGAGAAAATCTCACATCGGTAAATTCACGTCAAAGAGCAATACCTATGACATATCGCTCCCGTCCCGCCAAATCAGGAAGTCGCCTAACACTCCTAAATACGAAAATGGCGGGTATATTTCAGTTAGCCCATAACATTTAAACTCGTGGAGTTGACTGTTTTACTCGTACTCATGTTATTTAAACAATTTGTTAAAATAACTGGCAGGAACTGTTTTTCTCAGGCAATGCATTATTTGTTTGCTACATAACGGTGGGTAAAACTATAAAATGTTAAGAAATGGATTTAGCAGGTTTACACTCTTAGCAAACGATATTATAGAAATAATTGCTATTCAATTTGTTAGGCGCCCATACAAACTTTTACCCCCCTTTTGATCGCCTTACGAATGATTTCCGAAAAAAAAACTATCCTATGTCCTTTCCCGGGACTCAAACTATCTCTATACCAAGTTTCATCTAAATCGGTTTAGCGGTTTAAGCGTGAAGAGGTAACAGACAGACAGACAGACGGGTGACTTTCGCATTTATAATATTAGTATGGATTTTGATTTTAGTATTTGTTGTTGTAGCCACAATAAAAATACATAATCTGTGCAAATTTCAACTGTCTAGCTATTACGGTTCTTGAGATCTAGCTCGCTCGGCGAGTGGTAGCCATGAAAAAGGGCTATAATATCACGTTTTTTGTATGGGAGCCCCCCTTAATTATTATTGTTATTTTGTTTTTAGTATTTGTTGTTATAGCGGCAACAGAAATACACAAACTGTGAAAATTTCAACTGTCTAGCTGTATTACGGTTCTTGAGATACAGCCTGGTGACAGACGGACGGACAGGGAAGTCTTAGTAATAGGGTTAGGGGTAGGGGGGGGGGGGTTTACCCTTTGGGTACGGAACCCTAATAAAAACCGGCCAAGCGCGAGTCGGACTCGCGCACCGAGGGTTCCGTAAAAATATTTTTATTATATGATGTAACTAAAAATTTACGGTTTCCTCAATTTTTCCTTTATCAAATTTCAAGATTCTGAGTTCACGGGAAGTACCCTGTAGGTTTTGATTCCCTTGCAAGTGTCGAAAATTTGCGGCATAAACGGCTGTATCTTTTGGTTGCGTTGGCTTAGAAGTTTGATTTTTTCACAGCTCAATGGGACAGTAGACCTGAGTATTTGATGTAAATTCCAGCTCGATACCTCCACGCGTTCCTGAGAAAAAGGGTCTTGACAGACAGACAGACGGACGGACGGACGGACAACAAAGTGATCCTATCACGGTTCCGTTTTTTTTCCTTTCGTGGTACGGAACCCTACAAAGCTGGCAAGGATACACTAGATTTTTTTCTGATCCCTAACCCACCATGACGTATGGGTAGGGATGCTTGGCTCCAGGAATGGTCTCTGAGCTGAATGTTGAGAATGGATTCCAAAGTTGACTTGATAAGGTCATCTATAGGTAAAATAATTATTTCGAATTTCCAAATAGGGCTACAGCGAATGGAGTATGTCAATTTAGCGACAAAAAGGCAGATTTTAAGAATTGTAATTGCGTAATGAGGGCTTATTTTCGAGAAGACGATCTGAATAGTTTTTGTATTTGGAAATTGAATTTTGTATATAATTTGGAAAACAATCTTCGAAAATAGGAGACCCTAGGAGGCAGAGTGACTCGTTGTTAATAATTTTTATGTTCGGAGTTAGGGTATTGAAGTTTTGTTCAATATTGTTGTCATTTTCTTAAGTTTTTCACCTATATTCCCTTTTGCTTGTGAATGTTTTTTTTAATTGAGTTCATTGTGCGACTACGGAACCCTACACTGAGCAAGGCCCGACATGCTCTTGGCCGATTTTATTGTTATAAACAAGTGACGACGACTATAAACGGTGTCCGCCCGGCAGGTGCACCGGGCAGCGCGGGTCCGTTGCCATGGAAATCCTTTACTTCGACGCATCCGAGTGCGCGCCGCCGTACTCGCGCGGATGAGCGTGCCTTTTCAATACCTTATTGCCGGGCTCGAAAAGTAAGCGATTGCCTGACGAGGTGGTTATCGGGCCGAGGCTTATACCGAAGCCCTACAAAGAGACCAAGTTCAGGCAACCCGGTTTCCGCCAACAATGTGAGGAAATAACGATATTGCAGACATTTTGTGACGTACCTAATAATACCGTGATATTTTGACTTTGACTTATCCATAATCATTTATTCTATTACTTAATTGAAAGGCGGTATTAAGTTTTTACGCTATATCTACACTCAGACTAGGTTTTTAAAGCAATAATAATACATTTAGTTAATTTCATGTTCATATGAATGAAATTTTAACTTTTTTTAAATTAAATAAAACTATATAAACGGATTTAATCGAATGAATAATGTAATTCAAGTAAATCCTCTTTAATGTATTAAAAATACACAGAGATAGTAGCTTCAATAGGCATTTCAGGGAGAACAAAATGATTTCTCGCTGGTGCTGAATACCACATTTGCTTACTGCCGACCAAAAACAGCTCGCGCTAGATGGTACCTACCGTAAAACTAAACCGAAAAAAACAACACATACCATCTACAGACCCAGGAAAATCACATAAAATAGTATAAAGAAACGTTTCGTCTTACTATGGATTATTTTCCATTTCATATAGCCGACTGCTTCCTCAAATTCGGAATTTTCACTCGATATTAACTGATGCCAGGTCAATCCAGTTCAGTTCAAATACTATACTGAGGAGTAAATTCCCATCTTTTATGTTTCTGTAGCGCTGTGAATATAGGATTATCGTTGACTGAGAAAAACAATACCCCAATATCTTTGCACGTAGGTATCGACCATTTTAGGGGTTCCATGCCTCAAATGGAAAATTATCTATATTTTTGTCTGGTTATATAATCTGGTCAAATAAAAGGGAAAGACTTTTATGACGCTTTTTCTACTTGGTTAAGTATTAAATTAATATTGAACATTTAACAATGTGTGAGTTAAACTAGAACTAGCCTTTTTAAAGGTTTTTCTGTAATCTATGTGCAAAAAACTATTTTCTGTATTATTTAAAAAAAAATGAACCTAGTAGATTCATAGGTATCGGTATGGGGGATGAGAAATGGTAAAGTTTCACCTATACTCGTAAATAACTTGTAAACTCTTTATCTATATATATAAAAGGCTAAAGTGATTGTCCGAGGATCAACGCAAAGGCCAAACCCTTAGGGCTAGAAACTTGGCAAAAATAATGAGTTACTTATTTCAACGTTTTCCTAAATTCTACTCATAAGAAAGTAAAATAGGGGATGAAAGTTTTATATAAACGCACAGGCCAAACCCTTAGTGCCAGACATTTAAAGTTTCGCGTATTTCTCTTATGATGTAGGCATCCACTAGGGTTTTTTTTTTTTAATTCAACCCCCAAGGGGGTGAAATAGGGGATAAGTTTGTATGAAACTTGTTATTCCTTGGACATATTTGCAAGAAATTTCTGGTGATAACGGGTATACAGAAATGATAAGTTGTACAAGATGACCAAGAAATGTCTGGTGATAACGGGTATACAGAAATGATAAGTTGTACAAGATGACCGGTGTACAGTCACCAGCACCAATATTTCAAAATCAAAATAAAAAATCAATATATTTATTTGGTATCCATGCTGGTTGTAACAAATGAATGTGGCCGGCCCCTCCAGGTAAGTATGACAATACTTGTGTTAGGAGAAGCCGCTCTTCTCATCCGGAGTTATATACTGTATGGTTGATCCACAAGACTAAAAATAAATGCCACAACAAAGCGCGCATAAATGTCTGACACGATTCTATTTGTAGGGCCGTTAGGACGTGTCAGATATTTTTGCCGCTTTTGGTTAGGCAGATATTAATGCTGGTGACTGTACTGTCGTGACTACCATAGAAGAAAGGCCTAACGCCAAAAAATGAGCAAGCGCGGCTATTAATGATATATTGCTCAATGCGTTTGAAGGGGATGATGTCTTATAGTTTAAATCTCAATTAATACAGTGATCCGTAAAGATCATGCTGTTCATTACCCTAGTACCCTGTTGATTTTTTGAATTCTTAAAAACCCGCGTATGATGCGTTTTAATACATCCGTGACGCTACTTAGAAATTTAAAACCGCCAAATTTTGTAATGGTACTAGACTGCAAGTCAAAGCATTATTGCATCGTAATAGATAAGATTAGATATTTACTTCTTTTAGGCAATTACACAGCCCGTTACATTCAAAAAATAAAAGGAATTCACTAAAGGATCGTAAAAAAATAAATATAAAATCAATATAGTAGAGGCCTCTATCGAGGATGTTTTTATTGAATTCCGTTAATTGCGAGGGCACATTCCTGAGATGAAATAAATTAATTATCTAAGATACTAGTATCCCAATTCGTAGTCCACAGGGTCTAACTCTTAAATACGCAGGTGTAGATTTAAGGCATGACTGTTTCTCTCATGGCCAATTTTACGTGGCATGCTCACGTGTTAGCTCACCCAGTAGCCTGGTAATACAGGCACTTTCTGATGAATTGACAAAAAAATTAAAGAAATATTATGATTTCAAGTTTTTTTTAAAGTACCTATAAAGAAAGGAGTTCTAAAGTAAACGTGCGCGAGCGAAGCCGCGGGTTAGAGCTAGTTTAAAATAATTATATATTGGGGGACAATCTTACACAAATCAACCTCGTCCCAAACCAAGCAAAGCTTGTACAATGGGTACTAGACGGGGATATACATTTATATAGATAAATACATACTTAAAAACAGAGAAAACATCGAAGACCCAAGAACAAATATCCGTGCTAAATGCACAAATAATGTCCTGGCCGGGATTTTAATTATGAAAATAAAATTCTCCTAAATAGCCCTTTTATTTGATAGGACACACAATACAGTGTGCAAAACTTTCTAATTTACCCTCCAAAAGTGGCCAATATTTACTCGTAAAATTCATTTTAATCACACCTAACTAGCACTACACTTTTCAGTCTCAGGTCGAAGATTCAGAGGCAGATCTAGAAGAAGATGGGAGGATGTATAGTGCTAAGAGACATGAGAGTGTAAGGTATCCAAACAAAGACAAAATTACAAATAAAGTGAAATGGAGAAGGAAAATATGGAAAACTGACGCCACTAGCATGGAGGTATATAACTAGGAAGAGAGAGATGATAACTTCAAGGAGACATTCCTCCCGTAATATTTTGAATACATCCATACTAATATTATAAATGCGAAAGTCACCCGTCTGTCTGTCTGTTAACTCTTCACGCTTAAACCCCTAAACCGATTTAGATGAAATTTGGTATAGAGATAGTTTGAGTCCCGGGAAAGGACATAGGATAGTTTTTATTCCGGAAATCGTTCCTTAATATTGTTTCGTTTTACCCACTATTATGTAGCAAAAAAAGATGAATCGCCTAAGAAAAAGCCAGTTATTTTAACAAATTGTATAAATCACATGATAAGTAAAATAAATTAACAGTCAACTCCACGAGTTTAAAACTTATGGGCTAACTCCGATATACCCGCCATTTTCGTAAGAATTTTGATCGCCTAGATGTGTGTTCTCGCAAAAGATAACTTTGTTTAGTGTTTTTGGTGTAAACGAACAAGAATAACATCTCAAATGTATGTACTATTAAAGTTTTTTTATATTTCGTGGCTTTTAGGCTGTAAATCCAAAACAGTTACTGTTTTGGGGTAGGTTAAGGAGTTTTTATTCTCACTATCGCGATGTACGACGTACTTAGCTGTCTCTCAAAACTCTCAAAACGAGAGTCGTTGACCACTGTATGTTGCCAGTGATGACATATGGGCACTGAAACGTGGTCGCTTACTATGAGCCTCATTAAAGTCACCAAAAGAGCAATGGAGAGGGCTATGCTGGGAGTGTCTTAGCGTGATCGCATGAGAAATAAGGCCATCATTTCTACTGCTAGAAACCAATTATTTGACATAGCCCTACGAGTCGCTAAACTTAAGTGGCAGTGGGCGGGGCACATTCCACGTAGAACCAATAGCTGTTAGGGCAGAAAGGAGTGGCGACCACTTACTGGAAGGCGCAGAAAAGATGGACTGATGACCTGGTGAAAGTCTACTTCCTTTGTTGTGAGGTCTTTAGGTGAAATGATCTGACCTAGGTGCGTGTATTCATTTACATGTTATATCCTATTTCCCTTAACTGTAATGAGTGTTCTTACATGTTTTGTCATTGCTTTAGTTTTTGTCATGTTCATTTGTATGTACAATGTCACTATCGCGTACAAGGTCTTTGATCATATGATTTTGTTTCTCTGGGTCACTGTTAATCAATATAATGCCCGCTCCACACTCGCGGCGCGAAAGCTGCGAAACGCGAGTGTAGATGTTGTTCACGCATTCGCGCTTCGCGCCGTTCCCCGATCAGTGTCGGTTTTTTGGCCCGCGACAAAGGGTTCGGTAGATGTTGTTCACGCCCTTCGCACTCGCGCTATGGCAAGCAGTGACACGTCCATTTTCCTGCAAGTCGCGAACAAGACTGCGAAGCTTTGCGAGTGTGGATGGACACAGGTCACGCGCGAACCGCTGCGTAAATTCACGCCGTGAATTCACGGAGCGACTTTGCGCGCGAGTGTAGGCGGGCATAAGATCTAAATATATAAAAGAAGAAACTGACTGACTGACTGACTGACTGACTGACTGACTGACATATCAACGCACAGCCCAAACCGCTGGTCGTAGAGATTCCAAATTTGGCACGTAGGTTCCTTATAAGGTCTAGGAGTGCACTAAGAAAGGATTTTTCAATATTCAACCCCTAAGGGGGTGAAATGGGGGTCTGAAGTTTGTATGGGGAAATAAGATTAGCTGGACTATTTTATTCGAAACTTCACAAGAGTATTTCTAACGATAAATGAGTAAACACGTGTTTCAGGTTTTTTTTAAAATCAACCCCTAAAAGGGGGAAATGTGGTGATAAATTCTGAAAATCGATACATTGATGGGTATTGTTTTTATGGTTTATTACGTCGCCGATAACGAAAACAACAATGATTTTAAAATCCCACGTGGAGCACGTGAAATACCATCCCCCTGTTGGGGTGCGAGGGGGATGAAATGTCTAAATATTAATATGGGTTTCGTTTTTATGGTTTTTTGGGACGTTAATTACGAAAATGGCATCGATTTTGAAATTTAATATTGGGGCATGAAAACTTTTGAAAGTTTGTGCCAAATTGCAAGAAATAACTGACAGACTGAGGGAGTGACATATCAACGCACAGCCCAAACTGCTGGTTCTAGAGATTCCAAATTTAGTATGTAGGTTCCATATAAGGTCTAGAGGTGTATTTAGAAAGGATTTTCTGAAATTCAACCCCTAGGGGGGTGAAATGGGGGTCTGAAGTTTGTATGGGGAATCAAGATTAGTTGGACTATTTTATTCGAAACTTCACAGGAGTATTTCTAACGATAAATGAGTAATTTCAGGTTTTTTGAGAAATCAACCCCTAAAAGGGGGAAATCTGGTGACAAACTCTGAAAATCGATATGGGTATTGTATTGTTTCTATGGTTTATCGGGTCGCTGATTACAAAAACAACAATGATTTTAAAATCCCACGTAGAGGAGGTGAAACACCATCCCCTCTGTTGGGGTGCGAGGGGGTTGCAATGTCTAAATATTAATATGGGTGTCGTTTTTATGGTTTTTTTGGGTGTTAATTTCGAAATTAGCATTGATTTTGAAATTTAATATTGCGGACATGAAAACTTAAAAATTAGTGCCAAATTGCAATAAGAAACTGACTGAGTGAGTGACATATCAACGCACCGCCCAAACTGCTGGTACGACAGATACCAAATTTGGCATGTAGGTTCCTTATAAGGTCTAAAGGTGCATGAAGTGCCGTGAGTTCCCTATGAAGATACGACCTTTTTTGATTCAATGTATTGTAAGTGGTTTTATTAATCAGCACCGTCCGATACGATTTCGACAAAAATCGATATTTGAGCGCCCGAGAGGACTCTTAATAGTAATACGAGGTAAACTTTGAATAAATTAACGGCCATATTGATTTTCTTTATTTACGTCCTAATTTCGTTCAAAATCGATATCTGAGCGTCCGAGAGGTTCCCTAATACCACTCCGAGGTAAAATTTGGAAAAAGTGGCTGCCATATTGATTTTCTTCATTTCCGTCCCGATTTCGTTCAAAATAGATATCTGAGCGTCTGAGAGGTCTCTTATTAGGAATCCGAGGTAAAATTTGGATAAAGTCGCAACCATATTGATTTTCTTCATTTCCTTCCCGATTTCGATCAAAATCGATATCTGAGCGTCCGACAGGTCTCGTAATACAAATCCGAGGTAAAATTTGGAAAAAGTGGCGGCCATATTGATTTTCTTCATTTCCGTACCGATTTCGTTAAAAATCGATATCTGAGCGTCCGAGAGGTCTCTTAATACACAAATTTAAGGTAAATTTTGGAAAGAGTGGCAGCCATATTGAGTTTCTTCATTTCCAACCCGATTTTGTTCAAAATCGATATATGAGCGTCCAAGAGATCCCATAATACGAATCCGAGCTTAAATTTGGAAAAAGTGGCGGCCATATTGATTTTCTTCATTTCCGTCCCGATTTTGTTCAAAATCGATATATGAGCGTCCAAGAGATCCCATAAAACGAATCCGAAGTAAAATTTGTAAAAGGGGCGGCCATATTGTTTTCTTTTTTTCTGGTCTGATTTCGTTCAAAATCGATATCTGAGCGTCCGAGAGGTCTCTTAATACGAATTCAAGGTAAAATTTGGCACTCCATACATGCAAGGGATTGTAAAAAAAAAAGTTTAATGTAATGTTTAATATATACAGGCGTGTGGGGTATCTATGGATTGGCTTTTAAAAACGACATAGAGGTTTCTTTAAAAAAAATTCTTTAATGCAACCTTTACATTAGTATTACTCACTAGCAGCCCATACAAATAATTAAGAATAGTTATTCTATCATCAATAGTTCTCGCAGCGCACGCGATGTAAAGAATATTTTAGGTATTTTTTTACACCTTGCGTTACATTATGTGAGTTTTATGATATTAGTATAGATAGGCTAGTAGTCGTTATGCTGCCTCTAAATGCTGGAACAACTTGCCGCCCCCCGTAAGGGATAGTACGTCGCTGGAGATTTTTAAAAACCGTTGTAAGGCGCATCTATTGGACTTTCAAAAAATAAATAACTAGCATTCTAATCTGTTGAGTTTATTCACACACCAATGCTACATAACATAACACAGATATTTAAGATTAGTTTTTGTGAGTGTTACAAATTTTAGTGACAAATTATGTTATACACTTAGTATGTAAGTCAGTTAGTTTTTGTAACTCTTGTTTAGATCACATGTAGTTAGTTTAGTTTCTAAGCCACGGGGGTGGCAGAATAACAGCGTCTGATGACCAAGAGTCCTTAGTGGTCTTTTGGTACAGACACAAGCTGAGCCACCTACCATTTCAATTGTTGTTTCTGTACCTATACTTTTTGTTGTGCCATCATTATATTTAAGTTCATGGAAATACTATGTAATAGGTATACTAGCTAACATTGAATAAATGTCTTATTATTATTATTATTCCTCTTTATTCATTTTATTAGTAAAAATTGTGACCCATCACTGCAATTTCCAAACTATGGAGTTTATATTCTGAAAAAAAAATGAAATGGTATATATTAGTAAATACTTTCAGCGACTTTTGGTTTCAACACGATAGGTTTACCATTTTTTGAGATATCGTTAAAAAACAGTCTTGCCCAAACAAAAGGACTTAAGTGCCGTGAGTTTCCTATAGTCGTTTAAATGTGGACTAGTAGGTGTCGGCACGGAACCCTTCTTTGTGCGTGGTCCGACACGCACTTGGCCGGTTTTAATTTAATATTATGGACATGAAAATTATTGATAGTTTGTGCCAAATTGCAATTCAATCGGTCGAGTAGTTTTAAAGCAAATCGGTTGTGACAGACGGACTAACAGACAGCCACACGAGAATTGGGAATAAGGGTCTCTTTTTGCTTTTGAGGTACAGAACGCGTATTCTAACAGATTTTTCGGTATGATATGATAGCTTTAGAGGGGTTAGTCAGGCATAAGTATGATTCATTAACAGATGAACAAAAGTCAGTATACGAGCAAATAGTTAAGTGCGAATGGAAGTGAGGCCAAATTTTCTTTTTGTAGGCTCCAATGGGAACTGGCAAAACCTAAAAACTATTAAATTTAATTTTAGGAAAAATAAGGGTTACACGTGATATTGAATAAGCCGTATTTCTGTACTTTAAAGAACCAGAGTTTATGACCGCTGCTTGGTCGTTATCAGACCTTCTATTGGTGCTACTGTAGTACACAGATACTTTTACTAAGGGCCATTTAAGACATGCTTTTATTTCATCGGCCCTTTCCCCTTCGGCCTCTCGGAAATGTATGATTATAGTTTTCAATCCTTATTTTTGCCAAAATCCAATGAAACTCAACAGTTTTCCGGTTCTCAGAATGTATACTGACTTTTCATCTGTTCATCTGTTAATGAATCATAATCACCAAACTTCGTATACCGAAACCCCCAGAATGTAACAACTACTTTTCTGGAAACCGCATCTAAATCGGTTCAGCCAAACGCGAGATAATCGTGAACAAACATACATACATACCTACATTCGTACATAGATACATAGGGGCAAACAAAGAACCTCTTTTTTGTAGACGGTTTATAATTATGCTTAGTACGCGGGCAAAGCCGCGGGCAAACGCTAGTTGTCTATAAATCTTAAGTGATTAAGTGGAACTCCATTGATGTGAGTCAAGGATTCTAAATATGTGTTCTAGGACTGCACATTTTTTTCAGGGGATGTTAGTGCCTTTGTACGCGATAGTGACATAGTACATACAAATGAACATGACAAAAACTAAAGCAATGACAAAACATGTAAGAACACCCATCACAGTTAAGGGAAATACGATATAACATATAAATGAATACACGCACCTAGGTCAGATCATTTCACCTAAAGACGTCACAACAAAGGAAGTAGACAATAGAACCAGCGTCACAAGGAAAAGATACTGGCCTCTTAAAGAAATCATGAAGAACCCCTGTGAAACCATCAAAGCAAACAGTATGAGTGCCAGAGATACAGAGATACAGTCTTACAAAATAAAATATGCATAAACTCGAAGTCTGGCCACACACCACAGAATGTAGTACGTAAGCTCAACATTAAACGAAGAGACAAAATAAAATTGAAAATAAAAGAAAATTAACAAAAACATCTGATGTAACATATAGAAGAAATAAAAACCGGCCAAGTGCGTGTCGGACCACGCACAAAGAAGGGTTATTAGGGTTATTATTAATGTATATCACCATGATTTTTTTAAGAATTTTAAAAAACGTAGTTTATAAATTAGAGTCAGGGGGGACACACTTTTTACGACAGCTAATATCTCGCTAACGTTTACCTAAATGGAAAAGTGTTTTAGAAACCTCTATGTCAATTTTGAAGGCCTATCCATTCATAACACACGTATGTGCAAAAAGAAATTTTTCACCCCCGTTACATGTAAGGGGTGCCCCCTGGTCTAATATTGTTTTCGTAATTTCACATCATATTTCTATAGCGGTTCATTGCATACACCTTCCTACCAAATTTCATAATTGTAGTGCTCATAGTCTCCGAGTAAATCGGCTGTGACGTACGGACGTACGGACGGACGGACGGATAGACGGACAGACAGACAGACATGACGAATCTATAAGGGTTCCGTTTTCGCCATTTTGGCTACGGAACCTTAAAAAAAGGCAGACACAATGATGGGAAGATGATATTGTTAGAGTAGCAGGTGCTCCTTGAATGAGAAAAGCACATGACAAATTGTGGAAGGCTCTTGGGAAGGCCTATGCTGTACTGCTGCCTAAGAAAGTCCATTTGGAACAGAATCAAGAAAAAAAATATGTATAAACTTTTGATTATAGGCTTATTATTATTATCAGTACAGTCATCCTCATAAGTAGCTGGACACTTTGGGACTTTGTCGCTTTCAACCGTTAGTCCGATAGTTGTCTCTGCGAACGGTCTCATTGCAAAGAGTCTTGACCAACATCTTAAGAGACTCTCGCTAGATGGCTGGATCAAGGGTCAGATGCAGAAGGCGGTACTCTTGGACACGGCGCGGATAGTCAGGAGGTTCCTCTCTCTCTGTCGCCCTAACCACCGGTAGCTTAGGCCCCGCCTCGCTGCTGGCGGCACTCTAGGTTAGGTTTTTTATAATGCTTTTATATTTTACTTTTATAAATGTGTTGTAGAAAACGTAACTTAAGATGAAAGATAAATAAAGTGAATAATAATATAGCTATTTTTTATTTCCACAAACAGACAATTTCCATTTTAATATATTTGTTAGAATAGGATAAGGTGAGTGTAAATAGGGTGACGAAAATATGAATTGTGTATACAGTCTAGATCATTTTGAGTATCTAGGGTGGGCAGATGCCCCCTCTATCCCCCCTGTGAACGCCTGGGTATACAAGGACCCTTTCTTCTAAAATTCAAATCCATACCTACAGGCAGATTGTGTTTACCACTCTGGCAGATACATAGTTAATGATGAATTTGATAAATTAATAAGTGTTGTGGGCAATGGGCCAGCAACCTGTCACTGCAATATCACATTTTCTAAAAGCCCTGCAATTGCTAAAAGTGGCACTGAAATTAATTTTCTTGTGCTCTGCCTACCCCTTTTGGGAATATAGGTGTGAGTTCATGTATGTATGTATGTATAATTTACAAGTGGTATATTACAAATGGTAAATTTTACTATGGAATTTGTATTTATTGGTACCACATGTGGTCTACAATTTGGCAAACTAGTGCTTGTAAAGTATTGTGATATTGGGGCCTGGTTTTCTCTAAATATTATTTCATGGCTAAGTATTATGATTAGTAAAATCAAAAATGAGACTCAATCCCCTGGATGTGCTTTGGTATTGTGACAGTTATGTACAGAAATGCTTATTGATTGAAAAATCATCCCTAATAAAAATCTAAGTAAGTAAGTGCCTATTTCCTCAGGCAGTGCCTGGTTGCCTTTGGCATAGGCCTCCTCTAAAGTTCTTCAATTGATTCTATCTATGGCTTTCCTCCTCCACATTGGTCCAGCAATATAGTTAAATTCATCCTCCCATCTTTTTTCTGTCTCTCCAAGTAAGTTTTAGTTTTACATTAATAATAATAACAATAGCCTTTATTTCATGCAATTACTTAATAAAATACATTTTATTCCTAAAAACTAGTACTTATTTGCATGCCGCCCCTGCAGTAAAGGCCTCCCCCAATTCCTGCCATTCCCTCCTACTCCATGCCGTTCTCCACCAATACTTGTCAAAGCTTCCGAGCTCGTCTCTCCATCTGAGCTTGGGTCTTTCCTGCTTTCTTGTTTTGTCTCTAGGTATCCATTCAGTGGTAAGTTTGGTCCACCGGTCATCTGTCAATCGCCATATATGGGCCCGCCCAGGCCCATTTGTTCTTTCTTATTATAGATATGGCGTCTCTCACCCCAGTCTGTTCTCTAATATCTTCTTTTCTGATTCTGATCTTTATTTTAATTTTTAACATTGAATGTTTCATTGCTCTTTGACAAACTCTCAGTTTTTCTGTGTTTTTAGGTAAGGCTCCAAGTTTGGGCACCGTAAGTAAGGGTGGGTAAGACAGGAGTATCAAATACTTTTTTCTTTATCGCCATTGACATATCACTTTTTAAGATGGATTTTAGTGACCAATATTTCCACCATGCTCTGCCAATTCTATTGTCTACTTCCTTATTGAGACTGTTTTTGAAGGAGACTAGTTGTAGTCCTCCACATACTCTATATCGCTGCTTCCATGCTTTATGGGTATCTCAGATCCATTTGTAATGATTTTACATTTCTTCATGTGCATTGCTAAGTTTTATATTAAATGAGGGTTATTGTCAAAGTGTTTCAATCGTCTGGGTAGACCATTGAAATGTAGACTTCAAACAAAATGATGGCAAAGAATATAGATATCCATTTGAACCTCTGGTCACAGAGTTGTTGCATATCCGATTTTAATGCTAGTCTTCCATTTTTTATATGGAAAAAGAGTAAAACTACTGATATGCTGTTTAAGTCGTAGAAAAAAAAATTGGCATATACAATGTTAATGTTATTGTTTACTTGTATTCTATTTTTAACAGTATGTTGTCAGTCACTAAGAAGTCTAAGAGTTGCATATCCCAGATATATATTTGCAAACTTCAGACACAAACTTCTACATGGACCTTTATTGATTTAGGTCATTGCATAATTCTGAAACTTCGAGGAAAATTAAATCGAGGAGCTTTTCTATAAAATAATGAATCAATCAAATCTATGGATGTAGTCAAAACGAATATAACTACCAAATGTATTGACCTACCTTTCACAGTAGGTCACTGCATCCGCGACTCTAGCCATGATGGCTTTTTGAAAATAATGAATTTACATCAAATTTATATCGCGAGAGCCGCCGGCGTGACGTCTGCTCGCGGCGCAATCCATCAGCCGATCGAGACGACAGCTACGCAACAACCCCCCAACCTCGAACATATCAAAATATTGCTCCCCCCTCCTGTCACATGCGCATTTGCATCCATCCTGCCATGGCTTTCTAACTATTTATACTAGAACCATAAAATGGCTTCCACTACACATCTGATAGCAATTGATTACATAGGTAAAATGTAAACGATTGTCAATATTATACTTACATGATTATGCGAAATGCTGACAAATAACAAACACTTCAAATGAGTTCACCACTTCTTGTCAAAAATAGAAATACACATTGTCCTTTACACCATAATATCTTTTAAATCTGTGATGAAATGCTGAAGATAGCATTGTGGAATCGTATTTCGAGAAATTATCACAAAAGAAACATGCGTCTTCCAGCGAGCTGGTATGCCTACATTTGCACAACAAAGTGACCACTTCCACTATTATGTCCGACTTCATTGAACATTGATATTAGACATGCAGTCTGGTTTCAATAATGCACACAGTAACACAGTACACAAATAATTTGGTATTTCGATCCAACTAGTAATACACTGGAGAATAGTTTAATTTATTCACAGGTTGTAGATATTCCATTTTACTAGCGAGCAAATTGATTTTTGTTTCGTTAGCAAAATCTTCCATGAATCGCGAATGTAACCAGACCATAGTTGTCTATGATAGTCTAAATCCCGTCTGTATCAAACCATAAACAAACCTGTTTTCACATTAGGACCCATCAAAAATATATTAAGCTGCATTTACACATTCAAACGAATAGCGAGGCGAATAACGAATACACATGTGTAAATAGTACATTCGCCTCGCGATTCGCATCGCGCTTCGTGCATTCGCGTTGGGAGCGGTTTTTCGGACGCGAATCAAAGGGCACGAATAGCGAACACGAACTTACTGTTAACATATACGCCATCGCCCGACCCAAAACGACGTGTAGACAAAATTTAGTGGATTGAAGTGCGAATTTTAGACATAAATGTTCTTTTTATCAACAGAGAGAGCTCATTTGGATGATGTAGCGCGCATGCCGCTATTATTTTCACGTCCTCCATATTCGTGTGCGAATAAACCCACGAATGTGTGAACAGTAGTTCACGACGTGATGATGTACAAGAAATCCTTTCAACGATTTTTTGTTTGAACAAGATAGGTTTAACGGTTTTTGAGTTATTGCTGAAAAACTGTCTTGCCAAAACAAAAAGGGCGTAAGTGTGATAGGCAATAAAACTCATATCTGCACGTATGAATATAATAAGCATTTATTAGATTATTGGACCCGGGTATGTCCTAAAACTACGACCAAGACCACCGGGGAATGGGCAGCAGCATTCCTTGAGTGCGGTGGAGATACTGCGATCGCCAACCTGCATGCCAAGCGTGGCGATTATGGCATTTACCCCCCATGAAATTGGGGGAGGCCTACTTCCAGCAGTGGACGTCCTAGGGCTGATATGGTGTTGGTTGTGGATGTTGCCTGGAAACACTTAGTATTTTTTGACACACTGCAACAAAACAGAGTTCATACACGATGGCTCTCTTTAAATACACTTGTCCAGCATATGTTTATCTCCGATTTTGAACAGTTTGTATCAGACCTTAAGACGTGAATGATTGTATTTAAATTTGTAGACAACTATAATTATACTTATACCAATCACAAAGAAAAATATTTTGTTGGTGTTCATGGAGTAATGTAGAGTGGCGAAGTACCTGACATGTAAAAATATAGGTGACTGTACTTATTCCACAACTATCAATTTTAGTTGACCCCTGTACTCATAAAGACTATAATATGTAGGCGTATATATCAAGGTCTGTTAAGAGAGCATGTAGCTCAGAAACAACTCAACTGAGGAAGTACTTCCACCATACAGAAAACCGCAGTCACACTACCTAGTAACCACTCAAAGCGGTCACCCATCCAAGAACTGACCTGCACCCACATTGCTTATATGCCGCTGGGCCACGAGCGCTCTTGTTGATAGAATCATTTCATTTCTAAAATCATTTATGTCTAAAATTCGCACTTTAATCCACTACATTTTGTCTACACGTCGTTTTGGGTCGGGCGACGGCGAATGTGTGAACAGTAAGTTCGTGTTCGCCATTCATGCCCTTTGATTCGCGTCCGAAATACCGCTCCCAACGCGAATGCACAAATAGCGCGAATAAAGCATGTACTTTACACATGTGTATTCGTTATTCGCCTCGCTATTCGTTCGAATGTGTAAATGCAGCTTGACAATTTTGACAAAACTGGATATTATTGTCACCCCAGTATTGTGATATTACTAATCGTGTAAAGGGCCCCATTGTGTTGATTGGCATAGTACGTCAGGATGGATCGTTCGTGAACTGCTGTGCTACCGCGAACTTCGAAAATCGAACTCCGTCTCGTGCTGTCCCTTTCACTCTCGTGTTATACTCTATATGACGGAAAGGGACGGTACGATACGAAACTCGCGAAACGATTTTCGAAATTCGCGGTAGCACCCCTAATGGCCTACCGCGTACCGAAAACAAATTATCTCTCTCTTCCGCTCAAATATGCAGGTGCGACAGAGAGGCATATATTTCGTTTTCGGTTCGTGGTAGTGCCACAGAATAAGTAATAGTACAAGTACAGAAGTTTCTCTGTTAACAAATCCACCGTTTAGGTATCCCAAACGTGCCTAAACGTCGCCATCTCTTTCTTTCGCACACAACGCGCTCTTTCGAGGCCCCGCCGTCAGCGCTAGGGTTACCACCAGCGAGAACCTATTTTAATATACGTACTTTATTATTAGTAGTGTTGTTTACAATACAATAACGAATAGTACTTTTAAGGTTCCGTAGTCAAAATGGAAAAAACGGAACCCGTCCGTCCGTCTTTTTGTCTGTATGTGACAGCCGATGTACTCGGAGACTAAGCACTACAAATACAATTAAAACATTTACTCTACGTGTGTTCTATTCGTATGAACCTCTACGTAAAAGTGATGTGAAATGACAAAAAAAACCTGTACATGTAACCAGGGCATACAAAGTTTTAATAATTTTTAAAGACATCACTTTAAAAAATAAAAAGGGGTTTCTTAGAACCAAAGTTTTCATTCTGGTTTTCTTTTATGTCAACCGTTGGTGAATACCAAACTCAATGACTGTCAGTTTTTTTAAATGATAACTGTCAGTTTTTTCAACATTTTAAGATAAAGACACAGAATTTGGGTAACTATATAAAGATATTTTTTATTGATTTTATATCTATACATTATACTGCAGCACCGTGCTGCTACTGCTGTGGTTTTGACATTATTATTTAACACGAAACGGATTATTTTATGATCGTACAGCGGTACAGCAGCGCGTGCGCGTGCGATTCGTAACGCTGCGCCGCAACCATTGTATAGTCACACGACGTGTGAGCCGGCGGCCGCATGTACTTTGCGCGGCGCGATGACGTCACGGTAGTAAACCACCCCAGTGCCTCCGACCAACCATATCAACGGAATAGTGCTGACATCTATAAATAGCACACCAACTTTGCAATATTATGCTGATCAAAGCAAAAACACAAGCATCCGAATTATCTTCTGCACAAATAAAAAAGTTTTATGACAATAAAGCTAAAACCTACTACCTATTCTATAAAAAACACCACATAATTTACAACCATAATCAAAATGTAAGAAAAAATCCAAAATTAACTACATCGTTTGTTTTTGTAGGCCACTATTACCGTATATCAACTTAAGTTAAACGCTATTAGCCTATAATAGTTGTCGTATTATGATACCCTTCTAGATGTATCCTATAAATTATTGTTAGTTCGCATAATGGATTCTCCGGTATCAAAGAATCCTAATGCTGATATTAATAATGTGCGTTCTTTCTACTTCAAAATCGAAAACGAAACGCCGTTTCCATCCACATTGAAAAGCAGAACTACCTTAGTCAAATACACCAAATTGCCGGACTTCGATTTTGATACAAAAGGTGCGTATTACATTTTATAAAGATTCCATTTTCTTAAAGGTCTTGTCTTAGCTGTTAAGCATCGGTAATTAGCATGACAGAGCTTGATGAATTGTAAAGTATTTGTAGACTTAACCTACGCAGTTTTGACATTGTGATGTTGTTCACAGTTGGTAAATCATTAAAACCGCGACTCCGCCGAATCATAGAATTAGATCACCCTGAGCTGCAAACAAGTCGATCTCTTAAACTTGGCACAGTATCCACTTCCAGAATGAATCCAACTACTAAACGGAAAATGGTATCTATAGCAGAAAATGAAGAGGACAGACTTACTCCCAGTTTTGGTAAGTGGATCTTGGAGTAGGAGTTTGTATCATATGGTATTATCAGGGGCGGCCTTTGGGGGTGGCGAGCAATGCAGCCGCCTGGGGTCTCGTATACTCGCGCAATTACTGTGAAAAATATTAGGTGCTATATGTTTAGGCGGGCTGGGTGTCCGCAACTCGACGTCATATGCGCCTATTTTACGTGAATTAGGTACTAGTAGTACACAGACAAGGGTCTCGCAAAAATCTACCCGACTGGAGCCTTGCAGTGGCTAAGGTCACCCCTGGGTATTAGTATTTCCTTTTTCAAAAGCCATAAGCGATAGTTTGTAGTGTTAATGTAGTAGACTATTGTTGGAGCACATCCCATTTCCCTGTATAGGCATAGCTCATTAATATATGTATACACTGCGTGATTTTAACCACGTATTTTTGACGACACTACAAGTAAATAATGTTATATCAACATGGGTCTAATTATTTGTTATAACTAAAATACTATATCAGTACAAAATAAATCAAATTAACAGTAATCAATTAATTCTTTGTGAACAAATCTTTACTTGAAGACAAGAAGTGTCAAGTCAAAAAAAGTAGTAAGTGGCTATGTCATGCCTTAAGGGTGTGTTAAAATTGAGATTTTTCAACTAGTGCTTTGTTTAGGTTAATATCTCTTAAATTATTGGTTTTTGGACTACATGTTATACCACAATAAATACTTTAATTAGGTTCTAGAATTGTTGGTTGATCTTTCGGGTTATTAGAACCCATGTGTATATTGCTTGCTATTCAATCACTAAAGTTAATTGTGTCAGTTAACAACCAGCTAAACTATTAGCTATCATACCTTCGTACACATGCTACACATACTTACATATGCTATTGGCATACTAATGCCAGTTTACGACCACTTGGTAAACAAAGAGGATATAATCTAAATTTTTTAATGAAATTTAATTTTATAACTTCTTATTTAAATGCATACTCTATTTTAACCCCCGACATGGAACGCTAAAAAGGAGTGTTAACAACATGGCTGTGTTTCTGTCTGTGGCATTGTAACTCTTAAATGGGTGAACTGATTTAAAAGTGGTTTTTAAATTTGAAAGCAGGTTTTCCAGCAAATATGTTTAGTTTAATCAAAATCAACTTTTTGGGTTGTTAGTTATATCATTACTAGTGTTCGGAGTTATGGTGGCAAATTTTACACAGAGGGCAATGGGTTTGTTTCTATGAGTAACCTTTTAAGATTGAGTGAATAAATTATTCATTTACCTGAAGTACTTAATATGACATTAATTAGGTATTCATAAAATTCATGTACTTAAAACTATTTATTTTCATAATACGATTACAGGAACACCCAAATGTTATGTCGTAAATGTTTTGGGTTGTTATTCAATTTCTTTTACCAAATGTCACCATTAATCAAATTTTTCTTTTACCATATGCAACCTTCCTGAACACACTTAACTGAAGACATTGAGGAGGACCTCGAACACTTATTTCCAGTCACCAATTGTAGTTCAATGGCCTAGAAAAAAATATATGGCAGGTATTACTTTTTAGTCTAGTAATTTTATTTGAATTAAAAATGTAACTAATATTTTAATTAAAAAAACTTATTAGCATTTCACAAATTGTGGTATAGGTAATGCTTGCAAGATAATTTATAGGAAGTATTATGTAAGATTAATCACTTATTGTTATTTGTTTAATCATAAAAATACTTAGGTGACTCCATAACCCTCTGTGTGAAATTTGCCACCCATACTCCGAACACTAATCATTACATTACCAATGATAAAATCATGCAAGTTTAATTTTGATACATACACACAGAGACAGGATACTCTAACTAAGAGTATGCTGTAATATTAATTAATTTATATGGAAAATACCTTGTCCAGGTGGTTGCAATCTGATGCCAGTTGCATATAGTTAATATAGAAAAGTTTTGTAAATACATAATAGTAAAAACAAATTGTATAAAATTAGCAATTGATTTGCGAGGCAGACTAGGCAATTGGGTATTTAATTTATTGGCTTTGCTTGATATTCAATCTTTTTAAATTTGGCAGGTCGAGTTACGCAATCTTCTAATAGATCATCTAGGACAACCTTGAAAGAAGATAAAAGTGCAGTACAAAGAAATACTTTGCGGTTAAATAATTCAGGCAAATGTAGGTGAAGTATTTAAAACACAGGGTGACTGGCTATTGAATTTGCCAACACCGTTAAAAAATCTCGTAAAAAATAATTTCAATTTTTTCATTATTATTTTCTAATGCCTTAAATGTCAACAATTGTATTTCATAGAAAATAACTAAACACGCTATGCAAAAAATTCTACATTGTCTATTAGCAAAACTCTATAAAGGCCAAAAAAGTTGTCAATTCATAACAAATAAGTGTTTAATTAAAAAAATAAATACAGAATGACACCCAACGTACAAATTATTGAATAAAAATATCTTGAGTGACTAGCTTTCTAATGAGCCTAAAAAGTTTACAAAAGAAAGTGGGTTATTATAATAATGACATGTTTATGAAAACTAGAGTACATTTTTTCGGAGCAGTTAATAACATGTTAACAGTTAATGACATGTCTATGAAAACTAGAGAGTACATTTCTTAGGAGCAGGTAATAACATGTTGACAGTTAATAACATGTTTATAAAAACTAGAGAGTACATTTCTTAGGAGCAGTTAATAACATGTTAACAGTTAATGACATGTTTATGACAACTAGAGAGTACATTTCTTAGGAGCAGTTAATAACATGTTAACAGTTAATGACATGTTTATGAAAACTATAGAGCAGTATTTCATAGAGCAGTTGAAATTAAAGTCAAATGTTAAATTGACGTTTAATTACAGCTTATTGATAGTGAAAATCTTTGATCGAAATGGATAATCAAGTTTAAATTAGGAACAAAAAATACTATTTTAAAATTTAAAATTTACATATTGCGTGGTGATTTCTTATGTTGGATGAAAATGTTCCCAATCGCTCGATTGGTCGAGGCGGGCCGATTTGGCGGGTATGGTGCGGCGACTATTATCTTTTACCCCTTGATTTATACCTTTGGGATCATGAAAAGTTTAAGAGTACACGACGCCCATAAACACTAAGGGCGAACTGAGGCAGAGGATAATAAACGCAGCACATCACAATATATCAAAGAACCATTGACATGCAGTAACAGAATGATTTTTAAATTTAAACTTTTTGTTCCTAATTTAAACCCGATTACCCAGGTAGTGCGGTCAAACATCTACACTATGAATAAGCTGTGAGTGTCCAGACAACAATTAACTCTTTAAGACTGACCTTCCATTTAAAGTGTATTCATTAACTGCTCTTTACCTAAGATGCTTACTGTTGCTTTGCTTAGATGTACTCACTAGTTTTCTTAAACAGGTCACTATTTTAATAACCAAGTTTCTTTCGTAAACTTTTTCGCCTCATTAGAAAGCTACTTGATCATCGAAGTTTTTTCAATAATTTGTACACTGGGTGTATTTTTTATTTATTTAATCTCTTGCTTGTTTTATGCAACTTTGTCTAAATTATACATACAATATTTTATTTTGCATTGCAATTTTAATATCAGAATACTAATTAAAAAATGATGATATAAATGAAATTTATTTTCTTACGATAATTTTTGCAACGGGATTCACCATGAATCATTTTAATTCATCAATATCTCGGAAACGAATAATTTTCGGACAGGGTATCGCATGGCCTTTTATACTGAAAATTAGTTGTTCTATACTCCCTTAAAAGGAATATTTCAATAACCAGCCACCCTGTATACGAGGGCTGCCTTTTAAGTTCTGTCGTTTGCAAACCTCCCGTGATTGCATAAAAAAGAACTAGTGTCATCTTAAAATATTTGAATTTAGAATTCGAAAACAAAAGAATGACTCTAAATCGGCCCAACCGTTTTAGTACAGCGTTCGTTCAAAGTTGACAAGTCAGTTGTTAAAATGGAAATTTCGAAGAAAAAATTCATCATCATCATCATCATCAGCCCACAGTCGTCCACTGCTGGACATAGGCCTTCCCCAATTCGCGCCACCACACCCGGTCCTCAGCTCTCCGCATCCAACCGCTTCCCGCCACCCTCTTTAGGTCGAAAAAATTACGTGCGATATTTTATTACAACTTCAAAAGGGGCTTAACGCGACTTCAGTGCTTCTAAGAGTTGACCACGGTTTTCAATGATAAAGCACCATGCCTCCGGACTCTGGAACGCTGGTATTTATAATTTCAACGTGGTTGCTCTAGTATTGGTGATAGACATCGTGAAGGTCGACCAAAAACAGCCGTAACCCAGGAGCACATTGATGCTGTACGGCAACTGCTCGTCGAAGATCGCCATGCGACATACCGTGATGTATGACAAAACGTCGAAATTCTGGTACACCCGCCGTACAGTCCAGACTTAAGCCCTAACGCTTTTTTTACTTTTCCAAAAATCAAGCAACGACTTCGTGGTCAACGGTACCAGACGCCTGAAGAAGCGGTTGAGGCATACAAAACAGCCATTTTGGAGACCCCGACTTCGGACTGGAATAAGTGTTTCGAAAATTGGTTCGATCGAATGAAAAAGTGTATTACATATCACGGTGATTACTTTGAAAAACAATAAATACCATTTAACACTTAAATTGTCTTTAGTTTTTCCAAACGACGCAATTTAAAAGGCAGCCCTCGTATTTTCCGTGAACATGCAACTGAGCCAGCCAGTGTAAATTAACTCTACCATCCGACATAAAGTAATGATCTCTCGCAGACTTATATGCATGCAATTTTGTTGTAATTTTTTTCAAAAAGTAAATTAATTTACAGGCAGAGGCGCACAAACTATAAACAGGTCATCTGGGACAGCTCTGAAGGATGATAAGAGTGCAGTACAAAGAAACACGTTGAAGTCGCAGAGTCCAGATAAAAGTAGGTGAAATTAACTAAGAGTCATTTTAGACTTTATTATTATATACAGGTTTTAATAAAATAAATAAACATATAAATATTGGGGGATAATCTTAACTTCTAAAACATTGAGTTGCATTGCAATGTTATACATACTTCAATAAGGTTGCATGACTGACAGGGGTGCTCTAATATTACCTGTGACAGACATGTTTCTCCAGGACATTTTTGGGAAACTTTCTCTTCGCCTAGTGGGATATAGAACATGCTCATTGGCATTGGTGAGCATTGTGAGAAAGACGAAAGCTAAGCATTTGCACTCGAGTGTTAAGCTAAGTTAAAATAAATTCATTCTACACATACCCATTCTTCTTCGTACCTTACTGTAGTGGAAAACCAGCCCTAATGTAAGTCTATAAAGGATCTTATTATAAATTCATAGATTCGGATGATGATTCGGCTTTAAGTAATATTTATAGCTCACTATAATGAATATACACTCATTTAATTTTTATAATTCTAGGTGTTCAAGGACCTAAGTTAGTTAAAGCAACCAGTATGACTATCAAGAAAGAAAATAATAATGTTGCACCTAAATCTGTTCTACACACTAAGCTGACAAATGTTAGCAATCATGATAATATAAGAAGCAGAAGTACCAAAGACAAAGGTATGTGAAGGCCAGTTTTTGTAAATTGTTTCAATGGTTTTGCTATTCATTCTAAATTTGTTTTTTTTTTTTTTTTCAGAGCAATCAAGACTCATCAAAAGTACGCCTAACCCTCCTAAAGTAAATTTAAGCAAAAATATTGTACTTTTTAGTGAAAATGAAAACTCTCTTATGTCCATGAATAATGAACTACTAAATAATTCAAATTGCACAGCTTCTTCAAAGCGTCTTGTAGAACAAAACCAATGTAAAAGTAAATCTCCTCAAAGCAAAACTGTAGCCGAAATACTGAATAAGGTTCCTGTAAGGAATCCTATCTCAGTGATACATGTGCCTCTTGAAAAATATCAGCAAACCTCAGAATGCGAAAAAGTTTTATTACAGAGTGCCACATCTGTTCCTGTTCCACATTCTGTAGATTGTGGTACTGATATGGAAATAAATCTCCTGCCTCGAGATGCAAATGTGGGAACCTCTCCACAACCCACCATGGTGAATGAAGAAACGGAAACCTCTAACAATTCCTTGACAGCTGATGTAACTCAAGATGTCTTTGACAATCTTGATATACCTAATGTTACACTAATAAAGGACAAAAGTAATTTTGCCAAAGAAGAGATAGTCAGTTTTTGTAGTCGCTCAATGCCTAATTTACAAGCATCACCATTTAAAATTAGTCCAGAGAAGGAAAGCTACGAAAATCTGGTTGGGAGTGGAAAAAGCAAGACCTACATAATTGGTCGAGCCACATTAACATACACAACCAAACAGAAAATAAACTTCCACGTAGTCGGCAGCAGCGACGATAGCCAATCTAATCAGCCACCTAGTCCTTTAGCATATCCGTTGAATGTGGTGTCGCTTTTGAAAAGGAACTTGAACCATTGTGACGTATCTGAGAGTTCTGAAGGAGATCATGTTCCCGATAAAAGTGATAAGCCAAGTAATTGCCATAACCGTGTCAATGAACTTCAAGCTCTCGCCTGCCCATACGTTTATAATAACAATAAGTTAGTCAAACCGTCGGATCTAATCAGCACAATAAGAGTTAATAATGACTTGCTACACAATGATTACATAAGTGAACAGTTTCAAAGAGAGCTTCATTTCATCGATTCATTTTTTGAATCACTGCAGTATTTGGAAAATTGCTCCTTATCTGAAAAATGTCTCTCTGAAGTTACGAGTGACAACTGGGTGAGCAAAGCAAGGTTCGATTTAAAAAATTCCGAATATAACTCTTTCCTGTCGAAGCTGGAGAATGGCGCCGGCGCTCTGGCCAATGTTGACGATATCGAAACAATGGCTTCGAAAAGTCTTTGTCTGGTGAGTGTGTTGCCTATCATCAATAAATATTTAGTAAAGAATAACGGCAGTGTTGCATACAACCACAGTGTCTACAGTAGTCATTCTGTCAGTTGAGTCATAATATGGTTGCATATAATATAAATCACATAAGCGATTTCGATCGTTAATCGCCTATTTTTATTCGTTCTTAATCGTAATGTATTCTAATTATATTGTTTTATGTATAAATTTCAGCTTAATTTACTAATACGTAATGAACAACGCCGTGCCAAGAATTTGCTGTTTGTTTTGAAAATGCGCGAGGATGCATTGAAAGACTTCACAAAGAGTCAGATTATCTGGTTAGAAAACAAAAAGAAGCAGGACAACACCGACGTGTCGACGCTGAAGAAGAAGCAAAGAGGCGCGCTGTTGAAGCTGCAGCATGAGTGCGGTGAGATGCAGCGCATGCGCAAGGCGCTGCTCGCCCTCTCTGAACGGCGCAAGGCGGCGCTCATGAAGACCAGAAACTCAATCGAACTTAAACTGAAGAATAACGTACACGTAGACCAGATACTCTTAGGAAAAAAGAAATTAAAGAGAAGCATATCAGCCGACCGAAATGTAGCTCCTCTCAAATGTTTTGATTTGTCAAGCAGTGGTTGCGAAGAAAGCTCGCCATCCAAACCCAAGGAAACGCCGGTCGCTCAAGAGCTCCCGTCCACAAATTCGTGCGCAGAGAAGTGCGTGCAAACGGTTGACAGCGTGTGTGAGCCGGTCATGTCCGTAGATCACGCGACGAGCACGGCAGAAGAGAACTTTGTTGCTGTCGACGGGGGATATTTAAACATACTGTTTCAGAATCTCTCCTTACCCCAGATCTTTAGTAGCGGGAAGCAATATGAAGTGAACGAAGAAGCTTTAAGGAACATCGTGGAATCGTCCAACAAATCGCACCTTAAGGACCATTGTGATAGTGATGTTGTTGTTGAATGTTTCATGGATAAAATTAGAACCCGTGATTCAGATCGGTCCTCGTCGGCATCAACGGCACATAGCCTTGTTGATGAGTTCGATCAGTACTATAAAGGCCTGAGTGATCGTAGTAAATCGCCAGTGGACTCGCCTGATACTGAACATAATAGTAATATAAGCATATCACAACCACAAGTGTATGAACTTACTGAGTCATGTGTGCAAGCAATGGATAATAAACCAGATCAAAGTGATAAAAGTTGTGGGCCCATAGGAACTGTTGTTATTGAGAGTGTTGTTGACGCAGTGTTAAGCTCAGAAACTTTGGTACACAATAGGCCTTGTGAATGTGAAGTCTCAGACCATTTAACTCAGCTTCTGAACAATAGTGATGTGTCTGTGTCAACAAATCAAACTGGTCCTCTCCTGGTGCCACCTGGGGCCACATCACCAGAGCCAGTTCCTTCTTCAGATGGCTCCGACTTTTCAACAACCAGTTTAGGTAAGATTATTATTTTGAGATCTACTTAAGAACAATAAGGCATCCATCCATGTTTAAATTGAATGGAATCAAAACAACCTTATCAAAAATGTTATTTAATGTCAAAAGGTATGTTGTAATTTGAAGTAAGCCTTCCATAATTAAATGTGTGAACTATGGTATTACAGGGAGCAGCTTTAGGAGCGATGCTCAGAGCCTGGAGAGCTTAGTGACGATGGCGTCGTCACCTTTAGGCCACAACGAGGCAGAGGAGCTGCGCCGACAACAACTGGCCATCGAGAGGGAGGTGAGCGATACGAAGAATGATTAAGGGCGGGTTGCACCAACTTACGATTACAGACCGATAAATGTTAAATATGGCGCCGGCAGCTGTCGTCTCACAACAATTTGTCCAAATTTCAATACAATCAGATTTTAACGAACATCGCTTACGATTACAGACGGTTTGATGCACCACCTAACTTTTGACCGCGATGTCGTTGAGTCATCCGTGCGGGCGCGGGTAGGCATTGATCTGTAGACAAGAGCTGGCTCGGAATATATATGAAACTTTCATTAATTAACAGTGCCTGTGCCAACAAAGCCTCAAGACACAAGGTCTTAAGGACTTTGGCTGACAGACGCTGTTATTCTGCCATCCCCGTGGTTCGCTCCAACAAGGTGAACCAGAGCTGATTTACAAAACCAGATTATAAATAAATAAATAATAAATAAATATTAGGGGACATTTTTTTACACAAATCGAACTAGTCCCACAGTAAGCTCAATAAGGCTTGTGTTATGGGTACTAGACGACGATATATTTAATAGATATATACTTAAATACATAGAAAACATCCAAGTCTCAGGAACAAATGTCTCTGCTCACCACAGAAACAAATGCCCTTACCGGGAATCGAACCCGGGACCTCTAGCTTCGGAGGCAATGACACTACCAACTAGGCTAAAGAGGCCGACAAAATATACAGAAAATAGTTCTTTACTCAATACAGAAAATAGTTCTTTACTTATAGATTACATGAACACTTACAGGAAATCGACGTAAAGTAACAGGTACGGAACCCTCTCTGCGCGAGATTAACTCGTACTAGAACGTTTTTTTTTAAATAGATTGAACGCAATTTTGTGACTTTCAGAACTTGGTCTATGCCTAGTCGTTACGTATTTAAGCATTATTGCTTTATTGTTATAGCATTACTCTCGAGAATATATTCTTCAATATAGGGGCCATAATAATAGGCCATCAGTATTTCCTGATAATTGCCTCATTTTTAGACTTCTAAGCGACCAAATTAAAATGTAAAATACGTAAATAAATATTCGTTCCTTTACAGATAAAAGCTTTAGAGCAGCAACAGAATCAATTACTAGTCGTCCGAGAAATACCAGACAAGCCTCCGCCGCCCTACACGCCGCCCAATGTCCCCTTAGCCAAAGTGCACATGTTCACTCTGACCGACGACATCGAAGAGAAAATACAACGGCACGTCACAAACGGGGAAGATCTCCCACTTGATCCGAGCGATCCTTTCAGTGTGTTCATAAGGGATATTTGTGATGAGTCTCTCGCCAGGCAACAGATGGAGCTGAGCGACCAGCCCTGGGACGCGTGCAACTTGCTGCCACATGAACAAGAACTTAGCCCAGAAAAGAGGGCACGCAAAACTATTACTGAAATTAGTCAAGTGCTGTCTGGCATTCAACCGACTGTGGTGTCAGGTAAAATAACGTTTTATAATAATCTTAGCTCCATACATTACTTATGCCTCCAGACGATACAGCATTCTTTCGTCAAATCTTTCAGCAATCTGCATCGGGTCAGTGCGTTAATTGCGTAACAAAGACAAGATAAAACATTGGTCACTTTCTAACACTATTGGTCAGAAAGTGATGGGTGCATTATCTGTACTTCGCAGGATATTTGCGACCATAGTACACCATGTAAATTAACCCGGGACATGATGTCTTCATACGTTCTCACTATTATTTAACGAGACTTACTAGAAAAAACATATATTTCTAAATTAAAGACACCTTTGATTGAACGAAGCAGCACCTTCTTACATACTCTATTGCTTCTATCTTCATTGTACCCTGTTTGAAAGTTTTCACAAGTTTCCATGCATTTTAGTTTCATTCGGCCCCATTTTCCTTGAAATCAAACCGACTTAATGTCAGAATGTCTAAAGTTACTTTTCTGAATGACTAGCTGAATGTTAAATATTTTCGTCTTATAATGACAATAACTTTACCTCAAAACATTATATTCATATGTTTAAACATATGCAATTCCGTGTTTCTAGAAATAAATAAGTATTGTCGGAATTAGGCATTTTACACTAACAAGGAAAGGTACCCAACTGTCCGGCTCCGATTTGATTTATTTTTATATATGTTATAGAGTAGTCTAAAATAACGGACACGTATTTTTTTAGCGGCCTAAACTCGTCCTATTCTGAGAAATTGTCCAAAGTAATAAAAAGTGACCAAAACCGTTAAGTTCTGTAGAGTTTTGATTGTATGTTTGAGAACATGAAAAAATAATGGACCCGTGTTTTGTCATTCCCCTTAAACTTATATTTTACATAAAAAAACACCTTCAAAGTTTGATACTTCTCATGGTTTCACTCACTTTACTTTGGGTTTTTTTTTGTTATGAAAACTTCACGGTCCACGATGAGTGAAACCAGGAGAAGTATGAAACTTTGAAAGTGTTTTTTTATGTAAAATATAAGTTTAAGGGGAAATGACAAAACCCGGGTCCAATCAATTCGAAGCCGGACAGTTGGGTACCTTTCCTTGTAAGTCCTGAGATTTAACCTCTAAACGCACAGAATAGGCACGGCGCGGTGCTTGGCGGGGGCGGTTTTGCATTTTTGATTTCGAAACTGGCGGCTGTCGATTACTGCTTCATATGTCATACACACCACCTCCGCTTTGTTATCCCGCGCGAATGCCGCGTGTTTTTTTGGTACGATTTCCCCCGGACTGCGTTCGTTTTACCGCAAAATCGCTTCCGCCCCGCACCGCGCTCTGTGCGCTTCAAGCTGTAGGTATGGTCAACATTAAATGAAGTCGTATCAAATACGAAGCTATTGAGAAAAGTTCACGTGTGTGTATGTACTGGGGCAGGGGTCGGCGCCCGGAGGTCGGACCACATCGACGACATCCTGTTCGCGGAGTGGCGTCGCTGCGAGCCCGAGTGGACCACGCTCCACCCCGACGAAGCCAACGTCAAAGCACAAGTGTTCGAGAGCCTCTTCCAAAGAGTACTCAGCGAGACCATCGACCAATACAAACAGACCGTTCTCGGACTTGTCACACCCGAAGTCACCGAGAAACCGTTCAGAAAAAAAGCGCAAACAAAATTAGGAGAATCGTGATAAAAATGTAATGTATAATCTAATTTATAAATTATTATCAGCCTATTGTTGATCACTGGTTATTATTATTATAGGTGTCAATACGTAACGTACGTACGTAATTGTAATATTACTATATGTATACATACATGTACTCGTATCATATTGGAAAAGTCATTAATTAATACATATTTGCTGTTTAAAAAATAATTGTTTACTATCCGTCCTAAAAGCCTTGTAAATTTCAGTACAGCCAGCATCATATTATCATATAGTTAGTGACAGACAATTATATCGTAGACATCCTTATTAAATGGAAAAGTTTTTTAGAAACCCCTAACATTATTTTTAAAGGCCTATTCATTAATACCCTGTATGCTTATTTGTATTGAATTATTATTTTTCATCCCCCGTTTACATATATGGAGTTGGAAAGCCCCCTAAATTAATATTTTTTCGTAATTTCACATCAATTTTTAGTAGCGGTTCATACTCGTAGAATACACCTTTCTACCAAATTTCATAAGTAGTTCTTGTAGTCCCCTATTTCCTGTCTGGTTCCTGCGTTACAATCATCAGCATCGGCTGACGGGTTTTCCATCGCGATACAGTCGGCTGACGAGTTTATTTATTCACAATAGCATATAAAGTGACATCTAACAATAAATTCATGCTAGAGGAAATGACTGAAAAAAAAAACTATTTTATTTACTTATTAATGTGACCAGCTGACGGTCATTCCACAGCTATGCAAGCAGCTAACGATTATTTTATGCTTAAGGTATTGGCTTAATAATCATTTAATACAAGTTGCAGTCGAGAGGACATGACTATTTTTTCTTATGTCTTTGGAAGGCTGCTGCACCACCAATGGAATCGCAGCTGACGTTCACGGGGCTTCATAATATAACCTTGTGCCCGAACTAGGGGAAACCTGTATGTCAGGTCACCAGATCTCCATTCCTCAGATATCCATAACAAGTTAACAACCATCTTGGTTAGTGAATAAAAGTAGAATAAAAACTTCATGCTAGCTAGGACAAGATAAGCTAAATTAACATTTTATTAAGATTACGTGTGTGTGTGTGTGTGTGTGTGTGTGTGTGTGTGTGCGTGCGTGCGTGCGTGCGTGCGTGCGTGCGTGCGTGCATGCGTGCGTGCGTGCGTGCTGCGTGCGTGCGTGCGTGCGTGCGTGCGTGCGTGCGTGTGTGTGAGAGTGTGTGCGTGTGTATTATCCTGTTAAGAATTTCGGTACATTAGTCTTTCTGTGTCGTTATAATCGAGGCTGAGTAGCCAGTTTGTGATAAATTTCTTACATAAGGCTTTTGTAAGAGTATAGATAGAGAGCACATTATGGACTTTATTATAAAGGAAACCACCCAGGAAGCTGAAAAATCTTTGAGCAAACCTAGTGTTGAACTTTTTTGAGAGACAGATTAGATCTTTACGGCGCTTATTAATCAAATTCTGAGGTTCATATCTGAGCATCGAGTGTTTTTTTTGTAGAATATGTAGAACGAAAAGTTGTCGCACTGTTAGGACGTAAATTATAGTGCGCGAGGTCTATTATTATTATTTATTACTGTAGAAATAAGGATTTCATTTCTATGTATAAACAAAATTTACCATTATGAGAGCGCTCGTGGCCCAGCGGCGCCCGCGTACCGCGTGCGGTATGCGCGGTTAAGCAATGTGGGCGCAGGTCAGTTCTTGGATGGGTGACCGCTTTGAGTGGTTACTAACTGAGCGCTCTCGTGCTTTGGAAGGCATGTTAAGCCGTTGATCCCGGCTGCTGTCTACGACAGCAGTCGTTAAGCCAAGTTAGAGGCCTTCGGGCGGCTTGAGAACTTCTAGCAGTCAACTACGTCCGTAGGGAGTACCCACAGTTACCCTACACGTGACCCCTGGATGGTGCTAAAAGTGCAACAAAAACTGGCAACCGTACTTGTCTTCTCGAAGATCTCACGGTTCGTAAATAAATGCCATACGATTATATATACCATTATATCAAATTGTATTGCAATAAATCATCATCATGTCAGCCGTAAGACGTCCACTGCTGGACATAGGCCTCCCCCAAAAACTTCCACAATAAATCATACTTATTTATTTTTCAAGTAGTTGATGCAGGGTTTAATACATACATACATACATACATACATATAATCACGCCTGTTTCCCATAGGGGTAGGCAGAGATCACGGATTTCCACTTGCTACGATCCTGACATACAACTTTCGCTTCATGAACTTTCATAACATTCTTCATGCATGCGCGCCGATTTAGGGTACTCCTGACCTGGCCTTTCTGCAGAATGTCTCCGATTTGGTCGGAGTACGTTCGCCGAGGTCTTCCCCTTCCAACTTTTCCATCCACTCTTCCTTCATACACTCGTTTTGTCAATCTTCTTTCATCCATCCTCTCTACATGTCCAAACCATCTTAGCATACCTTTCTCAATTTTCGTCACTATATCTTCATTCACTCCACACCTCCGTCTTATAACGGTGTTTCTCACTCTATCTCTCAAAGTAACGCTACACATACTTCTCAGCGCTCTCATTTCCACTGCATTCACTCGACTCTGATGTTTTTTCTGCCACACCCAACTTTCACTACCATACATTAGTGTCGGCACCAACACTCCTCTATGCACGGCCAGCCGCGCCTTTTCTGACACTTTCTGGCTACTCATAAAGGCGTGAATTGCCCCATTCACTCGATTCCCAGCTATCACTCTCCTTTCAATATCTCCTTCATGCTTACCGTCTCTCGTGAACAAAGTCCCCAAATACACAAACCCATCCACTTGCTCCAACCTCTCTCCATCTACAGCAATTTCACAAACTGTCATACACTCATCTCTTTCAAATACCATCACTTTCGTCTTGCTTACATTCATTTTCATTCCTTTTCTCGCAAATAATCTGTGCATGCTAGTTACCATCTTCTGTAGCTTCTCAGCCGATGACGCTAATAAAACCTGGTCATCGGCGTAGAGTAGACATTTGATAAGCAACCCATTCATTTCCAACCCACATTCATCGTCTTTCAAATCTTGCAAACAACTGTCCAGAAATAGATTAAACAGCCACGGTGACGCTACACATCCCTGTCTAACACCCTTTTCGATGCTAAACCATTCAGTGTAGGACCCGTTTACTCTCACGCAAGCAGAGGAATCCTCGTAGAGAGATTTCAGAGCTTGAATGAGATGGTCGCTCACTCCATATCCGGACAGTACCGACCAAAGTTCATTCCTCACCACTCTGTCATAGGCCTTCTCCAAATCCACGAACGCGCAATAGACCTTTTGACCTTGGGCCAAATATTTTTCGGCTATGCATCGTAAAGAGAAGACCTGATCCGTACATCCCATACCTTTCCTAAATCCCGCTTGTACATCCCATATTTCAATTATAGTACATTACTACAGAGGCCGGGACAAAAGGGGTTGCCGGCCGAAGACATATAGACGGCTGAGCGAAGCGAGGCCGGATAGGTCTAAGGCCGGCAACCCCATATTTCCCGCCGAGGTATGTATAGTGCTTTTCTCAAACATGCAATGAAATAAACAACAAAAAAAAATCAAAGTTTTATTTTTAATACGCATAGTGGCAGAAAGTCATGATGCCTGTGCCACAAATTTATGTGGAATGGAAATTAAAAAAGAAGACTTTGCAGGCCTAGGCCTGCAAGATTTGTATGAAATTCCATTAACTACCTCTTGTCCTAGCCGCACCTGAAACGTCATACTTCGCAGCCTATTATAAGGAACATAACATCAATATTTCATTGCATGTTTGAGAAAAAATTATTTTGATGGCTCAAGGGAGCTATAAGATATATTTACGGCGAGGACGGGCGGTATATTGAAACTTTTGAGCGATAACACGTACGCCTAAGTCGGAAATATTTTTTAACCGACTTCAATAGAAGGAAGGAGGTTCTCAGTTCGTCTGCATGTTTTTTTATGTATGTATGTTCCCCGATAACTCTTGCCCTCGTAGGCCTATTTTGATAATTCTTTTTTTGTTTCAAAGCAGGTACCCCCAAGTTGGCCCCATATAAATTTGGTCAAGGTCTGACGATGGGATCGAGGAGGAATCGAGGGAACTCCTCGAATTTGATTATTAACCAAGCATTGGCTCACGAAAACTACAAATTGTGGCATAGCGAAGTGCAAAATTGGAGTTGGTTTTTTTGGTATAAATTATTCTACTGTGTGACTCATAATCATTTTCTCACCGCATAAGAGACCCGCTGCTAAAAAGATGAAATGTCTTGCAAATAATTTTGCTACCGAGTGGCAGTTATTATTGATTGCAAAAATTACATACTGCACGCACTGAGAATTACAAGAGAAAAAAAAACTAAACCATGCGAAAACCTACTTTATTTTAGCTATGATAAGACTCAAAGTATTTTTTTTTGTAAACAGACAGTAAATCTATTTTTATTTTCAAATTAGTAAATTGTGTCAAATTATCTTCATTAGCTTCAACTTTACCGGATGTTGATATATACAATACACGCCTGTGATGCGCCAATGCCAAATTGTCAAATATGATATTTACATCTGTCTAGACTCTGCTCACCATTCGTCCTTATTACAAGTATATCTTGACCTCGAGATTCGTGACAATAGGGTAGTTTCCTCATGTTGTAATTTAGAACATATTGCCGTTATATGTTTAGTATACCATCAAATGAACACAATAAAATGAAAATTACAAAACAAAATCAGAATAATAATGAAATACGAGACTATAGTTTCTAAAAAAAAAAAATTTATCATTTAAAAGTTAAACAAAGTTTACCAAAGGAATTTACATGGTTCAATAAAAAATAAATTGTATGACAACTATATCCTTAAACGCAGTAACTTCACGGTTAAAATAGCAATTTTCTTGTTTTTCCATACATCGTTAGTACGGGGCGCGTGACGTCATAATAATCTGTCAATTAGTATGGAGCGTTTTTGGTGTCCTGGAACAATGTTTTTCAAAGTGTGGGTCGCGACCCCCAGGGGTGCCGCGGCACTTGTCCAGGGGGGTCGCGAGGATCAGCTTCGAGAAAGTCTCGTCAGTCTCTCGACTACATCATGACTACATCACATAATAAGTAATAGAATGAAGATACATGGAATGCATATTATTTCATCGAGACACTTACGTTTTAATAAAATCATCATCGTTCATCAATCAGTTTATTTATTTAACGACTATAAAATGTAATTTATATTTGGTTTCAAATGGTATCAAAATATTAAGGACTTCTGATTGGGATATCTAGCCATTCTGTACACCCTAAACGCAGTGCGATTGATATGGATACAAATCCCAATTTTAGCATCTTGACAGCTGCATGTTCCAAAAGTGTTACTTTCAGTGTTGTTGTGTTCGGCCAGTTCGACGGATATATTCAGAAAGGGACTTAATATCCCACATTTTCCGTCACCCTTTATTTGAAATTTAGCTCAATTTATTTTATTTTATTAATCAACACTTCACCATAATATGTAATATATGATTAATATGGTTTTTATGGAATATATGGTATGGGATTAAGAATTTCCACGGTCACAGAGTTACTCGATGCAATTTCTTGAATAATTTGAGATAATCAAGGAAGGGATTGAAATTTTAACTTAAAATTTGTATTCTGTTCTATTCTATTCTAAATCGCATGCTATTATAGAAAGGTGCGTTCCAAAACTGTTAAATAAGAGTTGGTTCTAAGTTTAATCGTACAAGCGGAGTTTTGGGGGGTCGCGAAGGAATTTTGATGGTCATTAAGGGCCGTGACACCAAAAAGGTTGAAAAACACTCTGGAACAATACCCACCTTTGACCCTCATTTGCGGCTTTTGTTGTGCTTTAATCGTAGTTGGTTGGTCCCATACAAAACAATTATCTTCTTTAAAAACTGGTTCGAATGGCATCGTTAATTTTTTTTTGGCAAATAGCCTATTTTGTATAATAGGTGATCAGGCTTACAGTTCTTCTGAGAATATGATGTGTTAGGACGTATTCGGCTTCGCTCGGCGACCCCCTCTCCCGTCTCTAGTGGCGCTATATAGCTTTGTACACGGTTTTACAGAGCAATTTTATGATGTAACTCTGGTTCTATACATTATGTTATTTCTATGGGGACATTACATGTAACCTAAGCATGTAACTGAAGCTCACCGTCATATCACGACAATCGATTGAGAAAGAAAAAAAAGTTAATATATTCAAATGTCACAATAATTGTGTTCCCTCTAACTTTAGAATCAAACATACAAAAAAACCATAGGGATAGTGTTTATTAAATACTTTCAACGAAAAATGTTTTGATTAAGTTAGGTCTGAAAAACATACTCGCGCAAGCATAAGGGCTTAAGTGCCGCGTGTGTCCTATACGAAGAATAATAAGATACGACCCTCATTGAAACTATAGCATTGTGGTTTTAAATTAAAACTGGTAGTAGTTGTAGGTACGAAACTCTTCATTGTTCGTGGACCTACTAGCACTTTTTTATTATTTACTTTTGTTACAGCTTTGTTAACCGACTTCAAGATTTCAAAAGAGGAGGTTATTTATCAATTCGGTTGTATGTTTTTTTTTAATGTTTGTTACTCCATAAATCCGTCAATTCTTAACCGATTTTGAAAAAACTTTGTTTAATTGTAAGTATATACATCCATGTTGGTCCCGTTTCTGTCAAAATGCAGTTCTGATGATGGGATCCATGAGGAATTGAGAGAACTCTTCAAATCTTAAAGGCAAACATATAGTGATTTTTGTGTTTTTATCAACAAATGCATGCAAAAGCATTTTCATACAAAAATGTGACATTTGATGAAGTGGAACTGCTGATGATGATCAGAACAGAACTCTTCAACGACGAAAAGTTCACGTTTGGCGATTTGTTCTTCTAGCTGTGTTTGTTAAGCAAGTTCTATTTTCACGTTTAATTTTTGTTATGCTCGAGTTCTGATGATGGGATCCATTAGGAATCGAGGCAACTCCTCAAATGTGAAACGCAGACAAATAGTGATTTTAGTATTTTCATGAACTAAAAAAGCATTTTTATTCAAAAAAGTGACATTTGATGAAATGGTACTGCTGATGATGATCAGAACGGAACTCTTCAACGACGCGTAGTTCACGTTTGGCGATTTGTTCTCTTTGTTTTGTTTGTTCTAAGCAAGATAGGTTTTCAAGACACATTTTTGTCAAGCTTGAGTTCTGATGGAGGATTCCATGAGGAATTGAGGGTACTTAGTCTTCTGCCATTATAAACATACTTATTGCCATTTTGATTCCATTGTATGGAATCTAAGAGTGCACTATCTAAGTATAATAATCTCTCACCGGCCTCTCCCATTGAAGTCCGTTTTTTTTTCTTAAAAATTATGGTTTTATCTAAATGTGGACTATATTAACTAAGAGTGATGCGTCCAAACCATCTTAGCATACCTCTCTCAATTTTTGTCACTATATCTTCATTCACTCCACACCTCGGACTTCGTTTGGACATGTAGAGAGGATGGATGAAAGAAGAGACAAAACGATTGTATGAGGGAAGAGTGGATGGAAAAGTTGGAAGGGGAAGACCTCGGCGAACGTACTCCAACCAAATCGGAGACATTCTGCAGAAAGGCCAGGTCAAGAGTACCCTAAATCGGCGCGTATGCATGAAGAATGTTATGAAAGTTCATGAAGCAAAATTTGTATGTCAGGATCGTAGCAAGTGGAAATCTGTGATCTCTGCCTACCCCTCTGGGAAACAGGCGTGATTATATGTATGTATGTATGAGTAATACGTATAGTATAGGTAGATAGGGAAAGCTTCCCTTGACCGGTTATCTTTGTGGCAAAAAATGCTGCATCGGGCTTTTCTATACTCGTAGTACGAGGGCTGCTACTTATGTATCCGGAACCCGGGTTTAAAATATTTTTAACACTATAATCTGACCTTCATGGTAAAATATAAACTCGTTTTTAATACTGGCCGCTTTAATTTTTTTCTTTTGTTATTGGCGGTTTTAAATTGTCAACTCGCAGCAAGAATGGAACGCACTCGTGAAAGTATTCGTGTTATGATCAATGATCGTTATCAACGTCCTGTATTGGTAGCAAAGTATGGTAGCATTATATATTTTACAAATTATGAGATTTATATGAATATTTATAACAATGTATCCAAATTATAGTGAATAAATTACTAAAATTTGTTCAACAGATTTGGCTGTCAGTCGTTCACGTCGATTGGAAAAAATCCATTTTAAATAGCTAAATGACCTTTCTACGTTAACAGAAGTCACAGGAAGGTAATTTAAGTCTTTAAAATATTGCACACAATTTTTATTCACACCTTCCGGCATATCCACCTCTTTGCCTTTAATCAGCTGCTGCACGACGTTTACAGTACTGTAACCGGGGTTTTTCTTCAGGACATATTTTAGCTTAAAATAAACTTCCTTGCCCTTGGGATGTAATCTCAACTTTGCCATTGTTTTTATCAAGTCCGAGATAATTTTTAATGAACTTTTCAGTTCTAGATTTGGATCCTCCAGCAATTGAATTGACTTAGCGATTATGTTGAAGTTTGTGTCAACGAACAATAAATCTGATTTTAAATTGCGATCACGAAAAATTTTCTTGGCGTCGACAATTGTTCTTGCTTCACGTAAATCTAAAGTATTGATCACAGTCTTGATTTCATTAAAATATTTGTTGTAATATGAAGCAGCATATAACCATGTTCCCCATCTGGTTATCACTGGTCGTGGAGGAAGAGGAATGTTTGGATACATCATTCGGAATTTTTTCGTTCTAGAAGGAGCTTTACGGAAAACTTTTTTTACGCAGTCTATTAATTTATTGATTTTAGGGTAAAGACTTCTCACTTTTTCTGCGACGCGATTCAGTCCGTGTGCGAAGCATGTTACATGTGTTAAATTTGGATATTCCTGTGTGAAACATTTTCCCGCCTTGAGCATGTATGATCCAGCATCAGTTACAAAAAACAGTAATTTGTTTAAGTTCTCATTATATTGATGGCCCCAAAGATCTTTAAGCGTTTCGTTTACTAGTCTGGTTGTAGTTAAATAATTGGTTTCTTCCAGAACCTTTGATGCAAACAAATACATTTTGGTGCATGTTCCATTCAATGACTGGATCAAAACGTTCGCCACTTTTTTCCCACATGAATCTGTTGTTTCGTCAACGCTAAGGCAAATCGTCTCATTTTGTAGTTCCTGCCTGATTTGATCTTTTTTTTCCTCGTAAATTTTTGGAAGATATTTCAGCCGTATATTGGGTTCACTTGGTAAATTGACGCTATTTCCGTATTTATTGTTTAAAATATTTTCCACAAAATTTCGAAATTTCGGGTTGTCAAGTTTTGACCACGGTATGTTACAATGAATCATGAATTCGGTCAAATCTTTGTTGAACTGTTTTTGTCCGTCTTTCATTTTGTAAAGTTTTTGGTGAGAATCAGTTTTCATATGCCGGTTCAATTTAGATAAAGAGGGATGAAATGTTGAATCACACAATTTACAAAATAACTTACTGTTTTTGAGTTCAAAATCAGGGTTGTCTTTTAAGCTTTTTTGTAACTTAGAAAGACAGAATGAATCGCTTATTTTATTTATGTGAGATTTTGACTTTAAGTGTTTATCTATATTGTGTTTTTTCCTTTTAATATTGATATTGCAAACAGTACATCGCATGGCTTTGTCCGTCATAATAAAATCCGGGTATTGTGTCAAATCCATGCTGTCAATGTAAATACTGTGATCGTACGTGCACTTTATTAGGACTTCACTTGAAATACTTGAATATCCACTCTAGATACGATGTGCATTGGTTTATTTAGATAAAAATAAACACATCTAGAGGTGTAATCCTTAGAAGGTAAGTATTTATTTATGGTTAAGAACAAAAGTAAATAATCAAATGTATTTATTTTTTCTGCCAACCATACCCTTTGCTACGAAAAGTGGACGTTGATAACGATCACTGGTTATGATTTATTTCGATTGTCGACGTGGTTTAACGCAACAGCAGTGGTTCGCTCAGTTAACTTCGACTTTTAGTGATGAAGCTCCATCAAAATCCACTGTGTATCACACTGGTTTAGTGAGTTCAGTCGTGGACGCAGTATGCTCAGGCAGCAGACGAAGTTAAGGAAGGTCGTCCGAAATCGGTCGTTGTACTGCAAAATATTGAGGCTATCCGCAAATTTATAATGATTGACCGTCATGTTACATATCGTGAGATAGAGGCGATTCTAAGCATTAGTATGACGAGCATTCACAAAATATTTCATGAATATTAACTTGTCAAAAAAAATTGTTCGTGATGGATCCCGCACAACTTAACCGAGGATCAAAAAGGGGCTCGCGTCGACTGGTGCAAGAAAATGTTGGAGAAATACAACGGTGGTGACTCAAAAGCTGTTTAAATAATATCTACATAGGTGACGAATCCTGGATCTATGCATATCATTCCGAAACTAAATAACAGTCAACGGTATGGGTGTTTCAAAATGAGCCGAACCCTACGAAAGTAACTCGTGCAAAAAGCACCTTAAAGCAAATGTTGGCCTGCTTGTTGGTATGAATGGTCACGTGGCTACAGTACCACTAGAGAATCGCAAAACAGTTAATTCGGAGTGGTACACGACCATTTGTTTGCCGGAAGTTTTTAAGAAATACGTCAAAATAATCAGCGACACAGAATCATTCTTCACCATGATAATGCCAGCTGTCGTACATCACGCGAAACAACTCGATTTTTAGAAGGTCAAAATATAGAATTAACGGGTCATCCACCATACAGCCCTGATTTGGCCCCCAATGACTTTTATTTATTTCCAAATGTGAAGAACAAATTACGTGGTCAACGATTTTCGACCCGTGAAGATGCCGTCGTCGCGTTCAAACGGCACGTTTTGGAGATACCTCAATCAGAGTGGAAAAACTGCTTTAAAATCTGGTTCAATCGTATGCAAAAGTGCATTGATCAAAACGGAGAATATTTTGAAAAACAATAAAACCAAATTCACTCATATACGTTTGTTTATTTTTTCGATTCCGGATACATAAGTAGCAGCCCTCGTATGTACGACTTGGTCGAGAGCACTTTCTGTCCACCCACCCGTACGTACCGTGTAATTAAGGCATTATTCTGTAATCTGCCATAAACATACTGAATATTTTTTAAGTCTGTCAAATATTTTAGTTTTATACGAGGTTTTATTAATTATTACCACTGGAACTCACCATCGTAACGTCCAGCCTGCTCGGCTAACTTAGATTTATACACATTATCTTCCCTTTCCGACATTGTGGATGACAAATGATTTTTCACTAACTATATCCGAATCGCCAGGTCACTAATTCACCAAGATGGCCGCGCCCGCCAACCGAATCCGATCTTCAACTAAAATCCGCCCATGACGTCATTCAAATGGCAACTTCCGTTTTCAAATTCCACAATCCATTTTTCCACAATAGGCGCATAAAATTAGCAAAACCTGGACATAATTCGATAGCTGTAATTTTCTTTTTCTATGATTTAAAGTATTATTAGTTATAAATAAAATATAAAGAATTAAACATTTTAAGGCTCCGCGTCAATGTTAAAAAACAAAAAAACTAAATTTTGAACACTTGGATTTCTTAAGTAAGCCATAATAAATAACTTTGTGAAAGTACCTGTATTATGATATGAAAAAATATCATTCAATCAATTATCGTGAATATTTTTTGTTTAGTATAAATAAATAATAAATAAATATTGGGGGACAATCTTACACGAATCGCCCTAGTCCCAAACTAAGCAAAGCTTGTACTTATGGGTACTAAACGACGATATACATACCTATATAGATAAATACATACTTAAATACATAGAAAACATCCATGACCCAAGAACAAAATCCATGCTAAATGCACAAATAATGCCCTGACCGGGATTCGAACCCGGGACCTCTAGCTTCGGAGGTAGTGTCACTCCCAACTAGGCTAAACAGGCCGTCAACATTTTATTATATTAGTACTATAAGAATCGTATTAAACAAAAATATCCACGATAATTGAATTAAATGATATTTTTTCTTAACATAATACAGGTACTTTTACAAAGTTATTTATTATGGCTTGCTTACAAAATCAAAATGTGTTAAGAATTTAATATTTTGTTTTTTTTTTTTTTTTTTTTTAACATTGACGCGCAGCCTTAAAATGTTTAATTCTTTTTATTTTAACTATAACTAACAATACTTTAAATCATAGAAAAAGAAAATTACAGTTATCGAATTATGTCCAGGTTTCGCTAATTTTATGCGCCTACAATCATCAACTAACTACTCGTTGAGACGGTTTCAATAAGCCCAAACGCGATTAGATGGGTTTTTCTTGTGTAGTTTAGGAGTTGCTATGGCTACCTTCTGTCTCTATCAGCAGATCAGCTCGGTGGTACTATAATATTGTATTGTCACCAAACTTACATAAGTATGATAAATTATGTATATGCTAAACTTTAGCTCAATCGGATACCGGTAAGCGGCTGAAAACTTACATACATACGAACTGTACAAGTTAAATAAAAGCTTGTAATAGGGCATATTCAGAAATAAGTGTACGCAACAAGCGTGAGTTGTTAAAAAAAGTTAATGTACATATGTCAGTTTTGTGACGGTAATTAAGCATTCAATTTCTATGAAAACTTATACATACTATACAGTTTATTTTTATCTGTCTTAAAACAAAAACGCGATATTAGTACATTACTACAGAGGCCGGGACGAAAGGGGTTGCCGGCCGAAGACATATATAGGTCTAAGGCGGGCAACCCCAAATTTCCCGCCGAGGTATGTATAGTGCTTTTCTCAAACATGCAATGAAAGAAACAACAAAAAAGAACAAAATTTTATTTTTAATACGCATAGTGGCAGAATGTCATGATGTGGAATGTGGAATGGAATTAAAAAAGAAGACTTTGCCGGCCTAGGCCTGCAAGATTTGTATGAAATTCCATTAACGACCTCTTGTCCTAGCCGCACCTGAAACGTCATACTTCGCAGCCTATTATAAGGAACATAACATCAATATTTCATTGCATGTTTGGGAAAAATTCATTTATATACTTCACTAGCTGTTGCTCGCGACTTAGTCCGCGTCTTCGCTCCTATTTGTTGCAGCGTGATGTTATATAGCCTAAAGCCTTCCTCGATAAATGGACTATCCAACACAAAAATATTTTTTCAATTCGAAGCAGTAGTTCCTGACGTTAGCGCGTTCAAACAAAAAAACAAACAAACTCTTCAGATTTATAATATTAGTATAGATTTTTCTTAAATTTGAAAATGCCTCATAACAGCATAAAATAAATGACGCAGTGTTCAGTAGTTACATTATTCTCTTTATTCAGGAATAATATTAACAGAGAAAAATATCACATAGTTCTTACTTTAACACTGACTACTTAATATTATAAATACTTAATTTATTGTATTTTCAAAAATACAGCAGTTTAGTATAATATTATATAATTAGATGCATACTTTAATTGTTACGACCATTATGAAAGAATAAGTGAGAATTTTAGAGGGAATCTCACTAACAACACCTAGGTACAATCAACTAATTTGATTTCTGGGCCACTTCGTATCCTGTCATAGTGACAATAATTTGAAATCTCTTCAGCTTTCTTATTGATTTTCACTGTGACAAGGTACGAAATGGCCAGAAAAACAAATTAGTTGACCGTACGTATTATATGCAATCTGGCATCCAAAAAGTTAATATGAAACTATAGACACCGATTATGTATACATGTACATACTGTAATAATATATCCTTTCGTAAATCTATTTAAATTTTACGCAGCATCAATCCATAACAATCAAAGGTACTAAAGCTGATATTATTAAAAATCTAATACCTACTATTAAAATTTGATTTCAATATAGCTCCTGTCAATAGGTACAGTGAGCAGCAATAAATACCTGACGCTAAATATGAGATTCAACGTGTGGCATCCCTAGTATGTCATAGGATTAACACAACTCGCAGGTTGGTCGTGATATGACTGAGACATGAAAGAAAAGTGATATCCCAGGGACGTCCTGTTCTGTCATAAAAACAACTGGAATCGGTCCTACAATAGCTAATGGACACATGGCACTCATAAATACGACGCCACAAGTTCACAACTTTATTTGTGTTGTAGTATTTAAGTTTTTTTTGTCGTTTATTACTAGGGCATGTAAATTTCATACAAATCGGGACCGGGACAGCAAACCCTATTTATTACCGATGTGATGATACTTAATATTACAAGAACAACAATTATCGCCGTATTAAAAATACATTTTAATTTATGTTGCGGAATAAAGCTCAATCTGCTTGAATAATAATATTCAAGTGGCAATTCGAATAAATAAGAAAAGTTTAGTTTATTCCAAAATTAGTTCAGACTTATTTGTCGTCTGAACCCGGGTTAAGTCCTTATTCGCCTGTGGTCTCATCAGATCTAAACATCTAAATTATAGTCCCCTTGTAAACCAACCATTTTTTTTAGAATAGTATAATAATAATATTTAACCTCTTCACCGCCACAGTAGATTCCGTAAGTTGTGCCTCACACGCCAGTCTTTGTAGCAAAAGACTGAAAATGAACCTTACTTGACAGCACGTAGGTTGCCTTTACATCACTTGACATGACTTTTTTACTGACTTTTTATCAAGTCAATGTTTGCGAAAGGGTTCAAAGGGGCTCGCCCAGCCTATAGTATGGAAAATGTGGTTTTATTTATATATGTCCTGGGATTTTGGTATGTTATAGATTTTCCCTACTGGCGATAAAAGATTAATTGAAAGCTGTTGGCAGTTTGGTAGTAAGTAGTCCCTAGCTTGTACAGTCAGCGTCATAAAGTACGTAGCAGGCAAAGTGGTCAAATAGTTCAGTACACTATGTGTTTTATATGGTTTATCAAACTATTTGGACACTGGCTGCTACGTGCTATATGACGCTTACTGTACCTATTGCATGAATGTGCCTAAGTTTGTTTTTTGACTTAGATACATTCAAGACTAGCTAGACTATGACCAAGTTGACCTCGGTTATGTTACGATTTATCCCTGAGCTATAAAAGTGTAAAACATGTTGTTAATCATCACAAATAATGTAATATAAAGATGTAGTGACAATAGTTTTAGCACTTAAAACGAACTTATAGTTAACATTAGGCCATCCGCCTTTAATTATAATTCTTTTTTCATAAATGACATCATCAAATATATAATACTTCGGGTATAAAATAATAATACCAACTAAAAGGATAATAATACCAAATATCAAATCGATTCAATGTACACTTGTGTCAAATTCATTAATTTAATTATTCTCGTTAACTTAGCTCCAGGCACGGTCAGTCTACTCTGACTAAAGTCACTGAACTGTATCGTAACCGTATATCACTTTATCACTACGTTCACTGTTTGTACATGTTTTCATATGCTGTAAGGAAAAAAGGGCTTGACCCTCATTTCGTTTAAAATTGTGTCACATATTTATTTGACACACAGTGCGCGTAATTTCTACACTCACACAACCCCATCTGTAGAGCTATTAGAGCGTGTCAGATATTATTGCATTGTGACTGTACAGTTACGTTCAAAGTCAATAAGTTGCTTAGTAAAGCAATGAGGTGTAGTTGCAACCCAAACTGCGCCAACTTGGCCTTTACTTTTTGTTGCACAGGGCGGTTCCACAACACTTCTGGGACCTCAAATACTGCGAGCTGCCTCTTGGATACTGCAACTTCGCGTCATTACTCTGAATAACTCGGCTAGCGTGCCGTCTATATCTAACACACCTGTTACTCCTCGAACATCCTCGCTATTCTAAATTCTACATTGCAAAACATGAATTTTCTTTACGTTGCTTGTCATCACATCTTAAGGATGATTCCCACTAGACCGTTCCGTATCCGGGCTGGCCCAATACCGGGCTGCTTCTGAGCCTCGGTCATAGTTAGATCGGCCGACAAAGCGCAACGGCCGACGTCTAAGTATTATATGTCAAAGAAAATGGGCTGGCCCGGAGACAGTCCGGCGTGCTGTGAATCAGTATTTACTTGCAAAAGGCCACAAATACTTAATCGTAATGGAGAAAAGATCGTAGTGGACAGAAGCAAGGATATGACAAACTTTTTTGATAGGAAACTGCAGCGATATTGATATTTTAGTGCGACATCGAGATATACATAAATAATTACTTTCGGGCTGACTAAACTCCTCGATCAAGATATTTTCTATTCATTGTCAATATTATCGTGTAGTATTAGTACTACGCGTCTGTACGTAACATAACACATTAGTCGTCGGCTTTGAGAATGGATTCGAGTGGGTTTGGGCCTTTTCTTCTAGGATTCGAGACTTTTGCTGGTTCCGCTGAAAAAGAGAGTTAAAAATAAGGTCACAGTTTCGTTGACTTCTAGTAAAACAGTTCAGTCTAATTTCAAAAAGTTTTTATTTTAATTGCAGTTAGATCCTTACATAAGGTAGACTATGAAACGACTGAGGGCAATGAAGAAACACTAGTATATAGTTTTTGTGGACCATCTTTTGGTTCATTTCATTTCTTGATTCAGATCTGTTTCTCTAATCTATATGTAGTCGTTTAGTGCGAAGTTGTTCAAAACCCACTTACTGGTCTGGCTTAACGGCAGTTGCGTAACCTCCAAGCAGGCCATCCACTCCGTGATCGTGATCTTAGCGTCGTGGTTGATGTCGCAGTACCGCGGCAGCTTGCGTCCGCACCTCCTCAGCGGCTCCATGTTGGCGATCAACTGGTGGAACGACTTCCACTCCCGCCGTTCCAGCGCTTTGTTCTTGTCCTTATCTAGCATCACGTACGTCCATGTTGCCGCTTGCTCTTCTTTCGATGCTCCCCATTTGACAATTTCGCTGTGAGAAAATAGTTAAATCAGAAAAGGAGATGGTATGAATTTAAGGGCACAAATAAAATCTGATTGCATACAAGTTGCTCGTAATAGATCATATTTTACTTATACGGTAAATGTATCAATGCTCGACATCTTAATAATGATAATAATTTAAACTGAAGGTTTTGTCTGTGCAATTGCGGACGAGGTTATCATGACGAACAACTACCGGAAATATATCCTGAAGGACGGTACGGTCGACATTTGTCGGGCATGCCGCCGTCCCGGAGAGTCACTCAGGCATATTATTTCTGGTTGTAGTCATCTTGCTAACGGCGAGTACTTGCACAGACATAACTTGGTGGCCAGGATTATTCACCAGCAGCTTGGTCTTTTATACGGTCTTGTGGACTTCAAAGTGCCGTATTATAAGTACACACCTGCGCCAGTTCTCGAAAATGGTCGTGCAACGCTCTATTGGGATCGATCTGTCATCACGGACAGGACTATTGTAGCCAACAAGCCTGATATCGTGCTGACAGATCGATTGAAGCGCCAGACAGTGCTCGTTGACATCACCATCCCCCATGACGAGAACCTCGTGAAAGCTGAGAAGGACAAATTTAGCAAGTACCTAGACCTGGCACACGAGGTAACCGCCATGTGGGATGTTGGTTCAACGATCATTGTCCCGATAGTCATCTCCGCGAACGGTCTAATAGCGAAGAGTCCCGACCAACATCTCAAGAGACTCTCGTTAGATGGCTGGGTCAAGGGTCAGATGCAGAAAGTGGTACTCCTGGACACGGCGCGGATAGTCCGGAGGTTTCTCTCTCTGTCGCCCTAACCACCGGTAGCTTAGGCCGGCCTCGCTGCCGGCGGCACTTTAGGTTAGGTTTTTTATAATGCTTTTATATTTTGTACGTGTATTTTTATATTTTACATTTGATAAATTTATTGTAAAAAATCTAACCTAAGAAAAAGAAATAAATAAGGTGAATAATAATTTATTTATTTTCAAACCAAATTGATCCATAGGTATGTGTGTGCGTGAGTGCGCGCGTGTGTGTGTGTGTGTGTGCGCGTGTGTCGTGCGTGCGTGCGTGCGTGCGTGCGTGCGTGCGTGTGTGCGCGCGCGTGTGTGTATGTGTGTGTTATAGTGACAGGGAATATGAAGAACTATGTTAGGGACACACAATGAAATGGAACAGATATGAATAAAAAAGATGAGGTTGGGTAGCCATTGACAAGGGCAAGCAGGCAAACAACTCGGCTTTGCCAATTACCTTTTCCACCCAATACTTGCTGGGCGGACAGTCAAGGCGCTTGGCTAACACACTCAGAAGGCCCACTACTTAATCACCTCTGGGTCAATGTCGAGCACTGGGACATTAACCTGGGTCCACGTAATGGATGTGTACAAAGGTAATTCGTGTATTGCTCACCCTGGTCCAGTGCCATTCGTTGTTGCCCCCATCTTTGTAATAAAGAATCTCATCAAGTCTCGTAGGAAGTTTGACTTCATTGGCTCCGGGCATCCTGAGGATAAATACAATGATAAAAATATGTAATGTGTAGGACATTTACAACTTAATTTAACTATTTGCTCAAAGTACCTCTAATAAAAAATTAATGTTCAAGTTTTTACCTAAGTTCAATTCTTGTAAGTTGATTGTCTCATACTTATATTGATTGAATTGGTATGACACAGCACGTCATACTCTCAATACCTATCGGTTATAAGACTTGTCGTTTTTTTTTCCAAAAGTTACGGATGCCGATTCCGAAAGTTGAGCCTAATATTTAATTACTCCCTTTATCAGGCATAGGCGTTATATCGACCTCATGCTGCCTGTCAAGTATGCTTCGTAATCTGATTGAGTAACATAATAATTTATAAATATTCAATTTAAAGGAAACATTAAAAATATATAAATATTAATATAAACTGTAAACAATATTGCGTCAAATGGACAAGAAGTCAACAAACTCTGGACATATGGTATATTTTTACGTAATTTGTTTTAGTCAGTTCACGTCAAACAACCGAAACTGTAGGAAGGGTAGGAAGTGCTTCGCGAGCTTAAACGCTTTTCTTAAAGATTTTGCAAGTAATGAGACAGTATTTTCATTATAAATTATTTCAATCATTGTGTAGGATTTCATAACGAACTGATTAAATAAATTTTCGTGGATATTCAGTAAGTATTTAGTAAGTTACGGTCGATTTACTGATTGCCGCAATTACATACATCAAAAACAGACCACGTCCCAAAAAGCGTCAAAATTACGGAATTGAAGAAAATAAAGGGATTTTTATTCTGTGTTTTGCCGGGATTTCAAATAAGATAATCAAACAAACTTTGCTGTTACAAGCGTCATTTTAGCCATATTTTCATATGATCAAATTACGTATTATGATTTAGTGGAACATTTTTATGAAAATAGTTAAATTATATTGCTTCAGTCCAACGTTATAATATAATTCATGGTAAATCTACTAATCTGAACACTTTTCTATAGAATTTAGGTAATTTTAGGATGTGGAAAAGACGTACTCCTTAAAAACAGCTGTTTTTCTGACTTCCTCAATTCCCTACTATGTTTTTCGGCCGTGCTGCTAATTCCGTATATAGTTGAGCTTATGTTTCCAATAAAACTTTCAGTATTTTCTGAGTTATATTTTATTAAACTAAGGCATATCGATAAACTAAAGTTAGGGGAAATTGGGCCACTCTGATTTTAGGGTCCATTTGTCCTATCCCATCCATCAGTCCTCAGTGGGGACAAAGTCAGATTCAGAATCAGATGTTTCCTATTTGTCTTCACTAGGGAAGACACAGACACAGATATCTTCCCAAGATATCGTTTCCATTTTCTCCAAAAACATAGGGGAGACTGGAGTCAATTGGAACGTTTTTGACAAAACCACAGCTTTTCTACTCTAACAAATAAGAATGAAAATTCCCAGTTGTCCCCAGTGAAGCAGTTTTGTGGACATCGGCTAATATTGTTCCCGTGCTCAAGAAGAATAACTGAAATTTCCTCACCGAGAGGGGTCTCCTCTAATATTAAAAATAATTATCTCCTTTTTGTCAAATATGTAATGTTATATGTTTTTTAATTATTCATGTTTAATTTATATTTCCTATTCCATTAATTCTGCAGGAAAGCGGCATTTACTGAATTTACCGGATTTACGTGCACGCATTTACAGAATAACCGGCAGAGACTATTTCTAATCCGTAATAACGTACAAGTCAAAAATGCCTCAATAATCCGTAATTCCGTACACTTCCCTTAACTGCATCCTTAAAAAATGGTGAAATGGTAACAAAACCAACAAAGAGAGGGTACATGATATATCCACTATGGAGCGTAGGTATTCTATGACATTAAACCAACCTCTCATAGGACTAGCGTGGTGCGGCGCGGCATCGCAGTCGGGCCGACGGTCTTTGACGGAGGAGCCCGGGATCGGCTTGCCGGTGTCCTGGTGCACGCACCAGCAGTAGCCCGTGGAGCGGTAGCACTGCGCACGCGCGTAGCGTCCGTCGCCAGTGCACTCGGGCACGTACAGCGCAGCTGCGCCCGCTTTCTGCAAACAATTTTCTCTATCATCTATATATTCAACTCGCTGTTGCCCGCGACTTCGTCCGCGTCTTCGCTCCTATTGGTCGCAGCGTGATGTTATATAGCCTAAAGCCTTCCTCGATAAATGGACTATCCAACACAAAAAGTTATTTTGTAACCGACTTCAAGATTTCAAAAGAGGAGGTTATCAATTCGTTTGTATGTTTTTTTTTTAATGTTTGTTACTCCATAACTCCGTCATTTCTTAACCGATTTGAAAAATTCTTTTTTTGTTTGTATGTATATATATCCAAGTTGGTCCCGTTTTTGTCAAAAGGCAGTTCTGATGATGGGATCCATGAGGAATTGAGGGAACTCCTCAAATCTTTAAGGCAAACATATAGTGATTTTTGTGTTTTTATCAACAAGTCAAGCATTTGCATCCAAAAATGTGACATTGGATGAAGTGGAACTGCTGATGATGATCAGAACAGAACTCTTCAACGACGAAAAGTTCACGTTTGGCGATTTGTCCTCCTAGCTGTGTTTGTTAAGCAAGTTCTTTTTTCACGATTGATTTTTGTCATGCTCGAGTTCTGATGATGGGATCCATGAGGAATTGAGGGAACTTCTCAAACCTTAAAGGCAAACAATTAGTGATTTTTGTGTTTTTATCAACAAATCGAGCATTATCATACAAAAATGTGACATTTGATGAAGTGGAACTGCTGATGATGATCAGAACAGAACTCTTCAACGACGAAAAGTTCACGTTTGGCGATTTGTCCTTCTAGCTGTGTTTGTTAAGCAAGTTCTATTTTCACGATTGATTTTTGTCATGCTCGAGTTCTGATGAGGGGATCCATTAGGAAACGAGGAAACTCCTCAAATGTGAAATGCACACAAATAGTGATTTTAGTATTTTCATGAACTAATCAGGCATTTTCATTCATAAAAGTGACATTTGATGAAGTGGAACTGCTGATGATGATCAGAACGGAACTCTTCAACAACGCGTAGTTCACGTTTGGCGATTTGTTCTCTTCGTTTTGTTTGTCAAGCAAGCAAGGTTTTTCCATGATTTCATAAGGAATTGAGGGTACTTAGTCTTCTACCATTATAAACATACTTATAGCCATTTTTGTATTTTATTGTATGGAATCTAAGAGTGCACCATCTAAGATTAATAATCTTTCACCGGACTCCCCCATTGAAGTCGGTTTTTTTTTCTTAAAAATTATTTTAATTCGAACTGTTGTTCCTGATATTAGCGCGTTCAAACAAACTCTTCAGCTTTATAATCTTCTTTATCTTTATATATATAATTCTTCTGTATGTGTGTTTGTCACCTTACTCCTCCTAAACGGCTGGACCGATTTGGATGAAATTTTGTGTGTATATTCGAGTGGATTCCTGGATGGTTTGAAAATACAATTGGACCCGGTAGGTGGCGTTATTATCTCATTTTCATGAAAAAACGGATCTGATGAACAATTATGTACTATAGATGGCGTTGATATCAATTTTTTGGCATTTGACGTACGATACGTAATAAAATAATACATGCGCAAGTCATTTGCCTCAGTGACAAATTTTAAATAAATTGAGGAAATATAATAGAGCCAAAAAACTTGTAGAAATTTCTGCAGCAAAAGAAAATATGAGTTTTGAGTCGGCTTTATATATCCGCATCACCAGTAAAATAACTAATCAGCAAATAAACTGTCTGTTTACAATGTTTTAATGAATGACAGACGTAGTGTGTCATCTTTTAATTTATTTTTAATGGGGAGTTTTACGCTTATCGTGTCGTATCAGGCTGTTAAAAGGAAGGCTGAGGAAAGAAACACATGGAGATTGCTCCACCGACAAGAGCCTAGCTCTTAAATAAATGATGATGATGATGGGGAGCTTTACACGATTTATATCATCTTATATCAATTATGCTGGGGTGGCAATATTATCGCGGTTTTCCTAATTGTTTGTACTTTGCTTCAATATCTTAAATTAATAATACTAACAGATCCGTAGTGTTAAGCAAGATGATTTTTCATATAGTTGTCTCTTTGAATCCTTATGGTTAACTAAGATGAGTTAGGACGGGACAGATAGATAGTACGATCATTTTCGGCTGTCCCCACGACGACCTCATATAGAAGCACACCAAATGTCAAGTTCCATACAAACCAAAACGTCACAAACGTCAGTTCAGTATAATTTGCAGTTATGAAAATGTGAACACCTGTCAGATACCACTTATCTGTGTCTCTCAAACTTACTGATTGTGGTTTAGTGAGAAAAGATTAGATGTACAGAAATCGTTCAACTTAAAATGAGCGGATTTGCTTTAATACCTATTCTGATATCTGTGTTCAATATTCATTAATATTCACGTGATACGGATCGTGATATGAGTGTATCGCGAGATAATATTCACCGTGAAAAAGGCCCCAATGGGCTGATAAATGTCAATATGAAATTGTCATCTCTACATCATCTTTACTAAATACAAATATATATATATATATATATATATATTATGTACTGAGATTGAGATCTCAGTGAAATACTCCACATAGATCGTAGCGCCGATGTGGTATTTAGTAAGAACTAATCGCACGACCACTGCATCTCTGTCACTACAATATGATAGTGCGATAGAGATAGTACAAAGTGACATCTGTTACAAACAAGTTAAACTAACAACTCATTAGAAAATTTCGCACTTCGAGCTGGAAGGCCCCTGCATACTTCTTCGTCGTTCGTCGGAAGTGTTGGTCTATTCAGCTCACATCAGCACGCGGGCCTGAATGAACACTATGAAATATGTTTCTTTTTATGGTTAATTTACAGGACAATAGGCCCTTGCGGGCTGGAATGAGTACGAAAAAAAGAAACGTCATAGTGACGATTATAGGCCCACGGGCTAAGTTTACTTATATAACAATGTCAGCTCCAGGAAGCCTCTAAAACTACAGTATTTTTGAAATTAAATATAAAACAAAAATGTATACCCTAAAAACAAAACAAAAACAAATTTGGTATAAAATTATTTATTACAAAACCATATACAAATATTGTTAACTTTGATAAAGGTTCCGCTAAAATTGAATGGAAAAATCCAACATCCAAAAAAGAGAGGTCCCCAATTCTGTTTAGTATCCCTCTTATTTTGAGTTCGGACACACTAAGTCTAGGTACATATTTCATTGTAGCCGTTTAGATCCGTGGGTTAAGTTGACTAAGTATGAATATAAAAATATAAACAAATTTTATAGTGGTAATTTAGGCCCGCGGGCTGAGAGAGATGTGGGCTAAATTGACCAACACAGCAAGGCCAAAACTTCAATGATTGTGGCCATCGTACGAGTACATACGCGTTCGGCAATGATAATTATTGTGTGTAATGTAATAGTATAGACTTTAGGGCCTTTTTTTACTTATGGTAAGGAAAAGCATCAGAAACGGATTGTAGATGTTGTATTGCAAAAACCAAAATTTAATCTAAATTATGATTACTTATTCCTGATTTTTTGCTCAGCCGCCTCACCTAGCTTAATATTTTAACAAACTTTGTCGAAAATTCGACAATATGTTACGATATTAGTCTATGGGAGTTTAGGTTTGTCTATTTTGTAGCTGTCCACAATATGTCTTTCACGTAATCTTCCACAAATATTTAATTGTTTCCTGATACTCCATCAACACCTCAATATGGTGTCAGGTGTGGGTGGCGGGTGTGGGTATGGGTGTGGCGGTTTTTTTCGGTCTGAGAGGGTTAATAATAAGAAGTTGTGGCGCATCACTACGAGCTGCCCACATCCCTACGATCGGCGCGTCAATGTCATAACTGTTACTTTTGAATTTCCTACGCGACCGCAAGCTTGCTAACGAATCTATTGTAAATTATTTAATTCATTGTACATATACACAAAACTATTCATTATAAATATCCATCCTACTTTCGCGTATCATTTCTGTACATAATCATATAGCACCACCAGTCGTGCTAAATTGGTGACCCCGACGTTCAACGACAAAATGAACGAAAATTTTCAAGATTCTGTTGCTGACGAATTGCTTTTGGATGAATCAACCACAGCGGTAGACCGCGTGGCAGTGAGATTGCCACCGTTCTGGGCTGAAGACGCCGAAATATGGTTTGCTCAAGTCGAGGCGCAATTCGAAATTTCGGGCATTACCACGGATTCTACAAAATATTTCCAAGTCATTCGTGAATTAGATCCTAAAACGGCCCGAGAAGTACGGGATATTATTACAAAGCCGCCAAAAGAAGGGAAATATGAAAAACTAAAAAAAGAACTCGTAAAAAGACTGTCAACGTCACAAGAAAACAAAAGACGTCAGTGGCTGCAATTTGAAGAGCTTGGAGACAGGAAACCAAGCCAATTTCTTCGTCATCTTCGAGGATTAGCTGGCGACAGTGTCACTGACGATTTTCTCCGAAGTTTATGGTCGAGTCGTCTACCTACGCAAGTGCAAGCCATCATAGCTTCGCAAACTACGGCTTCGTTGGACGACATCGCTGTTCTCGCAGATCAGATTATCGACGTGACACCGTGTTCATCCTTCAGCCAAGTTGCAAGCGTGAGCTCGTTCGAAGATATGCTTAAGAAAATGGAGCAATCGATTACGGCGCGCATCCAAAGCGAAATGACGCAGCAGATCGCACAGCTCGGCGTTCGTGACAGCAATTCTCATCGACGTTTGCACTTCAACAGGAACAGGTCTCGCAGTCGCAGCAGATCCAAGTCACATGGTCGGTATCGAACCGCTAAAGCAGGTATGTGCTGGTATCATAGCAATTTTAATAATAAAGCACGAAAATGTATTCCGCCATGCAACTTTCAAGCGGAAAACTAGAACGACAGTCTGTTGCGGCGGCTGATGACTGTCGCACCTCTACCAGCCGCCTATTCATCACGGACCGAGTAACAAAAATTCAATATCTCATTGATACTGGCTCTGATCTATGCGTTCTGCCGCGCAAGTTTATGCCCAAGTGCAAATCGTCAGACAGCTACTCGCTTACAGCCGCAAATGGTTCTATCATACATACCTACGGCATACTCAAGCAAAAGTTAGACCTGGGATTGCGCAGGGATTTCACTTGGAACTTTGTCGTTGCAAACGTAGACAAGCCAATAAATGGTGCCGATTTCATTACTCATTATGGCCTTATTATCGATTGCAGAAACAGGAGACTAGTTGACAGCTTAACAACCTTGACAACCACTGGACAGCTTAAACACTGCAACCAAACCAGCATAAAGGCAAGATCCGGTAACAGTGAGTTTCACCGCTTGCTAGCAGAATATCCTAGTTTAACGAAACCATCTGGACTGCCGCGAGAGGTAAAACACTCCACAGTTCATTACATTCGGACTACTCCAGGCCAACCAGTATTTTGTAGGCCACGCCGCTTAGCTCCAGACCGACTCAAGATTGCTAAGGAGCAGTTTGAAGAAATGGTTCGCGATGGCGTAGCACGACGATCTGATTCGCCGTGGGCATCGGCTTTGCATCTGGTGCCGAAGAAAGGAAATAGTTGGCGGCCGTGCGGAGATTACCGTGCGCTCAACGCGGGCACTATCCCTGATCGGTATCCCGTCCGCCACATAGAAGACTACGCCCACCGTCTTGCAGGTAGCAACATTTTTACTAAAATAGATTTAGTCAAAGCCTACAACCAAATACCTGTGTACGCAGATGACATTTGTAAGACTGCGGTGACGTGTCCGTTTGGTATCTTCGACTTCCCTTTTATGCCTTTTGGTCTCCGGAATGCTGCCCAGACCTTCCAGAGGTTTCTGGATGAAGTTCTCCGAGATCTGGACTTTGTCTACTCCTACATTGATGACGTACTTATCTACTCCAAAGATGCCGAACAGCACTAAGAACATCTACGGCAAGTGTTTGACAGATTTCAAGAGTACGGCATGCTCATCAATGAGTCCAAGTGTTCTTTCGGTCACAAAAAGGTGACTTTTCTTGGATTTACCATCTCTGAAGAGGGCACACGTCCTATCGTCGACAAGGTAAAAACTGTGCAGGAATTTCCCCCGCCAAAGACTGTCGGTGGATTGCGCAGGTTTCTCGGTATGCTTAACTTCTACAAGAGATTTGTACCTTATGCTGCTGAAGACCAAGCCCCTCTTCACGACATGTTATCGGGACCTAAAATCAAAAGCTCTACCCTACTCATTTGGACTGAACAACAGTTGGCATCATTTCAAAATTGTAAGTCTGCTCTCGCAAAATCAACATTCCTGGCACACCCTATACGCTCCACTCGCCCTTGTGACCGACGCTTCGAGTACGGCCTTGGGCGGGGTGCTACAACAGCTTGTGTACGGACAATGGCAGCCACTTGCTTTCTTCTCAAAGAAGATGACATGGCAACAGACACTGTACAGCGCATACGATCGGGAGTTGCTCGCTATCTATGAGAGTGTCAAGCATTTTCGCTACATGGTCGAAGGTCGACACTTTGTGGTATATACCGACCACAAACCCATTACCTTCGCCTTCCAGCAAAAAGACAGAAAATGTTCTCCGAGACAATTTAACTACCTTGATTTCATTTCGCAGTTTACAAGCGACATCAGGCACATCTCGGGAATAGACAATACGCCGCTGACACGCTCTCCCGTATAGAAGCGATTGCCGTGCCACCAGACTTCGAAGCTATCGCGCAGGCTCAGCAGGAAGATCCCGAGTTACAGGAACTTATCGCCAAACGATCTTCGTCACTCAAGCTAGAAAAAGTACCCGTGCCAGGTACCAATGTTTATTTATATTGTGACACTTCTCAAGCAAGGCCCCGTCCGTTCATTGTTAAAGAGCATCGGCGGAGAATATTCAACACAATCCACAGCATGAGCCATCCAGGTACCAGGTCCACTACTAAACTAATAACTCAGAGGTTCGTATGGCCTTCCGTACGCAAAGATTGCGGTACCTGGGTACGAGCGTGCGAATCTTGTCAGCGTGCTAAGGTTCAACGCCCTACAGTTTCTCCCCTTGCCGAATTCAAGCTGCCCAATGAAAGATTTAGCCACGTACACGTTGATTTGGTCGGCCCATTGCCACCTTCATCAGGATACCGTTATCTGTTCACAGCCATCGACAGATACACTCGCTGGCCAGAAGTCAAGCCACTGTCTGACATCACAGCTGATACGGTAGCCCATGCATTTTATGACACGTGGATATCTCGCTTCGGTTGTCCGCAAACCGTAACGACTGACCAGGGACGCCAATTCACCTCGCGTATGTTTAAGGTCTTGGCAGAGCTATGTGGTGCACAGCTGCGACACACGACGGCTTATCACCCACAAGCGAACTCTTTGGTCGAACGTCTTCATCGTAGTCTGAAGGCGAGGCTGGACAGACGTGCTGCCAATCGTCCTCCTCGGTCTTAGAACTGCATGGAAGGAAGACTTGCAATGCTCAGCTGCAGAAATGGTATACGGTGAGCCTCTACGCATTCCCGGTGAGTTCTTCTATTCTCGTAACTCAAATATGCTGCAGCCTGATGACTTCGTCAAACAATTGAAATACCAGATGTCACAACTTAAACCTGTCCCCGCATCAAGACACGGTAACAAAGCAGTCTTTGTTCATAAAGACCTTAGTTCATGCACCCATGTTTTCCTAAGAAAGGATGCACTGCGTGGATCATTAGAACCGCCATACACTGGCCCATATCGCGTGCTTACCAGGACAGATAAGACAGTCACTGTTGACTTATTACGAGGACCAGTGACGGTCTCCATTGACCGCGTCAAGCCTGCCTACATGCAGAACGACACAGCTTCATCTACAGACTGTTCTAAGCCTCCAGCTATTGTCCAGGCTAGGACCACTCGGTCTGGCCGAAAAGTAACTTTTCCTCTCCATTTCCAGGCAGGACTTTGATTCTCCCAGGGGGGTCCTGTGGCGCATCACTACCAGCTGCCCACATCCCTACGATCGGCGCGTCAATGTCATAACTGTTACTTTTGAATTTCCTACGCGACCGCAAGCTTGCTAACGAATCTATTGTAAATTATTTAATTCATTGTACATATACACAAAACTATTCATTATAAATATCCATCCTACTTTCGCGTATCATTTGTGTACATAATCATATGGCACCACCAGTCGTGCTAAAAAATTATATTATAATTCTTCTGTACGTGTGTTTGTCACCTTAATCCTTTTAAACGGCGGGACCGATTTGGATGTAATTTTGTGTGTATATTCGAGTAGATTCTTGGATGGTTTGAAAATACAATTGGACCCGGTAGGCGGCGTCGTTATCGCGTTTTCATGAAAAAACGGATCTGCTGAGCAATTCTGTACTATAGATGGCGTTGGTATCAATTCTTTGGCATTTGACGTACGGTATGCAATAATACATGTGCAAGTCCTTTGCCTCATTGACATATTTCGAATAAATTGAGGAAATATGATAGCTCTCAAACCTGTAGTAAGCTGTGCAGCAAAAGAAAATATGTCTTGTGTGTTTACTTTTGCTACGGCGCTGCAAGCGTGTAAATGTAGCATTAGATAGTCAAACGACTTATCTAAATGGCCGCTTTGTGCGACTCTTCCGTGAATGACTCGTGGCATATCGGTCGATCTCATCTGCGCTACCGGGAAAATAGAATACCGAAAAGTCAAAAACTCGAAACTACGCCACATTGCTTAGTGACGTCATACCACTATAGGCAGCTCTAGTTGCGGTATAATAATTATTCGAAAAGGCTCGCTAAGTGGTTAGTTCCTTTTTAACCGACTTCAAAATTTCAAAAGAGGAGGTTATATATTCGGTTGTAAGTTTTTTTTTTTTTTTTGTTTTTTTTTTTAATGTTTGTTACTCCATAACTCTGTCATTTCTTAACCGATTTGGAAAATTCTTTTTTTGATTGTAAGTATATATATATCCAAGTTGGTCCCGTTTTTGTCAAAACGCAGTTCTGATGATGGGATCCATGAGAAATTGAGGGAACTTCTCAAATCTTCAAGGCAAACATATAGTAATTTTTGTGTTTTTATCAACAAGTCAAGCATTTTCATCCAAAAATGTGACATTGGATGAAGTGGAACTGCTGATGATGATCAGAACAGAACTCTTCAACGACATAATGTTCACGTTTAGCGATTTGTCCTCCTAGCTGTGTTTGTTAAGAAAGTTCTATTTTCACGATTAATTTTTGTCATGCTTGATTTCTGATGATGGGATCCATGAGGGATTTAGGGAAATCCTCAAATCTTAAAGGCAAACATATAGTGATTTTTGTGTTTTTATCAAAAAATCGAGCATTTTCATACAAAAATGTGACATTTGATGAAGTGGAACTGCTGATGATGATCAGAACAGAACTCTTCAACGACGAAAAGTTCACGTTTGGCGATTTGTCCTACTAGCTGCGTTTGTTAAGCAAGTTCTATTTTAACGATTAATTTTTGTCATGCTCTATTTTTGGTGATGGGATCCATGAGGAATTGAGAGAACTCCTCAAATCTTAAAGGCAAATATATAGTGATTTTTGTGTTTTTATCAACAAATCGAGCATTATCATACAAAAATGTGACATTTGATGAAGTGGAACTGCTGATGATGATCAGAACAGAACTCTTCAACGACGAAAAGTTCACGTTTGGCGATTTGTCCTTCTAGCTGTATTTGTTAAGCAAGTTCTATTTTCACGATTGATTTTTGTCATGCTCGAGTTCTGATGATGGGATCCATTAGGAATCGAGGGAACTCCTCAAATGTGAAAGGCACACAAATAGTGATTTTAGTATTTTCATAAACTAATCAAGCATTTTCATTCATAAAAGTGACATTTGATGAAGTGGAACTGCTGATGATGATCAGAACGGAACTCTTCAACGACGCGTAGTTCACGTTTGGCGATTTGTTCTCTTCGTTTTGTTTGTCAAGCAAGCAAGGTTTTTTCATGATTCCATGAGGAATTGAGGGTACTTAGTCTTCTACCATTATAAACATACATTATAGCCATTTTTATTTTATTGTATATCTATCTGAGAGTGCACCATCTAAGTATAACAATCTTTTACCGGCCTCCCACACTGAAGTCGGTTTTTTTTTCTTAAAAATTATTAGCAGTGTGATGCCATACAAGCTCTGGGTCGCGTTTTAGCGCGAAAATGAATATTTTTTGCGTATATACGCTTTTTAAATACTATTTAATAAGAAATGTCTAGAACCCTATTACGCAGTACACATAATTAGGTAGTAGATATATGAATAATATACCGTTTCTATTTATTTAACTTTTTTGGTTGAAGACCAAATGGAAATAAGGCTTTCACATGTGATTGCAAACAGAAAAGACCGGCTATGCTTTATAATAATTGTGCAAGTATCAACGGCGTACACAACATAAGAGATAGAAAGTAATTCTCAAAATATTTTAAATTAAGTAATTATGGTAAAATATGAACAATGGTAAAGGATTCATGAAGTAACAAACTAGAATTCGCTAAAGCCTACGAAATCGCAACTGGTTGTCCAGAGCATTAGTTCTGCGGGTAGTTATTGGCTATGTGCGAAGTAGGTGGTGGGGGTAAACTAAGCGATCGCAGCGCACACCATGGCAGAAATGTGCAATTTCCGGGGACTTATATGTCAAATTTACTTCGACGTTTCCTATTGGTTTCCTACGATTCGTTTCGTTTGTATTTATTTATTTATTTTCTGATTTATTTCAGTCAAATTTACAGTAAGGGGTCTTTCTCGCTAACTAAAATAAATAAAATATTCATGTGTCATTATTTGACATCTCTGAGTTTGACATTGCCCCGGGACCCGTGACGTTTGACGTTTCTGACGTGCACATAGCCAATACCCGGTCACAATATCTGTGCACCCCGCCGTGTTATTGCGGCGCTCTCTCTGCTATTAACATAAGTATTAAATATTATTAGCAAGAGCATATTTAAGCTGCAGGAATAATAATATTACAATTGGGTATTTACCACATGTTAATAGTACATTACGATACAAGGGTTGTAAAACAAAGAAAGGCCGATATCGCAGATGTTTGAGGCCTGAGCCGCAGGCGAGGGTCATAAATATGCGAGAGAGGGCTTTCTGTTTTACGACCCGTGTTTTGTACACAATTTTACGTCACTACTTGGCGAAAAAGTGGGTTTATTCGGACGCGCAGCGTGCGGAAAAGCGCGCTTTTTGGCAAGGTGTGGTGTAAAATTTATTATTATTACTGTAACTACCAAAATATCACATTACCAAAACTATAATAAAATATGTAACATCAAAAAGTCAAAATTTTGTTAATACATACTTATCTCTCTTATCTCATTCAACCAAATCAACTTAAAGGAGTGTATTTTTAAGAAACGAGAGAGAGAGTCGACGGCTGAGAGAGAGGGTTGCGATTCTCGTTCCGGATCGTTTTTGGCTCAACAGATTTCGTTGGCCACACAACGTGGCAACGCCGCCAGTATCACAGAAACTTTTAAGCCGTGTACTGTTGCGGATTTCATCTCTTAAGTGTGTGTGACGAAGCCTAGTGCATAAACCTACTCCTGTACGCACCTGACGAAGCCTACGTTGCGGATTAGAATTTGTGAACCAATTAGATCAATATTTTGTAATAAAGTTACCAAAGGTCAAATTTATTTATTTAGTCGTATGGCTTTAATTACATAATTACAGAGTCGCTTTACTTCATTATTATAGAGCGCTCGTGGCCGAGCGGCACCCGCCTACCGCGTGCGGTATGCGAGGTTAAGCAATGTGGGCGCAGGTTCTTGGATGGGTGACCGCTTTGAGTGGTTACTAACTGAGCGCTCTCGTGCTTTGGAAGGCACGTTAAGCCGTTGATCCCGGCTGCTGTCTACGAGAGCAGTCGTTAAGCCAAGTTAGAGGCCTTCGGGCGGCTTGAGAACTTCTAACAGTCAAGTTGCCCAATCACTTGACAAAGGGGGGTCGAAGTTGCACGACGTCCGTAGGGAGTACCCACCGTTACCCTACACGTGACCCCTGGGTGCTGCTAAAAGTGCAACAAAAACTGGCAACCGTACTTGTCTCCTCGAAGATCTCACGGTTCGTAAATAAATGCCATACGATTAAATAAAAATTATTATAAAGTGAATACATTTAGTTGTTATCTATATTAATAATTTCGTGCAGGGGTACGGTAGACCCGGACGAGACCTGTCTCAAATTGAAGAACGTATAAAAATAACGATTTCGAGTTGAACATATGTATCCGCAAAATTCGGATTGTCGCGTATTTTACATTACAAAGTGTTAATTTTAAGACAAAAGGTCGGCCATATTAAATCCGTTGGTTGACAGCGTCGGGTTGGGTACGTTCGGAAATTGTAAACTATGTTTGCGTCCGGTGTGTTGGCCAGGTTGCTGGGCTGCGTTCTGGGTGATGGGCCATCATCACCCATTGTGTGGATTCGGCTAGCCGCGTCTGCAGCGTTTTGTTTTTGTAGTTTTCAAGCGTTCTATACACCTATCAGCCTAGCTAGCACGATAACTTATACCGTCACGTTATATGGGCGAAATGTATTAAAACGTCACATAAAACGTAACGGTATAATCTATCGTGCTAGCTAGGCTGATTGTCACACCAACCGCCTTCAAAGCGAATGTATGGGGCCTGTTACATGGTTATTATTATCACGTGATACATTCATATCACGATAAGTATCATGTGAATATTGAAGCAGAATCCATGCAAATTTGAAAACTGCGATAATATTGTCACCCCAGTATTGTGATAATATTAATCGTTTAAAGGACATCACTTGAATGTTTGCCGAGTCTGTCCGCCATCTTAAAGCTGCGTCTGTATTTTGTTGTGACAAACTACTAGGTGACTTATGGCTTTTAAACGTCTAGCAAAATTCTATCCCTATCTCGCTCTATCTTATAACTTAGTGATACTGGGGGTCTACTCAAAAATTCGAAATCCGAACTTCGTATGGTTCCGTCCCTTTCACTCATATAGTCTATGACAGGAGAGTGAAAGGGACGGCACCATACGAAGTTAGGATTTTGAATTTCGGAGTAGCTGGGGAGCTCATGCCGTTCGCCGCGCTCGGACGTTAGAGGCGCTACCGCGAACCGAAAACGAAGTATCTGCCTCTCTCTCGCACATGTATATTCGAACGACAGAGAGGTAGTTCGTTTTTGGTTCGCGTGGTTTTAGGCCCTCAGGCGTCAACTTTAAAACGAATAGGGTATTTTACTATAAGAGAAATAAAATTCAAAATGTAATAAAAACCAGCCAAGTGCGTCGGAGTCGCACACTGAGGGTTCCGTACAACTAAAAACTAATGTGATTTATCAATATATTGATATTTTTGGTAAAATATACTTCATAATAAACATTATCACCTAATTTCAAGTTCATAGGTCGATGGGAAGTTAAAAAATTATATGTGTGACTGACAACACACGGAATGTTCTTTGACTTTCTTCGACTGTCCGCCGCGCTCGGACTAAGGTGCTACCAACCGAAAACTAAATATATATGCCTTTCTGTCGCACTTGCATATTCGAGCGCGGAGAGGGAAATACTTCGTTTTCAGATCGTGGTAGGCCCTCTGGTCTGAAGGCTCCTATTCCTAGATGGTGCGCGTATCGGAATGTGAAATACCTTTGGCAAAACGGAACAAGTTGTTAAATAGCTTCCATTAATTGGAGAAAATATTACCAACTGTTATTATTATCACGTGAAACACTGAATATTGAAGCAACATCCATAGGGGCCTGTTACATGGTTATTATTATCACGCGATATACTCCTATCACGATCCGTATCACGTGCAATGAATATTGAAGAAAAATCCATACGATTTTGAAAACCACGATACTATTGACACACCAGTATTGTGATAGTATTAAGCGTTTAACAGACCCCATACAATTTTAAAAATCGCGATAATATTGAGTGTAAAGGGCCCCACTGAATAGAATTTGGCGGAGAATAGAGAGCTGCTATCGCGAAACGAAAACGAACGAACATCGTGTATTTCCCTCTGTGTCGCTCGAATTTGCAAGTGCGACAGAGAGGGAGATACACGAACTTCATTTGTTTTTCGCGTTAGCAGCTCTGACTTCGCACCAAAAATACTGACTGGCACATCAATATTTAACAATGCATATCTGAATTGAATTTTAATGAACGATTAGTATTTTAGCTATACAAATCAGTACTGATTACGGTGTCAAATTTTTTATGTGCCTTTAAATACTACCCCTATAAAAATGCTTAGGATTAACTTGCAAAGATACTAGCCTTTGCCCGTGACGTCGTTTGCGTAATCTTTTACTCCCAATTCCATATAATTCCATTCCATACTTTTATTCCCAATCCAGACTACAGACTATATTTCTATACGATTCGAAGTTTCATCATAATCCGTTGTTGTAATGTTTTTATTTTATACATTTTTGTACACTATTTCTTTCGTCTAACTGTCACGAATAAATGTTTTGTTTATTTCTTTCTTATTTATTTCACCCGAGCGAAGCCGGGCTTTCATCTAGTTGGTTATTATAATAACAACCTAGCTACATAAATCCCCCCTTACCGTGCCCTGTGCAAAAGTGCCCATGATGCTAGCAGCATTTCAGCGTTGGATAGCCATGGAGAACTTTTGCACCAGAAACGACTCAGAGCGGGAGTCCCTTTTTAGGGTTCCGTAGCCAAATAGCAAAAAACGGAACCCTTATGGATTCGTCATGTCTGTCTGTCTGTCCGTTCGTATGTCACAGCTGATTTACTCGGAGACTATGAGCACTACAATTATGAAATTTGGTAGGAAGGTGTATGCTATGAACTTATAATAATATGCTAATAACTTATAATGTGAAATCTAAATTCTTCATCCAAATAAAAGGTAACAAAGACTCCAGATTAATATGATGGTGACTGTAAACTGTAAAGTAGCAGTACTGTCCTTTCGCAGTAGTCTACTAGAGTAGAAGTAAACTAGATAGCTCAGTCTAAACAGGAATATCTACAAAAAATATGTATTATCCACTATTACGTATTTATAGCCATGGCGCCAACGCGATCGTGGTATTTTCAATGACAAATACCTACAATGATCAGAACCGACAATAACAGATGTTAATTAGATGTGTGCATAGTGCATACGTGTTTCTTTGACTACTTGTACTTGATATGTACATAGTTAGTAGTGGTATTTTTTTGTGTTATTTTGAATCGGACTGCAAATTGGTTCATACATACTTACTTCTTTTTATTGATAACCAACTGGGTTGGTTGATGGGTGGTTACCAACTGGGTAAGAAAATTCCAGTAAATAATATTTTACTCATATTGTTCTATTATGTATATACCTAATTAGACTTGTGTGAGTGACGTCTGCTGCGAGTGACAAAGCCATGAATTACCCACTATACTCGTACAGCTGATACTGTAAAAAAAGCAGCGGAAAATAGGTTCGTTCAATGGTTCAAGTACCTATTTAATTATTAAGTAGGTAAAATATATTTGCCATGAGTACAGCAATCATTGAAACCGCACTAATAACCTAGAATGCCATGTAAGGTCTTATAATTATGGACGTAAACGTTGACATAACTTCGCTAGAATCAATTTGTTATTTAGGACGAATCAGTAACGGAACTAACATGACAAATAAATGCTGAATTCGTTCCACAAGTTAAATTCCACTTCGGCTTTGACCCGAGAAATCTGAGCGAACGATGCGGGAATTTCCCCTCAGTACTGTGGTGTTTCCCGCGCGCGTTTTTACAACGTCGCCGAAATTCCGCGTCAGTTTGACATGCTGCGGACACGCGGAAAAAGGCATGTTACGCCGACGTTTTGTCCGCCCAGATAGCTCCAGGAATTCTATTGCTACGATGGCGCTGAATTGCCTACGCACGCACGCTGCACACTAGGAATTTTCGTACAAATATTTTACAGTTCCTGTGTATTTATATATACACTGACTGACACCTGTGAAATGAATCAGTGTCAAGTAAAAGTAAATATTAGCGCGTTAAAAGCGACACGACAATTCGCTGTACTTGTTCAAGCCTATCAGAGGACACAGAACACTGTCGGGGAGATTAGCGTCGTTGCAGCTTCGAAAATGGGTACCTAATTAGGTACACAGTACTACTTTTGTAAGCGAAACGACGATTATAATAAATAGCAGTATGATATGAATGCCCAAAATAAGCAGTATAAAAAAATCGCCAAGCAACTTCGCGTAATGCAATGCAATGCAGAGCAAGAAGATTTATTTGTGTATAAACTAGTTGGCAGACCTGTTCGTCTAGGACGGCCTGTCTGTCTGTGAGGCAGTCGTTGGCCTCGTCTTCCCGGTGGGACTCCGCTTCCGAGCCGTCGGGCGCGAACGAGTGGCGAATATTACCCGGTAACACTGAAAAATTAAAATAACATATGCAAAAAAACCGACTCCAATTTTGTACTTGCAATGCCACAAATTTTGGTTTCCGTGAGCAAATGCTTGGTTACCTACAGAAAATACCGAAATGGGCATTTGCGTGCCTATCAAATTCGAGGAGTTCCCGCGATTCCTCCTAGATCCATCATCAGACCTTCACAAAATTTATATGAGACCAATGTCGGGGTACCTGCTTTAAAACAAAAAAAAAGAATTATCAAAATCGGCCAACGTGGTCAAGAGTTATCGGGGAATATACATACATAAAAAGAATTTTAAAAAAAGACCAAGCAAATATGTAGACGATCTATGTACCTCCATACTTCTATTGAAGTCGGTAAAAAAAAAATTGTAAGTTTTTCAAAAATTGACATAGCCCGACTGAAACTCGTACCAAGAATCTCGTAATCTACGGTCGTTTGTTAATGTATGAAACATCACGGTTACTAATAAAGTCAAATAAACGAACTTTGTAATTCCTCGATAAAACAATTATAAAGTTACTGCTAGACTTGGTGAACAAACTTATTAAAATAATTTGTTAACAAACAAATTAAGGAACCATTTACGAAGTAAACACAAAATGTTTAAAAACATCAGACAATCATTTAAGACATTATGACATTATTTGAAATGGTTAGACATTGGTTACAAGGAAATTAAGAAACAAATTAAATTAGGATACATACAACTTGTTCGTGATTTCTTCGTACTGTTCGAAAAAAAAGTAAGGTTCCTCATCAGCTCCATATCAACTAAAGAGCGGTGCCTCTTAGCACAGGTATTCTATATTTAAAATAAAAAGAGGTACCATCAACTGACTATTTTTAATTTTTAACCGACTTCAAGATTTCAAAAGAGGAGGTTATCAATTCGGTTGTATGTTTTTTTTTTAATGTTTGTTACTCCATAGCTCCGTCATTTCTTAACCGATTTGGAAAATTCTTTTTTTGATTGTAAGTATATATATCCAAGTTGGTCCCGTTTTTGTAACGAGTTCTGATGAAGGGATCCATGAGGAATTGAGGGAACTCCTCAAATCTTTAAGGCAAACATATAGTGATTTTTGTGTTTTTATCAACAAGTCAAGCATTTGCATCCAAAAATGTGACATTGGATGAAGTGGAACTGCTGATGATGATCAGAACAGAACTCTTCAACGACGAAAAGTTCACGTTTGGTGATTTGTCCTCCTAGCTGTGTTTGTTAAGCAAGTTCTATTTTCACGATTGATTTTGTCATGCTCGTGTTTTGATGATGGGATCCATTAGGAATCGAGGGAACTTCTCAAATCTTAAAGGCAAACAATTAGTGATTTTTGTGTTTTTATCAACAAATCGAGCATTATCATACAAAAATGTGACATTTGATGAAGTGGAACTGCCGATGATGATCAGAACGGAACTCTTCAACGACGCGTAGTTCACGTTTGGCGATTTGTTCTCTTCGTTTTGTTTGTCAAGCAAGCAAGGTTTTTCCATGATTCCATGAGGAATTGAGGGTACTTAGTCTTCTACCATTATAAACATACTTATAGTCATTTTTATTTTATTGTATGGAATCTAAGAGTGCACCATCTAAGTATAATAATCTTTCACCGGCCTCCCCCATTGAAGTCGGTTTTTTTTTTCTTAAAAATTATTTATTATGTAGATCATCTGCCAACACAATTAAGCACTATAGGAACTACGCCCAAATACCTACCGGTGAAGAATTGTATATTGGCATAGCCAACTGCAGATATCTGTGCTACTAGCCACCAACTCTACTATACTGTCAACGGTCTTCAAGATATTTCGAGCGAGCAAGGCGCAGAACTTTAGTGGCATAGATATTTGCACATTCGACTCTGACGACTATTGAGACAAACCTGCAGTGGGGTCTTGCGGTGGCTCCTCCTCTCCGTAATCCAGCTCCGGTTCGGGACCGCTATCCTCGTCTGCGTTCAACGACATGAAGAAACGGAGAGAAACTATATATTATTATTATGTTTGCACATTCATTTGCATTGGCGTACTTAAACGTAAATCCCGCTTTAATAAAATCATCAATTAATGAGCCAATCATCCGCGGTCGATGGGTTTACGAGTATGTTAGTACGGTCGCGATCTTTAATTAGGGACTCATTACGCAAAAAAATATTGGAATTTCTATATAGTTTGACAGGAATGACAATCTTAAGTCCCTAATTAAAGTCCTTGACTGTACGAGTAACGTAAAGTATGCAGCACAGCGACAAGTAGCTTAGTGGATTTCTATGCAACTAAATCTGAGGCCTGAGCCGCCCAGTGGGTAGATCCAAGATACAAAATAAAAATCGGCCAAGAGCTTGTCGGGCCACGCTCAGTACAGGGTTCCGTAGTTGCCCAATGCTGGTGATTTACTCCAAAAAAATGATTTTATTATTGACTAGCTGTTGCCCGCGACTTCGTCCGCGTCTTCGCTCCTATTGATCGCACCGTGATGTTTTATAGCCTAAAGCCTTCCTTGATAAATGGACTATTCAACACAAAAATATTTTTTCTATTCGAACCAGTAGCTCCTGAGATTAGCGCGTTCAAACAACAAACAAACTCTTTAACTTTATAATACTAGTATAGATAACAAGCAAAAGGGAATACCTTCGCAGCGTTTCATGTCTTACTAAGAAGGGAAGACTTTACGATAACTCAAAAAAAGCTTAACTGATCATGTCCGCTATAGTTTTCGTTGAAAGTCTTTATTAAGCTTTACTTTCATATTTTTTGGACCCATAGTTCAAAAGTTAGAGAGGGGGGGGGGGGATACACATTTCTTTTTTCTTTTGGAGTGAATATTTCTGAAAATATTTCCTTTATCGAAAAGTGTTTGATGAATACCTGTATTCATTTTAAAAGACCTATCTAACAACACACAACATCATAGGGTTGAAGCAAAAAAAAATTGCAACCCCACTTTACGTGTAGGAGAGGCACCCTAATTTTTTTTACTACTATCTCAGTTTTATTGATTTATATATCCATACCAAATTGCAGCTTTCTAGCACTAACCATCACAGAGCAAAGCCTCGGACAGACAGACGGACATTGCGAAACTAATAGGGGTTCCTAGTTGACTACGGAACCCTAAAAAACTGCCAATTAACATTACTATGTATATGGCTGAAGTCCAAATCTTTGGGCTATAGTTAATAGTTATTAACAAAAGCTTATTCATCTACAATTTAAAAAATAATTTTACCAAAGGGTCAAAGACCCGTTAGACCCAATAATCAGATCCGATGATGATCTGATGATGAGGTCAGATCTAATGTTTAGGTACTAAGTTAAAAGGTCCTTTTTTTGTTTTAATGAGTAGGTAGGGAAATATGGTTCTTATAAAACCAACATAAGTTAATAATTGATACATGCATTAGCTATAGTGTACCTACGTGTTGTTGTAGCATACATTTATAATAAATACTATTAGCACAGTCTTACTACATCTTTATACTGTGCTATTAGTTTATTTTCTATTCCTCAACATTTGTTTTATTTATATTTATGTACATTTCTTACCAATTTAAAAAGTTATTACGTAGTACCTCGAAAATTGTATCACACGTGTCGGAGTCGTAACGCAATCAATTAGACGAAATAAAAGCATTAACTATGGTCGAAAGATTTGTGAACTCTACCGAACTACCATACACAGTTGTACAGTCAGCATCAAAAGCTACACATTTGAAAAGTTCAAAAATCTTTAATAAAAGGGAATAAGAGCGTTTGCCCCTTTTGATGTTGACTGTACTTAGTATACGCAGTGTTGCGCAAAATACGGTTTACTCACCATAGGACGTCCATAGTAGACGCATTGTAAGTATGAAAATAAAAATATATTTTGGTATTTTAAATACATAATTCTAAATAATAATGTATTAAGTGGGTCTGTTTTGTCGTAGGCCCCTTAGTTTCGAGAGGATTCCATATTATTTTACCAGCATATTCATGATTAGGTTATTTAATTTTCTAAATGACGTACGTAAAGTAGGTCTAAGCTAGATTCGGCTCAGTTTTTAACCGACTTCAAGATTTCAAAAGAGGAGGTTATCAATTCGGTTGTATGCTTTTTTTTTTGTTTTTTTTTTTTTAATGTGTGTTACTCCATAACTCCGTCATTTCTTAACCGATTTGAAAAAATCTTTTTTTGATTGTATGTATATATATCCAAGTTGGTCCCGTTTTTGTCAAAAGGTAGTTCTGATGATGGGATCCATGAGGAATTGAAGGAACTCCTCAAATCTTTAAGGCAAACATATAGTGATTTTTGTGTTTTTATCAACAAGTCAAGCATTTGCATCCAAAAATGTGACATTGGATGAAGTGGAACTGCTGATGATGATCAGAACAGAACTCTTCAACGACGAAAAGTTCACGTTTGGCGATTTGTCCTCCTAGCTGTGTTTGTTAAGCAAGTTCTATTTTCACGATTAATTTTTGTCATGCTCGAGTTCTGATGATGGGATCCATGAGGAATTGAGGGAATTCCTCAAATCTTAAAGGCAAATATATAGTGATTTTTGTGTTTTTATCAACAAATCGAGCATTATCATACAAAAATGTGACATTTGATGAAGTGGAACTGCTGATGATGATCAGAACAGAACTCTTCAACGACGAAAAGTTCACGTTTGGCGATTTGTCCTTCAAGCTGTGTTTGTTAAGCAAGTTCTATTTTCACGATTGATTTTTGTCATGCTCGAGTTCTGATGATGGGATCCATTAGGAATCGAGGAAACTCCTCAAATGTGAAAGGCACACAAATAGTGATTTTAGTATTTTCATGAACTAATCAAGCATTTTCGTTCATAAAAGTGACATTTGATGAAGTGGAACTGCTGATGATGATCAGAACGGAACTCTTCAACGACGCGTAGTTCACGTTTGGCGATTTGTTCTCTTCGTTTTGTTTGTCAAGCAAGCAAGGTTTTTCCATGATTTCATGAGGAATTGAGGGTACTTAGTCTTCTACCATTATAAACATACTTATAGCCATTTTTGTATGTTATTGTATGGAATCTAAGAGTGCACCATCTAAGATTAATAATCTTTCACCGGACTCCCCCATTGAAGTCGGTTTTTTTTTCTTAAAAAATATTTTTATTTGTAGGTACTAGGTAGGTACCTACATTATAACTTGTCCCTAATAAAAAAGGTAAACAGTAACGAACGTTCCCAGTTGGACCAACAAGAGTAATTTATTTGTTAGATATGTACATATGACAAAAAAAACATAATTGGACCCATGTTCATATAACATTTTTTTACTCCTTACAAGCTCATGAATAGGCTAGTAAAATCTTTTGGGTGTGTCCCGAGCGCGGAGGATAGTGCCCACAAATTTGAATATTGTCCAAGACCCAGTGACTCAGTGAAGACTCAGTTTTTGAGCGGAGTCTGATATGCGTCGAAAAATATTTACCTAAAATCGAGTCCAGAATTAGGCGAACTAACTTAATAGTTTATTGTACACTAATGTTGCCACGGTTTGGCTAGTGCTGTTTATAGCGATCTATAAAAAGTCTAGTTAGTCATTATTATTGTGTTTGGAATCAAACTACTAATTTTAGTAAGCGATATAATGATAATAAAAATTGATTGGAATTAAAAATACATCGAACATCATTTTGGACATCGTTAAGGACGCAGTCCGCCATTTTGTTTTGTTGACAGTTCGGACCATTGGCCAAACAAAGCAAGCCATTCGGCTTTCAACAATACTTACACGACAATTACTTGATAAAATATAAATAAAATCAGATTTATAGAAGACACAAGGTTATATCGACTTTTTTGTGTCGACTTAAATCTATCACTATTTATTTTTTCCTATGTCTGGCAACATTTTCGGCTGTCAAGTTAGTTCCTACGATTCATGATAGGATTGATAGGTACATTGTTGATTATAACACTGATAAGGTTTTCCCACCACGTCCCATTTCAAGAGTTACTCATACGGAAGTGGCTGGGTAAATTCGGGGGCCTTTGAATCATATCATATCCGGTGGTGGCGTAGTTAGATAAATATATATTTTTCGGAGTTACTACAAACAGGCTCGCACTATTTTCTGCGAGGCTTAGGACTTACGATACCTGTTATCTCAGTAAGCACAGTGAAACTGCAATGGACGTTCAATAATATCTTCTCAACACAGTAGCGCGTCTCTATTTGGCTGTTAGAGCGATGGGGAAATTTAAGAGTCATTATTGTAATAAGTGACAATACGGGTGAGCCCTGTAACAGGAGCCTAAAATTAAACTGTGGACTATTTAGGTAGCGGGCCAGCAATTATTTCCAAGTAATCCCAGTTGTAAAAAAAAAAAAAAAATTTTCCTAGGTGCCTTACGTGTATTTTTATTACTTTTCTGAAGTGACATTAATGTAATGTCAATTTATTTCAAAAAGAGAATAAAATTGATTTTAAAAAAATACTTAAAAATATCCTTGAAAACAAAAAAATGCCTCATAACTTGATACTACCTCAAACACTGCATTGACTGATGTCCTACATACTCGTATAATCTCGTTGTGTCAAGATCCATTACTCGGAAGTCATAACTTTAGATCAAAACGTCTCCGAAACGAAATTTTTTGAACAAAAATTGTACACCAGGTGTTACTGCAGATGCTCTAAGGAAGCCTTTGAATATTTGCTCCAGTTACAGGGCCCATGCACCTTATATAGTAAGGACTATACACAGATGTCATACGTCCCTAATACAACCCCTATATACATAACCCCTATCTTTATTGAAAACATTGTACGGCCAACCAATTTGATTTCATGGCCAATTCGTACAGCGCCCGACCTTTGCTAAATCTCGGCTCAGGAGTCGAGAAGAGGTCTAGTGATTCGTCCTAATTCAGAATATTATTGATAAACCGTAGAGCACGGTGGAGGGGTGAGATAGATATGTTCACCAGCATACTTTATGTAATGATCCCTACTATTGTAAGTTTTTATTTTTTAGTCACAGGTTTTACGCTTGATTGCTGTCAACTTGGCTATGGTGCTGGTTATAAGGGACGTGAAGCGAAAACCCAAAGGCACTCACAATCCGGTGCAGGCGGTTCGGGGTTGGCGAGCAGGCAGGCGGCCCACTCGGCGAGCGCTATCTCGCCGTCGCCGTCGCCGTCACAGCCGCGCGCCCAGGCGCGAGCGCATCGCTTCGGCTTCACCACCTACATAGATAGACAATTCGTGCTAAATAACAACAGATCCAGGACGTCCGCTCTTACCATATCACAGGCGCCGTCTCGCTTGAACGGTAGGCCGTGTACCTAATCCATTATAAAATAAGTTATAAATATAAAACTCTATATCAGTATGTTTGTTAAGGTTTCACGCTTCCTTAAGGAGAAACTATAATAAATATTGGTTGTAAAGACATTTTGGAGTCATCATTAATAGCCAAGTCAGCTAAACTGTGGAATGAAATGTCACCTGCGGTATTTCCCGACCGATTCGACCTTCAAGAAAAGCGCGTACTCCAATCTTAAAGGCCGGCAACGCACTTACAACCCCGTGTTGCGGGTGTCCATGGGCGGCGCTAATCGCTTACCATCAGGCGATTCGTCAAGTCAAAAATAAGTTGAGTAGCAACCTTTTTGATGAGCCTCCTCAACCCTCTATATTCGGGTTTCTGCAGCGTTCCGCTCCTGTCTCTGTCGAGCTCGCCGAACTTCCAGTCTGCCACAGCACGGGGCTCCGGCGCACCTGAGCCTGACCGAGCCCGCTCGTACTCCACGCTGAAGATCTTTATTAGATTCGCGTTGAACAACACCCGATCCCCACGAGAACAACCTGTGGACAGAGGATACATACTTATTCCAAACTCCGTGGCGTGTTTAGCGTAACATAGATAACTATAGGCCCACCGTTTAACTTAAGAATGGAGACGTGAAAGGGTGACGAACGGGGAAAGGTGGCAACCCTGGGGTACTACCGCGAACTTCGAAAATCGAACTTCGTATCGTACCGTCCCTTTCCGTTATATAGAGTATAACACGAGAGTGAAAGGGACGGCACGACACGAAGTTCGATTTTCGTAGTTCGCGGTAGCACAGCTGGTCTCCTTCCTCTCCTCCCGCTCTTGCGCCGCGCAGGCGTATTCTGAGTTAATAGGCTGTAGGCTTTTAATCATAAATTTAAGCCTAGATTCTGGTTTTAGCCAGTGCCCAGTCCATTTTGCGTCCATGGTCTCTTATTGAAAAGTTAGCTGACTACTCGGTCTACGCCTAGCATATAGCAATCTTTTGCCTAATTTTAGTTAAACTAAAATTAGTTGGCCTTATAGCTCATTTTCGCTCATTTTTATTTAAGTGAAAATGATTTTGTATAAATAATCCTTACTTTATATAATTTGATTTCTCCTAATCCTAATATTAAGCAACCTAATTTTTAGTTCGTATATTCTTATTTCATATACTATTTCAGTGACATAATTATTTTTCGTCTAACACGCATCTGGCATACTATTATGTAATCTAATCACTGTTAAGGCGAACAATTACGAAACATGTATACATTAGTTTCGGAAATGCATTCGATTTCTCCGGCCTCCGCTCCGCCCGGGCTCTCACCAAAAACTAATGTTGGTTTTGAATCAACACTTTCGCGGGTCTCCTGCTTTTGAAATGAAATATTGTTCGATAAAATAAGAGCTGTGAAAATGGTCATTCATTTAGGATAAACGTATTTTGAACAAATAACTAGTATCAAAAATGAAGTTATAGAAATTGACTTAGACAAACAATTCATTACAGTAAAAGTTCCTTGTGTTTCAGCAAATTAAAGGACCAATATAACTATTTTTAAAAATTAAACTTGCAAATTATTACACACATTTGTAAGTTTCAATACGTACTGACAGGTTATACTGTATATTTAGTACCTTACAATAGGTAAATACATGGTCGTCTCTGTCTTCTACATTAAATAATTTAAAGACGCTGTTACAATGTTTCAATTTGCCTATATCTTAAATCATGTCGATCCACGGTCGACTTATTCGTATGCATCTGAAATGAGACCTTCATCTAGAACTTACTTCTTTTATTCCGTTGACCTCGGACCGATGACCGACGTCTCGTGTGCGATTTACCTGAGAACAAAATGCCCTGCGGTTAGTAGGGATCAATTTACGATCTTTACGTAGGTGTAGATTTAAGCGTTTTAAATATTTAACATATTCATAATTCCGTTTTGTGTGTGAAACGATATCCTTTTGATTCTGTACTTTAAGGCCGGATTCGACCTGACAAGAATAAGGTTTAATCCATGATTACTATAGGTATACAGTTTTTAATCACGTGTGATTGTAATTGTGTACTTAAATAATCACAGAGTACCAATGTCCTTGTTCCTGACGGGTGGCAGAAGCGCGCTTGCATTACTATCCACTGCAATTTGTGCATTATACTTGTACATTTTTACTTGCTAAATGTTTTAAGTTTTTGTAACTTGGTCCTTCATAGTTTGACTTAAGTACGATGGTAGATAGACGATGAAACTATTTAGGCAACTTTTAGGAGACGGACTCTCTCATGCGGTTTCCGAGGTAAGTGCACGTGAGGTAAGATGAACATCTACGAAAGATAAACACATGATTATATGTATAGAACATAAGTGTTATTGAACTTAAAGGATACTGTATCTCATATCCCAGGGAAAGCCTCTTTCCTACCAGATCTAAGTAATTCTTCTACATTTATAACGCATTTGTAAGAGGTTAAATTTAAGATGGTAAAATTAATAAGAGTAATAAGGCCGGCTCAATTACTGCTGGCGTATAACAAAGAATGCAAGCGAAACGACATGATAAAATATAGCCTTCGTCCATCCCGAAGGATAAAGCCGGATATACCTAACCTACCTTTTACTTATAGATAATTTTCGGCCGGCGCATAAGACGATACTGTTAAGTTGCACCACCATCGAGGGAACATGTGTCCACGGTACAGGCACAGACGCTCCTGTAGTGGCCACAGTATAAGTTAGGTAGGTATAGCTATGGGAGCCGTCTGCCCAACCGGTCCACACGCTAACAGTGACGTAGTGCCGGGCTGTGTCGATACCTAAACGGTCGTTCTACTAACAATCCGGTTCTGCACTGATGACTAATCAAATCAAGAACTGAAATCCTAATGAGGATAACTTTATGAAGTTACACGACTTTATATCTATCTGTCTATTAGGCTGAAGTACGTCGCCTGTATCTGACATGACAAAGCGTGGAAATACTGAAATAATCTTACACCCTTAAACAACTCTCAGTACCGGTTGTGTCGTTGTGTCATATTTTTTTGCGCGCATTATTCCTTCATATATTATGCTGCAAACTATCCCTAGCTAGGTACAAACTTACAAAGTACCACAGCAAAATTGTAAATGACAGAAAAGTAGGTTCGAAACACTTTAGTAGTTTGGAGTATATATACTCGTAATCAGAATTTTGCTTTTTGGTCGTTCTTAACCAGCTTTCTTATTGAATCACTATTTTACCACTTCATAAAATCTAAGTAAGTAAGTAGTTCGTAAAGGAAAAGTAAAATAAGACTGGATGGCGAACTCATCCCTCACTTGAAATATTCTTAAACTCCTGTATAATGGCCCATCACTACCGAACAACCCATGGTCGATAAAATAGGACAACAAAAAGGGATACAAAAAATGCCCAAATCGGGTTTTGTTAACGACCGGGCAGACTTGTTGGCGCCTGGACCAAGTGTTCTGATTTAGCAGAACGAAATGACTATGCAAATTGTACCCATCATTTTCAAAATATATACATACCTGAATAATCAATTTAGAATAAACATATGAATTTAGAAGATTTTATGGGCGACCGAAACATGCCTTAATTAACATAAACTATTCTTTTCGAAATAAGTATACTTAAATATACTAATTTAAATTATATTGTCCGTTTTTTGCCTCAATTTGATATTTCATTCGTCCATGGGACAGGTACCTATAAACTTTATTAATCACTTACGTTTGTTAACGAATATATACTTAATGATTTAGTGATTTATAACTGACCGAGCGAACGAAGCTTCTTCGAAAAAATGCTCACATTTCTCAACCAATTCTCGTAAAATTTTGTGAGTAAGTTCGGTAATTGTAGATATAGATTTCTGTCAATTCAGTTTTTTATGGTTTCTTTATAGCATGTATTTATTAGTAGTAGGTACGAGTACCTAAGCAATGTATATCATGTAATTGTTTATGATGCGATAATCTACGAAGCATGGCAGGTTGATCCAGAAACACCCCGGGCCGCCGACATCGATAAAGCATTCATTTAAAAAGATAGCGTGGTGTTTTTTCTCTGCGTCTTGGGATGGAGAGTCCTCACCCAAAAAACGACAAAAAACTTGAGCCCATTGTATTTCGGCGTCAGGCTGTCTGCGGCGACCGCTGTTTCTAAGAACTAAACTTACAAGTGTTGTAAGCTCGCTGGTTTATAGTTCACATTATAATACTGGGTGATATTAATGTTACGACAAATCCGTTACACCTTTTGAACACCGTTTGAAGTGAACATTTAAATAAAGAATGGAACTTTTCTAAACAATCCCATACTTCATTTGTTAAGTGAGAACTCTTTGCGATATTTGAGTATATATTTTAGCAGGAAATAGAATTATAATGTTGAATACCCGTCGGAACTAAAAAGCTATGAATGTTTACGTTACCTTCCACTGACCCCATGCCGACGCCGCCGCGTCGTGCGTCGGGCGATCGCACGGGCAGGTGATTAGCTACAAAGAGGTTTAAAAGTTCCTCATTAGTTGTGTCCGATACCAAGTTCATTAAGATTAACCAAAAATATATATGAATACTTACCGACTCTGGTTGTTATTTTGCTAAATTAATTAATTTCATTGGCTATGGTATTGATTTAACTAAGTCGTTTTCCACTTGTCAGATATCGAAAGAAGTACCATAAAATATTTGCCTAGCGCGCTAAACAGTCAGTTCCTTTTTCAGATTGAGATTACGAGATGACAAAATGAGAGAGTAAAGAGCGGCGGGTATTCAACGCAACGGGGTCAACATAAGTGGCAATAAATGTTTAATTGCTTGCTTGTGCAGGCCTCAGTGACTAATGGCGCCTGGCTTTAAACCCGACATTATGAGCCCCTTCTAATGACTATAAAACGCCATATATTACAATATATACACCTAGTTGATTTAAGTCTAGCGTGAATAACTAACAACCTAGGTACTCCTAGATAATTGGCTGCGTTCAAACGTACACATATTAATAAACTGTGTTGAATAGACATGTGAGTCCGGACAGATTAAAGAATAACATTGTAAAGTGAAGACTAAGGTTTTCCCTTTCCAAGTTGAGAAATGCAGTCTAGTTGTAGTTGTACTGGGTACAGCCCGATTCGTCGTTTGATGCCACGCCAAACCAATTGCTAACCTTAAAGCTCGCCTTGTTGGGTGACAGACGTCATTAATCAGCCATCTCTATAGTGTTCCGCAACCACTCTAGGAGCCGTTTTATGACTCAGTACATCGAGACCCAATTCGTTCGCTTTGCCTTAGTCTGCTGCAAAAAACGACTTATTGCATCCATTGGTTTGATTGAATACAAACATCGTTATGTTATTTAAGGCTGTACATTTTTAAATTAATCAGATTTTTTTAATCTAGATTATCTTAACTTTTATCTAATAATTTTCGTGGCTATATATTTTATGTAGCAAATCCGCTAGACTAAAGTTGAATGCTAAATATTTAAATACATAATAGAATCAAGATTTGAGATATGATGAGCTATTTATTTAAATATTTCGCTAATATACATATTATTTATTAGCCACTACTTAACTAAAATAAAATCGAATCGGACGAGTAAGTCTCAACGATTCATTTGGTGTTTTTGTGTTGATACCTATATACCCGAGTTTATTTTATATATCGTTAGCTTCAAAGAAACGTTAGTCACCCACCCAAATAAATAAAATAAAATCGTCTTAGGTCCTATTAAGTTTTTTTAAGACTCGGGAATAATCATGAAACTTAATGTTATATCCCTATAGTGCACAGTACTTTTAGACTTATTATAGTTATTATACTGCAAAATAGTAAGGGTAAAATTATCTACAAAGTGACGTGGAACGAAATGTACCCTGAGAAGATAATACCTATTCCTGCCTACCCTTCTGCTCCTACAGAAGCGCCTCTCTCTCTCTCTCTTCTGTTGCTACTCCCCTTCTGACCTCTTGCGCTGTGCTCAATTAAGTAGAAAAACATAAGTACAGTCGGCATCATAATCATTAATCATGATTATCATGAACATATTTTATTGTTTAGAGATAAGGTTAAAAAGTATATAAATTATTTATACCCTATAAGTAGACATTTTACAATACAAAGTAAAAATGAGTTTAACCCTGTTTGATGTAAAAAAAAACTATAATTACCTACCTTCGATTACCTATAAGGTTGTAGTGTATGTTTAAGTGAAAACGAATTCTAAAGGTGTACGAGTATATGTAAGTGAGCTTATGATGCTTCGGCACACGGATACTGGCGATTACAAGTGTCCGGGAACCGCGGGCGTCGCCCTGCGTAGGTAGACCCTTTGTCTGCATCTGAACCAATGTACATTCTAACAATGATTTTGACCAAACTTCCGAACACAAAGTAGGCACTTAAAGACATAATCTGATTGTGCCTGGTACCTTTTTTAACCGACTTCAAGATTTCAAAAGAGGAGGTCATCAATTCGGTTGTTCTTTTTTTTATTATTAACAACAACATTTAAGAAATATAGTGATATAATTTCATAAATAGACACCTTTGTCACCACCACCACAAAATCAGCCAAAGGAGGTAGGTACCACTGCTGGACATAGACCTCCCCCAAATTCACGAGGGGTATATGCCATAATCGCCACGCTTGGCATGCGGGTTGGCGATCGCAGTATCTCCACCGCACTCCAGGGATGCTGCTGCCCATCCCCCGGTGGTCTTGGTCGTAGTTTTAGGACATACCCCCGGGTATGTCCAACATCTTTGTCAGTTATCTTTGGCAGTGTATGATTTATTACGCTGTGACGCCTTACTTGTCACTTACTCTCTTTTAGAATGGGGAACTTTTAAAATTCATTTTATTACATGAAATTGAGATATTTTCGAGAATTTAAAAATGTGGTTTTACTTAAGTTTTTATCCTCTATTTGAAATCATTGGAAAAAAGCCAGCTTAAAAAAATTAAATGTCGTCAATTTATAGTATGGAAATTGGCATTTAGATCTACCTCACGCACGCTCGAATACGTTACGCAATTACCCTGCGAGTCGCATTTCAATTTTCTAAAACGATTTTTGTGAAATTATGTGAGCTGGTTTGAGCATAACAAAAATTATATGGATATTTTGGAAATGACGAGACGGAGCGATATTAAAAATTACCGAAAATTGACTCTACAGGAAAATTCTATATACATTTAATTATCGACTCGCGAGGTCTACCTACAGCTCACAGAGCATCTTTATACAGAATGTTTTTATTGATTTCCGTTCCTTCAAGCATGTAGCCATTTATAGCCATATATAAGTAGGTAGAAACGACGTAGCATATGTAGGCTGGATTGCACCAAACCGTCTGTAATCGTAAGCTGTGTTCGTTAAAATTTGAATGTATGGTAAGTTTGACAAGTTTCTATGGGATGACAGCTGCCGGCGCCATATTTAACGTTGATCAGTCTGTGATCGTAAGTCGATGTAACCCAGCCTTAGTAGTTCAAAATTCAAGAAAAAAATATTTTTTTCAATATTATACAAAATAATTATTTATATCACCCAGGGTGAATGTAAAACGGCCTTAAGAGTTAACGTGGAGTTAAGCAAAAGTTAATGTTAACTATGACAATTCGGAATTCGAATGAAACGCACGTCAACATTGTTTAATTGTTAAGGATCTTTTATACTATACTAGGGGTGTTAATTAACGAAAATGAATTCTTGAATATCTTCGAAATGGTACGAATTGGGGTACGAGTGTCTTAGAGGAGATTATTTTATTTCATCTCAGGATTGTAGTCTCGCAATTAACAGATTTCAATAAAAGCAGCCTGTATAAAACAAAGTCGGGTTTGTTCGAGCACTTATAACTCAAGAGCGGCTGGGCCGATTTTTATGATTTTTGATTTTTTGATTCATCTTCGCCCCGAAGAGTTGAAATCCTAATAAAATATCATAGATTTTGTATGCAACGAGTCGGAGGCGGTACGAAGTTCGCCGGCACAGCTAGTAATATACAGGATGTCCCAAGAAGTAGTGATCCCAAGTACTACGCTGTCAATAGTAATGCAACTAATAAGTAACTATACAGGGTGTCCGAAGAAGTAGTGATATACTGAAGCTGGGAGGTAGAGGACCTAGAGGGCTATCTGAATCCCCCCCATGTATGTTCCGCGATTTTTCGTATTTTCGTAGTTATGACTTTTTTTTTAATTTTTCACCTATCGCAGAGTACAATGGGATTTTTATTTATGGTGACGGGAATTATTGCGGTATGTGCAAAATTTTAATTTGCATGGTGATTAATGCATGCAAAGCAAAACCTTTCTAAATAATTTTCGTTCTAAATCAGGCACTGGCCATCAATAGAAAAAGAACAAAAAACAAAAGACGGTTGAAGCATGAGAAAATTTTCACGTTGTTTGGTCATCGTCGTTATCTATATTAATAATTTCGTGCAGGGGTACGGTAGACCCGAACGAGACCTGTCTCAAATTGAAGAACGTATAAAAATAACGATTTTTGAGTTGAACATATGTATCCGCAAAATTCGGATTGTCGCGTATTTTGCATTTAAAAAGTGTTAATTTGATGACAAAACGTCGGCCATATTGCCCACAGACTATATTGCTATATTAAATTTGTTGGTAAATTTGTTGCGAACCGAAAACGAAGTATCTGCCTCTCTCGCACATGGTTCGCGGTAGGCCCTCAGGCGTCAACTTTAAAACGAATAGGGTATTTTACTATAAGAGAAATAAAATTCAAAATGTAATAAAAACCAGCCAAGTGCGTCGGAGTCGCACAATGAGGGTTCCGTACAACTAAAAAACAAATGTGATTTATCAATATATTGATATTTTTGGTAAAATATACTTCATAATAAACATTATCACTTAATTTCAAGTTCATAGGTCGATGGGAAGCTAAAAAATTATATGTGTGACAGACAACACACGGAATGTTCTTTGACTTTCTTCGACCGTCCGCCACGCTCGGACTAAGGTGCTACCAACCGAAAACTAAATATATATGCCTCTCTGTCGCACTTGCATATTCGAGCGCGGGGAGGGAAATACTTCGTTTTCAGATTGTGGTAGGCCCTCTGGTCTGACGGCTCCTATTCCTGGATGGTGCGCGTATCGGAATGTGAAATACCTTTGGCAAAACGGAACAAGTTGTTAAATAGCTTCCATTAATTGGAGAAAATATTACCAACTGTTATTATTACCACGTGAAACACTGAATATTGAAGCAACATCCATAGGGGCCTGTTACATGGTTATTATTATCACGCGATATACTCATATCACGATCCGTATCACGTGCAATGAATATTGAAGAAAAATCCATACATTTTGAAAACCACGATAATATTGACACACCAGTATTGTGATAGTATTAAACGTTTAACAGATCCCATACAATTTTAAAAATCGCGATAATATTGAGTGTAAAGGGCCCCACTAAATAGAATTTGGCGGAGAATAGAGAGCTGCTATCGCGAAACGAAAACGAACGAACATCGTGTATTTCCCTCTGTGTCGCTCGAATTTGCAAGTGCGACAGAGAGGGAGATACACGAACTTCATTTGTTTTTCGCGTTAGCAGCTCTGACTTCGCACCAAAAATACTGACTGCACATCAATATTTAACAATGCACATCTGAATTGAATTTTAATGAACGATTAGTATTTTAGCTATACAAATCAGTACTGATTACGGTGTCAAATTTTTTATGTGCCTTTAAATACTACCCTTATAAAAATGCTTAGGATTAACTTGCAAAGATACTAGCCTTTGCCCGTGACGTCGTTTGCGTAATCTTTTACTCCCAATTCCATATAATTCCATTCCATACTTTTATTCCCAATCCAGACTACAGACTATATTTCTATACGATTCGAAATTTCATCATAATCCGTTGTTGTAATGTTTTTATTATATACATTTTTGTACATTATTTCTTTCGTCGTTTGCATAACTGTCACGAATAAATGTTTTGTTTATTTCTTTCTTATTTATTTCACCCGAGCGAAGGCGGGTTTTCATCTAGTTTTTCAATAATTTAAAAATTGTGTTTTAATACTGCTAATTGTTCGTTTCCCTAATCATTTTAGCTATTCATATGGACTTTGACTTGCATTACGATTTGGATTAGTGTTCTTACCTGGAATCGACGACCTGACTGACCTGGTTTTGATTGAAGCCTTATGAATAATAATAAAATGAAAAGTCAATTTTCAAGTTTTTAAAAGCCAAACGGTAATTTTTTTCATGTAATTTTTTTAAGGACCCTGGAAATTGTGAACATAGTATACTGGTAAATTTTTTTTCTTGGCATTTAATTTTTTTTTATTCCATTCAAAGATCTAACGATAGTAGGATATAGCTGAAACATTAAAAAAAGTCATAACTACGAAAATACGAAAAACCGCGGAACATACATGGGGGTGAATCAGATAGCCCTCTAGGTCCTCTACCTCCCAGCTTCAGTATATCACTACTTCTTCGGACACCATGTATACTTACTGATTAGTTGCATTACTATTGACAGCGTAGTACTTGGGATCAAGCAATCAACGGCAAAGAAAGAAGGAATGACATTATTAGATACTGACAGTGTCAGCCTACCTAGCACGGTAGCTTATACCGTTACGTTTTATGTCACGTTTTAGTACATTTCGGCGATATAACGTGACGGTATAAGTTATCGTACTAGCTAGGCTGGACCACATTTAAGCAACATAATTATAGTGACGTGATGTACTGTTTCGTTGTATTAGCTCTACCCGCTTAGATCGCATACCGCAGCGTAAAATCCTAGTGCACAAAGCATGACGACTTTCTACTTTATTGAATATGAGTACAAAGCAGCGATATATGCATAGGTGAGAGTGCTAGCGCTGCACGAAAATAGACTAACGAGTATGTTCTGAGATTATTGAAATAGTATCATTTTGGTGAAGATCTAGACTAGATTATGTTGTGAATACCAGCATAACTCGTGCACGGAGGGTTCCGTACAAACATTGGTAATAACGTTTATTAGATGATTCAAAAAAGTACCTTATTTAGAGATATGCTGTCCTTATTATATTTTTCATATAATGTTTCCGTGAATTTTAATCATGCATATTCATTCCAAAACTATTAAATTTCCAAGATAGGGAATGGTATTTTTACAACATGTTTCTTCATAAGTCAAAATTTATCAACAGTATAAATAACAGTCACAATGGTTCAGAATATGTGAGCATATGCAACTAAAGCCCTTATATGCGGTATGTATTTTTCACGGAAAATAAAAGGATACGAGTTAATAAACTACTAAATATAATACTATACTATGATATCATTTGTCTTTTTTACACATTTGGGTTAGCTTTGTTTATAACTTTTCCAAAACGATACAGTGCCTAACGTAGATCCTGAGATATTAACGATTTGAAAGACAGACGGGCAGAGTTGCAGCACCCAAAAGGTGTCTTTTTTGCCTTTTTGGCATGGAATCCCAAAAGTAGTACTTAGATCAATTAAACATTATTACAACTTGCTTCAGAGCATCGAACCTTCAATATATTTTTGAACCATAATGCACCAGTAGTAGAGTTGAAAAGAGACAGACCATTTTTTTTGGTTGACTGTACAATAGGAATGATCTGATGACTGAGGATAATCAAATAAGCATTTGATAAAGCGTCATAAACATAAGCCGTTCTGATGAAATCTCGCTCAAGTGTGAAATATACCTATACGTAATACAAAAATAACGGCCTAGTGCGTGTCGGGCCACGCGCAATGTAGGGTTCTGTAGCTGTCCACCCGTGACATTATGTGGATTTAAAGTATGGCAAACTTATATTAAATTTACATTTGGCATAACTAACAACATAACTACTCGTAAGTAAGCGGTGGAAATTGTACGTAGGTTTGCTTTACCCAAGTAATTTCTTAAGATCGGCTATTACTTACTCGTTAACTATTAAGTCGTATAGTATAGTTTTACTTTTAAATTCATTTTATTATACTACCATGATTTTTTCATATTCCCAGTAGCAACCGTTTAGCTGATAGAGGGGGGAAGACGGGAGACAAGGGACTCTTAATAAAAATTTGCACCTTTAAAATTCATATCACGCAAAGCAATAGCTAAATCTAAAAATAATTAAATAAGTTGTTTTTTAACAATCTAACGAAACCCAACACGATAGTTTTTGAAAGAAAAAAAAAGAATCCCCCACTTTATATGTAGTGGAGGTACTCTATAACTATGTTTTACCAAAATAGTATTATTCCGTTTTGTTGGCGTGATTGATATGTATACACATACTTATACTTAATTACAGCTTTCTAGTAGTAGCGGTTACTGAGCTAAGCCGCGGATAGAAGGACGTACGGACGGAAGGACGGACGGACATGGCGAAACTATAAGTGTTCCTGGTTTACTACGGAACCCTAAAAAGTGATGTCCTGATTTTTGATTTTGTTTAATGATCATTCGTAAACTTCAACGCAACGAAATAAGTTCTACTACTACTAGTAAGTATTTAAAAATATTTGTTTTACAACCCTTGTATCGTAAATAGCTATTAAATAACAAAATAATTTAAAGCGTGATATATCCCGCGTACATTTGCGAGTTTTGTTTGTTGGTGGTGCAAGAATTATTTATTAATTTTACTAATGTCACTACCGTATTCTAACTATGGGACTATATGTAGATTGAGTGTGGTATTATAAGTATATTATCTTTTTTGCTAACTTCATGTCCGTACCTAACCTAAACTTATTTTAATCCCTGCTTATTCTTTCCCGTTGAACAACAGTGTAAGATGCAAGTAGTGATATCGCACATTTATTTTGAATGTATTCTCTGAAAACGAGCAATATCTGCATTTACAAATCATCACCTGATTTTAGCCAAAGCCAAGTGGTGTGCAATCTTAAAAACAAATAGCAAACATTTATATCAGTAAAACGTGATTCAGATCTTCGATCGCTTGACTACACACCGCTCCCTACGCATTTACGAATGTATCACTTCCCTATACCTATGAACGTCGTCGCTTAATTCGATAATACCTTTGCAGTACAGTAACAAACAACAAGCGGGATCGCTACCTTCCGGCTACATGGGGCCCCTGGCCCTTTAATCTTCTTATTTAATCTGAACGGTGTCCCTGCGTTTGAGATTACAATAGCTACAAGCCTTGATCTTTGGCACTCACATTCTAGATCATTCCACATCTGAAAAGATAATGGCAATTGTACCTCGTATATACGTATACGTACTCCTGTCGTTGAAGATTGCGTGCAATAATTAAAAGCTGCATGTTCGTGGATATATTGCATTTTTCACTTCCCATGCTCGATATAGGATTATCGGGCGGGGCTAACGTAGCACATTTAGTCTCTAGGGAAAATATGAATATATATCTATTATATAATTCACAATACACATCGATAGCCAATCGGAGCGCTGGGTTCTTTTTTGGTACGTATACTGATTAAATAATTTTACTCTTTAAAACTTTAGGTGTTTTTAGTGCCAATTTCAAAATCATTTGAATAATGATTAAACCGTTTGTGCAAAGGTTTCCCCCTAAAGGCACTAAATAGACAATCACTGACATCACTGTCTATATTTTGTAGGTGTCAAAGCAGTATATAAAAACACATGCCGCCCAATTATATAACATGTTCGCCGTGGATTTTTTGCTTGCAATCGATGTGAAAAGTAGACTGTATAACTTCTGGTCTCACAGCCATATCGTCTTATTGCCGCAAATACATGTTATTTAAAAGTGCATAAAGTCATTTCGAGAAAACTTAATTTTAAAGTTTGAATGATTGTTACAAATAAATTATATTTCGACATATATAGCATAACACTTAATAGTGCAAATAATGCTGGGCCCATTAAGTTGAAGACAAAGTACAATTTAAATAATAGAGTAGAGAATTATACAAAATTTAATAGATAGGTATTATAGATAAAAAACTTAAGAAAAGGACCTGCTGTATGTAGTTGTGACGTGTTTGAATACACATTCGTTTTGTTTGATTTACACATTTTAAATATGTAATGTCTATTCGAACACGGCACAACTACATACAACAGGTCCTTTTGTTAAGTATTTACCTATACCTGTATACATACTTTATCGCATATTCCCCAAAAATTATACCCATGCTATCATAGGAAAACCAATTAAAATCTATCAAGATCCTCTATTTTAAAACATAATATTAATAAATCCTGACGTAGCTTTACTATACATCACACGAGATAACTTCCACTTTTCTGGGCGACTAGAAGACCACTGTCATGACTGACGTGAACCACTTATTTAGATTGTAATAAATAAAGGGGGACATTTTTTGACATTTGATGGGTGACCGCTTTGAGTTATTACTAACTGAGCGCTCCCGTGCCGAAGTTTGGAAGGCACGATATGCCGTTGGTCCCGGTTGCTGTCTATGATAGCAGTCCTTAAGCCAAGTTAGAGGCCTCCAGGCGGCTTGAAAACTTCTAGCAGTCAAGTTTCCCACTCACTTGACAAGCCTCCCAATAAGGTCTAGTTTCCCCCTTGGGTTGGAAGGTCAGATGGCAGTCGCTTCCATAAAAACTAGTGCCAACGCCCATTCTTGGGATTAGGTAGCGGACCCCAGGTATCCTTCAGGATGCAACTGTACTGGGAATAACGCTAGGAGGTGATCTATAGATGTACTCGTAAAACTACAATTATTTGTACAGGCAAACCGATTAGGTTTGATGCTGCAGTATGGAAAAAATCGGTATAAGCGGGCGGCCTTACACCTTGAATTAAGTATAGGCACTGATAGGTTCTAGAGCTGTTACGTTGGATGAATATTGACATCGAAATACAAACAAAACCAATAAAGCCATACAAGAAGCGACACCCAAGCATGTGTGCTGTAAACCCGTCTCGCGGCTATGTGTGCGTGTCCGGACGTGAACGGGGGTGCGCGAGGGGCGCGCGGTGTGTGGACAGCTAGCCGCGGCAAGATGAATCGCAGGGGTGCCGCTCGCTTCAACATTCGCTCGCGTGACGTGCGCTCACACAACAGAGATCGATCGGCCGGTATCGGGCGTGTAGTTTTACTTGAAATTCGTTAGAATTTATCATTTGTAATTCAATGTAATCAACTATGGCTGGAGCTTTTTATTGCTGTGTCTGTGTCTACGGTTGTGACAGTAATACCAAAAGCCACAAAGGGAAAAGCTACTTTAGGCTACCTACCGAACCAGATAAGTTAGTTATAAAATTTTATATGTTGTGTCCTTCCCTATATTTAGAATTAAGACTTCACCTAAAGTCCGTTTTTTAATTCGAAAGACTAAAGAAAGACGAAAGGTTGGTATCAGTATGGATGCATTTTGACTTGCAATACATTAAGAAGTACCTACATCTTCGGAATAAATTAAACAAAAAAAAATGAAATGGCGAAATAGATGAAATGTCAATTGAGTCTTTCAAATTATACTTAACGCGGTTGTCGCGGTCGCAGTGAATGACTTCATTTCATGTCACATAATTTCTATGGATTGAGGTTTAAAAATTATTTTTTATATTATTGCTATTATTTTAGCATACAATTATATTCATGTGAAGCTTAGATTTACACAAGAAAAGTAAGTTTCCATATTATGAGAAGTTTTGTAGGTACCTATTTTACGAGCTTTTAGTAAGTTTTCTCCTGACTCAGTGCATCTGTCTGTCTGTTTGTAATCAAAACTTACAGATTAAATTTGACTAGCTTCCCGGTGTTTGATTGATGAATATCATGATCATTGAATAAACATTATTTCCTCTTGCCAAGGCAGCTACATTGACAACCCTATGCAACAGACGTGACGTTACAAGGTCACCGGCGCTCGACTCACACCGATAGGTCGTGTCGCCCCCCTGGCCATACATTCTTCTTGTGGCAGTATGATTTAGCGAAACTGTGAGTCAGAAGGCCCTTTGCTAAAACAGGATGTCTTTTTTAGGGTTCCGTAGTCAACTACCCCTTATAGTTTCGCCATGTCCGTCTGTCTGTATGTCTGTCTGCCTGTCGGTCTGTCTGTCTGAGGCTTTGCTCTGTGATTGTTAGTGCTAGAAAGCTGTAATTTGGTATGGATATATAAATGAATAAAACTAAGAAAGTCATAAAATAAAATCTAATAAAAACAAATATGGGTACCTCCCCTACACGTAAAGTGGGAATGTTTTTTTTTTTTGCTTCAACCGTATCCTGTAGGGTGTTGTTGGACAGGTCTTTCAAAATGAATAGAGGTCTTCATCAATATTTTTTTGATAAAGTGAATATTTTCGGAAATATTTAGTCCAAAAGAAAATATAATGTGTCCCCCCCCCCTCTAAGTTTTGAACTATGGGTCCAAAAATATGGAAAAAATCATGAAAGTTTCAACGAAAACTATAGCGGACATGATCAGTTAAGTCGTTTTTGAGTTATCGTAAAAAGACTTCCCTTCTTAGTAAAAGACTTACTAAACGCTGCGAAAGTATTCCCTTTTGTTTGTTATTGATTTTTCTAAAGTAAGTTCATTGGGCAGCTACGGATCCCTACAATGAGCATGGCCTGACATGCTCTTGGCTGATTTTTATTATTCCCTTAATAGCGAGTGCTCATTTCCGAGATAAAATAAAGTAATATTCTTTAAAAGACTAGTATCTCAATTCGTATAATTTCGAAAATATCAGTATTTATTTTCGTCAATTAACAACTCTCTAAAGTAAGTTCATTGGGCAGCTACGGATCCCTACAATGAGCATGGCCTGACATGCTCTTGGCTGATTTTTATTATTCCGTTAATAGCGAGTGCTCATTTCCGAGATAAAATAAAGTAATATTCTTTAAAAGACTAGTATCTCAATTCGTATCATTTCGAAAATATCAGTATTTATTTTCGTCAATTAACAACTCAAGTAATAAAAGATCCTTTATAATTAAACAATGATGATTTATTAAATCCTGTGTTTGCTGTTTCTTATCTAAAGATGTAATTTGCACGCCAACACCTGAATGTCTTATCTAAGCAAAGATGCTGCTATTTATTCTGTAAAAATCGGCATGATAGTTCATTTTCGTAAAACATTACAAGCGTGCATTATACTCGTAGTTTGTGTACTTTCTATAGTTATTTGCTCGGTCAAGTTGTAGTGGAAAATTAATGTAAAATAAATCAACGTCGAGCCTAGCATCAGGTGTGTGTTCTGAAAATGAGACGCAACATAAACACCCGAGAGCATCTGGATCATTGTTTACGGCTTATTTCAAACATACTCAGACTTCTATTTACAAAATACGTTAGTCAGAACAGATGTTGTGAATCTGGTGCCGAATATTGGTTTTGGATATTTTATCAGTGATTTATCTCTACTTTAGTCAGAATTCTAAAAACAAGGGTTTTCGGAAGAATTGCAATGGCCATTTTACCAATGCCTAAATTAGAATATAATTATTAATTCGATTGATACATTAGGTGCTATGATGTAACTTGCAAAATATTACAAAATAGATATTGAACCACCAGTACCTGCGGATTCATCAGCGTCGGGCTTGCATAATTTAAAAAGTAAGAAATTAGGTTCCATAATGCTAAGGTTTAAATGGCAAACACCAAAATTTTGTTCCTGCAGCAGAGTGTTGGATGTAGAGATATTTACTATGAATACTACCGCTCATCAGTATTTAGGCACCCGTACCTTTTTCCATACATCTGTACACAAAAATTACTTTCAGAAATACACTGCCAAGTCAGAGTCCCTTGATATTTTTGCGTGCATTTTGCATTTTTTATTTAGCTGACTTATTGAGCCTTAAATCAGTGCCAGAGACACTCCTTTTAAAATGGTAGTTTTCTTTTTGCAATGACTTAAATAACTACTAATTGCTGGATCATACAAACACACTACACTTGTCTATGCGAGCGGTAGAGTATGTATTATATTAGTGACACATGTACATGCACATAAAAACATCGGCGAGATAAATCCCTTTTATTTTAAAACCTTGCAGCTTATGCTTTATAATTATAAAAACAGCCGAGCCGATTAGAAAGGTCTTTCATCCACCATTCCTTGAACAATAGCCCGCTTACTTGCGAGGACTTCAAATCTTTTACTTACGTCTATTTTCCCTACTTTAGGTGCTATGTAACTTGCAAAACATTACAAAATAGATACAATATGACTGCGTGATAATCATGTTAATAATTTATAATTTAATTAAGTTAATAATCAATTAAGAAATTTAATAACCTTTATTTTTAAGTCCTCTGGTCTGGGCCCATAGTCCATACAGGTTATCATTGTCACGGTTCTCTACCTACCTACGCTATACAACAGTCTTGTGATAGTATTACTAATAGCGCGAGACCTTCTGGTTTTAACCTTAATTCGTCCCCTCATTTATACTCCAAGTAATTCTAAGCTATCCGGACACATTAAAAAAATGCCGCTGCCGGGGGTGAAAGGGGTGTGAAGGAGCTGCCCGCCCATCTTCTTTAAAAAAAATCTACACATTTCCAGCTGGCAACTGTGGCGAATTTGGTATCGTTATCATATATACATATATTGAGGACGTAAAATTCATTTTTGGTATTTATTTGAACCATTTTTAAAGTAATTTATCAAAGTAATCGTAAAAAAGTGTGCAATGTTTTTTTGCTTCGGAAGGCCTTTGAAAAGGTAATGGAAAAATGAAATCAACAAAAAATACTCTCATATAGTGGTGGGTGGCCGGCTCCTTCGCACGCCACTCACCTCTGGCAGTGGTATGTGGCTCGGACTAGAAATGCTTACTAGCCAATTACTAGCTTAATTCTCTTTTAAGGTTCAGTAAATCAGTATGGGGGCGATGCATTAGAACTCCTACCATAATTCAGGGGTTAGCTTAGGCAGGCTCAGCAGTGACAGAGAGGATAGGCATCATGTTTGAATCCTGTTTTTATAAGTAGATATTATATGTATACAGGCTGTAACAAATATGGCGTGGATCTGTTTATTGGTATCGCACTCGGACTAGAAATATGTAGGTCAAATTTTTTCAACATGACTTTCTTCTTCCTTTTGTATGGGAAATTGGCAAATACGATAGTTGCAGGCAGTATTTCAAGAAATTAAGTATTTATTTTAGAAAACATTTTGGCCTACATACATATGTATCTAATCAGAATGCGATACCGATTAACACCTTAAACGGATCCATGTCATTTTCGTTACAGCCTGTATATAGCTACTTGTATAACATATTTATCTTGTAAATCTCATCATAATAGCGCGCATCTTTCTTTAGCAACAAACACAAATATGGGTCATAAAGATAAGGAAAAACGAAAGTTACATCACGTCCTCCACTGCTCTAAATTTAAGGAATTAACTATCTCTGTCTTACGCACTAGTCCTCGATGAATGCCGGTCTATCTATGCTGAACAGAACGGCAAGCACGAAAAGCGCGAGGCGCGACGCGAGAAAGGACAGAACGTTTTTCGTTGCTTCGCGCGCTACTGTCAGACATGTTTAAGCCAGTACTGGGACTTGTCTACAATACGAGTACAGAGCGAATGCGAGGCCGGGACATATATAGGTTAGGCGAAGACATCATTTGCCCGCAATAAAGGCACCCAGCCCTGACGGTGACCAAAAGCGGTTTGCCATCCTACGGGACGTAACAGCAGCCCAAAAAGTGATAGGAATCGTTTACATGAATGCTTTGCGTTTCGATGCTGCGCAAGCAGGCGTCTTTGATCGAGTTCAATCTACGTATATTGAACGCCCGTCCGGTACCCCGCTGCCCGCTGGAGTTCAGAACGTGGCCATTTGGCCTAAAAAATCGCACAAGCAGCGCTCACCAGTATGAGTGCAGTCAGGCCTCCCGTTCCTGACGGCGGTGTCTTGGAGTGGTTTCCCGTCGGGCGTGACGCACCAGCAGCCCGCGGCGGCGGCGCCGGCGGCTGCGCACTGCACCGCCGCGTAGGTGCCGTCTGCGCGGCATCGCGGCACGAAGTTGGCTCGCCGGCCGCCCTGCCCGTTTAGGGCATATCGTAGTGCTATTAGGCAGGACGATTGGCCCTCTATGGACAAATCATAATTGAATTGAATTAATGTAAGTCACATGTTTCCAGTCTCTAAACTTAAAATATAATAATATAACTGATGACCAACGGGAATATAAAGTCGAAAAAACGGGTTATTTTAATTTCATGCCTAAATGAAGTTAAGTTCGTGTGTGGGATCCACATATGATAAACAGAATCAGATGATGGAGACCAAGTACAAAAAGAGTATGGCAAACAAAACGAAACTTGTATGAAATAAATTGCTCGAGTTTATAATGCGCTGTTTATAATTTATAGCTGGTGATACACTTGAAGAGCATACAGGAACATCGCGTCACTTTAGACATGTCAACTGTTTTTTGGTGGCGAAAATGGAAATAAATAAGCCCTAAAACTCGTAACTACAAAAAGTTCCGCAACTACGCAAGCGGATCATTGCTCTCTTGTTGCCCTTTAGTATCTGCTTCTGCTGCTTGCTCCAGAGGCCCTACTCCGAACTTCGAAAATAGAACTTCGTATCGTGCCGTCCCTTTCCGTCATATAGTGTATAACACGAGAGTGAAAGAGAGTGAAAGAGATGGCACGACACGAAGTTCGATTTTCGAAGTTCGGAGTAGGTCCTCTGGTTTGTATTAACGTGTGCAGCGTACCTAAACTAACCTACGAGTAGACCGGCATCTAAAGTCGACATAAGATAACTAGGTTATAGTAAGGACAGACGTAGACAAAGCCGTGTTTGATTAGAGCGAGCCAATAAACAAAGGCCCCCAGTACACTCATCAATCATTATTTTTCAACAGACCGATCATGCGGCTTACATGTGACAGAATGCGGCGTTTGATATATATTTAGCTTGTTACAGAAGTTTGTAAAACGTAGTAATAGTATTTTATTCAACAGTTACATAATAAAGGATCTTCATACTCGAGAGTCGCTGTAAAATATCGAGCGTAGCGAGATTTTATAAATTAAAGACTTGCGAAGTTTAAGACCTAATTTAACTATGTAACGTTGCATACAACTAGTAAATTTAAGAACTACCTTATACGTAGGCTAGTAAGTAAAGCGTATTACAACATCAAAGATTATCTCAGTGACAGAACGGTTTCGGACTGATTTGCTCCACCTCTAAGTAGCTAATGCATTGTCTAATTTTATTTTTATTGTTAGTTATAAGTATTTGTTGTCTTTGTTATTGTTATTGGTAAATATTTTACATGTATTTTTGACATTTTGAAAGTGCTTGTTTCTAAGCCTACTTGAAAAAAAGGAAATGACTTTACTTACTTTACAATACTTTTTCTACGATAGCAAAATAATTTGATATTAAATATCGAAATAGTGGCAGAACACGGGCATTGACGCGTGCCTCTCTTTAAAAAAACAGTTGTATAATAATGTATGGAAGTCTATTATGATTTATGATTTTCCCACCAGTCACATAATTAATTGACTAATGTATAGACTTGCATTTTTATAAAATATAAATATAGTATTAGAAGAGGTAGGGCAAAGCAAAACGTTATCTCGCTCAAATTTGGAGCAGCCCAACTGGGGAACCTTACAGAAGACCGCAGCCCTAATAGCATCACGACTTGCCCCTTAGGTAGGTGTGTGGTGTTGTGTTCCTGGTGGTGAGTAAGGTCGCCAGAGCTCCCGAGGATGCGCTGTGTTGGGAGTGAGGGACCTGTATCAAATGTCTCTAGCTTGACAGCTGGAAACATCTGCGGATCCCTCACTCTCAACACAGCGCATCCCCAAGTCAATAAAGGGTCGGTAACGCACTTGTGATTCCTCTGGAGTCGCAAGTGTCCATAGGCTACGGTGTCTGCTTACCATCAGGCAGGCCGTAAGCTTGAATACCACTGTCGTTGTATAAAAAAAATGCTGCTGTCAGTTATTTAATTGACGGATTATAATGCTGGAGGAGAAAAAACTTATTTGGAGTGTTTTTATTTAATTCATTGATTTTTGGATTTGGATTGATGGAGGAGAAAAAACTTATTTGGAGTGTTTTTATTTAATTCATTGATTTTTGGATTTGGATTGATGGAGGAGAAAAAACTTATTTGGAGTGTTTTTATTTAATTCATTGATTTTTGGATTTGGATTGATGGAGGAGAAAAAACTTATTTGGAGTGTTTTTATTTAATTCATTGATGTGTGTGGCACACCGTTAGATAAACCAAATAAACTTGTTAAAATAAAATGAAGTGCTCAAGCGGATTGAAGATACTTATTTACGATTTTAACTCTGTAATGTCACCACTATACAGGATGATTCGGGAGACGTGAGCAAGATCAACACTACGGATTCAGTAGATCATAAGCTACTGCTTCATACCGCTTTTAGTGAAATTAACGTTCATTTGTCTTTGGTGTTGAAAACAAAAATTTTAACATTATTTACGAAATTCATGGTCACTCTACAATCAGAATACTACAGTCAAATGATATGTGTCAAATTCAATGTCATCGGAGTCCGATTACTTTTGAAATATCGTATCTCACTTAATGTGACAATTTACTTTCTTCGTAATTCAAGTGCTGTCATAACAGTTAGAGGTTTAATCTTTATAAACCAGTTTTTGTAGGGTGACCATGATTATAGAGAATTAAACTTTAACTTAAGAAAAAATAAAATACAGGAAAAAGGTATGGGTGTTTCACTTAAATACAATGGTGAACGATTCATTGCCATTTACTATGTATGTAGTGTTGGTCCTGCTCACGTCTCCCGAATCACCCTGTATAAAAATTTGGCATTCACATCGACCCTCATATAACACAGTCATTATGTGTTAGCACGATTTTACAAATCTGTACTAATATTATAAAGAGGAAAGATTTGATTTTTTGTTTGTTTGCATTGAATAGACTCCGAACCTACTGAACCGATTTGAAAAATTCTTTCACTGTTGGGAAGCTACACCATCTACGGGTGACATAGGCAATAAAATATTTTCAAAAAAATATAAGGATCCTTACAAAAAATCCAATAATGTAACCCGAGATGTAAAAAAATTCCTAAACTATGCATTATATCGCGTGCGCTGTGAAAACTATTGATGATAGAATAAAATAATCGATATAATTATATAGTAATATTATAAAGAGGAAAAATTTGATTGTTTGTTTGTTTGCGTTGAATAGGCTCTGAAACTACTGAACCATTTCAAAAATTCTTTTACTGTTGGGAAGCTACACTATCCCCGGGTGACATAGTTTATATACAGGATATTGTATTGAATTCCGTTAATTGCGAGGGCACAATGCTAAGGTGAAATAAAGTAATCTTCTCTAGGACATTAGTATCCCAATTCATACCATTTCGAAGATATTCAAGAATTAATTTACGTTAATTAACACTCCTAGGATAGTATAAAAGATCCTCCTGTACGACCGTATTGATAACTAGACACAGGCAAGTCCCCCACTTTCAACACGATGCAACCTCGGGAGGTGAACTCACTATCAGGATCACAACACCACATACGTGCTCCCGGTGCCCGGCTGTTCGCGACTATTGCTCCAATTTAAATACAAAATGTAACTTCTGTATACAAGGTTAAATGTTCCTTTGACTCTAGTAGGGTGCGCGCCGGCTCCAGCTGTTTGGTGTGATCCGTAACTCGTAAGTACATGTCCGACAGTCCGCGCCGTACACAGCGCTACGAGGCCATACGTCCATGTACGCACATACGGACCGTAAGTGAAACTTACCAGCACATGGTCCCTTTCGAGCTAGCGCCACAGGTTCCCCGGCACACTGAGCCCTGAGCAGATGGCAGCGCGTCTGGTATGTCCGGCCGTCAGTACCGCACACGGCGCGACGGGGCCCCGCATTCGTGTCGCATGACGCACTGCGTCCGACGCAACGCTCGCTGCTGGTCTGTGTCTGCGCAATAAACATGTTTAAGATTTAGTAGGTACACGAAGAATGCCCATGCAATTTTGTTTGCGTCGTTCTCTGGCAAAACCTACGAATGTTAAGGCACGAAAATGAAATACCTATAAGAGTATTTGCACTTGCCGGTAGCTGGGTCTGCTTAGATTTTCAATACATTTACACGCAACGCGACGTACTTTGCTTCAAGGTACCTTGAATTAAATTAAACAGACCCACATTAAGTTCAGAGTTTATTATTGCGATTTTGAATTTGGAACCTTAATTATTCTTTTATAGAACGAAACTTGATCTGAATTTGTACTTGCATAAGTACGCGGGGACTTACGAGGATATACCTCACAGCAAGATATCTGAACTCTCTGAACCCTTATGAACAAGGGGTATTCTTAAATTAACTGGGTTATCAGTTCTTTATTTAATTTCGGGTCCTGGAATCTTACATGATGGGCAATGGCTAAAAATATATAAATATACGTATAATAGAGTGGACGTTTTTCTCGCAAATGTGTTAATAAAACGTTGCATGAAACTCGTGAGGGTGATCATTACACTCTCGCCTCCCTAATTGCTGGCGTGATAACAAAATATTTATTATTCATTAAACAATGATTCATCAGTTTCATCACTGTCTCTTTGATGGATTTTAGGACTTAACTGTGGTTTTATGGGTCGAGCCCGTTATAGCAATAGGAGAGCGTGGTGGGACGGGGCCTGGGGAAAATCCAGGTGGAACCGCCGGTACGACCACGCGGGGAGCTTAAAAGCAATAGGGTACTTTTAAGGGTTTGTGTTCTAGTTTTATTGGTTAACACTGATGGAGCGCAAACTCTTTGCTGCCGCCTGATCACGCTATTCTGGTAACATCCTATTCCTAGACAAGTCTTCGCTTATATATTTACGTAAGTTACTTGATTCTAAACCAAAATGGAAACAAGTATTTTTAAATATTAGATTTCGCCCGGACAGCTCTTAACTCAGTCTTATCTTTGGCGACAATAGGAATGAACGGTTTGACGCGTCTTCTGACAGTATAACCAAAAGCGACCAACGTTGGTTAACCTGCAAAATTGGTGCAATCGTGCAGATGCCGTTGGTACAAGCCAGAATTCGAACAGGATTAGAACACGAGCCCACCCGTTTGAAAGTCGCACGACTCGCGCCTGGTGGCGCCTGAACCACTCGGCTACCGCCGCTAAATGCTGGACTTATCAATTTCTAAATTATTTTACCTGTAGTGTTTGTTATTAGAAAAGTGAATGATTTACCTATCTATATGCATAAATTAAACGGGGCGGGGAATAACGTTTACTAAATAATAATCGCGCATAGCACAACGGACATGAACTCATCCTTCTCATTCTCTTCATATTTTGTGCCGAATATCGGTCCAATAATTTGCACTAATTAGATGGGTCTGAGAAAATTCACGAGACCTTAAAGTGTTATAACCCTGTCTTGACGTGCGCGCTACGCGGGCGCCGTCAACCTATACCCTGTACTGCGTCTTATACAGAGGGCAAAATTTGTTCTTCAAGTTCACTTCAATATTTATTGTATTCTGTTTTTTTATTACTTATTATACGGTTTATCACCATTTTTATCCGGCTTTAGATGCTTTAGCCTCTTGCTTACGTAAAAATTTTGATTGATTTACTAAATGATCAAGAATTCGGCAATCATGGATTATTTTGGACATAGGCGTCATCCATTGGGCATAAAGGTGTCGAGCATTGAGACGTTTACCTTATGGGTAAACACAGTTTTGCTATCCAAATTGAATCACTGGACAGGGATAGTGTTACTCGTACATAGCTAACTTCTCGGCAATTGATTTACACTGCAACATTCAGCGGCATTTGCCCTTTCGCAGATTGGGTAGGCGCGCGTCTAGTTGTCACCGTCGTGGAATGTGATTTGGATTGACAATTTTTGCTCAATTAATTTGCCGATTTGTATGACGTTACGTATTTGGCCACAGTTATTTGTAAGGACAAATCATTTTGTGCACTTAATTATATTTGAACCACCAGTACCTGCGGATTCATCAGCGTCGGGCTTGCATAATTTAAAAAGTAAGAAATTAGGTTCCATAAGGCTAAGGTTTAAATGGCAAACACCAAAATTTTGTTCCTGCAGCAGAGTGTTAGATGTAAAGTAGAGATATTTACAATGTACACTACCGCTCATCAGTATTTAGACACCCATACCTTTTTCCATACATCTGTACACAAAAATTACTTTCAGAAATACACTGTCAAGTCAGAGTCCCTTGATATTTTTGCGTGCATTTTGCATTTTTTATTTAGCTGACTTATTGAGCCTTAAATCAGTGCCAGAGACACTCCTTTTAAAATGGTAGTTTTCTTTTTGCAATGACTTAAATAACTACTAATTGCTGGATCATACAAACACACTACACTTGTCTATGCGAGCGGTAGTGTATGTATTGTATTAGTGACACATGTACATGCACATAAAAACATCGGCGAGATAAATCCCTTTTATTTTAAAACCTTGCAGCTTATGCTTTATAATTATAAAAACAGCCGAGCCGATTAGAAAGGTCTTTCATCCATCATTCCTTGAACAATAGCCCGCGTACTTGCGAGGACTTCAAATCTTTTACTTACGTCTATTTTCCTTATAAACGGGCTCGATTGTATTGTTAAAACCGTCATTATGATTCCATCCGCGACGCACGCCGGTGAGAACGTTCGTCTTAATGTTGTTTTTGCTTGACATTGCATATTTTATTGCATGGAAAAAAACTGGCGAAAGAATTCAGTAATCAATACTGAAAGTCGTCGCTGAGCGAATGGTTTTCGGGCTCGATATCAATGGTTTGAAGTCACTCCGACTGGGCACTGGAAGGTCCCGGGCGAGGTAGAAATTTCCCAGTTTAGCAATGTGCAATAAAAAAAATAAGTATTACCTACAGGTCTACAAACATTTTGAAAGATGACTCTGAAATATTCGAAATTGAGAGATTAACTCAGTCTCGAATGGGTGGGGGAACGGGGTGTCCAGTGTCCAGTCGAACTTTAAATATTTCATATATTTTTCTACAATTGGGTCTTAAACCCTATTTTGAAAAGTAGCTCAAAATAATGTCTACGTTTCAATAATCACGTGATTTCTTTTTCATGAAGTCGAGGTAAAAAAATTAAATAGTGGTGCTCCCACACTGGCTGATACCTACACTATTTTATATACAGCCTTGGCCAGAAGTATTAAGCACCCCTTATTTTTCTTTGTAACTTATTAATATACAATTTTTTTAAATTACCAAACTACACATTGACATAAAATACGAAGTAGTTATTTATCCTAGAAAACTGATCCCTAAAAATAATCGGGTTCGCAATAAAAGGACCAAATGCCTTTTTAAGTGCAATTATTTTTAACGTGAATGAATAGCTAGTGTTATTGAAAAATATTAGATTTTTTATAATAAAATATATAAAATGCTTTATTCAAAGTTTTACTTTTTTATAAAAAACGCGGGAATGTTTAATACTTCTGGCCAAGGCTGTAAATTTTATATAACATAGTGTAAAGAGGATAAGGCTATGTATTACTATAATCTTGAACAAAGATAGTTGCATTCATATAAAATTTATAACAGCGAATGTTGCACCATAAAAATACATTTTAATTTTGAATTTTTTCCCGAATATGCTAGCCGCCATGTCATGTCGTCGCAATGGAACAAAAGATGTTAATTTTCACTCACGATCACTTTCAACAAATGAGTTGTGAGCATGAAACTTTAAAAATTAAAATACGTGCCTGTGCCTGTATCAGCATGTTTTCTGTTCAGGGTAGCATTGAACAGGGAGTTTGAAACTCTGTTATCTTGGGGGATTACATACATTGATGCACATAAAACATATCAAAATTGCTAACACTTGCAATAAACTCAATAATAAATTACAAATAAACATGTTGGATTTAAGGAGGAAATTTTATGCCATGCCAAACGCCGCAAACACGTAGCTACTGCTGGGAGCAGCATATTTGCGACGCTTGAGGTTTTCGGCTAAGGAAACAGCTGCACCAGCATCAACTTTGGTGCCTGGAATATGAGACGGCGCCAGGGTATCTACACAAGTAGCGTTCCAGATCCTTCCACCAACGTCATTCCGTCGGGCCTCTTGCTGGCATCCCTAGTCAGACCGTTGGGCTCGAGGACTGCTGACACCTTGGCACTGACAAGGGCCCCATGAATGACGTCGTTGATGCTGGCATGCCGAGGGATCCTCCCAGCACTCCAGCTACATGAGAGGCCATGCTGGCCCAACATGTCCACCATAGCTTCGCATTGACAACGGTGGGGCAAGGAATGAATTCAAGTAGGTCTTATTAATAGGGTATTTCACAACACAATTTTTTTACGTTACCATTAAATAAACAAATTACACGAAAATACTCGGACAAAAATCAAACCACAGCTTATTTATGCAATTTTAAAGATTTTTAAATACATAAACATGAAAAAAGAACGCAGTTGGAACATAGAAAATTGTGTACCACCACAATTGTGGACCAATACGTCATTAGGCACATTTTCCCTACAAACTATTTCCCTATAAAGTATGACTCACTAATCATACTAACCTAAAAAGTTGCTGATTTGGCTATCACTGAAATACCATATACTCGTATGTTACATAAATTAAGTTACTCTACTGTTCATAGTTTTTATTTATTTCTTACCTCTAATCTAGTGCAAATCATAGTAAGGATTTTTATATTATTATATGATTTTTATATATATTATATGAGAAAAAGAAGTTTCTTACGCAACTAATTTCGGTTGACGGTACGAAACTGTCATGATGCGTTTTGCTCTCGCACATTTTATGCTTTTTATGTGCCCCAGTAATAATAATATTTTGTTTTAGTCTGTAGCTTCTATATGTTTAAGTCTGGGATTATTTTGATTATTTATTTAAAAAAGGGCAGCCACCTTAGCTCTTTTTTTATTGTTTATTATTATTACTTTTTTTAATAGTTATTATAAAACCTGTCATTGGTGTTCTTGCCGCCTTTTATCTTAGTTTTTACAATAGGTCCCCTCCCCACCGAAAATAAGTGCCTCAGCTTGCTGAATCTTGCCAAGGCTTCATGCTGAGTGGTGGAGCGGATCTTTTTTAACGTCTTCTTATTTATATTTTATATTATATGTTTGTTTTTTCTTGTGTAAGTGATTTAATAAATGTTTTAATAATAAATATTATTTGCCTCAAACTATTAAAAAAAATATGGACGAAGAATTCAAGAATACTTGATCCCGAAGATGTACAATGAAATGAGAGTCATATGATTACTAGATAGCCCTAAGTTAAAAATAGGTAAATTGAAAGAAATAATAAAAAAAAATGAATTAATTCGATAACTTCAAAAAAAAGGCTCAGTGAGCTGTGAGACATCGAAAAATAAATATTTTTTTCAAACGTAAAATTTTCCAAAAACTGACTCCACAACATAATCTATATAATTTAATTATCGAACCTGCTCACAAAATTTTACGAGAATCGGTTGAAAAATGCGACCTGTAGAGGAGAACATCCGGACAGACATACCTACGAAAGAATATTTGTCGAAAGCTGTAACGGAGACGCTTCGCTCGCTCGGTCAATAACTAAAGAATAAATAAATAAGTTCACATTGTATTAAAGACTAAAATTAATTATGTAAAACAAAACATACATAGTATTAAAAACATGGTAATTTGTAAGCACCGCTGTAATCCTGTCCCGCCACCAACGATAGCTCAGTAATCTTATTTCCACTTGTATGAAAAATATGTTATTTTGGAAGGGTTTGTAAATGAGTTAATTAATGTTCATGTAGACACAAAACCCACAAAAAAATTTTCATGCACAATAAAATGGTCTACGTCGGGCCGGTGGTACAGTGCAAATTTTGTACGAGCGAGCTCATCGCCAACAAACTGCGGAGCAGGTTTGCGAAATTGTGGACGTATTTAAGGTACCCATATTTATAGGTAGTATTTTCATGTTACGAATAATTAAAAAATATATAACTTTGAGGCAATCAAGCGAGTTAACGCAAGTTAAAGAGGCTGTTTATGATAAGGCATAAGAGCTTTCCCGTCGCTATCGGTGGCACGTAGATGCTCTATGAAAATGGTCTAGAGGTCACCGAAAATTAGTTAGAATAACTTAAGATCCAAAATTTCCACCGTTAACCAGGGGCAAGCAAACGCAATCGTGTATTCATCAATTAGATCAAGTCGGTCAAATGTTAATAATATGTCTCGCTCTTTAGGGATCCGTAGCCAAAATGCCAAAAACGGAACCCTTATAGATTCGTCATGTCTGTCCGTCCGTCCGCCCGTGTGTTATAGCCAAATTATTCGAAGACTAAAAAAATTAAAATTAGTAGAAAGTTGTATTCTATGAACCGCTATAGAAATATGATGTGAAATCACGAAATGGGGCACCCCATACTGGAAACAGGGGTCAACATTTTTATTTTCATTGCGCATAGGCGTGTGGGGTATCTATGGATAGATGTTCAAAATGACATAGAGGCTTCTAAAACATTGCCACTTAAGTCAACCGTTGGTGAGATATTAGTCAAATTGGTCGTGGTCAAACTATTAAGTTTAAAATTGTGAAAAAATTCAAGATAATGTACAGTAATAAATACATTTAACGATTTTTAATTACAACAAGATAGGTTGAACGGTTTTCGAGTTGTTGCTGAAAAACTGTCTTGCCCAAACGAAAGAGCTTAAGTGCCGTGAGTTTCCTACGAAGATACGACCTTTTTTGATTCGATGTATTGTATAGTGGTTTTAAATGTAGATTAAGAGGTATCGGTACGGAACCCTTCTTTCTACGTGATCCGGCAAGCACCTGGCCGGTTTTTTTTTGTTAGTTTTACGTAGCGGTGAGCAGGGTTCGCAGATCGGAACTAGCACATCCAGAAGGTTTAGGATTTTCAAACTAATAAAAGGGTCAAAAGGTATGATTGGCATTAACAAACATTTTTTATTTCCAAGGACTATTATCTAAATATGTAAGTAGGTATCTACCTTAGTCCTTATTAAAAGTCTGAATTAGCGTTGCAATTAGACAGGATTATCTGATTTTCTGTATTATTTCATGCTAATATTCTGTAGAAGGGTATTACCGTTGGCACCTATTGAATGCGGAACAATAAAAAGCGGCATAGTAAAACGTGCGGTAAATCCCAACTTCTTTCAGCAAGGGGTTCTATTAGCATTTAGAAACTTTTTTATTAATTCAATATGCTTATGAAACATATACATACAAAATACAAATATACTTTATTGTTAGGCCTCAGTTGTTATGTTAATGTTTTGCTAAAAGGGCGTATGCTAGGTTTTTATTTTTAGAAATAAGTTATGCAGAATAGGGCACTATTGCGTGAGATTGGAAAATGATTAAAACATTACTTAACGCAAGTTTGAAAGTTTTTAGTTCTCTATTATATCTGATGCCACTTCCTCTACCTTTTCACATAAATGTAATGGGCTGCGTGGCCGTATCTAAATGATTATACTTACACTCTTTAAATAGGTAGGTAAGTACCTAGTGGTTCTTCAACAACAAGATCTGTGCCTAATATTTTGTTAACGTATCATGCTTTTGCTGATCAATAAATCAATATTAATCAAATTAACAAATTACTGTATTAACAACACGGCAATAATTTATTTAAAAAACTGGCTTACTATTTTGCAATAAACCAATTAATATTACTTATATTCACTAAATGGCAATCTCTAATTTACCGTTCCGTATTGATATGTATCCCCACAAAACGACTTCAAAGCAGCTTGATTAACTCTACATCAGAGCAAAAGGTCAAGTCCTATAAAATATAAAAAAACGCCAGATAGTAACGGGATCCATATGCCAATAGGTAAGATGTTGTGTGATGCCTAGCTCTACCTCCTCTATCGATGTTCATGCGCGTGCCAATGCCGATGCCGGCCGGTGTCGATAAAATAAAATAAAAACATATAAACAACCACCAATTAACCACATAAACACGGTTTAGATCTACTTAGAACAGCAGCTAATGGTCTTGGCTACTATGGTAGTAGTTAAATAACGATTCATTAAAAATATAAATGGTTATGTTTAAAACTGAGCGTATCCACCATAACATCACGCTTGCAACTGCTTTGCTCCTTGTTAATAAAAAGATTGCAAAAGCATACACAATAAAGGTGACATAAATACACATATTATTAAGTAAGTTATTAAATCGTTTGTAGTATTACATTTTTACACTTGTCTTATTAGTTATATTATCATAAATCACAATAAACAATAACATACCTTAACGTTGGGCGCCGCTCCGGTAACGTTTAATAAAATAGTAACAATAAAGAACAGGAACATTAAATCATTGATAAAATACATTATTGCTAAAAGATATCAATAATTTATTATATTAATATACAAAATTAATGTGAGATCACTCGTTCACTAAGCCGACATCGATCGGCTGGTAGCTAAACAATGTTTTAATGATCATATTGACATAACTGGGTTTAATTTTGCACCGGTAATAATACGGTAAGGATCGGACGCGAGACGTTCGTCTGGAGTGAGAGTTAAAACAGAATAAAATACATAATAACAAGGATAGAGCGATCCTGTGCGAGCAAGCGGCGGCGGCGCGCGCGCACCCCGCCCCGCCCACCGCTTAGCCGATTTGCCACTCTCGACGGGAATAATGATGCGCCATTAATACTATAAACCGGTGTTAATCACCAAATAAACAACCGGTGGACAAAACACCAATACTCGTAAAAAACAGGATTATTTTCCAATACCCTTGCATTTGAAACACTACATTAGCATGAATGTACCAAAGCATTACTAAAAGCTATACAATTTTCGAGAATATAGTGTAGTTAGTAACTAATAATAATAACAAGATCAATCTCGATTGACAATCAATGCGGTGTCACGTTAAAAATAATTGGATTACGGTTAATGTCCCCGTTGTTCGACACTGGCCTATTACTTGGCACTTTCATTCAATCTTATGTTACACAGGCGATTTCTATTGGGCATTAAGGGGTGTTATTCACAAACCGACTCGTCCTCACCTCACAACTCACCTTATATAGACCCTGTCAAAATTTGACAAATGACATTTGCAATTTTCCATATGACATCGGATTAAATCTTAGCTGCATCTTGTCTTGAGTCGAAGAAGGATAAAAACCAATACTTTTGAACAATGACATTTATGGTAAATAAATGGAATTAGGGAAGTACCTAAACTATGAATATAAATCAACATTTAATTATGTTACTACACTGGTATAAAACTGTTCAATGCATGAACATAAAATCAAAAATAATTATTAAATAAATAATAAGGTGTTGAAATGTTAGGACAAATAAAAGCATATTGTTAAAGTTAAGTTAATACTTGTAATAAACTAAATTAATTTGCATGTATCCAACCAAACAATATCTTTTATATACTTAGCTAGCAACACGGTCAGTTGCACCTTCCAACTTGGATCTTTCAACTTGCAGCATGTGCTGCTCTTAATTTAGTTTATTTTAATTAATAAAGGCCTACATAAAATCAATGGCACTGTTCAATTGAACATGCCAATTTTCTGATCCTTCAAACCGGATATGAACCTAAAACTACTGAGCGACTTTTACAATACGAGAGTAAGAATGAAATAGCGAATATAATCTGCTGTTCCATGCACTTAATTTCATTTCAATTTAACTGATACTCGTAATAAAAGACAACCTGCTACGATTTAGAGCCCTTATAAATATTATAGGTCCTTACTCCTTGCATTGCAGGTAGGCATTCACTTGCATCAATATCTTGGACGGCAAATCGCTCCAACATATCGATATTCGTTTACGGTTCTACAAATAGATCTGTATTTTTCCGTGCGGCTTTGTCATATAATATTGCTGGATTGTACTAGGTTCAATTTTACGTACTACCATTATTTCTGTGATTCTCAATCTGAAACTATATGTTTCAGCCTCATAGTCTACAAAGAGCTTTGAGTACACAGTTTTCTACGTACATACGTAATGTGTAAAAAATGACATGACGAATCTATAAGGGTTCCGTTTTTGGCTACGGAACCCTAAAAATAAATAATAGTGCGCGAAAAAAGGAAGTACTTGGCGTATTTTATTACATTTACTTCAATTTCGACCTCTGTGTATCGATACACCCATTCCTTAGCCGATACAGACTAACGATATGACTTACTCGTACCTATGCAGTACGTCACCAAATACATATTCGGTTAAGCCTATTTATAGAAATAGAAATAAGGGTCAATATTAATTCATTTCATATTATTTAAATAAAATAAATAAATAATAAATATTGGGGGACAATCTTACACAAATCGACCTAGTTCCAAACTAAGCAAAGCTTGTACTATGGGTACTAGACGACGATATACATACTTATATAGATAAATACATACTTAAATACATAGAAAACATCCAAGACCCAAGAACAAATATCCGTGAAAAATGCACAAATAAATGCCCTGGCCGAGATTCGAACCCGGGACCTCTAGCTTCGGAGGCAGAGTCACTACCAACTAGGCTAAACAGGTCGTCAATATTATAATAATATTTTTAAGTAAAAGTTACAGTTCTACATAACCTAATTATCTAAACTATCTTTTGAGAGTTTAGAATGTGATAATTAGTTAGTTTATATAATTAGTTTTTAACCGACTTCAAGATTTCAAAAGAGGAGGTTATCAATTCGGTTGTATGTTTTTTTTCTTTTTTAATGTTTGTTACTCCATAACTCCGCCATTTCTTAACCGATTTGGAAAATTCTTTTTTTGATTGTAAGTATATGTATCCAAGTTGGTCCCGTTTTTGTCAAAACGCAGTCTAATGATGGGATCCATGAGAAATTAAGGGAACTTCTCAAATCTTAAAGGCAAACATATAGTGATTTTTGTGTTGTTATCAACAAATCGAGCATTTTCATCCAAAAATGTAACATTTGACGAAGTGGAACTGCTGATGGTGATCAGAACAGGATTCTTCAACGACGAAAAGTTTACGTTTGGCGATTTGTCCTCCTAGCTGTGTTTGTTAAGCAAGTTCTATCATCACGATTGATTTTTGTCATGCTCGAGTTCTGCTGATGGGATCCATTAGGAATCGAGGGGACTCCTCAAATGTGAAAGGCACACAAATAGTAATTTTAGTATTTTCATGAACTAATCAAGCATTTTCATTCATAAAAGTGACATTTGTAATGAAGTGGAACAGCTGATGATGATCAGAACGGAACTCTTCAACGTCGCGTAGTTCAAGTGGCGATTTGTTCTCTTCGTTTTGTTTGTGAAGCAAGTAAGGTTTTTCCATGATTCCATGAGGAATTGAGGGTAGTTAGTCTTCTACCATTATAAACATACTTATAGCCATTTTTTTATTGTATGGATGCTAAGAGTCCACCATCTAAGTATAATAATCTTTCACCGGCCTCCCCCATTGAAGTCGGTTTTTTTTTCTTAAAAATTATTTAGAATGATTTTAACGTGACAGTGACGCCGTTCCAAGGTTATATAAATTCGCGTACACATTCGATGCTCGGAATCCTCGGTGCGCGAGTCGGCCTGGCACTTTCTCACTGGTTTTTAGGGTTCCGTAGTCAACTAGGAACCCTTATAGTTTCGCCATGTCCGTCTGTCTGTCTGTCCGAGGCTTTGTTTTGTGATTGTTATTGCTAGAAAGCTGCAATTTGGCATGGATGTATAAATCAATAAAACGGACAAAGTCGTAAAATAAAAACTAAAATAAAATTTAGGCGTGTAAAGTTACTTCGAGACGGTGTTAACTCTTTGTTCTGTGGTGTAAAAAGAAGTATGAAAATCTAGCATAAAGATTTAGGCCGACAGAAATATCAGTGCAGACTGCAGTCAAAGTTTGGAAAAAGTTTTGAACATGGCTTTATTGACAAGATTGTAAGAGCGCCTGGCATGAATATATCTGGATATTTTTGTTACCATAACATTTGCGATGTAGATTGCGGAAGTAATCAAGTAACAATCCCTTTTGTATGAATGTTCCTGTAGGTAATGTCTACTATAACAAGAATGAGATACTCAATTGCGTACCTATTTACATTATACAAATATTTCAATCTATCAATCTCATTAGAAAAAGTTGACTATTACAGACCCTAAGTTCCTTTGACAGTAAATCAGAATACATTGGAATATGTAAATAGCTATATATACCTGGGAATAGAGTTCCAGGCACACACAGATGTAGTACAAAAAGATTTTCTTTTGGGAAAACTCGGATCTCAATCGGAATACGATGGCACCCGAATTGTCAATCAATTATTGTATTAAATGAGTGACGTTTTCATATCCATTATTATAGAACTTTATTGTTTAGTGTCAAATGTCAAAGTGAAAAAAAATTGACTTTGTCACTAAACAATAAAGTGAGTGACACGGCGACCATAACGTGATGCCCTACTTGGAGGTGTCTCAAAGCACCGTTAGGTGTTTCTCTCAGAACAACACTAGTCGATGTTTCATGAGAAGGAGCACGACTTTAAGCTGTCGTTGAAAACGATCTACTAACCAATTTGCTACCGGCGTGCCGGATTATACGCTGTAGCTTGTAAATGCTGAAAATCGGTTAACACCGACAGTTGTTTAATTTACATACATACATATACTCACGCCCGTATCCCATTGGGGTAGGCAGAGACCAGAGAATGCCAAAACCTACGGTCCTTACATACTTCTTTCGCTTCAAACACGTCCATACCACTCCATACATCTTTTCATACATGCTCGTCGGTTGCGGGTAATTCTGACTTTGCCTTTTTTCAGTATCCTAACAGTCAAGTTGCCCACTCACTTGACAAAGGGGGGTCGAAGTTGCACCACGTCCGTAGGGAGTACCCACCGTTACCCTACACGTGACCCCTGGGTGGTGCTAAAAGTGCAACAAAAACTGGCAACCGTGCTTGTCTTCTCGAAGATCTCACGGTACGTAAATAAATGCCATACGATTAAATAAATTTAAAGTAAGTAAAAAGTACGTAAAAGGTGTATTTTGAATTGCTTTCCTCTATCAGTCGCAACAAACGTACCTACGTTCATTGGGTAACTATGGAACCCTACACTGAGCATGGCCTCCATGCTCTTGACCGTTTTTTAACCGACTTCAAGATTTCAAAAGAGGAGGTTATCAATTCGGTTGTATGTTTTTTTTTTAATGTTTGTTACTCCATAACTCCGTCATTTCTTAACCGATTTGAAAAAATATTTTTTTGATTGTATGCATATATATCCAAGTTGGTCCCGTTTTTGTCAAAAGGCAGTTCTGATGATGGGATCCATGAGGAATTGAAGGAACTCCTCAAATCTTTAAGGCAAACATATAGTGATTTTTGTGTTTTTATCAACAAGTCAAGCATTTGCATCCAATAATGTGACATTGGATGAAGTGGAACTGCTGATGATGATCAGAACAGAACTCTTCAACGACGAAAAGTTCACGTTTGGCGATTTGTCCTTCTAGCTGTGTTTGTTAAGCAAGTTCTATTTTCACGATTAATTTTTGTCATGCTCGAGTTCTGATGATGGGATCCATGAGGAATTAAGGGAACTCATCAAATCTTAAAGGCAAACATATAGTGATTTTTGTGTTTTTATCAACAAATCGAGCATTATCATACAAAAATGTGACATTTGATGAAGTGGAACTGCTGATGATGATCAGAACAGAACTCTTCAACGACGAAAAGTTCACGTTTGGCGATTTGTCCTTCTAGCTGTGTTTGTTAAGCAAGTTCTATTTTCACGATTGATTTTTGTCATGCTCGAGTTCTGATGATGGGATCCATTAGGAATCGAGGAAACTCCTCAAATGTGTAAGGCACACAAATACTGATTTTAGTATTTTCATGAACTAATCAAGCATTTTCATTCATAAAAGTGACATTTGATGAAGTGGAACTGCTGATGATGATCAGAACGGAACTCTTCAACGACGCGTAGTTCACGTTTGGCGATTTGTTCTCTTCGTTTTGTTTGTCAAGCAAGCAAGGTTTTTCCATGATTTCATGAGGAATTGAGGGTACTTAGTTTTCTACCATTATAAACATACTTATAGCCATTTTTGTATTTTATTGTATGGAATCTAAGAGTGCACCATCTAAGATTAATAATCTTTCACCGGACTCCCCCATTGAAGTCGGTTTCTTTTTCTTAAAAATTATTTTTATAATGTTTGTCGCTGTGACTGATATGATAGTAGTGATAGTAGTAAGGGTCGCCGAGCTAAGCCGAGGATGGACAAGTGGACATGGAAACTATAAATAAGGGTTCCTTGTTTATTACGGAACCCCAAAAAAAGTTGCCACGCGCCTTTATTTCCCAAATATTTGAAAACATTGTCGATTATTGCTTGATTAGATTCAAAAATGGTGAACTTGAGTGGAGAAACCAATTGTTATAATAAATAGTATTGATGTCATTCGAAATACTTGTGGCCATGCTATAATAGTTATACCTAATACATGTATATCTGTAAGTAATCCCTGTTGCAATTAACAACTACAAAAAATAATTTACGCCATAACATTATATTCCATACAAATCCATAGCTATTACTTATTCTGTGTCTATAATAATATTAATATAAATGCGAAAGTAACTCTGTCTGTATGTCTGTTACTGTTACCTCTTCACGCTTAAACCGCTAAACATATTTAGATGAAATTTGGTTTAGATAGTTTGAGTCCCAGTAAAGGACAATAAAGGAAGATTTTATTCCGGAAATCATTCATTAAGGGCTCGAAAGGGGGGTCGAAGTTTGTATGGGCGAGCGATATTTAAGCCTTCGCCTGCAACAATTTAATTTATCTCTATAATTTAACGAGTAGCATCCGGACGGAGTTGCGGGAAAAGCTAGTCTTATATAACTTATTTTTACATCGCAAATGTGTTGAAATACGTTGTGCGAAACAGCATCAGCAGCAGGAGCAGGTGTCAAAGGTAATTGCCACGGCCTTTGTATGAAAAAAAATGGCCAAGAGCATGTCGGGCCATGCTCAGTGTAGGGTTCCGTAGTTGCCCAATGAACTTATCTACACAAAAAAATCAATAACAAGCAAAAGGGAATACTTTCGCAGCATTTCATACGTCTGTTACTAAGAAGGGAAGACTTTTTACGATAACTCAAAAACGGCTTAACTGATCATATCCGCTATAGTTTTAATTGAAAGTCTTTATAAAGTTTGTCTTTCACGATTTTTTTCATATTTTTTAGATCCATATTTCAAAAGATAGAGGGGGGGGGGGACGACGACGACGACGACGGCGACACAAATTTATTTTCTTTTGGAGTGAATATTTCTGAAAATATTCACTTTATCTAAACTTGTTTGACGAACCTGTATTCATTTTGAAAAACCTATCCAACAACAACCCACACCATAGGGTTGAAGCAAAAAAATCCTCCCCACTTTACCCTTAAATTTGTCTATTTTATTTTATTTTCCGACTTTGTCAGTTTTATTGATTTCTAGCACTAACAATCACAGAGCAAAGCCTCGGACAGACAGACAGACAGACGGACATGGCGAAACTATAAGGGTTCCTAGTTGACTACGGAACCCTAAAAATGAATGCATCATAACATAACAACACACTATATACAAAAATAAGATTGTCACACAAGGTTGTTCGCATACGAGTAAGAGTACCTAACTTAAAATTATACTTACGTGAAGAGTCCGCAGTAAGCTCGGTTCTCCATACAAACGTAGTTTCGCTCTCATTTTAAAACGCCATGCTACCTAGGTAGAATAACATGAAACTTTGTATACACAATGGGATCCGGCATATCTTAGTCGGAAATCAGTTTTTGTTGCTTGAAATTATAATGAAGAAAAAATACAGCGATTATTAAGGTTTTCATACAAGACGTAAAAACCTCAAAAACTCGCTGTTTTTTTTTTATTACAATTTCTAGCAACCGAATCTAATTCCTGGCATAGATATGGCGGCTCCCATTTCAGCAAGGCGTTTTAAAATGAGAACGAAACTACGTTTGTATGGAGAATCGAGTTCAGCCGAGCGTAATGGGGTCTCTTAAGACTTAAAGAAAGAAAATGGTCGAAACATGTCGCAAATAGCGACTTTACAAGTGAGTTTCAACCGTTTTTCTTTCTTTAAGCACCTAACTTATCATGACCTTGAGAATATGTATGTTAATTTTCCCTGGCGCGTGCGAGGTATACCTACGGCCCTGTTTATTTTAACACGCTCTAGTGACTCTGATGATGACCTAGAACCATTCACATTGACTGATATTGATGAAAACAACAGCGTTATTTGAAACACTGTACTGACCAGATTAGGATTGAACTAAGACTGATTTTCACATATAACAATAATATAAATGTAAAATTTTCAAATAAATAAATATTCCCAAAATTAGATATTTATAGAAATATGGTCATAAAAGCCATTCCTGAAGTGCTGCATATAGTTTCATTGTACGAATTCATGCGAAAGACATGAAGCTCGAAACGCAAAGAGCGGGCGCGGCGCGGTGCAGTGCGGAAGCGGTTTTCATTTTTGATATTTCTGAAACTGTCGACTGTCGTTTATTCTTATTTATTTATTTCAATAACAATATCACATTGTGTTTGAAAATAATATTAAAATTAACATAAATCTAGGTACATGCCAAAAATAAACAGAAGCAAGCACACAATGGAAAATCTAAAAGAACAAGAATAATAAAAAGACATGTCTACAAATATATTTCCGAATTTAAAAATGTATTAGAATAAAAATAGATATAATACGTGAAATTAATTAAAAAAGAAAATTTTCAAAATATGGTCGTAGAAATTAATAATAATAATAGTAAAATAATAAATGTCGAAATATAAAAATTAAAACTCAAGCACCTATTATATGTCAAATTTAAGCAGCAAGTATCTCGTCAAATACTATAAAACTGATTACTGCTTCATATGTCAAACACGCTGCCTTCCGCTCTACCGCGCTACCGAATACCGCGCGGTTTTTTGTAAGTACGACGTGCCCCCGACCGCGTTCGCTTTACCGCAAAACTGACTACCCCCCGCAACGACCGTGCGCCGCACTCTGTACGTTTCAAGCTTAAACTTGACTGTTACCTACACGGGGACGTGGTTTACCCGGGACGAGACATCTTCTTAACAGGGGGTCCCGGTTCATCACCATCAGCCTATACACGCCCCACTGCTGGTCACAGGTCTCCTCTCTTTTATGAGAGGATTGGGCAGTATAGTAGTTGTATGCAGGTTTCCTCATGATTTTGTCCTTCACCGAAAAGGTAACGGTAGGTACCATTGCCAATACAGTTAGTTGATCATTCGTGCACTTTATACGCATTGTAATAAGGGTCACGAGTAGTGAGTTAACCAAGTGGGCGTTTGGACGAGTATCAAATGATATTCCGTACCACTACCACCACCACTACCATATCAGCCGAAGGACGTCCACTGCTGGACATAGGCCTCCCCCAATTTCATGGGGGGTAAATGCCATAATCGCCACGCCAGGCATGCGAGTTGGCGATCGCAGTATCTCCATATTCTGTACATAGGCTACGAAAAACTCATTAGTACACTTGGTACATAAGAGCTGGGCTTTGAACCCACGGCCGCTGCTTGACAGCCGCATGCTTGAAACACTAGGCCACCGAAGCTTGATCCCGGTCCCGGTACAAGTAAATCGAATTACAAGGACTGATAATTGATAAAGTACCTACCTCAATATAGCTATAGGTACCAATTTCACCGCTAAGGTTTAGGTTTGCCATGATAATTGTTGTTATGAATAGTACGGGAGTTGGGTTTGAAAAAAAAAGATATAATTTTTTCCTTTAACCATTTATTATTCGCTTTCTAAATTGCGACACCCTGTTTATACATATCCAACCATTACTACGATAAGGTCTTGATATCGAATAAACTCTTTCCCAAGAACAATATCGTAAACATAACGAATTGTAATAAAAAAACGAAATACCTAATTCAACTTGATTTCATTTTATTTTCGCTTTAACTCTACTGAAATATTGTAAAAGGCAGATCGAAATTTTAGAATCCAACATCATCATGTATTTGTTGAGGCGAATACAATTAATTGTTATGATGGCACTATTGGCCATGTGTTTTGTTAATGCGGTACGTATTTATTAAGGCTCAAAGCCCACGTTAGATTTGCGTTCAGTTCCCTTATTTAAAGTAATCGATAATAATCGGCTCGACTGCCTTGATTTGAAAATGAATCCGGGAACTAGACGCAAACTCGATCAGTGCTACCGGTACTTCAGTACCGGTAGCACTGATAAAACCTAAACACGGCTTACTGATATTTTCATAGATGTAAGGCAAACTTCCCAATGACAACTTAATTCCCAATAGAGCCTATGGTTATACTTAGTTATCTACAGGACTGCGTTGAATTTAGAGGATGGCGGAATAGACCGCGGGCCAGCAACAGACTTCCATAGCAAAGTTCCTCTCGCACGATATATTGTAAGATGCTTAAGAGAATGGTATCATGAAGGCCGTGGACCTCAGTTTCGGCTCCATTGGTGAATTTGGCAGTTTGACCCTCTTCAATATGTAAAAAATAAAGTTTGTTTGTCTTGTCCTTTGATTTATAATATTATCAAATGATAGCTAATCTAGTATCTTGAAAGAAACAAAACCACTGCTAACTATAAAGTGGTGGAATATACGTCCATTGATCCAACGAGAGGAAATGATAAAAAGCAGTACCTATTTTATTTACGCGTTTGAGGGTCAAACTGCCCACGGGACTTCATAAATAGGGTATTATCACAGTCATTTTTTTAAATTGATACTGATTAACATACAAAAACTAGCGTGTATATATCTGGAATCCATAATTTTTATTTGCATTTATATTTCGCGCTAAAACATGATCCAATGGTTATGCACTAACCTCACCGTGTCTCTCTTCGAAGAATTGTATGACAACTAGCGTTATGACGTCATCAGCAACATGGCGTCGTTTCTATAATTTATATGATGACCTGTTTAGTCTAGTTGGTAGTGACACTGCCTCCGAAGCTAGAGGTCCCGGGTTCGAATCCCGGCCAGGGCATTATTTGTGCATTTAGCACGGATTTTGGTCTTGGGTCTTGGATGTTCTCTATGTATTTAAGTATGTATTTATCTATATAAGTATGAATATCGTCGCCTAGTACCCATAGTACAAGCTTTGCTTAGTTAGGGACTGAGTCGATTTGTGTAAGAATGTCCCCCAGTATTTATTTTTATAATTTGGCTCACAGATAAAGAAAACTTAAATTTATTAAAATTAATATTAGTTTATTAAATAATTTTCAATGAAGTATAACTAGTTAATTAGGATCTAGAAAGTATAATCTACATTTAACAATACGTTTCATAATCATTAATTACATCTCCCTTAATACGTATCTTACAAGTTATAGCCCGATAGGAAAAGAATGACGATATTTGCTGCTGACCCGGAGACTAAATAGAAGCCACTTACCACCTACTCAATAAATCAACACTAAAGTGTTGGAAAAATGGCTTACTTACGGCTATTGAAGCATTAGGTTTGCTAATTTAATACGAGAAAGGGCACCGTTGCTGTGCTCAGAATTGGAGCAGCCGAACCGGCCGCGGTCTACTGTAAGGTTTCAATGTCAACAACACCACTAGTTGCTCTGAGTATGTGGTTTATGTCCCTTGTGGTGGCTGGTGAGTAAAGTCACCAGGGCTCCCGAGGATGCGCTGTTTTGAGAGTGAGAGACCTGTCTATCTCTCAACACAACAAATCTTCCAGTCGATAAAGGATAGACCAGGGTGGACAACTGGACATACGCGCTTATGATTATTCTGGATTTGCAAGTTTACATCTATATCTATAGTACCTATAGTATTCATATGCTTACCATCAGACATGCCCTCAGCTTGTTTACCACAGTCGTTGTATAAAAAAAGTATGTATATATGTAATGTGCTTTGTAGTTCCTATTTATTAAAACCGTATTCTATTATTATCATTTCAAAATCGTCTTTTTTAGCCATCCCTATTTTATATGTATAATGAACTTTTCTACTAAGAGTTAAAACCAAATCGTGGTTATGCGCATTTGTTAGAGAAATATTGCCTGTTTGGTTGTATATGTACGTGTCCACCCTGAAATAGTACCTTCCAGATTGTTATAGTGGATTTTTTCACTTGAATGTCTCGTAAAATAATACTGATTAAAATAGAATCTCCTTGCAGTGTTGTGGAGCCAAGGGCGAAGACGGCTTTAAACCCAAGTTCCACAGAGTTCCTATACCAAATCGAAAATCCATATTCCGTTTGGTTAACAGCACTTCCCCTTATTAGAACGACTACTTCAAAGTTTCCACAACCACTACTTATGTAGTTCTTATACAACAGGCGCAATTTCAAAAAGACTCAGCATCAAATTCAAGCGAACTTGCAATTGATTCCAAATCAACAATGGCGATTGAAATACAGAAGATTCTTGCCCAAATCCAGGACACCAAGATTGTTCGGAATAAAGCTCACGTTCAAGAGTTGCTAAAACAAATGAAGAAAGTGTTTCACACTACTCAGGTGCCTAAGAAAACATGTCCTTTTGCAAAATGCAAAACAAAACCTATGGAACTATTTGATTAATTCTGATTAACACACCGGAAAATAAACATTACTTGTGTGAAAGTTAAATGTCATTAAAATCTTCATTAAAGACTAATTCTCTACTGAGGTTCATTCATTCAATTTAGTAATACTATGATATATTAGAATTAGTGTTAAAGTACAAAACGAATATACTCGTACTCGTACATGTTAATACCCCCTTAACATGTACCAGTATATTCGTTTTGTACAGTTTCAGATATTTCGGCACTGTAAGTGCAAGCCCTATTTTCAAGGACTAACTGAACAGTGCCCCGTTTTTAACAGGAATTCCAATATAATGACATTTTCAGACGATAAATATAAATTATTTTTAACACACACTTGAAAGATAAATCTGTCACTATAGATTCTATTCATACAATGCGTTACCGGCAAGCGGGCTTTTTTTCAAAACGGACAATAGTATGTTTTATTAGCAACTGTTTGCATGTATTAGCAAATCATAATTATTTGAATTAACTATACAATTAAACTTCTTAAATCTGCACCTTCAATGTACCAGGTGCACTTGCTTAAGATGACGTCGTAGTAAACAAAACATTAAGAGCTGTCATTTCTACTGCCTTGACAATTCGAAAACAAAGGAAATTGAAATGTTTGTTTTAAAATAAAACTTATTTCATGGTTAGGTTTAGGAACTACTTTTTGATACCTTGCTTAACAAAAGCGCGTATGCCGGTAACACATTATATTCTAGTTAAACTGGGATATATGAACATTTTTTTTAATACAGTTGCTCAAAAAGTGCTACTTTACGTAGTTGTTTAGCGTGCGGAAAGTTGGTTTTCGCGCACTAGTGCTTTTCACTTTTCCAATTTTTTTAAATTTATGCTTGTTCCAATGCATGACTCCTTATTGCTGGGTGTTAAATATTAGTTTCCTTTAAACGTCGTAATCAACATAAAAACCTACTGTTAATATCAGAATACGAAAAATATACACATTTCATATTTTATTACTTACCTCTTCATCATTATAACACGTTTATTTTTTAATATTGAATATTGAAAAACCGTTCTTAATAAGTTGTCTGAGTGGAACGGAATAGCTGCCGAAACGCCTGTCAAAGAAGAGGCGTTTTTACTTACTGCAAGCATGTTTTAAGTTTCTAAAGGCAACATTCGATATTGTTTTTATAAATATTACTTGTTGTTTTTCTTATTTTTTCGCAACTGTATTAAAAAACGTCGTTCAATACACGTGCGGAAATGTCATTCTTCACTCGTCCCGAGTGTTGCCACTCGCCTGCGGCTCGTGGCATCCCTCGGTACTCGTGAAGAAATGACATACTTTCCGCACTAGCATCGAAATGTACTATTTCATACTTAGTTCATTAACTTGTGGTTTGATTTTAGGTAAAGATGTTTTTTAGAATATATATATTTTAGAGTTGAAGTCTATTTTTTTTCTACGGAAAAGTGAACACTTTGTTCCAGAAATGAATTCCTCATGCTTGAATTATACGATCACGATACCAAACACGACCTTTTTTCTAAACTTAAGTCAAGAGATATAACGAGCTCCAGAGTGCAGCGAGGTAGGGGGGATACTCCCCCTCCACCGCCGACCTGTGCTGAGGAATTTCAGTGGTACAGGGCTAATTCTAATCAAATAACCACTAGGTGACACACACCTGTGCCAAGTGGCTTCCTTTTTTGAGAATCTGCAAGGTGAGGTAGTCCCATACAAATGCGACACTAAAAACCTACTTACTATTTAGTTGTACTCAAGTGTATTTTATTTACATGAATTGTACTGGTATTAATGAATGCGGTATGTATACATTATTTATTTATTTAATTTCAACCAACTTATATTTACAGCATATTGCCAAACATAAAAGTTATAGGTTATGGTTATAAATATAGTATTAAACAAAATAAATTAAGTTAACAACATTCAAATTAAAATTAACATTATCACCTTATAAGATTTTTATACATTTTAGTTATAAAGCAAGTTTGGATACATTTGACACATACATTTAGTCGACACAGTTAGTTTTCTATTGAGGTAGGAGTGTTGATTGACTCCAAATACCGAGTGGCTGTTATAAATGCGAAAGTTACTTCTGTCTGTTTGTTACCTCTTCACGCTTAAATTCACTGAACCAATTAAGATGAAATTTAGTATGGAGATAGTCTGAGACCCTGGTAAGGACATTGGATACTTCTTTATCCCGGAAATCTAATCCTAAGGGGTGTAGTGGGGGTGGAAGTTTGTATGGAGGTACAAGGATAACGAGTTTCACGCGAAGTTGCGGGAATAAGCTAGTTCCCTATATTTCCAAGAAGTGACATGAAAACATTATTGTTATACTTTAATCCTCTCACGTATGTAGAGGATCCCAAAATCATGTAAGTATGAACTAAAACAATACTATGTTATAATTATAATCTTATGATTACTTAGTACTCTTTACGGCAGGCTACTGTTAGCTAGTTTCCGCTAGTGACAGCGACATCTCTTGGGACAAGTCAAGTGGGAAAGAAGGGAGTTAATGGCGGAAATTATTTTTGTGTTGTATAGTCCATTTATCGAGGAAGGCTTTAGACTATGTAACATCACGCTGCGACCAATAGGAGCGAAGACGCGGACGAAGTCGCGGGCAGCAGCTAGTAATTAATAAAGTATTTGTAGTTACTAGAAACTAAACAATAATTATATTATTATAATCGTTTGATTTGTTGGTTTGACTGATGACATATGGCTTTTTTTTAATCGTATGGCATTTATTTACAAAACCGTGGGATCTTCGAGAAGACAAGTACGGTTGCCAGTTTTTGTTGCACTTTTAGCACCACCCAGGGGTCACGTGTAGGGTAACGCACTTCCAAAGCACGAGAGCGCTCAGTTAGTAACTACTCAAAGCGGTCACCCATTCAAGAACTGACCTGCGCCCACATTGCTTAGCCTCGCATACCGCACGCGGTACGCGGGCGCCGCTGGGCCACGAGAGTTATATGCATATGGCAATGAAACGTGGTCTCTGCGCGACCATATCAGAAATGAGGCCACCAGTAGTAGAACCAAAGTGACCGACATTGCCCTCCTCAGTGGGCGGGGCACATTACACGTAAAATCGATGGCCGTTGTGGCGGAAAGATTCTCGAGTGGCAAGCACGTACTGGAAGGCGCAGTGTGGGTAGGCCCCCCACAAGGTAAAGGTCGCAGGAGTCCACTCGATACGGGTGGCACAGAATCGGTCATTGTGGCACTCTTTGGGGGAGCTATGTCCAGTAGTGGACGTTTTTCGGCTGATATGATGATGAATGATGATGATGATAGAGACTCATACCTGCAGACAAACTGTTAAAACAGTTTTGCAGGAAATTGATCTAGAATACTTTTTTGTATTTTGGTAAGTAAAGAAAAATATATGAGCTTTTTAAATGATTTTTTCAATTCGTTTGCGTGATATTAATTTAAGAACATTGGCCGATTTACACTGAACGGCTGGAGTCGGCGGGCGCGCACCCCACTAGAGTCAAAGGAACTCGAGTCTTCTCGAGACAGAAGTTACTATATAGATTTCATATTTGAGTGGGTTACGGGCAGCCGGCTCTGCCGCTGTCGTTTGGTGTGAATCGTCGATATAATAGTGACTAAATTATTAATTTGTAATTTATAACGGTCAGTATGTTTTACCTAACATCATGAATAAAATATATTTCTATTCAATAGCCATCCTGAAATTATGGTAACCTAACTAAATTGGGAAGTTTCGGGTGACTATAATACATCGTTTAATACGATTATGATATTTCATCATTAGTTTCAAACATGCATACCGTATCCTGTCCAATAAGAAGCCTTGGTTACTTGGTGGTTTGGTTGGCTTGGTTGGTTCCTGGGTTCGTTCCTTGGTTGGTTCCTTGGTTGATTCCTTGGTTGGAGGCTTGGTTGATTGGTGGTTGAAACTTAAGTATGATTTTCACACAGAAACACACACAATGTTTCTGGGTTATTTTAGTGAATTAAACCATTAGAGATTTCACAGTTATTCAATGTTATTATTTATTTATCTATCAAAGAGCAATCGACTTGATGAAGTGTCATTCTAATGTCATAAAAACGGTCTGTAGTGTTGCAATAGTCATAGAGAAATAGACTTTGTTCCTAAGATATATTTTTGCATTTATATTAATACTTTACAAACCAAATGGCAGATAATATTTATTCCAATATTCCATTATGCCATTCAGCGAGGCAACGCAGCCACGCTTATGGGAACCCTGTCCAGTGGGAGTGATTTGGGCGAGCCGTTTATATATAGTTTGTGTTTATTTTTGATTTGTATATTGTTGTTACATTAGTTGTTTTTTGTTTGGAGTGTCTGATTCCACGTAACAACTGAAAGCCTCGAAGGTTTTTTACAAATTGTTTTATAATGTAGCAAATGTCTTTGGTGTCTTCTTTATTACTGAGATTTCAACTTTGATTTGACAACAGAACCCAATGGTTGAAATATGAAATTAATATTAGGAGTACAAGCTTTTATTTAGTTTCATCTGTCCCGTTGTTTATCTGCTGTAATCAAATCTTGCACGTTAAATTTGAACCGCTTCACGGTTTCTGATTGAGCTGAAATTTTGGATGCATGTATAAATCGGTTGACAATGCAATATTATTATGACATAGAGCTGATCTGATGATGGAGACAGAAGGTGGTCATAGCAATTCCTAAACTACACAACATAAACCCATCGTGTTTGGGCTCATTCGAACCGACTCAACCAGTAGTTTATGATTGTGGAAAAAAGTACAAGTCGGCAATAAAAGCTTGTACCAAAAATGAAATTTTTGACCAAAAACTTATTAGAACGATTGTTAAGAAGGGGTTTTTTACCCATTACCAGGAGCAAAAATTAAATGGTGGACTATTCTTTAACGATAGCTGACGCGTATTTTTATTACTCAAAACCCGATAAAATAAAAAATATATAATAGAAAACAAAAAATTCAAAAACAGTGATGACTCATAACATGATACTACCTCAAATACTGCATTGACTGATGCGCTATAATCTCATGGTGTCAAGATCCATTACTCGCAGGTCATAAAACTTTAGACCAAAATTTCTCCGAATTGAAAAACTTTGAATGTTTTTCGGACACAAGGAGTTACTGCATGCGGATGCTCTAAGGAAGCGTCCTTTTAAATATTTGCTCTCAGTTACAGGGCCCGACTTGTATACATCGTAATACCCTTTTTTGATAGTTTCGTCATATCTCTGTCCATCCGTCTATCCACCCGTATGTCACAGCCGATTTACTCAGAGAATATAAGCATTACAATTATTAAATTTGATAGGTAGGTGTATTATTTAAACCGCTACTTAGATTCTATGCACCGCTCCCTAAAAGAGTAGTGAAATTACAAAAAAAAAATACGAGTAGTAATATGGGGAGAGCACTTAAATGGAAATGTTTATCGAAACCTCTATATATATATATCATTTTAAAGGCCTATCCTATATGTAGGCGTGTGGGGTATCTATACCTCTACTAATTTAATATTTTTCTTAAATTTACCACTTTATTAATTTATTAATCAGGAGCGGTCAATCTTTTAAGGAGCGGTCATAGAATTAATACACCCTTCTACCGAAATTCATAATGTGCTACATACCGAAAAATACGTTAGTATGAATTACAAAATAGAAATACACGTTTAATATTAACAACTTAAAGTATAAAATTAACTACAAATACCATAAATAAAGCTTAAAACTAAAAATACCTATCAAAATTTAGTGCCCTTTTGGTAAGATGCCCATCACGCTGGCTGGATTGCTATTATACCTATAATGATTGAATTGGCAATCTCAGTTTATTTTTTACCTTTTACAGTAAGAAAATGTCGAAAATAAAGCTAAAACCTACTACGTCGTAAACATTATCCTAAACTATGTACTAATTATTTTATAATATAAATGTATAGTTCTCGACAAAGTTAGAATTTGTGACCGCTTAACTGCCAAATTAACGGGTCATGCAATAAATATGGCGATTTTGAGCCTCAGAAGACATTTGCATATAAACTATCTACTATTGGTTCAGGCAGCAACACTGCACAGAGAAATTGTGATTTTTATGCATTCTATGTCGAAATAAATGATGCCTAGTTAGTTTGAATCATTTGAATAGAACAATACGCCCGGTCCATGCCCGGTCCATTCGAATTACAGTAATTGATCCAACCTTATCGTAGAGAAGACAGCGGAAATAAATGCTGGCTGGAAACAGTACAGTAGAGCGTAGAGTAAATAATAGCCATAAATGACAACTGTCAAAACACAAAACATAATACGCTGACAAAACAAATATACCTATACCAAAAAATTTTGAAAAAATGTATTCAAACGAATTTCGCCCTTTTTACATTCAAATAAAGAAGGAAGAAGAGAAAGGTGACAAGTATGCCAGGATCAATATGGAAGTGAAACGTAGCGTCAAACAAGAGCCTCATAATCCATTTACGAAGAAAACTACATTTACGCAAACTTACCCGTCGACTCTACAGCCCGCAGTTCCGCGGAAACCTTGCTGCAGCTACTGCGGATAGATATATGTCTATATTTTGGACAAATACTTTTCAATATGCAAAATAAATCAGATAGTATCAAAGCAGCGAAGAATCGTCCTCTAATTAATCTCCTCTGTGTATTGTGGGCTAGAAGCATCGGCAACGTGCTAGGTTCGTCTATGAGACTAATATCCTGCCACTGCATGTCTACAAATGTATACCTTTTCATTTTACAATCATGTTCACATCTATCCGACTATATTGTGCTGGAACTTACGGATCTCGAAGAAGAATTGAATCCTAATCGTAGTAGTCGTGCCTTGTCTAGACAGTAGAGTACACTTTATCTATTGAAGGTGATATATATGCAATCAATTTTTAACTGACTGTATCAAACTGAAGTATGTAAAACCAAAATAATGGGATGCCAGCATGGATACCAACATGCATACGAAATGCTTGGTTTCGTGGATATCGAACTTCTAAATGACTGTTACAGAAAATTGTTGAAACCTTATCTCATACAATTTTGCGGTGAGTAAGTGTATTGAATTGCAATGAATATATATTCTTTATGTCTTTAGATGTTCTATGCAATTTAATTTCACTTTATGGCTTAGCATTGACACGTTAGCTCCATATTCAGTGGCCGCTGAATATTTACTACCAACCAATTACAAGGTTGTGGAGATAAACGAATCTTAAACTGAGTATCCCTCCAGTGTAAACACAGGTGGTTTCCGCTCACATCTGACGGAATAGAAGGAGTACAATCACAAATTTATTATAATCTACTAGAGATGCCAGAGCCGTCTGAAATGCATCGAGGATGACCATCGGAGGGTTTTTAGTCGGTGAAAATCCGCCATAACGCGTTCGCGTTGTCTCTGCCGTGAGGACGATAATAACGAATATTCCCCTTTTTCAATTTTAAATAGGTTTTACTCTGGCCATCGTCAACTGTGTATACTATATACCTCACTGCTTGACACTGATCTCTTATGGACGAGGCTAGGTCCCAACCTGCTATGCCCACGCTTTCCCACCACCATATCAGCCCTAGGACGTCCACTGATGGACATAGCCCTCCCCCAATTTCATGGGGGGTAAATGCCATAATCGCCACGCCTGGCATGCGGGTTGGCGATAGCAGTATCTCCACCGCACTTTAGGAATGCTGCTGCCCATTCACCGGTGGTCTTGGTCGTAGTTTTAGGACATACCCGGGTCCCCACGCTTTCCTTACGCTATTATTGAATGTCTTTGTAGATTTATGCTGATTTCCTTATGATGCATGATTCCTTTCCCAGAGAAGCTAATGGTAAATATAAAAAGAATTCTGCGCATGATAAAATTGCAATAAACTCATCGTTATCAGCTGAGTTTTTAACTTACCTTACCACCTCACGGATTTTATGATGTATGAGGTGTAAGGTCAAGAGAAACCTACTATGTAATACTATATCTCAACGGTTTCAGCTGCTACTATTCCATTGCGAAGTGACACTCAATTTGCAAGATTTTTCGCCACGGCCAAGAAACAGAATTCGCTCAAATCAGGAATGTAACAAATACTCTGCCTAGCATGCGCTTAATTCATGTACGTTACATGCAGTCAAGGAATTTGCGTCACTTTTTTTCTATATTTCTATTCAAATTAAGTTCAAAACAAACAAACATTCAAATTGCTCCACTGTACATACATTGCACTTATTACTTAGATAATTGTGTTGAATTAAATACGTTAAACTTGTGATCCATCGTCGATCTCGTCGGCACAAACGTCGCCTATATTATATACTGTGTAAAGTATAGTATTTCATTTGGTTTTTATGCAACTTATTTGAGTTGGTAAGAATCATATTTATCTACAAATTATCGTCTATAAACCAACTAGTTCTCCATAAATAAAAGTCATCAATTTGAATTACTGATTGTTTGCAATTATCCCTAGAAATACCTTTTCATATACCTACCTACTTCCTTATGTCCCTAATCTACGTAAAATCTCATTAAAGTAGGTAATTCCTATCGTTTGTTATTAATTATTATGTAGGCAGATGCATTGTTCTAAGCAATAAACACGCAATTAAGATGAGCAAAAACGGCGTCTGAGTTCGCAGTTTATAAGTATAGGAGTGATGACGTGTTCAACTGAAAACATTTTTTTACCGCTATAGCATGACTAAGCTAGAAATGTGCATGGCTTGACTGCCCGCAATTTAATCATTCGGTATGTTGTGACGCAAAATACCGCACTTTGCGTTAAATGTATTGGGTGTGTGTTAGTTACGAGTACATATCTATGCAATGCGTAAGGCAAACATGCACGGGAGTCATTTTATCAAAGTGATCACGCTACCATTATCTCGGTAGCCTTCCGTGCCGAGCTAATTACAGATCTTGTGAATCCCTACAGCAGTCATTTGAATTTTGATTACTTTACATGCAGTCACAAGAAGATGTCGAATTGGAAGTGGATTTGCTGGGAAAAGGAACAAAGGTGATAATAATTTTTCGTTTCTTAGTTATTAAGTATAATTTATGATTAATTTACTGAAGTTTGCGTAGCTCTAGATAGCTCTTTTAGTAGTAGTCTTTGACTTAGGTTATCTAGGTACTAGCTAGGTTCGCTGCTTAAGGTTTTAATCGAGCTTAAGTATTTTAAATCGATCTTATTTAGTTAATAGTGAGAACAAATGTGAAAAAACAACGTGAAACCAATAAATTATCTACAAATAATTATGCCTTGGAAACAATAGGTGAAATTTGTGTAGCAGTTAGTACTTTTTTAAAGAATTAAAAATATATATAGTGCCCCGCGGCGATAAAGTCCATCTTGATACATTGCACAACCATGAAGTTTCTATATGTTGACAACGTCGATAACAGGAAAATAATAGTATACATTGTAATTTGTACTTCAACCATTTATGAATTGACGTTTGTAGTGATGAGGCTAAGACGTACCATCTGTTAAATGAAGCGATTATTTTTATTACGAATGGTTGATTGCATAGATTTTACAGTCGGGTCAAAATAATTTTTAAGAAAAAAAAACCGACTTCAATGGGGGAGGCCGGTAAAAGATTATTATACTTAGATGGTGCACTCTTAGATAGATAAACAATAAAATAAAAATGGCTATAATGTATGTTTATAATGGTAGAAGATAAGTACCCTCAATTCCTCATGGAATCATGAAAAAACCTTGCTTGCTTGACAAACAAAACGAAGAGAACAAATCGCCAAACGTGAACTACGCATCGTTGAAGAGTTCCGTTCTGATCATCATCAGCAGTTCCACTTCATCAAATGTCACTTTTATGGATGAAAATGCTTGATTAGTTCATGAAAATACTAAAATCACTATTTGTGTGCCTTTCACATTTGAGGAGTTCCCTCGATTCCTAATGGATCCCATCATCAGATCTCGAGAATGACAAAAATCAATCGTGAAAATAGAACTTGCTTAACAAACACAGCTAGAAGGACAAATCGCCAAACGTGAACTTTTCGTCGTTGAAGAGTTCTGTTCTGATCATCATCAGCAGTTCCACTTCATCAAATGTCACATTTTTGTATGATAATGCTCGATTTGTTGATAAAAACACAAAAAACACTATGTGTTTGTCTTTAAGATTGGAGGAGTTCCCTCAATTCCTCATGGATCCCATCATCAAAAATCGAGCATGACAAAAATTAATCGTGAAAATAGAACTTGCTTAACAAACGCAGCTAGGAGGACAAATCGCCAAACGTGAACTTTTCGTCGTTGAAGAGTTCTGTTCTGATCATCATCAGCAGTTCCACTTCATCAAATGTCACATTTTTGTATGAAAATGCTCGATTTGTTGATAAAAACACAAAAATCATTATATGTTTGCCTTTAAGATTTGAGGATTTCCCTCAATTCCTCATGGATCCCATCATCAGAAATCAAGCATGACAAAAATTAATCGTGAATATCGAACTTGCTTAACAAACACAGCTAGGAGGACAAATCGCCAAACGTGAACTTTTTGTCGTTGAAGAGTTCTGTTCTGATCATCATCAGCAGTTCCACATCATCCAATGTCACATTTTTGGATGAAAATGCTTGCCTTGTTGATAAAAACACAAAAATTACTATACTTATATAGTCTATAGGCAAATTTGCAAAAAGTCGTCTCCTTCACGATTTTCGTCGACATCTCTTGTATATACCTAAAACTGGTATGGATGTGTTCCTTGTTGTCTCTAGAACACGAATCTACCTGTTTTAGTTCATGGAGGGGGGAACACACATAGCTATGACGTCATAAAGATGGCGGCCGAACGTCCTTGATTTATGTCAAAATCTCGGGTTCTATTTTACCAATCGGCTCGTGTGAGGCGTCGTTTGAAAGCTTATTAAACTTACTATAAATGTTTCTTTGACACTTATACTATAACTAAAGTAATTTTTAAAATATTTTATAAAATGTGATTTTTTTACCCCGCATGGTTGCATAAGTACCGATAAAAGATGCTTACAACTCAATAAATAATAACTTTAGAGCAATGTATGTTATTACAAAACAAGTAGATCATTTTATAAGCTTTCCAAAAATATAAGTTTTATTGGTGTCCAATAATAAGTAAATGAGTCTTAACCAATTTTGCTCAACATGGGTCATTACGCGTCGACTGACAATCACGACGCTCGACTGCGCTGTGAGCGCTGGCGTCGCACCTTGGTGTAAATATTAGTTGGAAGTCTGTATGTTTTCTCAGTGAGTATATTGCAGACGGTCATTATTTAGTTTGCATTAAGCATATAACGCGGAAAAATAAAAACCGTCCCAGATCGCGGGCATTTGCAGCCGAAGCCTAGGACCCTAAGGCGAGGATTTTAAACTTGGGATCTGAGGCTCTTTCTATCACCGAGCTCGGTCGGTACAAACTTTTACGTCTTGCCTTCGCTTTCCCCCTTAATTGTGCTTAAGTTGTGATGCCCTCAAGTATGTGATGCCCTATATAGATCGATTAGGAAGTGTTAATAAACGTTTGTTCAGGTAGTTGAATCGTTATGACCTGATTATAACTCGAATTTAATTTCTCTTTATTTATTTTTTTACTGGTACAATTTATTTGAACGCCTGCAAGTTACCTATCAAGATCGATTAGGTAGTGTTATAGGCGTTTGTGTAGGAAGTTAAATCGTTAGGATCCTATTCCAATTCGGCTTTTGACCCCTTCGACTTAGATACTCTAGTGTAGTAGTGACTAGTAAAAATTTGTTAAAAAATATATTGGTTAAACTTATTTGAACACTTGCAAGTTACCTATTTAGATGGATAAGGCAGAGTTAATTAGTGTTTGCGCAGGCAATTAAAACTTTAGGATCCAACTCCAATTCTACTTTTGAACTCTCTGACTTAGATACTCCACTTGAATAATTTATATTTACTTTAGATTTTTTTACTTGTCAAACTTATTTGAACAGCCGCAAGTTGCCTATCTAGATCGATTTGGTAGTGTTAATAGACATTTGTTCAGGTAGTTAAATTGTTAGGATCCGACTCCAACGAGACTTTTAACCCCTCCGACTTAGATACTCCACTTGAATAAATTATTTTTTCTTCAGATTTTTTACTTGTCAAACTTATTTGAACACCCGCAAGTTGCCTATCTAGATCGATTAGGTGGTATTGATAGACGTTTGTTCAGGTAGTCAAATCGTTAGGATCCGATTCCAACTCGACTTTTGACCCCTTCGACTTAGATACTCTACTTTAATAATTCATTTTTTCGTTAGATTTTTTACTTGTCAATCTTATTTGAACACCCGCAAGTTGCCTATCTAGATCGATTAGGTACTATTAACAGACATTAGTTCAGGTAGTTAAAGTGTTAGGATCCGATTCCAACTCGACTTTTGAGCCCTCCGACTTAGATACTCCACTTGAATATTTGTTGTTTTCTTCAGATTGTTTTTACTTGTCAAACTTATTTAAATGCCCGTAAGTTACCTAGATCGATTAAGTAGTGTTGATAGACGTTTGTTCAGGTAGTCAAATCGTTAGGATCCGATTGCAACTCGACTTTTCCCTTCTTCAACTTAGATACTCCACTTGAATAATTATTAATTTCTTCAGAATATTTTTAATTCTCTAACTTATTTGAACGCCCGCAATTTACCTATCTAGGTCAATTAGGTTGTGTTAATAGATATTTGTTCAGCTAGTTTCATCGTTAGGATCCAATTCCAACTCTACTTTTGACCCCTGTGACTTAGATATGCCTCTGAGTAATTTATTTTTTCTTTAGAATTTTTTTACTTGTCAAACTTATTTGTACATCCGCCAGTTACGTATCTAGGTCGATTAGGTAGTGTTTATTAACGTTTGTTCAGGTAATTAAATCTTTAGCATCCGATTCCAAATTCCAACTCGACTTTTGACCCGACTTAGATACCGAGCAGTTGAAATTATTTATTTCTTCAGGATTTTTTTCTGTGTCTGGTCAAACTTATTTGAACGCACGTAAGTTACCTATTAATATCGATAAAGTTGTATAAAGGTAGTGGCTGTAGTCATTTGATAAGGTAGTAAGTAAGCAAACGTAAAAAGTAAAAAATACACACTTTCATAAATATTTTTAAAACCGTTCATTATACGTTATAGGCGTCAAGAATACAATTATAGTACGTTTAATGAACTGACGACATGTTTAGCCTAGTTGGTAGTGACCCTGCCTCCGAAGCTAGAGGTCCCGGGTTCGAATCCCGGCCAGGGCATTTATTTGTGAATTCTTCACGGATATTTGTTCTTGGGTCTTGGATGTTTTCTATGTATTTAAGTATGTATTTATCTATATAAGTATTTATATCGTCGTCTAGTATCCATAGTACAAGCTTTGCTTAGTTTGGGACTAGGTCGATTTATGTAAGATTGACCCCCAATATTTATATTTATTTATTTATTTAATAAGCTTTCAAACGACACCTCACACGAACCTATTGGTACAATAGAACTCGAGATTTGGACAAAAATCAACGACGGTCGGCCGCCATCTTTATGACGTCACAGCTATGTGTGTTCCCCCCTCCATGAACTAAAACAGGTAGATTCGTGTTCTAGAGACAACAAGGAACACATCCATACCTGTTTTAGGTATATAGAAGAGATGTCGACGACTTTTCTAAAACTGGCCGATTGCCTCCAGACTATATAAGTATATGTTTGCCTTGAAGATTTGAGGAGTTCCCTCAATTTCTCATGGATCCCATCATTAGAACTGCGTTTTGACAAAAACGGGACCAACTTGGATATATATACTTACAATCAAAAAAAGAATTTTCTAAATCGGTTAAGAAATGACGGAGTTATGGACTAACAAACATAAAAAAAAAAAAAAAAAATTAAGAAAAAAAAACCGACTTCAATGGGGGAGGTCGGTAAAAGATTATTATACTTAGATGGTGCACTCTTAGATTCCATACAATAAAATAAAAATGGCTATAAGTATGTTTACAATGGTAGAAGACTAAGTACCCTCAATTCCTCATGGAATCATGAAAAAACCTTGCTTGCTTGATAAACAAAACGAAGAGAACAAATCGCCAAACGTGAACTACCTACGCGTCGTTGAAGAGTTCCGTTCTGATCATCATCAGCAGTTCCACTTCATCAAATGTCACTTTTATGAATGAAAATGCTTGATTAGTTCATGAAAATACTAAAATCACTATTTGTGTGCCTTTCACATTTGAGGAGTTCCCTCGATTCCTAGTGGATTCCATCATCAGAACTCGAGCATGACAAAAATCAATCGTGAAAATAGAACTTGCTTAACAAACACAGCTAGGAGGACAAATCACCAAACGTGAACTTTTCGTCGTTGAAGAGTTCTGTTCTGATCATCATCAGCAGTTCCACTTTATCCAATGTCACATTTTTGGATGCAAATGCTTGACTTGTTGATAAGAACACAAAAATCACTATATGTTTGCCTTAAAGATTTTAGGAGTTCCCTCAATTCCTCATGGATCCCATCATCAGAAATCAAGCATGACAAAAATTAATCGTGAAAATAGAACTTGCTTAACAAACACAGCTAGGAGGACAAATCGCCAAACGTGAACTTTTCGTCGTTGAAGAGTTCTGTTCTGATCATCATCAGAAGTTCCACTTCATCCAATGTCACATTTTTGGATGCAAATGCTTGATTTGTTGATAAAAACACAAAAATCACTATACGAGGGTGGTTTGAGAAGTAACTTGGTTTGATATGAAAAAAAAAATTTTGAGCGATTGTATATATTTTATTTTTCGACATAGTCCCCTCGAAGCTCGACGCACTTGCCCCAACGTTTCTGCAACTTCTCGATGCCTTCACGAAAATGCGTTTCTTCGAGGTCCTCGAAATACGCGTTTACCTCCTGTATCACATCTTCGTTGGAGTTAAACTTTTTCCCCGATAAAAAGATTTTGAGTTTGGGGAATAGGTGATAGTCCGACGGGGCCAAATCCGGGGAATAAGCGGGGTGAGGAAGGAGTTCAAACCGTAATTCCGACAATTTTTGTGCAGCGACACGACTTGAATGCACCGGTGCGTTGTCATGGTGAAACATTACTTTCTTTCTTGCCAAACCTGGCCGTTTCTCGGCTATCGCCGCATGCAATTGGTCCAACAGTGATGCATAGTATGCCCCAGTAATGGTTTTTCCCTTCGCAAGGTAATCAATTAAGAGAATCCCCTTTGCATCCCAAAAAACGGATGCCATCACTTTTCCAGCTGATGGAATGACCTTGGCTTTCTTTGGAGTTGGCTCACCACGACCAAACCATTGTCTGGACTGTTGTTTCGTCTCCGGAATATAGTGATGAATCCAGGTTTCATCCATTGTCACAAAACGGCGAATAAAGTCTGGTGGATTTCTTTCAAAGACCTGGAGATTATCCGCAGATGTTCGCATACGAACACGCATTTGTTCTGGAGTGAGCAGCCGCGGCACCCACCTTGCACACAGCTTTTTCATGTGCAGTTCGTTGTGCAAAATAAAATGCACCCGCTCAGAAGAGATGTTTGTGGCTTCAGCTAATTCGCGTACCTTCAATCTTCTGTCGGTTAAAACCAAATCATGGATTTTATCGACTATTTCGGGTACAACCGCCGTTTTTGGGGCTCCAGGACGAGGTGCATCATCAATGCTTGTCCTGCCTCGCTTGAACTCATTCACCCAAAGTCGAACTGTCTCATAGGAAGGACACGAGCTACCCAATGTAGGTAAAATCCTTTCATGGATTTCTTTTGCAGTTTTACCTTCCAAAAAAAAGAACTGAATTACACCACGAATTCCTATTTTCTCCATTTTGCCGCGCTACTCCGATCACTTTTGTTTAAACTACTGTCAAATCTAAAATTCCCGCCAAAAATGACATTTGGCCACAGATAAATTATCTTGATTAAATAATCTTTGTGAATAGTTACATAGATTACACTAACGCCATCTATCGGTATCCGAAACAAGTTACTTATCTAACCACCCTCGTATGTTTGCCTTAAAGATTTGAGGAGTTCCCTGAATTCCTCGTGGATCCCAACATCAGAACTGCGTTTTGACAAAAACGGGACCAACTTGGATATATATACTTACAATCAAAAGAAGAATTTTCCAAATCGGTTAAGAAATGACGGAGTTATGGACTAACAAACATTAAAAAAAAAAAAAAAAAAAAAAAAACATACAACCGAAGTGATAACCTCCTCTTTTGAAATTTTGAAGTCGGTTAAAAAACACAACCGAATTGATAACCTCCTCTTTTGAAATTTTTAAGTCGGTTAAAAATAAGGAAAGAATCTGAATAAGCTATAACTAGTTGTTTGTTGCGCGTGACAGAATAGTCAATGGAAACAATATATCTGTTTAGTACTGTGTTTCTTTTCTACTTTTTTAGGGACACATACATGAGATTTTATTTCCAGATTTCCAAAAACATAAAGTACTTATACATATAGAACCACCAGCTTTTGCCCGCTACTTCGTACGCGCAGACCTCGTGAATTGCCTTGACTTGACAATAAAAAAAAAAAACAATTAGACTTCCACATAGGTATTCACTAATCGTATGGAATCGAAATGTTCTAGGCTATATGGTGAAAGTGATGGACTAAATGCAAAACACCGAGGGAGAATTTATTATTTAATCTTTTTGGAGCTATCCGATGCTACGTCCAATTCGATTCAGTAAGTTACTCGTATGCTCAGAAATGGCTCGAGATGGTGACGGTCGATAATCCACCGACGAAGAAAGCATGGTTCTATTCATAAATTTTGTCATATAATAAACACGGGATATAATATTATTTTATTACTTTTTTTTAAATTGTTTTTCAACTTATTTTATTGAAGTATACTTATATACACTACCGTCAGAAAGTTTAAGACCAAACACAAAATATGCAAATAATCAACATTGATTGATTATCCAATCAATTTTGATTCATCTGTCCGTAGTACTCTCAACCAGTTTGCAAAAGTCCAATCCTTGTGAGAAATAGCCCATTGCAATCTTTTTGCCTTGTTTGGTTTGCGTAATAATTTATGAAAATTAAACTAAAAATTGAGTTTAGCCCTAAACTTTCTGACGGTAGACTATATATATTAAATGATATATTTCGGTCAGCAAAAACATGCAAATGTGTGATTTTGAAACACCTGAGCAAGCCACATACAACCGTCCATGAGAAAAACAGGGCGTGCCCAAATAAATGTATTCCTGCTACTTTGAACGTTTGCCCCTGTGATTTATTAGTCATAGAAAATGCAACTTTTAATGGAACATGTAGAAGTTTAAAATTAAATGGTATATTATTCGGTATAATTGGTATACGTGGTATCAGTACACTTTTCTCCCTTGGCTTCTCCCGTTAAAATTGTGCCCTTCACAATCATCATCATATCAGCCGAAGGACGTCCACTGCTAGACAAAGGCCTCCCCCAAAGAGGCAATGACCGATCCTGCGCCACCCGCATCCAGCGGACTCCTGCGACCTTTACCAGGTCATCAGTGCTCACCTTGTGGGGGGCCTACCCACGGTGCGCCTTCCGGTGCGTGGTCGCCACTCCAGAACCTTTCCGCCCCAACGGCCATCGGTTCTACGGGCAATGTGCCCCGCCCACTGCTACTTAAGTTTACCGATTCGGAGGGCTTTGTCGGTTACTTTGGTTGTACTGCGGATGGCCTCATTTCTTATGCGATCACGCAGAGATACTTTCAGCATAGCCCTCTCCATTACTCTTTGTGTGACTTTGAGCCTTGTTATGAGGCCCATTGAAACAGACGAAGCCCTTCACAATGTACTATAGGTAAAAAACTTAAGTAAAGGACCTGTTGTATGTAGTTCTAGCGTGTTCGGCTTCGGATAGACATTACATGTTTAAAATGTGTAACACAAAACAAATCTCTATTTGAATACGTCACAACTACATACAACAGGTCCTTTACTTAAGTTTTTTACCTATACCCTAATTCGTTGATTCTCAATCTACCTAGTGCCGTTGCATAATTTGGGTGAGTCGAAGTTGCGCATTTACAAAATTGGTACGCCTACTTTCAGTTCTCAAGCGTGTGGGATGGCACCCCGTAACGCTACAAAGAGTTCAAAAATTCAACGGTGTTGTCATCACTTCCGCGTCTCTACCAGCAGCTGTCTATCATTGTTTGAAACCATCACGGAGACGGAATCGGCCCTTTCCCTAAAAAAGGACTCCTAATACAATCATACCTTTTTCTCGTCAGTTTCTAACCGACCGGTACCAATTCGAGCAGTTTCTGAGCATATTACGCACCGGACTCTGCATCGTTAAATAGTTTTTTTACTAAATTAAATGTTAAGGTTTCAAGTTCCTAGGCTTAAAAAATAGTATTACTCCGCGCAATGAAAATGTTATCACTAAGATTTAAAAACTACAAAAATAATTTTGTATTAAGCAGTAACGCTGCTAACGTAAATTCCAAATTAAAGGGAAAAACTGAAAAAAATAGTTCTCTGAGCAGGATTCGAACCTGCGACATCTGGAATAGGCGGCCAATTGCCCACTACATTTTTCATCATATCTTCCCTTTAATTTGAAATTTGAAAAACGTCTTGAAAGTGCCGGCTTCGAACCCGAGTGCATCGTCTTTGCATACCATATGCCAAACCATCGAGCCACGGATGAGTTGTTAGCACATGGTGAATTTTTGACTTAGTACCTTGTATCTCTATGGCAACGAAACTGTTATATCCCCCGTCACATCAATATTTTTTCTCCATATAAAGTTTCATCCCCTTTATTTTCCCTAAAAGTGATGAAATTTGACATAAATTATAGCCTATGTTATGTCCTATTCTGATATATAAGGTACATAACTGGAAAGTTTCATAAAAAATCGTCCAGTAGTTTTTTTCTTTCACGTTTATAATATTACTAGCTTTTGCCCGCGACTTCGTCCGCGTATAATTCGTTCTTGCCTTATAATGATTTGTTTTCCCATACAATCTTTCTCAAGCTCAGGTGGACACCAGGAACTTAGGAGTGACATGTTGGAGAAGGAAAGCCACGAATAGATCGGACTGGAGATATTTGCTTGACCAGGCTAGCCTAGGGCCCACCCGCGGCTATAACGCCTCAGATGATGATGATGATACAATCTTTCACCCTTCTTTACACCCTGCTATGAAATGATTACAGTCAATATGACATTCCCTAGAGATCCTATTGTCAAAACGAATGATTAAGTGCTTATTTCGGAATATAAAATGTACCGATTCTAGACGAATGAATCTCATCAAAAACATTATATGTACATTTTTCATGCACATTCGATCCTCTTCTAAGTGTACATCTAAGATGCTCCAACTGTCTATGCTAACGATTGGGCTGCCCAGCTCAAGTGATCTCTTATATCAAACAGTTTTTATGGTGTGAAGGGTCAACAATTACGTAGAAAATAACGCACGACATAAATAAATGGTACACCGACGATACAAAATGTGCATTGAAACAGCTGTTTTTTATTTAAGCATATGAACAAAATGCCAAAGTATCGCAAATGCATTTTGATGTACACGCAAAGTAGAACTAATTGCGAAAAGGTTGTGCTCCAAAATAGCGTCAACAATCAGAAGGAATTATGATACTTCGGTTTTGACATAATGCTTTAAGTTAAATTTCTTGACACGCTGTTATACTACACACACGCTAACACGCTGACACGCTGTTACATGACATGCTCTTTACCGCGCACGGCATATTTTAATAGGAATCCTTTTTTCAAAACTAATCATCATCATCATCATATCAGCCGAAAGACGTCCACTGCTGGACATAAGCCTCCCCCAAAGAGTGATACAATGATCGTTCCTTTGCCATCCGCATTTTGGGCCATCGTGGGAGGCCTACCCACGCTGCGCCTTCCGGTACGTAGTCGCCACTCGAGAACCTTTCCTCCCCAACGGTCAACGGTTCTACTTGCAATATGCCCCGCCCACTGCCACTTAAGTTTAGCGGTTCGGATGGCTATGTCGGTTACTTTGGTTCTACTGCGGATGGCCTCATTTCTGATACGATCACGCAAAGATACTCCCAGAATAACCATCTCCATTGCTCTTTGGGTGTTTTTGAGCCTTCTTATGAGGCCCATAGGAAGCGACCACGTTTCAGTGCCATATGTCATCACTGACAACACACACTGGTCAAAGACCCTTGTCTTGAGACACCGCGGAATATTGGACGAAAAAATGTGCCGTAGCTTCCCGAACGCTGCCCAGCCGAGTTGGATTCGACGATTAACCCCTTTCTCGAAGTTGGACCTACCTAACTGGACAGTCTGTCCTAGGTATAATATATAATCATCTACAACTTCAAGTAAAAGTGTCCGATTGTAACGGGAGTTGGTGCTACGTGCTCGTAACGTGCTTTCAAAACGAATGATTAAGCTTATTTCAGAATATCAAATGTACCGATTCTAGACGAATAGAGCCCGTAAAATATTACATGTACAATGATAAAAGTCTCGCTACGCAGTTCTTCCGTAAAACGTCCCAACAGAGCGGGTTCTTCATGTAAGTATGATGGCCGAAAGCCGGAAGCTGAGTGGCAAAACATGCAAGGCCGAGTATTTACACAGAGCGGGCTTCTTATGTAAGGTTGAGGGCCGAAGACTTGAAACAGGGAGGCGAGACACGCGAGGCCGAAGGCCGAGCTTCCCAACAGAGTAGATTCTTCATGTAAAGTGGATGACTAACGGGCCGAAACGAAGTAGCAAGGCATGCGAGGCCGAAGGCTGAGCATTCAAATAGAGCGGGATCCTTATATAAGGCTGAGGGCTGAAGGCCCGGAGCCGTGTGACACGAACCCGAGGCCGAAGGCCGAGCGTCCCAACAGAGCGGACTTCTTATGTAGGGCTGAAGGCCTGAAGCAGAGTGGCAATGCACGCGAGGCCGAAGGCCGAGAGTCCTAACAGAGCGGGCTCCTTATGTAGGGCCGAAGGCCTGATGCAGAGGGGCAAGGCATGCGAGTCTAAAGGCAGATCATTCACACAGAGTGGGCTCCTCATGCCGATCATTCACACAGAGTGGCAAGGTATCCAACAGAGCGGGTCCCTCATGTGAGGCTGAGGGCCGAAAGCCCGAAGCAGAGTGGCAATGCACGTGAGGCTGAAGGCCGAGAGTCACAATGCCTAAACATATAAACCGATAGACAAACAGACACGAATTCTTAAAACTGTTGAAATGTGTTCTGTTTCGATGCCAAGGGCCCTCCAATCGCTCCATTGATTTATCCAATATCTTCAATGTACAGATTTTCGACCCTCTACAGCTGTATTATATGAATACGGATAAGCATAGATCCAGGGGCCTTTCAGCTCGAAGTACGAATTTTTCTATGGAAATGTTATTTTAACTTGTTTGTACTAGATGTCACTTGGTGCTATCTCTATCGCACTTGCATATTGAAGTGACAGGGATGCAGCGGTCGTGCTGTTAGTTCTTACTAAATACACACGGCGCTACGATCTATGTGGAGTATTTCACTGGTATCTCTATCTCAGTATATAAATTGTACTTTGTGCATAGATCTAAGGTGCTTCAACTGTCAATGTTGACGATTGGGCTGCCCAGCCCAAGTGATCTCTTATATCAAACAGTTATTATAGTGTGAAGGGTCACCAATTACGTAAAAAATAATACACGACAAAAAAAAATTATACACCGACTGCTCTGAAGCAGCTGTTTTTGTATTTAAGCATATGAAGACAAACAATTCCAATGTATCGCAAATTTATTTTGATTTACACGCAATAATATACCTAATTGCTAAAAGGTTATGCTCAAAAATAGCGTCATCAATCAGATGGAATTATGATATTTCGGCTTTGACATATAGAAACGTCAGCTTGTTTACAATACGTCAAATTCTGCTATGGCTTAAGTTAAATTAATTGTCACGCCGTTATACTCCCAATTGGCTGAAACTTAAAGCTTAGAATGGCGTATGAGGATTTAAATCACCAGTTTCATAGACCATATTTGCACCCCCGATTTCTTCCCTTTGAGGGTGATTATCGGGACAAAATGTATACTATGTCTATAAGTGAATCTAGATTATATCCTGTTTAGTATACAAAAAATCACCTTGATCTGTTCAGTCGTTTTGCGTGATTGAGTAACAAACATCCAAACATCTAAACTTTCGCATTTATAATATTAGTGGGATTACAAAGTTATATATGTAGTTTTTGAATCTAGAAAACGGGACTGAAATTTGGGTTTAGAGTCACAGTTAATTAATGGAATAAATCATAATAGTGTTCAAAATTTGAAGAGACCGTGGTGGCTGGCACGCACACTGGGCAGCGCCGCGGCGCAGCGCTTGCGTTTACTTTTTTTTCAGTGTCTATCGTAATTTTGAATGAGGATGTTTTTCCTTTGTGGTCAAGTATATGCTTACCAATTTTCATACCTGTAACTCATGGATTATAGGAGTTCCCACCCCTCTTTTTAACCCCTTTTAACCCAAATTTGCACAAGTTTAATAGCCTAAAACCTGACCGGGTATTTACTCGACAGATTAATAAAGTTTTCATCAAAATCCGTTCAGCCGTTTTCACTTGATGCGCGTTCATATAAACAGACAAACAGATAAACAGATAAACAGACAAACAGACAAACAAACAAACAGACAAAAATTCTAAAAACTATTGGAACGTGTCCTAAAATGAATCCTAAGCATCCCCAGCCAACTTTTTTTCGTATATCTTCCATGTACAGACTTTCGACCCTCTTCAGCTTTATTATATGTATAGAAGATAGATTATGATGCCACACTGCTCCCCGAGCTGCTCCTCGCACTGCTCCTGGCGCTGCCATTTCAGCACGGCTAGCACAAGACGGCCCTCGAGCTATATCGCGCGCGAGATAGACATCTGTCTCTATCTAATGGGTATAATTACATGGAATCTATCTCGCGCGTGATATAGTTCGCGCGCCGTCTTGTGCTAGCCGCGTGTCCGCGTCCACCAAATCCTTCCAGCGATACTTAGGGCGAACCCACAGGACGCCGTCCGGTCGATCGGCCCAAGTATGCTCTCTTCACTTGTTGATTTTCTTCCATCCTCTCGAGGTGGCCTAGCCAGCGAAGACAATGCGCTTTGGTTTCACGTATAATATTTGGTTCAGCCTCCAACTTCTATCGTCTCTTTTCACTAATCCCAGGATTTTTAGGGACACCTTAAGTTCGGCTACTAACAGGCTGTGCTCCTCCCTAGGTGTTAGCGTCCTGGTCTCACACCCATACATTAAGATGGGCCAGATTACGGTCATATATATCCGAAGCTGAGCTGGCCTGTTACTGATACGCATGCTAGACAGGACGAAATTAACACATTCACACAGTGACCTTCTTCACAGAGTGTTGGTGTTTAAGCTCCTCAGTGGTTAATTGAATGTTGTCAGTTATGTTCCGTGAATTTGAGGTAAAGAAATGAAGCTCTTAATGTTAGTGGCCTGTACGTCGACCGCGCGATCGGGACACATGTATTGTATAGTTAGTCCCTATTCGTCTTGGTACCGGCGCATACCGGGTAGAGTCAGACCCATGTCGGGCCTAGCTGCCAGGTTTAGCGAATCAGCGACAAACCCCACAGATTTGGTTGAAAACTGTTCAACTAATCTCACGGAAGCGCAAACTCGTGTCGTGTCGTGTCGGATTTTTCCCCTGGATTTTCCCCAGGCTACTCTCCCTCCGAGCACTCCTGTCGCATTAATGTGCACGGCCTAAAAGCCACAGTCAGATCCAAAAAAAGTGTATGTCTTTATAAAGTGCACATTGGTGTACATATTAAAAAGGGTGAAATTACCCAATTTTACCGAGGGGATAATATTAAAAAAAAAACCGAAAAGTATTCATTTGTTTTATGGGATTTTGTATTTTAATTAGGTACGAAGGGCAATTTAATGCACGCGTATGGTAATTTCATTATTTAAAAGAAACTTATTTATGTGATGTCGAATAACATAAAACTATGCAATGCAGTTTGAGTTCTAAATGTTGAGTCTTGCGAGTCTACCCGATCTCAAACTCCCTCTATTTTCCATTGTTTACATCAATTTTGCGCGTGCACGACTTTTTACATTGAAATAATTATAGTAATTGTTTCGGTGATTATTCATCCGTGGCATATCCGATATTTTTTTTTATCTAAACCATCGTCATGATGTCACCTATCGATACGAGTATGCAAAATGTGAGCGTGATCGGTTGAAGCGTACGCACTCAATGAATATACATATATCGCCTAAGAATGATATAACTTTGGGTGAATTTTACGTTCTATTGGGAAAATGTAATAAATAAAAAAAATGATAAGAAAAAACACGGAATTTTGTCAATAGAGTCAGACCAGTATATCTTTTCCAAGAAAATGAATTGTCAAACATTTAAAAGTTTCGTATGGCAATGTTTTATATTTGACGTAGATGTCAAATGTGAATGTGTCATACGAATTAAATTGATTTAGTGGAATTAATTTGTTTGTAATTGTTAGCACTAATTATGGGCAAACCGTATAAAAGTGGCGAGCGAGAATTATTATTCCGAATGATCAATAATTATGACGCCGTGAGAGAACAACGAGAGGCGATTATCGTACAAAAGTGGCAATGTTTACATCTCATCAATCTTTGACCGGTAAACAACAACAACAATCTTGGTACATTTTCACTGTTTGTATGAAATTCTATTAAAAACCTCGTCTACCAGAACCCGCAACGAGAATTATGTTGCAGCTAACAGTTATACAGGGTGTATTCCCTTTTTTGTAAAAGTTACTAAAATTTACGAGTTTCATAACGTATATATTTTTCATTAAGATCTGACCACTTTTATTTTTTTACATACATGGTTATGGTTGTATGGAGCTCAATTTTAGGTTAGTTTTCACCATTTTTTTTTCAGTATTTCCTTTTCATTATTACCATTCATAGGAAGTTTTTACCCCTTCACTTTTTTGATATACACGGTGTAACATGAACATATCGAAAATTTTTGACAACGTATTCCTGAGGCCAAAAGAAGCAAAACATTTTTCATGAAGTTGTCAAGGTTCTCTTTCAGAGATAATCGTAATTTTTTCGTAAATTTATTTTTAACGGTACTCAGTGAATAATGCGTTTTTGATCGAGATGTTACTACTATGTTGTCTAGTCTAGACGTAACTATTGACAAATGTCAAAGTGGAATCGCTGCAAAACTATTTGTTTTGAAAAAAAAAAATTGTCGGTTCAAAGTGGCTATTTTGCTGAAGAAAGAATTTCTTTTTTTATTTCGAGTTTGACCAAAATTTATATAACTTTTTTGCTCCTTTTGGCCTCAGAACTACGCTGTTAAAATAATTCGGTATGCTCAAGTTACACCGTGTACACACTAAAACACACTATTTTATCTTTCGGGAAAATTCGCTGAGTATGATTTTCAATACTGGGTGTCCGGTGTATGTACTTTAAGTATATGTTGAACTAACTTACTCAAAGTAAATACCAAGTATTATTTTTATTACATACTAATACTCACTACTACTACTATTATTTTCACTTGTTTAAATATTACACAAGTATCAAGACTAATTAGTGCCCTATCTTCAGTGTTATCATATACCGATTTACAGACAAAAAACTAAAATTGCTGGTGCAGACTTATGCTAGTCAGACTCTAACCTCTTAATTAATAACAAATGAAGGGCGTCAGTTCATTGGACAAAACTATTATTTTAAGGCCACCCAGTCCTGATATACCATCTTTTTACCGGCTTCAATGTCGTGCTTTGGAAGGCACGTTAAGCCGTTGATCCCGGTTGCTTTATTTAGTCGTATGGCTTTAATTACATAATTACAGAGTCGCTTTACTTAATTATTATAGAGCGCTCGTGGCCCAGCGGCACCCGCCTACCGCGTGCGGTATGCGAGGTTAAGCAATGTGGGCGCAGGTTCTTGGATGGGTGACCGCTTTGAGTGGTTACTAACTGAGCGCTCTCGTGCTTTGGAAGGCACGTTAAGCCGTTGATCCCGGCTGCTGTCTACGACAGCAGTCGTTTAGGCAGGTTAGGGGCCTTCGGGCGGCTTGAGAACTTCTAACAGTCAAGTTGCCCACTCACTTGACAAGGGGGGTCGAAGTTGCACTACGTCCGTAGGGAGTACCCACCGTTACCCCGGGTGGTGCTAAAAGTGCAACAAAAACTGGCAACCGTACTTGTCTTCTCGAAGACCTCACGGTTCGAAAATAAATGCCATACGATTACGACGACCGCCTTGAATAGAAGGAAGGAGGTACTCGCTCAGTTTGCTTGTTCTTTTTTCTATGTATTTACGTTCCCCGATAACTCTTGACCACATTGGCCGACTTTGATAATTCTTTTTATGTTTCAAAGCAGGTACCCCGACATTGGTCCCATATACATTTGGTGAAGGGATCTAGGAGGAATCGAGGGAACTCCTCGAATTTGATAGGCACGCATATGCCGATTTTGGTATTTTCTGTAGGTAAACAAGCTGGCTTTTGCACAATCTTGGCAAGCTTGGCTCACGGAAACCACAAATTGTGGCATAGCAAGTACAAAATTGGAGTCGGTTGTTTGGTATAAATTATTTAATTGAAAGTACAGGATAGATTGTATGGGAGAACAATAATTAAGCCTGCGCCTTAATCAATATATATTGCATTTATTTATCTAAGGCGATAACGAGATCTACTCGGTCGAAGTGGAGGGCAAAAACCATTGTGATCATAATCATCATTTATTGTATTAAGTAAATATATATACAGTGTGATTTCGGGGTCTTGGATCAAGAACCAGTTTTCCGACTTGATATTAGCCATTACAAGAAAATTATTGACACGAAACAAACTTATTTCATTTTTAATTTATTTTGATGTCAAAAATACAAAACCGAGAAAAAAAAAACACTTACCCTCTTTGACGGATACTATGTAAAGTTGACAGTGAGGTAGGGTGACCAAGTTGTATGAAAAAAATATATTTCCCTTTAATAAAAATAAAAAGAATAATTTAAGTTATAAACCTTCATACCAACTGTGATCTTGGCTACTTGGAATTCTTGACCATGTATATGATATACATACAATAATTCCGGATCATGACCCCAAAACACCCTGTATACATTTTATTACGAGTATTAAGGGAATTATGATTGATTGATGAGGTTTTCCGGTAGTTACATTTTTAAGACATCCAACTCGTACAATATATGAATATTATACAGTTAATTCACGCGTACATGGTAGCTTAATTAACTATTAGACTAATTGTTGCTTCTTTATTGCATTATTGCTTTTGTTTAGTGCGGGAGTTTTATTTAAGGATTAGATAAGGAAATGTTATGCTATGAAACAGTCTAGTTAATGAAGACCTGTGTTTCCGCTGATAATGCAAATAAATAGGTGCCCATCCTTATTGGGTTGAGTTTTTTTTTTATGACATAGGTGGCAAACGAGCAGACGAATCGCCTGATGGTAAGCGATTAGCGCCGCCCATGGACACTCGCAACACCAGAGGGGTTGTAAGTGCGTTGCCGGCCTTTAAAATGGGAGTACGCTCTTTTCTTGAAGGTTTGAAGGTCGAATCGGTCCGGAAATACCGAGCCGGAGTTGAGCTAGTCGGGTTTTGGTCGTTTAAAAACTTGACTGTGTTTCGTACTTGCTTATATGTCTGATCCGCTCTCTTTTTATAAATCTATTTTACATAGATATTTATCAATCACCTAAGACTCCAATAGTGGGTTAATATCAAAACAACTGAATCTACAAAATGACCTGTTCTGCATAAGAACTAGATCGCAATACGACCACAGATGCAGAAAGCCTATATCTCAAAATGACATGGTAGCGCTGCATGATAAGCAAAACGCTCACCACCAAGCGAAAGGTCTTCATCTCGGATGGCTTGCATAGTATCAAAACGAATAGTTCGTAAAATGGCCACCTCACCAAGTGGACGCTGACAAAAAAATAGTTTTTTTTTTCAAAGATAGCTAACCTATATTTTTTTACGCTTCTGCAGTGATATTAATAAGAATAATAAGTATTTATTTCAAAAACATAAATAAAAAAAAGTTGAAATACCTATACCAAAAATATCTTTTGAAACAAAAAATCAAAAACTATTATGACTCATAACTTGATACTGCTTCAGTAACTGCATTGACTGCCGCCCGCGCTATAGGGCCTGGTTACACTTTGATTAGTGTTTAGTGCGAGTTCATACATTCACTGCAAGTGCGAGTAAGAAATGTATGAACTCGCACTAATCACTAATCAAAGTGTAACCATTACCAGGCCCATAGTTTCGTGGTGTCAAACTCCATTACTTGGAGGTCATGATTTTAGATCAAAAATTCTCCAAATTATACTTTTTTTTTCTTTTTGGATACAGGCAGTTACTCCAAATGCTTTAATTATCTGTTTTCAAGATGTAAACTTTTTTTTAAAGTAGAGACTATAACAAAATTATAAAACGGACATCATTTTTATTTTATTTTAATTTAGACTGATTCCAGAGTCTTACGAAATCAGTCATTTAAAAACAGAGTATTCAAAAAACTAAAGTAAAACATTCTTAAAAAATCTTTGGGCCCATTTAATTTTTTTTGTGCTTGACCACGTAGCAGGCGACCTCATCTATCCCCAATAATCCCAATATACGTATCAATCAATTAATCAATCTGCCTGTTTGCGTTTAGTCTCAATTGTATGGCAAATAATCCCCCATGTTAGCACCAATTTAAAAAAAAAAACATAAAAAAAGGGACATAAATAACGAAACTACGTTGATTATTTTACGACGAGGGAGGGTCGCGGGCGCGGGTAGTCTGCTGTTGAGGAACGTATCTAACTCTTTCACATAATTTTTTTTTTAGAGAAATGAATAAATGAGCTAATTATTTTTACAGTACATATAGTGCTACTTTATCGCACGAGTGCGGTAATCAGCAGATTACGTGCATATGTCGAAACTGTAAAGAGCCATATGTACTGTAAAACGTTGTACGATACACGTGCGAATAGGTAATTCGCAACTCGTGTCGATTTAAAACACTCCCTTCGGTCGTGTTTCAATTTATCACCACTCGGTGCGAATTTCCTGTTCTCTGCACTTGTAACGTAAAGTACTATTTTGTTCTTCTCAAAAAAAAATGATATTATTTTGTAATGTAAATAATGTTTTGTTCATTATTTAGTAAGCTTTCATACGATACCTCGCTTGACGTTATTAAGTTAATCGACATAATTGATTATCATATGCCACTTCTTTGTGACGTCACAAAAACTCATTCCACCACTTTAGGAAGCCAGACCATGCATTTTGATAATCAGTAGACCTTGCTGATTCCAACAATACTAGTTGTCCGTAAAAACCTTCAGAGTCCAAAAAAAGTTGCTATTCTTCAACTTGGCCACTTCACTATAAATATGTCTGATGTGTTAAATCATCATAATTACTTATCTATTAGATTATTGTAAACTAGCGGCTCCGCAGGGGAATTATACAAAAACTTCTAAATTAAAAATTATAAATTACAATACATACAAATAAATATTATTCTATCATCAATAGTTTTTGCAGCGCACGCGATGTAAAAATATTTTAGGTAATTCTTTTACTCCTTGGGTTACATTATTGGAGTTTTAGTAAATATCCCAAATACAAACATACCAACCGTCAACTATATTAATATATTAGAAGTATAGATTAGTTTATTCTATCATCAATAGTTTCCACAGCGCACGCGATGTAAAGAATATTTTAGGTTTTTTTTTTCATCTTGGGTTACATTATTGGAGTTTCAGGAAGGATATTTTTTTGAAAATACAATGTCACCCGGGGATAGTGTGGCTTCCCAATAGTAAAGGAAATTTTCAAATTGGTTCAGTAGTTTCAGAGCCTATTCAATGTAAACAAACAAACAGTCAAATCTTTCCTCTTTATAAATTTCATAATATTATTTTAAGTATAGATTATTTTATTCTATCATCCATAGTTATCGCATGTGATGTATAGAATATTTTGGGTATTTTATTTACACTTTGGGTTATAGCCTGACCAGTGTTTATTTGGACCTGGCCATGTTGCGGATTTTTAGTGGTACTAATTTATTTTAATGTAAAGACATGTTCTTTGACAACAGACGTTAGAAGTCATCGAATGTCTTGATGTAAACAAACTTACATCAAAACGAAATATTTCGTGATTATAAAAGTAATAATTTTTAAGAAAAAAAACCGACTTCAATGGGGGAGGCCGGTGAAAGATTATTATACTTAGATGGTGCACTCTTAGATTCCATACAATAAAATAAAAATGGCTATAAGTATGTTTATAATGGTAAAAGACTAAGTACCCTCAATTCCTCATGGAATCATCGAAAAACCTTGCTTGCTTGACAAACAAAACGAAGAGAACAAATCGCCAAACGTGAACTACGCGTCGTTGAAGAGTTCCGTTCTGATCATCATCAGCAGTTCCACTTCATCAAATGTCACTTTTATGAATGAAAATGCTTGATTATTTCATGAAAATACTAAAATCACTATTTGTGTGCCTTTCACATTTGAGGAGTTCCCTCGATTCCTAATGGATCCCATCATCAGAACTCGAGCATGACAAAAACAATCGTGAAAATAGAACTTACTTAACAAACACAGCTAGAAGGACAAATCACCAAACGTGAACTTTTCGTTGTTGAAGAGTTCTGTTCTGATCATCATCAGCAGTTTCACTTCATCCAATGTCACATTTTTAGATGCAAATGCTTGACTTGTTGATAAAAAAACAAAAAAAAACACTATATGTTTGTTTTAAAGATTTGAGGAGTTCCCTCAATTCCTCATGGATTCCTTCATCAGAACTGCGTTTTGACAAAAACGGGACCATCTTGGATATATATTACAATTTACAATCAAAAAAAGAATTATCCAAATAGCATAAGAAATGACAAAGTTATGGAGTAACAAACATTAAAAAAAAAACATACAACCGAATTGATAACCTCCTCTTTTGAAATCTTGAAGTCGGTTAAAAAAGTAAGAGTAAAAGTAGTTTATTCTTCAAATTAGGCATATTACATGCACCTATGAACGTCAATAAACTACCACCGGTTCGGAAAAATAAACCTCTGTCACGAGAAGAACTGGCGTGAGAGACTCGGCGGGGCGTCATTTTTTCAAAACAATTTACGTACATTGTATAGTTAAATATAAAATTACAGTGTCAGCTACTGCAAAATAACAATGCTACAGTAGAAAACCTATTTTCGCGATAGATTAGCCGTGCAGGACACTATCACTGCCAAAGATTCCTATCCATGATGTAATCGCTTATCTTATAATATGCTTTTGAAATAAGTGTTTTTTACTACAGATTTGAATTTAGAATTGCTAAGTTCAGTTATGTGTTTAGGAATTTTATTGTAGAATTTGATACAATTTCCCAAGAACGACTTTTTTGCCTTTACTAGTCTAGTCTATAGAAGGTTATTTTGAGTTTCCCAGTGTTTCTGGTGACTATTGGTTTATCAGCGTTCGTTGGGAAATTGCACAAATTCTTCCTAACATACATTATTATTTCAAATACGTATAGAGACGGCAGGGTTAGAATATCTATTTCTTTGAAAAATTCTCTTAAGGAGTCACGCGATCCCAAGTTATAAATTGCTCAGATAGCCCTTTTTTGCAAAATTAAAACAGTTTCAATATCTGCAGCTGATCCCCACATTGTTGTAGGGACCACAAGATAAGACCATAAGTAATTATACTATTAAAATAAGCAAAGTAAACTAACCGTGCCGTTGCCACATTGGTAAGCTGCCTTATTCTCCTGACTGCAAATGCAACAGAACTCAACCTACAAATTCTAATGTTTGACCATTAAGTATAATATTTTTATCTATGTTTCTATTTAATGAGTTCGATAGAGAAAATTTCGTACATTTAGTTTTTTTCGGATTCAATACTAAGTTATTGGCAGCAAATCAGTCAGATATCATGGACAGGGTATTATTTGGTTCAATGAGTTCAGTATCTCTTCTATTTATCTTGAACAGTAATGAGGTGTCGTCTGCGAACATTACAATGCCTGATATTCGGCTTATCATATATGGTAGATCATTTACATAAACAAGGAACAGGAACGGACCTAGAATAGACCCCTGAGGTACTCCCATCTCTACCACTGTCTCTGACGAAATGGCTCTATTTATCGCTACCTTTTGATTTCTCTGTATTAAATAAGACTTCATGAGATCTAATGCATGTCCTCTGAGGCCATAAAAGTTTGCAAATTAAAGTACCATGATTTAGAGATACACAATCAAAAGCCTTGGAAAGGTCACAGAACACTCCGATGGCGTCGTGCGACTCTTCCCAAGACTGCAAAATAAATTTTAATAAACTTGCACCTGCATCAGTAGTTGACCTACCCTTCGTGAAGCCGAACTTCTGTGCGTGCAAAATATTGTGAGAATTAAAGTGAGAAACCAATTGCGTAAGCATTATTTTTCGAATATTTTGCTAAACGCAGGTAGGATAGAAACTGGACGATAATCAGATAGATTATCTCTATGACCTGATTTGAAAGTAGGAACTACTTTACTACATTTCATTAAGTCTGGAAAAATGCCATTGTCTGTACAGTTATTAAAAATGAGAGTTAGAGTGGGTGCAACGACCTCCAGAATAGATACCAGTACCTTGACTGACACACCCCATAAGTCCTCAGTGATCTTTATTTTTAACATTTCAAAGGACTTCAGTACATCTAGCGGAGAAACATGATGAAATTTGAAAATAGTTAGTGATTCTAATTTTACGTTGTCATTCAGAAGGGATTCCGCTATTGTGGTAGACGATGCTAAACTTTGAGTAGTGACCATTGACATAAGATATAGAAATAGACACACAATGCCGAACATAAATAACTAAAAATGTGGCGCAAGATGACACTGACGGTTACATTCCAATAGCTGACAATAACGCTTCTTTATAGTCCGAGTCAAGATAAAAACTTCATACAAAAAAGAACTTACAGACATTAGCGTCAAGTGTCAAATTTGCAAACATGAGAACCAACATGGTAAAAACTTTTTAGTAAAATGCCACTGTTTACTGGCTACCAATGTTTACTTTATAAATGTCAAAAGTGAACAGTGAAAGTACCTAATGGAGTCGCTTTGGTTATTTAAATTATTTTTATTTTAATAATATTTTTGAACACAAAAAAATATGAATAAACCATTCCATTACAACATTCACACACATTCTGTGATTGATCTTTTTCTGTGTTAGAGATTAAGATGTTTACCTTCATGAAACTCTTGAGCAAGATTATAGGTAGTTATTTCAAAAGTACTGACTTCTGCCATTGGAGCATTTGTAGTTTTACAACTTTTGCTTTGCAAGTCATCGTCATCTATCTCTGAAATCTATAAAACAAAGATACCGACTATGAACTTGAAAGATAAATTATTTAAATATATTAACGTTAAATTCATTTTTATTACATCAATTCATATAACTATATGAAAATGTTTTCCTCTGTATGATTTTTCACGCTAAAATTATATGTTAAAACAGAATTTGAATAATGTAGTTTGAGACGGGAACGGACTTACGTTCAAGACAGGTTTAGCAGTTGCAGTTAGTCGATTTAAGCCTTTTTTGGTCCTGTATATGTCGGAAATAGGGAAATAGGCCGAACACACAACACTCGTGTGGCTTGGTTTATAGAGTGCGTCACGTTTATTTTGCGCTAAAATAGCGGTCCATTCTGAACGTCGCTGAGGATTTTGTGGAAATCTTGAATTAAAACATAAAAAACACAAATTTATTCCTTATAAATTTAATTTAAAAAAATATTGACCTAATAGCGACTCTTTACATTTTGTTTCTTGATAACCTTTCATTTGAACTAACAAAATTATTTACTCAAAACCATGAAATTACCAGGACTTTACATAAATTTTGTAACATTATCAAAATAACTAACCTAAAGAAGTATATTTCGTCTTTTTCCTTGTTTTTGTAGCTATTAAAGCAGTTTTTCGTCATTGTTGGACAACTGTCACTGTCTGCGGTCCAAACACGACTAAACAGGAAAGTACCGCCCTAGTAGTGCGGGCGGTACTTTCACGGGGGCCATTTTTGTGGGCTGATTGTGAATCTAGTTCTATAATATTACATCAATGGTAGTGACTATAGGAATTCTAGAAAAGAAATTATTAAATTCATCAGCTACTTTTACTGCATCAGTTATTAAATTATCCTTTATTTTAAAAGAAATTGTGGACTCTTTATTATTTCTCTTCCCAGTCTCTGTGTTTATTATTTTCCAGACTGTCTTAGCTTTATTATCTGAGGAATTTATTTTATTATTCAAGTGCATTGCTTTTGCTTTTGTGCACACTGTCTTAAATAATTTGGAATAATCTCTAACATACTGATGGAAGCATTCGTCAGTGGTGCAAGATCTCCTTTCATAAATTTGGTATAATTTATCTCTACTTTACGAATTCCGGTAGTTGCCCACTCATTAAATCTCATTTTGTTGTTTATCTTAATACGCTTTTTACTACAGGTTCTATTAAATTCGTTACACACTGTATTCAGAAGCATTTTGAATTGATCATTCGGATCATTTGATTGAACCTGGGTGTTCGGCATGGCGACTTGTAAATTTGACTTTAGTAGTTCTAGTCTACTTCTACTCAGCGGTCTTATTTCTATAACGCGATCTGGATGTTTTATTTCGCAAGGTAGCCTGACCATCTGAGCTTTATGATCCAAACGAACTCCATTCACTATGCCCCTGTCTAGATGAATATTATCTATACTAGTGGCCGAGGTCGGAGTAACTCTGGTAGGTACTTCAAACAAGTAGTCTAAATTGAAAGATTTAAATAGAGTGATGTACTTATCTTTTTCAACTGATTGTGATAAAATATCGATATTAAAGTCGCCGCAGACCACTAATGGCTTTTTACCACTTGTTGCTTTACGAAGTACATCATCCATAATTTCTATAAAAGATGATAAATCCCCTGATGGTGGTTTATAAATACAAATTATCAGATACTGATCCATCTCTGCACAAGCAATCTCGCAAACACGATCAACAAAACAGCCTGAGAGGTCCCTACGTTCCTTAAAAGTTAAAAAAAAATTCACTCAAATAGTAGATCCACCACCCTCTGCTGTAGTTAGTTATGTTGAACGCGCTGGCCAATACGTAATTATTGACATTGAATTTCATTTTTTATTATTTATTTATTTATTAAACTCTTCCGTAAATAATTCTAAATATAGATTTTTGCCAGTGAAGCGATCAATATTTTGGTTTAATAAAGTAAAATAAAAGATTGGTGTAATATAAAAATAAATATGCCGAAAATCATCCAAAACATTGTCAGAAAGCGTATTGTGGATATTATTAATTATTTAAAACAATAAAAGGACGAAGGATTGACCACACACAATGTTTTGAAATTGGTTGTTGATATAATCGGTAGTACTGACATTTTATATTATGGTAAGGATTGATTGAATTGGAAAGATTGGTTGGATTTAACAAGTACGCCTTTTTTCTTATTCAATGTATAGGTAAGTCTACAATAACATATATATAAAAAGAAAATAACGTTACCGTCGTTGCACGCAATGAAAAAAAAAATGGCCAAGAGCATGTCGGGCCATGCTCACTGTAGGGTTACGTAGTTGCCCAATGAACTTAATTTAAAAAAATCAATAACAAGCAAAAGGAAATACTTTCGCCGCATTTCATACGACTTTTACTAAGAAAAGAAGACTTAATGATAATTTAAACACAGCTTAAGAGGGCGCAGTACGCTCGGTTCTCCATACAAACGTATTTAGGCTCTCATCTTAAAACGCCATGCTAGAAAAACATGAAACTTTGTTAACACAATGGGATCCGGCATATCTAGGTCGGAAATTAGTTTCTGTTGCTTGAAATTATAATGGAGAAAAAATACAGCGTTTTTTGAGTTTTTTACGGCTTGTATGAGAACCTTAATAATCGCTGTATTTTTTCTCCATTATAATTTCAAGCAACAGAAACTAATTTCCGACCTAGATACGCCGGATCCCATTTTGTATACAAAGCGTCATGTTTTTCGAGCATGGCGTTTTAAGATGAGAGCCTAAATACGTTTGTATGGAGAACCGAGTGTACTGCGCACTCTTAACTGATCATGTCTGTTATAGTATTCATTGAAAGATTTACTTTTTTCATATTTTTGGACCCATAGTTCAAAAGTTAGAGGGTTGGACACAATTTTTTGTTATTTTGGAGTCATTATTTACGAAAATATTCACTTTATCAAAAAATGTTTGATAAAGACCTGTATTCATTTTGAAAGACCTATTTAACAACACCCCTCTACTATATGTATACTACACTTAAAAAAAACTTTTTTTGATTATAATTTACAACTTTGTCAGTTTTATTGCTTTATATATCCATGCCAAATTGCAGCTTTCTAACACTAACCATCACAGAGCAAAGCCTCGGACAGACAGACAGACAGACCGACAGACGTACATGGCGAAACTATAAGGATTCCTAGTTGACAACGGAACCCTAAAGAGAAAGGAGATGTCTAAAAAGCCAATACACAGTGTCCCGTCTATACATGACGTATGTATATTATTGCCTTATAATATGCTGTTTGCAGCGACATCATCACAGGTCCAAATAGGCACTGGTCAGGCTTTACATTATTGGAGTATTTACGTTCTTATATCTTTATCTTAAAATTATAAAAAAAATCGGACTCACACAACGCAAAGCAAAAGTATATTTATTAATATTATTTAACCCACCCAAAAGTGGCCCCGCTGTTTAAAATTAATAATTATTTATGTATTTATTAGATTGACTTACATATATGTACCAAATTTCAACTCAAGTGGTCCATTAATTTAGGAGTAAAATTGTCTGTGACAGACGAACGGACAATCGGACAGACTCAGCTGTGATCCTAAAAATAAAGGTTCCGATTTTTCCTTTGAGGTACGGAACTCTTGAATAAATATTATTTATCGTCACCCTTTTACTCGTTTTTTTAAATCGTATGTATACCCTTTTACTTTTACCTAAAACTTGCTCGGCAACCTTTTGACGTTTTTTTAGCTCATGTTTAAACTTAGAACTTAAAAATTCGATTTGTGTCTCTGATTTGCCTATCAAGATTGACTACGTTATGCGATCAACAATACTCGAGTTAGCCCATAGTTATCCTCAAACATTTATACTACATTTTTTTGAACTTAGGCAAATCCAACTCCTTTGGAAGTTGGTTGGAACAACTGACGTGACATTACTGGCGTGTGCCGATGCTGTATACTCGTAGAATCTAACTTAGATTGGATCCAAAGATCTAACCATAACTGACATGTTACGGATCACGATGTGAGGATTTGTTGACTTCGCTTAAGCTGGTGTAGGCGGTGTAGCTGCAATCCTTTTATCACCACAATTAGCTTGACTTGCTTTTCAACAAATTATCGTTTTTTCGCTCTCATTTAGGTGGTATCAAAAACTCTTTTACACCGGCATGTGGCGCAACTTGGAAAACGGTCGTTAAACTTACCAAACCGCGTTGTTTAGCGACCGGCGCGGCGACCGATTATCAGTTTGGTGCTGAGAATGACAGTGTATTGAGAATTGAGACCGTCCCAAGTGACTTATGCGAGCGCGAACGAGTAGCCATCGCTCGTGATAGTTAGTGCGGCGACACCGTCAGTAACGCGCGCGCAGACAATTCGCGCGCTCGTGTTCGCGCACGCGCATACTCTTACGTACCAGAGGATGCGGAGTGAAACTTTCTTTCAAAATTCCGCCTATTACCATTTATACAAATTCGTGAGCATTCACTATATTTGAAACCGTAACGACACACTCTAACAAGATGGAACAGAAAACGGAGGTTCGTACTATTTTATTATTTAGCAGTTAAAATTATTAATTGGCAATTGCGAAGTATGCGGAGGTAACTGAACTTATATATGAAATTATAAACTGTTACAGGTAATTGTTTTGGTTTTTAAAGTAACTAAAATAAACAAACCTTGACTTCAATTGTTAATTCATAAATTTCATTATTGTTTTTGTATATTTTATTTATTTAAGCAGATAATATTACAGTAGTTAGTTTCGTTCCAACCCGGCTTAGGGTGTGCAATTAGCATCCACCAGAGATGCACTGAGTGTACTCACCCTTACATACCGTGTGCAGAATGAGCCAGTTAAGCCTCCGCCGAAATTGTAATTGCTATCACGTGCGTTTGGTACCCGCCGGGCGAAATAACTGCGGCACTCGCGTTGTGTGATTACAACCTACATAACGACGACCGAAGTTTGTTCAGCAAGAAGAGACCTAGCTAGATCGATTTTTTGCATCCGTAAACCACAGATTTGTACCACCACCACCATATCAGCCCAAGGACATCCACTGCTGGACATAGAGCAGACCCAATTTCATGGGATGTAAATGTCATAATCGCCTCACTTGACATGCGGGTTGGAGATCGCAGTATCTCCACCTCCACCGCACTCCAGGGATGCTGCTGCCCATCCCACGGCGGTCTTGGTCGTAGTTTGAGGACATACCCGGGCCCAGAATGTACATTAAATGGAAGCTGTTTATGAGATCCCCAAATTAAATAAATAAATATACAATTGCTTGTTTGCAGATATTATATTATTAATTATTATGTTCAATGATCGATCAAATTTACTTAATTTCCAAACTAAATACCTATATAATCTGGGGCCTGGCGACTGCAGCGCTCTGTTACGTTGTATGTGGTCTTAATTACATGCGGCAGATTGATGCTACCAAAAAAATTGTTAACAATTGATTTACGTAGTTGGGTTTCAAGACCTTCATTTAAGATATTAGGAGATTATATGTCGTATCAAAATTTGTAACACCATTGATAGATTTCTCTGACTAAAACCTGAATTGACCAATTTTGAAAATGGAACTGATAGTATTCAGTATTGTGTAGTAGTCAATATTGTAAATTAACCTGAGCTCATAATTCTTTTCTGGCTATTTCTAATCGACACTAAGACAATTCTATAATTTTTTAGCCGACTTCATTAGAAGGAAGGAGGGTCTCAGTTCGTCGGCTTGTTTGCTTTTTTTATATATGTTCCCCGATAACTCTAAACCGCGTCGGCCGATTTTGATAATTCTTTTTTTTTTGTTACAAAGCAATGTTAGTCCCATATAAATTTAGTGAAGGTCTGACGATGGGATCTAGGAGGAATCGAGAGAACTCCTCGAATTTGATAAGCACGCATATGCCGATTTCGGTATATTCTGTATGTAACCAAGCATTGGATCACGGAAATCACAAATTGTGGCATAGCAAAGTACAAAATGGGAGTCGGTTTTTTAACCGACTTCAAAATTTCAAAAGAGGAGGTTATCAATTCGGTTGTATGTTTTTTTTTTTGTTTTTTTTTCTTTTTTTAATGTTTGTTACTCCATAACTCCGTCATTTCTTAACCGATTTGAATTTTTTTTTTTATTGTATGTATATATATCCAAGTTGGTCCCGTTTTTGTCAAAAGGCAGTTCTGATGATGGGATCCATGAGGAATTGAGGGAACTCCTCAAATCTTTAAGGCAAACATAGTGATTTTTGTGTTTTTATCAACAAGTCAAGCATTTGCATCCAAAAACGTGACATTGGATGAAGTGGAACTGCTGATGATGATCAGAACAGAACTCTTCAACGACGAAAAGTTCACGTTTGGCGATTTGTCCTCCTAGCTGTGTTTGTAAAGCAAGTTCTATTTTCACGATTAATTTTTGTCATGCTCGAGTTCTGATGATGGGATCCATGAGGAGTTGAGGGAACTCCTCAAATCTTAAAGGCAAACATATAGTGATTTTTGTTTTTTTATCAACAAATCGAGCATTATCATACAAAAATGTGACATTTGATGAAGTGGAACTGCTGATGATGATCAGAACAGAACTCTTCAACGACGAAAAGTTCACGTTAGGCGATTTGTCCTTCTAGCGGTGTTTCTTAAGCAAGTTCTATTTTCACGACTGATTTTTGTCATGCTCGAGTTCTGATGATGGGATCCATTAGGAATCGAGGAAACTCCTCAAATGTGAAAGGCACACAAATAGTGATTTTAGTATTTTCATGAACTAATCAAGCATTTTCATTCATAAAAGTGACATTTGATGAAGTGGAACTGCTGATGATGATCAGAACGGAACTCTTCAACGACGCGTAGTTCACGTTTGGCGATTTGTTCTCTTCGTTTTGTTTGTCAAGCAAGCAAGGTTTTTCCATGATTTCATGAGGAATTGAGGGTACTTAGTCTTCTACCATTATAAACATACTTATAGCCATTTTTGTATTTTATTGTATGGAATCTAAGAGTGCACCATCTAAGATTAATAATCTTTCACCGGACTCCCCCATTGAAGTCGGTTTTTTTTTTCTTAAAAATTATTTAGTAAGGCCTGTAACTGTTAACGGTCCTGGTACCATTAGTTGTATCGATAAGGGTATTTTTAAATCCCGACGCAAGCGAGAGGTGTTACATTTATGTTTAATGATGACCAGCCCGGCTAGTATGATAGCTTATACCGTCACGTTATATGGCAAAAATGTACTGAAACGTCACATAAAACGTGACGGTATAAGCTATCATACTATCCGGACAGCTACTTGTGTTACTTTATTATTTTTAAAAATATATTATAAAAATTGTTGTCGATATATATGACGTCAAGCGATTTAAGCGACAGCGAAGAAATTGATTGTTATGAGATTCTAAGTACCTGTATTGCAAGTGTCCATAGGCTACGGTGTCTGCTTACCATCAGGCAGGCCGTAAGCATGTTTGCCACCGTGGTAGTAGAAAAAAACCAGATGCACTTGTTGAAAATAAAACATTATACAATTTCTACTGAAACTGATAAGTGAATAAAATTGGTCTTTTTTTATATTAACGATCGCTTTAGCCAAGTTATTTGAATGCACGCTGCCTAAGAAGCTCGGTAAAGGCTTTTATTTTTATGATGAAACTGATGAGCACCTATATTTGTACCAAAAGTCTTAGTTATCTTCTACGTCTCTAGTTATTTTGTAGGCATATTAAAAATTATATAATCATCATGTCAGCCGAAGGCTGCTGGACATAGGCCTCCCCCAAAGACATCCACAATGATCGGTTTTGCGCCACTCGCGTCCACAGGACACCCGCGGCTCTTACAATTATATGATTCAAATTTAAATTCTGTGGATGGTTTATTTTGTTAATAAAGTAAGATTCGGCATGACCAATAATACACTTATACTCGTACATACCTACCCTCATCAGCCCAGCTTACTACATCTGGCCAAAATGCATTAGAACATAACAATGACGGTTAAACCTGAACTAAACCTAATTTAAAAAACCGGCCAAGCGCTAGTCAGACTCGCGCACCGAGGGTTCCGTAAAAAAGATTTTTATTATATGGTATAACTAAACATTTACGGTTTTCGCAATATTTCCTTTATTTGTGCTATAAGACGTTGATTCGTACCAAATTTCAAGATTCTGCGTTCACGGATAGTACCCTGTAGATTTTGATTCCCTTGCGAGTGTCAAAAATTTGCGGCATAAACGGCTGTATGTTTTGATTACGTTGGCTTAGAAGTTTGATTTTTTTACAGGTCCAAGGGATAGTAGACCTGATGAGTATTTCATATTTGTTATAAATTCCAGCTTGATACCTCCACGCATTCCTGAGAAAAAGGGTCTTGACAGACAGACGGACGGACAGATGAACGGACAGACAACAAAGTGATCCTATAAGGGTTCCGCTTTTTCCTTTCGAGGTACGGAACCCTAAAAATACTCAAGAACTTGATAAATTGTTGTTCGAAATCACATAAAATGTTGCCTAATTTACATATCTGTTTTTTGAACGGGTTCTGTCCAGGCTTTAACTAGAAAACCTTTGCGATTATGAATATAATGTATACATCATGTATCAAATCTTGGTCGTTATCAAATAACACATGAGGATTGAGGTTATATATTTCTAATACCGGATCTTAGGCCATAACGCTCATATATATTGAATTAAACTTGCGCGATTTTCACACATTATTATTGGTAAACGGGACTTAATCGCGTACAAAAATTATTAATCACCTGAGGTGTGCCAGACGTTTCGAATGTATCGCAACATCCGTGGTCACGAGCTGACTGACGCTCATCTCAAATAAATTCAACAATCTCAGAAGTAGGTATGTGAATAGTTAAGACTGCGTCTGTGTGTTTGGCAACGTAGCTATTAAATGGGTGAACCGTTGAATGCGGTTTATTTTCATTTGAAGGCAGGTGTTCCAGCGATGGTACGCGATACATGTTTTATCAAAATCGGTTCAGTCGTTTTTCTGACATTAAACTCTGAAATGAAAATGGACTTAATCGCGTACAAAAATTATTAATCACCTGAGGTGTGCCCGACGTTTCGAATGTATCGCAACATCCGTGGTCACGAGCTGACTGACGCTCATCTCAAATAAATTCAACAATCTCAGAAGTAGGTATGTGAATAGTTAAGACTGTGAACGCTCATCTCAAATAAATTCAATAATCTCAGAAGTAGGTATGTGAATAGTTAAGACTATGTCTGTGTGTTTGGCAACGTAGCTATTAAATGGGTGAACCGTTGAATGCGGTTTATTTTCATTTGAAGACAGGTGTTCCAGCGACGGTTCTATACATGTTTTATCAAAATCGGTCCAGCCGTTTTTCTGACATTAAACTCTGAAATGAAAATGTTAGGGGTTTTTTAACTTTTCTAAGTTGTCAGTCATTTAATAATGTTGATGCCATAACTAGTCTCATGACGATTTTTGAAAAATTCTACGCAAAGGAGACGATCACAGCAATAAGAGCGAGCTAGAGAAAATGTTGTCTACGGTATAGCTTTTCTCCAAACTGGCCAGGCTTCTGAAGATAGCATACAATCACTTTCTGACTAGTATCTATTTATTTATTTATTTATTTATTTATTTATTGCACGGGACACCAACAGGGTACATAAGGTAAGATAATAATTGTTTATGGCATAAAGTGTGAAGGGGCTTACGTACCCCAATTATAGGTGAACACATCATTTTACAATATAATAAGGTTGTTACTAAGGTAATTTGGTTGAGATTTTATACAAATTATAACATATGAAATAAGTTATAAACTAACTTTACAAATTGCACAATCAATTATCTTTTTCTTATAACGTCCGGGATTCCTGAAGCCTTATATTGTTAACCTCACGACTGCCACACTACAAATGAAGTGGCGTGGCGTGCACTGTACGCCATGGAACTGACTATCTACTACATTACTGTCATGTAATAATGGCTGTGGCGTGTGAGGCATTAAATAAATAAATAAATAATCTCTATGGACGAGAGTCTTTGACCAGTGTGTGTTCAGAGATGTAGGGCACAGTACAACGTCATCTCGCTCAAATTTGGATCAGTCCAACTGGGGAAGTACCTTCACCTTACAGCAAAACCGCAGCTATAATAACATCACTACTTGTTCCTTAGGTATGTGCTAGTGTTGTGTTCCTGGTTGAGTAAGGTTGCCAGAGGTCCCGACTAAGCGCTGTGTTGAGAGTGAGGGACCTGTATATGTATCTGACTGTCAACACAACAAATCCTCGAGTCAATAAAGGGTCGGTAACGCAGGCACGCTTCCGGAGTCGTAAGTTTCCATATGCTACGGTGGCTGCTTACCATGAGGTAGGCCGTGAAATTATTTGCCACCGTGGTTGTATTAAAAAAACGTGTTCGGATACTATAGACCTCATAAGAAGGCTCCCAAAATGCTATGTAGAGGAATATGCTGGGAGTCTCTCTACGTGATTGCATCAGAAATGAGGCCAGAAAGTAAACGATATAGCCCTCCGAATCGCTATGGCAGCAGGCGGTGCACTTTGTATGTAGAACCGATGGCCGTACGGGCGGAAAGGTTCTCGAGTGGTGACCACGTACAGGACGGCGCAGTGTGGGTAGACCTCACAAGGTAGACTGATGACCTGGTAACGGTCGCGGAAGTGGATGCGGGTGGCACAGGACCGGTCATTGTGGCAGTCTTCGTGTGAGGCCTACGCCCAGCAGTTGACATCCTTCGGCTAATATCAAATTCAAATTCAAATTCAAATTAACTTTATTGCCTTATTATTATTATTATATTGTGCAATAAGGATTAAGTAAATATTTATTTTCATTGATATTTAGCGTGTAGGTATAGGCTTAAGTACTTAGGTATACTTTTACTTTTTTACTTAGGTTTTCGCAGGGGCGGAGGTAGATCGTTCCAAATTTTCGCAGCAGAAAACTTAAAGGATCCCCTAAAAAACCTGGTTCTATGCCTAGGGAGTATTAATTTGGTGTCCCTACTACTTCTGATTGGCTTCGTTCGACAATCTCTTGCCCATTTTAGTTCATCGTACAGGTATCCCGGTATTCAGAATTCAATAACTTTACGAATAGTAAAAACCAAATGTAAATTCCTTCTGTTGCTCATATTTAGAACCCCCTTGCTGTTCAGGTATGGTGTGATATGTCCTCTTTTTGGGATACTGTAGCAAAAACGCACGCAGGTATTTTGTACGCGCTGAATGGATTTTTTGGTCTTCTCCAGAATCCTTGGGCCGTAGACGATATCGCAATAATTAAAATGTGAGAGAATTAGTGATTGTGAGTGATTCCATAAGAACATATATGTTGATGATGTGGCGTAATTATGGCAAAGCATAAATAACTCTGTATAAGTATATGGTCCGACCAAGTCCCGTGCGTAAGCCACTTAAGTAATTGCATAACTTTCATTTCCTGCCTGGCCTCGGTCTTTCACCAAGGCTGATTATTAACGTTACAATATATGTACATTCGGTATGGTACCGTCACCAATTCATACAAAACAACATTTTGAGTGTTAGCGTTGTGTATTGTAATTGTGACCTACCAAACCAGTACCATTTCTTACGTATTTAACGACTACCTAAAATGAGGTTTCGACGGTACTTTTTATCGTGGTACTGTCAGCATCAGAAGTAGTTCATTTTTCTAGCGCGACACGTGTGTTTTTTATAACGTCCTCTTTGTATCGAATTGAATCGAAGGAAGTCTGTTTTATTTAGTAGTTAATAGCTAATACTTAGTTAAACATGAAGTTTTTTTCTCGTTAACTACAAACAAAAACTATTGTGAAACGCGCGCGCTGCGAAGCGAAATCTAGTGTCGCGCGTGATTGTCATAGCATGACCGTGGAGTAGTTTTATCATTAGGTTACCTTTCAAACATTTGAATCTAACGAAGCAAGACAATATTTATTGAAATTTAAATGTTATTACCGCCTGTATTGTACACGGAATGGTTCACATCACATAACATTTTGAAGCCGAACGCACACATATCGAACGAACTTTGTTTATTTTAACATATTCTTACTAGCTAAGTTGCATCTGCGGATAAGGCCACGTTTATATACAATTGCTTTCCATAAGGTAAGCGTCGAAAGGCCCGCATCGCACGCAACGGATTTTAGTATTATTTATATATAGGTAGAAAGTCACGAAGTGAATTTAAGTTGGTATTTTTGCTTAGTACTAAATTTGCTATTAAATTTCGAAACCTACTCTATTATTTTATATTCTGCGGCATATCATTAGCTAAAATAATGATACTTATACAACACTCGCTTTTAATTATATTAATAATATACTTATACAATGACATCATTCACTTTGAAATGTTAGAATAGGATACTGACTCGTAAGGTAGGTAGAATTATGTAGGTACCTATAAATGAGCAAAATTCCTTGTGTGGTTTGTGCTGCTGTAACATAACTTTGTTGACCCATATTTATTTAATTACACATACTAGCTTTTTTAGCGAGCTCCGTCCGGGAGAAGTCGTTATACCGCCTTAGAAAAAATGTTTAAGGCATAGGATTTAATTATTGCTCGCCCATACAATCTGCATCCCCCCTTTTCAGCCCCTTAAAGAATGATTACTGATTACATTCAATATGCCCTATACTATGCACGGACGAAATATTAGTAAAAAATCACATTTTCTAAACCAATGGTTATCTATTTCGGAATATCAAACGTGTACGAGTACCCAGCTTATAAATAAATGAACTTACCAATCTTTTCTCTCTAACGGTTCACGATTAATAGCATATTTTAAATTAAAGACCGTATTCAAGATTTTTACTGTTACTACACAGTGAGTTCCACACAATGTTTTGTCACTTCATCACCTACTAATGCAGTTGCATCCTGAAGGCGGTGCCTGAAGGATGCCTAGAAACCGCTACTTATCCCAAAAATTGGCGTAGACACTAGTTTTAATGGATGCTACTGCCAACTAAACTCCAACCGTGGGGGAAACTTGACTGTAACATACCAGTTTTCTACGCGGAAGACCCATTGCCCTGGATAACTAGTTATCAAACTCGCTTAAGAACATGGAAGGACAATACGGTATTTCACTGATAGTGAAATCAGCAACTTTTTACGAAACGTCATCATAAACGCTCGGTTACGAGTACTATGAAGTTTGTAGGAAAATGTGCCTAATGACGTCACGATTTTCTATGGTCAAACTGCGTCCTTTTGTCATGTTTGTGTATTTATAAATCTTCAAAATTGCATAAATAGGCTCATGTTTGATTTTATTGGTAACGGTAAAGTAAAAAAAAATGTTCGAGGTTGTGATATTCCACTTACATAACTGGTTTCATATTCATATTCATATAATTAATTGCATATATACATGTGTTTACATTGGTGTCATAATACAATTTGTTTCAACATGTACCCTTTCGGGCATAGCAATGTACTTCAACGTCTAAAACTAAATATACCTAATTACATTATAGCAAAGAGTGATTAATTAAATTTAATTCAACATGTATCCTTTCAGGCATAGCAATCTACTAAAACGTCTTCAACTAACTATAATTACATTTCATAGCTAAGGTGTAAGCATTCCAACATTAAACATTAATTAGATTCAATTGATACAATTTCCATGCATTAAGTAGTATTATTCATTTCAATTATTTTTAATTTATTTTACTTAAGTAATCTGTAATTTATAATTATTTTTGTTATTTATGGATAAATTTAAAAATAAATACTGTGATTAAAGTTATTTAATTTTCTTCGCGTAAGATATTTTCCCCCTAGTTAAATACATAGTTATCAAGTTTGATGAAAGTATTTGTTTATTAAATTATTTTAACGTCTACTTATAAAATAACACTCAATAGAATTATTATTTCGAACAAGATCGCGGTAATAAAATCATGTCCATATTATGATTTCTACCGGGAATACCGAATAATTTTAATATATTTCAATCTAAAAAACTATATATCTTACATTAATCAATAATCACCCATGTCAAAAAATCCAGCGCCATCGTAACGTACGTACGCTTCATGAATGCATAAGACAAACGGCAAGTAAAAACAAAGAATAAATAATAGCATGTACTTATAAGTCCTCGTACCAAAGGTTCTGGTGTCACAAAACCAATGTTTGACAGCCAGAAAAAGTCAAATCATGACATCTCGTTTTATCGCGTAGAACGTGTTATTTGATCTACTTAGGGTCATCTGAATGTTAGGATGTCATCGTGTCGTGTGGGACAACACAACACCGGCCGGGATAGATACGGTGAGTGTGAATGCCACGTCACTGTCACAGAGTTCGGATGAATTGGAGAACCTCGGAAGTGCGCGAGAGCAAAGTTGAGACATAGCGGCGGGAGGAATAGACCTGGTAAAAAATAGAAGATTTGAGTACTTAATCTAAGATTAAAAACGAAATCAGCCATAAAATAACTCGGATCGCAAGCGCACTTTTACTTCAACACGCACGGCGCTGTTGACTATAATAATAAGGTTGCGTATACATAGGTAGGTATGTAGATAGATACATATTTTTTATTGCTAATGTCGACTTCATTGTTGGTGAATAATTCGGGAGACAAGCAAATGTCAACAAGGTTAGTTTCCTCATGTTAAACTTTATAACATGTTAGCGTTAGTATACCATCAAACACAATAAGCTGAAAATTACAAAATGAAATCAGAATCATAATAAAAGACGAACCCTCAGCGAACCCTGAATTTTTTTTTTTTAAATATGTATTTTTCTACTCCAGCATTTGATTATAATCTGTCAATTAAATGACTAACAGCAGTATAAAAAGTATTGTATGACTTGGTGGGAGAATCTAAATGGATTTGCATATATTATTATTCACCTGTTTTTTTTTAATAGGCACCTTAATGCTCGTATTTTGCCACCATATTAATTTTTAATTTAAATTAAATCATTTTGCTGTCGTAGAATAAATATTGTATGCAAAGATATGTACATAATCCTCAATATGTACATTTTGAAAATTATTTTTTTGATTGTAAGTATATATATCCAAGTTAGTCCCGTTTTTTTCAAAAGGCAGTTCTGATGATGGGATCCATGAGAAATCGAGGGAACTCCTCAAATCTTAAAGGCAAACATATAGTGATTTTTGTATTTTTATCAACAAATCAAGCATTTTCATAAAAAAATGTGATATTTGATGAAGTGGAACTGCTAATGATGATCAGAACAGAACTCTTCAACGACGAAAAGTTCACGTTTGGTGATGTGTCCTCCTAGCTGTGTTTGTTAAGCAAGTTCTATTTTCACGATAAATTTTTGTCATGCTCGAGTTCTGATGATGGGATCCATGAGGAATCCAGGGAACTCCTCAAATGCGTAAGGCACACATATAGGTATCTTAGTATTTTCATGAACTGATCAAGCATTTTCATTCAAAAAAGTGACAGTTGATAAACTGGAACTGCTGATGATGATCAGAACGGAACTCTTCAACAACGCGTAGTTCACGTTTGGCGAATTATCCTCTTTGCTGTGTATGTTAAGCAAGTTAGATTTGCATGACAATCATTTGTCTATCTTGAGTTCTGAAGATGGGATCCATGAAGAATCCAGGGAACTCCTCAAATGTAAAAGCCATACATATAGTGACTTTAGTATTTTCATAAACAAATCAAGCACTTACATTTAAATAAGTGACATTTGATGAAGTGGAACTGCTGATAATGATCAGAACAGAACTCTTCAACGACGCATAGTTGGAGTTTGGCGATTTGTTCTCTTCGTTATGTTTGTCAAGCAAGCTAGGTTTTCAAGACATATTTTAGTCAAGCTTGAGTTCTGATGGAGGATTCCATGAGGTATTGAGGGTACTTAGTCTTCTGTCATAATAAACATATTTATAGCCATTTTGATTTCATTGTATGGAATCTAAGAGTGCACCATCTAAGTATAATAATCTTTCACCGGCCTCCCCCAATGAAGTGGGTTTTTTTTTTCTTAAAAAATCTTTAGCAAAAAAAACACCGACTCCAATCTTTGCCTTACCCCATCCTCTTGGTCTTTGAGGAATTCCTTCGATTCTTCCAAGATCCCGTCATCAGATCCAAACTTGGTGACAATGGGTCCAACTAGAAAACACACCCTTTAAAACGAAGAAATATTTTTTGAAATCGATCCACTAGGTTACACAAAGACTAGTGGATCGATTTCAAAAATTATTTTTCATGTTAAATCGGTGAACATGCATAAAAAAAATAAAAAAAAAGTCCGACGAATTGAGAACCTCCTCCTTTGTTGAAATCGGTTAAAATAGCAATTATCTTGTTTTTCCATATAATATTGGTACGGGGCTCGTATGTTGTTAAGTCAACATTTTCTGTCAATTAGTATGGAGCGCTTGTGGTGACCGTGAACTACTCCACCTTTGACCCTCATTTGCGGCTTTTGCGGTGCTTTGTCCGTAATGCTTTTCTTGTGCTTTTATCATACTTAGTTGGTCCCATACAAACCTTTAATCCCCTTTAAAAACTGGTTTGAATGGCACCGTAAATATTTTATTTGTAACTAGCCTATTAAATAAAAGTACACTTATTTCGTTACAAAAAACATACCTAACTCAACCAAGCCAGTTCTAATGAAGGTCGCTTGCGGTTGTTTAAATGGATTGACACGTTAAACATATTGCTACTTTGCTAGGAAAACTTTTGTGTATACACTTAACATAAGGACTCTGATAATAGGCAAAACGCCTAAGACAGTAACAACAATAAATTCTGTTTCGCCTGTTTCTTAAGCCAGGCTATAGTACGGTGACTACTCGTACTTGACCTGGCCTATCTGCAGAATGTCTCCAATTTGATCGGAGTACGTTCGCCGAGGTCTTCCCTTCTAACTGCTCCTTCCACTATTCCTTCATACACTCGTTTTATTCTTCTTCTTTCATCCATCCTCTCTACATGTCCAAACCATCTTTCTCAATTATCGTCACAATATCTTCATTCACTCCACACCTGCGTTTTATGACCGTAAAAATACCTACCCTAAATCGGTGCGGCATGAAGAATGTTATAAGAGTTCTTGAAGCGAAAGTAGTATGTCAGGATGGTTGCAAATGGAAATCCGTTATCTCTGCCTACCCCTCTGGGAAACAGGCGTGATTATATGTATGTATGTTTGCTCGTACTTACTTTACTGAAACTTGGTATTGGAGAAATCTACTTTTAATATCGGCGTATATGGAACGAGCACGAAACGAGGGACTTCCCGACAATGTCATAAGATAAATTTGGGCAACAGTTAGAAACGAACTTCTAATATGAACGGGTAGTAGTCCCCACGCTGGCCCAGTGCGGGTTGCGGACTTCACATACAACTTTGAATTGCTTTGCAGATGTATGCAGGTTTCCTCGCGATGTTTTCATTCAACGAAAAGCTAACGGTAAGCTATAAGTTCCGGCAAAAACATTGGTACGAGACAACATTAGAAACTACGGGCAATTTAAAAATAATGGAAAATTTTATTATTTTCTGCGAATATGGACTTTTTGGGCTCATTCGACTCAGAATCAATAACGCTAAAAACAGATGTATATCGGTAAAAAACCCGACATCGAAATCTTGTATGTAAATGTGGAGACACTATGTTTCTTCTTCTAGACTTCACGGTCTCTTTCACGGTTCCTGAGATACATCCTGGTGACAGACGGACGGACAGCGGAGTCTTACTAAAAGGGTCCCTTTTTACCCTTTGGGTACGGAACCCTAAAACGCGCTATTTACACCATTTTTTATATGTATTATATCGTATCTAGATACATTTTCTCTTTGTTACTGTCTAGGGTAGGGCTATTGCGGCCCTATGTCAAAAATCCTAAACCTATTTATTGGATTTTTCCTTAAAAAAATATTGATTCAAAATTACCACCACCATACCATATTATAAACCACGTTCCAGGCCCCTGTTGGACTGTTTTGTTCCGAATGTGAGAGGAAAAAGAGATATCCTTATTAGGATGTGACAATCTGCTATGGGAAGCGGACAGCAGGAGAGACACTTGGTGTCAGAATTTGCACTCACACATCTTGCTAGTGAGTTAGGGGTGAGGGGGGCCTTCCAGCATACAAAAGTAAAATGGCTTCGAATGTCAGATTTTGGGTAATTTTGGATAAACAAATAAAAAAATCAGATTTCGATGACCGTGACTCTTAGGGGCCGAGATCCAAGGGTGGAAAAGCCCAGTGATGTTTATCCGGTCTGAAAGGGGTAAGCTTGTTTGCCACCGTTGTAGTATTAAAAAAAACGTAACTTCAGTATCACACGGTAGTGTCCTCTAACAAGAAATGACGCTTATTATGTATGGCGTACTATATTTCATTCAATAATATAAGAATAATAAATTATCATCATTTATCAACTTACGGAAATGTCATCTGAACCGAAATTTCAGACTTGGTCACAACGCTGGTTTAAAAAGACATAATACGTACTTACATAACAAACAGTTAAGTAGTGAATTATTATCGAAAAATCCTTGACAGTAAATAACAAACTATACATATGCAGTTCTGAGGTCTCGATAATTTATCTATCCTGTTCCCAATTCACTGATACGTTTGTCAGCCTGTATAGCCTGGTTGGTAGGTACGTGTCACTGCCTCCGAAGCGCCTCCGAAGCTAGAGGTCCCGTGTTCGAACCCAGATATGGGCATTTGATTCTTTGGTGAGCAGAGACATTTGTTCCTGAGACTTGGATGTTTTCTATGTATATAAGTATATGTCTATTAAATACTAGCTTTTGCCCGCGAACTTCGTCCGCGTAGAACTCGTTCTCGCCTTAGAATTATTTGTTTTCCCATATAATTTTTCTCAAGCTGAGATGTTTGGACGGCGTCGAAAAGGACACCAGAACCTTAGGGGTGTATTCTCTAGAAATCCTATAGTCATAACGAATGATTTAGTGCTTATTTTGGAAAATTAAATGTAACGATTTTAGACGAATGAATCCCGTTAAAAAATTACTATTATAATGATAGAAGTCTCGCTACGCAGCTCTGCCATAAAACGTAGCCCCAACAGAGCGAGTTCTTCATGTAAGTATTATGGCCAAAGGCCCTAAGCAGACCGGCAAGACATGCGAGACCGAAGGCCGAATGTCCCAAACGAAACAAAATAACTTTCGGCACTAAACCGAGTGGTAAGGCACGCAAGGCCGTAGTTCGAGCATCCCAACAGAGAGGGCTTTTTAATAAGGCTGAGGGCCGAAGGCCCGAAGCTGAGTGCTAAGACACGCGAGGCGGAAGATCGAGCATCCCAGCAGCGGACTCTATGAAGCTGAGGGCTGAAGGCCCGAAGCTGAGCCGTAAGGCACGTGAGGCCGAAGGTCGGGTATCCCAACAGAGCGAGAGCATCCCAAATATAAAAAATCAGCTAAAAATCAATAATGTGATTATTTATAGAAGTAAAAAGGATGATTTTAATAGAATTACAAACATTTCTTTCTCAAAAATCTGTTACAATGTATTTTTAGCGGCAGCTGCGACTCCGGCTCCTTCACCAGAAGAATCACTTCGGTTAGACGAAATGTAATAGTTTCCATCTGCCAAAGAATCATCTGAGCCACGGTTCTATGGCTTGATCTGCATTTTTGCACTAATTTCTACTTTTTGCCTTTTTCGTGAGGTGTTCATACTCGCGCCGTTGATTTTATCAACAACAAACTTTAATTGATAATCATGTTAAAAAAGTTACACTAACACTGACCATGACCACACGAAGCACAAACGTCAAGAACATAAATTTAACTATTTAGAAATATCGTACACGCTCGTTCTTATCTGTTTTGGTCGCGTCACTGCATGTTAGGAAAATACTAAAACCGACATTAAAGACTACCCACCAGAAAAAAAATGAGCGAATAACAGTTTACGCGATGTATTTCATTCGTAAGTCAGTGGTTAACCAGAGAGAGGGTTAAAGGGCTAAACGCTAAGTTTTCAAATTTTGAAGAGACCGTGGTGGCTGGCGCGCACACTACACAGCGTCCCGGCGCAGCGTTTACTTCTTTTTTTCTGTTTTTATGTTAAGATTTCACAAATTTTGAATGAGAATGAGTTTTTCTTTGCCGTCAAGTATATGCATACCAATTTTTATGGATTATAGGAGTTCCCATACAAAATTCAACCCCTCTTTTTACCCCCTTTTAACCCAAATCTGAACAATTTTTATAGCCTAAAACCTGACCGGGTATTTACTCGACAGATTAGTGAAGTTTTCATCAAAATCAGTTCAGCCGTTTTCACGTGATGCGCGTTCATATAAACAGACAAACAGATAAACAGACAAAAATTCTAAAAACTGTTGGAACGTGTTCTGTTATCGATTCTAAGTATCCCCAGCCAACTTTTTTTCGAATATCTTCCATGTACAGACTTTCGACCCTCTTCAGCTTTATTATATGTATACTCATATCATACTCATTTTATTGATAAAATATAAAATTTTACATGTCACAATTATTAGATAATTAAAGTCTGTCATAGCTTACATTACGAAAATCATTATAAATAACATAGAAATAGAATGTTTTACATTAAATTGTCATTGGACTTATAAAATTCTGACATATTATAAAACGCCTGGGCGGTAAGCCATATTTTCAATTTGTTATAAAAGGATGGATCACTATTAATATTTTTTATGTCATCGGGTACTTTATTGTATACTTCTGGCCCTACAATTGACATAGTTTTTGACGATTTCGCAAGTCGGCAACATGTGGTGGCTAATATGTTTTTGTTTTTCTCTGCAATTCTTGTACTCTTAAACACCTTTTCTGGAAATAAATGCAAGTTGCTCCTTACATGTTTCACTATATAAAAAATGTATTGGGACGTTAAAGTCATTATGTGCTTTTTAGTGAAAAGTAATCGGGCGGGAGTGCCGTGTGGGGCGTGTGAGATTATTCGAATGGCTCGTTTTTGGAGTATGAATACTCGTTGACATTCCGCAGCCGTACCCCAAAGTTCCAATCCGTAACACATCACAGAGTGGAACAATGAGAAGTAACTCGATCTGAGCTGGTGACTAGGGAGAATACGCGCTAATCTACTCAGTGCAAAACATGCTCCTGCCAATTTACCACAGACCACTTCTATCAGCTTTATTATATGTATAGTTATCAACGTCTACTACCCATAACACAAGCTTTATTGAGCTTACTAATCTCACTATGGGTAATGGGACTAGTTTAAATTGTAAAAAAAAGTATCCCCTAATATGTATTTATTGATTTATTGTCAAACACACGAATTTGGTACAGTCAAGTGCAAAATATGTATCGAATTGAATTCTCTCATGAATATGTACCGAAACTTAATTTGTCGACATGGGCCACATTTTTGATGGACTCACCCGTCATACTGTTACACTTGACACATGACTGAACATTATAAAATTAATGATTCCGTTCCCGACCAGGAAAACACTGGACCACGTAACTGCTTGATTATTTCTCAATGGTACCTACCTGCTCAGCTTTGTCCAGAGTCACTGTGCCAAGGTAATCTACCTCTACGTCTAATGATTAGAATACAAACTAGGAGGGATGGCACAACACCTATCAGATGCTATACAGGTACTTTATGTAGGTACATATGATAGTTAGAGTCAGTGAAGTTGTTATAGACAGATAGACGCACGTGTGATCCTACAAACTCTACGTTTTTACATTTTGAAGTACGGAATTCTAAAAACAAAATGAATGCCTACGAGTATTCGAACAGTCCACAACTACATGCAAGATTTTAGATCATATTATAGATACTATAATATAATGTATAATAAAATGAATAACAAAAGAATTCCTAATTCAAAAACACAATATTTTTTCTGGGCCTCAGGAGGATATATAGGCAAAGTGTAAAAGATATCAAATTATTTAATAGCTTAAAAGCAAATTAAAATCACATGTAATAAATAATATCATATAACAAATAATGGTAAAAAAGTATCGTCTAATCTAAAACCTATTATGATAATGATGGTCAAAAATTGCGCTTTATCGATGTCGATAAACTTAGTTGATTTTTAATTAATCACTAGCACTGGTACATTTTTGCCCCCGCCTATCCGGTGTATGCCTATTACATAAAGTTAAAATAATTTATATAAATAAAAGCTAAAAAAATACGATGCACTTATATCTTCTAAATAACATGCATGAAGATAGTTTAGAAATCCCTGAGACTTGGCAGTTTTCTTAAATAACCAACAGCTTTTATGGTATTATAACATACTGCATAGAAAACTGCCAAGTTAAGGCTCAAAATGCATTAAGCCGCAGTAAATTAGTTTTACTGTAAACAATGTAGTGCCGGACTTGGCACAATTTCAGAGAATCTACGGAACTTGGCACCCATTCAGATCTCAATTCTTTTGTCGGTTAATATTGAACTTAGCTCCCTTTTTCACATTTATGTTTTTGATGGGATATCATTACTTTTTGTCAATCTTCGCCAAATGGTGCTTTTAAAGAGCGAATGCACGATTTACTGTACAAAATACCCAAATCGCTATAGGTGGACCTCAAATATTGAAGAGTTCCCTCGATTTCTCCAGGACTCTGTGATCAGATTCTTACCTGATAACTATGGGACCACCCCTGAAGTAAACCGTTTCAAACAAAAAAAGAATTTACACCACACCTTGCCAAGAAGCGTGATTTTCCGCACGCTCCGCGTCCGGAAAAACCCACTTTTTGGCCAAGTGGTGACGTAAAATTGTGTACGAAACAAGAGTCGTAAAACAGAAAGCCCTCTCTCGCATATTTATGACCCTCGCCTGCGGCTCGGGCCTCAAACATGTGCGATATCGGCCTTTCTTTGTTTTACAACCCTTGTATCGTAATGTACTGTTTCCAAATCGGTTAATAAATGACGGAGTTCTGAGGTAACTAGCATAAATAATAATAATAATAAAAGTAATAAAAAACACTGTTTTATGATTTTTAACCGACTTCAAAATTTCAAAAGAGGAGGTTATCAATTCGGTTGTATGTTTTTTTTTGTTTTTTTTTTTTTTTTTAATGTTTGTTACTCCATAACTCCGTCATTTCTTAACCGATTTGAAAAATTTTTTTTTTGATTGTATGTATATATATCCAAGTTGGTCCCGTTTTTGTCAAAAGGCAGTTCTGATGATGGGATCCATGAGGAATTGAGGGAATTCCTCAAATCTTTAAGGCAAACATATAGTGATTTTTGTGTTTTTATCAACAAGTCAAGCATTTGCATCCAAAAATGTGACATTGGATGAAGTGGAACTGCTGATGATGATCAGAACAGAACTCTTCAACGACGAAAAGTTCACGTTTGGCGATTTGTCCTCCTAGCTGTGTTTGTTAAGCAAGTTTTATTTTCACAATTAATTTTTGTCATGCTCGAGTTCTGATGATGGGATCCATGAGGAGTTGAGGGAACTCCTCAAATCTTAAAGGCAAACATATAGTGATTTTAGTGTTTTTATCAACAAATCGAGCATTACCATACAAAAATGTGACATTTGATGAAGTGGAACTGCTGATGATGATCAGAACAGAACTCTTCAACGACGAAAAGTTCACGTTTGGCGATTTGTTCTTCTAGCGGTGTTTGTTAAGCAAGTTCTATTTTCACGATTGATTTTTGTCATGCTCGAGTTCTGATGATGGGATCCATTAGGAATCGAAGAAACTCCTCAAATGTGAAAGGCACACAAATAGTGATTTTAGTATTTTCATGAACTAATTAAGCATTTTCATTCATAAAAGTGACATTTGATGAAGTGGAACTGCTGATGATGATCAGAACGGAACTCTTCAACGACGCGTAGTTCACGTTTGGCGATTTGTTCTCTTCGTTTTGTTTGTCAAGCAAGCAAGGTTTTTTCATGATTCCATGAGGAATTGAGGGTACTTAGTCTTCTACCAATATAAACATACTTATAGCCATTTTTGTATTTTATTGTATGGAATCTAAGAGTGCACCATCTAAGATTAATAATCTTTCACCGGACTCCCCCATTGAAGTCGGTTTTTTTTTCTTAAAAATTATTTCTGGTGTACACACACAATTACCAAGTTGCATGCCAAACTTCAGCTTTCTAGGTCACCTGGAAGTGGGTTATATTTTTGATTACTAGTCAGTCAGTCAGTGGTAAAAATGCCGTTATTTGGAATTTAATATCTCAATCATTATATTTAACATATATTTGAGAAATTTGGGGTTCTAGTTGTTCTACAGGATCTTAATATATGTACCAAATTTCATTTCTTTTATGTTAGATAGATTTGGAGTTATTTGGGGGTCAAAAGTGGCTCCAAACGGTTCGTGTAAAATAACACACGGCTGCTGTCCGCCAGTTCCTGGGGTGAACTTGGCTGGACACGCTGCCGCGTGTCTAGATAAAAGCCTTATAATCCTTGTTGCGCAGGACTCGCCAAAATAATTGCCAGAGATTAGTCAACGATGCGGTAACAAAATATTATAATTTTTTTTCAATATATTGTGTAAGTTGCCTCAAACGATTCTCTTACCCAACAATACGTGGGCGTGCAGAATCCTTAAGTTGTAGTAGGTATTATGCAAAACTTGTTTTTATAAGGCAAAACAGCTGACTTTATTGTATGTCGACGATTGTTAAGTTTTATGTGAGTTGGGTATCCTAATAATAATATTATAAACATTGTTGCATAACTTGAAAGCTTGTGCCGATGGATGTACGTAATGTAAGTTCCTTCCTATTTCTCCTAAAAATGATCAAAAAGATTTGATGGTTAACCCTAGGCAGGGGGAATATTTTGCTACCAGGCACGACACATATAAGTAACTAACCAACTGATAAAAGTTAAATAAAACCCCATATTTTTATTTCATAGTTCAATATTTCAAAAACAGCTGGACCAAAGTTGATAAAACATGTCTAGAGAACCTGCACTCAAATAAAAAAGCCGCACTCAAATCGTTCCATCCGTTAAAGAGCTACGGTGCTACAGACACATCCACACATACATACACAAATACGAGTATCTACACAAGTTAAACTTAAAAATAAACTTGAGTCTTCGTGTATGTATATACCTAGCATTAAATTATAAGAAAATATTAGTATTTTAATTTATTAAGCGTATTTGAAAATTACTTTGCGGAGTAGTATAAGTACATATTTTATAAACAAAATAAACTTCGTTTATAGACGTTTAGTAGAAACAAATAAATCACATTAACTAAACTTTAAATATAAAAGACAAGAAATACTTACAAAAAAGATTGGTAGTTTAATTAAAGTAAATTAGTTAATATATCTTAAATCTGTCCGTTCGATATTGCGAATTAGATGATCATTCGTTTTGACAATATGATTTTTTATTAAAATTTATTCCGTGCGCAGGCAAGGTCATTTCATTAGGTAGGTATATCGAATATAAAAAGGTGGGTGGAAGAATTTATGGGTAATAACTAATATATTGCAATTATTCCTCTTTGGCGAGTTAGCGAATTCTACGTGGACGAAGTAGCGGGTAAAAGCCAGTAACTATCTACCAATTCCGGAAAAATATGTGGTACATTTGTAATATCGTGCATTTATTCAACCTAGTGCATCCTATCCTTGGCATGCATTCTACGGCACAAACGCTGTAGTTCTGCAAAGCACTTTTGCAGTTATTCATACTTCGTTTTTACCTAGATAGTAGATACCTACTAGCCTCATCAATATTTACCCACCTATTTACCTTCGCAACCATATTACCATACGCAATCTATGGATTATTGGTAGGTATTTATCTGCTGGTACCTGGCTGGTACACCGAATGCGGCATTGAAATCGGATAGTGTAACGACTGTATTAACATTAATTTAATGACAGTGATTTAATCGTACTTAACTCATGTTAGCTCCATTCCCGTACATTAGTAATGAATATCCCATCATTTATATTGGTAGGTATAATACCTACTTTTCTCATAATTTACATAAGTATAATACTTTTATTAAAAGTTTCATAATTTAAAACCCTTGTTCAGTAATCAGCAAGAGGAGTCGCGGTATGTACTTGAAAATAAATCTGTATATGTTATGGGTGGATCTTAGGTAAAAGACAGTTAACTTATTGTTACGACGAGAATCGCCGCATTTGTATCAGCGTATCGATAATTAATAATAGCCAACCGAAATGGGGTCCCATTTCTCTGAACGATACATATTTCGTTCGTTGATCCTGTCGGCCGACGCAATCAATCGCGTCGCCAGCGTGCCTGGTTAGATACTGTTATAATACATTCGAGACAGTAGGTATCCAATTCCTTTGTCATTCGGTTTATTGAATTTATCAATGTCCGGATTCCACTCTAATATATGTACCTACCTACTGGCATGGCACTCATGGCAGGCATAACGCTCATGTGAGTTATAAAGGTACGAGCACATAAAACCACATTGCCACATTGGTGTCTCCACCAAGAAAAATGTCCCGCTTTGTTGATATCAATTGTAACTAAACTGAAAAAACTTTTGCTAGGAATGACACTTACATAGATTATCAATTAATAGATTTAGCTGATGGTACGGTAAGGGTTTACCAAGAAGGGTGGCTCAATTTGGAAATGGTGAAATGTTCATGAATTTTAATTCTTTCATGAAAAAAAAACCTTCTACATGGAATATGACATTGTTCAAAATTCCACAACGCTACGTGCCAGCACGTGTCACACAGTATAGTAGACATTTTGCATGAACTATTTGATACCATGATTTTTTTCACATTCCCAGTAGTAAGCGTTTATTAGCTGGTAAAGAAGGGTGACACTAAACTCCAACAAAAATTTTCAGTTCAAAAATTAATATCGCGCAAACCAATAGCTAAATAAAATAAAAGGGCAAGTGCGAGTCGGACTCGGGCACCGAGGGTTCCGTAAAAATATTTTTATTATATGATGTAACTAAAAATTTACAGTTTTCGCAATTTTTCCTTTATCTGTGCTATAAGACGTTACTTTATACCAAATTTCAAGATTCTGAGTTCACGGGAAGTACCCTGTAGGTTTTGATTCCTTTGCGAGTGTCGATAATTTGCGGAAATTTGTGGCATATACGGCTGTATCTTTTGATTGCGTTGGCTTAGAAGTTTGATTTTATCACAGCTCCAAGGGACAGTAGACCTGGGTATTTGATATAAATTCCACCTTGATACCTCTACGCGTTACTCAGAAAAAGGGCCTTGACAGACAGACAGACGGACGGACAACAAAGTGATCCTATAAGGGTTCCGTTTTTTTCCTTTAGAGGTACGGAACCCTAAATATGTGTAATGTACATATGTATGTATTCATGTGTAAGTACATACGGTGTGTAATACCTATTTGTATATAGACATAGGTATTACACATATTACAAAGGAACACAAGTTGTCTTTGTAGAATGTGTGTCTTTCTTTTGTGGTGTTGTGTTCCTCGTGGCGAGTAAGATCGCCAGAACTCCCGAAGATACGTGTTGTTGACATTGAGGGAGCTGCATCTCGAGTTGTCAACACAACGAATCCTCAAGTCAATAAAGGATCGGTTTCGCACTTGTGTGATTTTTCTGGAGACGCAAGTCTCCATAGGCTACGGTGTCTGCTTACCATCAGGTAGGCCGTAAGCTTATTTGCCACCATCGTAGTATAAATAATTATTTGATATTAATACCCATACCAACGGTGGTAACGGTTACCGAGCTAAGCCGCGGGTAGACGGACGGACATGGCGAAACTATAAGAGTTCCTTGTTTACTACGGAACCCTAAGAACGGTTAAAGAAAGTCTTCTTTCTTTTTAACGAGCAATTTTACAATAACCCACGTGATGGATTTTGGAAAAGAAATTGCATCCCCACTTTACGTTTAGGGTTAGGGGATGTAGCCCAAATTTTTTTTATTATTATTTACATTATTATATTGTTTCCATAAAAATATAAATTTGAGCCGTTCAAAAACTAATTTAATAAAAAAATCATCAATATTTCACATACAGTCTGTACTATTCCATTTTAATATCTACCTACTCTTATTGTAAAACCCTGCCTACCCTACAAATCAGAATTTAGTCTTTATGTGAACCCTTACATTAATAATACCAAGAGATCCGTAGTATTAAGCATGATGATTATTCATATACTAGTTGTCTCTTTGAATCCTTATGGTTAACCAAGATAAGTTAGAACGAGACAGGAGATTTTCGCGTGCCCGGGCATAATACCTAGAAAAACTTAAACGGATAACAAATAAATTGTATCCTAACCACTCGATACTCTACTCTACTAATTTCGTTAGGTCTGTTGTCTTGGGCAGCAGCGTCTTGAAAAACCGTTCCTCGACCTTCGGTCACGCATGACCGACAAGCCTGAACTGCCTGAAGGTACTGCGTACTGTATCCTCGACATACTTACCTCGTCTTCCAAATACTTACCTGCTATTTTAATTTGTTGTTAAGATGATTCTAATTGGTGAATAAATAGAAGCTCTTTATTGATTTCCAGCATCGGTATCGTCACGAAAGTTTACTTTAATGTTGAAAAAGTTATTTAGGACATCTGGTGAGAGTGCCCAGCCTTTATTTAAATTTAGTATGTTCTGTAAATTCGCAATAACCAGTAAGTAGTACGGGGTATTTTTATCTAGTGCAGTTTATAACGTTACTAAGTTAAAAAATATGTTCTTGTATGCACCAAACTAACAACCACGGTGACCGGTGACATCAAACAGACGTTCTACCTGGCAGTGAGCAGATACTTTCGCTTATGACACCTGCAACTCCAGCTCTTTTTATATGAAGATTCATTCGTTGTGACAGCTACAGACAAAAATATACTAAGTGACACTTGTTCTTAGTATTGACTAAGGTTCATTGGAACGTAATTAATGAACTTTCAATCATCTAATGGCAGTATTGTATATCTAAAGATGTTAACTAAAGCTAACAAGAACAGCTATAGATCTAAAATTAGGCCGGGACTAGGGTTACCAGTCGTGAGGATTTTTCATTACATGTCAGGCATTTTGACCTACTTGTATCTATTTTGTCAGACTGCGACCGCCGGAATACGAAAATGTCCGGTACTCTATATTTAAATTGATATAAACTACTTATAAATACTATACAGTCGTGGCTCGTTGAAAAAGCTCATTATAATGTATCCGAATTGTTGTGACATTTAAATGATCCAATAATCATAATAGTAATGTAATTTTGTATCTTAATTTGTAATTTAACTTTAACTGTAAGAGACACTGACATATTAAATGGGTAAAGTTTTGGACCTTTAAGTACTTATGTTAATGTAAATACGAGTATGATGAAATGTATTATTTTGACGTGTAATGTGTAAAATCATTGCAAATAAATGAGTATGAGTATGAGTATAAAAGTACCAGACATTTTCGTATTCCGGTGGTCGCAGTCTGACAAGACAGATACAAGTAGGTGAGATAAGTTATCATTATTAAAATGCCTGGCATGTAAGGAAAAAGTGCTTCTTCTGAACTTCATCCCCCCCCCCCCTTCGTTATTTTGACTTTCAAATAGGCACCTAGATGGACAATTTCTAAAACTTTTGAATAGGTAATCAATACATATAATAATAGGTAATAATTACCGAGTATTTATACTTATTCATTAGCTGATTTTGAATGTACTGAATGAGAAACGAGTTAGAAACAATCTGAATTCTTATAACTTTATTCAGTACAAATTATTATCATGTGATTTTAATCCGCAACGCAGGCTTCGTCAGGTGGGTACAACTATAAATCAGCAACAGGCGTCGTCACACCCATAACAATAAAGCAATCCGCAACAGGCTTCGTCAATCAACCTGGACTTATCAACTAAATAGGACCACCCCGATTAGTATCCGGCTCAAAAGTACCCATTATGCTACCAGCATTACCGCGCTGTACAGCTAACGAAATCTGTTGAACCAGATACGATCCAGAGCGCGGATCATAGCCCCTCTCCCTAAGCCGGCGACCCAGATCCTTGATAAAGGTTTTAGCCTCCATCCCCCAAGGACCCACAGTCTCTACTGCAATCGGCACGAAATCGTACAATGTTCAGCAGCCCTGAACGTATTGCTCAGGTGGGACGGTGCAAACGTACTGACGCACGTAGCGTCCCACAAGAGACACCGACCCTTCTGCCACGGAACCAGTGTTTGGCTATCTGGCCTCTTGCTATCTGTGCGGCACAACCCCGGAGGCTCCAAGACACAGGGAATGTTAGCCGACACCAAAGCCCGACGAACTGCATCATTGATACTGCGATGCCTTGAAAACCGCCCCGCAATCTAAATTGTATTTGTGTTTAGTATCTTGTGTAATCATAAGAATAATAAAAATATGACAAGTACGAGCCTGATTCTCGAGACGAGGGTTCCGTAAAAAATCAGCTTAATTAAGGTTTTTTGAAGATTAAAAAAGCTAGATAAATATATGGTTATATTATTCCTATGATATTAACATTAAATTACTTTCAAAATACTCGACGCGAAATGCGAACTATTCCGAATTTCAAATCGATAGCATAAGTTAGTTCTAGAGAAACACCGTTGTGACAGAAGCACATACAGCTGGAGTCGTGTAAGGGTTTTTACCGAGCACGAAACAGCAATAAACTTGAAACGAAAAAAGTAAGACCGATAAATATTCGGAGATCAACAACGACAAGTGACCTGGGTAGGCCTTAGGGAAGTAAGCAGCCGTCGTTGTTTCCTATTCTAAAGGATTAACGAAGGTTCTAGATTCAAAATTGTAAAGCTGGCCAAGAGCGTGTCGGATCACGCACAATGAAGGGCTCCATACCGACACCTACTAGTCCACATTTAAAACCACTGTACCAATAATAATCAAAAAAGATTGTATCATCATAGGGAACTCACGCCACTTACTTCATTTTGTTTGGGCAAGTCAGTTCACTCTCAACTCAACACAGCGCATCCCCAAGTCAATGGGTCGGCAACGCGCTTGTGATTCCTCTGGAGTCGCAGGTGTAAATAGGCTGCGGTGTCTGCTTACCATCAGTCAGGCCGTGAGCTTGTTGGCCACCGTCGTAGTATAAAAAAAAATTCAGCGATACGGCGATTCAGAATTCAAAACTACATTTGGAAATTAGAGGGGGGTGGGCACACTTTTTTACTACTATGACAGCTAATTTCTCAGACACAGACTTAAATGGAAAATATTTTTAGAAAGCTCTAGATAACATTATTAAGGGGGATCCATAATTCCATAGATACCCCACACGCCCATGTGCATTTTTTTCATCTCCTGGTCACATGTAAGGAGTAATATAAACTTTAAATTATAATTTTAATAATAACACATTCATAGAATTTCAAATTTTATAATTGTAGTCATTATAGTCTCAGAGTAAATCGGCAGTGACATACGGACGGATGGACGGACGGACAGACATGACAAAACTATAAGGTTTCCGTTTTTGCCATTTTGGCTACGGAACCCAAAAAATTACCCGGGACAAGAATCTAAAAAAACAACAGATATTAATTGCCTACGTGTCAGGATTTTAGTTACCATTTCTGCGGATAGTGATAAATTGATAACCCTAGCCAGGACATGACAAAATGAATGGCCGCGTGTTCATAACCAGTTCAATCCAGTATGGATCTAATTGTCGAAGTATTCGCGTACCTATTAACTGTCTGCCTACTCAAGATTATTGTCTTTATCTCACTTAAAAGGCTGGCTTAAATAGACGTGTGCCAGCGTTGCGTCCAGTAAGACTGACTCCAGCAACTGCATACGTCTGTTCCAGCCTTTATAAGCCTGATGACTTTTAATTTAGTTAGCAATGAGTAGGTAGGTAGGTAGGTTTACCTACGTATTTTTTTCATAAGCCACGGCTTGTAAGCTCAAGGCAAGGTCACATGCTCACTTATGGCGAGTATGGCGACCAGTTGAGGCATCCAAATCCATCTCAACATACCTAAGTATTGATACGTACGTAAGATTAGATACGTAGGATGTATCTAATCTTCCTCTTGAAAAAGGCACAAGTCTAACTAAACTCGAGCATCATTCATTATCTGTAAAAAATAAATGGCCTCGATATACTCAGCGTAGAGTCGGTACTCGACTAACCTAATATATGATTATTAATACAGTATGGTTTGATTTAACCATACATACATATAAGGTACAGTTAGTATTAAATTATAAGTAATATAAAACCTAGTGCGTTTCGGATGTATATAAATAATTCGGTCGTCACATGACTTGAGGCTCAAATACTTGTTGTTGACTCGTTTTGCACGTCGCCCGTGCGCGGAAACCTGCGTAAATTGGCATCAGTAACATTTTTTTTTGGTAAAACGGATCATTATTCCATAAAAGCAAAAAAAGTAAATTATTGTAAACCGTATATTATTCTGAAATGACACATAAACACACACATGGTACATGAATGATGATGATTACAAAATGTAATGTTTTTCCTATATGAAACGCATTTAGTTGGCCTTAAAAAGGTTACAAGTGGAGAAGTCGAAAAAACTGGATGTGATTTGGTGAATTAATTTCTATTTTTTTATGTCCTTCGGATTTTACTCGTATCTATTAAAATAGTAATACCTACTGTATAGCCTGTATACATAACATACCTGTTGTATAGTTATGATACCTGCATAATGCATTTTAAAATGGTTATAAAGTTACTATAATTTACGAAGGACAAGTCTTAAATGAGAAACAAACTTAACATACTATTGGAAAACTGTTGCACATCGACGCAAATCGCATTGACGTAGAACTTTGGCTTTTTCACGGCTTCAATTAAATTTATATGACTTGCATTGCGAGACAGACAGACAATGAATTGTATCTTTTTTCCTTTGTACGGAACACTAAGGAAACAAAAATAATATTAAACTGACTTCAAAAATATAATATATACAGGATGTTTTTATTGATTTTCTTTCCTTCCTAGCATATAGCCGTGTATAGCCATAGAAACGACGTAGCATATTTAGTTTTTCAAAATTTAAAAAAAATCACACAAAATAATTAATTATATCACCAAGGGTGAATGAAAACCGTCCTTAAGAGTGGAGTTAAGCAAAAGTTAATAACAAATCGAAATTCGAATAACACGCACGTCAACATTGTTTTATTGTTAAGGATCTTTTATACTATACTAGGTGTGTTAATTAACGAAAATTATTTCTTGAATATCTTCGAAATGGTACGAATTGCGATCGCCAACCCGCATGCCAAGCGTGGCGATTATGGCATTTTCCTCCCATGAAATTGGGGGAGGCCTATGTCCAGCAGTGGATGTCCTAGGGCTGATATGGTGATGGTAGTGGTGGTACGAATTGAGATACTAGTGTCTTAGAGAAAATTACTTTATTTCATCTCAGGATTGTGTCCTCGCAATTAACGGAATTCAATAAAAACACCCTGCATATCTCTTTAATAAAATAATCGTAGGTAAAGTATCAACAACTTAACTCCAAACCGTTTTGGAGTTTCCTTTCATCGTCAGCTCACCTGAATAACTTGAAACAATACAAACACAACTGAAGCTGCCAGCGTCTTTGGCACGATGCCGCGGGGTGACCCCTTATTTTAAATTATTTATTTTATATTGATAAGTATAGATTATTTTATTATCTTTAGTCAGTAAGGAATTTATGTAATAAATTGTAAACATTAAAAAACTAAAGGTCTATACGTGCATATGATATTTAAAGAATTGTCCTCTAACCGTTCACTGTTAAGCAATTTTACCTTACAATCATCAGCTTCCTTGGATAACCTGAAATAATACTCGTAACTATCGGTTTATATACGTAAGTGCCATATTGAAATATTATAATATTTCAAGAATTATCCTTCAACTCCAACCAACCGTTAAGAAGTTGTACTTTCCGTCACCAAAATATTTGAATAGCTTTAGAAAATGTAAGAAACACGTAATACGTGCCTATAAAATATGAGGATTGCCTTCGATTTCCCTGGGATCCCATCATCAGGTGTACACTTTTTCGAAAAGAATATAATATTGATAATTGGTCCACTATTGACAGAGAAATCTGTTTCACATCAATCATACTGTTTAACATAGAACCTTCTTATTTTTTGAAGTCGGTTAAAAACCAACAATTTTTTTATCAAAGTCGTCAGTGTGACCACAGTATGTTAGTTTAGGTATCTCAAGGAAATACTAGATAAATAAATAAAAAAATATTAGAGGACAATTTTTTACAATACATATACCACATTAATTTTTTTATGTTAAATAGATTTGGACTTATTGAGGGGTCAAAAGTGGCTCAAAACGGTTCGTGTAAAATAACACACGGCTGCTGTCCTCCTGGGGTGAACTTGGCTGGACACGCTGCCGCGTGTCTAGATAAAGAAATAAATAAATATTACAATTATTTACACAAATCGAACTAGTCCCGTAAACTCAGGCTTGTGTTATGGGCACTAGACGACTAGATATTTAATAGATATATACTTAAATACATAGAAAACATCCAAGTCTCAGGAACAAATGTTTCTGCTCACCACAGAAACAAATGCCCTTACCAGGATTCGAACCGGGGAGCTCTAGCTTCGGAGGCAGTGTCACTACCAACTACGCTAAACAGGCGGACCATACTATCCTGTAGTTGTAGTTCGTGTCATCTGTAAAGACGCACGTCAATCTCCTTCCTAATCGCTTACAGTTGTATGTATTATGGGCTCAGTTGCACACCACCATAGCACGTTCGAAATGCGTCCTAATTGGTTATTTGTAGAAAAGGGAGGAATTAAGCTCATAACAAGGCACAAGGCAAAATTTTCGTAAGTGGAACACCGCGAACGCAGGCGACTGTACACATGTGTGCAAGCCCTTAGCACTTTTTTTCAAGGCGATTGTCCGGTTTGTTAGATGGATTTTCCGATATTTTTAATTTCTTGTATAAAAAATTCCGATCACCTTTCTTTCCAGTATTTGTATTTTCTTGTATAAAAATTTCCGATAGCCTTTTTTCCAGTATTTTTGTTTTCTGTATAAAAAATTCCGATCGCTTATTTTTCCTGCCACTTGATTTTCTACACGTACAATTTCTTATGCGTATTATAGGAGGGAAGATTGAAGGCAAGAGGGAAGAGGGGAATAGCAAGCCAAGCCAAGGAAAAACTACTTCCGTACCCAAAGGGTAAAAACGGGACCCTATTACTAAGACTTGGCTGTCCGTCCGTCCGTCCGTCTGTCACCAGGCTGTATCTCAAGAACCGTTATAGCTAGACAGTTGAAATTTTCACAGATTGTGTATTTCTGTTGCCACAACAACGAATACTAAAAAAAAAATAACAATAATAATCAAGCTCCCATACAAAAAACGTCATATTTTAGCCCTTTTTCATGGCTACCACTCGCCGAGCTAGATCTCAAGAACCGTAATAGCTAGACAGTTGAAATGTGCACAGATTATGTATTTTTATTGTGGCTACAACAACAAATACTAAAATCAAAATAATAATAATAATTAAGGGGGGTTCCCATACAACAGAGTAGTTGTTGGCGTTTTTTTCTGGTACGGAACCCTTCGTGCGCGAGTCCGACTCGCACTTGTTTTAAGTCGTTAATAAAAGAGAAGGGGTCATGTCTTATCAGAGAGAGAAAGAGATAGCAGAGGACAGAAAAGGCTGGTGATTGCTCCACCGACAACAGTCGTAAACTCTTAAATTAAATACGAGAAGAAGACCGATACGCAATTAGCTAAGAGTGCATACGCACACTACGATACTACGACTATCAGGAGAGAGCATTACGGACTCAATCGAAGATTAGTAGAGCGCGTCTTCGGGGATTAACAACATGTACCAACCAATTTTTTCTTTATTTATGTATTGTACTTTATTACTTGATCAATATATACATAAACAACTAGCTGTTGCCTGCGACTTCGTCCGCGTCTTCGCTCCTATTGGTCGCAGCGTGATGTTATATAGCCTCAAGCCTTCCTGGATAAATGGACTATCCAACACCAAAAGAATTTTTCAATTCGATCCAGTAGTTCCTGAGATTAGCGCGTTCAAACAAACAAACAAACTCTTCAGCTTTATAATATTATAGTATATATATATACTTTTTACGCTATATATCTAATTAAAGCCAAAATTCAAATGATAAGTTACGGACCAATAAAAAGATAATACTTAGCAACAATTGTCTAACAGTACCTATTCTGTTCCTTATTGCAGAAACTACCCTATCCAAAGGCAGTGGGTTTCATAGTAACCAACGAGCTATGCGAAAGATTCTCTTTCTATGGGATGAAAGGTAAGTAATGGCTATTATTATTGTAAAATTAAACTCTATTATTAAAAACTATCTACAGCCAGCATCATAAATATGTGTATATTTTAGCACTTTATTGCGAACCGACTTCAGAAAAGAAGGTTCTATGTTCCACTGTATTTTTTTTAATAATTTTAAAACTGTATACATGTTTATGTTACTGACTGTGTATACCATACGTGACATTCATTTCACTTAAATTCTGATCGCTGTAATTTTCTTCAAGTATTTATGTCTTATGGTGTCAACCCATTTGTTTACATTTTGAAGTCTAATCCTGTCACCGACTGCGAACCTAACTGAGGAAACAAGTAAGGGTTTTCTAAATAAATTATTGTAGTTAATACCACTTATACAAGTATGTTGATACATTTTAGTTTTACACACACGGCGCGTGAGTAGATACTTACTCTAATTACTAATTTAATCCTTATTTATCTTATCACAGACGGTTAAGTCATGTTTATGCGTTTTTTAACCTACTAAAAACTAGTTCCAGTCAAAGTATTTATACGTTAAATTTGTGCCATAATTTCGTCATCGAAGTTAATCGCTTTATCTTTAATAGGTTGTAGTGTAGTGTATGAAACATCATGATATTGCGTCTAAGGTTTAATAAATGCAAGGCTTTGTTATCAAGTGTACTCGTAGTTCAATCAGATTAACATCGACCACTTAGCATTGTAACACACTTTTATATAAATGTACTAGTATACCTACTCCTTGAGACGACTGAAAGAACAATCTCTTGGAGCATTACGTTTTACGGTTATTGATCTACAGTTATTGTATAATAAAGTAACAGCGTCATTAGTTCGTTATAATTGATTTAAAGGCCGTTAGAGTGATTCCCCGACAAAAGTGGCTATTATAGATAATTTATTTTCTGTACAAATAATTGTACATTGTTTGTTTCGGTTTATTTAGCGATCAAATAAGAAGCTGCCAATTTCTGCACGTAATATATATGTGCAGCTGTATTGTTCGGTGGTAGCCTTGCATGGAAATGGTAATAAATGTTAACATGATTAAAGACAAACATGTTTTTGCCCGTGTTCTTGTGACACGTGCATGGCCAGGGTAATGCGAAAAGGGCCAGCCTGATATCCATTCCGCGCCGCCAGTATAAAGTTGCTTACAAAAGGCTATTAATAATTTCACTATTCAGATAGGTAAAGTTATTTAACACAAGTGAACCTAAAACTAAAGGTAAATGCAAGTCCTTAGGATGGACATAAAATAAGACTGATAAGGTGAAGTAATGTACATAGTAGTACCCCAAGCATGTAGATGTAAGTATGTCATTTTATTACTCAAAAGTTAAAATGCAATAAGTCAAATAAATGATTATTCTGCGAACACGATTAGATATGCGTGTGTGGAATACAGCCCGTTCCTTTTAGCTAAGAGTGGAGGGAGACCTGTGTTCAGTAATGAAATTGGAATGTACAATAATAATTGAATATAGTTCCATGCATGCTGATATATTGATGATATGAATGTCAGACGTATGTCAAAGAAAGACCCGTAATTAGTATTTTTACCCTTAAGCAAAGTATCGGCGTCATATGTTACCATACGAAGTATGTATTAAATTAGACATCGCCTATAATCTAACTAAATATGTATAATTATTACGACCTTAAAAATAATCTATACTAATATTAAAAAACTAAGGAGTTTGTATGTTTGAACGCGCTAATCTCAGGAACTACTTACTGGTTCGAATTGAAAAATTCTTTTTGTATTGGATAGTCCATTTATCGAGGAAGGCTTTAGACTATATAACATCACGCTGCGGCCAATAGGAGCGAAGACACGGACGAAGTCGCGGGCAACAGCTAGTAAAGGATAAATACATTAAACATCCACCACCACCATATCAGTATGGTGGTGGAGGGCTGACCCTAGAACATCCACTGCTGGACATAGGCCTCCCCCAATTTCATGGGTGGTAAATGCCATAATCGCCACGCTTGGCATGCGGGTTGGCGATCGCAGTATCTCCACCGCACTCCAGGGATGCTGCTGCCCATCCCACGGTGGTCTTGGTCGCAGTTTTAGGACATACCCGGGTCACCCAGGTCGGGATATGACATATAATTCAATAAAACTGACAAAGTCGTAAAATAAAAAAATCATTTTTAAGGGTACCTCCACTACACGTAAAGTGGGGATGAATTTTTTTTAGAGTAAGTTCTTTGGTCAACTACGGAACCCTACATTGTGCATGGGCCGACATGCTCTTGGCCGATTTTTATTTGTACTTCTGCGATAAAGCTACAATGACAACCCTCTCCGACGACGGTCATTTACCACTTGCTGTCCGTATTTGCGTATTCTTCACTGATATGTTTTGTTGAAATTATACTTTTTCACTTTTCATGCTCTAAAAGTTCGACTCTATACTGTACATAGGGTGACATAAAGTCGCTTTTTATGCTCTAGGGCATTAAGTAAATCGGTTCCCGCGCCGGCGCCACCACACGAGGTCGACAAGCATAAAAGTGAAAAAGATAATATAACTTTAATTATATTAGTCATTTGTTTAATTTTCTCGCAATCGAAGTGAAAAGCAAAGTGTATAAAACCCATTTTTCCCTCTACTTTATATCGACCGTCACATACGGCTCGTATCTATAAATTTTCTTGGTTAAAATGGCTTGTTTTATGCACTTGTTGTACAATCTACTATTGTAGCTATCCTGTCTCCGTACCATAGGTAAACCAAGAAAGTGGTTTACCACTTTTCGACTCTACTATTTGTTACGTTACTTAAGGTAGACCACTTTCGACTGTAAGTACTATCGGCAAAAGCCAGAGTAGACCAGTTTCAGAACAGTATCGCTTGCAAACGGTGATTTTGGGCTTGACCGCGACTTGCTAGGGTAGGTACATCGGCATCATCATCTTGTACCAGCGTGTCCGCCATGCTCACCTGTCCCCCGCTGAATACATATAATATTATGTTTATAGCAGTGTAGCGATCCTGTCGATGTGCCTCCACCACGTGTAATAGTACGTGTCCACCATGTTCACCTCTTTCTCACTGAGTACAGTCAGCTGCAGAGAAACGTGACCCTCCTACCATAGAAGTTAGTATGCTGTTGCTGGGGAGATCACGTTTCTCTACAGCTGACTGTACATATAATGTTCCTTTTGAAATGTCGTACTTTGTTTGTAGCGATCCTGTCGCTGTACCTCCGCGACAAGCTGGGGTACAGCGACAACGGCGCGACGGTCATCTACCACGTTTTCACCATGTTCGCCTACTTCTTCCCACTGCTGGGCGCTATGATTGCGGACGGGTGGTTGGGCCGATTCAGGTAATCATCCGAATTTACATAATATCGTTTAATAAATTAACTCGAGTGTAAAGTGATCCGATGCCTTATCTCGCTTAGGAGAAAGATCTATCCGTTTTATACTAGAAAGGAAATGGACGTGGTACTTAGTTTATATCGCAGACGATTGACGGTGTCCAGTCTATTGTACATATATTTAAAAAATATGCTCTTTTATTGTTCAATATATCAGTTGTTGCTTTCGACAAATGTTATAGTACTATTTATAGGACCTGCTAATGAGATAAGTTAATAAATATAGGGGTTTTCATTAGATAGCTTCAGCAATATATCCGAACTTAAGTGAAGCTACAAACCCATATATGTCATATAGAACACAGATCACACTTTTTATTATAAAATAGTTGTAATCTAACCTTTCTGAAATCGCAAAAGTATGGATATGGACTATCATTAAGAAAAATATTGACGATAATATGTTTAATTTTGCTTTTTTCAGAACAATATTGTACCTGTCAATGGTATATGCCCTGGGCAGTGTGCTGATATCGGTGACAGCGATGCCTCCAGTGCACATACCTCAGTTGTAAGTTCTTCGGGTTTTATCAACCCGATTTACTAGAAATTAATACTGCTTGTATATTGCACTCTACGTATATATGTTATTGTGATTTAATTAATTATTTTGTATGACAATGAAAAAAAAAATATATGTTACGCCGTTTCTATGACTATACCCGGCTGTATGCTAGAAGAAACTTAATTCAATAAAAACACCGTGTATATATATATCTATAGATGTATTTTACTTACCTAATAAATCTAAAAATTTAATTATTATGGCTCTACATTTTAGGCACAGTTAAGATGAGATAGTAATGGAGTTTGTCATTTCTGTTCACGTATCAGTCACCTAGATACGTTGCCTCTGTTGATGCTACAAAGCTTTTTGTAACCAATAAACTACCTAAAGTAAAGCGCAGTCTTAAACATGGTTTATTGCATTTCTACTATCTGCAATTTAATAGTGTAGGTAACGCCACGAAAATTTAACCTTCGCCAAGCCAAATAGGTACTTAAATATACACAACGTAAGTACATGACTAGACATTCTTATCATATCTTACACAGAACTGCATACAAGTGAAATAGAATGTAATGTATCAATTAGTCTTCCTTGATTGGCAGTAATAATAATACGTAGTAATTAGTAATAACTGATGGACCCTCGATTATATTTATGATGAGGTCCCCGAGCGGCATTTTGCACCTGGTACCCTGGTGCCTCTAACTACAAAATACAATTTACATTTATTTACTTATACTCGTATCCTATACTATTAAACGACCAACATTTTACATTTAGGGCATTATTTGTACATTTAGCACGGATTTTGTTTTTGGGTCTTGGATGTTCCCTATGTATTTAAGTATGTATTTATCTATATAAGTATGTATATTATCATCTAGTACCCATTGTACAAGCATTTGCTTAGTTTGGGACTAGGTCGATTTGTGTAAGATTGTCCCCCAATATTTATTTATTCATTAGTGTAGAAGGACCGACAAGATTACAAAAATAAAACAATAAGTTTATTTTACTGTTTTACACCTACATTGCATTGGAATTGACTAATATACAAATGCAAAACCAACAAGCATTTTGTTGAAAATCCATCTAAAAATATATATATATAAATAAATGAAAATAATTATCCATATTCTACGTTACTAATATTTAATGCTCTATAAAACGACTGAAAACCGTTAATAATAGAAAGCTAATTAGGTATTATAACGAAGTTGTATTATTTATATTATGGAGAAACGAAGCTACTACAAGTGCATTCGGTTGAAATAATTCTAAATGGTTTTCAGAGAATTCACAATAATCGCGTTGCTGCTAATAGCGTTCGGCACGGGTGGGATCAAACCGTGCGTGTCAGCATTCGGCGGCGACCAATTCAAGCTGCCCGAGCAGGAAAAGTACCTGGGGTACTTCTTCAGCTTATTCTATGCTGCCATCAACGCGGGCAGCCTCGTGTCCACCTTCCTCACGCCGATCCTGCGCGCCGACGTGCACTGCTTCGGGGATAACGACTGCTATTCGCTGGCGTTTGGAGTCCCCGGCATTCTTATGATCGTTTCAGTCGGTAAGTTTCCATTCGAAATATTAAGGCATGAATGTACAACATAATATTCTTATTTCCAGTGACCTAACAAGAATAGCTTGATGCTTTATTTTGGATTTTTCTTTGTTGATGGTCATATCTGTCAACTTTTTTTTTCACTAACGTTTAATCTTGGAATTGGTACCGGAAGCTCTAAATATAAAATTAAGTACGGCCAAGTGCCTGTCGTATTTGTACACGAAAGTTTCACTACAGTATGTACCGGAACATCACGTTTGTTGTATTATAATACCCCTTTGAGTTTAAATTATAATTCCACCCTAAATAAATATATTGAGTAATCTCTACTTATTCAGAATTATTGCAGAAAAAATAGAAAGTTTATCGTGTCAATTAATAATTCTACTATTAAACAATATTTATATTTGTGAAAGAATACCAACGATATTAATTAATTAATTAAAGATATTAATTAAAGTTAAATAATTTAAAAATAACTAGTTATTAAATATTAGTGATCAGTGATGAAGGCTGTATTTAGAAATGTTCTCACTGCTGAGCTGGAAACTTGTATGTGTCACACGCGAGCAAAGTTATTTACATCTCGTGTTTTTGAGTCCCACGCTACGATCAAGATTCTATATATAACTTTTAATAACTCGCTACGCTCGTGATTCAATTTTAAAATCTTTCGCCTGCTCGGGACTCAACATTAGCAGTCACAGCAAAAAACGACTTTGCTCTCTTGTTGCCCAAATAACTATTGTTTTGTTGTAGATTTGGCACTTTGAATTTAACCTCGTTTTTTACTTGTTTAGTTACTTCAACGAGAATTTATTACGCGTTATTTTGATTTTTCTCCTATTTTATCGTTTTGTATTGAGAATGAGTAATAGCAACTCGATACTCTTCAAAAACTGATAACACGGGCAGCTAGCCTCTTAATTGGTACTTACTACGGAGTCGGACGCTCTCGGTCGTTTTCCGATAACCGCAATTCCAAAGTTAATTATATAATTAGCCTTTGTAGCGTGCTATCAGTAGGTCCTTTTTAGGACACGAGATGTCTGAAGTGATAGATATATACGTATCCTATACTATTAAACAAGCAAAAATTGAATATTTGTTTGTTTGTTTGTGATTGAAATTTCTAAAACTATCTAACTCTAACTTTTTTAATGAAATTTACAATATAGGTACTTAGGGGTTTTCGGGAACGAAAAAATATCTAGCTGTGTTTTGTGTTCAGGAAAACGCGATAATAGCTCTGTCGCCCAGGTACTATACATATACATATATTCATTGACACAATCTTTCTCTTTGCAGTTATCTTCGTTGCTGGTAGAAGACTATATGTCGTAAAAAATCCATCTGGCAATATTATAGGACAAGTTGGAGCTTGCATAGGTGTAAGTATATTAGATATTTATTTAGAACAGCGAAAAGTTCTAGATCGATTATTACGGCTATTCACCACATGATATCGATATATTCTACATCGAGTGCTCTACCTGGAAAAGATAACCACTGGTCCAATTTCAGCTTCGGCAAAAATGCTTGCGAAAAATGCGTACTTGTAGCACCCATGGCCGAATTTCCGGTTGTTCTCCTCTACAGGTCGCATTTTATTAACGAATTCTCGTGATATTTTATTTTGTGAGCAGGGTTGATAAGTAGATGTTTTTTATCGAGTGAGCTTATGGATAAAACCTAAAAGAAATTCGCCAGGTCTACAGCTCACAGAGCCACTTAACACAGTTAACTTTCGATGCATAAGTAAAAAAAATCGGCCAAGAGCATGTCGGGCCGTGCTCAGTGTAGGGTTCCGCAGTTGCCCAATGAACTTACTTTAAAAAAATCAGTAACAAGCAAAAGGGCGTTTCATTTCATACAACAAACGTGATCATTGTCCCGGTAGTCGTCTCTGCGAACGGTCTAATTGCGAAGAGTCTCGACCAATATCTTAAGGCACAGGGTAGGGCAAGCCATTCTCCAAACAAATGTTGTGCAAGTTTTTTGCGTTAGTTTTAGCACTACAGTATTTAATTTTATTTTTTGTTTTTACTTATTGGATATACGCAGAACTTGATGTAAAATTTTGCATTATTTCAAAAAAAATAAAAAATAAAAATACAAAAAATAATTAAAATTAAAAAAGAAAACATCAAGGCATAGCTAACAAAAAAATAAGCATATGGACCAAAAATAGTAACTGGAGTGCAAACACAAACAAAGAAAAACTTGCACAAAGTTTGTATGGAAAGAGCTTGCCCACCCCTTCGCCTTAAGAGACTCTCGCTAGATGGCTGGGTCAAGGGTCAGATACAGAAGGCGATACTCCTGGACACGGTGCGTATAGTCAGGAGGTTCCTCTCTTTGTCGCCCTAACCACTGGTAGCCTCGCTGCCGGCGGCACCCTAGGTTAGGTTTCTTATAATGCTTTTTATATTTTGTACGTGTATTTTTATATTATACTTTTTATAATTTGTTGTAAAAAACCTAACTATGTCTAAAAATAAATAAGGTGAATAATCAATAAAGCAAACATGCAGACGAACTGAGAAACTCCTTCCTTCCTATTGAAATGTTAAAAACACTGGCTATGGCTGCAAACGATTCTCGAATGATTCACTTTGGGCAGACCCATCCCACGCTATTTCGTCGGTAATTATCTGAATTCATCAACAATAACTAGCGGTACACAAGAATGTGGTTAGGTACAAAAAATGATACATATTATTTGTTAATGAGCATAAGGTGCGCCGTTCGATTATGAACTCTATATTGTTTTGTACCTACTATCTAATTATGTTGGTAAATATAATACGTATGTACTACAAGGTAAAATCACCATCCAACACATCTGCGAACGGGCCTATTGCATAACTAGACTAATAATATTAGAAAAAAATACAAGTTACTAGTTACGAACTTACTAGTTGCGTTCATTTGTGTTGCATAATTATTTTAGGTTTTCGCTAACTATATTAGAAAATTGTGTTGCATGAATTGCTACTAATATCGTTAAATTTACAAGCAAATCCATAATTATTTACAAGTACTGATAAATTTTGTTGCATAATATATTGAAACGAACATGTAATATTATTAGCAAAACACAAAATTACAAGTAACCATGCCGGGTGGTTGAGTCAAACCTTTGCCTATCTGTGGTCTTTTCAATGAAAAGGAAAAATCTTGACGGGGACAATAACGATGATGTTAAACATTTTGCGAAATATCCAAAAGCTTAAAATGGTTGGTAAAAGAAAAGAGCAGAGAAAATTATAAATGAATGTTTTAACAAAAAAAAAACTATTTTCAAAAGTAAAATTGATTCTGTCCGTATATACCTTTTGGTGCCGCAGTATTAAATATTGATCATCGTCATCGTCTGATGAATGCAGCTAATTAAACATTTTTTGACGATTAAACTACAACTTAACTTCTTGTAATTCTAAATTACCATTGTCCTTGGGTAAGTAGTTATAAATACAAGTTACAACTAATAACTTGATTATTTAGACTCATATTGCAACAAAAACTAATAAAAAGCATCAATAATATTAGTTATTAGACTTATTAGGACTTATATTATAGCACTTGTATTTTATTACTCGTATTTTATCATGCAACAAAAATCTACAAGTTATAGGTTAAAAACCAATATTATTAGCTTGTACTTAATTACTTGTATATTTTCCCCTTGTATTTTATTATGCAACCGAAAAGTACAAGTTACAACCAAAATCCCTAATAGTTATTAGCTTGTACTTTATTATGCAATAGGCCCGATCTTTTAAGCGAACAGATTAGATTAATTTATTTATTTCTGGACGATTACATGTTATTTAATAAACTGTCAATAAAATAGCATGAATTCACAAAAAGATCGTCAAAGTATATATTACGAATATCAAACAAATAAAAATAAAAAAACAGAAGCGTGTTCAAATATCTTTATACGATGTATTTGGTGTCGACTGTACTTGTTTACGATTACGACGAAATGCGGATGTGAGGTTTATATGGGTGTACGTAGGTTAGGTGCATAGCCACAATATAGGTAGGTACATACCTACTTACTACTTTAGCATTGTATCTCATTGTTCTTAATATATTGCCCATCAAGTATTGTATCATCACTCTGCCTTGTTGTGACTTTTGTGACAGCCACGTATGTAATGTTAATGTATGTTCTTTAAGTGTTTTAACAATTGACTCAGTGTTTTCGTAGGGCATACAAAAACCGTATAACAAACAGTAGATTGTATGACTAGGGTCTAAAACAAGCGCTACCACCACGAGATGATTTTTCCGAACGAAATGGGGAAAAATAGTTCGAGGGGTAATATAGGTTTTAGACCAGAGTTATACACTCTACTTTTCACTTCGATTGCGAGAAAATAAAATAAAATAGGTTTACACCGCTTTGTGTAGATAAAGGCACCGCGAATAAACGCCATTAACCTACGATTGAGCGCTGCAAAGCGTTGCTGAGACGATTGAATCACTTTTTTAATTATTTTTATTATGAAATAGGGATGAAGAAAACCTAACGTTTGAGAAATGAATTCTATTAATATGATTAGTCGATTTTAGTGTAGCTTTTTTCTGGTTGGTTGATAATGACTTCAAGTTTTTCTCAAATAGTTAATTTTGGGTTTAGTGTGTTTGATCGCTCAAATTAAAATGTAGTACCCGGGCCAGGCGCAAAAATTGTTAGCCATTTCCTCGCGCACGTAAACTTGTACAGTGTTTAAGGAAGTTGTATTATAAAGGACTGTGGAAGTCAAACGTCAGGCTGAGACAATTATAACGAGCTCAAACATAATGACATTAATTTATGTAGTTTAGGACTTGCGGGAACACGAGCGGGAAAAATACGTTTTCTTAAATATTAACATGAAATTAAGATTATAGTACCTCTTATTTGTGAAATGAAATCCTTATATTAGTCATAGCTAGGGCTTCACATTTCTCGGCCATTTAGATTCTCGAGTTACGAGAAATCTCGAGCCCAAAGTCTCGAGTTGTCTCGAGTCTCGAGTCTTTTTTTAACTGCATAGTTTTTGTAAAAAAGAACAAAAAAATTATAGGTAAGTATTTTTTATTGCAGCACTATTATTAGAAATACGTAAAATAAACGAAAATTTTCTTTTAAATAAACGTTATTCAAATTTTAGTAGCAAAAAACAATAAAAAAACAAACAATTGTTATAATCTTCCATAAAAAACAAATCAAAACATTAAAACTTATTAATACTGAAATCATATTTCCAGTCTTTTAATCAGTCTTAAGTCGGTGTTTTTCATTGAAATTATTCGTTACGAATTCCTAATTAGTTACAGATAGCCATACTACTCTCTAGCTATGCATGACAGACAAGAAACAAGTTTAATTAGTTCAATTTAAATTATGTGACTATGATCTAGGATACAATAACAATAATCATCAAAAAACACAATGTAACATTTGATACTGATTGAGATTTTTTTTATCTAAATGAACCAGAAACAGAAGCTAGACTTTTCATGTCTTGACAAATAGGCATCTATGAATATTAAAGCATTAATGACATAAAAAGTAATTAAATATTTAAGCTATAGATTGATAATCTAATTTTAAGTCTTTTAATCATGCGCAATGTAATACAGGGTGATTCGGGAGACGAGAGCAAAATCAACGCTACAGATTCAGTAGATCATAAGCTACTGCTTCGTGCCACTATTAGTGAAATTAACGTTCATTTATCTTTGGTGTTGAAAACAAAATGTTTTAAATTATTTACGAAATTTCTGGTCACTCTACAATCGGAATACTTCAGTCAAGTCATACGTGTCAAATTGAATGTCATCCCAGTCCGATTACTTTTGTAATATCGTATCTCACTCAATGTGACAATTTACTTTCTTCGTGATCAAAGTGCTGTCATAACAGTTAGAGGTTTAATCTTTATAAACCAGTTGTTGTAATTGAACTTTTGTAGATTGTAGAGAATTAAACTTTAACTTAACAAAAAATAAAATAAAACAAAAAGGTATGGGTGTTTCACTTAAATACAATGGTGAACGATTCATTGCCGTTTACTATGTATGTAGTGTTGGTCCTGCTCACGTCTCCTGAATCACCCTGTATATATCAATATCGATTGAGATATTTTTTTATGATCGAATTTAACTGAATCAAAACTAAGACTTTTCAAAAGGTCAGACAGATCACTTTGTATCGCTCCAATCTAAGCCGCTTCAATGGCCGCTGCTCGTTGCCGCCGCCGCCGCTCGATATCGAGGCCGGGCCGTAGGTGAAAAGGCGCGATTGACTTTCCGTCCAACAGCCCGCACTTTACGTTCGGAACTCGAGAATTCTCGAGTTCCAGACATTTTTTTCTCGTCTCGTTCGAATGAAGCCAAAATTCTTGAGCTGACATCTACCTTCTTGTTCTGAGTGAAAAATGCCACATAACGCCATTTTTCGATATTTTTGAGGCTTATATGTATTATCATGGTTGAAGTGTGTTGTGGGCGACGGGCTAGCAACCTGTCACTGCAATATCACATTTTCTCCATTTATAAACCTGCAATGCAATTGCTAAAAGTGGCATACGCAACCCTATAAGCTCAGCTGGTGGTAATACGCTGAGGAAATCTAGTCATTTGCGCGCATTAAAATAGGCGATATATGTTCCTGTCTGGTTCCTGCATTACAATCTTAAGGCTTCATCCCGCGGTTTTTCCACCGCGATACAGCTGGCTATCGAGTTGATTTATCCACAATAGCATATAAAATAAACCGTCATCTGTCAAAATTTCACGTAAGAGGAAATGAGTGATAATTTTTTGTTACATGTTCATGCGATCAGCTGACGGGTGATCCACCGCTGTACAATCCGCTGACGAATTATATGGGCTTTTAAACTATTATTTGAAACAAGTTTCAGCCGAGAAGAATAGACGGTTTTTTACGTCTTTGGGAGGCTGCTGCTCCTCAAGCCACCAACGGAATCGCAGCTGACGTTCATGGAGCTTCATAATATAACTTTTTCAACCATTGTACAAGTTAAGGTGCAAGAGGAAATTAAATTAAAATAAAATAAATAAATATTGGAGGACACTCTTTACACAAATCGACCTAGTCCCAAACTAAGCAAAGCTTGTATAGTTGACATTATGTAAAATGTCCGACTTTTTAAAAAAACACTGTCATTATAATTTGAACCCCCTTGATAGGACATTAAGGTCACTTTTAGAACGGACTAATTTGTTACAATATATTGATTCAAACTTGCACGATTTTTACACATTATTATTGGTAAACGGGACTTAATCGCGTACAAAAATTAAACACCTGAGGTGTGCCCGACGTTTCGAATGTATCGCAACATCCGTGGTCACGAGCTGACACGAGCTGAGCTGAGCGTGGTGAGTCGGAGTACATATGTATATGTGTAAAATCAGCTTGCGACGTTTGTTAATCAGCATAGCATCGTATCTGAACTTGAATGTTGAATTCATTTTGCTACAATAATACATTCGTAGATACAGTCAGCTGGAAAAGTAACTGACGGGACACGGTGGTCAGAAATATCTGGTCCGCTCTGATGACTACATAAAGAAATCTATAAATAAACCAGTTCATTGCTGGTGAATTAACCAGTCGGTGTGTCAAACATAACACGATATGAGTTTATTTGTGTAGTCGTTAGTGCGTGACGGATGTTTTTGAGCAGCATGTCCCATCATCTACTTTTGCTGCTGACTGTACGTGTGTATAGCATGCATCCGCATCCTAAGCGATTTGCCTGTCTTTCTCTGAATACCAAGTTTTATGTTTAACCAGGGCTCGGAACCGCTTAATCTCAAAATCCTGAAATAGCCAAATATTTTTATTTAGTTTATGCTCTTTATGTAGGACTCAATAATGTATTTAGGTTATTACTTCATATTGTTAGATTGCCTAATTAAACATGAAATAGTAGACGATAGAACGATAAGAACTAAAAAATACCGGTATTTTTGTATGGCCAGAATACCGGTTTCCGAGCCCTGTGTTTAACAGAGGCCATATGCCTATCACTTATAAATTGGTAATAAAAACATGTTAAACAAATTTTGTATTAAGCAATAACGTCTGCTGACCAATGTTCTGAATTTCAAATTGAAAAATGCTGTGCTCCGAGCAGGATCCGAAATTGTGACACCCCGGGCATACGTGGCCAATAGCTCTAGTCAACTGAGCTACAACAGTCAAGCTCAGGCACGAAATCTTTCACTAGTTCCCACTCTTACAACGCCTTAGGAAGGCGTACGGCGACATATAACTAGAAGACTCCGGTTTCTTTAAACTTTTACCTTTAATTTGAAATTTAAAAGCATGTAATAGGAACAATGAAACATGTATACTCTTGTGTGCAGCACGCCGTGGTAAAGTCAGTGAAGAGCAAGGAGAAGCGCGAGCACTGGCTGGACCACGCGCAGGAGAAGTACGGCCCGGCGCTCGTGGAAGACGTCAAGAGTCTGCTGCAAGTACTCGTGCTCTTCACGCCCGTGCCCATCTTCTGGGCCCTGTTCGACCAGCAGGTACTCGTATCACGCTCGACTTACTTAGTGACGCCCTAGTAGCTAGCAGGGTCCACGCTGTCCAGGCTGCCCTCATTTAGTTATTACAATATAGAACCTAGCAGTAAGTTGGCGTGGGGGACCCGGGTATGTTCTAAAACTACGACCAAGACCACCGTGGGATGGGCAGCAGCATCCCTGGAGTGTGATGGAGATACGGCGATTGCCAACCCGCATGCCAAGCGTGGCGCTTATGGCATTTACCCCTCATGAAATTGGGGGAGGCCTATGTCCAGCAGTGGACGTCCTTGGGCTGATATGGTGGTGGTGGTAGGGGTTGCGTGGCGTAATGGTGTCCTTAAACTCAATTCTATATTTCCTATTGACTTGCGTCGTCTGGTACAAGTACTCGTGCTCTCCACGCCCTTGCCCATCTTCTGGGCCCTGTGCGACCAGCAGGTACTCGTATAACACTACACTACACTACTATGTTACTGACGTCCTAGCAGCTAGCAGGGTCCATGCTGCCCTCATTTAGTTATTGTAATATCTGCTATGACGGCATGTATAGAATAAATAAATTGAAATTAGAACCTAGCAGTAGCGTGGCTTAATGGCGTCCTTAAACTCCATTCTATATTTCGTATTGACTTGCGCTTTTGAGAAATAAGACGTCATACTTCAGCCCTCGAAGAAATAGTAAGAAGGAAATTATCACCGGCTTACCTATGCATGGGCCAACGCCACGTGTTCAGTAAGCAATGAGAGGATATCATTACAACCCTTTTTTAGGCAGGTAGTTTAGTTCGATCGTTTAGGAAAGTTAGTATAGTGAAAGTGACACGTCGCCGCTCGATAAAAACTATGAGTACCAAGTTATGTTATTACTTTATCTACAGGGCTCGAGATGGACGTTCCAAGCTGACAGAATGCGCCAGGACATCGGCAGCTGGGAGCTCAAAGCGGACCAAATGCAAGTGCTCAATCCCTTGCTTATATTAATCTTCATCCCTATCTTCCAAGTAGTAAGCATTTGTTTCTAATTTGTTCGGATTAAATACTGTTTCAGACCTTCGATCATAATTTTAATCGTTTTTGTAATTTTAAGGCAATATACCCCTTTATGACATGGTGCAAACTCATAACCAAACCTCTACACAAAATGATATGGGGAGGACTTTTAGCAGCAGGAGCCTTCGTCATTTCTGGTATTGTAGAGTTGAACCTTCTGGTACGTATTTTACATAGATAATTATTTGCAGTTGAATAAATATTTTGTCATAAAAATACAATTTGTTTGCAGCCAACATATGGTACTCCGGTATCAGCTGGACTGGCACAATTAAGAGTGTACAACGGATTCAACTGTAATCTAACATTAAATTATTTTGAGAACAATGCTGCAACCAAATTCATTATTCCATCATTATCTGCGTACGAAAAACTGGATATTGCTACTGATGGTTACATAGAACTGCCGTATTCATTACAAGGAATCCCGGAAACAGAGTGTGCGGATGTGAATTATAATGGGACATTTAATTTGAAAGAAAAAACTGCCAACTCCTTCTTTGTTGTGAACAAGGGAATTTATAATTTTACGGACGATAATGAGAAAGTCGTTGGTAGTGTCGCTGTAAGGTAAAGAATCTATTTTATTTATTTATTTGACTGTATAAATACATATATGCATTACTTTCATTTGCGCTGTTATAACACTTTTCGGTCACTTAACTTTTACGCTTACTTAATTAATATGGACGTAATGTATACTTATTTGTGAACTTATTAAAACCTATAACTCGTCGTGGATTACATCGCAAATCTCTTTCATGTAGTAATTTTTGAAAATATCGTCCCAAAATTTACATGCTTTCTTGTCAGACCAAGGATATATTAATTTACTTTTTTTGCCTATCAACATTAGGCTGTCGTCTTCTAAAGTAATTGCTGGCCAGTGGTACTTGTTTGGTACTGGCGTAGGATCTCCAAATTTAGCAAAATCGGACCACCATTTTGCTAATTGTTTTATCATAATTATATTATTATTATTGGTGTCATTTCTCAAATTCACATAAGCTTGCCACATGGGTTCACATTTAAATAAATAACATATTTCATCTCCACTCGCTGCACCTTTGATCGGGATGTTTACTCCAGCTAGAGCAGTGCTTTTTATAGCATTAAATGTCTCCACAAAGTTAAACTTGTACATGAACATTTTTTTTGAGTTTAATTTCAAAATAGTCTTAATAAACTTGAATATGGGGTACTTATAAAGGTCAGAAGTATATCTTAAAAATTCGTTAATGGACTTTTCTGATATGCCCTCCCTGAAATACTCATTCTTTATCTTATTTGCAATTAGTTCATATTTTTTTGAATTATAATTATAACTGCAACCCTCAGAAAAAGGCACCATGAATTTAAAGATACTGCGAAACATTTTCAAATATTCTGGATTGTGAATAAACGGTATTATTTCTGTAATACTCTCTTGGCTATTATATCCTACAAGCATAGGTATATTAATTTTAAAATTTGGAGAGCGCGAAAAGAAATCGTCTGGATACATCGTTATCAAAGACTTGTTTGATTTTGTTTCTACAGTAGGAGCGAATGGAACCACGGGTCTCTGATAATTAATAACATCGATAGTATTGTAAATCTTTTGTGTTGCCCATATTATTTTCTGAGTAGAGGCGCTTAATGGCTTCTTGACACCATTCTTAAGCAGCACCTGGGTTAGTCTCTCAAGTTCAAAACCTGCCTTATGTGAAATGAGCGAAGCAGAAAATAATGCCCCACTTTGTAGAATCATCTTTGAAAACAGATTTCGTGCTTTTGTCATTAGCAACCAGGACAGAAAAGTAGCTGCCGAGCCACTGCCCATGACGGTCACTCTCTTTTTGTCCCCTGCAAAGCTATTTATATTCCTCCTTATCCATTTTAAAGCTATTACTATATCTTTCAACCCCATGTTAGCATGTGAATCGGCTTCGTTAATTTTTAAAAATCCGAAAGGGCCTATCCTATGCGTGATGGTGACCAATAAAACATCATTGTCTATGAGAAAGTCGGGACCATGCATATGACTGAAGCTTGAAGTAAATGCGTACCCGTGAATCCATACTATAACCGGCTTTAAGTTTACTGTATCGGTTTCCGGCAGTTGTGGCGTATATATATTCAGATAGAGGCAGTCTTCGTTTCCGTACAGGGCGTGCTTGTGAATTATATGCAGTTGGGCGCATGCACCATGGAACTCCATCCTTGCGTCTAAGTAACCTTTCCATTTGTTCGGGGCTACGGGGTCTTTGAATCTTAATGTTTTTATTGGTGGCTGAGCGTAAGGAACTCTATAGAAAGCATAGAAACGTTTTCCTTCGAGTATTGTTTTAGTTTCTGTACCAATTATTTTTCCTTGTTTTACATTAACCAGGACATCGCGAGAAGTAATTCTTTGAATTAATGTAAATAATAAGAAACACCACCCTCCGCGCATTACTCAATTGTTAAGTATGCTTTTCTGTAGCGACTTATCTCAAATTTCTAATCAAAAGTTTGAATTAAAATCACTGAGTTGTCAAATGTTTTGATTGTAAGCGTATGTAGTCGGCGAGAAGAACGTAGGTATTTACGCTATAGGTTCAGAATTCGCGAGAGAAGTGCATTTGGTGGTACATTCAAACGATGCGTCTGTGCCCAATATACTTAAGAATTACCTAGAAGTTTGGCACATTAAATTCAGTACTTATCAACATAACAAGAGAACTACGTACCATCAAGTGCACAGCTACCCACCCGCATAATAAGAGAATTAGTAATTTAATTACCTACCAACACTGACCACTTAACCCTAGGTTAAGTGGTCTGTGCCTACCAACAAATCTACAGAACTGGAAAATATTAACTAAGACATGTAGAGCGCTACATCTGTTACCTACGACACCACACTTAATCCTATCCTATACTATACTATTAAACGATCAGCATTCGTACATTTATTTGTAATTGAAATCTCGAAATCCGCTCTAACGATTTTAATGAAATTTACAATATATGAATTTACGGGGCCGACGAATCTAGTTTGGTTCTTCTCTTCGGGAAAACTCTTAAGAAAAGTTAGGTCGCCCTGGTACTATTTCCATAATAAATTATATTTTATAACTATTATGTAGCTGGAAATTTTCAATAATAAGTATATTGGCCAGGCGTATTCAACCTTTGTATAGTATAGAGATCCTCCTGCGGTTACGCTCGTAAAGAAGTGATAGCAAATTTTGATAAAAAACTAAATAACTATACACCTTTGTAGCCGACTTTTGAGGCTCAGTGGACAGTTCCCAATTTTTTGGCTGAATACTCGTACCTTCAGTAATCAGTGTCTTTATTGCTTTCATAGGTAAACAAGATGGTACATTTTATTCGTTCAGCTATGCAACCCTGTAGGGCACTGAAATATAACTTAAATCTAAATCAATTACGAGAACTTAAGGTTATCTTTATCTCTTATACATATGCAAAATACATAAACTTTAACAAATAATCTTTAAATGATCTATATCTAAACTATACTAAATATATTATAAACTAGCTGTTGCCCGCGACTTCGTCCGCGTCTTCGCTCCTATTGGTCGCATCGTGATGTTATATAGACTAAGGCTGGGTTGCACCGACTTACGATCACAGACTGATTAACGTTAAATATGGCGCCGGCAGCTATCATCTCATAGAAACTTGTCAACTTTCCATACATTCAAATTTTAACGAGCAGAGCTTACGATTACAGACGGTTTGGTGCAACCCCGCCTAAAGCTTTCCTCGATAAATGGACTATCCAACACAAAAAGAATTTTTCAACCAACCAGTAGTTCCTGAGATTAGCGCGTTCAAAAAAACAAACAAACTCTTCAGCTTTATAATATTATTTAGTATTATAGTATAGATTATCCTTCTAAAAACTCTCCCTTGAGGGTCGAGGGTGCACTTATCATTACGTATTGGTTCTCCAAACGTGGTATTCTCCATTAGTATTATTCTCCAAAGCGTGGAGTAGACCGCGTCTTGGTTTGTGTTTATGCTTAAAAGCGTGGAGTAGGCCGCTCCTTGTGGAGTTTAACGACCACAATGGGAATTACGCACGGACTCGACCCCTACTAATTCAGTTATTCTCTTTCAGATTTTTATCGAATATTAGAGGTATCGAGCAGATATCGATTATGGACATAAAGAAAAATAGAACAAAATTAATGGTGCAAAGTAACGATATGAACAAGAAGATCATAGAGAGAGGTTCCTTCGATGTGGTTGTAGCCGGCCAGACGGTACTGGCCGACCACTCATTTCAAACTGGCGGCGTGTACACAATTAATGTGTATGAAGATTCAAATGGAGTTTACGTACGTACAATTTTTGTAGTAATCTAGAAGGATTGAAAATCTGTTAACCAATGGTTTATCCAATTTTTTTATATGTGGTAGTAAATACCTAATGATTGATACGCGTTAACTATAAGAATGACCAAAAATCGACCCCAATTTCTCTTGTTTACCGAGCCGATGTCTCAACACTCGGGTGGCGATAAATTTGGAAAAACAACTTGTATGTGAACTCGCTCTTACTCGTACTTACGAATACATTTGGCACGTTAACATTACGGCTAGCATTGATTCAAGTTTACATTTCCATTCGCGCTTTAAAATTCGACCTATTAACATGATTAAAACCGCTAACGATTGTATTGTACGAGTACAGTCAACCAATATGATTTCTGGGCCACATCGTACCTTGTTGAAGCTAGAGGTCCTGGGTTTGAATCCCGGTAAGGGCATTTATTTCTGTGGTGAGAAGAAACATTTGTTCCTGCGACTTGGATGTTTTCTATGTATTAAAGTATATATATCTATTGAATTATATCGTCGGCTAGTACCCATAACACAAGCCTCATTGAGCTTACTATTGGACTAGTTCGATTTGTGTAAGAAATTGTCCTATAATATTAATTACTATATTATTATTGTCACAGTGAAAATCAATATGAAACCAGCTAGAGATCTTCATATTATTGTGACTGTGACAAGGTACGAAGTGGCCCAGAAACCAAATTGGTTTAGATAAGACTCTAATAAGTTTACCTATATTTTACAAAATAATTCCCATTGTCAGCCCGCAAAGGCATTCGATATGCACCCCTGCATAGAAGTTTGTAAGTGAACTTGTCTCTGCCGCTGACGGTAGATAAGTCTCAGAAAAAGTAGTGAGTTGGCGTGTCATTCCAGGCCGCAAAGAGCGTGATTATCACGCCACCGAACAGCGTCCACATCCTATGGCTGATCCCGCAATACGTGGTGATCACGATGGCCGAGGTGATGTTCTCAGTGACGGGTCTGGAGTTCTCGTTCACGCAAGCACCAGCGAGCATGAAGTCGGTGCTGCAGGCTGTCTGGCTCCTCACCGTGGCCATTGGAAACTTGATTGTGGTGCTCATTGTTGAAGGGAACTTCTTGGACGCTCAGGTAATTGCGCAATTTCCTATTCCATACCACTAAACTAATTCAATGACGATTTCAAATACTTAAATGAAAACTACTTTTTACTTTTCTTATTCATAATACATTTATTTATTTATTTATTTATTTATAGCAAACAAAATGTATACAGCATCACAGTATTACCAAGTCACTGTATAATTCATAATACATAAAAATATAGGTAGGTAACATAAGAAAGACACAAAAATGATGACAGTTAAACAGGTACTTATATAAAACAATATTTAACTTTCGTCCATCTCCTCGCAATATTTAAGACAAGCACGACACACATGCGCCCATCGACTCACGAATATATCACATTCGGGTGCCCATGACAGAAACGAGTTCAGCATCCTTACAGCCCTGACTACAGGAGAGTTTCTATGAGCTACAGTGCGAGTAATTGGGACCGCTAGGAGGTTGTGATTTCTCGGCCTCAGAAAATTTTTAGGCACAAACGGGATAGTGAGCTTCACAACTCGCGTTACCAAATCCGGACAGTCTGTATCGCCGCGTAGAATCTTACCAGTTGCCACCAAAAGGTTGTAGTTTCTCTTCGTTTCAAGAGAATTGAAACCCAAAGACCCTAACAAGAACTTAGTTGGGTAGAGAAAAGGATAGTAGTAGTACATTTTTTTATACATAAATCTGAGAAAGGTCTTTTGTATTTTTTCCAAAAGCAAGGCGTACGTACTCTCAGCTGGATTCCAAACTATGCTTGCCGTCTCAAGTTTACTCCTAACAAGAGCAGTGTACAATAACTTGATTGCACTGGGATCACTAAAGTCTCGAGCGTTTCTCAAAATGAATCCTAGCCGCTTGTAACAATCCGCAGCGAGTCCCTTAATATGGTCGTGAAAAGTAAGAGTCACGTCAAAGATAACGCCAAGGTCTTTAACAGTGGTTACGCGAGCTATGGTTTCAGATCCCAGCATATACTGGGCGAGTAGTGGATTCGCTGAACGAGTATAGGACATAACGCAGCATTTGGGAACATTAAAATACAACTTGTTTGTTGTACTCCATTGTAGAACCGAATTGATATCAGTTTGCATCGCTTCGCAGTCTGATAGCTGCTTGATACCGTACAAGAGTTTTAGGTCATCCGCGTAAAGAAGACACTTGGCGTGCTTTAGTACCGATTGAAGATCATTGATCATAATAAGAAACAGTAGAGGGCCGAGGATAGATCCCTGGCTGACACCGGAATTAGTAGAGTAAGGTAGCGATACAAAGCTACCATGCCGTACAAACTGGCGTCTGTCACAAAGATAGTTTGCAAAGAATTTTAACAATCTTGGAGAGAAACCAATACGACACAGCTTACTGAGCAAAATGTCATTGTCGACTTGATCAAAGGCCTTTCTAAAATCAAAATAGAGGACGTCAATCTGTGTACCCTTATCTAAGTGCTCAGAGATTGTACTACTAGCAGACAAAAGATTGGTGCCAACTGATCGTCTTGGTCTGAAACCATGCTGCGAATCGCAAAGAAACGGTTTTAATTGCGGAAAAATCAGCTTCTGGAGAACAGATTCAAAAAGTTTGGCCAACGCAGAGAGAATAGCTATTGGTCGGTAGTTATCCACTTGTGAGGTGTTACCGGATTTGGGTATTGGGATAACTCGAGTAAGCTTCCACTGCGTTGGGTACACGCCAGACGACAACGATAGGTTAAATATGTATAGTATGGGCAAGAGGAAATTATCTTTACATCCTTTGAGTATAAATGCGGGGAAATTATCTGGACCTGGAGAGCTTCTAGGTTTAAGTCTCTTAATAGCTGCTTCCACTTCTTGGGGAGATATAGAATCGACGTACACGAAGCTTGCTGAGCAAGAATTATCGCTAGATATTGCAGCGTTATGGTCAAGCAACGGGGCATCAGGTAAGTAAACGCTTGAGAAAAATTTCGCGAAAATTTCAGCTACCTCTTTGCCAACATATTCTTGACCATCATAGTGAACAGAGGTCTCAAATCCACCCTTTGATTTCAAGCTCCCTATATGCTTCCAAAAAGCACGGGGGTCGTGACAGATGTTACCCTGCAAACCAGTAATGTAGCCGTCGTAGGCTCTACATATGCGCTGCTTTATGTCAGCGCGTAGTTCTGAAAACGCATTGTAAACAATCCGATCCTTCGTGCTCTTCCATGATTTGTGGAGGCGAGCCTTGCGACGAATATCATGGATAATATCCTTAGTAAACCAGACTGGATAACACCTAGAACGTTCTCTAGAGCGCTCCTTCCTGGGAAATACCTTATTAAAGACTCCATATACGATATTATAAAAAGCATCAACAGCTGTATCAACAGCCTGTGAGGCAAATACCTGCTGCCAAGATACTTGGGATACAAGTCCATATAGCAAGTTGTAGTCACCCTTTGCAAAATTCCAATCTTGCTCCAAGGCTATATTACTTGGATCAATGTAGCCAGGAACGGATCCGTCGTTAATACGGTCAAGACTGACGACTACATCAAGAGGTGGATGGTAGGCATCACGTTCCGGCACCAACCCGCCGCCCTTAATTTCCGTAATGTCGACAATACTAATTCGTTCTGCCACGAGCACTACGTCTAGCTTACCGCCATACAAATTTTCAACTTCGTTCATCTCTGTCAGGCCAGAAACAGATAGAAAGTAACAATAATAATGTAAAATATTCTGAGAAGTATACAATGGGTTTAGATTGAGATCGCCTAAGATAATGATTTTACCATTAAGAGATTCAGCCGCAGATTCAACCTTTTGAAACCATGTCATATATACATCATCAGAAGCTCTTGGGTGTATATACACAACGCAAATATGCAAAATCGTGTCACCAATCCTTATCGTAGCCCAGAGATCTTCGCCACAAGGGGTTTCCAGATCCACGCGTCTCGTCATTTTAATGCCTGGACGACACGCGAGCAGCACTCCACCACCTCGTGCACTAGTGGCACGATCACGGCGCAGCAGACTCCAGTCAGAGCACACGATTTCGGGGTCATCAACAGAGTTCGTAAGAAAAGATTCGGTTACAGCAATAACGTCACAATTTGAGCCGAAAAAGTTCTGCCTAAAATGCTTAAGTTTTGTATTGAGGCCTCTTACATTCTGATATATAATATTCGCTGTAAGCCTCGTTAATGAATGAGAAAGGCAATCATCTCCGGAAGGGTGTTTACTACTTTTTATGTTCGGTTTGTCGACGAAAAAACCATTCCTTAATTCTTGCATTGTACGGCCAAACGTCAGGTGATAAACATTTCTCAAAGTACACAACTGGCACTCCGATCTTATATGACTTATAGTCGGCTTTTGGCTTGAGCTCTTCTACAGTGCATTTTCCCTCTGGGCAAAGAGTTTGCAGGTAAGACCGTATTTCCTCAGGTCCGGACAACATGTTCCACAGATGCAGGTGTTTACGTTGTTCCACAGCTTTCAGAGTTGTTATGTCAGGTCCGGCGGTGCCACGTACCGAGGAGTACCGATTAGAGTTCCGAGCTCTTGTGGTTTCCGGTGTGGTTTTCGATGCATGGCTTCCCCTCTGGTCTGAAACGATATCGTTATGGACAATTCCGACAGTTGGCGAATTATTTAAGAGGGAGCTTGAAGGTTCCGAAGTTACGCACCCAGATTGCTTAGGGATAGGCTGCCCCTGCTTCGCGTCTGTCTCAGTGATCAGTAACTCAGTGATCAGTAACTCATGTAATAGCCTAAGTTTTAAAACATCATGAATAAACTTTTTTTCTATACAATTCTAAAGGAGCAACATTTTGGTTATGGTGCTTATTTATTTCTTTTGTTGTTAATGGGTTCTCGAATACGGCTCTAACGATTTCGATGAGATTCAACACGGGTGTTCACGGGGCTGTTTTTTTGTACTGGATATAGTTCTTGCTTTGTAATTTTCGGGAATCAGACAGCCAAACCAAGCTTGATCTCCCTGGTAGTTTACTTTTAACATTTTGAAATTAGATTGAGTTAGAAATAAGATCCGTTCCTCAGATCTTCTATGATCTCAACTTCGTTCTGTGGAAGATAATCGTATGTTAAATGCCTAGTAGCGACTCGAGCGACTGATCTCGGAAAACCACGAAAATATTTCGAGTGTCTCCATCTCTATGTCACTTCCCTATCTTTAGACGTTCGCGGTAGTATTTTATTATATATTTATTTATTTTTGAAACAATGAACAATAATCAAAAAATAAATACAACGTCCGGCAAAACTGTTTGCACAGTTTGACTGTGGGATCCATGAGTAGTTCTGTCTCTTTCATGTAAAAACTTATATCAAAATCATTTCATACGATAGATTAGGGTTTAGATTCCGAAAGATTTGAGAAGTCGTCGCGCTTTATAGACCTATCCTATTACGCTTTACAAACGGCATGGGCCCTGTGCCAAAATTAGGAATAAAATATGTGTACACCGTCCTGTCGAAACGTCGGTTTAAGGTAAATAAATAAATTTCGTGTTAGACCCGTGTACGAATATTTTAAGAATGAGTACACAGCACAGGAAGTACTCATACTGTTCTTTACGGGCCAAGACTTAAAGCGACGGCGGCAGCAGTTTTTCCTAATATTTTGCGTGTGATTCCAATCCACGTCCAATCAAACAACATCAAACTCAATCATAACTTATACTCGGAAAAAATCAAACAACAGCTTATTTATTGAACTTAAAAGATTTTTAAATACCTACGTAAACATGAAAAAAAGATGCTGTTTAACATTCCCACATTCCCCTACATACTTCATACTAACCAAGCGTTTCGTAAAAAGTTGCTGATTTGGCTATCAGTGAAATACAGTCTGTCTATTTTACCATTAGATCTCGGCTTTCTATTGCTATCACACTCACTCTTGCAGCTGACAGTATATTTGTCGTCAAAACCGAAGATTGACGAAGTCTGTTGGTAAAATAAACAGCAAGAAGGTTCTAAATCTAATGGCAGTTTTTTTAACCCATATATTTTAAGTAATTTCATGTATAAGTATCATTTGCTCTGCAGTGGAAGGAGTTCTTCCTGTTCGCGGGTCTGATGGTACTGGACATGCTGGTGTTCACGGCGATGGCGTTCCGCTACCGGTACGCGCAGCTGCGCTCCAGCGCGGAAAACCTGGCCGTCGAGGAGATCAAGATGCCGCCCAAACTAGACTTGAGCAAAGATAATAAACTTAATTGATTTGTTACTAAGATAACCTATATATAAATGTTTTGTTAACGATTTTTATCGTTTAATTTCATATACCTGCCTAATTGCCTATTCAGAAACAATAAAATCCGCGAAGGTGACTGACAGAGTTCCATAACTTAAGATCGTATCTTCGTTGGAACTCACGGCACTTACGTCATTTTGTTTAGGAAAGTCAAATCTTTTGGATATTATCTTGTTCAAAACAATTTTCATTCAATAAGACGTAATCCCAGCGAATGATTTCGTTCACTGTGTAATCCATGTTTTTTCCACGTTCAAATGTGTAGATGTATGGAGATCCACTCTAAAAAAAGGTTTAGTAAATACACTACACAACTATGTATCGCCTTAAAGAATCTGCTTTCCATAGTAAAATTCGCTGTAAAATTCACAGTGTTTGGTTTTTACCGTAGTATGGAAAAACAAAGTTAACGTGATTACTGACAGTTTTCATAAAAATAAAACAGGCAAATGGGCTTATCTTAGCGTTCGTGGCCCAGCGGCGCCCGCGTACCGCGTGCGGTATGCGAGGTTAAGCATGACGGGCGAAGTCGGTCCTTGGATGGGTGACCGCTTTGAGTGGTTACTAACTGAGCGCTCTCGTGCTTTGAAAGGCACGTTAAGTCGTTGATCCCGGTTGCTGTCTATGATAGCAGTCGTTAAGCCAAGTTACAGGCCTCCGGGCGGCTTGAGAACCTCTAACAGTCAAGTTGCCCACTCACTTGACAAGCTTAATCCCAATAAGGTCTAGTTTTCCCCCTCGCGTTGGAAGGTCAGATGGCAGTCGCTTCCGTAAAAACTAGTGCCTACGCCAATTCTTGGGATTAGGTAGTGGACCCCAGTCATCCCTCCGGATGCAACTGTACTGGAAATAACGCTAGGAGGACCCGAAACTACTTAAACTTACTGAACATAGGTACCTACATGGGTGTTAACCCGATGGGACGTTTTAAGTGGTTTTTACCTGCTGCAAATAAAACCGACTCCAATTAACTACAGAAAATACCGAAATCGCCATACGCGAGCCTATCAAATTTGAAGAGTTCCCTCGATTCTTCTTGTTCTTTGAAATTAGTGTTCTATCTTCGTACCGACAGCAAGCTCAGCACACTGAAAGATTGATAAAAAATCTACAATGTTCAAGTTTTAATTACCTAGTCCTTGAAAAATATGAGATTTAAATAGAACAGACCATAAACTTAAGTATATTTAGTACGAATATATAGGTACGAATAGGTGTCTGAACCAATAAATGGGTAGGGTAAAATCCGGATAGATGCGTCACTTTTTCAAATTGCCTCAACTGCGAAAACTTTAACTAATTGTAAATAATTTGAATTAATTAAGCTAATCTTTTTTTGTTTATTGTTGCTGTTAACAATTACGGTTTGTGTAGAATTTTAGTTGTTCGAGAGCATGTTTTTGAGGATACACGCCTCGCTGGCACATACCTATGGATAGATGCCTATAACCAACAAAATGCAAAGAAGGATAGATGCCCTACGGAATACAATAGCTTACAATTAATATTAAAATGTTTATTTTGTATCTTAATAATAGGTACACTACCGTCAGAAAGTTTAAGACCAAACACAAAATATGCAACATTGATTGATTATCCACTCAATTTTGATTCATCGGTCTGTAGTACGAGTACTCTCAACCAGTGCAAAAGTCCAATCCTTGTGTGAGAAATAGCCCATTGCAATCTTTTTGCCTTGTTTGGTTTGCGTAATAATTTATGAAAATTAAACTAAAAATTGTATTTGGTCCTAAACTTTTTGACGGTAGTGTACGTTTTTACAAATTGTCAACACATATTTAATCCCATTTGGTTGTTTTCCATTTCATGTAAAGCGGCTAGTAGTTCCTTTTCCTTCCAATACATAACTCGAGCTTTTGCTCCTTCCTTCCTCGGTACTTCCGTGGCATTGTGAACCTAAAATCTATCAATTTATTACATAACACTCAATTCAAAATATACTTTTTAGTTAAAAAAAGTAAATTCATCTGTGTCGATGGTTGCCCCTTGGATGCCCCTTAGGGCAACCATACATCAAAACTCGGGGCGACTATCCTTTTCGGTATGGACTTCTTATTTTTTGACGAAAATAAACAAAAATGTAGCGCTATAGGCACTAAGATGTGTATGTGATATATCAGTGTGTTGATATAATAAAAACAGAATTATAATTATAACTAGTTCACAAATTATGCTTCTACAAATACTTACATTCTATACTTTGACAACTTTTTTCAAATGTCGCGAAGATATCTGTACACAACACATACGCAAGAGGCGTCCATTCAGCTCAGCTGCTTGCGGAGACCCGAGGTTAATGGCGCTGGCGCATCCTAGAGAACCTACAATTTCATTGTTGCGATTGTTGGAGCGCTCGTGGCCCAACGGCGCCCGCGTACCGCGTGCGGTATGCGAGGTTTAGCAATGTCGGGCGGGGTCAGTCCTTGGATGGGTGACCGCTTTGAGTGGTTACTAACTGAGCGCTCCCGTGCTTTGGAAGGCTGTTTCTATGACAGCAGTCGTTAAGCCAAGGCCATCGGGCGGCTTTAAGACTTCTAACAGTCAAGTTGCCCACTCACTTGACAAGAGGGTGGAAGTTGCACCACGTCCGTAGGAGTACCCACCGTTACCCTACACGTGACGTGGCGCTATAAGTGCAACTAAACTGGCAACCGTACCCGTGTTTAACTCCATATGAATTCATAAAAACAACGGGAATAGTATATTGATACACACTGTCAACCTATACAAAAACCTCGCAATTTAAAATCTAAATTAAACAGATAAAGATATATTGAGTAACTAGGTACCTAGTTTCTTCAAGCATATGTATTTTTATCTTCCCGTGTTTTGTTCTATTTATTATGCAAACCAGCTTTTAAATTAATTACATTTACTTATCCTTTAATTCACCTATTATTTTCAGTAATTTCATCATCATGTCAGCCGAATGACGTCCACTGGCACATAGGCCTCCCCCAAAGACTTCCACAGTGACCGGTCCTGCGCCACCCGCATCCAGCGGACACCCGCGACCTTTACCAGGTCATCAGTCCACCGTGTAATTTACCTAGTAATAATCATTCACCTCAACTGTCCTGCTGACACCTTTGTATAATATCTGCAATAGTCTTAATACCCATTTTTAAACCAAAAATTAATGAAAACGCTTAATTCAAACTATCAGTGAGGGACGGAAGTACCCGCGCCGAGTATCTGATTCGGACTGTGGCTTTCAGACTTGTAGCATAAGGAAAATAAAATACAGATGAAAATAAAATAAACGCTCTTCAGAAGCAAAACGTGGCCCGTTAAATGGCGTGAACACATTATACAATTGGTTTTGGGTAATTTGTGTGTTGTTCCCATCGACATGAGGGGGAGTCCCGCGACCCCAAGTCCCGCTTGCGCGGATAAACGGGATGGCACGCGGCTGCTCAAACTTTACCACACCGCTTTATATGTAATGTAGGTATATTTTTAATAAGTAGGCAGGTAAAATGTATACTATTACGTCTACAATTTTCTTTTTTCTATTCGGTATGTTACCTACACACAAATTTACTTAACACTAGGGATTCCATTTAAATATGGATGAATCTTTAAGTTTTTCATTCTTTATAGGCATAAGGGCATTTTCGCAATAAAAACCCGTGGAGGTGTACTCAATAAATAAAGATACTGTACAACGAAATGAAAATTGTTTACAGTAGCTACCTATTTAAACTTTCCATAAAATGTATGCCAGCATAGGACTTTTACACATTGGTACCTATAGCGTTAGTTTTACTATGTGATTTTACTGATAAACTGGTCTTCTTGCTGTTTATGTGATATTTATTGATGTACTGACTAGTCTTTTCGCTTATGCTGTATATCTAGCCTTACACACGGGTTTATCGGAATATTCGGTTAGCAACGACAACAACAAGGTCATTACCATTGTAATAAATATTATAAATACATAGAATTTACTTTCTAATGCTAGTTTTAACATAACAACTTAAACACCCAGAGCTTCCTTATAATTTTTGAAACGTATTGGACCTAAGTATTTGACCGCACAGTACGTTGACTGATGACGAATAACTGTAAACATAAATACTTTGAAGTTTCATGGTGGTGTTACCCCATGATGATACAGTTTGGGAACCAGTGTCATCAATTGAAATGAAAGGGCCTGCAGACGACTAGTTGATAATTGCGTATAATAAATGCTCAAAAACAACAAACAGCAAATACGGGTTGGGGTTGAATTGTTTTAGCGGGTCACGGACGGTACTTATAGGTATAAGGTTCCTTCCTGCTTGAACACTGATTTTAGACCAGGGAAACTAGCTCGAGTTACAATGCTAGTGCATTTAGAGATATCAAGTGTTTATACACCCGTACGTATTATGTTTATTTTCAACGATTGTGTTTTGTTTATTTATTGTCTTTATGCGTTTATTTACTCGCACGGGTCATGCTTAAAACTGTGCGCTATAACAAAAGAAATTCCTATGAGATTCTGCGTAAAAGTTTGGCCACACCGCTACTTAATACGCACTGACGCACCGTAAACACGGCATTTACGAAAACAACTTTCGAAAGAAGTTCATCCTCAAAATTACGAGGAGAGAGCCTTGTTATTATATCGAATGGGTAGGCACATTTGTGAAACTTCCGAACACTTTAATGACAGTGTTCGTATGTAGTTCAGGACACGGATTAATTAATTGTAGTTAGAAAAACTTTTTGCAAAGAAGTCGGGACATGTTCCGGGTACTTGGGCCGCGAGCAGCGCGCCGCGCGGCGCGTGTCGCGCACGCGGCCGCCGGGCGCCGCCCCACGTGCGCTCTCCACGGATAATCCCCACCAGACCATATGCAGACAAATAAATAAATTAACCAAATCCAACCGTGGAAGTTAAAACGCGGTTACGAATGTTGGTTTAAGACTTTTTTAAATTAAATTAAGACCCATGTGAAAGTTGATTGGGGAAATGCAAATCCAAAGTAACGTCAATCAAAGTAGGAAAGTGGTGCATATTTTATGATGTTAAGAGCTGATCGCCTACTTGCATCTGTAAACTGGGCGAAAACTTTTATATCGTGATATTATCGCGGTGGATTGAGATTCGAGGGTCTTGTTTTGAGAGACCTTTCAACGTAGGTACTCCAACTATGGTCTTCGAATCGAATGGTGTATCGAATTCCCAAACTGACCTGTTTTAATTGCTCTTGAGTGTACGTCGTACCACCGTTGTGTATGTAGGAACACCGAGAGATGAGCAGCAGCATTCCTGGAGTGCGGTTGAAATACTGCGATCGCCAACCCGCATGCCAAGCATAGCGATTATGGCATTTACTCCCCATGAAATTGAGGGAGGCCTATGTCCAGCAGGACGTCCTTCGGCTGATATGGTGGTGGTAGTAGGAAGGCTAAATACATGTTTATGTAAAATCACTCGCTTATATTTTAAATCTTGCAAGTATTAAAAGATCAGCCTGATGATCGCGTTAACGTCGGACGTGTAGCATTCGTCATAGTCGCACTTATTTAACTTGCTACATGTCCGACAGTTGGACCTGGGTATGTCCTAAAACTGCGACCAAGACCACCGGGGGATAGGCAGCAGCATCCCTGGAGTGCGGTGGAGATACTGCGATCGCCAATCCGCATGCCAAGCGTGGCGATTATGGCATTTACCCCCCATGAAATTGGGGGAGGTCTATGTCCAGCAGTGGACGTCCTTCGGCTAATATGGTGGATGTCCGACAGTACACGTATATATACGCGATCATGCTAGCTTATCCGGTTTCCGCAAAACATACCATGTTGCGGTTCCCGCGCGGTTCCTCATTTTTTTGATACAACCGCGCGGTTTCGTATATTCCCGCATACCTCATGATGAAGAGCCGTTAGCGATATTTTGACGTGGACTTAGTTTTTCTAATAAGATATACTCTGAAAAACAGTAGTACATGCCTAAGTAATATATAAAAAAAACTAGACATTAGAGGGTGAAAGAAACAGCATCATCATCCCTCAAGTATTCGTCTTTATGGCGATTCTCTATACCCCACTTAAATAGTTTTCTGAATTCATTCGTGTAAGTGACAATGTCGATCTAAGGGACTGGACCTACTTAATAAAAAAAATATAAATCATATCAGGAGTTGTGATACTTCCATCTCAGACGATCATACTCGAAAAGTTTCCCGATTGATAAAATCGGGACTACCCGCGCTCTGCGGTTGGCATTCGACAAAGCAATTAAAAGGGCCGTGTCACTCATGAACACAGTTGTGCACACATGCGTTCAACAAGGCTCTTGGTACTACACATAATTCGACCGACAAGAGATCTCACGCGAAAACTATCAAACATGTTCGTGCGGGGCGTGGTCGCGCGTGCCGGCGCGTGCCGCGCGCGCACCCGCGACAAATCAATTACTGCTCCGACTCCAGCGCAGCTTCCAAAATTACCTACAAATTACATCTCTCGCCGAAATTGCCTGATAATTAATAGGTGCAACACGTTTCGGCCCCATTAGACCCAGCATTTAGAGTATGATAAAGTTTTTGATGGATGTTAATTAGTCGTCACCAAACGTTTCTATGATTGTCAACTTTTTGGAACTCTCAATTTTTTCATAGCCGAACTAAGGGTTTATTTTGACTAACCTGCATCCAATATTCTAATTGTTATTGACGAAACATTGAGCCCTTTGGGCCCTTTTCTCTTATGATAAGTTATTAATGAAAACGCTAATAAGTCCCACTCTTTTAAAATCTTCAAACACAACATTGACCCCTTTCTTATATAATAGGTTGCACAGTATTAATATTCTTATATGTATACCTAAGCCTGAACTGAACTGAAACGAAAACAAAGGTCAAAGTGAGGGAAAGGGATATTAGAAAACGCAATTTGAATGAAATGCTTGTGACAGAATGGCATATTCTTTACAAGTGCTTTGGTAAACAATTATAGAAAAAATGTTGTACGATGTAATGTACATAATGAGAAATAATCGAAGGAGAGCAACTTCTAAAGGTGTCCTCCCTTTTCGACTTATGACTCTTATGATCGATACGTTATTTATTTGAACCTGAACCGTTGACTTTTTATTCCTGGTTTTAACTGAAATATGCTAGTAAATACACAGAGATTGCTTGTCTATAGCACATTTGTCAGGCAATCCCTTGCTTCCCGGCCTTTAACCGGTAACTCACCCTTACACCAACTCGTCTGAAATCTGAATTTTTTATTTCGAAATATATATAAGTTTCTATGGTATAACAGCTGCCAGTGCCATATTTAACGTTGATGGGCCTGTAATCGTAACCCACCCTAAGAGTGCTTTCAATAAAAGACTGTGTAGTGCAAATAAAGTCTTCAAGACAGACTTAATGTATCAGTAGGTACATTTTCCTAACAGAAACATCTGCCGCAGTGAAGTGGAAGGCTCTTGGAGTGTGGTTTATGGGAGCTGTCAGCAGCACGCGTGCGCTCGCCAATAGGCGGGAGTGCTGGGTATCGATCCGACGCGCCCCCTCCCACTCATATCGGCTCGTGGAAAAAGAAAGTAACCGACTTTTGTGTACATACTCACTAGTTCTAATTTTCTACAATAAATTAGGAGATTCTGAATGCGGCGAGGCAACTAAACATGTTTATCCTAGATACCTATCCCCATAAACTTGGCCTCTGACTAAATAGCTGCCAGCCCTCTGATCACACCACGTCTCAAAGAGGCCCACTGCCATCTTGAGAATCATTCGTAGAGTACCTTCGCGCCCGGGGCCCCCCGGCCCCAGTATTTCCACACTAAACGGCGTATTTGCGTCGCTTGTCTTGCTCCACCATGGCGGCGGCAGTTCCAGCCATAGTGCAAGTTGCTTGGAGATGGGACGGCGCTAGAGTATCAAACGTAGATTGCGTCCCACAGAACACAAGCATCCGGTCCCAGCTTCCGCGGAATGGGTGTCATGGCGTGGCGTCAGGGCGCTTGCCATCGACACATGCAATACCGTTCGGCTCTAATACAGCCGAGACGCTAACGCTATTTTTGTAATTTTCCTTCATAAATCGAAATTTATCTACCATAAAAAAAGAAAAATGTGAAGTTCAAGTATCAGTCAATTCTCATAGAAAATAAAAAACAAAAACATGTCAAATGTATCTGAGCTGAGTTTTATCATAACTATTCCAAATTTCAAATTGATAGGATAAGTAGTATTTAAGATATTAAGCAATGTGACAGACAGATAGACAGATAAAGCGGCACCACAATGGTTCCTTTTTTACTTTTTTGGTAGATTACGTAAAGTAAAGGACCTCTGCAGCAGACAATTCATCACTATTCAAACCACCCACGAAGAAACTAGACCACAGAAACTAGTAAATCTTATATTCCCTCGACCTGCGAAGGTACACCACATATGTGGACGAGAAGACTATACTACAACAGCAGTTATCTAGATAACTACCGCTAAGGATGTTGTAGTTCTAAAATATCGAAGAACTGCATGCTGCGAACCTAAAACATTAAATACAGAAGACCGTGTCGAAGGCAGACCGCTGAATATAATGAAGATCACGGAAAGCACCTAGGTGAACTTCTTGAAGCCACTACTTCAACCTTCGCCAAATTAATATGTGATCATGTTAGCGTTTGCAGTCCCGGTCTCGATTTGTATGAAATTTCCCGGGAATTCCCGGGAAATTTACATGCCCTAGATCATCTTAAAGGTAGGTAACGTATTTCGATCAAAAAACATATCATCGAACTCGAACAAAATGCTGGATTTCAAAAGGTGATAATACCTATTTTGATTTAGGACTTAAAAATTAGTGTAAAGAACTACTCTTTTAACTCCGCTCCTACTCGTAATATCCGAATCATTCGGATAGTTCACGTTGTAGTATTCGGATAATATATAAAAAAAGTAAAGTAAAAGTAGTTTTATTCTTCAAATTAGGCACATTACATGCACGAACGTCAATAACCTACAACCGGTTCGGAAAGATAAACCTCTGCCACGAAAAGAACCGGCGTAAGAAACTCGGCGAGGTGTATTTCTTTCAAAACAATATACATTGTATAGTTAAGTATAAAATTACAGTGTCAGCTACTACAAAATAACAATGCTACAGTAGAAAACCTATTTTCGCGATAGATTAGCCGTGCAGGACACTATCACTACTAAACATCCCTATCGATGGTGTAATCGTTTAACTATGCTCTTGAAATAAGTGTTTGTGTTCTACAGATTTGAATTTAGAATTGCTAAGTTCTGGAATGTGTTTAGAATTTTTATTATAGAGTTTGATATAATTTCCCAAGAACGATTGCCTTTACTACCAAGAAGGTTACTTTGAGTTTCCCAATGTTTCTGGTGGCTATTGGTTTATCAGCGTTGGTTGAGAAATTGCACAAATTCTTCCTAACATACAGTCATTATTATTTCAAATACGTATATGGACGGCAGGCACTGACCACTTAAACCCATGGTCTGTGACGGCAGGGTTACAATATGTATTTCTTTGAAAATTTCTCTTAATGAGTCACGCGACCCCAAGTTATAAATTGCTAGGATAGCCCTTTTTTGCAAAATAAAAACAGTTTCAATATGTGCAGCTGATCCCGACAAGACGATATGTATATTTCCGACGTATATTGGAAATAAATAAATACTTAAAGTAAAAAACCGGCCAAGAGCGTGTCCGGTCACGCACAGAAAAGGGTTCCGTACCGACACCTCCTAATCTACATTTAAAACCACTATACAATACATTAAATAAAAAAGGTCGTAAATGGAAAAGTTTTTTGGAAACCTTTATGTCATTTTTGAAGGCCTATCGCTTGATACCCCACACGTTTATGTACATTGAAAAAAAGACCCCCTGTTACATGTATGAGGTGATGTTTAATATTTTTTTTCGTAATTTCACATCATATTTCTAAAGCGGTTCATAGCATACACCTTCCTACCAAATTTCATAATTGTAGTGCTCATAGTCTCCGAGTAAATCGGCTGTGACATACGGACGGACGGACGGACAGACACGACGAATCAATCTATAAGGGTTCCGTTTCAGCCATTATGGCTACGGAATCCTAAAAAGATAAATTTTTCAAACCCTAATCGCTACGCTAAATGAGATCAGGTAAGACCCGTGAACGTGATCTAAGTGGATATCTGAGTCAAAATCAGGAACAAGAACAACCAATGCGTATTTATTTACTTACTTTAAAACTTGTATGATCTCGAGAACACGGTAATACTTAGAATGACGCGTTGTCCGTTCACCCTTTTTAACTATACCTACTTCACAAAAGGAGGAGGTTCTCAATCCAACTATAAGGTTTACCATCCACCATCTCAGCCCAAGGACGTCCACTGATGGTCCTAGGCCTCCCCCAAATTCATGGGGGGTAAATGCCATAATCGCCCCTCGTGGCATGCGGATTGGCGATCGCAGTATCTCCACCGCACTCCAGGGGTGTTGCTGCCCATCCCACGGCGGTCTTGGTCATAGTTTAAGGACATACCCAGGTCCTAAGGTTCCTGGGATAAGGTTTACTAATAGAGGTAATTATCGACAGATATAAATAAATAAAGTAATTAAATACTAAGGGGAGAATCTTACACAAATCGAACTTCGATCGAGCGCCAAAATATCTTTAGAAATGGGAAGCCTATTGACGAGGCGTACTCGTAGGAGAAAATAGTTCAACAAAGTCGGAGTAAAGTCGATTAAAATCAGAACCACAGACTACGAGTATATTGTGACTCAAGTATGGGTCCGGCGCTGAAATTAGGTCTTAAAATTTTGCACGTATCCACAGGTACAACCGAACACTAACTCGTACTAAGAATGTTTTTGACCCTCAAATCCTGACAGTGGCAGGAAAATGATAGACTTAGGATCTAAACAAATTATCAGTTACAGCCCTCTGTCCCACAGTCGGCACAAACCCCGCCCCATTCTGCCCTCGGCGACGGCAGTGACACCCACTGAGGGGTTGCGCGGCGCCCCGGTCTGCAAATCTCAACCAAAAATAAAACTTTAACCACGGGAGTAAGGACTCGAATGGGTTCAGCAGGTTCGCTACCCCTTGTTTGTCGCATAAAGACGTTGGCCACCCCCAGTACTATAAAATTAATCTACTCGGTTCGCAAAAGCTCATACCGTCCAACGCTGTCTGCGGACTCTTGTGTGTGTTTGTTTCCTATAGTGGCTCTGTCACATTGTGTTCATCGCCATAAAGTATGTCAGGTGCCAGAACGCAAATAGCAGATTCATCAACGTCACCGCCTTTAAGGTAATTATTTTATATCATTTATTTGTTATTTTCTTATCTTTTTATCTAATATATATTATTAGATATATTTTTTAACATAGTATAATGAGTTAAACCATTTTGTGTTAAATAAATTATGCCATGCTAATGCGACTGTTATTAACTTACACAGCATACATACACGTATGACATCATGAAATTACACAGCACAGATAGCTGTGTAATTTCATGATGTCCCCTGCACGAGGAGCAATAATTTAAAAGGACGGTTCCTTAGAGCATCTGCAGCAACTCCCAGTGTCCATATATCTTAATTTTATTTTCAATTCGGAAAAAAATTGGTCTAAAGTTATGGCCTCCAAGTAACGGACCTTGACACCACGCCAGTCAATGCATTTTTTGAAGTACCATCAAGTTAGTAGTCATATAGTACCTATAGTTAGATTTTTGTTTCCAAGTAAGGTATGATCGGTAATTTCTCGTTTATTTCATTTATTGCGTTTTAATAAAATAGTTATTAATATCATTCCAGAAGATAATTAAAATATACGTAGTTTAACTGTATTTGAAAATAAATAAAAACTTTTCAACTGGGACCGGTGGGAAAAATTGCTGGCTCGCTCAGGTCCCATTCTGTATATACTGTAACAACATTTAGTTTAACAATGCTGTGTACGAAAATGGACTTAAATTAACTGGCATAGGTTTTTAATTCAATACAAATATAAATAGTACAATCACCAGCTTAAGGACGATTCACAGTAGGCCGTTCCGTGTCCGGGACGGCCCGTTTTGTTCTAGAGAAATACGCCGGCCGTTGCGTTTGCTGTCATATGGCTGTCATAGAAAACGGGCCGGCAAGGACACGGAACGTTCTACTGTGAATCATCCTTTATCTAACAATTTAGCGTAACAAATTAAGTATTTTCATTTTATATTTGGGTATACAATGTGGCCGTAAAAAGTTACTTAAATACTCCAAATTTGTGCAAGGATTGATTTGAGTTATTTAGTTATCAAATAACGAAAGTAGCTTCTGCGGTTATTGTCATGACACTCATGACATAATATAAAAAAAACTATAATGTGGCTGGTAAATTTGACTAATTCCTTAGGAAGTTATGTTATATATATTATACTTAAGTACCTAAGGTTATTTTACCTAAATTGAGCAATAAATTAAACTTCAACAACTGGAGATAAATGATCACATTGATCACGAAAAAATATATGTATTATCTACTTATGTAAATGAAATGACATAAATATTTATAATAAAACCAAATGTGGTTTTCTTATTAAATTATTGAGCTTGTTTGAAGCTGCAGCGCTAGTGTTAGTAAAGCTAAAGAATAAATGTACCATCACCAACACAGTTAAGTGACCATCCGTGCACTTTATTTTAATTGTGACGACCACCTTGGCTTAGTTGGTAGTGGCCCTGCCTATGAAGCCGGAGGTTCGAATCCCGGTCAGGGTATTTATTTGTGTGGTGAGCTTGAATATTTGTTCCTGGGTCTTGGATGTTTTCTATTTATTTAAGTATTTATTGATATATGTATATCGTCGCCTAGTGCCCATAGTAAAAGCTTTGCTTAGTTTGGGACTAGGTAGATTTGTGTAAGATAGTCCCAATAAATAAAAATTGTCATAAGGTTCATGAATGGTCAGTTAACTGTGTTGGCGTTTGTGCCTACGTCATCATCATCATCATCATGTCAGCCGAAAGACGTCCACTGCTGGACATAGGCCTCCCCCAAAGACTTCCACAATGACCGGTCCTGCGCCACCCGCGTCTAGCGGACACCCGCGACCTTCACCAGGTCATCAGTCCACCGTGTGGAGGACCTGCCCACGCTACGCCTTCCGGTACGTGGCCGCCACTCGAGAACTTTTCCGCCCCAACGGCCATCGGTTCTACGTGCTATGTGCCCCGCCCACTGCCGCTTAAGTTTAGCGATTCGCAGGGCTATATCGGTCACTTTGGTTCTGCTGCGGATGGCCTCATTCCTGATGCGATCACGCCGAGAAACTCCCAACATAGCTCTCTCCATTGCCCTTTGGGTGACTTTGAGCCTTCTTATGAGGCCCATAGTAAGCGACCACGTTTCAGTGCCATATGTCATCACTGGCAACACACACTGGTCAAAGACTTTCGTCTTGAGACACTGCGGAATATTGGACGAAAAGATGTGCCGTAGCTTCCCGAACGCTGCCCAGCCGAGTCGGATTCGACGATTAACCTCTTTCTCGAAGTTGGACCTACCTAAATGGACAGTCTGTCCTAGGTATATGTAATCGTCTACAACTTCGAGCGTAAAGTGTCCGATTGTTAAGGGAGTTGGTGCGACATGGACATTTGACATGATCTTCGTTTTGTCCATGTTCATCCTTAGTCCAACTCGCTCAAAGGCTTTACTGAGGTCATTGAGCATTGTACTTAAATCCTCCATGGTCTCAGCCAAGACTAGTATATCGTCAGCAAACCGAAGGTGAGTGAGGTAGTCGCCGTTTATGTTGATGCCTAGCCTTCTCCAGTCCAGAGTCTTGAAAACATCCTCCAGTGCAGCGGAGTACGGTGTACCTACGTAAATGAAAACAATTCATGTTTGAGCAATGAACTTGGTTCCTTTTAATTCATAGGTATGTATATTATAGGCTTCATCCTTAATTATTGTATTCTCCTCCCAGCGACAGCCGTCGAGTAGAGTACGCAGGCATGAAGTTCGCGTACGCGGACGGCTCGGACGACGAGGCACTGAACGCGGAGCTGCCGTCCTGCGTGTACGCGGCGGCGCGGAGCCGCCTGCAGCTCCCGCTCGCAGCCTACGTGCACCAGCACACCAGGCAGCTGCACTCTGGTGAGTTATAGTGTGTCGACAGCGACGTCGTTAGGTGGAGTACACGAGCAAGTTCGCGTACGCGGACGGCTCGCACAACGAGGGCCAAACGAGGATAATCGGTCTCACTTGAACTCTTCGACTTTTTCCAGCGGAATCTATGTTGGATGGCTACGAGTATAATAAATAAAATTGGCCAAGAACATGCGGGCCATGCTCAGTGTAGGGTTCCGTAGTTGCTCAATGAACTCAATAAAAAAAACAAGTAAAAGGGAATACCTTCGCAGCCTTTCGTCTTTTACTAAGAAGGAAAGACTTTTTACGATAACTCAAAAACAGCTTAACTGATCATGTCCGCTATAGTTTCCGTTGGAAGTCTTTATTGAGCTTTACTTTCATGTTTTTTTTTTCATAATTTTTGGACCCATAGTTCAAAAGTTAGAGGGGGGGACACACATTTCACTTTTCTTTTGGAGTGATTATTTCCGAAAATAGTGACTTTATCAAAAAATTTATGATGAAGACCTCAAATCATTTTGAAGGACCTACCCAACAAAACCCCACAACATAGGGTTGAAGCAAAAAAAAAATCATACTTACTTTAAGGGGAGGAAACTCTACCATTAAAAAAAAAATTATAGAGATTATTTTACGACTGTCAGATTTATTGATTTATATGTCCATACCAAATTGCAGCTTTCTAGCACTAACAATCGCAGAGCAAAGCCTCCGACAGACAGACAGACGGACATGGCGAAACTATAAGAATCCCTAGTTGACTACGGAACCCTAAAAAGGAATGCTGCGAATTGATTATGAAGATATTTCAAATACCTTGACAGGTTCTGGAAAAAATGTATTTAAGCAAAAAAAATTCAGTTTTTGGGGAAGGCATAGAACAAATAATCGTATTGGAGGGGTTTCATTCAAAACTGAATACTAAATTAATAAAAACACTACTATTCTGCTCAGGTTAATAAATATCCTGTTCGAAATTAAAAATCAAAACGACGAAAAATTTATATCTTATATGATGACTACATTACCGGTAAATATTTAGATACAATTCGTATGCAGGGAAATAAGGAGGCTTTGGAAAAACTCCGCTTTTACCTATTTTATTTTAATGTTTAACGTATAAAGGACAAATAAAAAAAATCATTTTCCAGTACCTGGTCCTCCTATGTAAGTGAACTAGGCGGGTGGACCACGGGTAACAATGGGCTCATTCGTTCGGGAGCAAAGACGTGACATACAAGTTATAAACTTTAATTACTCCTCGTTTTCGATGTGGGTTAAAACAGGCAGCGATATCTATAAATTATCTATACGTTCCCTTGGGGACAATATTGACCCCAAAATGTAAAAAAAAACTTTAGGTCCCCGCTAACAACCGTTTTATCTCATTTCAATTTGATCATGATGAGATGAGGTTGAGGTAGCATCAATGTAGGTTTCATATTGTAGAACAGAATTTCTTATTGGGTACCATCGCCAACACGGTTAACCGACCATTCGTGAACATAATAATAGTAATTAATAAGGGTTGCGAATGGAGAGTTACCTGTGTTAGCGTTTGTATCTAGATATGAGAAGAAGCAAATAATTTAAGATTTATCCATAAAGTTTAATTCTCGTACCAAGTAAACTGAATTTTCTGTATTGTTTAACAGAAGTTCTTTTGGAGGCGTCAACGGAGCCCGAGTACCAGTGCGGCGGGTCCCCGTACCGCGTGCAACGCGCAGCCGCCAACGTCCGCGAGCGCCGACGGATGCTGAGGTCCGGCCCCAATGGGTACCCTTTTACTTGCACCTTTATGTTCATGCTTTGGAATGCCTTTAAATAGGGTCTAACCACCGAAAAAATGTCCCTTGTCATCATACCACATTAAGACGAAAATTAATGATTAAACCATCTTGAACTTGCGCCGTGCAAACGGCTAATTTTACTCGTAATTTTTCGGCCAGCAAATGTACCAAATGAACATCCCATGGCCAAGTTTGAGATTTAGGGTGAATGTCCACCAGAGATTGGCCGGGCTCAGTAGCCAGGATGATGTTTCTTCTTTCCTTTCCAAAATTTCTTAACATTTGACACCTAATATACATAGTTGTCAAACTTGCGAGTGTAGCGAGTACATCGGTACTAGAAAAGTACAATTTTATGATGGAAACCAAGTGAACAAAAAGGAAAACGCAAACTGAACCTTTGCTGCACGTAAAACAACCGTGCCAAAGAATACCTTCATTAGTTTGGTTGAAACCATAAGTGAATGCTTGATTATATTAATGAAAATAATGATTTATAATTAAGAACCGAAAATGAGCTGCCTAGGTAACTACTTATATTTAAACACTATTTTTAGGTGAGGTCGCTTACATTTTCTAATTTAATTTAGTACTCGGTCACAATATGACATCACCGTTTTGTGTTTGGTTGTTGAAGTTCTCATATACTGTACCTGTTAAGATAAACGTCCTAAAGTTTGACGGCGACACCGTATAATATTTGAAACATAGCGTTCCATCTATTGTTATAATCACGGAATTTGTTCTGTGGTTATAATATATTATGATTATGACTATGAATAAAGATTGAAAATATCAAGTATTTGATCATTAGGCCAGTGTCAAGCACTGGGTCATTTACCTTACTGCTACTTGCAATACATTTTTTCTTAAGAAACCTCAAACTTGCTATATTGAAACGCCTTTAATAGTTAGGAGTACAATTACCTACTCTCGTTAGGTACATATGTAAGTTAGATAGTTTAGGTACCAGTCTACCACTGAAGGGACGAGGCCCGAGGGCAACGTATTTCGAGTGTATACACACATAGATCAAGTTTAGGCCTAAGGCCTACTAGTACATATTTATTTGACATAAACATAAAAACCTTGGAAAGATTTAACATATATAATTTTATTGTTACTAAATTATGTTAGATTTCAATAGTGTATTTTTTCCCTGTTTGCTGTTAACTTTGACCTGTGTTACCTTCATAGGTACAGTCACGAACTTTATTTTGTGACACCTGGACCCCGTTAAAGTAGAAAACCCTATAGAAAATCAAAGAAAAATTGTCCCAAATTAAAGAGCGTCACGCGCCTCCAGCGCGTACTTAAGTTACCTAGCTAGCCGTTAATAGCAGTATTTCACGTAAATGAAAATGAAAAATGAAATGTAAAGATCTTGCTAAAACGCGTGTGTGACGTTGTGTCTTTAGCAGTATAAACTCGGCGTTCGATGAGCTGCGAGTGCACGTGCCGACGTTCCCCTACGAGAAGCGGCTCAGCAAGATCGACACGCTACGCCTCGCCATCGCCTATATCGCGCTTCTCAGGGAGGTCAGTGTCTATGCACAACATCCGTCCCGTTCAGGCAGGGGAGGCTCAGGCCTTGTCTTTGTACTATTAGTAGGTACCTAATATTTTTCACGGGTATTGCGCGGGAACGCACGGCTGGTGCCCTGCTCGCCACCTACCAAAGGCCGCCGCTGCCGGTTCAGGGGGAAATATCTGCCTGTCTGACGAATTTGCATATTCAAGCGACGGGGGAGTGGATCAGACTCAGACCCCCATTTTTTCCGTCTTCTTCAGCAAACGTTGACAGGACTCGTTAAGACGCGACATAAACGTTTGTGGGCCGACTACCACAAATAGAGAATAATTTGATACCTCATATATCTATATCAGTCGATTAGTTTAGCTATTCGGCGTAAAATTAAGTAAATCGTATAGTCCACTATAAATTGACACGAATCTACTTACTAAATACGCACTTAGGGAAGGCCAGTTTATATTGGACGTGAAAGGAACCAAAACTAGGCATACTATTGGCTATGTGCGCGTCTGAAACGTCAAACGTCAAAGGTCCCGAGACAATGTCAAAACTCAGAGATGTCAAATAATGACACATGAATATTTTATTTACTTTAGTAAACGAGAAAGACCCCGTATTGGAAATTTTACTGAAATAAATAAAATAATATAAAATACATACAAACGAAACGAATCGTAGGAAACCGTTAATAAACCAATAGAAAACGTGAAAGTAAAAGTAAAAGTAAAAGTAAAAGTAGTTTATTCTTCAAATTAGGCATATTACATGCACCTATGAACGTCAATAAACTACCACCGGTTCGGAAAAATAAACCTCTGCCACGAGAAGAACCGGCGTAAGAAACTCGGCGAGGTGTCATTTTTTCAAAACAATATACATTTTATAGTTAAATATAAAATTACAGTCTCAGTTACTACAAAAATAACAAGCTACAGTAGAAAACCTATTTTCGCGATAGATTAGCCGTGCAGGACACTATCACTGCCAATCATCATGTTTCTCCTCTAGATGTACTGAAGTCTTTTAAAATGTTAAAAATAAAGAGGACTGAGGACTTATGGGGCGTGTCAGTCATGGTACTGGAATCTATTCTCGAGGTCGTTGCACCCACTCTAGCTCTCATTTTTAATAGTTGTGTAGACAATGGCATTTTTCCAGACTTAATGAAGTGTAGTAAAGTAGTTCCTATTTTCAAATCAGGTCATAGAGATAATCCTTCTGATTATCGTCCAGTTTCTATCCTACCTGCGTTTAGCAAAATATTCGAAAAAATAATGCTTACGCAATTGGTTTCTCATTTTAATTCACACAATATTTTGCACGCACAGCAGTTCGGTTTCACGAAAGGTAGATCAACTACTGATGCAGGTGCAAGTTTAATAAAATTTATTTTGCAGTCTTGGGAAGAGTCATATGACGCCATTGGAGTGTTCTGTGACCTTTCCAAGGCTTTTGATTGTGTAGATCATGGAACTTTAATTTGTAAGCTTAATTTCTATGGTATCAGAGGACATGCATTGGATCTTATGAAATCATATTTAACACAGAGAAATCAAAAGGTAGCGATAAATAAAGCCCTTTCGTCAGAGACAGTGGTAGAGATGGGAGTACCTCAGGGGTCTATTCTAGGCCCTTTCCTGTTCCTTGTTTATGTAAATGATCTACCATATATGGTAAGCCGAAGATCAGGCATTGTAATGTTCGCAGACGACACCTCATTACTGTTCAAGGTAAATAGGAAAGATACTGAACTCATTGAACCAAATAATACCCTGTCCATGATATCTGACTGGTTTGCTGCCAATAACTTAGTGTTGAATCCGAAAAAAACTAAATGTATGAAATTCTCTCTAGCGAACTCGTCAAATAGAAACTTAGATACAAATATTAAACTTAATGGCCAAACATTAGAATTTGTTACGTCAACTGTATTCTTAGGTATTACATTGGACTCAAAATTGCAGTGGGGTTCCCATATAACAGCGATAGGAAGTAGGTTGAGCTCTGCTGCATTTGCAGTCAGGAGAATAAGGCAGCTTACCAATGTGGCAACGGCACGGTTAGTTTACTTTGCTTATTTTAATAGTATAATTACTTATGGTCTAATCTTGTGGGGATCAGCTGCAGATATTGAAACTGTTTTTATTTTGCAAAAAAGGGCTATCCGGGCAATTTATAACTTGGGGTCGCGTGACTCATTAAGAGAATTTTTCAAAGAAATAGATATTCTAACCCTGCCGTCCCTATACGTATTTGAAATAATAATGTATGTTAGGAAGAATTTGTGCAATTTCCCAACGAACGCTGATAAACCAATAGCCACCAGAAACACTGGGAAACTGAAAATAACCTTCTATAGACTAGTAAAGGCGAAAAAGTCGTTCTTGGGAAATTGTATTAAATTCTACAATAAAATTCCAAAACACATTACTGAACTTAGCAATTCTAAATTCAAATCTGTAGTAAAACAAACACTTATTTCAAAAGCATATTATAAGGTAAACGATTACATCATGGACAGGGATGTTTGGCAAGTAAATTTGACAGTGGTCCTCGGTAAGTACACATTTCTGCCATGGTGTGCGCTACGATCGCCTAGCTTACCCCCACCACCTACTTCGCACATAGCCAATAAACTTCATTTAGGTTTTCGTGGAATCTACAAGTTAAGAGCTAAATTCCATATTTTCTTCTATTTTTTTGACCAGTAGTAGTAGTTTCGGATAGGTGATTCTACAGGGTGGCCAATCTAAATAGTATAAGTAATGAGAAATAAGAAACTATATGAGATAGTAAAAAATAGGAATGGCCAATCTAAATAGTAATGAGAAATAAGAAACTATATGAGATAGTAAAAAATAAGATCGATTGAAATCTTTCAAAAAAAATTTTTTTCATCCCAATTTCGACCGGGTTCGATAACCGGTTATGTATGAGATTTTTAAAAAAAAATCGTGAAGCGCATGTGATTAAATTCAGTTGTGTGGAATTCATATCGTGCAGAATCACGAATAGGAAGATACAAGATTGCGTAGAAATAATGACTGTAAAGCATTACGCACGTGATCAAACTCAGCTGTGTGAAATTTATTTTGTGCAGAATCGCGAATAGGAAGAAACAATAATGGCATAAACCTGGTATAATCCCTAGGAACATATAGTATATTCACATTCAAATGCGCGAAGCGAAAATCTTTGCTTAAGCTAAGTTAGTAGAAGGCAATAGGTACATAATAATTGTAGCTAAACTCCTTGAACAATATTTCTTTGCTATTCCGCTTAAAATGTGTAAGTCTATTAGTGTTAATGTATCCACTTGCGTATTTTTGCACGCGGTTAATGCTCCCACCCTCCCTCCGCTCGCACAGACATGCAAATAAATACAAAAAACCACCACACAGAAACACAAAACCTCGACACGTGTTTCGCCTCTCTACGAGGCATCATCAGGAGATGCTGGCAGGAGATGTTGTTGCCTCGTAGAGAGGCGAAACACGTGTCGAGGTTTTTGTTTCTGTGTGGTGGTTTTTTGTTAAAATACAGAACTATAGAAACATTTCTGACAACAGACTTAAACAGGGAGTGGGAGTGCGAGAATAGATCGACTTCGTTTAAAAATGTATTAGGCATCTGATAGGATCCGATAGGAAGAACCTGATTGTGTATAAAGTGCATTAATCTTATTATCATTATCTGATCATTATCGATACCTCCACGCTGGTACAGTATCTACATATTCATATTGTATTATTATTTTAGGTCTTGGACGCAGATTATGACCCATTAACATACGTAGAGAAGTGTTTAAGGGGAGAAATTAAAGCAGACAGAGCCCATTGGAATACGAGTGGTAAGTTTTAAAAATAATGTACCTCTTTCTGTATTCATTTCCCATTTCCAACGCCATACATATAATATGAGTAACAGTTAGTTTGTGTCTATTTGTTAAGACAAGAACTGACGAATATTAACATTAGAATGATTGGCAACTCGACGGCCGCTGAAGCGCCGCGAACTGTTCCGAGCGCTTCTCTACGAGGTGTACTTCCTATATGAGCTCTTTGAAATATAAAAGGGGAGCCGACATGTATGACTCGCCAGGGGCGCCTATATCTTTAAGACCAACACTGGAACGAAGTATTCGCTAGATTCGTTTCAAAAGCGGAAATGACGAAGTACCGCAATAAGCCTGTAAGCAGTAGGCTAAAAAAAAAATTATTTTGTGTGTTCAGACCTGACGGCCCGTCTGTCGTGGATCAACTGGGAGAACCTGGGGGTGAACCCGCAACGCCGCAGCGTGCTGACGTCCCTTGCTTTGGGGTCGGACAACTTGCAGTATTCACATAATTAAATTTTACAAACTTCATAACAGTCGTCTGGTTGGTGCAAGAAGTCTATTGGTTCTAAATTGAACAATCCTGGAGAAATCGAGGGAACTTCAAATATTTGAGGTGCACCTGTAGCGATTTTCTTTTAAAAAGCACCATTTGGCGAAGATTGACAAAAAGTAATGATATCCCAACAAAAACATAAATGTGAAAAAGGGAGCCAAGTTCAATATATAATGCATTTATTATAGAATATGCGAAGCTGGGTTGTCGTCTTCACCGACAAAAGAATTGAGATCTAAATGGGTGCCAAGTTCCATAGATTCTCTGAAATGGTGCCAAGTCTGGCACTACATTGTGTACAGTATGACTAATTTACTGCGGCTTAATGCATTCTGAGCCTTAACTTGGCAGTTTTCTATGCCATAAAAGCTGTTGGATATTTAAGAAAACTGCCAAGTTAAAGCTCAAAATGCATTAAGCTGCAGCAAATTAGTCATATTGTACACAATATAGTGCCAGACTTGGCACAATTTCAGAAAATCTATGGAACTTGGCACCCGTTTAGATCTCAATTCTTTTGTCGGTAAAGACGACAACCCAGCATCGCATATTCTAAAATAAATGCATTATATATTGAACTTGGCTCGCTTTTTAAGATTTATGTTTTTGACGGGAATAAATTTTACGTTACCAGTAAATCCTAAGATTAACCGTATTTCAAGCTTTAACTCTGGCATATAGAGGTTGTCCCACGATATACCTACGAAATTAAGGTAAAGTGGCTTTAATATTGAAGCTGGGAGGTTTATCTCTATGGAGACATTATTGTATTTTTACACAATAAGTTATACCGTATTCATAGTTTGATTTTTTACAAAAACCCTTACGTGATCACCGAGGATTAGAATCTACCAAGAACTTTGATCTATAATTTCACGGTTGTCCTCCATTTTAGGATGTAATTCATATTATATACTCCTCCGATTGGCACTAGAATAAAAAAAAAACCGGCCAAGAGCGTGTCGGGCCACGCTCAGTGTAGGGTTCCGTAGTTTTCCGTCCGTCACATTAAGTTGACATATTAAGTACAGAAACACAAAACCCTAAAAACGGGCCCACAGAGGACGGTGATAACTAAAGAAAGAGTTTGGATTATACGGTTAAATTACAAACTTAGTTCAGAAATTATTTTTGTAATTTTTTCAAAAACTATTCAACCTATAAAGTTCAAAATAATTTTCCTACAAAGTTTTTATAAAGTTCTACTTTTGAGATTTTTTTCATATTTTTAAAACTTATGGTTCAAAAGTTAGAGGGGGGGGACACATTTTTTTTTACTTCTGGAGCGATTATTTCCGAAAATATTAACATTATCAAAAAATTATTTTAGTAAACCCCTATTTATTTTTAAATACCTATCTAACAATATATCACACGTTAGGGTTAAAATGAAAAAAAAAAATCACTCCCCACTTTACGTATAGGGGAGGTACCCTAATAAAATATTTTTTTCCACTTTTTATTTTACCACTTCGTCGGCGTAATTGATATACATATTAGTACCAAATTTCAGCTTTCTAGTGCTAACGGTCACTGAGATTATCCGCGGACGGACGGACAGACGGACGGACAGACATGGCGAAACTATAAGGGTTCCTAGTTGACTACGGAACCCTAAAAACACATTTGGTCAGTGTAGGTGCGAGGCAAACTTTTTTTTTAAATATAATGCAGTGATAGATTTTTCTAATAATATGATGTTGTTCTTTAAACCAAAATATCATACTAACCTTTAATTTTAATGGTACATCCCTTCATGTCGCGTCGTTGGACACCCTGTATGCCTAAAAGAAGTGTCATATTTCCAACCAAGAATAAAATAAAATCTATACTTTTATCCTCAAGATAACTCCAGTTTCATCGAAACATATGTATTGTCTGAACTAAGCTTTAGATCTTAGCCACGTCTAGTCACGAGTGAAATTATTTGCCTACTTACTTACATATATATTTTTTTAGTTGTACTTACTCGTATAGGTTAATGTTAAGATCTTTGTCACAGAAACTTGAATTATCTTTGCTGATTTTAAGGTCATAAAATCAGCTTTATTGTTATTGTTGATAATGTAGTCATAAACAAATTATAAATCGTGTACAAACATCAATCCGCTATAATTACCCCGTATATACCTCGTTGAAATAAGGTTAAGAATTGACAGTTAACTTTATTAATGCACTTACATTTGTTGTAACATTAGATAATGTTTTGTAAATAGTACTAAGGTTATATTTTATACAGATCCACTAGACCTAATGTTATGTGGATCTTTAAAAAGATTGGCCGAAGGACTAAATTCACGCGGGGTACCAGGTCAGCTTCCTTTACATGGGTTGGGGGTAGGGCTTACAGCCCCGATACCGGTTTCTATGAAAATTCTCGGGATTTTTCCTGCCGTAGTTGGAGGCTTAGCGCGCTCGTGGGGTTTTTTGTAATATTCAAGCGCTCATTGTCAAAAAATTGAGTCAAAACTACCTCCTACTCGTACTCATAGCAGTTAAACACGAAAATATGTGCTATGCTCGCCATTATCCCATTATAGTGTATCAATTGTGTCATATAAAAGCTTGATCCGGGGACCTGACGTGTGATGCGGGCCTAAAAGAAGCTTAAAATAACTTATTAGGTACCTGTTAGGCTTCCGTGTCATTTTAGAAATAATAATATATATATAATGCATATACTACAGAATGTTTGTGAACTAGGTGCAAAGACTTTCAGGGATGATAGATGAGAGAGGAGGTACATGAAGTATTTTATTTAAACACAACATGCGTTGTACAAAGTCGTTTAGTTTCCAAGATATGCACCATGTTAAATTTTTTTAATGTTCCCTTTTTTCTGGTTTATAGTAATATTTCAATAATTAACTGTAGGAACTAAAGAAGTTTTTGAAATCAATTGAATTGGGACTTACACGACTTTTTACTGCCTGTATTCACATGGTATTCAGATGCGAATTTTTCTCCATACATTTTCATAGAAACGGTAAAAGAAATAACAAATTCAAAATCCTATTCACTCCAAAATTATCCTAAGTGATTAGGTTCTTACTTCGAAATAAAAGAACTTCGAAACACTGTACATATAAGTATAATATTAAACTTAAGATCCAATTTTGTAAGTAGTACGAACCTACACAAAACCTTAGTGTGTGTGTGTGTGTGTAGTAGCGACAAGCTGAAAGGAAACTTACTGTACCTAGAGGTAGAGAAACCAGAAAAAGAGTTGGAAGACCGCTGCTCTACGTAGCACCGATATACTAGCATTAATATCTTAACTTAATAGCTACCTAACCTACCGACTTTTAAAAAGCGGGCCTAGTAACTATGTTCCTACAGTAACTTATTCCTAGTTTAAATATACGCCGTCAAGCCTGATTAGATTAGCGTTTTCTCCGTGGCTCAGCTCAGGGACTAATAATGGACAGTCAGCTGCAGAGGAACGTGACACTTCCTGCATAGAACTTTGTATGCAGGAGGGGACACGTTTCTCTGCAGCTGACTGTAGATATATTGAGTTCAAATAACCCTGCTGTTAGAATTATTATATTCAGTAAAACGTACCTACGTAACACTTGAGACCCCAGTAGCGACTGCCATCGACAGGTCCCGCGACAGGTTGGCGCGTCGTTACGTTATACATATTACCTTTAATATTTTTAGTCTACGTAGATCCCATATTGGCTTACACGCCTGAGAAAGACGTCTCCCGATTTGATACTACTTGTATAGTTTATAATTCTATAAGACTCGGAAGGCCGTTGTCAATAAAACACATATAAGTAGTGTAGCAGTCTTTCTCTTCTGGATCAGGAGCATTGCAACATGCATGCTGAGGAATTTTGTGTAAGGCAGAATTTTAAGGTTAAACCTACATATTGTAACCAGTGCAATAAATATAAAATAATTAAGCTAGCGACCGATTATACACAATCGAAATGTATATACTTACCTATTACAAGTCTTTCAAGAGTTGTTTTATTTTCAACCCCTCTAAGGTAACCCAGTAATCATTCTTAGTACCAATATAGTCTGGTCTACACATATATTATTATATCGATTGCAAGGTGCGATCGATATATATGTGTAGACCAGCCCGGCTAGTATGATAGCTTATACCGTCACGTTTTATGTGACGTTTCAGTACATTTTGGCCATATAACGTGACGGTATAAGCTATCATACTAGCCGGGCAGATACTGTATAGTGAATATCGCTATAATATCACTATGCACTGGAGCTCGAATCCCACGCTGTATGAAATCTTAATTCATTTCGTTAATTTGCTAACACGAACCTGAGACTTTATATTTTTTCAAAGTATTCACGAAAATGTGAAGAAAGCCTACCATCGTCTATGTATATGACGCCACAAGGCCGAATTGTGACAGTCACAACGCACAAAAGGAACAGCAGTAGACGCTATTTACTAAATTCGCCATAGTGTTTCTGTACGTTCTTTTACGCTGTAACGCCTTAACCCTTAAATGCATAATGATGTATACTAGGTGGCCCATTCAAATCGGTCAGTATGGGAAAGTCTGAAACTATAAGACATACGAAGATTTGTTCTTAGGAACCATGTCACCGATTTTGATAAAAAGAAAAACTGCATTCATACATTTGAAAAAAACACTGTACCCAGCTAGGGAATCGAACCCGGTTGATTTGAAAAAATAAACTTACACTATTTCTATTCAGATATCGTTTGTGTAGGTCTTAAGCAGTAAATGTCTCTAAGAAACATAATGTCTAAAATGAATAAAATGCATTTTTTTCTCATACTTTAATTTATCATAGTAGGTGTTCAAAGTGACCACCGTTACAATATTCAACAAGTTCAGGCATGTAAAATTGTCTCTATGGTTGTTTGTACCTCTCTACTCGTACTTGTAAAATCGGTGACATGGTTCCTAAGAACAAATCTTCGTATATCTTATAGTTTTAGACTTTCCCATACTGACCGATTTGAATGGGCCACCCTGTATATGCATCGTATATTTGATGGTCCATGGCTCAAAATGCAGCTATCCAAAATCACATTTATTACTTTTATACAACATGACACATCTATTTCAATTTATTAAAAAGTTATACAAAAAATCATGCATTTAAGGGTTAATTCTCACTTACATTACTGTTTCAAAATGAAATTGTTTTTTCTATATGAAATTGGGGTATTTTCATGAATTTAAAAATGTAGTTTTTATATCCTCTATTTGATCTCATCGGAAAAAAGTTAAAAAATGAAATGCTGTCAATTCGTACTGTATGGATGCCATAGATAACCCCCTCTAGATGGAGATTATAGGGCGACGTGCGGTCACCTCACCTATGTACCACTAGTACATGTAAGCAGAAACGCCTCGCGCTCTCAGTCAGACTCGTCCAGGTTCGCGATCTATACGTACGTCAGATAAACGATTTTATCCATTAGAAATGTTTTGCTGTGTAAAGTTATGTGGGAAAAGCTCTCGAACAGCAAAGTACAAGAATGACGGAATAACATTTCACAAATAAGTTAAATTAATTACAAAAGGCATACTTTATTCTGCCAGGCGGAGTTCATTTTACATTAGCCAGTAAGAAGTACAGAAGTATTCTTGTCCCTTTCCAACCAATTCAAATGTCAATATACTCTCCCTTCTGACGAAAGTACATGCTCGGGCTAGTGATGTGCCAGTGACGCTTTCGACATTACTGTATAAGTCTCGATTTCAATTAATTATGTAACCGTCCGCGTTTTGTTGCGCTGTTTTATTAATATTGAAATTCTATTGGAAAAGGTCATTAGTTATTTTACATTAAACTGTCAGTGTTGCCAGTGTTCTTTTAATTAAAGTAGTAATGTAGTAAATTAGTGTCTCGTTCTATTTTATTTATACGCTATAGGTACGATACGGGTACATAACAATGTAGTTGAATGGAATATTTAGTTTGGAAGTAGTTAATGTGTAGTTTTATTTTATTATAAAGTTTATTAACCGGTTGTATCATATTTATTGCTATGTAATATCGAGTATGTATATCTAATGAAATAACAAATTAGTAACAGTATTACCACTAAGTAGGACATAGATTTCCCTAGCATTTAGGACTGGTATCACGAGGTGGACCCTATGCTGGACTTCGAAGAAGTATAAAGGATCTCGGAATCGGTTAGAGACGGAGCCATTGCAATTGGGTTTTTTTCGAATCGTTTTGGTGAGCAATTAGGACTGGTATCACGAGGTGAACCCTATGCTGGACTTCGAAGAAGTATAAGGGATCTCGGAAGTGGTTAGAGGTGGAGCCATTGCAATTGGGTTTTTTCGAATCGTCTTGGTGAGCAGTTAGGACTAGTGTCACGAGGTGGACCCTATGCTGGACCTCGAAGAAGTATAAGGGATCTCGAAATCGGTTGGAGAAGGAGCCATTACAATTGGGTTTTTCGAATCGTCTTGGTGAGCAAACTTTTTTAAAACATTTTAGCCAATCACAAGGCAGTGCGTTTGCGTGGGTAAATTCCTCAACAGCCATTGGCCAACAACTTACGCGCGACGCCGGCGACCGTCATTTTGTCTGGCTGCGCGAAGCACGAGAGCACTAGTTCAACTGTCATTGCATATTCTACCTTGACCTTACGTATAATTCAACAAGGTCTTTATTGAATTGGTCGTACATTCGATTTCATTCGGTACTTGTCTACACTCGTCGGCGTGAACGAAGATTCCCGATGTAACTGATATTTGTGGTTCTATTGTATTTATTTGTATAGATAAACAACTTTATTTATATAGAAAAACTTCCAAGACTCAGGATCAAATATTCGTGTTAGTTCATCTCACAAATAAATGCTCTGGCCGGGATTCGAGCCCGGGACCTCCGCCTTCGTAGGCAGGACCACTACCAACTAAGCCAAAGTGGTCGTCAAAATATTCCGCATTTTTTACATTCACCAGTGCTGTAACCGTGTAATGTCTATGAAATTAATGACAGTTTCATACATTTTCCGCGCCAGCTCTTGTGAATCGACCTATACTACATTACACTATGCGCTGCCTAAAAATATTATTCTAGATACTAAGTTAATAGATGAGCATATACGCTATTTAAAATTGTTACCCTAAAATAAATGGCATTACCGGTAAAAGCCGGTAATAAACAACGCGTCCCATCCCTACGCCGCGCGCGCCATGTTGAACCCAAGCGCGCGCTCTATGAAACAGCCAATGGCAGCGACGTTACCGACCTCCCCGCGACCCGCACATACCGCTAACCTTGGTGACTTTCGATTCGAACTAAATCTTTCATAGGGGCCATCTAGAGGGGGTTATCTATGATGGATGCTAATGTAATGACGGTAGAACAAATTCACAAATATATGTACCTACGTTCCCGGCCAAAGTATATAGCAGACCATGTTCGCATATTTATGCAACTAAGTCCGCACCGATATTTTCGATGTTGACTGAACAAATAGAGTAACAACACACTTACAGCGATAGAATACATTATCCCAGGCAAGGGGCTTGCAATGGGCGGCGCGCGTCGCGTTTTATACCCACCGCTTGCAAACCCCGGGGTGATCAGTCAGGCGAGGGCCATCGCCGCGCGAGCACGTGGGTCGCGTCGCGATCCGCCTCCGCCGCCGACTTGAATTACGACGAACCGCGCGTAAATAACTCTTATTTATAATGTGGATGTCTTTACAGAGAATCAAATATAAACAAGTCACTAATTGTATATAAACTTTGTTATTGTAAAAGGCAATCATATTAATTTCCAATTCAAGTCTTTTTACATTTTTTTAAAAAATTCTGTGGTTTATAAACCCACCACTAAATTGTTAATGAATTATTTGTAGCCTCTCTTGTACCTTCTTATGTAAGTAAATGTAGGACATTACCAAATAATTTGTTCATTTCTTATATAAAAGAACGTATCCTCATTAGAAAACTATGGCACTTACGTCGTTTTGTGTAAGGAGGAGTCTTCCGGTGATAATTTTGTCCTTTTTGAGCTATACTCAATGGCTATACTGTTCAAAATAATCTTCTATAAAAGGGGGGTACGAAATCCTAAAAAGAGTATCTTA